>OY294067.1:208803278-211203278 GCA_958510875.1 Endomychus coccineus
CGAACATTATTGGTTTTTTCCTCGTGTAGTCGAAATATAAAAAAAAAGCTGCCCTCTGAGATACCATATCGCCCCTGCATGGAGCAACAAGGATCTCCGGAACACATTCTTTGTACTGCAAAGCGATAATTTACTTGAAGATAGATATTTGGAATTGGTTGAAGTATAACGGAGTAAGCTATAATAAGATCCAAGCACGAAACATCCTGGGTCATAACGTAATGGAATATTCTCCAATATAAAAATCCCAACGATATTCCTGTGATTCCAAGATTTCCTCTTTAATCAAGATATTCAATGGAAAGGCCGAAATATTCAATTCTTCTTCCTATTGTAATAATTTTATACGACGTCTATTAAAAATGAAATAGAAAAATATAAGTTTCAGCTTTTCCAATTGAATATTTTGGATGAACCGGAAAATGTCATTGACAAACATAAACATGGGAAATTTTCAGCAATTCGTATTCAACCACTTTTGCAGCTCTCATAGTTGACAAGTTAATTATCTACCTGTATTTGACAGAGCTGACCCTTTATGTGATTATTGCAGAAGCGTTCGCACTCGGGATTAAAAGATACACCTTAGTCCTGAGTATATAATATACCTAATATGCAATCCCGGACTAAAGCTTCACTCCGCACTATCAAGGAGGGATTTAATCCTCGAGAGATTATGAATTAATTTTATCCCTGCAGGATTAAATTATACATAAACAAGTGTTGCCTCAGGAACGTGTCTCTAATTTCGAGAGATTAGTCGTATCAATATTATTTCTCACTACTAACCATTGCTTTCAGCATAAAGTGGAATATTCATCATGTTTCACACAAATACTTCAACAGCACATTTTCATGTATATTTGTTCATTTAGATTGTAGACTTCCGCGAACAGTGATTCTTGATATACGAGTATCTTTGTGTTCCGCCGAACATTACAGAGATCAGTTCAGTTCGAAATCTGAAACTTGAGACTATCTGTTGTTATTAGTTTTGAGCTATCTATTTCAGAAAGAGTTGGGTGTGCTACCTCCGTTATGGCGTTTGATTTGTCGGTGAGTGATCATGAGAAGAAATAATTTTTGACAAAGGGGTTTCCATATGTTGTGCAGATAATATCCTGCGTCGCGGTTTAAGATTTCTATTGTTATAATTTTTCTGGGATAGAAATGTGGTGTTTGTGCTAGTATTAGGGTATCTTGAAAGAGGTTTTGATGAGTTGATGGTGGTATGTGTGGTTCTGCAAGTCCTACCTGATACACGTGTGGAGTAGACACGTATCTATCGTGGTCTTTAATATATGAGTGATTTCAGCTGAAGTATATGTGGAAATGAGCTAATAATAGTCCAGTTAATAAGGTGAGGAAATAGGCTGACTATATAAAAATGGTAGTCGGGTATCGGAAATAATTTCTTTGCATGATGTTCTAGGGCCAAAATTACAAATAATGCCAAATAAAACACAGTTTGAAAATTTCGGAAAAATCAAAGAAAATCCCAAGAAAAAACATAATAGCTCCATTGAAATTACCGTGCGATACCTCATCGTACATTTTTGTTGGTCCCTGATCATGAATTTGACATCGAAAATGTTTAAAAACATCATTTTCTGAAAAAACGCGAAAAATTATATCATCATCCTTCTCTTTGAATGTGGTTTTTCCGAGTGCCATGTTGATTTACGTTTACGTTTACGACGTCCATTCTAAATCACATAAATTAAAAGTAATGCCTAAAAAAAATAGTTTCTGTACCTGTTCACAAAAAGGATTCATAATATATTCAGGGAGGTAGTCGGCACTAGTTCATTAGGACACCTGTCCCTTTTTATTTGATAAAGAAAAATATATTATAACTCTTGAAGAGAACTTTCAAGTTAAATAAATTTGTCATGCACACACAAAATTTGTTGTGCGGGCCTGAGGGCGGTATTTGTTATTATAAGACCCTAAACACGTATGAAGGCATGCGTATGACTAGAAACTATGCGGCTGCCGTCGGACGGATAGAATGGAATTTTTTCGTATGATTTTTCCCAAATTTTCAGACAATTTTTTGTTTGTCATTAGGTACTTTTGTTTTTTGTAATTCGAAATGGACATCGAAAACATAAAAATAAATCAACACTGCACTCGAAAAATCACACTCAAAGGGAAGGAGAATTCATGATAAAATGTTCCGCGTTTTTCAGGAAAATGATATTTTGAAACATTTTAAATATAAAATTCATCAGCGACCAAAGAAACCCCTAAAGTGACCAATCACACGGTAATTCCAATGACGTGGAAAGATTTCTTTTCTAGGTTTTACATTTTTCCGCAAATTTTCCTTGTCTCCCTAATTGTATTTCATATAATTTTCTAGATAGGACCATTGATTAATATACATCAATGATAGAACTAATCTGATCTCATGTTCCTTCTTCAATATCATGACGAGTAAAATTTCTTCTTCGAAATAGTTTCCCTAAAGATAATATCGTGATAACATTCAATATATGTGAAGACCTATTACTCATACACTTTCCATATGAGGCAAGGCCACTTTGGAATGGTTCGTTCGTAGCTCCCGATCACATCGAGCGTTGGATCAACCTTGATTTTAGTGTTGAAAACACTTATAGTATAATATTTCACCACGGTCGTGACATATTAGAAAGACACCGCAAACCGATCACAGACACGTGACGAAGAGTAGGGGTTGCCGATACAAGTATTGCTCAAAACAGTGCCAGTTGGAATCGAGACAGGGAGCAGACCTCGTCGAATGACGTCAGGAATTACATGGTTGCAGTTTTGAAACGAATTTCATCTGCTGCGGGATGGGGAACTTCATATAGGGATGCTTCTACAGCAAAAATAATGGATGTCGTATGAATGTTTTCCAGACAAAAAACGAAATTTGGACCTTCAGATAGAATTGATTGTTCGGCTTCAGAAAGGATAGGTCAAGATAAATTAACGACATTATTGACAAGAGGGGTTGATTTGGAAGGTTGGTGCTGAAAGCACTGGGAGGCAAGCTTCATAGCAAGAGAAAAATAAATTCGAAAAACACTATGAAATAAAATGGAGAGATTAATTGGCAATATGTGTATTATGTAAAACAAACAACAATGTGAAAAAATTATGACTCAACATAATTCTTTCTGGAAGGAATATTTCGAAAAATCTTAAATTCGCATGCCCAACAAAGAAACAAAGAATACATGTTCATGACCGTATGCCATACATATCTAGGTATATGTAACATAATTTCCAAACCCCTCTCTTCCATATAAAAATATCACCACAGTGAGAAGTTGATTATTTTTTCTGTTATTAATGAAACAAAATAGGTAATACATTTTGCTGGAGCCTTGTATATGATAAGATATAAAAAGGCATTAAGAATAAATATATTTCTTTTTATGAAGGAACTGATGAATATCTAGGCTGATGATAAGACCCAAAAACCTTAACTGAAGCGAAGTAGTAGCATAGTCGAATTGGGAGCAAGTTGAAATTCCTTGGTTAGAGAAGACACGATAGCTGAATTTCTGAAAATATAATTTCCGTCACTAGAGGGACTACGTCCCCGAAAGTAACATTGTCCAATTTGAGTGGATGCTAAGGCGCTTCGTACGTTGTGCTTCTATGAAAAAAAAAAGTAAGATAAGTCTTAAAATAAACACAGCATGCAGGTAATCCATAGCACATGAAATTACAGGATATGCACTATCGATAATCGAACATCGATATATTTTTGGCGCCGAAGTTCAAAATTGTCTGTCATAGACACACCTTTGACACCAGATGTCTTAGACCACAGATTGAATATCAAAACTGGAGCAATATTACGACCTGTATTATGGCGAGTTCTTATTATGTACAAAATTTCAAGTTGATCATTCAAAAAACAGCCGAGAAAATCCGAATTAGCATTACCCAATTTGAGTAGTTGCCAAATCGCTTCGCTCGCTACGCTCGCTACATTCAGCCTAGTCTGAAACTCGTTTCTTTAATAGAAGCGTAGCATGATTTGATAACCTCTCAAACAATGAAATTCATTGACACGCAATAATTCAACGGATTGACTTATAGTTTGCAAATGATTTTTAAGTTGATGTAAACGATTCTCTTCGCGGTTCAGTTGAGTGAAATTGTTGGCTTTCGGCGATTCGATTATGTTGGACATTGCTAGTGGATAATACACGAAGCTCTTTAGCTACAAAGAAAGTGCCGGGAAAGATGCATAGCTTGCTAGTGGGTTTATATCAACCATGTGGAGCGATTGGCCGACAAAGATTGAATTTCAAGATTCGGGCTTCCTCACGACCTGTATTTGTATAAGAATTAGTAACGTTGATATAAAATGATAATGTTTTAATATAACATTCTAGGTAACATACATTCCTATTTCATGGAAAAGCATTATGGTTAAACTAAGTCATAATTACTGATCTAATCGCGTTTAGATCCATTACAACTCCCCAGACGTTCGATCAGTTGCTATTTTCACCTTACCATACTGACTCTTAGGGCGAATATCAAGTGAATATATATCGGACAGTTTTGGTTGAACAGTAACAACAAGTCTATTAGTCTTGTCACACATGGAGAACCAAAGCTTCGTCTTTCGATCCTAACACGTAATGTTTTAGTATATCTACCGATTGGTGCAGACATCCGTATAGATGCCCTTCACATTCAACGACATCTTCTCCTTAAAATGGTTTGTACTCAAATGAATATAAGTAAATTGCCTACATCATGGATCTTCTTGTCTTGTATTGGAATCTGTGTTTGACTTAGACACCACGAAAGTATTTTTCTGATAAGCATCAATGATGCTTCTAGATAACATTTTGGTAAGGAGTATTCTAACAGTGTATTCGGAAATCGGAAATGAAGCATATTCCTAGGATATGTTTTTTGTAAAGTTCAAGCTATGAGTTCTTAAATCCTGGGATAATTTCTTCAGAGATTTGAGTAACATTGAAAGCTGAATTCCTAGAGCATTTAATCAACTCAATGAATTGTTGTGGTGGTCTGATTTGCCTGCTAGCAGTCTCAGAATGCGAATCATCTTGCTGAAATGAGTGCCGTCGGAATAGGAAGTACTGTTGAATCTTTCCGCCCATTGGCAACCAATGGTAAAAAAACACAAACACGCTTTTGAACAACTTACAGTAGGATAAAAAAGATTCATAAACTCAAACTAGTCCCTGGTTCTCCAGGTTTAACAGTGGCAACAGGTCTAATTGTTCCAGACAGCTAATGAGTAGAGTGAAATAATAGCTGTCTGGGAGTAATGGAATTTTTGTTGAACCTGAAGAACCAATACTTTGTCCTTTGATTCTAACACGTAATTTGTTTGTATTTCAATTTGCATTAAACCATATGGATTGAATACAATATGTGCTGAAATGCAATATATGAGTTTATAAACAACAAGCAGCACACTAGATACAATTATTAGCGACCATAGCAATGACGGTGGATGAGCTTGATATCAATTCGATAGAGGAAAGAAACTGGTACATCTTCATTCCTCCAAATAAACAAATATTTCTAGATCCAATTACAGTAACACGTGAGTGGAGTCCCTGGTTCTCCAGGTTTAACAGTGGCAACAGGTCTAATTGTTCCAGACAGCTAATGAGTAGAGTGAAATAATAGCTGTCTAGGAGTAATGGAATTTTTGTTGAACCTGAAGAACCAATACTTTGTCCTTTGATTCTAACACGTAATTTGTTTGTATTTCAATTTGCATTAAACCATATGGATTGAATACAATATGTGCTGAAATGCAATATATGAGTTTATAAACAACAAGCAGCACACTAAATACAATTATTAGCGACCATAGCAATGACGGTGGATGAGCTTGATATCAATTTGATAGAGGAAAGAAACTGGTACATCTTCATTCCTCCAAATAAACATATATTTCTAGATCCAATTACAGTAACACATGAGTGGCTTCTCATTCCTTTTTTCCTGCACGTTTGGTGCAGAAATGAATTTTGATTTTTCGTCGCTTTTTCCCTTCTTCCAGCTGCTAGTTTAATTAGTAGTGTAAGTTTTCATACATACACATATGAAATGAGATTATGCCCCCAAAACTTTTATAGCAATTATTATCTTTTCAAAAATGTAATGGTCGCTGATGTGTCTCACAAGTGACTTGGCAAACGTTGTTGTTCGTTATATTATGTATATTTTTTCAATGCTTTTCGTATGAATCATTCCAGAGCTAATTTGTTCTGGAACAAATGGAATGATATGTAGAAAACGGATCCAAGAGCCGGTTCTGTATCCTCCTATAAGCTTTATATATTTGTCAATTAATCTCAATGAAACCTTTATCCTTCAAATGTTCATATTCATAACATTTAATGTAGAAATAACAAAATAGGGCTTCCACTAGAGTCCATTCCTGACTTCATCGATTCTATAGAAAGTAATTCGTATGCAGATCGTTCTTCAATATAATCAAATTTATTTCAGGCAACATCTACCAGAATAGTTGGTGGAATCTGGTGGTTTTTCACTCTCATAATAATCTCATCGTATACTGCAAATTTGGCCGCTTTCCTAACGGTGGAACGCATGATTACCCCTATTGAGAGCGCACAAGATCTGGCAGAACAAGCCGAAATTTCATATGGCACACTTGAAGGCGGCAGCACAATGACTTTCTTTAGGGTGAGTTTAGTTTTATTTACTGCGTCATTCTTATTTATACTGGAGTTCTAGTGGATTTTCGTTAAAATATTGCTTGTTGGGTTCAGAAGCATCGACTAAGGAATAAGTATGAATTTGCCACAAAACATGAGCTTTGCGTAGCCAATAATTCATTTCTATATTTTGCCTAAATGTGTACTACAGTGTCGTTCCAAAATTCTGATATTGAACATGATTTTATTTGTCACATTTTCATTTAGTATAACTCTGAATTCAGATCACAGATTGCTGCTTTTTTGTACATTGTATGTTTCTATTTTAAGGAAAATACCAACGTAAGTTGAAAATATTGAAATACTGTCTTGTTTGGCATAGAAAATAGCAATATTTATCAAACACTAAAAAAATGAATGATTCAAATAATTTACGATATTTGTTTAACTTTCATCAAATTCCAGAAAAGATGAGAATAGACAAATACGGGAAGGCTGGTATTGAACAGTTCAATTCACCCTAATTGCTAAAAAAATGGCCATAGTACAGTCATTTTATGGATTTTTTTGAGAGTTGGTACTTTTTTTCCGACTTAAAGTTTGAAAATTTCCTGACTTTCTGTATTTTCAAACCTTAAGTAGGAAAAAAAGTACGACCAATCCATAAAATGACTGTACTAATCTTAAAGTGAAAACAGATAATCTTTCTCAATCATAATAATAGTATTAGCTAAGAAAACATAATATTAGTGACTTCTCATATTAATACGGTATCAATAGTATTGTCTCTGTATGATCTACCAACGCATAATTCAATATAATACAATAATTATTATCTCTTTTTGTGGAATTCTCCAACTTACTATCTCTAAACTTTCGCTTCCTAGGATGTGAAAAGTCTCTCAAAATCTCTAAATCAGACTAGTGCCACAATTTTCAATCATTTTATTGCTAATTGATGACCAACAAAACAATTTTCTAATCTCATTTGTTAATAAAAATTGATGCTCTCTCAATAGGCTGAAAATGATAAATTAAGAATTCTCTTTTCGATTCTACATTAAGTAGAAATTGATTGCTATTTAATTGCCATGTTAAGAATAATTAAAAACTATTTCATTTATTATTTTTCATCAATTTCAACTCATTTAAAATCCATGTCTACTACAGCCATGAGGTATTAATATAAAAAAAAACTGAAAACATTCTTGTGCACTATTCCTGAACACACCAATTTTGTTCATCTAGTTTTTTATTTTAAATTCTTCAAAAACAAGTCCGTTCAAGAAGCTTTCTATTTAAAACAATCAATCTATAATCATCTAAGTTACATAAACATATGTATAAATTACATCTTTTGATACATCAAAACATGGCATCTTAACTTTCGAAAAAATTCATATTTCTAAAAACATTTCACCGCTGGTTCTTCTTCAAACTTTATAAATTTTCCTATAAAAATATCAAAAGAAAATACAGAATCGTAGAAGGTTTATTATGCAATTACCGAAAAACACAATCTGTATCTCTGTAGTTGTATTACCAAGTTTTATTTTTTATTTTTCGCGCAATATATAAACGGAGTTATGAAAATTGAATTTTTCAATTACGTCATTGGAATTACTTAGTTTAGCAGACTATGTCGATCAGATTCGTCCCAACCTTAGCGACACATACTAACAACCTAATTGAACTTTCCTACGTTATATATTTTGTTGTTAATGGATACGTATGAGGCGCTGTTTGCGCCATAATTATTACTTATTTATATTTTAAACATCTTAGAATATATATTAAACTTTCACATATATATTGAATAACTTTCTATATATATTGAACACGTTTTATATATATGGATTGTAGAATGTAAATATATAGAACTTCTTACAAATATATTTAGAACTTTAACTTCGTATATTCGCCCCTGGTGGCGCTGAGGCTAATATTTAGAACTTTAACTTCGTATATTCGCCACTGGTGGCGCTGAGGCTAATATATTAGTCTGAGGAATTATTAATCCGGTTTGGCAACACCGATGGTGTAACATATGTACACAACAGTGATTGGTTTTCGTTTGGTATAGATTATTAATTTGAAATCCACCGTTTTTGTGTTAGTTTTATTTTTTGAATTTAGAGATTTAGATAGGAAGTTGCTTCTATCTATTAAAAATTACTGTAGAACAGTTTTTCTTCGAAGTGATTCGTGATTACGAAGAAGCCCGCAGACGTTTGTTTGGATCAGACATTCGGATTCTGTTTAAATATTCAAATAAACTTGAAATTAATTGCCGCACTTTGATACAAAATGTACCAAATGAACAACTTCAAGGGATATTGTTGATACTTTACAATATCAATTCCACATTGTATCAATCAATGCAATCAATTCTACAAGATGATAAGTTTAAATTCAGTGTTATATTCTTTACAAGTATTGACATGGGTTGATGAACAATTATTACTATTAGTATTCTTATATTTCCAGATATAACAGCACCACATACTTCAAACAATATTTCTTTAATTAGAAATTAACGTTCAGGCCGATCCAAATATGACATTCAAAATGAACAAATTTTGCATCTAAGATCTACTGGATTAAATTGAATATCAATAAGCAACACTTTGCACATATCAAGAAATACACTCTTAAGGAGGAAGAGAGAATTCAATCTTAAAAACTCAATTATCAATGATGACCAAATAACTTCATTTACCCAAGACATAAACTAAACCATTCACTTTTGACATCTATTTTATGTTAAATAAATAATTAAAACAATAAATTTATAAAAGCATTTGTAAACGACTTATTTCACTTTAAAAAGGCAAATAAAAAGCTTCAGATACTATTGTTTTATTTACAGTGAGTACAAGCTAACAAAGCAATCACTTACGAGTCCCAACGACATGGGCAATCAAAAGTTAAGTAATTTCAACTTATTCTGTTGAATAGAAACCTACATGTATATGTATACTAAAATATTCTCCATTCGTTATCTCTACTTTGTATCCAGTCAGATATCATGCGACAATTAATGTTGATTTGGTAAAAAGATTTCGTAGCTCAAAAGTGCAGAAAGATGTTTTGAATGATTTTAATGTATTTCTGTTTTACATATTCTGTTTTGGTAATTTTAGTCTGGTTTATTAATCAATCAGTTTATTAATTGTAATATGTATTACAAATAAATAACTACATTCTAAAATAAGTACATATTTTGAATTATATGATAATAGAAAATAGACATTGTTTCAAAGACTAAACATTCTGTGCAATTTACTAATCGTACAGCTCAAAATTCCTCACGGCAATGTTGTCAATACACTGCTTAAAATAAACTTCGTTTACTTCTGTGTCTGAACTTCCATCTCCTCTGATAAATTCGTTGCTTTCCTCATCATGTTGTGGTTTAATACTTCAAACTTCATCTAAAACAAAGTTAGTTCCTATTCGCTCTTCTTAGATTACTATCAGGTGCACATGCTGGACAAGGCGTTCATTACTGCATATTCAGTACATTATTTCTCACATACTTTAAATTTATAGTATATATTGTGCTAAGATTTTTAAATGACTTTACTTTAAATTGTTCATATACTTGAGGATCATTTTTACCTCCACATTGTTATTAAACACTTGTCTTCATGTGAGCTTTTGATATAATTTGGTTCTGATAGCTGTTTGCATTTGGCCGTTCAATATCCACAATCCTCTTCCACATTTTTATGTCTACAAGGTCCTCAATTTTGTCTAGTAGTCACCCTCATATTTCTCTTCAGTTGTCCAATCCTCGGTAGGTTGTTTGATGTCATGTTTGTGTTGATTCACCAATGTAACAGTGAGGCCCATATTTCAATTCTTCCTTCATCCTGAAAATAATACCTAGAACAAAAACAATGTAAATTAGATATACAACAATATCTTCATACATATTATTGATACCTAGTTAAATAGTTGCCAAAATCTATTTCACTTGCCTCTTGTAATTATTGCAAAATTACATGAACCTGTCCTCATTAGTTTCATTGATTATTCTCTTCATCTCATTTCCTCAAAGCTGAATATAGTAATTTCTTCTTTCATTGAATATTCCAGTTACTCACAACTAGAACTTCTCAGAATGAAAGTGAAATATGACATATGCTATGCCAAAAGGTATTACGTTGTTTACATCACATTACATCATCGGTGTTGCCAAGCCGGATTGATGATTCCTCAGACTAATATATTAGCCTGAGCGCCACCAGTGGCGAATGTACGAAGTTAAAGTTCTAAATATATTTGTAACAAGTTCTATATATTTACATTCTACAATCCATATATATAAAACGTGTTCAATATATATACAAACTTATTCAATATATATTGTGAAATTTAATATATATTCTAAGATGTTTAAAATAAAAATAAGTAATAATTATGGCGCAAACGGCGCCTCATAGATACGCACATTAAAAGAATGTCAGGCTCGGTCGTGAACTCTGAGTTGACCTAACCTGGAAATACGAGGACTTAAATAGCTCTAGGTACATTCAAAAGAAATGCTGCATACCAAATTGTTCCTGAAATTATAATCTGTAAAATAATAAATAAAATACTTCATTTCCCTCTATGCAAAAAAATACTTAATTCTTTCCTTACAATCTGAATATTTATTTATGTACATTACCCAACAAAACGATGTATATCGCGTACCAAGAGCTCTGTGTTACAGACTAAAATTGATTTTTTTTTAATTCAGTATAAAAATCCGATTACTGCTTAAACCAATTGAAAATTACTTGACTGAACCATGACGGGGTGTATACAAAAACTCTAATGCAATTCGGTTGATTTCTTCAGAGTAGGTTTGTAATAAAGCTCCAGGACATAACACAAGAGTGGTTATTACAGCTAAAGGGCCTAAGTATTGAATAAAAAATAAAATTAATATTTGTGATTCTTTTATGTAAAAATTAATTGTTATTAGATTTATACTTTGGAAAACATTTTGTGTTTCTACTCTAAATTTTGGCATATTCTTAACTTAAGACCAAATGTGATGGAAACCTATCTAAGATATTTATGAGATCTTACATTTCATTTCATTTTTAGTCTATGGTTCCGCCAGCCTGTACCTGTGTGATAACAATCTAGCGAAGCCATCAATTTATTAACAAATGAAATTTGGTTTGTTGATAATTATATAGCAATTAATTCTTAGTTAAAGTTGAATGATAAAAAATTTCTTACGTTCTAATTTTCAGTCTACGAATCGCTGGCATAATATCAAGTTAACAGAACCATATATTCCACATTAATTAATGCGGTTAAAAAATGGCTTTGTTAGTAATCAATTAGCAATGAAATGATTAAAAATTGTGACAGTACAATTTTTTTTGCTTCTGTAGATTCAATGTAATAATGTTGAAAATTGAGATAATATGAGTTTGAAGAATTGATTATTGCATTTTATATATACTTTCTCTTCTCCTGTTTCCTTTTTCAATTCAGGTGAAACATATTATATTTCAAAAGAAACGTACACTCCTGTACATTCTTGATGATCTTAAAACTCATGGGACTCTAGCGTGTAGCCAACATTCAGTAAAAACACTAGAGAAAAGAGTATTTAAGAAGATCTAGACTTCTTGATTATGTGGTACATCGTGATAGTTCAAGTAACAAGTGTCTATATGGAAGAAGTATATGATTGCGAAAGTTAACCTGACAGTGGTGTCAATACATCATGTAAATTTTGTAGACCATTTAAATAAAATTTCAGATCAACATAACGTCGTTCATTAGCGGTTTCTAAATCATTTCCAGTATATTTACTGTTCCTACAATCATAATATTGATTTTTAGGGCTTCTTTAATAAATGCTACACAAACGAGAAAATAAATGTTAATTGTGTGTCGTTGAAATTTTATTCCTACTTCTGCTGACCATTTTGTAATTATAACTTTGCAAGTAATTATTATTTATATCATAATCTGGATACATATCGCATATAGCTAGAAGATGATGCTGTGCATGAACTTCTAATGAATATAGCTCCAAATGATCATTGTATGATTTGTATCGTATATCCTTCAAATGATATGTAAGAAACGGAATATCGATTCACAATTTTGCTTCCAAAAATAATTTTATTGAAAATCATAATGAAAATCAGGAGTTACTTGTTTCATCGAATTAAAAGTATGAAATAATCTTTCACATGTTACATTGCCCTTCAGTTCCAGCTTCGGAGAGTATCTATCGAGGAATTATATAGCAATACTTCAAATCTGCAAAAACATATGACATCCTGTTGATAATTCTGTAACCAGAGTACGGTAAACCTGCATTAAAATCAGCAACGACATTTTGCATGTTTCCACTAGCATGTGGTCAGATGAGTGATATCATACCAAACATAATTGTTGTTAATTTGATAGCCAGCTATTTTCAAAATGCAACGACACACATTTCCATATTTTTATTTCCCCCACTATACGTTGTATATAGTGTGAGGGAAGTATTGTAATCGGCCCAAAAAATGTAAAGTCACAGTCTATTTCATTCGATTACTCTGTGGTGAATTTTGATAGTTCATGTCACAGCAAGTGTCAGTATAAAACAGGTGACATTATAGTGTGGATATTTTCGAAAGTCAACCTGACAGCAGGTGTCTGTATACAGAATAAAGTTGTGAAATACATTACGTAGACCTTTTGGATAAAATTGCAATGTAACATAAAATATAATATAACTTCTTTCATTAGCGGCTTGTAAACTATTTCCAATATATTTCCTTTTCCTACAAGTGAGGGAAGTCAAGTGATCAAATCATCACAATTTTTACAGAAATGCGATCAAAATTAAAATAACTTCTAAAGAATCGCAACGAATATTGACATCTATCAAGTAATAAAAAAAGATTCGAAATGTAATTTACTAAAAATGCATTTTGAAAACGCGGAATGGGAAAAATAGTATTCGTCCTTCGGGAATCACGCTTCGTGGTCGTTTCCCGAACATGAACTTGTGCGCTAAACGCATGCATAATGGAACTATTTCTTTAATATACAATTATTAAACCGTTTGATTCTCACATTTCAATATTTTTATATGCTATAGTTTTCAATACATCTCTGCGGATACAGCTGGTACCATATTTCAAGGATCACTTCTGAATTAACCCTGATTTTCTTTGAAGGATTATTTTGCTTATCACAGTTCTACATTCATAAATATATTAGTTTATTCTTGCAAAAAGGTTCATTACGCATAATTGAACTTGCAAATGCGCTTGCGTGAAGGAACAGTACTAATAATCAAAAGTAATGTGCACTATTTGGCACTGTCTAACTTTGAGAAATGTAAGTCCTCTGTATCAGCTGGTGTTTTGTGCCTAATTATCAAATTGAATAACCTATAATTATTATTAGTAGAAGCAACGAATGTTCTTTTCAGTAGACATACGTATTTCCATTATAATATTATACCAATTTGAATTTTCACCGAACATCATTTGTTAAATTGAAATTCCTGTTATTTTTTATATCAAAAATTTCTTAAAAGCACTGCAGGTCACAATTTATAAGAGCATGCAAAATACAAAATAAATTATTTCTTTGTTCCTATGTTCGTAGTATCTAATGAAATGAAGTATTATATTGAGCATATGTGTCAACATTCGGAACTATTGGTTTTTACTTCAGAAGTAAAGAATAGTGTGAACCATAATTTTACTTTAATGCAAAGTTGTTGAAACGGTAGACTAGTAGTTTCTAATTTTCAATTCTGAACCGGTGATTTCATAATGTTGGAACAATATGGTATTACTACCTACGAGTGAGTTGTAGTACAGTCACTGAAAATTATTCATGCTGGAAGAAAACTATAAGTTGTTTCTGAAAAATTGCTAATTTTACTATTTGATTTTCGTTTCTGGATTCCATATTTTAAACTAACACATTCGGCCACTTAGTAATTGTCCACTTTAAGATAGCGTGAGTGAATATCACATATATTTGGATGTAGTTCATCCTGAACGATTTGTTTCAAATGAATGTTACATCCGATGTATATTTCCTTGAGTTATCTGTCATCTTATTCTCTAACTTGATTGAAAAAAAGGTTATCTATTCTAAACGAACTCGTTATTGGTGATATAAATAGGTACAGTTCTTATAGGAACTTTTTGAATAAATTGATATGAACAACAAAACAAAACTTTCTTAAAAATGAATTACTTCAAAACTCCCATAATCCTAAGAACATATGGAAGGTAGTAAATGAGATTACAGGAAATTCACATCGCACAAATGATATAAACAAGATATGCGTTGGAGAAAAAGAGTTCCTAAAGGGCCCTGACATAGCCGAAGAATTCAACAAATATTTCATAAATATTGGTAAGTAGCTAGCTAGTCAACATGTAAGTTCTGGAATAGATAAGTACTATAAAAACATAGAACACAGCATTTTCATCAGTCCTACAACACCTTCAGAGATTGGAAATGTAATCAATGATCTAAAAACAACTGCGGCTCCAGGAAAAGATAGAATAACTGCTAATACTCTAAAAAAAATAAGAGATCAAGTAAGCAAACCTATATCAGACATTGTAAACAAATGCATAACAAATGGCGAGTGTCTCTATCAATTCAAAATATCTACAGTAATACCGATCTTCAAAAAAGGTGATAAAAGCAATGTTTCGAACTATAGACCAATTTCTCTGCTGTCAACTTTGAGCAAAATATTTGAAAAGATTATAAAAAACAGGATTACCTCCTATCTGAACAGATTCAACATTTTGGCTGAAAAACAGTTTGGATTCCGTGAAGGTAAAAACACCTCTGATGCAATTCACCTTCTAATTGATAATATCTATGAAACTTAGATAACAGTCACAAAACTTTGAGAGTATTCATTGACCTACAAAAGGCATTTGATACGGTAGACCACTCTCTATTATTGAAGAAGCTACAAAATTATGGAATTAGAGGATTGAGTCTTAAACTACTAGAGTCTTACCTTACAAACAGGCAACAATGTGTTAAAATCAATGACATATACAGTGGCTATGAAACTGTCACGTGTGGAGTCCCTCAAGGTTACGTTCTTGGACCACTGTTATTCAACATATTCCTGAACGATCTTTTCTATATCGACATAAATGGCTTGCTCATTGCATTCGCTGATGATACTGTTGTACTCTTTAAGAACACAGACTGGCTGAAATTGAAAAGAAATGTTGAAACAGAATTGAAAACCCTAATTAAGTGGTTTAAGGATAATCTCTTATCTATTAATGTAGAAAAAACAATTTTCGTACCTTTTTCTATTAATGCCGACACTTTACCAGACTTCAATACCCTGAACATTGATACAAGTGACAAAGAAAAGTACATAATTGAAATGGCACAACAAGTTACTTACCTTGGTATCGTGATTGACCAGCATATGAGATGGAATTCACATATCCAAAGTCTCATAAAAAAAATTAGATTTATGTCAAGCCGTCTTAGAATTTTAAAAGGGACCCTAAACACTGCAACTCTGAAAACTGTATACTATGCTATAGTAACGAGTCACCTTAGATACGGTATAACTTCTTGGGGATCTGTGTTAAATAATCATCTTAAGGAACTAAATACGTTACATAACAGAATAATATAACTTATTATGAATAAACCTAGAAGATATCACACAGATGCTTTATATAGTGAAGCTCAATTGTTAGACATTCGCCAAATCTATTACCTAAATGTGTCATGTAGAATCTATGCTGGACAGAATAATTTATCAAAGCCTCGGCACTCATATTCAACAAGATATAAGGAAGCATCCTTTTCACAACTACGAATGAAAACTTATAAAGGTCAGCGATCATTCAGATATTTGGGAGTAGTTATATATAATAGTGTACCTACATATATAAGAGATAGTGCTACAGTTAACTTGTTCAAGATAAAGTTAAAACGGCACTTGCTAAATACTAAACGTAGTGAAATCCATGACATTATTGAATAAAATAGTGATAAATAACTTATTGTTATAAAACAAAACAGTATATGTGATTCTATTATAAAAAGTGTGATACGTAATTAGTTATTGAGTAACATTCAATCCGTAATATTTGCTTTTTTTTCTATGTGTATATTTTTTTCTTTTTGTCCACATACAAGCAAACAGCTTTCGTGGGTAATTTTTACTTATTATGCTCAATTATGTTATTATAAACTTATATTTCTTGTGAATGATACCTTACGCATAATAAATTCTATTCTATTCTATTCTAACATATGGATCATAAAAAGTGATATTTGATTACAGGATTCGAAAATTGGTATCTATCAGAAGATGTGGCGTTTCATGGAGAATAAGAAACCCCCTGTATTCGTGCAATCGTATGACGAAGGAGTTGTACGAGTCCTCGAAGGAAATTATGCTTTTCTAATGGAATCGACGATGCTTGACTACGCTGTTCAAAGGGACTGTAATTTAACACAAATTGGAGGTCTGCTTGATTCGAAAGGCTACGGTATAGCAACCCCTAAAGGCAGTCCGTGGAGGGACAAGATATCTCTAGCCATTTTAGAACTCCAGGAGAAGGGAGTGATACAAATTCTTTATGACAAGTGGTGGAAAAATACCGGTGACGTATGTAACCGAGATGATAAAAGCAAAGAATCAAAAGCTAACGCATTGGGAGTTGAAAACATTGGTAAGCCCACATTATTTATGAATAGATAAATATTAATACAAGACTCACGTTTGTGATCGCGTAACTTTTATTCCTTAGCGTTTTGAAAGTCTATTTCGTTGTAGTATTATTGTGTATGAAACATTACATTTGTCATTCCTTAGAACTTCGTATTGCCTTTGTATCAAAATTCATGTGAAACACGTACTTTTCTCATATTGGATTTATCCGTAATTGCATAATCTTTCCATCGTCTTTCAGAATTATTGATTTTATCGGGACACGCTAATAAAAACACGCTAAGAAATACCATCCATTGTCGTAGAATCAAATTCGTATTTTAAACCTTTATCAAATCGGTATTCATTTCTATGTATAGAAGGATCATAATTAATATTGTTGAATAGGTAGGTACTACATTGATTCCTACGCAACTCCTATTTACTTAAGAGCTGTGAACAATGTAATCTTAGAGCTGGATTGTTGGCTTTTAATTTGATGTGAAAATTGTTGAGTTTTATTTCATGATAATCAGTGGCGGCTGGTACTGAAGGGCACTAGGGCACGTGCCCACCCAACAACCAAGGTAAACACAGAAAGAAATTCGCATATAATTCAGTGCATTATTTGATTCTGGACGTCAGGTGCATGCAATACTAACTCTCAAAACTATGTTCCACGGAACGTTCTGAAGTGTACCTATTTCAAGTATGATACGGTTATCTTCGCCATACGCACTTATACCGTCGGTTTGGGGCACAAATAATCGTATCTCCAGTAAACGTTTTGCCTTCATAGTGTACAGTGAATTCAATTCGAAGACGTGAAGTCTGAAGTGCGTTTATTAACATCGATGGAAGTTAATTGTGTGCAAAATCTTTTAAAAGGCCGCCATCATTTGAGGAAATACTTTTAATTTAAAAGAAAGGAAGGCCTATTCCTGATCTTCATATGAACTACACTTCCACAAGTGAAACCCGAACTAACAATAGAGTATTCAACAAGAATAGCTATGCAAAATACGAGTGGATGTGCGAATGTCCAGTAACAAATAAACTATTTTGTTCTATGTGCTTAATTTTTAAGAACGAGGCTAGTGCGTAGAATAAACAAGGGTTTATTTAAAACATATTGCAGAGAGATCAGAGAAACCCGAAAATTCCGTTTCTCACATAAATGGATTTTAGTGTTCTAGGCAAAGTGGACATACGTGATCAGTTAGACAGTGCCTATTTGCGACATAAAATTAAGTACAGCGAAGTTCTTATCTTGCACCGGGTAACTATGTGCATAACATTTTTCGGAGCCTTTGAATTGGCGTTACGAGGCCATGATGAGACATTGACGTCGGAATATCCAGGTATTTATGCACCCTTAATGAACTTTACAGCTGAATTAGACGCTCTACTTGCAATGCATATGAAAAGTTCGGGTTCATAAGAGTTTAAAGGCGTCTCAAAAACTATTCAGAACGGATTGCTAGATGCAATGTTGCAAATTTACAAGCAGGAAATTTTGAAAGAAATTAAATCTGCAAATTTCATCACTTTGGAGGCCGATGAAACTACAGACACTTCTAATTATCAGCAAAGGGTTGTTATTATTCGATACATGTTTGATGGACACGTTTTTGAATGCTTCTGGACTTTTTTAAGCCGGGTGGACCTAACGCTGATGTATTAGCAAAAACATTGCTGAATGAATTATTTTAAATTCTCCTTCTGGGTCTGATAATAATAAACTAATCGCTCAAAGTTACGATGGGGCGTCCGTGATGAGTGGTAAGACTATTGGTGTCCAAGCCATTATCAAAAGAACATTGTCACATTCACATTATATTCACTGTTACGCGCATCAATTTAATTTAATTATTGAACGAGCAGCAGTCTCTTTCAAACATTTTTCTCGATCGCCAAAAACGAACGGTAATTCTTGATGAAATAGTCAAACGTGGATTACCACGCGCTGTTTCTACACGCTGGATTTTCAAAAGCCGAACTGTAAACACATTATTTCAACACCAGGATTCTTTCAAAGAATTTTTAGACAAAATTATTGACGAAGATGGGACGGATTCAGTTACTATTAGTGAAGCATGTGGCTTAATGAAACATTTGACTAGCCCGGAATTTCTCTACTGGTTGAAAATATTTCATTTCATCATGCCACTTGTTGAAATATTATTTAATGAGACTCAAATGCGCGGGATTGGTGCTCAACTGCAAAAGGCGATTGAACAATTCCAACATCAAATTATTCGAATTAGAAATTCTAGCGACAATGACAATCAAGAACGCAATAATGAAGAACCTGCTAGGAAAAGACAAAAAACAACAGCTTTAGATAACAAAGCTGTTATTGCAAAGGAAGTATGTGACACTATTTTGAGCCAAATTAGCGACCGATTTGATTTTAGGGATCACTTAAGTGCAGCAAAATTATTTAACTCTTAAAATTTTAAAACTTATAAACTTGCATTTCCAAAAGAACATTTTGATGAAATTGTGAAATCTTATCCTATGTTGGACAGTGTAAAATTAAAAAGTGAACTTTCAGTAATTCGAGCGTGATGACATGTGTGACGTAGGTGGTATTTTACCACTTTTAGTGTTCATAACAGACAACAACCTGAAGAAGGTTTTGACGGAGGAAACATACAAACTGTTGGATATTATGTTTATAACGCCCTAATCGACAGCAGAATCTGAACGATGTTTTTACACCCTCAAACATATTAGAATGACAATGAGAAGCACAATGTCAGAATATCGACTGAACGCATTGGCGGTCCTATCAATAGAGAAGAAGTTCGTCAAGTCTATCCCGGATTTTGAAAACAAAGTCATAGACGTTTTTTCCACCATGTAAAATAGGAGAATGGATTTTATGCACAAAGTATAGATAAGTTTTTTCTTGTGCCAACCCTCTTTCATAGCTCCCGAGCCGCCACTGATAATGATTAAACGGAATGAGGTTTAGCGAACGAAGTCGTTTCTTGAATGGAGTTATATGGCTAATGTACATTTCCGTGTAGCGGCCAACTTGTAAAAGCAATCCGGCGGGAGCGTAACGAACGAAGTCTTCTCTCCTTTCGGCTAATACTGCACATTGTTAGTTTCTATATAGCGGTCGAATGGTGTCTCCGATTAACTGTACCTTAAACCTAGACAGACTGCGGTTCACGTCTTAATCGACTCATTCAATACTATAAGTCAATTCTATCGGCACACTTACTCACTCCGTCTCGAGTCTTTGGGCATATTGGAGGTGTACTGATTGACCTCCTCCCTACATTATATAACATTATGAAAAAGGGACGATTTGGAGGAAATAAAACACTATACGATCGGGAAGAAGTACTTTTCAACACCATATTTGAATGAATTTTCTATAGATATTTATTGGGTAGCTACTTATCAGTTATGACTAAACCTTGGAAAAAATGCAACCGAAAAGCCAAAAATATGCGCATTTAAATGCATCAAAAATTGACAAAAAATGCAAGGATTTTTGAAAAAAATGCAAGAATTTTAGAAAAAATGCAAGGAATTTAGAAAAAATTCAAGCAATGATGTATACTATAATGTTGAATAATACTATTATTTCATTATTTTATTATGGTAGGGAGTGGGGACGGGATTTAATAATTATACAACGAAAATTTATATTAAGTATCAGATTTTATTATTAATAATACATACTATTAAAATTATTAATATACATAACAATAAAACAAAATAACAATATAGGTATTTTCATGTCTTACAATTATTATAAAAACTATTAATAATTAAGTGTTTTCCAAAGTTTTCTGGGAGGAAACTTTGTCTCTTGTCAGAAAACATGTGTTAAAAAATTGAAAAACTTCGTTCAACATCAACTGATGTAATGGGAGCATATTTATATTTACAAATGATGTTTAATTCTAAGTTAGGTATATTTACACCGTTTTCGCCCACAAAAACTTTTAAAATGTTTTTAAATATTTGAAACCCTGTATTATTTTGAGCCACAGAATTGAATTTATGTAGAACGACGGTCCCAATTTGTCGAGCGACTTTCTTACAATTTGACTCAAACTGGCTAATTAGAGCTACTGATTCCGTTAATGGAACACAAAATTTTTCAAAACTTTTAATAGTTGTAGATACAAACATATAATTGGTTTTTATAAATATTAAACTATTTTTCATTAATGAATTTTTTAAAATATTTTTTGAGTTCAAAAGAGATGTAGATGAAGAGTTACTAACATCGTCAATCACATGTTTAATGGCGTCGTAATTGTCAGCATAAAATATAGCTGCATCCAACCAGGTAGCTCAACGAGTTATTACAGGTTGTGGAGGTAAGGCAAGATTTGGAAATTTTTCTTTGTAAAATTGAACGCGTGTCGGAGCTTTTAAAAATACTTTTTTTACATTGTTAATTAGGTCATTGACCAAAGGAAATTGCTCTCTTATACATTCTGCCAACCTATTAATGCCATGAGCTAGACAGGTTACAAGTTACAGATTAGAATAAAATATTTTTATATTTTGTCCAGCTTTAGTCATATAAGGGGCTGCATCAGATAAAAATTAAAAATTTTTCTGTCGGAACAATTTGGAGCAAGAAAAAATTGTTCAATGAATCTTGGACAAATCGTGTAATTGTTAAATTATTAGCTTTTTCAAGTTTCTTTGAAGCAAAAAGATAGGATCTGCTGGGATTCGTTCCCCTAAAACACCTATTAACGCATGTGCGATATATCTACCGCACGAATCGGTGGTTTCGTCTACTACAATATAAAAATAGTTTGAAATGACTTCGTTTTTGATAAAAGTTAATGTTTGTTTATAAATTGAGTTGACACTTGCTTTACGTAAGGTCGACTAGTCAGGAATATTTTCTTAAAAATTCCTTCAGGTTGGAATTATTTAACTTGATCAACGGTATGTTACTGGCAATCATTGCCTTGCACAAATCCTCATTGAACTCTTTTTGGTCGTCTTTTTTTGGCTTCTGTTGTTGGAGGCAACATCTTAAGGTTTGTTGCGATGATAATTTCTCCATATTGGCAATATGCTTTGCAGGTTTGACGTGTTGATCCACAATGAATTTTTTCTCGACGTGGATCTATAATGGGAACGGAAAACTACTCATTATTTTTACAAAACAAGTATAAGCAAAAAAAAACAAATATCTAACTGCAAAATAATTGGATACCCTGTACGTTTCTAAGAGGACAATTGTTTCACTTGGTAGGCACAAAGAATATAGAAAATTCACATCGAGTAATTTGATTTGTTAAAAAATAAGCTGCGAATAAGTAAAAAAAATCATAAATAAACTACGAGTTTAAAATTCCACAAATAAATACAATTAACTCAACCGGTTTCACAAATTACTTTGCATCATTAGGAGAAACAAAATATTGATGAATTGATGATGATGCAAAGTAATTTGTGAAACCGGTTGAGTTAATATATTGTATTTATTTGTAGAATTTTAAACTCGTAGTTTATTTATTAATTATGGAAAGATTCCACGTAGTAAGGATAGAAACAATTAATTTGTTGAAAAGTAATATGTTACCTATATCTTGAATACATGGATACTTATACTTTGAGATAAAACATACTTCAAAGCAAAGCCAATAGCAATATGTAACATATACTTACAATTTTTGAACACACTGTACAAAAAAGGTGGTGTCTATCCCAAGTAAGTTCTCGGTGACACTTTATCCACATAGTATTAAATGTCGTTTTAGACATTTCGACTCAAACACTTGTACTTTCTTTTAATCAGGATACAATATACAATAGGTTCACTAATCGTAACGCTTTCGTTGGAAGATACTGCTCAATTAAAGGTTTACCTAATATTTACTGAGGGAGGCCGCTCCCGCTGGGAATCCCCCGGTTACAGTTAATTGTTTATTGTAGTTGGTATTTCCCATTCCCATTCTAAGAATAAATTAATAAAATTATCATTATAGTAAGACCCTTTCAATAAAGTAGGTACATACTCTTTCAAGTTCTTTCAATTTTGGGGTAGCAGGTAGTTCCAAACCCGAACAGATTTAATAAATTCCACAATGAAAACTTTCTGTTCAATAGGATTCTAAAATAATTGGCAATAAATGCAAAAAATGCTCAAATATTTTAAAAATAAAATTTTTTGAGAAAAAGTAAAAAAATGCAAAAAAAGCAAAAAAATTTGCATTTTTTCCGTGCTTTAGTTATCACATTCCTGAAGTTAGTTTTTGCGTTTTTATTCTCTTAGTAATCCTTTTCCAAGCCTATCAAGACGTGAATTCAAGAAACAATAGTCAAGCAAGAATTAAATACCACATTACATTAGTTTTCATACGCATAAATTTGGTTTAGGGTATAAATGAAACTAGACGTTTTTCATTGGTGTGTGCCAAGGTAGGTCGTCCATGAAGTTTTTACTTGTTTTCCAAAATTGTTGTTTTCCTTACGTCATAGGCCATTACTTATAATCTAATGTATGTCAAAATATGGTGGTTATTGAAACATAACAGACTAGTAGAACATTAAGGTTGTTAACAATATACTTACTTCAAAGAATATGCAGAATATACATATTGCCTTGTCCCACTGGTTGACTCGATGGTAATAAACCTTTTTTGAAGAAAACAGTAGAGTTGAATAATTATTGCAGTGATATCAGTTTTGAAATTTGACACCAGGCAACCACGACACCTCTTGACAGGTTGCAAAACATATATAATTTGACAACATTTTTCTGTTCAAAATAAAATTGTTTGCAAAAAATTTTTCACTATTCATATACAGGAATTTTCAATTCAAAGTAAGTATATGAAACTTGCTGTTCGGGACGTAGGTACACAAATTTTTCTGCCATTCAAAAAAAATCATTTTATGTAATAATGTAGTAATGAAGGAAAAAGAAAAAAGTGTCAACAGCAGTGGAGATAAACAGAAACAAAAATAGGTTCGAAAAGTGGTATACAAATGATCAGGCCGTCATGGTCGAAGTTTAAAATAATTTGGACAGTATAAAAAAATAATTAAGAAATGGAAGATAAGGGTCTATGTGGTTGAATGTGAGATTTTAGATAGGTATCAACCTGAGGTCGACAGTCACAAGTAGGGAACTAGAACAGTAAGGTTGAAGGTAACAAAACGGAAGCTGAACATGTAAATAGTAAACCTTCTAAATCAAGGCGAATGTACTTGGAAATTAATGTACTTGGAAATTACACCTTTTTATGCGAATTGACAGTGCTATGCATCTTTCAAAGAAAGCTGTGATCAATTGATCACGTAACCCGAAGGTAAAATGTAAATGATTGTAGGAACAGAATATGTATTGGAAATAATTTAAAAGCCGCTAATGAAATACGTTATGTTATATTTTATGTTAGATTGAAACTAAATTCAAAAATGTTCAAAACGGATGTATCCACGAAAATCCGGAAATAGTTTTTTCCCATGAATACAATACTTCCCTTATACTATATACTACATATAGTGAGGGAAGTAAAAATGGATATCTATCTCACAATGACCAATGAACGGAGCGCGTAATATATCCATTTTGATAACCACACTTCTTATTGATATATCAACTGTATTAATAATATAAAGATTCTTGACCCAGTATGAATTTTTATATAAACTGTATTAATCACAACTCCTGTCAAATCATTACAAACCTACTAGTCAATATTAAACCATATTAAAGCGTACTTGTAAAATAGCATGCATGAAACCTTAATCTCTAAGAACTCATACATACTTACATCGACCGAACTAACATTCAATGGTACTGTTGGAACCATACTTCCAGTTCGATAATAGGGACGGCCTTATCATAATCATAATGAATTGTTTCGTTATACGTATATGAAATGACATTATTTCAGGTGGTGTTTTTGTTGTTCTACTCTGCGGGCTCGCTTTAGCAATTCTTGTCGCAATTCTAGAGTTTTGTTGGAATAGTAAGAAAAACGCTCAAACAGACAGACAATCCCTTTGTTCGGAAATGGCGGAGGAATTGCGGTTTGCGGTGCGTTGTCATGGATCAAGACAGCGTCCTGCTCTCAGAAGAACATGTACACGTTGTAGTCCAGCCGCTACTTATGTACCTGGAGCTTTAGATCTTCCACATTTAAATGGGGTAAGTGATTACACCTAGTAAAATATACCGATACAAAGCTGCAAAGATAGATGCAAACCGCTAACATTCATTCAAAGTTTGCATTTATTTGCATTTATTGAATATCTAAGGTTATCTAATCTAATCTTTAAATAAACAGTTATTAATAATGATTCTTGACCCAGGTATGAATTATATATAAATTATTGGGAAATAGGTCACACTAACCCATATGCTTATTATTTTCGTTTTCACGTACGTTTCGGTCTCACGACCATCATCAGAAGATGTACTATGTCTAAAACGGGATTTCTTAAAACTAATTGTATCAGCACAAAGCGTCCTGATCGCACAAATTCCAATTTATAATCGAAACTGTAACACATTAATGTTTTAAGTATATGTATATGTATTAAGAATTCACAGCTTAGCAAACAAAGTCTGTATACCACTGAAACCAAAAATATAACGCTCAAGTATCTACTTTCGAACCAGATGTTAAAGATTTATGAGATAATAGAAAAATGTTGTCAGACCCAATTAGAAATATTGCTATTTGAGCATTCTACCTAAAATATACTTTTAACATTATGAAGACGCATGTAGGAATTTGGAAGGGCTTTAGTTAATTAAACTAGTATAAATCTGACTTAATGACTGAATATCTGTTCCATAATTTACAGAGTTGGACCTATTCCCAGAGAATTTATATATAATAAACAGTTATGAAAACAATAGGTTAATAAATCTTAATGCCATGATACATAATTATTATAGTTTAGAACGTCCAGTTATACTCGTAAACAATACAGATTACACACTTGTTTGCTTAAACAAAAATAATAAAAATGTAGGTATGTGCATTTTATAATCAAATCTGATAAAATAACTCTAAAACAACTGCTAATTTCAATAATAGTGGCCCTCAAAATAATTTGTATCAGAAATATCCTCATTTTGAAGCTAATAATAGCAAATTACCTGTTTAATTGGTAAAACATCACTCCTAGATATCTAAAAAGAATTTCCTTTGGAAGAGGAAACCAAGTTAACTCAAAATCAACTACGATCTCTCCATTTTTGGCAGAGGAATCAATCAAACAGAGGTCTAGTTTATCTTGTCATTCCCTCTTTGTAGTTTGAATTCCTTTAATATTGTCCCACAACATACAAATAGTAAAAAAAATTGCCGATAAAGCGCTTACATTGAACTGTCTAGATCTACCTATAAAAGGCCTTTGGACTTTGGTGAGCAATAAGTGTACAAGAAACGGTTAGCGTCGAAATGCTCGACGGCAGGTAAAATTTTCAAAAGTTCACTTCCGAATTTCGCGACGAATGCAGGTTCGAATTGATCGACCGGGAACACCCTATTGTAGGTATCTGATTTTATTGTGGGAGAAATGAGAATTTTTTTCCTGATAACATTTAGTTTAAATTATATCTCAAAGCAATTTATTTCTAGAATGAGTAGTTTTGAGATTTGCAGTGAAAAAGGCGAAAAATTGCGCTGATGGAAAAACCAAGTGTAAGGCGAAACTGTACATAATGGGGAATGACACCCATTCTATCGAAGAAGATAAATTGCTTGAACCGATAATTAACAAAGCATGCAAAAAAAAGCTGTTTACAATTTATGTGAAAAGCTTTACAAATTAATGAGGAGCGTATTAAGATAATTCGATGAAAGAAATAGTGATCTTGAGAAAATGAGAAAGAACATTCACTATGCACGTCATTTCTTATTGTCGGCGTTACCAAAGTCACTACTGGAAGTGCATTATGTGTTACTGATCTTAATATAAAAATTAATAAAAACAAAGACTTTTGTTTCTATAACAATTATAATAATAATAATAATAAAGCAGTGTTTTCGTGCTCAACTAATCTTACATTTCCATGCGACTTGGAAACTGTATTTATGGATGGTACATTTCAATGTAGTTTTTTTTTACAAATTTTCATAACTCATATGATCTAAAAAATGAGCATTTCATTCCGCTTGTGTATTGTCTCCAGTCAAATAAGCAAAAAACTACTTATAAAAGTCTTTTTCAAATTATAATTTGTGAGGACAGAGAATTTTGTTTCAAGCAAAAATTTTCACTACAGGCTTAGAACTACCTATACACAATTCAAAGATTAGGATGAAAATTGATTGATACGTTGCTGCAAATTTCATCTCTTCAATCTGGGTATCAAAAAATTCAACAATTGGGAATTGGCAAGTAATATAAAGAAAATACTAAAGTCGGCAAATGACTATAACAAACATAAAGTCGGAGATTGTATCGTAGCGGGTTTTTCCGCCGATTTAATACAATGCGTTAGATTTGTGAAATTTATTGACTATGTCGTAGACATATATATCAGTGAAACTTGGCGAGAACAACAAGAAAAATGTACAGTTAGATACATACAGAAAAAATTAACAGCTACAAAATTATGAACATATGTACAAATTTAATCGATCGATGTGTAAAAATGGAAAAGTTGATTGAAAATTTTTAAAGTAATAGAATTCCACGTTATGATTCCTTAATAAATACGACATGGGCGCTTTCATATACCGTCGCGCAATTCGGTCTCCATAAAATTTCTTCCGTCGAGCATCGCGGTGCCTACGTTTGGGGCCGTCGAGCAATATGGATATTCCACAAAAAACAAGTGAATACTAGACGTAATACAAACAATGCTAATTCGACTGTCGACTGTCATAATACCTGCTTCCTCGTGTAATAATACAAGTTTTTGATTGAATGTTATTGTTCCTGATTTTATATAAATTTTTTCCCAATACGTAATATTTTTTTGGTCATTCACGAACGTCATCAGTTCGTAGTTCATTGATTTCCAATAAAATTTCAATATTTGTCTGAACGTAACATTTGACCTGTTTCAAAATACTCCACCACTGATTACCACCTAGTTTATCGGCAATTCACCACGAGTGATCAATCAGTATGTATCAGAAAATTCAATTGTAAAATTGTGCAACTCAAAGCACAAACAAGTTCTAAACAACTCTACGAAGAGCTAGAAGCGGTTCCGACCTGCCCAGCAATTGCAAAATACATAGATCTTAGGTGCAAAAAATTCTAAGTTGAAAGTTTCATTAGGATTTTGACAAAACCCAAAAGCACCCAATTACAAGAAGCATTCTTCGCACAACACATTTTGCATTCTTTAGTATAAATACATAATATTTGTAATGAATTCCTCTGTTCGTGGATGTTATGTTTCTCTGAACGAAGAAGTGTAATTTTGCAATCTCTATGTTAGTAGAACTTAACTATGTAAATTAAGTTACACATATTTGTAGTATAAATTAATGAAATCCATACAGTATTGACTTATAGAGTGACTGATCGGTGATGGTTGCCGGTGTCTACCGCTGAGAACGGCTCCCGTGTCCTACTCTAGAGTAGATATGAGAGTGTCGATTATTTCCCTACTATACAATAGAAGTTCACGACCGCGCCAAAGATATATAGAAGGGCGATGATATGAGGCCGTTGGCGACTCATCAAACGGAAGCTATTAACACACCTAACTCGAGGAGGCAGGGAAGAGGGGCCCAGGTGGCCCAAAAGACCATCTCCTCTCCAATAAGGATTTGACCTCTGCCGGGGAGTTGGCGTGTTGTGATAGTTGGTGAGGGCGAGTTAGTTTGCAAGTCCGTTGGACGGGAAGGCGAGGGCTTGACCCTTATATTACTCATCGTGTACAATAGAAGTGCCTTCGTCTCTTCAGGGAGCATAGCCTAACAAGCAACGTCCTCTTTGCGGGTCTCGGAGTAGTAGCCCAAACATATGATGTGAACTTGCCTCTGCGAACTGGTGGGTAAGCGCAGCACCACATGGCGTATACCCCTAAAACTCCACTGTATGTTTTCTACCACACGTTTCTGGGCAATGTACATGAAGCTGGGGTAAAGATATGCGGCCCAGCTGGAACAAGGCCGACGGATACTCATCAACTGTGGACTCCCTCCGCCTCTTTTTTTTTTGAGGCATTGGCTTCTGTTGGGTAGTACGGTGCAGATGTTTGCTAGACGAGGTCCCTACAAAGGCTAATATCCATTGGATGGGCAGCCCAAGAGTTCTAGAAATCCCCAATATTGTAATCGTGTACAATAGACACACTCTGAATGACGACAAAACTTTCTACATTGTTTTCACGAACATCTACTTGTATGTAGGTTCATACTATATTGGGGAAAGACAATCGATATGCGTATATTCACTCTGAATGCCGTCACAGGAAAACAAAATATGTGACGACTAATCCTTCTATATTATTTCCGCAATAAATATCTGCTGCGTCAGCATGTATGTTTGTGTCCAATATAACTGTAACACCACTATAAATAAAAAACAACTACCCTCATTCACTAAAAGTGGATATTCTCTTCATAGTAAATGAGAAATAATCACCCTTATCTACTAAAACTGGATATCCACTTTTAATGAATAAAGGTTGTTGTTTCTTATTCATAGTGTTATAATGTATCCACACTTACAGTTTATAATAACTGTTAGATTTGAATTTTCTGAGTTGAATTGTAAAATTTTTCATCATTCTAGGAAAATATTATATTACCAATGATGGATATGAAAAAATCACCAATGAATTACAACATTGATACCTAGCGACGATTGCCTTCTGGAAGTTCAACATTTGCATGCACTTCCAGTGCAATTAGAGACTGCTGTGGTGGCCCCACCAGCAACCGTCCACCACAACGGGCTGCCACATTAAACTATAGAACAACACCTCAGTGCCCTAACACGATGAGGAGTGCAACGTTGGGATATAGAAGTATGAGAAGTGAAGATGCTTGTGACATTATGCAAAGTGGTCTCATACAGGACGTTCCAGATAAAATATTGTGGAAGTTCAATTGTGATATTGGAAGTCCAAACAATCCAGACGTAGTGAATAGAACAGTGCCAAGTGTTATTGTAAGTAGGACAACCACCATGTGATATTAGCAAGTGAGAAAAAATTGTATCAAAAAAGCTGTACTGACATTTGTTCCAAAATCAAAAATTATGTTAGATGTATTTTCTTGATTAAACTCGCCATGTAAAAAAATACATACTGAAATGTTGGTTATTCTGATTTCAAGTGATATTCTATTATTTAGTTAAATAATAAGAGAGGTACCTATTAAATGTGAAAATGTAATAGAAAGTATTTTAAGACAAATATCGGTGTTAGATTCTGAGCATATTGCTCCATAACTTCAACATCACGTATTCAATTAAAAGATAAAAACTTATTCAATGAGGTAAAATAATCTTATCATGGAAAATCCGAATCTCATTCCAAATCAGAGTAAACTGTGCCTTCATGATCACAACTGGAACCCTGTGCATTTGATGGGAGATAGCGTATGATTCATTAGCCTTGAAGACCGTTACTCTTACTCGCAAACTCACGGTCGGTAAAGAACTGAGTTTTAACTATTTTTATAAGCTTTCTCTAGACAAAAGTAGTGGAAACATTCATGTTAATACCAATTTTTGAACCGATGTAGACTAGCCAAAGCTGTAAACTGATATTTCAAATGATGAAGCTTGGAGAGAAAGAGTTAATTTTTATATCTTAATGGCCTGGCATTTTTTTTTACTATTACGTAATTTTTTTTTTCACGCTCTCACGTCAAAAATTTGGTGTATAGCCGCCAAACTAGCCATCACCATCACACGCTAAAACGTGCAGTGTTGCAGACCAGCAAGCAACACGGTGCGGATATGATGCGAGCCCCGGGCGTGGTAAGAGAGAATGTAGCAAGATGGGTTAGACGCATCAGGGAAAATTCCTCGCATAGCAATATTCCGTTTAGACTTTTTGAATCTCCACCACTCATGGAGGTGGTCGAGCAATTCTGGAAAGGAATTTCCGGGTCACTCCGCCCAGTTCATTTAGTCACTCCAGCCCTAGCACACCCCGAGGCGTTTTACGCAAGCAGAAGTGTGACTGGCAGGCAGCGAGGATGAGATCCGTCAAACTATTGTCTGTACCAAGAACTTTGCTGCTCCCGGCCCTGACGGCCTGAACATATGGTGGTGGAACAAATTTCCTTCTAGTCACCGTCGTCTGGCCAAGGTCTGTGACTTTTGGTTTAAAGAGGAGTGGCAAATTCCAAACTGGGCTGTCGAGGGGTACTTGTATGATCCCAAGAACTACCGGCCGATCACTTGTCTCAACACGTGCTACAAGCTGTTTACACGTATCTTGTATGCTAAGTTGTTGAGATCGATTGATCCGGTAATTAAAAACATCAGCGAGCAGCGTGGGCCAAAGAGAGGCATGAAGGGTTGCCGGGATAACCTGGTGATAGATAGATCTATCACTCAGGACGCCATATTCTACAAGCGCAACCTTTCCTTGGCCTGGATAGACTTCCACAAGGCATTTGATTCAACATCAAATGCTCCAATGCCTTGCGGTAGCAACCCCACTAGTGTGATACATAGAACATCTGTTGCCACTCTAGAAAACTTGTTTTGGCATCACATCAGGCACACAGTGAGTCTTGACAGAATTCGTAACATTCAAGACGGGTGTTTTCTTAGGAGACTTCTTGAGTCCCCTCCTGTTCAACTTCTCACTGCTTTCGCTCTCCAATCCATTAAGACGGACTCGTCGATATTACTCTGAACCACCGAACGACCGGAGGCATCAGATCACCCATTTATTTTACATATATGATCTGAAAGTGTATGCCTCTGGGGAGATAAATCTCCATCAGGCTCTCAACGCGGTTCAGGAATATACAAGAGCCGTGCTCAGTGTTTCATTTGAAGAGAGGACGATCTCTGGAAGTGCACTAGAATATGCAACTTGCCGACGGAAACATTTCCAAGCACCTTGATCCTGGAAGATACCTGTAAATGGAACAGCGTTCTAATTTTGACGCTTCAAAGGTAAAGGTGAAAACCTTGTTCGAAAGTTTTGGTGTTCCGAACTTTCGACAAGGTGTCTGCAACAAATATGCTTATGGCCTAGTACCTTTTTTGTATAGAAGACATTGGCGGTTCAAATGGTTGTCTCAAAACCGTATTATTTTCAGTGGCGTAGAAGTTGGGGAGAAAAACACCAACTACCCCTTCAAAATCTTCACCAATTATGAGTAAAAAAAAATTTTATAACACAGAACATAGCTTACTATGAGTAGAAAATGCTTGCAAAAGCTGTTTTCTGTACGATGAACGGTTCCGGAGATATTCGCAAAAAACGAATTTTTTTTTTTTCAATTTCAACGTATCTCAATAACTAAGCGTGTGTGCATATATGTTATTAGGAATTTTTTTCTCAAAATCAAATTTTCTATCGACTGTTGAAGTTCTGCTACTAAAACCTGAGACACCCTGTATAGCTAGGATACGAAATTTTATTCTAGAATGGAAAGAACAATAATATTAGGTTAATAGAAGTCATCATATGGAATAATCTACTCGAATAGGCAATAAATATATCGCAAGCTTTAAATTGAAATATCATTATGTAATCAAAAAATATATATAACTAAACATATTACGCTGATCAAATGCAGTGACGTACGACAACCAGGTTACCACAGGCTATCGAAATTACGCACGAAATGTATCCAATCTAGATTCAGGTCGAAAAAAGGTTCAACAAAGAAATAATAAAGGTTATAGAGATGAATTGTGACATACGTAAGTATCCAGCTTTGGTCCGCATATGACTAAGGAACACTGTGGAAAAGTCTGACAGCAGTAATGTGAGTTACAGGTCCGCCCGGCTTACATCCGAAACCGAGGAATTTACCTCAGCTTACCAAGATGGCGTAATCAACACATTGGGCTATCGCTGCAACGCAATGGATGTGCAGGTTCCTGATGTTAGCTGCAGGGCCTGTCGAAATGCGCCTGAGATGCTTTTTAACCTTCTGTCGGAATGTCCGGCAAAAGCGGCCTCAGCGTACACTCATCGCCATAATGCGGGCCTACGAGTGCTGTATTACCATCTTAGACACCCGTATGGAATAGATCAAGAGCCGGTGCTACCTTACATGTCAGAAGATGTTGAGTCCGTTGTCGGAAACAAAAAATTCCAGATCAACTGGAATTACCCGTTTCCGACCATTAGCTCCGAAAAAAAAATAGGCCTGACGTTGTCCCTATCGATAAATAGACCAAGACTATGTATGTCATCGAATTCTCTGATCCAGCAGGGAAGAACATTGTCTTAAAAGAGAGGAAAAAATGGACAAGGTATCAAGATCTCTTGTTCGAGATCCGCACGCTATACACAGGCCACTAGATTGCATTTGTGGTTCTGATCATCCAAATTGTCCAAGAATTTAAAGAAGGCGATTAGATAAGGTGTTTCGATTTTCGTCATCAATTGTTACATCGTGAGAACACGAGAATTTTGTACATTTATGGATAAAACCATTACATAGCTTAATACTTACAGTATGGTATGCGATTTCGTCTGCTGGAATTATTGGGCCATACTTTTTCGAAGATATCTACTTTTGAGGTGTTTGAAGAGGAAAGTTTAATCTTATCGGCCACATTTCTAAATTCTAAAATAAATAAAAACAATTAATATTGAAAATAGAACCGTTGATGGGAATTGTAAATTTAATTGTGGTCGCAATCAACTCAGAAAAGGTATTTTATCATCTTTAAGAAATCTAGAAGAATTAATCCAAATCAATCGTACGAAAAGTTCGATGAAAAAATTATGTAGACTTTGAAAACGACCTTTGGAATTCCATTCGAATCTAATGCTGATTCAAAAAATTGTGGTTACTGCCACTCATCACTGCTTCGGGCAAATTCAACTTACTACCCATCTTTTTCAAATTGTAATCTCTTAGTATCAATATCAAACAACAATATACCATATTTAGATACTAAGTTAATGTAGCACCAGTAAAGAACCCGATATTCTTAAAACACGATCTATTCAAATGATGGAGCTTGATCTTCAATCATGGGAACGGCGCATTTATCCATAATGTATTATCTATAATAATGTCAATCAACAGTTCATATAATAGCAATACTCCAACTAGCATGGCATAGGAAAATTCCTTTTGTATTGTCACCATCCATGATAATATTTTCAAGTAGGGCTGATTATGATACAAGTTGTTAAGTCAAACATTTTAAATAAATTTTAAAAATATAAGCAAGAAGCATTATCAATTTGAAATTACTTGATGGTATAGGCAAGAAGCGTTATCGATTCGAAGCAATTGCATGATGAAGTGCTATCACATTCTAGTTTCTAAGATATCCTAAAATGCTACTTTCATTTAAAATTATCAACTGTAATACCCGAAACAATTCATCACATTTTGAAAACACCAGACAAGTGAAGTTTGAGAAGCTGAATGGAGTGGAGAAATTTATTGTACTCTTTCCATTCATGGGTGGTCATTTACAAAAATGATATGGATATAATATCATGGATATTTTTTTTTCTTTCAGTACTACATTTTTCATGCAATGCTATTTTTAAATTGACATTCAGAAATAAATGACCTTGACATGGATAGAAATTCATTAAAATGTGCCAAGTTATCCGTCCCATTACATTATTTTCATTGTTATTACTTATTATTGTTGATAATCAAAAGCAATCATATATCATGTTGATAATTATTCTAGATCAGTAAATGTTATATGTTTCTTATTATATTAAACCATAAATTGGAGTATATATAGAGAGGTGCAAATATTGTTGGAACAGAAGACATTCACTACCTATTTTCAGGTCATACTGTTACCCCATTAATAAACTGTTGGCCACATTAGGAAGTGAATATGAATGTGGAGGATATTCTCAGTAATCTCTGTTAAGTAATGTTTTTGATAATTATTTGTTGAAGCTATTCATTATAATTTCCTCGAATTTCTATACATTCTGATAGTTTGTGAACTGAAGATATATAAGATATTGTTTCGTCCTCCTTAGTTTTGTGACCTAGGATAGATTTTCATCAGCTTTTTGAAGACGTTCCACATGTAGTTGGGGAATATTAGGTGAACTTTCGGGGATATTTCGAGCGTTCAAGAAACTCAATTCAACTGCTATCCCTGGATTCATGTTTGTCATTTTCCTCAATTCAGCTGAAAAGATTTACATTCATTACCACTTAGCATCTCACACCCCTTAGTTGAGTCTAATTTAATATCAATATTTGAATTGTCAAGTTGTAACGAAGATGGATCTTAATGTGTTACTGCTTGGAAGAAAACAATTGTATATCGATGTTTGTTAAAAAATCTTTTGATTCAATCACATCCAACAGTTTATTTCAAAATACTAGGTGCAGTGTGTACTTTTTATATCAATAGATCGGAAAATCCATCCTAAAATAAATAATAATCATTAAATTATCAAAATATTTGTCACTGGGATCCAAGAAAATTTTCGTTTTCAATCCTTTTTCTTATCATCTCAAATAGTAGATGATATGAGTCATATGCAAACTCCTACAAAATTGTCACGTAACGGAAGTTATTCACGAAAATATTATATTTTAATTTGAAAATGACAACTGGAGCGTTATAAACATGCATGGTGGGATTTATCTCTAAAGTTTATAGTTATCCAACACCCTTATATTTTGTTCAATATTACGTGAATGTTTCGAATTCATTCCCAAAGGATCATTTAACATGAGCTCTCTTTTCCACAGATCAAATTGTGATTGGTGAAATGACACCTTATTAATCGAACAATTTATAAACACGAGAGATTCTAGGTACGCGTACTAGAGCTCAAGCTAGTCAGTCCTTCATTATCAACCTCGAGGCCTGCCCAACTTCTTCCTACCAGAATTTCCTTGTGCCTATAACCTCCAAACTTTCAAGAGAAATTCAACTATCTCCTCTCTCTCAATATTCCACTGCTGGCTCACACAATTCTCCTCGAACATTATAGGTTTTCCTCTCGAAGAGTCAAAGTATAGAAAAAAAAATACAAACCATATCGTATTTTTGCTTCTGATAAAACTGCAGCGTAGATCTGAACGGTAATGTTTTTCTTTTATATTTCTTCATTTGTACATACACTAGATTGTGAGCAATTTCCACTAATATTTGACTAACTTGAATGGACCCATCCTGTCACCGATAAAGACCAAAGACAATAAGCAATACTTGTAGAAGGTGACCCGATCGACTTATTTTAACACCCTGCCGGTGACATTGGTGCGATATGCCTCCTACGTAACGAAAGTACAGCACGTTGCAACTTCATTTTTATCAGAGCTGTAACGTCAAGTTCATCACAAAATATGAATATTAACACGGTGACGTCACTTGACAGGATTACATTGGCTATCCGCTAAAAATGTTGTTTAACGTACTTGGAAATAGACAACATTATGTAAACATGGAATCATGCGCCTGGGTGTAGCAAATAATTTTCCATCTCACAAAACTAAGTCATCACTGGGATTTACATCGAATCAGGCTTTCTAAAATATTTCGCCGCTCTGCAAATTCTCCAAGCAAACTGGTCTACTTGGTATAGGCCAAAATAAACATGTATCGGTATGATCATTATATTCCTTTAATACAGCATGCAAGAATTAAATGTCAATAATCAATACAGCGGATTCTTGTTTTATATTTTTGGTTCCTCTTAGTATTTCGTCTCTCTATAAATTCCTCCTCAAACATTCAATATTCGGATTCTTGTTTTATATTTTTGGTTCCTCTTAGTATTTCGTCTCTCTATAAATTCCTCCTCAAACATTCAATATTTATTTAAGAACGATATATATGTATTGTTAGATAATTATTTCCTAAGTTATGCAGGCTCAGGCCTCCAGAACTATTGTACATTGTATTATAATAAAATGAATGAAAACAATAAGCTGTATTTATTTTGGTAAAATTCTTCATCAGTAAAGGTTGAACGTGGGCCGCCGGATTGAACCCATTGTGGGCACCTTGATCGGTAGCTTATTCTATTCTCGCAGGCTTGTGGTCCGCGAGAAACAGAATATTGCTTTCGGTAGCTGCGATAAGTTTCTCTAGAAGCATCTCTGCTTCGCCGAAGTAACGGTATCTGACGGAAGTGAAAGCTGGGCATTCGAACAGAATGTGAGGCAGTTTCTTCCACCCGTCAACATTTCCTGCATATGGGGTCATCTACGATGTCCGTAATATGTAGGTGTGTATTAAAAGACAGGTCTCACCTGTTAAGAGAAAGTGTTTATTCTAACTAAATACTCCAAGCTGAGGTATTCAGTCCTAACTTCCTTTTCATCAAAGGCAATGGAGAAACTAATCGACAGACACTCAATGGACGGCCCACTTAGCCTATCCCTCAAACCGTCGTCTAAATACCTACCCGGCTGGCCTCTTCACTGAAACAGCCTTGCATCATCTAGTCACAGGTAACACGCCCTGGGGGTGTTTCTGGACATCGAAAGGGTGTTTGATAATACGTCCGCCGAGTCTATTTGCTGTGCTGCTGAGAAATGTGAAATCAGTCCAACAGTGGTGAGATAAATTGCCGCCATGCTTTCAAGGTAGACAATAAAGGAGCACCAAGAAGGATGCCTTGTGTACACAACACCGATACCATCGGCTGTCCACACAGAGGAGTCTTATCTCACTACTGTAGTATCTCGTGGTCGATTTGGGGGAGTTGGAAGAGGTATGCTTTCAGGCTCAAGCCTTTGCCGATGACTTAGTTGGCGTCACCCACCTTTGGGCGCCACTTGGGAACTCTGGGCGAGCAGCAGAATAAGTTGCTAAGCATAGTAGCCCACAGGTACCGAATTGAGGGGCTCAGAGTCAACCCTGACAAGACGAAAATTGTACTGTTAACAGGAAACGCAAGCTGGGCTCACGGCCAGAGGTATCATTATCTTGCAGATTCCTGCAAATTAAGGGGTGGTGAAGTTTCTAGAAGTAATGCTAGACTCTAAATTGACTTGGATTGAATATCTCGAACACCGTGTGAGGAAGGCTTCTGCGTCCTTTAGGACATGCAGGAGAGTTTTCAGTAGTACATGAGGATTGCAGCCACAGATGCTTCATTGGATTTACACGGTCATGATTAGTCCTAAGGTCACCTATGTCGTGGTTGTGTAGTGAACAGAAACGTGGAATACTATGTCTCAATACCCCGTGGATGTGTAGGTATCATGAGTGGTATGAGGTCGGCTCCAACGGGGGCTCTTGAAGCTCTCACCGGAATACCACCTCTCTCTATGAAGGTTGCAGTCATAAGAACGGCGAATAGTTTAAGGAGTATTGGCCAGTGGACTGAAATGCAGTATTCCATTACGTGAGCAAGTATGGTTTACTGACGGGTCCAAAACAGGTTTGGCTTCGGGTGCAGGAGTGTACAATTTCAGTAGCTCTAGGCACATAATGTACAGTTTTTCGGGCGATTTTGACCTGAGCCTTAGAAAACCTGCAAAAAACTATATAAATAAGCATATGTATATTTCCACAGACAGCCGATCGGCTCTGGGAACGCATTAGTCAGCTAGTCTCTTCAAGGCAGAAAGCAGAGATGCACTGACAGAACAAGCCAGGTCAGACAAAGTCTATCTCATCTGGATACCACATCACAATGGTATTGACTCCTTGGCAAGGCGGGGGTCCCCACTTCGGCCAGAGCCAATGGTCACTTAATTAAACTGCGTTGGAGGGCTGCAGCTGAACAAACATTGGTGTGAATTGAAACGAAACTCACCAGGCATGAGGCAGCCCATGCACTTTATCAAAGAGCCTGATCTAAGCTCTCGAAGATAGCAAGATGCTCAGCATTTTGTTCCCAATATTAGGAACGAGGATTAATTATTTTGTTATCTTTGGTGCAGTGTAGCTACTTTATACCCGAAGAATAGGACTGAATTTCCTAACTTTACTTATTCTTACCCACATTTCCAAGATGTTCCCAAGTTTGTGAGATGCGTTTTCCGATTCAACAGAAAGACATCAGTAAAATTGAAAATCTGAACAATCTGTCAATAAATGTGTACAAATGATTCAGAAATAGGAGTATGATTTTACCGATTTCACTTAGTAAAAATAATTCTCACAGATAAGTCATTAATATATTAACGTTCTCTAAAGGTGATTATGATGATTGTGAGTCTGACGTGATTGATTGTGAGGAAGAGGTTGGAACTAAGTCCATTTACCATTATACTCAAATTCGAAATTTATCTGGTTTGCTACGTATACAGGTTGCTTCAACTCATGAAAATTGGTTCTATGAACGTTGTTGGGATCATTTTAAACGGAAAAGGTGCTGGAGAAACATTCAGGCATGTATAAATACTCAAATAAAACTAAATTCATCAAGCCTAACCAAGAGAAAAACTTTTATAATTCAAAAATTGTTATCATAACAGAAAGTACCATTTGTAAGTTATGCAGATTTTGAGTTTATATTGGATAAGTGTGATTCAAAGGTACATGAATAAGGGAAGATGCGAAAAATTGATAAACTTATACCATTTAATGTTGCACACTATCAGAATTTAAATGGTATAGTATTTTAGATTACACATATTGGTTTGTAAATGAATTTCATGAAATCTCAAAACGACAATGTGAAATTTCAGAACATAGCTCCGAAGGTACCTATGACTGAAGATAAGTATATGGATTTCAATGATGCTGGGGCTATCTCTACGATACCGATGTTAAAGTACATGATTACTGCCACCTGAACGTAAAGTCATAAATCAAGCAATCTCAATTATAAGGAACATCCTTGTCGATAAGTTCCCGAGGTACGATACTCATTTGATAATAAGGGAATTAGCTACAGATTAGCTACATGTTTCAAGGGTGTCAGTTGTTCACTTTCAATCAACAAGGAACAATATATTTCATTTACAAATGAAGTTGATGGAACCATTATCAAATTACTTTTCCACCATAGCGCTTTTCTTTTGAGACAATAATGTGCGTCTGCCCAGCTGTAATTCGCAAAATAATCTCCTATACACCACTCGATCTGTGTTTTTCAGTTTGTTGATGGTTTGAGTGGAACTACTTGGTAAAGCAATTTGATTTATCAAAACGAGGTTGAATGATTTTGAATACCATAACTTTAACATATAGAACGTCCAGTTCATACTACTGTTCGACTCGCCGACAGTCGGACGACCACGCCTGTGCCATCATTGGTACTCAAATTCAAACATTCCACTGCTTGAAATGTACTGATCAGCTCGTATAAGTCTTGCTTAAAGACACTTGAACACGACTGACCTTTGGTTTAAAGCACTACACTACACTGTTTTCAATAGGCAGCAGACATATCATGCTAAATGATCGTTTGATGATACCACTGGAGATGCGAATGGATGCGACGCGATTAGTCTCATCCTGTCCTGAGTGGAACTCGACGATGCGTCCAAGTCTCCAATTGGTTAACGGTGTGTTGTCTTCTTGGATGACCATGTCGTATTCGGTTTCAAATAGGATTGATACACATTTGGGACGAGATTGCACTCCGGATACATATTTTGAAACCACGTTTGCCAAAAATGTTGTTGTAGTCTCTAGGTTGATTGAAAATTGTCAAATTTTCATTTGAATGATATGTGTGACAAATCGCTTATTAAACTTCGCCCGGTCAGGAATTGAGATGTAGTGAGAGGCGTGTAGTCAAACGGGTGAATGTATAGCGGAGTTAAGGAACGAGAGTTTAGGATACATTCAAATTTAAGCATTTCTTCGAATGTGAGTAACGAATTTTCAGCAACTCTTCAAATGGTACTTGACAGGTTATATGCCAGCTTCCCAAAATCCCCAAAATGAGGAGAGTGTGAAGAAAGAAATGACAATCGATATTTCAGAGATAATAGATAGACACAATTATGATTCTGCGCCTACAAAATTAGTGCCATTATCGGACCAAGTGTCCAAGGGCAAACCCCTCCGTAACACGAATCTGCACAATGTGCGAATGGAAGCATCTGTGGTGAGGTCTGACAGCAGTTCAATGTTAATTGCTTTGCTAACAAAGCATATGGAGAGGCAGATGTAGCATTGTACATGCTTACAGGCACGCCCCTTTTCATCTGTTATAATGGTCGGGCCTGTGTAGTCGACTCCCGAAGTTTGGAAAGGCAGCGATGATGTTGCTGTTAGTGGTTTCCCATTATAGAGTTTGTTATTCGAGATTTGTGGTTGAAGCATATCACGTATTTGTGTACTGTTTGTTTGCGCCGCGCTATTGGCTAAAACTTTTACTCAGCAGTAGCTGCGTAGAATATTCTCAAATACTCCTTTCAAGATAGCAGCCTTGTGGACGGATGCTTACACGAGATGATAAGAGGATGCCTTTTCCTTTTATGATAATGAAAGTTGGAGTTTTCTAAGCGACTCCCGCGTGCAGCGCGCCAACTTGATGTAAAATGGTTGAATGATAACAATTTGTTTTTTTTGGGAATGGGTTCATTTGCTGATTTCTGAGCCGAAATTTCGTTTTGAGATATTTTGGTGAAAGTGCACGATGTATTCCGCTATTTGATATTGGGCCATATCGCCTTTCGCACTTGGGTAAAATACAATTTGACTTAAATCTTAGGCAGTAAGCTATTATGTGTTCTAGCCTGGTTAAATTGAGGATAGAAAACTTTTGTATGATGTTGCTGCCATCAGTGTAGTGATTTTGCGTGATTCTGGAATATTTTTAACATTTACGTTTGATTTGGGACAGTGAAAATGGTTCAACTTCAACCAGGCAGTCTCTTTCCACCATAAAGCGGAGTTAACGAGAAGATTAAGCATTAAACTTCGTTAGATCAGATCACCTGGGTTCTCCTTAGTATTGACATGACGCCACACAGCATCCTGCACTGACCTCCTGTATCTAGAAAATTCGATTGCTAACAAAAAGTTTCAGCTGATTCGAACGCGTTTTGATCCATGCTAATACAATGGATGAATCGAACCATAAGATTCAACTTGACAGTGATGACGTTATTGACTATACGACCTAAAATACCAATTGCGTTAGTAATAATGAGCCGCATACCTCTAATTTTGTTTTTTTTTTATTTCAAAAGCGTTACCTTCAATTCTACATAAGAGGTGCAAATGCGCAATGCATTTGCTATTAACAGATCTCAAATAGACACATGCTATGTATTCCTTTCCTGATACATCTGAGAACTAATGAAGGTCAATGGTTGTGTGGTTCTGACAAATACAAGCCATCTTATCCTCAATTCAATACAATTCAATGTGAAAGTGAAACCGCACCAGATAATTCGTCATCGACATATATGTCATTCATGATGATGTTTTTAAAAATGTGAGTGAGTTCCTTTTCACATTCGTGCGCTAATTCGAATAAGCATCTGATTGATAAAAAGGACGCTGTCCCGTACGTTAAGGTGTTTCAATTGCATATTCTAATAGGCGCTGATGGTCGCCGTGGATGAGAATTTGACTATACATTTTTCTACGCCGGACGAGATTATGAAAACATTCCGTCGAAAACGTGATGAAATGGATATTAGATCTTGTTGAATGGTAGGTTCAATCATTTGTATATTGTTTAATGAATAAACTCGAAGGAAAGAATATTGATGCAGACCCACTTACATCATATCAAACAATTGGTATATTATAGATATGCAATTTGAAGAAGATCTGCAAGATTACTTGTCTAATCAGCTTGCATCTTTCCTATGTTCCTTCTCCATGAGGGCGGCATACACAAGGGCACCAAATCGACTTTGAACGCGGCATTCTCACATCTTATAAATGATTATCAACTCGCTAAAATGATTGTAGTTGATGGTGGATATCTCTTTAATAAAGTCGTCAACCTACCCTATGCTTTTCAAGATAAATTGAAAATTGAATCAAACCCAGAAGTCGAAGTAGAAACTGCCCTTTCTCCTCTCACCCTTCAATACGCTCTAGATTACAATGAACTGTAACTATTGTACTCAATAACTTTCAATTTTCCTTTTGTTCGCACGAGAAAACCTTCTTCTAATATGACAAACACCTGTTAGTAAAGCACCAAAGTTTAGAAAAAATTGTTCCTTCTCAAATTTATCCTTCTTTTTTCTATTGATTAATTTTTTTGTTTCTTCTATGTATTTTGTAGGTATTGTGATTATGTTATTATCAGTGTTACGAAGTTACTGTAATGTTGGAAAAACTGAAAGTAGTAGCTCCGTTTCTAGTGATGGTGGAAAAAACTTTCATCCTCAAATTTGTAGAAAAAGTTGTTTCCCACAAAATTACATATGACATGTTTTGCGCTGAAATGCACTGAAAACCAGAAAAATACCCGCCGGTTTTCTAAGATAGATGGATGAAGCACAGGGGTGGAGAGAGGAAAACATTATTTTTTTATCACTTCAAGACTCATAACAACATATCAAAAATCCAAAACTACCAGAACGTTTGTAAGTTGAAATCCCCTTTGTACTGGACTATTATAAATATTCAATATTCATTGGTCTACGCCACCAGTATTTATTATTCATACAAGTTCCAAATGCGCATGCGTTCATTATGTTCTGTTATGTTATGTCTGATTAAATATTTATTAGCATGAGCGCTATCTATATTCTCTAAGATGTTTTGAGACATTTTAAGTAATAGTCATTCCAGTCCAAGATGTTTGACGTGTTCTACATTCCGCTTAATATGACTAGTAATCATAAACCCCATACTTTCCGAAGTAACAAAGATATAGAAATTAGTCCAAAAAAGTAGTATGTTAAATAATGAGTTGAATCTGCTAATCACTAGTGTACTTTCATAAAAAATTATTATCTAAAATAAGTGCTTTGGAGTAAAAGTAAAAGATTCAACTTAATAAAGTAATAAAGAACTTATTAGCATATTAACGAATCAAAATGTGATGTACCCAAAAGTATTTATCTACAAGTTGTGAAAATGTTCCCAAAAAATGCCAGTGTAAGTGGAATGTCGATATTAAATACTCCAGAGGAATCATCGTCTTCTATAGATACCATTATCAGTCAGGCTGTCTCATATGCCAAAAAACTATTGGTAGTAAAAACAAATAGATTACAAATTACCGACGCCAGCTGTGCATTCGCCCTTGAATTCCATACAATAAAATATCAAATAAAAGTTAAAATAGAAATCTAAACAAACCATCGAACGGAATTGGGGCGACAAAAACATCACCAGAAATCAAAAATATACCCAACATTAAGGATAACTATATACTAGTTCACGCAAGCGAAAACATAACGCCCCGCTTAAAACAGTGACAAACAAACACGCGAGCCAAATACAGGTTGCTGAAACCATGTCTTTTATATAGCTTAAAAAAGAAAGTTAAATAACATGTAACCAGTGATGTTATGTTGAAATTTCTAAATGAAATCTGCCCTAACTACAATTTCCAGTGCTCAAAATTTAACAATAAAAGCAAAAACAGAAGTTTTAACCACTTTTAACCACTTTGTGTTAGTCGCAAAGTACAACTTTCAAATTGTAACATGTGGCAAATAACGTCATAGTAAAAAAATATTTTTTTCCCCAAAAACGATCAAATAACGAATCAGACTAATTTGGAAAAGATGTAGTATCAAAATAATAATGACGACATAAATTCTGAGCACCGAAAACTAAACAACAGGAACAGTGCGTTACACATTTTCCACCTGAACGTCCAATGTGTGAGAAATAAATTGCTGAGAATACAAAGATTACACAATTATGATATTAAAGTCATGTGCTTCACTGAAAATTTTTATCCGCATCGAATAATTATAAATTGGTATTAATCTTCTGCCGCATGGCTCAAACATGGAGCAGCAAGCTGCGGTGTGAAAACGCCGAGGAATGCTTAGAACTTCCAGATATTGCTGGTTTTTTCACTGAAGGAGTATCTGAAATTTTGATTGATTTTGATATATTTTTAGGAGTTTATAAATTCAAAATGGATGTCTGTAGAAATGGATATTTAAATATTTTATCTAATAGAATAGCACCACTTGTCTTGATGATGTTTCGGCAAAATCAAATCTGCCATCTTCAGGTGTTGCATTACAATAGTTTGCTGATGCTTCTTGTTAATCGAACTAGACCGATGATTCTTTGAGTTCTGGAGGCGGGTTAGTTACCTGCATATTTTCAAGGTTCCATGGTCAGTCGGTGTGCAGTTCAATGATGGTCGGCGAACTGTGGTAATTCTTCAGTTTGTCAGGGTTATTTTCCAAGATTTTGTTATTCCCTGGGTATCATCTCGTGTGTTGAGATTATGTGGCCTCTCTATAGCTTCTCTGGTTATCCTAGTCGTGTAGTTTTCGATGTTGGCTAGTATTCTGGTATTGTTGAAATCCATGTTGTGCCCTGTTGTCTTCACGTGCTCAGTTAAGGACGATGTAGTATGGTTTTCCGTACAACGTTTATATGTTCGTCTTTTCTCACTCCCATTCTTCTATTGATCTTTCCAATATATGATCTTTCGCAGTCTTTACAAAGATCTCATAATCTCCTTGGTATTCTAACGGAATTCATGTTTTCGGATTGCCCCATAATGCTCCTATTTTTCTATTGCTTTTGAAAGTGGTTCGTACGTGACATTAAAGATTCTGCTGATTCTACCTGTTGTTCCTCTTACTTGATGTGCAGTGAGTATAAAATGGTTCTCTTGTTCTTCGGTTGTGTTTCTACTTGATTTTCTCGCGTTCATTATCTGTCATAAGGACATTTTATAGTTTATCGTTATCGACACAACTACTACCTCTATACCAGAATGAGATGTCAGTTGAATAGATCCTTGAACTCTGATCTGGAATCAATGAATAGATCTCTCACCAATTGCTAGTCAATTTCGCGCTTGACTAAGGTTTGGCCACAGGAATGATCCATAGAATTCTTTAGAAACTTCTCCCGTAGGGCGATTCTGTCGAGCCTGCTAACCTTCTTTTACCCCTAAGATACGTCCCTCAATCGTAATCTAACTCAAAAAAAATCGGCCATTGGGTAATGATCTGGATTTAATAGGTGTGAACCAATTGAACTCAAGATCCTGTACGTCTATTTCATCGACTTAGGAGATTGAAATCTTCTTGTGGCAACAAAAAACGCTTACCATTTTCTTCTCGTTAATCATATTCAGAATTACGCGCCCAAATTGATGTCGATAAGTGAATTTGGAATCGAATCACTACACTTGTAAATTCGCATATTCCATTCCCTCTCTCTCTCTCTCTTTTTCTCTCTCTCTCTCTTTCTCTCTCTCTCTTTCTCTCTCTTCCCCCCTATGATAATATAAATAAGAAGCAATCACCCTTATCCACTAAAATTACTGTACCCATCATCAACTGAACCAATGTTTACTCTGATGATGGTTACTTGGAAGCTGAAAGGTCCCCAATACTTCAACAAGTATTATAGTGGATGAAGGTGAGTGTTTCTCATTCATATTGTTGCTTGAATGACTTGAATTATGCTAACAATCAAGTTTATTGATTGATCTGGTTCTCAAATGAAAAAATTTGGGTTTATAGTTCTAAAATAATAAGAATCAAACTTAAAATCAGATTAGTTTATGAATTATGATGCCATTAAAATACGCTGGAGCTGTTGCTCCAGACTCACTTCCCTGGATCACGGTGCAAAAACGACCGCAGTTTAACAGAACCAGAAGACCTCATACCTCAAAAGAGAGGGCGGACGGAAAACTGGGCTCTGGCTGCGAGTATTATTAACAAATCAAAAATCAAATGGGCAATAAATTCATTTAAACCATATAAGTCGCCAGGAACCAATGGGATACTGCCAGCTTTACCGCAGCGGGCAATCGATATACTGGCCCCTATCCTGTGTGAAATGCTGAGAGCCGGCCTGGCACTGAGCTACATACCGGAAGAGTGGAGGGCGGCAAAGGTTGTATTTATACCAAAGTCAGGACGAGAGTCTTACGCCCAGCCAAAATCTTTTCGTCCGATCAGTATAATTTCGTTTCTCCTGAAAACCCTAGAGAAACTGATCGACAGGCATGTTAGAGATGGAACTCTTATGAGAAATCCCCTACATCGCAATCAGTATGCTTACCAGACCGGGAAATCCTGTGAAATGGCAGTATACGAGTTAATACAGAGAGCAGAAAAATCGTTGGAATGCAAAGAAATTGCGCTAGCGAGCTTTCTGGACATAGAGGGAGATTTTGACAACACCTCATTCGAATCAATTGCCCGAGCAACGCGAGAGCGAGGGGTGGGAGATCTGCTGTGCAGATGGATCCACAACATGCTCCGATGCAGGACAGTCATAGGAACTCTCAATGAGGTCGAAAAGAAGGTGCGGGTCGCTGGAGGATGCCCGCGGGGTGTACTGTCACCTCTGCTGTGGAGTCTGGTGGTGGACGAACTTCTGATACTCCTTGAGAGCAAAGGATTCTGCGTAATCGGATATGCGGATGACATCGTCATTATAGTACAAGGGAAGTTTGGGAGCATAATAGCATCTCTGATGCAGCACGCACTAAACACCGTGGAAAAATGGTGCAACAAGGAAGAACTCAAAGTGAATCCTCCGATAATAACCATTGTGTCCTTCACAAAGAGAAGGGACATTGAAAACATACAAGACTTAGTTTTGTATGGAAAAAATATACAGATGACGGACACGGTCAAGTACCTTGGGGTAAGCCTAGATGAAATGCTGACCTTTGGGAAGCATCTGGAGAAAACCGCTAACAAAGCGATAAGGGTCCTGTAGACCTGTCGTGGTACAGTCGGGAGAACCTGGGGACTCACTCCACGGATGGTACACTGGGTGTACACAACCATAGTGAGACCCATTGTAACATACGCCGCCATCGTGTGGTGGCCAAAAACAAAAACTAAAGCATCCCAGCATTCACTGAACAGAGTTCAGACGCTGGCATGCTTAGGAGTAACAGGTGCAATGTCGACCACCCCAACGGCTGCTATGGAGAAGCTGTTGAGGTTGGAACCACTGCACCTCGCCGTTCAGGCAGAGGCCATAAGAGGAACGTATCGCTTCGATCTTATCGGCCAAGGAAAGGCTCACCAAAAAGGCCGAAGCATCCTCGGATTGCTTGGTTCACCTGGGCCATTGGGGATGAGATCCGACAGGATCAAGGTTCACAGCACTTCCGTGCCTCTCATGATTAAAACCGTGAATGGGCGGGAGAACGCTGGGGGCAGTCCTCATATGATATCAGGGGATTCCAAATGGCTTACCGAGGCCACCAAGACGGAAAAAAGTACGGGTGCTGGAATAGTCGAGAAAACGGACCAAGGGGAAAGAATTTCTTTGAACCTAGGGACTTTTGCGACAGAATTCCAAGCAAAAATAGTTGCAATTACAACATGTGCTCAAATTATGAGGGAGAGAGCCTATGAGAATAGACAAATCACAATCACAGTGAGCAACCTGACAGTGCTCAAGGCACTGGAGTCATACACAATCACCTCACAATGTGCACTTGATTGCGTCAAAGAACTAACGGCACTAGTAATGAACCCCAATAGAGTAACACTCGTTTGGGAGTCCGAAGAAACCAAACGAGAAGGGAAAGAAACTGCCGTCGCACTCGCTAAAGCGGGGGCGGAAAAAATCTGCTGATGTTCAGCAGACAAGAAATACGGAATCTTTTTGCATTCCTGACCGGACACGCCCCATGCAACAAACACCTCTACACGATGGGACTGATAGATCAGCCCACTTGTAGGGGTTGCGGCGTGGAAGATGAGAAACCTATGCATGTGCTGTGTCAGTGCACGGCATATATGGTAGGTCGTCGAACATACCTCGGAGACGATAAGACTACACCCGAGGAAATCAGAAGTATCCCCTACATCAGGCTACTGAAATTCATAGAATACACCGGACTGATGAGGGGGTAGAAACAAGTGAGGGCACAATATGACTACAATGAGCGTAGTGCTTTGGGGCTCTCCTTAGGATGGAGAACCAACCTCACGGAGGAGGGGTAGGAATCCGGCACACCCGGGGGCACGGGCTCCCGAGGCGTCTATGCAAGATTTCTCCTCCTCCATGCAAAAAAAGATAAAATACGCATGACTTGAGTATTATATGATCTAGGAGAAGAATAATGTGACTAGTTGAGCCCATCTGATCTTAAAGTTGCCTACGGGCCTACAACGAGGCGTAAAATAAGACCATCAATTTTTTCCTAAAAGCATTATTTATTTTACGAAAAAATTTCACTGATCGCCATCTGCCCCACCGATTTCATGAATTAGCGAGCTGGTACTCTGATACTAAGCGTAGTACATTGCTCCTGGGATCGCCGAAAAACTAATATCAAATTACGCGCCGGCCTGTTAAGTACCGGATACCATCTATACTTGTATGAGTATATGTCAATTTAAACTTCACATATTATTTCCTTAGATTTTTGATGAATAATTTTCGGATTATTACACTTATAATGCCGTAGCAATTTCATTTACCTAGCACTAGAGTTTAATAAAGAAAATCATATTCACTTCAATCAATGCTCATGTGTATTCATTAAATAACTACCTACTCCCGTACCTCCAAGTGAATCAACATTACAGTTTAATACTCTTTAAGTATGCTAACCTGTCATTAAGAGACCAAAAATAGAAGAAAAAAAGTTCGAATGAACTTGAGTCGAAAATGGCTCATAAGGGAGCTACGGCCTCCTTAAAGTGGGCTCCTGAAAATGGTATTTTCTGAATATTTCTGAAACGCCATTCGATGAAATGATGCAATTTGGTTCAAAAACTAAAGTTTCTATACCCAATCCAGTTAATGTAGAAAAATTTCAAAATTTCATTCAGTAGTGTATAAAACAGGTTGGGGGTACGTTGAATTTTACTCTTTTTTTTACTTTTTCGACGATTTAGTCTCGAATTAATGAATAATGAATATTCGGATACTCTTGTTCCGTATCGATCACATGAACCATTTTCGAGTAAAATAGATTCACCACATCTCACAAATTATACACAACATTGCTATATTAAATCATAATACAAACTGCTTTTGTTCTAATGAACAATTTCATAGGGACGCGTGAAATGGGAAGACGACAGGATAAAAAAACTACCCCAGTTTCTCTGTATGTGTGACTTCTTGATTCTGAAATTATAAACAAATTTTCAAGATTGATGAGCTTTCGTTGCAATATTGATGATAAATCGTTTTCCAGTTAAATGAATTCGAAAGTTATATTACATGTCTCAAGTATGGAATGTTTTGAATGGTCCGATAGGATCTGCTTGATAATTTATTTGATCAACGAATCATAAGCAGTCAGAACAAAATAAGCAAAATCAATATTTAATAAGCCAAATTTCCGAAAACAAAAACTATGATCAACATAACATGAATGCGTTCATTTGCAGCCAACTCTATTCGTTCAAGTAATTGTTCCTGCATGTTTACTCCAGTTTCATAAGCTAACGCTTTCATAAGCGTTGATGATCAAGAGGATTAAAGTATTGTGCTCGATGTGGCCAAGGAATGGGATAATTACGGCCTATCCACATTTCATATTATTGTTGCCCTAGGCACGTTCGAGTTTCTGGATACAGTCCTTATACTGATTTGCTGATTATTATCGAATACATTTAGAATAGTTTCCATATTATGTCGTCTTAAATTTCTTCCTTGTCCAAGAACACTCAAATTTCTAAAAATATCGACAAATAATTGTAGCCCAGGTATTCTTCTGTTTAGAAATCGTCTTCGATATTCCCGCTCAGCCGCACGTGCATTGCCATTACAAAACCCGTACAAAAAATGCATGTCTGCAAGTCATTATGAGCATCATGCAGATGGGATCTCCGGTGGGGAGATACTATCTATCGCTGTCCCATACAAATTGGTCGCATCCAAGTACATGATGAATGACGTTGGTTTGTTTGGATCAGAAAGTTCAGAAAGTTCAGAAAGAATTCATTGTTACCCCCAGAAATCCTATTACTGCTTTGAGTCACTCAGCCTCGGCTAACTCTTCCGAATAAAAGTACTGTTTCACATTGGTCAAAAATTAAGCTCTATTTCGGTGAAATGTAAGATTTAATGAAGGAGCTGTTACATAAAAAGAAGGATCCAAATGATATCGACTCCAGCAAACTTTTCTAAAGTTTTCAAATACATCTACCAAAAGTGAAACATCTGATTTTAAATATATATCAGCATCGTTTCCCAGTATTCTCTTTGGTATTCCAAAGATGTAACTTTAAATATTAAGCTTGAAGATTTTCATTTATAACAATATAGATCATCTGGCTATGAATTTATTCTGTCAGGTGCAGACGAAAGTAAGCAGAAGATGGCTCTTTATTTTGGTGTATTTAGTATTGGGGAAAAACAATTAAAAATTTGAGGAAGCGTTTGGTTTGGTAGTTCAAGTATCCATAACTCAATTTCTCTTGATGGAAAGCCAATTTTCTCTCACAAAATGTAGGATAATTGAATTCTGCTTCGATGTGCATCAATGTTCCCTACACCTATGTTTGATAGTTTTCAAATTATAATCACTTTCTATCAGCATTAATAAGGGAAATTCATTCGCATAGTTTGTCATGATGTTCAAATTTCTCCTCTGTTGAGTTATTGTTGGAGAATATATGAAGAATCGAAGTTATTCAAGTCTAGATTAAGTTGATTTATTTTGTATTTATGGTTAATTCAAAAAATACTGAAAATAAGTTGCTCTTTATTCATCGAGAAATATCCTCACTTGGTACCATTGGAAAGAGATGTTTTGGGAGATTGAAATCAATATTCATGCAGGTTGGACAAGCGAAAGTAGCATGAGAACTAAACCTATTACTGGCGTAGAATTTGTTGAAATTGATATACAAATTCTCATTTTTTTTTTCTTTGAATGACACTGGAGTAAAATAAACAATAACTTTCATATCTTTAAAGTAATAGAGAGAGGAATCAACTTTGAGCTCATCTATTATCTAGATGCCTCCAAAATCTTGAATGACCGGTAATATCGCTTTCGTCAGTAGAGATCAACAGGAAACCTTCTTGCATACGTAACACATTATTGAAAAATGTAGCTGCAGCATTGGATATATCCAAAGCAGTTGAACGAATCTGGCACAAAGGTCTTCTTGGCATACTTCCGTCATATGGTTTGAAGCTTGAATTTTGTCGTTTACTATGAAGATTTCTCTCAGACATATCACGTGATGTGGTGGTTGATGGAGTCTCTTCCAATACAATACCTATTAACACAGGATTCTGTTTCGGTATAGACTTCGGTTCTGCTCCATCCAACAACAACCTGTTGGAAGCCATCTCCTGTCCAGTCCACAGCTTTGCAGATGATGCTACACTTCATAACGATTTTTCAACTAGAGCCCTTATATGAAGTAGGAGTAGAAAAACAGAGACAGGTCAATGCAATTAATGAGGATCTGGCAATGATTTTGAAATGGGGATCTGATAATCTAGTAGAGTTTAATGGAACCAAAACTCCACTCTGTATTTTCTCCAGGGAGGCGGATCCCAGAATGCCCAATATGACGATGGCTGGTAAAACTATTCCTATGAAGTTCTCCATATCCATGCTCGGTATCACTACCAACAGTACCCTCTCATGAGATGATCATGTGAGGTCCATTGCGAAAACAGCTTCACAAAAACTTGACCTTCTATTCCATGCCAAGAGCTACTACTTTATACCACAGCTGCCCTCCATAATCTACAAAGCACAGATTCGACCTGTCCTGGAGTGCTGTTTACATGTTCTGAGTTCAGCTCCCAAAGCTGAAGCTCTTAGCTTTTATTCGGAAAGAAAAGTTCGCCTGATTGGTGTTGTCACACTTACGAATTCATTGACCTCTCTAGATTATTGTAGAAAGTTGGGCGATCTCACCATTTTCAATATATATTTCCTTGGTCAGTGTTCATCAGAAATATCGCCACAAGAGGTTCCAGGTAGGAGGATCAACCGAACTGGTCATCCTTCCATTGACCTGCTCGAATCTTGCCGAACTTCTTCTCGCCAGACTTCATTTTACTATTGAACGGTGAAGTAGTGGGCTTCTTTGCCTAGTGGGGTCTCTCCATCATGCGCCTATAACCTCCAAACTTTCAAGAAAAATTCCAATATCCATCTTCTCTCACAACATTTCAAAGCTGGCTCACATGATGTTCTTCGAACATCATAGGTTTTCCTCTCGTGTAGTGAAAAAAGAAATCCCTGGATGCTATTCCAGCATGTTTAGCAATCACATCACTTTTATCTCGTCAAATTCTTATATTTTTGTGAATACAAGCCTCTATATTCACAAAATATGCAACCTTAGTGGGCCAATTTACCAGTATTGATCTTTAAAAAATGGTTTGTAAAATTTGAGTTTAATTTGAATTGCTGTTTTTTATGTAGTACTTCAAACATATAAGGTATTGCTATGAGCTAACTTGTGAAGAGTTTAGTACCTTATACATTTGGTCAAACAGGTAGATTGTTTCAAGTACGATATAAAGAATATTGATAACTATGCTGCTATTCTATTAAGGAAGTAAACATTTTTTTAAAGTAGTCAAGTCAGCATGTTTTCTAAATTTCCTATTATTGTATATGTTTATATCTGAATATTTCATTTTAGTGTCCCATTCTATCTGTTCCTACAGATATTTCGACAAATGATCATTCCGTTTTAATATTTTGGTTTAAAACTCCAAGCGGCAACGTTATCGCAGGTTAGTTAAATTCTTATATATTTTCCGGAATACTAGGTTAGGATAATAAAATTCGGAATTTGAGTAACTACTTACTGCTCAGTTTGCGAAATGTGTAAATCAGCTTAAACAAATTCCGAAATAGCACACATTTTCGGCAATAAATTATTTGGCTATGCTCATATCGTGAACTGAGTATTTATTCCGGCGAAGGGATGTATTCGGCAAGTGACTGTAACATATGCATTTACCATACACCATTAGATCGATAGAGTAGTTCGCATCTTCACGCACGCAATCCAAATAATAATATTAGTAGTAACATCGTCCATATATTATTTTTGGATCTAATTGAAGTCTTCGTAGTACTGTGTAGATGTCCAATATTTCCACTTAACTGTGAGTGAGGTAAGCAGTCGTATGTTGTACCTTCACTGCTCAAGTCGATGCAAGACTACGAATATGCTGGCTCATATTATCTGCCTTAGTCCGTAATAAGTAGTGAAGAGGCACACCGAATTTTGCGTTCCAGTGTTCTGAATATCCTCCACCGGTACGACTTCCATCTCTCCGAAGCAGGTAATGGTCCAGCTATCTCAGTATGTACCACGTCAACTCGTTCATCCGATTTGGAGTAGTTGTTGCCTTGAGGCTTTGTTTTATTCTCATTTTCTGACAGATAATACAAGCTCAATTTTCTGATATCATTTTTCAAACGAGGGCAACTGATCTGAGCAGGTATTGCTTTTATGCCAGGATCGGCAATATCATGAGCTAATACGATTACTTTCTTGGATGAATGGACGGCGGATGTTAGCAATAAATAAGTCGTACTAGAAAAATTTTACTAATGGCAATTTATGTATTTTGTAGTTGAGGTGAGCCTTGTCTACCAGTTCTGCATCTCCCATTCGAGCATCTGCAATCAAATCATAATCTAATCATTTTACTCCACCAGTCATATATATTTGGGGTATTCCATAGAAAAATGCATCCGCTCATAATGCGACAAGATCTTGCTTAAATTTTATTATCTTTTATCTTTCTTTTTGGTACTTTCAGATACTCATAGGTACCAAGTTTCGAGTAAGTTGTAATCTAATATAGTAATAACTCTAGTCCGTCTGCTCCCAAGACTGATTTCGAATCATTAATACGTAGTCCATATTTAGCGAAGAATTGTTGCAGACGATGCTCTGCGACGGAGGCAGCTGCTATTAGTCATCCAAGTAAGTGAATATAAAGTCTAATCCATAAAATGTTCACAAACCATTGGAATGTCGATGGAGCATTACGTAATCAAACTGGTACAAGCCAAAAGGAGTTGTAAATTAAATTGCGGTATTTCTCAATCTGCTCCAGCAATTTGAAAGTAGTTTACCTACCTAAGATGCAGAGCTTTGTCGGACCATCAACTAGTCTTTCGTTGTGAACATCAACTAATAGGTTTATCTCATTCAGGAAATCAGCCTCTAAAATTCCTATACTCATTTTAACAACGATATGGAATTGTCTACGCAATCCTGCTCCCAAACGTGGGGATTTCAGTATTGTTTACAACATATATTTTATTATACGTGTAATAAAAAAACACCATTTACAATAATTAAATATTTCATACTACAACTTGACAGGACAATTAATTCCATCAATCAGTTTGTAGAATTAATCTATTCAAGTTTGTAAAAACAAGTTGATCATTCTTATGGACACTTCTACCATATATCACATACACACCAAGTTCTTGTTAAGCCATAATATTGAAGATTTAGCTCGTTTCACCACTCTCCAGAACTCGTACTTATTATGAAAGTGTTATATTCAGAATACTATGCTGGCAATAAATTGAAAAGGTAAGCTTTCTGTTTATTCTGAATGCTCTATAAAATATTATTCCACCATCCACAACTAGTGTAACATTACTCATATTTCCAGTCAAGCCAGATTTCTAGACTGGAGATTTTCGTAATAAATACCCTGTTTAAGTACGAACGTGACATGCAAATCTCTGCATTTATTTTTCTTAAGCCTCAAATATGAGGAAGATTTTATTTTGAAGCGGATTTCAGGAGTCCCGACCCTGCATCTTCCTTTAAATAAAACACAACTGGAATATATTCAATATTGTAGAATAAATATAAAATCAAACTGGGTATTTAACTATAATGTAGCAATTATTTGAAAGTAATGACTTCAATTTGATTAATTAATTTCGTTCCATTTTCTTTTTGTTTTAAATTAAATTATTAATCAAAGATTTGTCGTAACCATTGTTCATCGCTATTTTATTTCCTAAACTTTCTCAATGGATACGACAAATCTTTGATCAATAATTTAATTTCTGAACAAAAAATTAAAATAGAACGCATCCAAAATAAACCAAATTAGAGCCATTACCTCCTAATAGTTCACTAAAATTCAAAAGTTTCACGTATCATCCCTCAATAACTAATAAATTCCATAACTCCTAAATTAAACTTCGACAAATCTGGAATTTGCAAAATCGTGGTCAAAATGCTATGTGAGTTCAATTAAGAGGAACATTTTAACAGGGTATAAAGACCATTTAGCCCATATGAAGAAAATCTAGAAATGTGTTGAAGCTTGGAATCTTTGAGGTTACTCATCAAAATTTGAATATGATAGGACCTTTTCTTTTTGAGTTATCGTATGAACAAACATTTCGTGACAAACATCCAGACAGACAGATGGATTTTTCAAAGTTAAAATTCGATGAAAAATACTATGGTGCAATAATGTTTGCTCTAGGACAATTTTAGAAATAGCTTGAGTAAGTGTAATATACTTTTCCGACTTCGTCGCGAAGAATATAATGGTGAAAAATCAGCATTACCTGAACATATTTTGAATACAAGTCACGCCATTCCTCGAGGAAGTTCATCACTCTTGGAACACAGTAATGACAAATATCTAGTCAATTTTGAAGGGTTTGACATTTTTAAGCGATAAAGCAATTTATTGAATTCAGATTTCTGACCAGCTGAGAATAATTCCTTATTTACCCTAGTTATTCCAAATAGTATTTAAACATGTTGATTCCTAATTGTAACAGTGCGCTGAGCGTATGTTTTATAAATCTGAAATTACTCCAGATTTAATTGTTCCAGGCAAGTGAATATGGTAGAGTATGTGAAACATTTTGTCCGAAATTTGTTTATGATTTAACGCGACCCCACGGAAAATGTTCGTTTTGGTGTGTATAACAAAAGTATAAAATTTCTACCTCCTAAATTGACCGCAACCCCTTTTTTTCCGCCATTTAGTGGTAATTTGGACATTTTTAGGGGAAGTTTGTCAAAAAAAAATGTCTATCTCCAGTTTTATTGGAAATTGAGAAACCAAACTGGAACCCTTTTATTGTCAATGTTTAAGGAACTCCCAGCTCAAATTTCAAGTTGATCCGTATATATTTATATATATATATATATATATATATATATATATATGTATATATATATATATATATATATATATATATATATATATATATATATATATATATATATATATATATATATATATATATATATGCATGGGAACTTTCATGACGGCTAACTCGAGCAGTTTTCAACCGATTCAACTGAAATTTGAAATATAGGTAGGTTTTATGCCCTCAAAACTGCCTTCCGATTTTCAAGTCAAAATATTGAATTGTTTCCGAGAAATTTGAGCTTAAGTCAATTTTTTAGCTAATTTCCCAATTGGAATATCTCATGTCCTATTCATCCGATTGACATTTGCTTAACGTCAAAATGTAGGTATTTGCATACGTTTTTACGCAGTAATTATCGTTTTTATACTACATTAGCAATATGATACTATTTTAGGTGATAAAAGTATATACAATTTTTTAACATAAAAAAATCATAAAATGTGCCTGTGAATGCAAATATGCATGTGTAAATACGTGTTAATGTGTTTGTATGTGTATATGTAAGTAAGTGTACGTGTATGTAAGTGTGTGTGTATGTATTATGTGTGTGCGCGCGCATGCCTTATTACGCGTACGTTAAAAAACCACAGAATGGTCTATATAATATACTTGAACACGCCCAATATCCATCTTATAATAATAATAACAAAACACACATACCTACATGTAAATACACGTGTATAATAATTATAGAATACTATAATAAATGTGAGAGGTACATATCTATCTCAGGTATACGACAAATTCATCGTATTGTAAAGATGAGAGACCCGTTTTTACTACATTGCATTATACATAGTTTATACCTACACATACCTATAATAATGAGTATGTGTAAAGAATTTGTACATGAATAACGGATGAGAGCATAGTCTAAGAAGATCTTCTCATCTTATGGATGGTAACTACTTTGTAAGGCTGATTCAAGTTTTTGGCACAACAGCTGTCAGTTTTTGTAAGAACACGTGTGGTCTTAGTGATCTCATGTCATATTTGTTTGACTTTCTATCGTAAACGTCATTTTATTATAGATCACTATACTCAAAATATTCCAAGTGTTATTAAGTAACGTTGCTCTTTTTGAAAAATTATAAAAATCTATCAATAATGGAAGCAGATTTACAGATTTGCATATTGTCTCCTGATGAACCTCAGCCAATCTTTGAAGATCGTTGTACAGTAAAGCAAGAGGGTTTGAAAAAAATTCGCTCTATCAGTCGACAAGTAAAGGGTGATAATAAGTTTCGATTATTGCCAGCATTCTGGATTTTCATCAACGATGCTATGAGAGATATTTATCATGTAAGAAAATTCAGGAGGAAACTGCGAATGAATCTTCATCACCACTCAAAACACGTTCATCAGTGAAATTTGCTGAATATAACAATGGTTCAATATCTCAAGCGAGTACAAGTGCATGTGCAAGTGAACAAGTACCTTCAAGTGATGATTCTGAAATTGATTTCCAGAAAATGTGTATTTTTTGTGACAGTGATGCATCTGAAAATTATAACAAACTGCAGAGAAAGAACAAAAACACAACAAACATAGCTTTTTGTGTAACAAAAATTGAGTTATCGGAAAAAATCGGAAAACTTGTTGATTGGCTTGACAAAATTGGATTTGAAAATTTAGTGGATGCACGATATCATAAAAAGTGCATGAGTGTTTCTAATTATAAAATTGGAAATAAATCAATTGGAAAAAACTTTACTGATGAAGTATGTAATAGATTTTGTTTTGAGATATATAGAAGATCATTTATTTAGACGGAAACATTATGTGTTTAGATACAATTTTGACTACGTTTAATGCTGTGGGAGGAGGTAAAATGCCTGGTATGAAGTATGTGAGGGGTAAACTAGAAGACGTTTTACCAGATGGAATTTTTATTGCTGCAAATAGGAAAGGTCAAAGCATTTTGTGGCGTCGTGATATTGGAGCAGAATTGTCATTTCAAAGTTTAAATAAATCTAATAATGATGATCCGGAACAACAGTTAACAGATGTGGCCAAACGAATTCTCAGTGATATCGACAGCAAAATTAAAAACTATAAAAATGATACATATCCTTCTCCTCCTGAATTCTTCGCGAATGCTGATAAATATATACCGGATTCACTCAATAAATTACTTGAAATCATAATTTTACAAAAAAAAAACAAAAGAAGTAATCAAGACCAATGGCTGCAAAGGAAAAATATTATTGGCAATATGATTTTATGTGCTGTGCATCCAGAAAAATTCATGTCACCGTTACAAATGGGCATTGCTCTAACTTTATATCATCGATTTGGATCAAGAGATCTTGTAGAAGTTCTTTCGAAACTAGGGTTGACATACAGTTATCACGAAATTCTTGTCTATCAACGTTCTTTAATCAAATCAGAGCAGACCAATGCTACAAGGGAATTGTTATTCTCAGTTTGCCTTTGACAATGCTGACCACAACGTTTGTACCATCGATGGACGAAATACTTTTCATTACATGGGTGGTATCCAAATCGTCACGCCAAAAGAATCCGTACTTCATGACAATTTTGAGCGAAACACAAAGTTAAATGCAAAAGACGTTTGTGGTATTGGCAGTGTTGCTATTGAAAGATTTACTCGTCATCCGAACATGAGTCTAGCGGATATTGTGTTTGAAAAAGTGAACTACTATGATTTGAAAGGATTGCGATTTGTGACTGACATAATAGTGAACAATGAAGCAGGTTGGAACTCATTCAAAGAAAAAGTGGTGAAAAATAGAAGTGACTATGAAACCAGCAGAGTTATTTGTTTGCCTTTCATCAGAAATCCTCCATCGAATCTGGATACAATATATACATCATTAATTGCTGCTGTCAAGTTGGCTGATGAAAGTAATCAGAACCATGTCTTCGTAACTTTTGATCAACCACTATATCTCAAAGCTTTGGAAGTGCAACATTCATGTGGTGATCCGAGATTGAAGAGAGTTACAGTGAGATTAGGTGGATTTCATATGATAATGTCTTATTTAGGTAAGGTCTATAATTTTTTTTTTTTTAAGAAACTAGTTTTTATACACACATGTACATATAATAACGCCCCATTTTTCACATTTTCAATTGGAATACTTTTACACAATAATAATAAAATTACTATAAAAATAGAATACAACGCGACTTCAAAACGATATCTTGATATAAAATCTCATACAAAACAGAAATCATATTATACATAATATCAAAACAATTGTTATTATATATAGAAATTTTTTCCTTTAATAAGAGATTATGTCCAGGTAGAAAAATTTTTGAATTTGAATAACATATATAACAACTTATAAATAGCTTCTAATCATACGACCATGACTTTTTATTATATATAATATCTAGATAATACGATTTTTTTTATAATATGAATATCACGCCTACTTAGGATCACAAATTGATTCATTTTTTATATTTAAAATAAAAAAATCCATCAGATTAGATATTGTTGATCCAGATGAAACAATTTTTTTTTTATACTTGTAGGTGGAATTGGTACTGTAATGGAAGGTAGTGGTTTAAGTGAATTACTAAGCAGTATATACGCTGAACAAACTGTCACATATATGATGTCTGGTCATGCATATGCACGTGCTATACGTGGTCACTTTTTAGTATATAGCGTGCTCACAAAAATTCTAATTTCAAAACTTCAGTTGACCGATATTGAAGAGAAATTGCTTCAAGACTACCATGATAAAGTTAACGATGATGCCATATATACTCTGTTGGATAATGATTCATTTATAAGCATGAAGGAGAAATTTGCCAAAAAATTGGAAGAATTCGCAACAGGTGACAATCCAACGGCTAAATTGTGGGCACAAATGTTGCCAATATTCCATGCTGCTGGGCGAAATTTGTACGCTAGATGTGCACATATTTATTTGCAAGAAATAAGCAAATTATCTTTAGCTAGTCACGAGCAATTCATAAACTCAGGTTTCTTCGCAGTCAGATTATCCGATAAGTATCGCAGTGAATTATCTGTTGATTATGTTATTAGTCAGTTTTGATGGAAAAGTTTAAAAATAGAGGAATGGGTTTGATAGGCAGAGGAACAGAAGAAAAGGATTGTAACCGGTGTATTGTGACATTACCAACCATGATTGATATAGTTGAAGAGTTCAAAAAGTATTCTTCAGTTTCTTTTGCAACAAGTGAATAACATGATGCTGAAAAAGATGCTCAATATGAAACGGAAGGACAGCATGTTGATGGAGGAAAAGCTGCCATTGCACGAGATAATGGAGACTGCAAAATATTAATCGATTGGCTAGAAACAAGACCACTTTTTGGGAATGTGACTCAAATCATGTCGATCAGTCGAGGTACTATAAGAAATGAAAATATAAATTGCCATCGCGCTTTTGAAATTGGAACTAATGGAGTTGAAAAACTACACCGTAAGAAATTGATTGAAGTGTCATTTTCCAGGAAAGATAAAATAAAACCGACAAGTTTCATGTATTCAAAAATAAGATGTCGAGGTAAAGACCATCCAATAAATCCAAGTGCAATTTTTCAAAAAATTTGTTTATTAAAGAAGACGAACGAGCCTCTAACTAGTTATTTTAACTATGAATTGTCAACGTTTCCAATGAGTATATTTGATGAATACGGAGATATGCGCAAAACTACAAAATCTGCATTTTATGACTTCTTCACGCCATTAGCAGAAAAACCAAATTTTTCGTCACCAATATACGTAATTGATGGAGGACACCTGTTACATCGAGTAGTTTGGAGAAAGGATTTGACTTTTGATGAAATTGCAACAACATACGTTCAGTATATAACAAATCACCACCAGGGTCATCAATATGTTGTTTTTGATGGATATCCAAAAGAAAGTATTAAAAATACAGAAAGAGATCGACGATTACAAAGAAACTACTGCCCCAACATCAGTGTAGACGCAAGAAATGTACCTATAGTGACACAGGCAAAATTTTTGGCAAACAGCGAGAATAAAATTGAATTCATCAACCTGTTGTGTTCAAAATTTGATAAATATTCAATACAATATAAAAAATGCAACGATGATGCTGATCGTGATATTGTCAACGTTGCTATTGCAACTAGGGAAAGTACAGTTGTATATGTTGATGTTGTCATTATAGGAGATGATATAGATTTGCTGGTATTATTGACTCAACAATATGAAAATTTGAAGGATATTTCAGAAGGCTCGATATACTTTAATAAACCTGCTTCAGGAAAAGTTAAGGAAAATATATTCAACCATCAGTCTTTTCAATATCCCAAATTATCCAATATCATTCAGTTTCTTCACGCATTTTCTGGTTGTGACACGACATCGGCATTTTTAAGGATGGGAAAAAAAAAGTTCATCGACATATTCCTTAAGAATTCACAATTGGCTATAGATGTGAGAAATAATTTTTATAATAAAAACACCATCAAAGACAGCATAAAGTCCTGCGGTCAAAGAATTATACAATCACTGTACGGCTGCAAGACGAAGCCATTAGGACAACTTCGTTTTCATTGTTTTCAGAGGGTGTCTCTGAAAAATTTATCAGTGGAGGTGAAACTAAGCTCGTTGCCGCCAACAGAAGATGCAGCTGATTATCATAGCCTCCGAACTTTTTATCAAATTTGTTATTGGAATTTCGATAATGATAAAAACTTCTTAGATTATGGCTGGTGTCAAACAGAAAATGGCATAATGCCGAAAAAAACAGATAAACCTCCACTTCCTGATGACTTAATGAGAATAATTGCCTGCGAGTGCAAAGCTGGATGCAGAACGAAGCGATGTTCTTGCAAAAATTTAGGTATCCATTGTTGCAATTTATGTCATTCCGGTAGATAGACAGCATGTCAGAATTCGCATAATGTTGCTGAAGAAGTTATTATTGCAATACAACTGAGAGTGGAAATGTAGACGTCGAAGTTGAAGATGAATGGGACGAACAACATGAAGAAGAAGAAGAAGAAGGAGAAATAAATCCACAAAGCGGTGTCTCCGACATATATGATTTTAGTGATGACGAAAGTGAGGAAATATCCCAATCAGCGGTGACAGATTCTGAGGCAAGTAGTATTTCCAGCAGTACTTCCAGTGTATACAGCGTGGCGAGTTCAAGTGGTCGAAAGAGAAGACACCAGTAATATTGAATAAATATGTACAAGTTGGAGAAAATGTAAAGAAAATAAAAAAATTTAAAAATTTGAAAAAAAAGAAGAAAAAAAAGCTGTATAAGATAGGGTAGTTCATAAATAATAATTGAACACCCTGGGACGAAACGGTTAATTTAAAAATTGCATAGGCATCTTACTGATGAGTCCACCTATGACCTCACAAGTAGACACACTCACACACATACACACACACATACATACACACACTTACATACACACACACTTACAAATACGTACACTTACTTACATACACACATACAAACACATTAACATGTATTTACACATGCATAATTGCATTCACAGGAACATTTTATGATTTTTTTATGTAAAAAAAAATGTATATACCTTTATCACCTAAAATAGTATCATATTGCAAATGTAGTATAAAAACGATGATTACTACGTAAAAATATATGCAAATACCTACATTTTGACGCTAAGCAAATGTCAATCGGATGAAAAGGACATGAGATATTTCAATTGGGAAATTAGCTAAAAAATTGACTTAAGCTCGGAATTCTCGGAAATAATTCAATATTTTGACTTGAAAATCGGAAGGCAGTTTTGAGGGCATAAAATCTACCTCCTATACTTCAAATTTCAGTTGAATCGGTTGAAAACTGCCTAAGTTAGCCGTCACGCAAGTTCCCATGCATATATATATATATATATATATATATATATATATATATATATTGCGAGGAAGGGGGAGGTCGGATCAACTTGAAATTTGGACTGGGAGTTCCTTAAGCATTGACAATAAAAGGGTTCCAGTTTGCTTTCTTAATTCCCAATACAACTGGAGATAGAAATTTTTTTTTTTACTAATTTCCCCTAAAAATGTCCAAAATACCACAAAATGGCGGAAGAAAAGGGGTTGCGGTCAATTTAGGGGGTAGAAATTTTAGACTTTTGGTTCATACACCAAAACAAACATTTTCCGTAGGGTAGCGTTAAATCATAAAAAATTTACCGATATCACTTATTTTTTGGTTTCACATACTCTACTAATAGGTTTGGAAACCTATATCACCGCCGAACATCCTACTTGTACTTGTAACAGTCGGCTGGGTAGTATTTCAGGTAGCGTTAATACCTCATCGAAGTAATATATGAAATGAGAATTGTTTGTTGGAACCATAGAGATCATATAGTATAGAGGAGTAAAGCCCCGTCTTAACTTAACTTTTTGAGTTGACGAGTGTGGTGTTAACATCTGTATAGCAGCAGCTCCTCTTAAAACGCAAATTTTAACCGGTATAAAATCAAAATTAATGCGCAAATTTATACGTACTTGTGCATTAAATCGAGATCTATATTATGGTGTAATCCAAAGTGAAATACAATAAATTGTTGAACAAGTTGTTCAGTAATAACGCAATTGCGTATATCGAAGCAAGTTCATAAAACCCAAGAATAAAAAGGTAGATAAAAACTGTTAATCTCAATCATTAAAATAAAACATTCAATTTTTTGCAAGTGCGGCACCTGGTTTAGTAGTGAACATCTGTGATCTATTTCCTAACATATGAGATATGAAAACATTGAACTAATTGTAAACAATGAGTAAAAATTGTGCCAAATGTGAATTTACTTCTAAAAAACTTGCTTGTTGTGATCAATGTAAAATAATACTTTGTAAAACATGCGCAAATCTTACGGAATCGGAAATGAGGGTAGTCGTAATGAAAAGAAGAAAAATGAAATATTTTTGTGATCTATGTGATGATTTCCCGATAACACAATCTAGCCAATCTGAAACAGGTAGTTTGGATACGCTAAATGATGAGGATGATGAAACTAGTCCGAAAGAAAACATTGCTGTCGAACTGATCAGAGTAAGTGAATCAATACATGACATACAAAATGAAATCAAAAATATGAAAATCTCGAACAATGAGTTCTTTAAATCAATAACAAAAAATATGAATCAAATGAGTGAACCAGCAGAAAATAATATTTATGATTCAAATAAACCCTCTACCAGCAAAGCTACTTATGCAAACATAGTTAACCGATGTTCTCAAGAAAAAGTCATTGTGAAACCGAAAACAACACAAACAGTTAAACAAACAAAAAATGATATTATGCGAGATGTAAATCTTCTGAACTCAAATATAAATATAAAATCTGTCAGAAATCTCAAAGATGGGAGATTATTACTAGGATGTGAAAAGCCTGAAGACATCACAAAATTCAAAGAACTTGCTGATGCTAAATTAAGTACAAACTACGATATATTTCAAGTAAAAAAACTTCTTCCAAGAATCAGAATAGTGGGTCTTTCGAGCAGCCTGCACGGAGAGACAATTTGTGAATATCTTACAAGTCAAAATAGTGATATAATTCACAAATCAACAGAATTAAAATTCATAAATTGTAAACCAACAAAAAATAATGCAGATGTTTACCAAGCTACTATGCAAGTAGACATGAACTCTTATAAAACAGCGATTGAAACTGGCTTTGTAATGGTGGGACTGGATCTATGCAGAGTATATGATGCTATAGAAGTATTAAGATGCTACAACTGTAACGGCTATAATCACTCATCTCATCTATGTAAAAAGAAACATCTTTGTCCTAAATGTGGGCAGGAACATGACATCAAAATCTGTACTTCGGAAAATTTACAATGTAGCAACTGTAAAGAATTTAATCTGAAAAACAACCTAAATGTTAACACAGAACATGCAGCATGGGACTATGGACAATGTCACACCCATAAAAATTATATTGAAAATTTAAAAATCGATTTAGGTTTAAAATAGCAACTAAGTACAGTAAATACATCAGGTAATATTTTAAACCAATTCAGTTCAAAACTAAATTATGTGTTCGAACAACAAAACAATCTTCAAAAAATATTCAATGGTGAACTTATAGTGTTACATCAAAATATCCAATGCATTAGGAACAAATTGATTGATTTAAATGTATTTCTTGATAGCAATCGGAAACCAGATATAATTTGCTTCAGTGAACATTGGATGTGTACAGGTGAGGAAGTCTATTGTAATTTGGAAGGATATGTACTAGCTGCTTGCTTCTGCAGGCATTTATCAAAAAATGGTGGTACTTGTATATATGTAAAGGAATATTTAGCCATAAAGTGCAGAAATGTGAAAAAATTTAATAACTACTTAACTGAGAAGACATTGGAGTTTTCTGCCATTCACCTAAAATATTTGAATTTAACTGTGCTGTGCATTTATCATTCACCTGCAGGAAATTATAATGATTTCTTACGGAAACTGCAATATCTCCTTAATGATATATATAATGCCTACAAAGGTAAATTAATTTTATGTGGAGACTTCAATATCAACTTTCTTCTTCAATCTAGGGAAAAAATAAGCCTTACAAATCTCCTATCTACATATAACCTTAGTCAAGGAGTATTTACTCCAACACGAATAACCTCATCATCACAGAGCTGTATAGACAATATTTTTGTAAACTTTTCTGAATTCAAGGTTGAAATAATTGATTACGGTTTTTCGGATCATAGCGCACAGCTTATTACTTCTCAAAGTATTCCATATGTTGAAAGAAATAACTATCACTTCAAAAGATCATATACCAAAGCAAATATATCAAAGTTCATACTCAAACTCGGCAAAATCCAATGGAATTTAACAATAAGTTCAATAAACGCGGAAAACTATAATGAATATTTTCAATTCTTTGTTGACGAAATGCAGAACTGCTTCAAACATTGTTTCCCACTAAAAAAGTTTCAGAATAAAAACAAAAACAATAATTGGATGACTAGTGGTATCAAAACTTCCTGTAGACAAAAAAGGTATCTTATTAAACAAAAAAAGATTGTTAATGACGTAAATTTTACAAATTATACTAAAAAATATAATAAAATCTTAAAAAAAGTAATAATTCTTGCTAAAAATCATAAGATAAAGCGAGATTTACATCAGTGCGAAAATAAAACTAAAAAAATCTGGCAAATAATAAACAATGAAATAAAGAAAAAGGAAACCACAGAAAATATTGAATTGTACATTAATGGAAAAATTGAAACAAACTCAAATGTTGTAGCTGAAGAATTCAATAAATACTTCTTAAACACAAGTAATCATTCAAAAATGAGCAAACATGATCAGTTATGCATTAATCAATATCTGAAATCTTCTTACAAAAACATTAATCACACCTTTTTTATAAATCCAACTAACAGTATAGAGATTCTTTCGATTTGCCAATCAATGAAATCTAAAACATCTTCAGGCTACGACAATATTTCTACAAAATTACTAAAAGAGTGTATAAACGTTCTGGCTGAACCATTGTCATTTTATTTTAATAAGTCAATTGAATACGGCATGTTTCCTGATGCACTAAAAATCTCACATATCCTACCAATTCCAAAAAAAGGTGATAAACATCAAATTACCAATTATCGACCCATATCATTATTGACAAGTGTCTCGAAAGTTTTTGAAAAATTAATGTACAGTAGATTATCAAACTTCTTAAAAAAGTTCAACATTATTTCAGAAAATCAACATGGCTTTCAAACCAACAAATCCACTTCCTCGGCCATGTTTGACATAACTACCTTCATAAATAAACATCTTGATCAAAAAAACTTGTGGGGGCAGTTTCGTGTGATTTCTCCAAAGCTTTTGATAGCATTTGTCATGAGATTATTTTACATAAATTGGAGTATATAGGAATACGCGGACTGAGCCTGGAATGGTTCAGATCTTACTTAACGGATCGCAAACAATATACGTTAATAAATAATAGACACGAAAATAAACAAATTTTTTCAAATTGTGGAAACATAGTAAGTGGTGTACCCCAAGGCTCTATATTAGGACCCATATTGTTTACAATCTTTATAAATGACTTACCATCAGCTGTGTCGTCCGCAGTTTTAACACTTTTTGCTGATGATGCTATCTCTTTAAATATTAGTAATTCGAAAGAAGAACTCACTCATAATATAAATAATACAATATGTGAAATAGATATTTGGTGTAAAGTCAATCACATCAACCTAAACATGGGCAAAACTCAATGCATTAAATTTAATTTATTTTTTTACAACCAAAATCTGAATGAGCCAGCTGTCTTCGACATTCAATATGTTGATTATATTAAATGTCTGGGATTTATATTAGATTCTAATATAAATTGGAAATTGCATGTTAGGGAAGTAAACAAAAAATTGACTAAGGCATGTTACTGTCTACGAGTAATGAAAGCAAAGGGTCTTGATTATGAAACTTGCAAACTCGTATATTATTCCAACTTTGTTTCAGTGATGTCATATGGCATTCTGTTTTGGGGTTATTCGACAGAGTGGAAATCTACTTTTATTTTGCAAAAATATGCAATGCGAATATTAAACAATCTTAAGTTTGGTAATTCCTGCAAACCATTTTTTAAGGAAAAGAAAATTTTGACATTTCCCTCTCTATTTATCCAAGAATCATTGAAATTTGTTCACAGAAACAGACAGTTATATAATTTTTCCACTTCAAATACTCGTCAACTAAACAATCTTATCATTTTTCCAAAGCATAATACAACTACCTTTCAAAAAAGTTTCTATTACACGAGTTCATCTTTATACAATAGACTTCCTAATAAGTATAAATCATTTTCACTACCTAAATTTAAATCATGTATAAAAAAGCTCTTGTTAGAAAAAGCTTACTACTCTGTAAACGATTACTTATCGGAAACTAGCCTAGTCTAATAGCTTAAGTTCTTGTTTTATATACTTGGGTATCTCTTCTAATACTATATATATGTTTGTTGTATGTATTCATAGATACAATATTCATGGTGTATTCCACATACATTATTGTAATGTTTTTTATTTTGGAATAAATTGAAATTGAAATTGAACGCGAGAAGGTTTCAAAAACTTATCCGCTCCCCACTCCGCGGACATTATAAGGTGACGTTCGAGCGTTACCTTTTAACTATTATGCAAGTTTGCAAATACAACAAGCATTCACCACTATTTGCTAAAACAACACACGTTTTTATCATTAATATAGTACTTCATCTAAGCGCTCGGTTGTAGGAGAGTAAGGGGAACGAGTTAAAATACCGCAGAGTGGGTACGGATAACCCATCGCGTAAGATCGAACATGGTACGCAACGATCCGTATACCCTTAAGGTTTTTTTAAAGCTGCCACCCCTAGGTGTATATTTCAGCAAACCTAGAAACTGTTTTTGACTACGATGCCTTGATTCCTTCCAAGGGACCGCCTCTTACAATTACATCTTTATATCTATTCAAGCGTAAATTATGAAGGTCGTATTCGCTGAGAGGTGATTAGGAACTTAGTACATAATAAAACAGCAAACGTATATGAAATTAATCCAAAATTTGGTTACGGGAATGATATATATGAATTTAAAGACTGATCTAATTCTGGTTCACCCCAAGTGGGAGCCTAGGAAACCGTTATAAATGTCGCCAGTTCTACCCCTTTTGCCAGCTAGCGAGTTCCTCTCAGGTTCTCTTAAGAGACTTGTATTCAGTGAAAGCTAATTAGTACAAACTCCGAACAGTGTTCGATTTCGCGCTAGATCACGCCGATGATGATAGATAACATTTAGAATTAAAGAAGGATTCCTCTCGTTCTGGTAACCTGGGCCTAACGACCTGATACTCGATCATATCCCCTAAATGATCTCCGATAAGCGAAATTTGTATTGAACACTCAAACTAGCCTAAATTGCTGAAAAAAACGTATATTAACAAAATAAACATTGGCGGGCGGAGCGTGATCTGATTATTGTTGCCGATGCCATTGTGAATCTTACTTAATAAGTTAGCGATAGCCTCTTGTGTAGATAGGTTTTCACGAAAGTCATATTGATTAGGAGCTAATATTTCAAATTTATTTACGAACTTTTTAAGACGTATTGCTATTACTTTCTCAAATATTTTAGAAAACACTGATAGTACAGATATTGGTCTAAAGTTTGACATGTTATTTTTATGCCCCCTCTTGTGAATGGATGTTTTTAATCCACACTTAAATATTTTTGACAAGAATTTTTTTGTTGTACCAGATTATTACGTTCTCCTACTCTACTTCATCAATGCTTTTCTTGGAATCCTCATTTTTAGTACAATACGAGTTTCTGAAGCTTCTATCTTATGTTCCATTTCCTGGGAATTCAGTTTCATTTCCATTAGTGTTAAATGTTCATTTGGTGCTGTTGACATTCTGTTATTGGTTTTTACCACAAGTTGGAACGATTAAGAAATTGGTGTAAAAACATAAGATAAGAAAGTTAGTTCTTATGTTTGTATACTCCGGGGTCATATATCTGACTGTAATAAGATGTACTTACCTTTTTGAAGACAAGTACACGCAATATAGCCAGGCAACCAGGAAGATAAAATACGGGTACAGTTTTTAACTTTGTTGCAACATTCGAGCCATTCAAATACGTGAACCAGAACCGTATGAAATATGTTATTTATCGGGATCCACTTTAGAACAGTGTTTGTACTACAACTACCAACCTATGTACAAGGAATCTCTAGTAAGATAAGAGCGCATAGATAAGTTTCCGACAAATTTTATAGTCCAGTCACACAATCACAAAAGTTGATTTGAAAATTTGATATGGCTAATTTGTATGTTATCTTATGTTTTTGAATGCTCTAAAAACGGGAAAAATAGTTAAGAAATTCCTGGAGTGCCGCTAGAAAAGTTATGGCCATTTTCTTGAGGAAAAACTGAAAATGTTACGGGTTTTTTCATTTATTTAAATTAATTTTGAAATAAAGCCTCTAATCAGAAAAACACAAGAAATCAAAGTGATAGATAATCGTGTGAGTCAGCGCTGGAATGTTGTGAGATCAGATAGGCATTCAAATGTTTCTTGTGGGTTTTGGAGGTTATAGGAATAGGGCAAGACCTCACGAAGAGTTCCACAACTTCGCTGTTCGATAGAAAAATGAAGTCTGGTAGGAAGAATTTCGGCAGGTCTCGAGCTTGACAATGAAGGGGTGACTAGTTTGAGATCGTCTAGTCCGCCTATCTGGAATCTCTCGTGGTGAAACAACCAAGTTTCCCAAGAAGACTTCGGTACCAGACTCGGTCAAATGCTTTGGAGGTATCCGATGCTACAGCTAGAGATTCCCCACGTTGTTCAATAGATTTCTACCATACATATGTTACGTAGGCAAGCAGGTCTCCTGTTGATTTCTGCTGACTTAAGCCAAATTGCCGGTCATTCACGATTTTGGAGCTCTCTAGGTTTTGAATGAGCTCGATGTTGATTGCCTTCTTCATCACTTTAGAGATCACAGATAATACTGCAATAAGTCTATAATTTTTGGGAAGAGTCTTTCTCTTCTTTTTTTGGAATTGGTTGGACTTCTAGCTGTCTTCCAGCTGGAAGGAAACACACCAAGTTATTAAGAAAGGGTGGACAACCTGCAGGAAACTGGTGTTAATTCTGGCGCACATGAATTGATAACGATAAGTGGAATTCCGTCTGCTCCCATAGACTTTTTGGTATTGAGATCAAGCAGAATGCGCACAATTGTACGCTAACGAAAGACAATTTCAGGCATATGGCTATCGATGGCAAGCAATATTAGGAGAGTCGTTCCCTTGTGGATCCAAAATAGAATTTGCTGCAAACGTTCCAGCAAAAAGGTTAGCTTTCCCTTGTGGTGTACTAGCCAATATGCCATCATCTTCCGTTAAGGGAGGGTATGAGCTGTAAGTGAAATTTTTACCAATTGCTTTGGCGAAATTCCATTTGGAGCCAAGAGCCATTCGAGCATTCGATAAGTTTTGATCTTATTTTGGTATTATATGCCTCTTTCGAAGCGTTTATTGTTTCACTGCACATATTTCTGGCTTCAACATATTTTTTCCTGGTCTCCAGACATGGTTTACCCCGCCAACGGCGGCATGCTGTTGGTTTTGAAGCGGCGGCCCTAGAACAGGTTTTGATGAATCATCGTTCACCAGATGACGGTGATTTCTTGGTATGGGGTATGTAAGTTTCCATTCCTAGCCTGATAATATCCGAGGCACATAGGTGACACATTGCGTTGGGTCATCAGATTCAAAACATACGCTTCTCCAAGGAAACCCGGAGAAAGACATGCGACGACCGTCCCAGTCGGCTGAGTTGTAATGCCAAATTGTGCGTGGAGGTGTGTATTGTACGATAAGTTCGTAGAGTGATATAGGGACAGGTCGTAATGATGAGTAAATGGTCAGAGTTGTCCAATGGTGCACGAACCACTACTTCATAGGGATCTGGATTGTAAAAATTTAACTAAACTATTAATAGGAACAGTTGAACAAAAGCAAAATTAGCGGAATAATAACTAAGGTATGTAATTAAATGATATACAATATACATGAAGAAAAATGTACAATTGTGTATATCTGATATACCAGTATAGACACACTTAGCACCGCCTCAGTTTCGTCGCCCTCTGTATTTATTCACTGTTCGTATAACTTGCAGTAAAGTGCTTCTGTGTTTGTGTATTTCTGTTCCCAGGGAGCTAGCTAGCCGGACGCAGATGGGCCCTTACCGGAGGTTAGGTAGATAGTTTTGGCAAGATTTGGATTTGAAGTTTTACCGCTTTAACTAAAAACTGTAATCACGATTTCTGGTTCATAATTTAAGGCCAAACGAGAATGTGTCCTGTAGAATTCGATATGTTTGCACTGGATCGCCACAATTTCTTCTATCACCTAGAGAACATAATGCCAATGTCAGTCGTCACGCTTCGTATGGAATATGAAAAAACCGTGTACCCAGCAACCAGCTTTCCGTTAAATCAAGTAAATGAATATCTTTGAATTGATTAGGAGACCATGTCCCAACGGCGTATTCGATAAGGAGCCAAATATAATTATATCTTGTACAGTTGGAGGATCAACATTTTTGATGGATTTGGAAAGCTTTTCTGAATGTGTAAGAGACGTAGTTTTCTCGGCGAACAATGATGCTAAGTGCTCAGACCAACTCAATATAGAGTTAATAGCAACACGAAGATACCAATTTACAATTGTTTATTTAAGTTGATGGGGTATCCCATTCATAACACCATTCTTCCACTGAGCATAGATCAGATTGAAGTTCTCGATAGTCATGATCTGTTGCTGACCAAATTAGCTCAACTAGGATTTGATAGAATTGCTCTACAATTCAATGATATTTACAAGGGAGATTACAAACAGTGAACTATCATGGTGTGGATTTGTTTGCCTTCGAGAAAGTTTCGGGTGTACCACAAGGCTCAAACCTTGGGCCCCTCTTCTTTATATTATTCATCAACAATTTGCCCTTGAGGATTGAATCCAGTAGTCTGACATATGCAGACGATTCTAAGGCCTTCAAGTCGGTATCGACTCTGTCGGTATGAATTCAACTACAGGACTGAAATAGTATCTATAACTGGTCGATAGATAACAAATTGCCTCTTAACTTGGATAAATGTAACGTAATGACATATACCAGAAGTGAGAATAACATCTTTTCTAGATATCATATTGGTAATTCGAATTTGAAGAGAGTAGTAGATACAGTCCGCGCGTTCTGGACCAGGAAGTGTGACGTCACTTCCGGTCTGAGCTCCGATGTTTGCTATTATCAGGTCTCCACTTCCGGTCTGCGCTGGCGATGTGTGTTATCGGGTAGATAACGTTATCGGGTAGATAGCGTTATCAGTGATTGTGAGTCACCCATGCTGGCGATGGGCATCCAGTGTGTGTAATTAGTGTTATCGGGTAGATAACGTTATCGGCTAGATAGCGTTATCAGTGATTGTGAGTCACCCGGTCTGGCGATGTGTGTAATTAGTGTTATCGAGTAGATAGCGTTATCAGTGATTGCGAGTTACTCAGTTTATGCTGACGATTGGCATCCAGTGTGTGTAATTAGTGTTATCGGGTAGATAACGTTATCGGCTAGATAGCGTTATCAGTGATTGTGAGTCACCCGGTCGGGCATCCAGTGTGTGTAATTAGTGTTATCGGGTAGATAACGTTATCAGTGATTGCGACTTTGATTTTTTGTAAAGAGTGTGTTATGTTGTATATACAGGTTGTTTGTAAGAGAGGTCCCAAACACGTGGTGTCATGGCAGCTACCACGTGATCCTTCGGTGGTCAACGAGGTATCATGGCGGTTGTGAATCGATCGATGTTGTAGCTACATCGCCGCCATCTTTTAATGAACCGATGAACTATCATACTTAAATGTCAATGTCAGACCAGTTAACTTCAAACGACTACATCTATGAATGAACCGATCAACCGTCATGCATACCTGTCAACGTCAGAAATGTTAACGTCAAGGGATGACATCTATGAGGCGACAATTCAAAATATGACTGATGTTATAGCTACATCACCGCCATCTCTCAATGAACTATCATACTTCAATGTCAATGTCAGAACAGTTAACTTCAAATGACTACATCTATGAATGAACCGATCAACCGTCATGCGTACCTGTCAACGTCAAAGGATGACATCTATGACCTGCGTCATCACATTCAGTTTATACTAGCACGTGTAATTGAATACAATGGAGTCATTCATTAGGTAAACAAATAGCAATAAGTGATATACTATAGTCTAGACTTGCTAGTAACCGAATTTAATTGTCGTTTCATAAGTCATTACTTACGTAAGCAGCTGTGAATACAATGGAGTCATTCATTAGGTCAACAAATAACAATGAGTGATATACAAGTCTAGACTTGTTAGTAAGCGAATTAGAACTGAGAGTTATGTTGACTACGAATTCAATTCTCGTTTCCTCAGTAATCTGTTACAGCTCAAACGAAACACATCGTTTTCACATATCCTGTGTGTGCTGTCTTCTATTGAACGGAAAATGTAAGTTTAATTCAATTATTTAATTCACTGCCATAAAAACATACTTGTTTTGTCTATTATTCAGAATAAACCTCTTATCAGCATTGAAACAGTTAAAAAATTATTCAATTCACATTCATAAAATAACAAGTACAAAATTGATTAATTATCTTTTATAAAATGACTGTTGTTCCAATTGTGTGTGTGTATTACGAATTTTAAAATCCTCAATTTTATTCATATTGTTTCAGATTTATGATGGATCTAACAAAACTTAATCATTGTGCTCTTTTTGAGAGAAAACCATTGAGGAGAGTTCCAGAACTCGAAATCAATAAGCATTATACAATACAATACAGTTCGATGAATTCTCTATGTTCCTACCCAATCGACTGACCAATCAGATTATCCCAATTTTGGAACAAATCAACATGAAACCTTGTTTGATTTTGATATACAGGGGAAAAGAGGATGTTAATAAAAGCAACCCGGCTTTTAAACTTGAATTTTTGGAGCTCAAGTAATAAGAAATCTAAGGTATGATGTTTATACTAGCGTGTGTATATAGTCGATGAAATCATCAGTATTAATATGTCTCTTGAAGAATACACACGTAAATTGGAAGAATTAATATGTCTCTTGAAGAATACACACGTAAATTGGAAGAATTCGGTGCGAAAGTAAAAGCTTTGAGTAGAGATTTAAAATTTTACGAAGATAAAAATATCGCTATAAGACAATTGAATAGTTTAAGTATTGGCGAAGAGGATGGTTATGTTAGAACCCAATTTTATAATCCTAACCTCAATTTTGAATGGAATCCTGTATACAAACGTTCCGAATCGAGTGGAACGTATTTATATATGTCCCAGGAAAGACCTGAGAAATGAATGTAATCGAACAGAATGGCAACCAATGAATTATCAAATGATTAACGAAAATCAACTAGAGGTAATCACATACATAGTTCTCGAAACGATGCAGACCACCACCACCACCAATAACACATTCGATTATAAGCTCAAGCTATTATTTCCAAATGGTACAGAGGGGGATATTATGAAGTGGCAAACATTCACACCATCACCTACATCTGGCAAATGATTCGACAATCATCATGTTTACCACATCTCGTACAAAAGACATCTACACTCACATCATCTGCAATAGAAGGAGAAATCCCCAAAATTTTCGCAATGTTGTATTTTATTTTATCTTCTTCATCAGTGTTAGTATTGGAAATGTTTGTTAAAAATGTGAAGAAAGCTATTTACCATTTAAATAAATAATAATTATTATATAAAGGAGGTGTTTTATTAAAACAAACAAAAGATTGATAATAATAATATTTCAGAATAAAATACATATCATTTAGGTAGTATTACATTCAGAAACCACTGCTGTAATTTATCCACATGGTGAACTGCACACATGTATTTTCCACCATCATTACGATGATTCAGGCAGGTCAAATTGTTTGTTTGCTCGAATTTCCCCGTTTCACATTGAGTACTATCGAAACTATGAACATCTATGATGTGTGGGTAAATATCCAATTCTATACACTTCCTTCTCAAAAATTCGGCTTTTTGCTGTCCTCGGACATAAATATAGTCGACTGCACACAAGAGAATCGATTTAAGAATATTATTTATTTCTTCATAATCCACATTCCCAGATACATAATCGAGTCCATGATAAGACTTTTGTAAATACCATACGGATTTTCGCTCCTTTGCATTTAGAGATGAATAAGATGTGTGCGGTTTGAATAAGGAATAATGACGTTTGAATCCAATTTGTATACACATTTCTTTTGGATGGAAAGCATCGTCAATGAAGAACCCCTGAATGTCAACTAATGCGATTCTCATGATGATGCGATTCGCTTGAAGTTTCGATTTAGTCTGACGGATGTTTAATTGAGACTCTTGACAATTCCGGTGAGGGGGTAGTATTCCATCAAGCAATCGTGAATGATGATGCAATATGCCTTGGTATTGGCTGGAAATCCTTTATCCGCTCCAATCTCCAATCGTATGTCGACTGTTGATGATTTTACCGCCTCCTCTTGTCTAGAACAATCGATGATGTAAAGCGCGCGTTTTTTGAATTCATCATAAGCCAATATGGGATGTTTTGTTGTGGAATTCGTGTAGCTAGGATAGAAATCGGTATAGTTTTGGTGGGCTAGAACGGAATCTTCCTTGGCAAAGTCCAAGTTCATCCGTTCGTTAGGCCAATACTCTCCGTTCAGCGATAAGCGAATACTTGATATATCCACATGATCGAATATTGTAGGATTAGCTTTCACATTGTTACGTTTATTGGTTTGGAAAAATACGATAACATACCGTGGTTTTTCGACGGACGCGCTAGTTTTCACGTGCAACTCGATCTGAAATGTCGAACATAACCTACAAAATTGGAAAAAAGCGGTTTTTCTTAAATAATTAAAAACTATAGCTCGGATCGGAAAAAGTTAAAGGAGAAAGTTGTAGGTATCTGTGTGTTGGGTACTTCATTCAGAGAGATCTCTCTGACTTCATTACGGATCACATTTTATGCAATTCTCCGTAAATGTAATATCTATATAGTTCAAGCAATACATGCATAAATTAATAACTGAAAAAAAATATGAGCGTATGGCAGATTAAATTTAAAGGTGGTTCATGCAACTTGATCTGAAATGTCGAACATAACCTAAAAAATTGGAAAAAAGCGGTTTTTTGTAAATAATTAAAAAACTATAGCTCGGATCGGAAAAAGTTAAAGGAGAAAGTTGTAGGTATCAAATAGATTATTATCGATATCTTTCTTTTCGAGTTATATTGAAAACCGTTGAAAATTGGGGTACGCTTCCATATGTATTGTTTCCTGTACATGGCAAGCTAAGATAGCACTTTTTTTCTTATTGACTATTTTTCAAAATATATCGATTTTTCGAAAAAGACGCTCTCATAAATTGGCTAGATCTTCTCAGCAAATGGTCATTGAGTAACGATTTGGGGCTTATTTTCTTCATGAAGAGTTGTCCTATAACTTTATCGAAGAAACGTAGCGATTTTTTTAATTTTGAGGGTGAAAAAAATGACTTTAAAAAAAAATTTCCTCTATTTTGATCATGTTTTCAATTTTAATTTTAGAAAAATGTCTTTAACGGAAATCAATTTGTAACATCTTTTCACGAATTACCTCCGGCTGCCGGAGTGTGAGGAAGCACTGCGCGCTCGCACTGAAAACTGATTTGGCGCGTTCAAAGTGGCTTGTGCTTGCAAAATCTTCAATGTTTCAGCTTCTGGATAACATACAAAAATCTTTTCGAACTTAATCTGGGGAAGCTCGATGAGATAAACACGAATATCGTATTTATTTCAGTCTTAGAATCTCGAATATATTTATTTTTTACATTTCCAATTTGTTTTACTTTTTATGTCATTTAAATTACGATTTATTAACAAAACAGTATTTTCAATGTAATATCTCAACTTTTTTACTCAGGGAATCATACAGACGTTATGCTTGCGGATCCTTTAACAATTATTTAATTATTTCAGTAAATATTTCTTTATGATACAAAATTATTATAACTAACCTTATTTGATCATCATCAATTATGATGGAGGTGATAGGAGTAAGTGGGAACTGTCTTTTTTGTTTCTTCCTATTGATATGTTGGAAGAAATCATACCTCTACAAGGATGTATCTAAGAGAAACGTGAAATAATTAATGAATCAAGAAGATTTTTTAAAAAGGGTATTTGAATAAAAACTCAGATGATTTTCATCGTTTTACACGATTGTCAATCATTATTTAAATGAATCTAGGAGAATGGAGATGCTACGGGTGTAGGATCGAAATCAACTTGTGAAGATTTCGTCAAATTTCATCTTCAGAATAACGATGATTCTCAGAGAGATTATTGGTGTGAAGGTTTGCGCGATTGCGATTTTGTTATGTTTGTTCGGCGCAATTTTGCAAAGGATGGTTCAGAGGAATTGTTAGTGTGAAGGTTCGCGCAGGACTCAAACCACATCGAATATCATAACACCTCCAATGCGAATTCATTGATAGGAATTTTTCATGCATTGCAGACATTTCGAACTCTTCTAAAATCAGATCTAACACTATCTTTGGAGTAAATTTTGTTGCAACCCTTTAATATTTATTCACGCACGAGCAAATCATACAACATTGCATTTTCCGCTCAAACTGAATTGTTCGTAGAGCGCTTCTTTAAACGTTCTAATAATGCGTCCTGCGTTAGAGGCTTTTTCATAGAATAGGTATTGCAATGATTGATTTTATGTTTTTCCATTTACTTGTGATGAAAGTGTTTATAGAAGAATTATTTTCTAGGATCGCCTTGCAGATTCCTAGGTTTACGATGTTATTTCAGGAATATCAAACTAAACGCTTTCCGAACCTCGAAACAAGTAAACTTGAAAATGTAACATATAATTCGATTATATCAATATTTCAACATCCAACTCTGAATACATGGACTAGAATTTTGCGAAAAGGAAATTGATTAAAAATCTGAATATCTCTGTTCACACTATCCATTTCGCTTAACATACTTTATGAAATATGGAATGAATTATTATCGAAACGATTGATTATTCATCGTTTTCCACGATTGTTAATGATTATCCAAATCACCAAAATGAACTAGAATTTTGCGAAAAGGAAATTGATTAAAATTGTGAATATCTTGGTTCATACTATTCATTTCGCTTAACATACTTTTATAAAATATGGAATGAATTATTATCGAAACGATTGATTATTCATCGTTTTCCACGATTGTTAATGATTATCCAAATCACCAAAATGAACTAGAATTTTGCGAAAAGGAAATTGATTAAAATTGTGAACGAAGCTCGGATCGGAAAAAGTTAAAGGAGAAAGTTGTAGGTTGATAAAGATCCACATGTTCACATGTTATATAAAAATCTAATGAATAGTTTAAAATATCAGAATGTTTGAAATATCGATGATTCAGATATTATATTTCATTGAGTATACTGATGTTGTAGCTATATAGCCTTCTATCAATAAGCCGATGAACTATCAGAGTTGAATGTCAATGTCAATGTTAGTGTACCTGCGTCATCACAAAAGCTCCTCCATAAAAACATTTTTACTCTTGATTCTAATAAATATATGCTAGGCATTATGTCGATAGAACAACATGTTATTAATCATTCTATGCTTCCTCGGAAACCAGGCGAACGAATATCTAGTAATCCAGCACAAAGCAACCTATACACTCATGTTATGATGTGATCGAGGTTAGCGATCAGCAAGCGTGACGAAAGCGTGACGAAAACGACTCGAAAAACGATTAAAACGACATGAAAAACGATTTAAACGACTCAAACGACATGAAAAACTATTAAAACGACATGAAAAACGATTAAAACGACTCGAAAAACGACTCAAACGACATAAAAAACGAATAAAACGACATGAAAAACGATTAAAACGACTCGAAGAACGACTCAAACGACATGAAAAACGATTAAAACGACATGAAAAACGATTAAAACGACTCGAAAAACGACATGAAAAACGATTAAAACGTCTCGAAAAACGATTCAAACGACATGAAAAAACGATTAAAACGACTCGAAAAACGATTCAAGCGACCCACAAACATGACGAAAGCGTGACCAAAACGACTCGAAAGCGTGTTGCCTGTGGGTCGTACAAGGCGTGGCAGCCCAACGAAATTCCACGAGTTAGTGTTTGTAGTCTATTTACATATAGTTAGAACTCACATAATTCCGTACCTATGTTTTTTACAACACTCATTATTTCGCCGAACTTCAAACTACATTCCGCTCAATACATTCTTTTTAAAGATATAGCTTTTCACTATAGCGATAGGGCTCGAGGCAGACAGAGATTATCTTTATTATTTATGGCGATAACACCTTTGCGTCGGGCACATTCTTCTTCATCGAATGTATTGTAGTTGGCTCCCCGGCCTCTGCCTACAGCCATTCTTATCGATGTTACGCCTAAACAAAAGGTCTCGGTATTAAGACCACAAGAATTAGATTGATAAATTGAAGAAATCCGAGCCCATATTTCGTCTACTGTAACTTCGCTAGCCGCCTTGAAATCAACCCAGCCCGGGCCACGAGCGAAGTCTTTCGAGCAGAATGTGAAGCCCACCTGATCGGTAGGTCTCAAACCTTCTGTTCCTCGCTGAATTATACCTGTCAGGGCATCTTTTATCCAGCTCACAGGTTCTCCAGAATGGGGTAACTCACGAATTTTGAATTCAAGAGTACGCCCCTGTAAGCCACTGCCAGTGTGGTATAGCGAGAATTGCAGCTGCATATAAACATATTTGGACCTGAAGGCTGGCAAGCAAATAGTTGAGAGTGGAAAAATAAACTGTATTAAGATTAATGCACCTTATCGTAACATTCGTGGTTAAACGGTATCATATCTGTTTTGAATCGTGGTACGAAACAAATAAATCATTGTACCTTATCTCACATTATGGAGACTTGCAATAATTATGTTCAGTTGACAAATTGTGGCTGCGATAAAATGGGTGTCTGCGGACAGATTCCGTAAAAACAATCATTCAAAACCGTTTTTACACAGCCTCATATAAACATATTTGTGTAGGCAAATAGTTGAAAGGTTTCAGTGGGGAAATAAACTGCATTAAAATAATGTACCTTACCGCTCTATACCGTTGCAATAAATGGTGTACAAAGCCTGTATGGAAAACCGACAACGGCCAATATGCCTCAAAATACACTGCAACCAAAACTGCTACTCTTCCAGATATATGTAATATAAAGACACCTTCAGAAGTGTGAGGTTTCAGCCTGTATGTTTGTGAACATTATGAAAAATATTACGCTGCAGAAATTGTTATCGAAAACGGTTGTACGAAACAAATAAATCATTATACCTTATCTCACTTTATGGGAGCTTGCGTTAATTGTGTTTAGTTGACAAATTGTGGCTGCGATAAAACGGCTGTCTGATATATACGAACAGATTCCGTTCATCATAAATTAACAAAACGATGGTTTTTACACAGCCGTGTGAGGAAACTAAAAACTGAAGACTTCATTTCTCAGGATCCAGCCTACCATAAGCTAGTTGTTCCATCAAATCATACATCATATCTGAAAAGAGATGATTTCAAAATATTAACGAAAGAATTTTCAGAGCTATCAAATGAGAAACTTGAACTGCTAATGAGGAAAGGTCCCTGATTGAAATTATGAGAAAATATGTTTCTTTGTTTTGAAAACATATTAAAATTCCTTTGAATCAAATTAAAATTGAAAAAATGAAATCTAATCAATAACTAATAGAGAAATCAAAACGAAATTATTTTAAAAAATATTAAGATCTGAAAAAGTTAACTTCATAATCAATGAATATTGATCTGAAAGAAAAATTGGTTCGCTAATTGAAATTAGGAGAAAATGTGTTTCTTTGATTTGAAAACATTAAAATTCCTTTGAATCAAATTAAAATTGATAAAAATGATATCTAATCAATAACTAATAGAGAAATCAAAACGAAATTATTTCAAAAAATATTAAGATCTGATCAAATGAGAAACTTGAACTGCTAACGATTGAAATTATGAGAAAATGTGTTTCTTTGTTTTGAAAACATATTAAAATTCCTTTGAATCAAATTAAAATTGAAACAATGAAATCTAATCAATAACTAATAGAGAAATCAAAACGAAATTATTTTAAAAAATATTAAGATCTGAAAAAGTTAACTTCATAATCAATGAATATTGATCTGAAAGAAAAATTGGTTCGCTAATTGAAATTAGGAGAAAATGTGTTTCTTTGTTTTGAAAACATTAAAATTCCTCTGAATCAAATTAAAATTGATAAAAATTATATCTAATCAATAACTAATAGAAAAAATAAAACGAAATTATTTCAAAAAATATTAAGATCTGAAAAAGTTAACTTCATAATCAATGAATATTGACCTGAAAGAAAAATTGGTTCATTGAAATTAGTGGAAATGATATTTGTAAGTTATGAAAACATCATAAATTTTCTTTCAATCACAACTAGTCTTTCATATATTAGGTTAAAAACATTGATCTGAAAAAAAATTGGTTCGACAATTGAAATTAGGAGAACACAATTTCTCCTAATTTCAATTGTCGAACCAATTTCTTTGTTTTGAAAACATATTTAAATTCCTTTGTATCAAATTAAAATTGATAAAAATGATAACTAATCAATAACTAATAGAGAAATCAAAACGAAATTATTTCAAAAATAATTAATATCTGAAAAAGTTAACTTCATAATCAATGAATAATGATCGAAAGAAAAATTGGTTCGCTAATTGAAATTAGGAGAAAATGTGTTTCTTTGTTTTGAAAACATTAAAATTCCTTTGAATCAAATCAAAATTGATAAAAATTATATCTAATCAATAACTAATAGAAAAAATAAAACGAAATTATTTCAAAAAATATTAAGATCTGAAAAAGTTAACTTCATAATCAATGAATATTGACCTGAAAGAAAAATTGGTTCATTGAAATTAGTGGAAATGATATTTGTAAGTTATGAAAACATCATAAATTTTCTTTCAATCACAACTAGTCTTTCATATATTAGGTTAGACATAATGCCTAGCATATATGTATATCTACAATCGCGGAATTTTTGAAGCGTGTTCGATGGGGAAACAAATGTCTGGGGGCCAGTCCGAGCCTGGTCAATATTAACAAGTGTTGATTACTATAGAACGATAAATTTGATTACTTTAAGAATGTAGTTTATTTCCATGAATATTCATCTCGACTCTCATGTCTTTTTGACAGACACTGCTTTACAATACCCCCTCACCCTACTTACGTTTACACTCACACGCGTTTGCGTTCTCATATCAGTATGAACAGAATGTGATGATGCAGGTACACTAACATTGACATTGACATTCAACTCTGATAGTTCATCGGCTTATTGATAGAAGGCTATATAGCTACAACATCAGTATACTCAATGAAATATAATATCTGAATCATCGATATTTCAAACATTCTGATATTTTAAACTATTCATTAGATTTTTATATAACATGTGAACATGTGGATCTTTATCAACCTACAACTTTCTCCTTTAACTTTTTCCGATCCGAGCTTCGTTCACAATTTTAATCAATTTCCTTTTCGCAAAATTCTAGTTCATTTTGGTGATTTGGATAATCATTAACAATCGTGGAAAACGATGAATAATCAATCGTTTCGATAATAATTCATTCCATATTTTATAAAAGTATGTTAAGCGAAATGAATAGTATGAACCAAGATATTCACAATTTTAATCAATTTCCTTTTCGCAAAATTCTAGTTCATTTTGGTGATTTGGATAATCATTAACAATCGTGGAAAACGATGAATAATCAATCGTTTCGATAATAATTCATTCCATATTTCATAAAGTATGTTAAGCGAAATGGATAGTGTGAACAGAGATATTCAGATTTTTAATCAATTTCCTTTTCGCAAAATTCTAGTCCATGTATTCAGAGTTGGATGTTGAAATATTGATATAATCGAATTATATGTTACATTTTCAAGTTTACTTGTTTCGAGGTTCGGAAAGCGTTTAGTTTGATATTCCTGAAATAACATCGTAAACCTAGGAATCTGCAAGGCGATCCTAGAAAATAATTCTTCTATAAACACTTTCATCACAAGTAAATGGAAAAACATAAAATCAATCATTGCAATACCTATTCTATGAAAAAGCCTCTAACGCAGGACGCATTATTAGAACGTTTAAAGAAGCGCTCTACGAACAATTCAGTTTGAGCGGAAAATGCAATGTTGTATGATTTGCTCGTGCGTGAATAAATATCAAAGGGGTGCAACAAAATTCACTCCAAAGATAGTGTTAGATCTGATTTTAGAAGAGTTCGAAATGTCTGCAATGCATGAAAAATTCCTATCAATGAATTCGCATTGGAGGTGTTATGATATTCGATGTGGTTTGAGTCCTGCGCGAACCTTCACACTAACAATTCCTCTGAACCATCCTTTGCAAAATTGCGCCGAACAAACATAACAAAATCGCAATCGCGCAAACCTTCACACCAATAATCTCTCTGAGAATCATCGTTATTCTGAAGATGAAATTTGACGAAATCTTCACAAGTTGATTTCGATCCTACACCCGTAGCATCTCCATTCTCCTAGATTCATTTAAATAATGATTGACAATCGTGTAAAACGATGAAAATCATCTGAGTTTTTATTCAAATACCCTTTTTAAAAAATCTTCTTGATTCATTAATTATTTCACGTTTCTCTTAGATACATCCTTGTAGAGGTATGATTTCTTCCAACATATCAATAGGAAGAAACAAAAAAGACAGTTCCCACTTACTCCTATCACCTCCATCATAATTGATGATGATCAAATAAGGTTAGTTATAATAATTTTGTATCATAAAGAAATATTTACTGAAATAATTAAATAATTGTTAAAGGATCCGCAAGCATAACGTCTGTATGATTCCCTGAGTAAAAAAGTTGAGATATTACATTGAAAATACTGTTTTGTTAATAAATCGTAATTTAAATGACATAAAAAGTAAAACAAATTGGAAATGTAAAAAATAAATATATTCGAGATTCTAAGACTGAAATAAATACGATATTCGTGTTTATCTCATCGAGCTTCCCCAGATTAAGTTCGAAAAGATTTTTGTATGTTATCCAGAAGCTGAAACATTGAAGATTTTGCAAGCACAAGCCACTTTGAACGCGCCAAATCAGTTTTCAGTGCGAGCGCGCAGTGCTTCCTCACACTCCGGCAGCCGGAGGTAATTCGTGAAAAGATGTTACAAATTGATTTCCGTTAAAGACATTTTTCTAAAATTAAAATTGAAAACATGATCAAAATAGAGGAAATTTTTTTTTAAAGTCATTTTTTTCACCCTCAAAATTAAAAAAATCGCTACGTTTCTTCGATAAAGTTATAGGACAACTCTTCATGAAGAAAATAAGCCCCAAATCGTTACTCAATGACCATTTGCTGAGAAGATCTAGCCAATTTATGAGAGCGTCTTTTTCGAAAAATCGATATATTTTGAAAAATAGTCAATATTTCAAATTAAGAAAAAAAGTGCAATCTTAGCTTGCCATGTACATGAAACAATACATATGGAAGCGTACCCCAATTTTCAACGGTTTTCAATATAACTCGAAAAGAAATATATCGATAATTATCTATTTGATACCTACAACTTTCTCCTTTAACTTTTTCCGATCCGAGCTATAGTTTTTTAATTATTTACAAAAAAACGCTTTTTTCCAATTTTCTAGGTTATGTTCGACATTTCAGATCAAGTTGCATGAACCATCTTTAAATTTAATCTGCTATACGCTCATATTTTTTTTCAGTTATTAATTTATGCATGTATTGCTTGAACTATATAGATATTACATTTACGGAGAATTGCATAAAATGTGATCCGTAATGAAGTCAGAGAGATCTCTCTGAATGAAGTACCCAACACACAGATACCTACAACTTTCTCCTTTAACTTTTTCCGATCCGAGCTATAGTTTTTAATTATTTAAGAAAAACCGCTTTTTTCCAATTTTGTAGGTTATGTTCGACATTTCAGATCGAGTTGCACGTGAAAACTAGCGCGTCCGTCGAAAAACCACGGTATGTTATCGTATTTTTCCAAACCAATAAACGTAACAATGTGAAAGCTAATCCTACAATATTCGATCATGTGGATATATCAAGTATCCGCTTATCGCTGAACGGAGAGTATTGGCCTAACGAACGGATGAACTTGGACTTTGCCAAGGAAGATTTCGTTCTAGCCCACCAAAACTATACCGATTTCTATCCTAGCTACACGAATTCCACAACAAAACATCCCATATTGGCTTATGATGAATTCAAAAAACGCGCGCTTTACATCATCGATTGTTCTAGACAAGAGGAGGCGGTAAAATCATCAACAGTCGACATACGATTGAAGATTGAAGCGGATAAAGGATTTCCAGCCAATACCAAGGCATATTGCATCATCATTCACGATTGCTTGATGGAATACTACCCCCTCACCGGAATTGTCAAGAGTCTCAATTAAACATCCGTCAGACTAAATCGAAACTTCAAGCGAATCGCATCATCATGAGAATCGCATTAGTTGACATTCAGGGGTTCTTCATTGACGATGCCTTCCATCCAAAAGAAATGTGTATACAAATTGGATTCAAACGTCATTATTCCTTATTCAAACCGCACACATCTTATTCATCTCTAAATGCAAAGGAGCGAAAATCCGTATGGTATTTACGAAAGTCTTATCATGGACTCGATTATGTATCTGGGAATGTGGATTATGAAGAAATAAATAATATTCTTAAATCGATTCTCTTGTGTGCAGTCGACTATATTTATGTCCGAGGACAGCAAAAAGCCGAATTTTTGAGAAGGAAGTGTATAGAATTGGATATTTACCCACACATCGTAGATGTTCATAGTTTCGATGGTACTCAATGTGAAACGGGGAAATTCGAGCAAACAAACAATTTGACCTGTCTGAATCATCGTAATGATGGTGGAAAATACATGTGTGCAGTTCACCATGTGGATAAATTACAGCAGTGGTTTCTGAATGTAATACTACCTAAATGATATGTATTTTATTCTGAAATATTATTATTATCAATCTTTTGTTTGTTTTAATAAAACACCTCCTTTATATAATAATTATTATTTATTTAAATGGTAAATAGCTTTCTTCACATTTTTAACAAACATTTCCAATACTAACACTGATAAAGAAGATAAAATAAAATACAACATTGCGAAAATTTTGGGGATTTCTCCTTCTATTGCAGATGATGTGAGTGTAGATGTCTTTTGTACGAGATGTGGTAAACATGATGATTGTCGAATCATTTGCCAGATGTAGGTGATGGTGTGAATGTTTGCCACTTCATAATATCCCCCTCTGTACCATTTGGAAATAATAGCTTGAGCTTATAATTGAATGTGTTATTGGTAGTGGTGGTGGTCTGCATCGTTTCGAGAACTATGTATGTGATTACCTCTAGTTGATTTTCGTTAATCATTTGATAATTCATTGGTTGCCATTCTGTTCGATTACATTCATTTCTCAGGTCTTTCCTGGGACATATATAAATACGTTCCACTCGATTCGGAACGTTTGTATACAGGATTCCATTCAAAATTGAGGTTAGGATTATAAAATTGGGTTCTAACATAACCATCCTCTCCGCCAATACTTAAACTATTCAATTGTCTTATAGCAATATTTTTATCTTCGTAAAATTTTAAATCTCTACTCAAAGCTTTTACTTTCGCACCGAATTCTTCCAATTTACGTGTGTATTCTTCAAGAGACATATTAATTCTTCCAATTTACGTGTGTATTCTTCAAGAGACATATTAATACTGATGATTTCATCGACTATATACACACGCTAGTATAAACATCATACCTTAGATTTCTTATTACTTGAGCTCCAAAAATTCAAGTTTAAAAGCCGGGTTGCTTTTATTAACATCCTCTTTTCCCCTGTATATCAAAATCAAACAAGGTTTCATGTTGATTTGTTCCAAAATTGGGATAATCTGATTGGTCAGTCGATTGGGTAGGAACATAGAGAATTCATCGAACTGTATTGTATTGTATAATGCTTATTGATTTCGAGTTCTGGAACTCTCCTCAATGGTTTTCTCTCAAAAAGAGCACAATGATTAAGTTTTGTTAGATCCATCATAAATCTGAAACAATATGAATAAAATTGAGGATTTTAAAATTCGTAATACACACACACAATTGGAACAACAGTCATTTTATAAAAGATAATTAATCAATTTTGTACTTGTTATTTTATGAATGTGAATTGAATAATTTTTTAACTGTTTCAATGCTAATAAGAGGTTTATTCTGAATAATAGACAAAACAAGTATGTTTTTATGGCAGTGAATTAAATAATTGAATTAAACTTACATTTTCCGTTCAATAGAAGACAGCACACACAGGATATGTGAAAACGATGTGTTTCGTTTGAGCTGTAACAGATTACTGAGGAAACGAGAATTGAATTCGTAGTCAACATAACTCTCAGTTCTAATTCGCTTACTAACAAGTCTAGACTTGTATATCACTCATTGTTATTTGTTGACCTAATGAATGACTCCATTGTATTCACAGCTGCTTACGTAAGTAATGACTTATGAAACGACAATTAAATTCGGTTACTAGCAAGTCTAGACTATAGTATATCACTTATTGTTATTTGTTTACCTAATGAATGACTCCATTGTATTCAATTACACGTGCTAGTATAAACTGAATGTGATGACGCAGGTCATAGATGTCATCCTTTGACGTTGACAGGTACGCATGACGGTTGATCGGTTCATTCATAGATGTAGTCATTTGAAGTTAACTGTTCTGACATTGACATTGAAGTATGATAGTAGAACTTTAAATAAATAAATAGGAAACCCTAATATACAAACATGATAAGCATCATAATTACAATTTTAGATTTTTGTACACTTTATAATTATAATTTAAGATCGCTAAAAAATTACAAACTTTAAAATGAAGAATGAAAAATTGGACTATAGAATCACAGACAACAGCAATACAACACTATTATTTATTTTCTCTCACAAAGTCTGCTAGTTGTTGTTTAAAAATCCTTAAGGATGAACTCGTTTTGACAATATTAGGTAAATTGTTATAGTTCACAAAACCTTTAAAAAACAAAGAAATCATAGAGCACTTTTTTTTAGTTGTAGGAATGTAAAAATTGTTATTATGTCTTGTATCATAGTTATGAATATCAACATTGAAATTTATAAATTCATAAAAGTACGGTGGTGCCAAATTATGTACAATTTTATATATAAAAATCATTGTTAGGTAGAACAACCTCTGAGAAACTGAGAACCACTGTAGAGATTGAAGCATATTTACAATTGGAGTATATCGGTTTGTTCGCAGAACAATCCTCATACCCCTATTTTGTAGTTTTTGTAGTTGGGATACTTGATTTAAATTAAACAAATAGATAACGGAAGAGCAAAAATCAAAATGAGGCTGAATAATTGAATTGATAACTGTAACTCTGGACTGCAGTGATAAATTCCTGGATACTCTTGTAAAAAAATATATTTTTTTACAAATTTTTTTAAACATATAATCAAAATGATTACCAAATAACAAAAGATTGTCAATATAAAATCCAAGATATTTTGTGGATGTTACAATTTCAATTTTTTCTCCATTTATTTTAAGATTAATTTCATTGATATTAAGACATTTGTACTTGTATTTAGTCGTTATTATCATAGCTTTGGTTTTTAGAGTATTTAACTTTAATTTATTTAATTTTAAATATTTATTTATTTTAGAAAGAGCAGAATTCATTTTATTTATAGCATTCCATAAATCTTCTGCAAAACAAGCTAATAAAGCATCGTCTGCGAACATATTTAGAAAATCAACGTCTATAAAAAGATTCAAGTCGTTTAAATACAAAATGAACAGGAGGGGGCCTAGCACACTACCCTGGGGTACACCTACATGAATATTTATTATATTTGAGATAATATCGCAGACTTTGACTTTTTGTTTTCTATCCATTAGGTAGTGAGACAACCATTTGAACACCTCACCCTCAATACCATACCCCCCAAGTTTTCTTAAGAGAATGTCTCTATCTATGGTTTCAAAAGCCCTTTTTAGATCTATAAATACAGCCACTACATATTTATTATTATCTATTTCCTTTTTAAAAGTACATAATGCAAGCTGAAGTGCTGCTTCACAAGAACATTTTTTACGAAACCCTGATTGATTGTTAACTAAAATCTCATTATATTCAATGTGTTTTAAAATTTGATTATAAACTGCTATTTCAAGAATTTTTTCTAGAGGTGGCAAGGTATTAATAGGTCTAAACTCATTAGCCTTTATGGTATTACTAACTTTAGGTATGGGAACCACAGTACTAACTTTCAAAGCATCTGGCACTTTGCATGTCTTCAGTGAGGTATTCACAAAGTTTAATATACAAACATGATAAGCATCATAATTACAATTTTAGATTTTTGTACACTTTATAATTATAATTTAAGATCGCTAAAAAATTACAAACTTTAAAATGAAGAATGAAAAATTGGACTATAGAATCAAAGACAACAGCAATACAACACTATTATTTATTTTCTCTCACAAAGTCTGCTAGTTGTTGTTTAAAAATCCTTAAGGATGAACTCGTTTTGACAATATTAGGTAAATTGTTATAGTTCACAAAACCTTTAAAAAACAAAGAAATCATAGAGCACTTTTTTTTAGTTGTAGGAATGTAAAAATTGTTATTATGTCTTGTATCATAGTTATGAATATCAACATTGAAATTTATAAATTCATAAAAGTACGGTGGTGCCAAATTATGTAGAATTTTATATATAAAAATCATTGTTAGGTAGAACAACCTCTGAGAAACTGAGAACCACTGTAGAGATTGAAGCATATTTACAATTGGAGTATATCGGTTTGTTCGCAGAACAATCCTCATACCCCTATTTTGTAGTTTTTGTAGTTGGGATACTTGATTTAAATTAAACAAATAGATAACGGAAGAGCAAAAATCAAAATGAGGCTGAATAATTGAATTGATAACTGTAACTCTGGACTGCAGTGATAAATTCCTGGATACTCTTGTAAAAAAATATATTTTTTTACAAATTTTTTTAAACATATAATCAAAATGATTACCAAATAACAAAAGATTGTCAATATAAAATCCAAGATATTTTATGGATGTTACAATTTCAATTTTTTCTCCATTTATTTTAAGATTAATTTCATTGATATTAAGACATTTGTACTTGTATTTAGTCGTTATTATCATAGCTTTGGTTTTTAGAGTATTTAATTTTAATTTATTTAATTTTAAATATTTATTTATTTTAGAAAGAGCAGAATTCATTTTATTTATAGCATTCCATAAATCTTCTGCAAAACAAGCTAATAAAGCATCGTCTGCGAACATATTTAGAAAATCAACGTCTATAAAAAGATTCAAGTCGTTTAAATACAAAATGAACAGGAGGGGGCCTAGCACACTACCCTGGGGTACACCTACATGAATATTTATTACATTTGAGATAATATCGCAGACTTTGACTTTTTGTTTTCTATCCATTAGGTAGTGAGACAACCATTTGAACACCTCACCCTCAATACCATACCCCCCAAGTTTTCTTAAGAGAATGTCTCTATCTATGGTTTCAAAAGCCCTTTTTAGATCTATAAATACAGCCACTACATATTTATTATTATCTATTTCCTTTTTAAAAGTACATAATGCAAGCTGAAGTGCTGCTTCACAAGAACATTTTTTACGAAACCCTGATTGATTGTTAACTAAAATCTCATTATATTCAATGTGTTTTAAAATTTGATTATAAACTGCTATTTCAAGAATTTTTTCTAGAGGTGGCAAGGTATTAATAGGTCTAAACTCATTAGCCTTTATGGTATTACTAACTTTAGGTATGGGAACCACAGTACTAACTTTCAAAGCATCTGGCACTTTGCATGTCTTCAGTGAGGTATTCACAAAGTTTAATATCACATGCCCACAGACTTCAAAAATTTCTTTAAGAGTTTTTGAATTAAGTACTTCATATGTACTATTTTTATTGTCTAAAGAATTAACAATTTCACGCAGATCCTCCATAGACAAAGTTTTAAACTTTGACAAAGTAGGATATAAGTTATAGTTGCAAAATTTCCATTGTTCATCATTTACAATGCTTTCCACAATATCAGCTATGCTATCTATAAAATAATTATTAAATTTGGTGACAATTTCATTTTCATTTCTTTCTAAATTAGGCGTATTATTAATACCAAAATCAACAACATTTGGAGAATTATGATTTTTGCCATTTATCAGATTTTTTAACGTTTTCCACATAGATCTAGAGTTATTGCGGTACCTATCGATTTTATCAAAGTAATACATTTCTTTTTTTGTTTTTAATAAATTTGTTACTACATTTCTCTGTTTCTTAAAATTGTCCCACTTTAAATTTCTATCTGCTCCCCTTGATGATACAAATTCCCTGTACATCCTATCACGTTTTTTTATACTATTGTAAATTTCATTGTCGAACCATGGAACATTGTTTTTATATTGATAACTCTGTACAGGTGAAACGTTATCTATTACGGCCTTACAATTATTTAAGAAGTTATGATAAATAAAGTTTACATCAGTAGAGTCCAAGTGCCAGTTACAAGTAATTAATTCAAGTTTAATTTTATCTAAGTTTGTAGAACTCATATTTCTATACCTTTTTGTAGATGTACTTACATTATTAAAATGTTTGCTTAAATTTACCGAGATTAAAGAGTGATCACTTATTTTAGGAGTATCGTGCACACAGCAAGTAGCAGAATTGTGATTCACTAGAACATAATCAATTAATGTTCCACTATCTTTTACTATTCTTGTAGGCTCATTTACCAGTTGCTCAATACCATATTGCAAGAGGATAGATTTAATTTTTTTTACATAAAAACTGTTATTCAAAAAGTCCAAATTAACATGACCAATTAAAATACATCGCTTCTTACAATTAAAAAAGTCATCACAGATGTTATCAAACTTCTCTAAGAATACAGCATCGGAACTAGAGGGAGAATGATAAAGGCATCCAATTTGCCACTCACATGAGCCAAAATTAACTTTAATCATTTTACACCATAAATTATCTTCTAACACGAAAGTTTTTACTACTGAATATTTTAAATTATTTTTAACATATATAACAACACCTCCAGTATGACGATTTCTTGAGTTGCATCGAATAAGGTTGTAGCCATCAATAATTATTTCAAAATCTTCAATTTCGTTTGTAGTTCTAGCTTCGCTAACCAATATCAGCTTAGGTGCATGACATAAAATGTTTATTTGAATTTGATCAATTTTATTCAGCAAACTCTGAGCATTTAGATAAATAATGTCAGTGTTTAATAATATATTAGGGTACTTCACTGGTTTTTTTGTTGGCTAGTTATATTGACAATTGTAGGTTTATTATTAATAAATTTGATCGTTTTTGATAGATCCCCATTTCTAATATGTTCATCAAGTTGAGATTTCACTTGTTTAAAATATGCTTGCTGAGCCTTAGTTTGATCAGCGGCGACCTTGATACCTGGAATTTTTACTGGTTTATTTTTTAAAATCAATTTAACATCATCAGCAGAGCCCAAGATAACTTTAATAGGTCGAGTTTTATTACCATAGAATTTCCCCAGTCTGAACATTTTCAGATTCGATTTATTTATGTTGCAATCTTCCAAAACTTTAAGAACTGTTTCTTTATCCTCCTTATTACGTTCAGTTTGAGTATTTTTAATAGATTCATTTATATTAAAGACTATTATATTGGAGGCTCTATTTTGTCTGTCAAGCATTTCTGAGATAACATCTTCCATATCAGATATTTGAGACAACTCGGAATTTGCATTGAGGTTTGTCTTTTTATTCTCATCATTGAGGATTTTTTTTATGCTTTCTTTAAGTTCGGATACTCCTTTAATGAGGGCTGGAACTTTGAAGAATCCATCTTCACATTCTTCACAGAAAAATTTCAACTTCCTTTTTGTCTTCAATTGCATGCATTTAACTTCCGAGGCAGTTAAATTTCCACATTCAGTGCAAAAAAGAGATCTGCAACTATCACATGCAAATATTTGTGTAGCATCAAAACGTCCACTACAGTTTACGCATTTCTCCATTATCCTTATATTTATATCAGGCACGGCACTGCTTTTAAAATAGCTAACTTTTGGAGATAAACCAAATCACATTTGCCAATGTTTTTATCACTGCTTATCAGTAGTACACAACTTTTTATTTTAACTAGTTTTTACATCAACGTTTATACAAGTATTACTATTTAACTATGTAGAAATAATCAAATCTACCGTTTACACAAGAATTATGCATTTAATTTAATTAAAATTATGCTCTACAGAGAGTACTCATAATTTCAAACATTTAGATATTAGATTCAGGAAAAACACTTGTAGAAAGACTAATGAACTATTTATAAAATTGTGGAGCGATGTTAACGTGTCGGACGAATTAAGAGATGGCGGTGATGTAGCTATAACATCAGTCATATTTTGAATTGTCGCCTCATAGATGTCATCCCTTGACGTTAACATTTCTGACGTTGACAGGTATGCATGACGGTTGATCGGTTCATTCATAGATGTAGTCGTTTGAAGTTAACTGGTCTGACATTGACATTTAAGTATGATAGTTCATCGGTTCATTAAAAGATGGCGGCGATGTAGCTACAACATCGATCGATTCACAACCGCCATGATACCTCGTTGACCACCGAAGGATCACGTGGTAGCTGCCATGACACCACGTGTTTGGGACCTCTCTTACAAACAAACTGTATATACAACATAACACACTCTTTACAAAAAACCAAAGTCGCAATCACTGATAACGTTATCTACCCGATAACACTAATTACACACACTGGATGCCCGACCGGGTGACTCACAATCACTGATAACGCTATCTAGCCGATAACGTTATCTACCCGATAACACTAATTACACACACTGGATGCCAATCGTCAGCATAAACTGAGTAACTCGCAATCACTGATAACGCTATCTACTCGATAACACTAATTACACACATCGCCAGACCGGGTGACTCACAATCACTGATAACGCTATCTAGCCGATAACGTTATCTACCCGATAACACTAATTACACACACTGGATGCCCATCGCCAGCATGGGTGACTCACAATCACTGATAACGCTATCTACCCGATAACGTTATCTACCCGATAACACACATCGCCAGCGCAGACCGGAAGTGGAGACCTGATAATAGCAAACATCGGAGCTCAGACCGGAAGTGACGTCACACTTCCTGGTCCAGAACGAGCGGGCTGTATCTACTGAGAGTTACAGCAATGAAGGATCTAGGTGTGGTTTTTGACATGCAGTTGAGATTTGGTGATCGCATTTAGTACATTACATCGAAAGTTTATAGATCACTTGGTTTCATTAAGCGTGTAGGGAGGGAGTTTAGAACATATGTGACTTTCAGGCATCTCTATTTTTCGTTGGTGCGACCCATTCTGCCTCTAATGTTTGGAATCCTTCCACATTCATTGCTTCACAGGCGATTGAGACGATTCAGAATTTGTCTATTAAACATATGTACTTCAAAAAGTATCGAAGATACCCTCCATTTGGTTCCTAATCAGCAATTCGTCAGGAGTTCGATCTTATCAAGCTATGCTATAGACGAGAAATTGCTAGTACATATTTTCTGTACAAGCTGTGTGGTTTCTTAATAGATTCTCCGCAGCTACTTTCAGCGCTGAAATTATATACTTTCAACAGCAGATTTTTTTGACTCCTACTCGTAGCGATTCTCCTATCACTAGAATGTGTAAGATTTATAATAAGCACTGCACATATCTGGAGTGTGGATTGTTCAATGTGAGCGTGCGACAGTTTGGACAAGGATTGTTTGAGTTGAGTAATGCAGTTCAACGGAAGGCGGTTCGAGTTGATAGAAGTGATTTCTGATGGATGTGGTGTATGTGTTGGAGAGTGCTCTAGATAGTGACAGGCAGATCTGGGTGGACTTGTGGGTACCGATGGCCGAGGAAGTGGTGGGGTAGTTGTGGGCCAGCATTAGGGTTGTAGATTAGATTTAGTTTTGTTGTATTAATTGAGTATTTGATTTTTCTTACTTTTTTTTGCATTTTCTTTAAACTATATGTGGTTTGTTTTCACTAATTATTGGACGACTTTTATATAACTCTAGAACATGTAATTAGGTTATAAGTGATTTTAACCTGTTTGTTCTTGTGAAATAGATAAATAAATAATGCGTAAATAGATTTGTGAATATCTTGCCATCATCAGCGTGAAATGCATCCAGGCAGGATGGGCCCTGTGGAATAGCTGAGGCAACTTTATGCAACTTGGACAAGGAACTAAACTGAACTGAACTGATAATATGTTGGATAAAAAAAATATATTCATCGAAACAGCTTCCCGGTGATTACCAGAAAGTCAAGTTTGGCTAATAGCTTAGTTTTAGGTACAGGGCCAAAGGCTTTTGACAAATCTAAGTAGATTACGTCTATGAGCAGAGTCCTGTCAAAATTAGTTTACCAAATGTTCAACAGTATAAATGGTTAGTTGTCATCGACCTACCTGGTAAGAACCCATGTTAGCTATCAGGTATAACTGCGGAGTCGAGTAAGAAAGGAAGAAGCAGATCAACAAGTCTTTCCGTAACCTCAGCGCGAAGCGCAAACAGGAATTAAAGGTATTGGTCTATATTTTCCGCCATCGAGTTTGCTTCCTTTCATAAAGTCACAACCGCAGAAAGCCACATATCTCAGTAATGTTCCGCTATCAAATGGAGTCTGCATTATGTTTGCCAGAGGTTCGCATAACGGAGCAGCACAATGTTTCAAAAATGCAGTAGAATTGTAGAATTTTTTCAATATCAAAATCGTGTTCAGCGACCTCGAAAACCCCCATGCAAATTTCGAAAAAACCTCTTAGATGACCCTCACAACCAGGACTTCCTGGTCCCCAGGTACATTATATAGTTTCCTGACATCAAATTCATGATCAGCGACCTCAAAAACCCCCGAGTAACAAATTTGTATTTGTACCTCGTAGATGACCCTCACAACCAGAACTTCCTGGTCCCCAGGTACATCATATAGTTTTTCTGACATCATATTCGTGATCAGCGACCTCAAAAAACCCCGAGTAACAAATTTGGGTCAATTTCCACAATGTATTACCGAATAATGAATTTTTATATTTGCTTCAAAAATTGCACATGAAAAAATGCATTTTTTCGATGCAGAAATGCAGTTTCTCATTTGTATAATATTTCAAATGTGGGCAAATGGAGTAAATGCATCAAGGAATCGGATGCATAAAACCGCATTACGATCCATCTTACTGCACAAATTTTGGACCTAAAATGTTATATTTCCTCGACTAATACAGAATATTTTGTATCCAATTTGTTCTAATTTCAAAATAATTGAGCGATTTATTTTTGATACAGAATAAGTATATACCTCTTTAAATTTCGAATTAACACTAACAATCATAAACACAAATGCTGTTGTTGCAAGTAACGTGTTATTGCAAGCGGTAGTAACAATATTTCCGGCTTTACAATTCATAAATGGCATAATATGGATTTCATCAAATAAAAGTATCATGTTACTATTTCAATTGAATATTTAAACATGATTTTGGTCGTATGTAAGATACATTTTCATTCTTCAATTACCGGTTCGCTTAAGTATAAATTAGAAACTCTTTACAGCAAATTCAATAAATTTGACCTTAACTTATATGCGTGCGGACTAATTGTATGCAAAAGTGAGGATAAAATCATAGTATTTGTGGAATATCTATACCGTTCCTTACAAGCCGTCTGCAGTGTAATCTGTTCCGATAGAAAATGGAATTTTTAACTTAGCAATAGGTGAAACATTCCACACGGAACAGGAAATTCTAATATTTATCACCCGTCACTCAATACCGGCCATGCGCCATTAAGACTACACGGTACTGTCGTAACGTAAGGTACCTCTCTACTAAAGTTCTTTTGTTTATAACGTCACACTTACGCGCCACTCTCTCTCTCTCTCTCTCTCTATCTCTCTCTCTCTCTATCTATCTCTCTATATCTCTCTCACACACATCACATAGTTATCAAAATATTGCACATCTGTAAGTGGCACATATGCAATGGCAGATATGCGCATCTTAAGTGCGAATTCTTTCTGCATTCACTACATAACGTTGCTGGAGGCATTTGATTGAATGTTAAAATATACATTGACTAAAATAAAAATAGTAATGTTTCCCTTGGCTATTTGTAAATGCTGTATGAAATGTTTCAATTGCTGCTACTTCAAAATCAGTCAGAACAAGCCACAACCAAATTTGGAAACAAATGTTTCAATTCTGTTAATAATCTATAGTCTTCATTTTTACGAGTAGGCAGGTATAGCAGGAATAATGGTATTGTTATGAATCCCATAAATGGGACATAATTGTGCAACACGGTGTGTGGTACAGTTTTATATGTAGGGGAAAGGGTTGTACCTTGGGACGGTTTTACCTTGGGACAGTTGCTCTGGAAATCCAATCACTCTAGCGGTAACTCTCAGAATTACATGTTATATTGGCAACCCTATCCCATGTTTGCTCACCAAGTTATTTCAGTTTCAATCATTGTTTGAAGCTTTAGTGTCGTTATTATCGTTCTCGTACCTTGAAAGTAAAATTTTGCTCCAACTTCCAGATCGTATATAAACAAGGTAAGCATTATTATTGACTTTATCCTATGTAGTACTGTCTCAGCATTATTTAAGCGAGCAATCTATACAAGAATTTATTGAAACGTAATTTTTTTCAGAGGTTGGAAAATTTATCTTGTGAAAAGTGTGCTTGGTTGCACCTTAGGACACTTTTGTCCTATTCCATCTGCAAGTTCACCAATGTTTGTGCAATTTTTCAGATGGGCTACAGGGAAAAAGAGGACGAAACCAGATGCAGAAATTATAGAGGCAGCAGCCAATGATGTTATAACACACAAACGACCTCTACGAGAAGTAGCGAGAGTTTATGGTTTGTCAAAAAGCACCCTTGGCAGGCACATCAAAAATTACCAGTTGTCTGGTCAGACTGATTTTAAATACGAAGCCAACAATGCGACGCAAAAGGTCTTCACCACTGAGCAAGAAGAAGAACTTCTCTCTTATATTTTAAAGGCTGCGCAATGGAACTTTGGCGTGACCGTGTACGAACTGAAGAAATTAGCTTTCCAATATGCCGCAGCAAACAATATCAAGTATCCAGAAAAATGGAAAGAACATGAAACCGCAGGGAGACAGTGGTACCGAACTTTTCGTAATTCATATAAAACCAGAATATCTCTTCGAAAACCGGAGTCTACTAGTCTAGGTCGAATGGCCTCTTTCAACAAACCCAATGTTGAAATATTTTTTGGAAAGCTCCGGTAAATCTATAAAAGATACTCCCTACAACCTCAAAACGTGTGGAACCTTGACGAAACGGGTTGCTCTACAGTTCACAAACCATCACGTGTTATTGGTGACATAAAGGCAAAACAAATTGGAGCAGCTGCTTCAGGAGAACGTGGAATCAATGTTACAATGATTGCTAGCGTTAATGCTGTAGGAACATTTATTCCCCCAGCCATCATATTTCCTCGCGTTCATTACAAGGAACACATGATTAACAATGCACCACCCTGGTACCCTGGGAATGGCAACTTCTAGCGGATGGTCCAATGCGGAACTATTTGTGAAATATCTCAAGCACTTTATATCTTTGGTGAAACCTTCTTGTGGCAATGGAGTGTTGGTCGTTATGGACAATCACGAAATCCACATTTCATTGGAAGCGATAAATTTGGCGAAAGAAAACGTCATTGTTTTCCTGACTCCCCCCCCCCCCATACCAGCCATAAGCTGCAGCCATTGGACCGGTCTGTTTTTGGCCCCCTCAAAATCTATTATAACAAAGCTGCCATGGATTGGATGATCACCCATCCGGGAAAGCCGATTTCTATTTACGATGTCTCAGCATTGTTGGGAAAAGCATTCCCTCTGACATTCACTCCAAATAACATCACCGCGGGATTCAGGGTTAGTGGCATCGGGCCGTTCAATGCAGAAGTGTCCGGAGACGACGAGTTTTTACCTGCTGAAATGACAAATAGACCATACCCTGCGGCAGCAGCAGTTGAAATCCCATTGCCAGATGCACCTGAGGAGAGGCAAAACATCACAGAACAATCAGAAGAGACACCTTCGACAAGTCGCGCATTGGAAACATCTGCAGCTGTGACTTCAGAACAAATTCGTCCATTTCCCAGAGCGCCTCCTAGAAAATCCTGTGGTAGAGGACGAAAACCTGGGAAGTGTATGATTGCTACCGACACGCCAGAGAAGCAGAGAATTAAAGAGGAAAAGAGTAGAAAAGGCAGTAAGAAAGGAAGCTATGCCCGAAGAAAGAAGTTGCTAAAAGAGTTGTGGAATTTTCGTCGTCTTCAATTACCTGAGCTTGGCGATAGCTCAGGAGGGAGTCGATTCTATACCAGTTCTGAAGATGAGGATTTCTCTCATTTCTGTCCATCTAACGAAGGTCCGCTGAGTTACTCCAAAGGTAGTTGGGTTCAAGTTGAATTTCAAATTGCCGGCAAAACTACAGGAGATGTTTACTACACTGGATTAGTAGTAGAACAAAACAAGACTGAACCAGATGTGACCATAAAATTTCTACGAAAGCAAAGATGCCATTTTGTATTCCCCAGCGTTGACGACATTAGCAGTGTTAATCAATGCAGTATAGTGAAAGTATTGCCAACTCCAACAAACAAGACTGAACCAGATGTGACCATAAAATTTCTACGAAAGCAAAGATGCCATTTTGTATTCCCCAGCGTTGACGACATTAGCAGTGTTAATCAATGCAGTATAGTGAAAGTATTGCCAACTCCAATAATACGTCGCGGATTTCATTTCTTTAAGATTTCATTCCCACAGGAGTTTAATTTGAAATAAAATGTATTCAATAATAAGTAATTATGTTTAACATATTTTCATAATGAAAAACATTTACTACTCAAGACCTGCTTCATTTCCACATCATAAAAGCTATGATATTCACATATTTACCATGTCCCAAGGTAGAACCTGTTGAATTATGTATCTAAATAATGCAACCACCAATACATGCTACGCCATCTATTGGAGTTCAACATATTCTTTACATTGTATGCTATGCGCAGTTGAATAAAGTTAGTCTCTTACAAAAGTTTCACAGGAGAACTATGGTGTCATCCTTTCTTCCCAACACTTCCTTAAAAGTCAATAGGTTATGGGCCCAGGACAGTTGTTGGCAAAAGATAAAGTGTTTGCGCAATAAAAGTTCCGTGTTATTGTAAATAATACTCATTTACTACCGTGTAAAATCTAAGTGTGTGTGTCGTGTGGACAGTGCCAAAATGGGGTCCAACAACTATCTTGCCAGTGTTCCAAAGTTGAAAGGCCGTGAGAATTATGAATTTCCTCGTACTGGAAGGCTTAGTTCAATGCATAGATGGAACGGAAACCGATAGTGCACAAGTAGCGAAAGCCAAAGCCAAGGTTGTGTTGTCTCTCGATTCATTTATGTGAAGTTAGCCACACTTTTCCAGCCACGGTTTCTGACGTGTAGACTGTTGACTGCGGGATGGATACAAATTTAATACAACGATCCCAGCCACACTTTCTGAAATAATCCACAAGAATTAAGAGTGTGTTAGGAAGTTGCGATTAGGGTGCTTATGAAACAAGGAAAGAAATGCTTTGAATGAGAGAAAAAAGAGAGAAAATTAGTAAAATAATTCCTCGAATTACAAAAAAAAAAATAGCGTTGTGAGGAGAAGATCAGAGAGCATATAAAGCTATGGAAGAAAATCTTTGGACGCCCGTTAATAAGTGAAAAAAAATTAAAATAGTTTCTTGAACACTAAAAATCCAAGAAAAAGTTGCGCTGCCAGAAAAATAAAGAGAGCATTATAAAGAGGGCATCAGAGTGCATATTAGGCAGAGTGACAAAATCTTTGGACGACCGAAAATAAGAGGAAAAAAAAATTTAAATAGTTTCTTGAAATCTAAAAATCCAAGAAAAAGTTGCGCTGCCAGGAAAATAAAAGAGGCATTATAAAGAGGGCATCAGAGTGCATATTAAGCAGAGTGACGAAATCTTTGGACGGCCGAAAATAAGAGAAAAAAAAATTAAAATAGTTTCTTGAACTCTAAAAATCCAAGAAAAAGTTGCGCTGCCAGGAAAATGAAAGAGGCATTATAAAGAGGGCATCAGAGTGCATATTAAGGAGAGTGATAAAATCTTTGGACGACCGAAAATAAGAGAAAAAAAAATTAAAATAGTTTCTTGAACTCTAAAAATTCAAGAAAAAGTTGCGCTGCTATGAAAATAAAAGAGGCATTATAAAGAGGGCATCAGAGTGCATATTAAGCAGAGTGACAAAATCTTTGGACGACCGAAAATAAGAGAAAAAAAAATTAAAATAGTTTCTTGAACTCAAAAAATCCAAGAAAAAGTTGCGCTTCCAGGAAAATGGAAGAGGCATTATAAAGAGGGCATCAGAGTGCATATTAAGCAGAGTGATAAAATCTTTGGACGACCGGAAATAAGAGAAAAAAAAAATTAAAATAGTTTCTTGAACTCTAAAAATCCAAGAAAAAGTTGCGCTGCCAGGAAAATAAAAGAGGCATTATAAAGAGGGCATCAGAGTGCATATTAAGCAGAGTGACAAAATCTTTGTACGACCGAAAATAAGAGAAAAAAAAATTAAAATAGTTTCTTGAACTCTAAAAATCCAAGAGAAAGTTGCGCTGCCAGGAAAATGAAAGAGGCATTATAAAGAGGGCATCAGAGTGCATATTAAGCAGAGTGATAAAATCTTTGGACGACCGAAAATAAGAGGAAAAAAAATTAAAATAATTTCTTGAACTCTAAAAATCCAAGAAAAAGTTGCGCTGCCAGGAAAATAAAAGAGGCATTATAAAGAGGGCATCAGAGTGCATATTGAGCAGAGTGACAAAATCTTTGGACGACCGAAAATAAGAGAAAAAAAAATTAAAATAGTTTCTTGAACTCTAAAAATCCAAGAAAAAGTTGCGCTGCCAGGAAAATGAAAGAAGCATTATAAAGAGGGCATAAGAGTGCATATTAAGCAGAGTGACAAAATCTTTGGACGGCCGAAAATAAGAGAAAAAAAAATTAAAATAGTTTCTTGAACTCTAAAAATCCAAGAAAAAGTTGCGCTGCCAGAAAAATGAAAGAGGCATTATAAAGAGGGCATCAGAGTGCATATTAAGCAGAGTGACAAAATCTTTGGACGACCGAAAATAAGAGAAAAAAAAATTAAAATAGTTTCTTGAACTCTAAAAATCCAAGAAAAAGTTGCGCTGCCAGGGAAATAAAAGGGGCATTATAAAGAGGGCATCAGAGTGCATATTAGGCAGAGTGACAAAATCTTTGGACGACCGAAAATAAGAGAAAAAAAAATTAAAATAGTTTCTTGAACTCTAAAAATCCAAGAAAAAGTTGCGCTGCCAGGAAAATAAAAGAGGCATTATAAAGAGGGCATCAGAGTGCATATTAAGCAGAGTGACAGACTCTTTGGACGACGAAAATAAGAGAAAAAAAAATTAAAATAGTTTCTTGGACTCTAAAAATACAAGAAAAAGTTGCGCTGCCAGAAAAATAAAGAGAGCATCATAAAGAGGGTATCAGAGTGCATATTAAACAGAGTGACAAAATCTTTGGACGACCGCAAATAAGAGAAAAAAAAATTAAAATAGTTTCTTGAACTCTAAAAATCCAAGAAAAAGTTGCGCTGCCAGGAAAATAAAAGAGGCATTATAAAGAGGGCATCAGAGTACATATTAAGCAGAGTGACAAAATCTTTGGACGGCCGAAAATAAGAGAAAAAAAAATTAAAATAGTTTCTTGAACTCTAAAAATCCAAGAAAAAGTTGCGCTGCCAGGAAAATGAAAGAAACGTTATAAAGAGGGCATCAGAGTGCAAATTAAGCAGAGTGACAAAATCTTTGGACGACCGCAAATAAGAGAAAACAAAATTAAAATAGTTTCTTGAACTCTAAAAATCCAAGAAAAAGTTGCGCTGCCAGGAAAATAAAAGAGGCATTAAAAAGAGGGAATCAGAGTGCATATTAGGGAGAGTGACAGAATCTTTGGACGACCGGCAATAAGAGAAAAAAAAATTAAAATAGTTTCTTGAACTCTAAAAATCCATGAAAAAGTTGCGCTGCCAGGAAAATAGAAGAGGCATTATAAAGAGGGCATAAGAGTGCATATTAGGCAGAGTGACAAAATCTTTGGACGGCCGAAAATAAGAGAAAAAAAAATTAAAATAGTTTCTTGAACTCTAAAAATCCAAGAAAAAGTTGCGCTGCCATGAAAATAAAAGAGGCATTATAAATAGGGCATCAGAGTGCATATTAAGGAGAGTGATAAAATCTTTGGACGACCGAAAATATAAGAAAAAAAAATTAAAATAGTTTCTTGAACTCTAAAAATCCAAGAAAAAGTTGCGCTGCCATGAAAATAAAAGAGGCATTATAAAGAGGGCATCAGAGTGCATATTAAGCAGAGTGACAGACTCTTTGAACGACCGAAAATAAGTGAAAAAAAAAATTAAAATAGTTTCTTCGACTCTAAAAATACAAGAAAAAGTTGCGCTGCCAGAAAAATAAAGAGAGCATCATAAAGAGGGCATCAGAGTGCATATTAAACAGAGTGACAAAATCTTTGGACGACCGAAAATAAGAGAAAAAAAAATTAAAATAGTTTCTTGAACTCTAAAAATCCAAGAAAAAGTTGCGCTGCCAGGAAAATAAAAGAGGCATTATAAAGAGGGCATCAGAGTGCATATTGAGCAGAGTGACAAAATCTTTGGACGGCCGAAAATAAGAGAAAAAAAAATTAAAATAGTTTCTTGAACTCTAAAAATCCAAGAAAAAGTTGCGCTGCCAGGAAAATGGAAGAAACGTTATAAAGAGGGCATCAGAGTGCAAATTAAGCAGAGTGACAAAATCTTTGGACGACCGCAAATAAGAGAAAACAAAATTAAAATAGTTTCTTGAACTCTAAAAATCCAAGAAAAAGTTGCGCTGCCAGGAAAATAAAAGAGGCATTAAAAAGAGGGAATCAGAGTGCATATTAGGGAGAGTGACAGAATCTTTGAACGACCGGAAATAAGAGAAAAAAAAATTAAAATAGTTTCTTGAACTCTAAAAATCCATGAAAAAGTTGCGCTGCCAGGAAAATAAAAGAGGCATTATGAAGAGGGCATCAGAGTGCAAATTAAGCAGGGTGACAAAATTTTTGTACGACCGAAAATGAGAGGAAAAAAAATTAAAATAGTTTCTTGAACTCTAAAAATCCAAGAAAAAGTTGCGCTGCCAGGAAAATGAAAGAGGCATTATAAAGAGGGCATCAGAGTGCATATTGAGCAGAGTGACAAAATCTTTGGACGACCGAAAATAAGAGAAAAAAAATTAAAATAGTTTCTTGAACTCTAAAAATCCAAGAAAAAGTTGCGCTGCCAGGAAAATAAAAGAGGCATTATGAAGAGGGCATCAGAGTGCATATTAGGCAGAATGACAAAATCTTTGGACGACCGAAAATAAGAGAAAAAAAAATTAAAATAGTTTCTTGAACTCTGAAAATCCAAGAAAAAGTTGCGCTGCCAGGAAAATAAATAAGGCATTATAAAGAGGACGTCAGAGTGCATATTAAGCAGAGTGACAAAATCTTTGGACGACCGGAAATAAGAGAAAAAAAAATTAAAATAGTTTCTTGAACTCTAAAAATCCAAGAAAAAGTTGCGCTGCCAGGAAAATAAAAGAGGCATTATGAAGAGGGCATCAGAGTGCATATTAGGCAGGATGACAAAATCTTTGGACGACCGAAAATAAGAGAAAAAAAAATTGAAATAGTTTCTTGAACTCTAAAAATCCAAGAAAAAGTTACGCTGCCAGGAAAATGAAAGAGGCATTATAAAGAGGAATCAGAGTGCATATTGAGCAGAGTGACAAAATCTTTGAACGACCGAAAATAAGAGAAAAAAAAATTAAAATAGTTTCTTGAACTCTAAAAATCCAAGAAAAAGTTGCTCTGACAGGAAAATAAAAGAGGCATTATGAAGAGGGCATCAGAGTGCATATTAGGCAGAATGACAAAATCTTTGGACGACCGAAAATAAGAGAAAAAAAAATTAAAATAGTTTCTTGAACTCTGAAAATCCAAGAAAAAGTTGCGCTGCCAGGAAAATAAATAAGGCATTATAAAGAGGACATCAGAGTGCATATTAAGCAGAGTGATAAAATCTTTGGACGACCGAAAATAAGAGGAACAAAAATTAAAATAATTTCTTGAACTCTAAAAATCCAAGAAAAAGTTGCGCTGCCAGGAAAATAAAAGAGGCATTATAAAGAGGGCATCAGAGTGCATATTGAGCAGAGTGACAAAATCTTTGGACGACCGAAAATAAGAGAAAAAAAAATTAAAATAGTTTCTTGAACTCTAAAAATCCAAGAAAAAGTTGCGCTGCCAGGAAAATGGAAGAAGCATTATAAAGAGGGCATCAGAGTGCATATTAAGCAGAGTGACAAAATCTTTGGACGACCGAAAATAAGAGAAAAAAAAATTAAAATAGTTTCTTGAACTCTAAAAATCCAAGAAAAAGTTGCGCTGCCAGGGAAATAAAAGAGGCATTATAAAGAGGGCATCAGAGTGCATATTAGGCAGAGTGACAAAATCTTTGGACGACCGAAAATAAGAGAAAAAAAAATTAAAATAGTTTCTTGAACTCTAAAAATCCAAGAAAAAGTTGCGCTGCCAGGAAAATAAAAGAGGCATTATAAAGAGGGCATCAGAGTGCATATTAAGCAGAGTGACAGACTCTTTGGACGACGGAAAATAAGAGAAAAAAAAAATTAAAATAGTTTCTTGGACTCTAAAAATACAAGAAAAAGTTGCGCTGCCAGAAAAATAAAGAGAGCATCATAAAGAGGGTATCAGAGTGCATATTAAACAGAGTGACAAAATCTTTGGACGACCGAAAATAAGAGAAAAAAAAATTAAAATAATTTCTTGAACTCTAAAAATCCAAGAAAAAGTTGCGCTGCCAGGAAAATAAAAGAGGCATTATAAAGAGGGCATCAGAGTGCATATTAAGCAGAGTGACAAAATCTTTGGACGGCCGAAAATAAGAGAAAAAAAAATTAAAATAGTTTCTTGAACTCTAAAAATCCAAGAAAAAGTTGCGCTGCCAGGAAAATGAAAGAAACGTTATAAAGAGGGCATCAGAGTGCAAATTAAGCAGAGTGACAAAATCTTTGGACGACCGCAAATAAGAGAAAACAAAATTAAAATAGTTTCTTGAACTCTAAAAATCCAAGAAAAAGTTGCGCTGCCAGGAAAATAAAAGAGGCATTAAAAAGAGGGAATCAGAGTGCATATTAGGGAGAGTGACAGAATCTTTGGACGACCGGAAATAAGAGAAAAAAAAATTAACATAGTTTCTTGAACTCTAAAAATCCATGAAAAAGTTGCGCTGCCAGGAAAATAGAAGAGGCATTATAAAGAGGGCATAAGAGTGCATATTAAGCAGAGTGACAAAATCTTTGGACGGCCGAAAATAAGAGAAAAAAAAATTAAAATAGTTTCTTGAACTCTAAAAATCCAAGAAAAAGTTGCGCTGCCATGAAAATAAAAGAGGCATTATAAATAGGACATCAGAGTGCATATTAAGGAGAGTGTTAAAATCTTTGGACGACCGAAAATAAGAAAAAAAAAATTAAAATAGTTTCTTGAACTCTAAAAATCCAAGAAAAAGTTGCGCTGCCATGAAAATAAAAGAGGCATTATAAAGAGGGCATCAGAGTGCATATTAAGCAGAGTGACAAAATCTTTGGACGACCGAAAATAAGAGAAAAAAAATTAAAATAGTTTCTTGAACTCTAAAAATCCAAGAAAAAGTTGCGCTTCCAGGAAAATGGGAGAGGCATTATAAAGAGGGCATCAGAGTGCATATTAAGCAGAGTGATAAAATCTTTGGACGACCGGAAATAAGAGAAAAAAAAATTAAAATAGTTTCTTGAACTCTAAAAATCCAAGAAAAAGTTGCGCTGCCAGGAAAATAAAAGAGGCATTATAAAGAGGGCATCAGAGTGCATATTAAGCAGAGTGACAAAATCTTTGTACGACCGAAAATAAGAGAAAAAAAAATTAAAATAGTTTCTTGAACTCTAAAAATCCAAGAAAAAGTTGCGCTGCCAGGAAAATGAAAGAGGCATTATAAAGAGGGCATCAGAGTGCATATTAAGCAGAGTGATAAAATCTTTGGACGACCGAAAATAAGAGGAAAAAAAATTAAAATAATTTCTTGAACTCTAAAAATCCAAGAAAAAGTTGCGCTGCCAGGAAAATAAAAGAGGCATTATAAAGAGGGCATCAGAGTGCATATTGAGCAGAGTGACAAAATCTTTGGACGACCGAAAATAAGAGAAAAAAAAATTAAAATAGTTTCTTGAACTCTAAAAATCCAAGAAAAAGTTGCGCTGCCAGGAAAATGAAAGAAGCATTATAAAGAGGGCATAAGAGTGCATATTAAGCAGAGTGACAAAATCTTTGGACGGCCGAAAATAAGAGAAAAAAAAATTAAAATAGTTTCTTGAACTCTAAAAATCCAAGAAAAAGTTGTGCTGCCAGGGAAATAAAAGAGGCATTATAAAGAGGGCATCAGAGTGCATATTAGGCAGAGTGATAAAATCTTTGGACGACCGAAAATAAGAGAAAAAAAAATTAAAATAGTTTCTTGAACTCTAAAAATCCAAGAAAAAGTTGCGCTGCCAGGAAAATAAAAGAGGCATTATAAAGAGGGCATCAGAGTGCATATTAAGCAGAGTGACAGACTCTTTGGACGACCGAAAATAAGAGAAAAAAAAAATTAAAATAGTTTCTTGGACTCTAAAAATACAAGAAAAAGTTGCGCTGCCAGAAAAATAAAGAGAGCATCATAAAGAGGGCATCAGAGTGCATATTAAACAGAGTGACAAAATCTTTGGACGACCGAAAATAAGAGAAAAAAAAATTAAAATAGTTTCTTGAACTCTGAAAATCCAAGAAAAAGTTGCGCTGCCAGGAAAATAAATAAGGCATTATAAAGAGGACATCAGAGTGCATATTAAGCAGAGTGATAAAATCTTTGGACGACCGGAAATAAGAGAAAAAAAAATTAAAATAGTTTCTTGAACTCTAAAAATCCAAGAAAAAGTTGCGCTGCCATGAAAATAGAAGAGGCATTATAAAGAGGGCATCAGAGTGCATATTAAGCAGAGTGACAAAATCTTTGGACGACCGAAAATAAGAGAAAAAAAAATTAAAATAGTTTCTTGAACTCTAAAAATCCAAGAAAAATTTGCGCTGCCAGGAAAATGGAAGAGGCATTATAAAGAGGGCATCAGAGTGCATATTAAGCAGAGTGACAAAATCTTTGGACGACCGAAAATAAGAGAAAAAAAAATTAAAATAGTTTCTTCAACTCTAAAAATCCAAGAAAAAGTTGCGCTGCCAGGAAAATAAAGAGAGCATTATAAAGAGGGCATCAGAGTGCATATTAAACAGAGTGACAAAATCTTTGGACGACCGAAAATAAGAGAAAAAAAATTAAAATAGTTTCTTGAACTCTAAAAATCCAAGAAAAAGTTGCGCTACCAGAAGATTTTGTCACTCTGCTTAATATGCACTCTGATGCCCTCTTTATAATGCCTCTTTTATTTTCCTGGCAGCGCAACTTTTTCTTGGATTTTTAGAGTTCAAGAAACTATTTTAATTTTTTTTTCTCTTATTTTCGGCCGTCCAAAGATTTTGTCACTCTGCTTAATATGCACTTTGATGCCCTCTTTATAATGCCTCTTTTATTTTCCTGGCAGCGCAACTTTTTCTTGGATTTTTAGAGTTCAAGAAGCTATTTTAATTTTTTTTTCTCTTATTTTCGGTCGTCCAAAGATTTTGTCACTCTGTTTAATATGCACTCTGATGCCCTCTTTATAACGCTCTCTTTATTTTCCTGGCAGCGCATGTTTTTCTTGGATTTTTAGAGTTCAAGAAACTATTTTAATTTTTTTTTCTCTTATTTTCGGTCGTACAAAGATTTTGTCACTCTGCTTAATATGCACTCTGATGCCCTCTTTATAATGCTCCTTTTATTTTCCTGGAAGCGCAACTTTTTCTTGGATTTTTAGAGTTCAAGAAACTATTTTAATTTTTTTCTCTCTCATTTCCGGTCGTCCAAAGATTCTGTCACTCTCCCTAATATGCACTCTGATGCTCTCTTTATAATGCTTCTTTTATTTTCCTGGCAGCGCAACTTTTTCTTGGATTTTATAGTTCAAGAAACTATTTTAATTTTTTTTTCTCTTATTTGCGATCGTCCAAAGATTGCGATCGTCCAAAGATTTTGTCACTCTGCTTAATTTGCACTCTGATGCCCTCTTTATAATGCCTCTTTCATTTTCCTGGCAGCGCAACTTTTTCTTGGATTTTTAGAGTTCAAGAAACTATTTTAATTTTTTTTTCTCTTATTTTCGGCCGTCCAAAGATTTTGTCACTCTGATTAATATGCACTCTGATGCCCTCTTTATAATGCCTCTTTTATTTTCCTGGCAGCGCAACTTTTTCTTGGATTTTTAGAGTTCAAGAAACTATTTTAATTTTTTTTTCTCTTATTTTCGGTCGTCCAAAGATTTTGTCACTCTGCCTAATATGCACTCTGATGCCCTCTTCATAATGCCTCTTTTATTTTCCTGGCAGCGCAACTTTTTCTTGGATTTTTAGAGTTCAAGAAACTATTTTAATTTTTTTTTTCTTTTATTTTCGGTCGTCCAAAGATTTTGTCACTCTGCTTAATATGCACTCTGATGCCCTCTTTATAATGCCTCTTTTATTTTCCTGGCAGCGCAACTTTTTCTTGGATTTTTAGAGTTCAAGAAATTATTTTAATTTTTTTTCCTCTTATTTTCGGTCGTCCAAAGATTTTATCACTCTGCTTAATATGCACTCTGATGCCCCCTCTATAATGCCTCTTTCATTTTCCTGGCAGCGCAACTTTTTCTTGAATTTTTAGAGTTCAAGAAACTATTTTAATTTTTTTTTCTCTTATTTTCGGTCGTCCAAAGATTTTGTCACTCTGCTTAATATGCACTCTGATGCCCTCTTCATATCGCTCTTTTATTTTCCTGGCAGCGCAACTTTTTTTTGAATTTTTAGAGTTCAAGAAACTATTTTAATTTTTTTTTTCTCTTATTTTCGGTCGTCCAAAGAGTCTGTCACTCTGCTTAATATGCACTCTGATGCCCTCTTTATAATGCCTCTTCTATTTTCCTGGCAGCGCAACTTTTTCTTGGATTTTTAGAGTTCAAGAAACTATTTTAATTTTTTTTTCTCTTATTTTCGGTCGTCCAAAGATTTTGTCACTCTGCCTAATATGCACTCTGATGCCCTCTTTATAATGCCTCTTTTATTTTCCTGGCAGAGCAACTTTTTCTTGGATTTTTAGAGTTCAAGAAACTATTTTAATTTTTTTTTCTCTTATTTCCGGTCGTCCAAAGATTTTGTCACTGCTTAATATGCACTCGGATGCCCTCTTTATAATGCCTCTTCCATTTTTCTGGCAGCGCAACTTTTTCTTGGATTTTTAGAGTTCAAGAAACTATTTTAATTTTTTTTTCTCTTATTTTCGGCCGTCCAAAGATTTTGTCACTCTGCTTAATATGCACTCTCATGCCCTCTTTATAATGCTTCTTTCATTTTCCTGGCAGCGCAACTTTTTCTTGGATTTTTAGAGTTCAAGAAACTATTTTAATTTTTTTTTCTCTTATTTTCGGTCGTCCAAAGATTCTGTCACTCTGCTTAATATGCACTCTGACGCCCTCTTTATAATGCCACTTTTATTTTCATGGCAGCGCAACTTTTTCTTGGATTTTTAGAGTTCAAGAAACTGTTTTAATTTTTTTTTCTTTTATTTCGGGTCGTCCAAAGATTTTGTCACTCTGCTTAATATGCACTCTGATGCCCTCTTTATAATGCCTCTTTTATTTTCCTGGCAGCGCAACTTTTTCTTGGATTTTTAGAGTTCAAGAAACTATTTTAATTTTTTTTTCTCTTATTTTCGGTCGTCCAAAGATTTTGTCACTCTGCCTAATATGCACTCTGATGCCCTCTTTATAATGCCTCTTTCATTTTCCTGGCAGCGCAACTTTTTCTTGGATTTTTAGAGTTCAAGAAACTATTTTAATTTTTGTTTCACTTATTTTCAGTCGTCCAAAGATTTTGTCACTCTGTTTAATATGCACTCTGATGCCCTCTTTATAATGCTCTCTTTATTTTTCTGGCAGCGCAACTTTTTCTTGGATTTTTAGAGTTCAAGAAAATATTTTAATTTTTTTTTCTCTCATTCTCGGTCGTCCAAAGATTTTGTCACTCTGCTCAATATGCACTCTGATGCCCTCTTCCTGGCAGCGCAACTTTTTCTTGGATTTTTAGAGTTCAAGAAAATATTTTAATTTTTTTTTCTCTCATTCTCGGTCGTCCAAAGATTTTGTCACTCTGCTCAATATGCACTCTGATGCCCTCTTCCTGGCAGCGCAACTTTTTCTTGGATTTTTAGAGTTCAAGAAACTATTTTAATTCTTTTTTCTCTCATTCTCGGTCGTCCAAAGATTTTGTCACTCTGCTTAATATGCACTCTGATGCCCTCTTTATAATGCCTCTTTTATTTTCCTGGCAGCGCAACTTTTTCTTGGATTTTTAGAGTTCAAGAAACTATTTTAATTTTTTTTTCTCTCATTTTCGGTCGTCCAAAGATTTTGTCACTCTGCTCAATATGCACTCTGATGCCCTCTTCCTGGCAGCGCAACTTTTTCTTGGATTTTTAGAGTTCAAGAAACTATTTTAATTCTTTTTTCTCTCATTCTCGGTCGTCCAAAGATTTTGTCACTGCTTAATATGCACTCGGATGCCCTCTTTATAATGCCTCTTTCATTTTTCTGGCAGCGCAACTTTTTCTTGGATTTTTAGAGTTCAAGAAACTATTTTAATTTTTTTTTCTCTTATTTTCGGCCGTCCAAAGATTTTGTCACTCTGCTTAATATGCACTCTCATGCCCTCTTTATAATGCTTCTTTCATTTTCCTGGCAGCGCAACTTTTTCTTGGATTTTTAGAGTTCAAGAAACTATTTTAATTTTTTTTTCTCTTATTTTCGGTCGTCCAAAGATTCTGTCACTCTGCTTAATATGCACTCTGACGCCCTCTTTATAATGCCACTTTTATTTTCATGGCAGCGCAACTTTTTCTTGGATTTTTAGAGTTCAAGAAACTGTTTTAATTTCTTTTTCTTTTATTTCGGGTCGTCCAAAGATTTTGTCACTCTGCTTAATATGCACTCTGATGCCCTCTTTATAATGCCTCTTTTATTTTCCTGGCAGCGCAACTTTTTCTTGGATTTTTAGAGTTCAAGAAACTATTTTAATTTTTTTTTCTCTTATTTTCGGTCGTCCAAAGATTTTGTCACTCTGCCTAATATGCACTCTGATGCCCTCTTTATAATGCCTCTTTCATTTTCCTGGCAGCGCAACTTTTTCTTGGATTTTTAGAGTTCAAGAAACTATTTTAATTTTTTTTTCTCTTATTTTCGGTCGTCCAAAGATTTTGTCACTCTGCCTAATATGCACTCTGATGCCCTCTTTATAATGCCTCTTTTATTTTCCTGGCAGCGCAACTTTTTCTTGGATTTTTAGAGTTCAAGAAACTATTTTAATTTTTTTTTCTCTTATTTTCGGTCGTCCAAAGATTTTGTCACTCTGCTTAATATGCACTCTGATGCCCTCTTCATAATGCCTCTTTTATTTTCCTGGCAGCGCAACTTTTTCTCGGATTTTTAGAGTTCAAGAAATTATTTTAATTTTTTTTCCTCTTATTTTCGGTCGTCCAAAGATTTTATCACTCTGCTTAATATGCACTCTGATGCCCTCTTTATAATGCCTCTTTCATTTTCCTGGCATTGCAACTTTTTCTTGAATTTTTAGAGTTCTAGAAACTATTTTAATTTTTTGTTCTCTTATTTTCGGTCTTCCAAAGATTTTGTCACTCTGCTTAATATGCACTCTGATGCCCTCTTCATAATGCTCTTTTATTTTACTGGCAGCGCAACTTTTTTTTGAATTTTTAGAGTTCAAGAAACTATTTTAATTTTTTTTTCTCTTATTTTCGGTCGTCCAAAGATTTTGTCACTCTGCTTAGTATGCACTCTGATGCCCTCTTCATCATGCCTCTTTTATTTTTCTGGCAGCGCAAGTTTTTCTTGGATTTTTAGAGTTCAAGAAACTATTTTAATTTTTGTTTCACTTATTTTCAGTCGTCCAAAGATTTTGTCACTCTGTTTAATATGCACTCTGATGCCCTCTTTATAATGCTCTCTTTATTTTTCTGGCAGCGCAACTTTTTCTTGGATTTTTAGAGTTCAAGAAAATATTTTAATTTTTTTTTCTCTTATTCTCGGTCGTCCAAAGATTTTGTCACTCTGCTCAATATGCACTCTGATGCCCTCTTCCTGGCAGCGCAACTTTTTCTTGGATTTTTAGAGTTCAAGAAACTATTTTAATTCTTTTTTCTCTCATTCTCGGTCGTCCAAAGATTTTGTCACTCTGCTTAATATGCACTCTGATGCCCTCTTTATAATGCCTCTTTTATTTTCCTGGCAGCGCAACTTTTTCTTGGATTTTTAGAGTTCAAGAAACTATTTTAATTTTTTTTTCTCTCATTTTCGGTCGTCCAAAGATTTTGTCACTCTGCTTAGTATGCACTCTGATGCCCTCTTTATCATGCCTCTTTTATTCTCCTGGCAGCGCAAGTTTTTCTTGGATTTTTAGAGTTCAAGAAACTATTTTAATTTTTGTTTCACTTATTTTCGGTCGTCCAAAGATTTTCTCCCTTAGCTTTATATGCTCTCTGATCTTCTCCTTACAACGCTATTTTTATTTTTGTAATTCGAGGAATTATTTTATTAATTTTCTCTCTTTTTTCTCTCATTCAAATCATTTCTTTCCTTGTTTCATAAGCACCCTAATCGCAACTTCCTAACACACTCTTAATTCTTGTGGATTATTTTAGAAAGTGTGGTTGGGATCGTTGTATTGAATTTATATCCATCCCGTAGTCAACAGTCTACACGTCAGAAACCGTGGCTGGAAAAGTGTGGCTAACTTCACATAAATTCTCGATTCTTCATTGTATGTACACGTGAAGGAAGCTACAACAGCTAAGGACGTTTGGGACATACTCAAGAACCTATACGAAAACAAAGGATTTACAAGAAAAATTTCTCTTCTCCGTTACTTAATTTCATTAAGGTTAGAGAATCATTCATCAATGGCGGAATATGTCAATCAAGTTATCGAGACTTCGCAGAAGCTTGATCGAACAGGACTCCATCTTGACAAGTCATTAGTCGGAAGTTTACTTTTAGCGGGATTGCCGGACCGATTTGCATCAATGGTGATGGCGCTGGAGCATAGTGGAATCGACATTACCACCGACTCTATCAAATCAAAGTTACTGGATATGCAACTAGATGGCGGCAATAGTATGACAGGCAGTGCGTTCGCAGGAAAGTTTGTCAAACGTCAAAACAAAAATGACAAACGAAACAAAAATAAAGGAGAAATAATTTGTTTTAAGTGCAGGCAGCCAGGTCATTTCATGTCAAAATGTCCGCAATCGGATCAAAATAAGGTTACTGATAAACAAATGAAAGGTGCTTTCAATGTTTGTTTGCTCAACGCAAATTTCAATAACAACGATTGGTATTTGGATTCAGGAGCAAGCGTTCACTTAACTTGTAGGCAGGATTGGCTATTAAACCAAAGGAAACCCGTTGTAAAGGACATTATGGTTGCGAATAATAGCAGAATTGCTGTGAAATATAGTGGTGAGGTTAATATTCTTACGAAAGTTGGTGAAAACACTTTCAAAGTGGAAATTAAAAATGCTCAGTATGTTCCTGAATTAGCGCGTTCAGAGAGATTGAATAGATCTCTGATAGAGAAAGCCAGGTGTTTGTTATATGAAGCAGGTTTAGAAAAACGCTTCCGGGCTGAAGCTGTAAACACGGCTTCCTACCTAAGAAACAGGTCTGTAGTGTCGAACATTCCAAAAACCCCATATGAAATGTTTTTTGACAGAAAGCCAGATTTAAGTCACATACGAATTTTTGGGAGTACAGTAATGACTCACATTCCAAAAGAAAAAAGAAAAAAGTGGGATAGGAAATCAGAAAAGTTAATACTAATTGGTTTTTCTGAAACTATAAAGGGCTATAGACTTTACAATACACAAACAGGACAGATATCTACAAGTAGAGATGTACACATCACAGAAGAGGGTACAACAAGTTATAATGTGAATTACTATGTAGAAGAAAATCCAAATGAAGAAAGCTCAGAACCTCGCTCAGAGACCTTGGAGCAAAATTCAGATGAGCTAGTATTCGCTGAAGAAGAAATCAGTGACAAAGACTATGTACCTGAAGATGTAGAAAGTGTTAGTCTTTATGAAAATGTGAGAAGATCAGAAAGAGAAAGAAAACCTAAAAACTTTGAAGACTTTGTGACCTATTGTACTTTGAGCGAACAATCAAATACAGAAGAGTGTCAAGTTTTAGTGGGAGATCCCAACTCCATGGAAGAAGCTCTTGCAGGACCAAATCGAAATGAGTGGATAAGTGCCATGACAGCTGAAATTGAAAGTTTTACCGAAAATCGTGCATGGGACCTAGTGGACCTTCCAGAAGGTCAGTCACCTGTAAAGTGCAAGTGGGTTTTTAAAGAAAAGTTTAGTAGTGATGGTAGTAGAACTTACAGGGCTAGATTGGTTGCAAAAGGCTTTAGCCAGAGGCCTGGTATAGATTTTGATGAGACATTTTCTCCAGTCGTTAAGCATTCAACATTGAGATTACTTTTAGCATTGTCTGTTCAACTTAAACTGAATGTTTACCATTTGGATGTTGTCACAGCGTTCCTAAACGGGAAACTGGAGGAAACTGTGTTCATGGAAATATCAGATGGTTTTAGTTTTGGCAACCAAAACAAAGTTTTGAAACTGAATAGAGCTGTATACGGTTTAAAACAATCTTCTCATGTGTGGTATAAGGAAGTTGAGAACGTTTTAGTCAATTTGAACTATAAAAGGAGTGATCATGAACCTTGTGTTTTTATTAAACGTAAGGAAAGTTTTCTAACTGTGATTGCCTTATATGTGGACGATTTCTTTATTTTTTCTAACTCTGCAAGAATCAGTTTATTTAAAACAGCAGCTAGCTGAAAAGTTTAAAATTAAAGATTTGGGACAGCTTAAACAATGTTCAGGCATGAGAGTTAGAATAGACAAAGACAATAACAAAATTCAATTAGATCAAGAACAGTATATTGATCAGTTATTAGAAAAATTTAATATGAGTGATTGTAAGCCCGTAGGTACGCCTATGGATAAAAATGTTTGTTTTAATGAGACAGATACCTATGTTTGTAGAAAGGATCTGCCTTATCAACGGCTGTTAGGCAGCTTAATGTATTTATCAGTATTGACAAGACCGGACATTACCTTTGCCGTGAACTTTCTTAGCCATTTCAATAATTGTTATACTGAATCACACTGGAAAAGTGCTAAGAGAATTCTGAGGTATCTGAAAGGTACAAAATCTTTATGCTTACAATATGAGAATGATGACTCAGAATTAATGGGTTTTGTTGATTCAGATTTTGCAAGCAATACTTGTGACAGGAGGTCATATACCGGATTCACATTTAAACTAACAGGTGGTGTTGTTTCATGGGAATGTAAGAAACAAACTACTGTAGCTTTGAGTAGCACCGAAGCGGAATATATGGCTGTCACCGAAGCTTCAAAAGAAGCTATTCATTTTAGAAATCTGTTGTCTGATTTATTAGGTACTTTGAAGTGTATCACTATTTATAATGACAATCAGAGTGCTCAAAAGTTGGCTATGAACCCTATGTATCATAAAAGGTCCAAGCATATAGATGTACGCTACCATTTCATTCGTGAAACTATTTCGAATAAATTCATTAATCTTGAGTATTTGCCCACAAATGAAATGCCAGCAGATGTACTGACCAAAGCACTTTGTTTGCCAAAACATTCTAAATTTACTTGTGAATTAGGTTTAGGAAAGAATGTTATTTAGATAAGTGGGAGTGTTGAATTATGTATCTAAATAATGCAACCACCAATACATGCTACGCCATCTATTGGAGTTCAACATATTCTTTACATTGTATGCTATGCGCACTTGAATAAAGTTAGTCTCTACAAAAGTTTCACAGGAGAACTATCGTGTCATCCTTTCTTCCCAACACTTCCTTAAAAGTCAATAGAACCAACGCTGTCCCAAAGTAAAACCGCAGGTTGTACCTTGGGACAAAGATCACCAACTGATTAAACGACTACAAAGTCAATTCGTTAAATATACAAGCAATATACCATAATATGGGCAATTCCATTTTCAAGGAGCCCAGTTCAGGGGGGGTGTGTCAGCTCATGGCCCGGCTTCTGGTTTTTTCGATTCTACTACTAAAATGATGGCTTCCTGCCAAATTTCAGCCGAAATGGTGAGAACAAAAAAAAATGGCGCCTATTTTTCGTTTTTCTGTCATTTTTTGATATTAATTTTTGAAACATCGTCTTGAGAGCCGTTCGCGCCAGTTTGAGTCTAGAAAATTTTTTGGAAACCCTTAGGAATTCGGAAATTTCCCGTAGAATTCGAATTTTTTATTAGTTTGGGCCCAGCGGCCATATTTTTTTTGTAAAATCAAAAAAACCGATTTTTTGTCTTTTTTGTTTTATTTCGAAGCCGCACTTTTTAAAACGTTCTTGTTGTAAAATATCAAGGAAAATTCAATCAGTACCATTTTTTCTTCAAATGCTCTTTGTATATTGGCGGTTTTTTTTCTAAAAACCTCTGAAAAACTCAAAAAATGATATAGGCCAGTCACCAGAGGAAAAATTAAGGAAAAACAATTGAAGGTATGAATTTGCAGGGTTTTTATATGTATTTCGGTGTGCTGAAAACGGGAAAAATAATCAAAAAATTCCTACAAGATAGCTTCAAAAGTTACGAGCATGTTTAGGCGCGAAAAAAGACGTGTCTCTTGCGTTTTAAAATAAAACGGTGGCCCAAATGGAATAACATGTCAGGAGACAAATCGTAGAAAAAGTAGAAACGCATCGTTTGAAATGAAGCAAAATATATTTTGAGGTTATGGTCTTGAGATATCAGCGCATATCGCTTAAAAAATGAAGGTGTAAATTTGGTATGTTTTTATACATAATTTGGTGTGCTGAAAACGGGAAAAATAATCAAAAAATTCCTACAAGATAGCTTCAAAAGTTACGAGCATGTTTAGGCGCGAAAAAAGACGTGTCTCTTGCGTTTTAAAATAAAACGGTGGCCCAAATGGAATAACATGTCAGGAGACAAAACGTAGAAAAAGTAGAAACGCATCGTTTGAAATGAAGCAAAATATATTTTGAGGTTATGGTCTTGAGATATCAGCGCATATCGCTTAAAAAATGAAGGTGTAAATTTGGTATGTTTTTACACATAATTTGGTGTGCTGAAAACGGGAAAAATAATCAAAAAATTCCTACGAGTTAGATTCAAAAGTAACGGCCATTATTTCGCGCGAAAAAATACGATTTTCATATTTTTTGCGTTTAAAAAGAAAACGGTGGCTCAAATGGAAAAACATGTCGAGAGACAAATTGTACAAAAAGTGAAAACGCATCGTTTGAGCAGAAATATAAGTCATTTCGATGTTACAGTCTTGAGATATGAGCAAAATAGTGTTTTTTTAGGGGAATACAAATTTTTTTTTTCTCATTCGAATATTGACCAAAAAAATATTCTATTCAAATTGAAATATATTTTTTTATAAACTTTCTACGGTGTTTTTTTTTTTTTTATCTTTCATTTTGGCTCCACAATCGGCCATTTCCAAAAATCCCTAAAACTGTGCAGTCGAAAAATGGACTTATCGACAAGAAAAAGAAATTCTCTTGTAGATCTCAACAAATGTCATACAAAACATCCTTCAATACTGTTTTCGGGGCTTAAAAAAAATGTAGGACAACTTTGAAAATTTCGGACCTCGGAAAATGTGCAAATTTTTTAGGTTAGAAATTTTTTAGGATGATCAAATCTCAGGTTCTGTTATAGTAATCCACGACGCGTATTCAACGCTAAAGAAAACTTTTCTAGGTTGAGTAGAAGTTGACATATTGATATAAATGTGTTTGGGCCTCCCCAGAACCCAATTTTGGGCCTATAGAAAAAATTGGAGATCGTTGGAAAGTAGACAAATTTTCTGATCTAAATCCAAAAATAAGACCTCGTAGCTATCATCATCTAGAATTTAGAGCGCGTTGACATAAAAAAATCACGTGTAAAATAATGCAGCGGCTTAAATTTCTATACCGCTTATATGCCGTAATAGTAGATTTCAACTAGAAAATTGAAATTTAAAAAAATTATGAATACTTAGAACTTGATTATTATCAAAATAACTAAAGAATGATATGATCACTTCAATTTAAAATATTATTATTGCACATTGTTATATTCAATTTAAATTATTTTTCTTGTCAAGAATCATATTTAACAAACGTAAACGCATTTTCATGTGACCGCCATAAACTTCAAATTGATAGTATATTCAAAAGAATCGGAAAACTAATCGATGACTCATCATACTTACGTATATTAATTCATTGGCTCGAAATTTCTTATTTTTTCTGAACCTGTAATGGTTATTATATATTTGTATAACCTTATAATGACTTAAAGTATAATTTTTTAAAGCGTTGAAAGGAAAGGTTAAAACAAATTATTCATTGTTCAATGTGCAATAATAATATTTTAGATTGATGTGATAATTTTTTAGTTATTTTGATTCTAATCAAGTTGTGAAAATTCAAAAAAAAATTAATTTCAATTTACTAGTTGAAATCTACTATTACGGAAGATAAGCGGTAAAGAAATTTACGCCGCTTCATTATTTTACACGTGATTTTTTATATGTCAACGCGCTCTAAATTCGAGATGATGATAGCTACGAGGTCTTATTTTTGGATTTAGATCAGAAAATTTGTCTACTTTCCAACGACTTCCAATTTTTTTCTATAGGCCCAAAATTGGGTTCTGAGGAGGCCCAAACACATTTATATCAATATCTCAACTTCTACTCAACCTAGAAAAGTTTTCTTTAGCGTTAAATACGCGTCGTGAAATACTATAACAGAACCTGAGATTTGATCATCCTAAAAAAATTTTTAATTAAAAAATTTGCACATTTTCCGAGGCGCGAAATTTTCAAACTTGTCCTACATTTTTTTTAAGCCCCAAAAACAGTATTGAAGGATGTTTTGTATCACATTTGTTGAGATCTATAAGAGCATTTTTTTTCTTGTCGATAAGTCCATTTTTCGACTGCACAGTTTTAGGGATTTTTGGAAATGGCCTATGGGGGCCAAAATGAAAGATAAAAAAAAAAACACCGTAGAAAGTTTATAAAAAAATATGTTACAATTTGAATAGAATATTTTTTGGTCAATATTCGAATGAGAAAAAAAAAACATTTGTATTCCCCTAAAAAAACACTATTTTGCTCATATCTCAAGACTGTAACATCGAAATGACTTATATTTCTGCTCAAACGATGCGTTTTCACTTTTGTACAATTTGTCTCTCGACATGTTTTTCCATTTGGGCCACCGTTTTCTTTTAAAACGCAAAAATATGGAAATCGTATTTTTTCGCGCCAAAAATGACCGTAACTTTTGAAGCTAACTCGTAGGAATTTTTTGATTATTTTTCCCGTTTTCAGCATACCAAATTATGTTTACAAACATACCAAATCTACACCTTCATTTTTTAAGCGATATGCGCCGATATCTCAAGACCATAACCTCAAAATATATTTTACTTCATTTCAAACGATGCGTTTCTACTTTTTCTACGATTTGTCTCCTGACATGTTATTCCTTTTGGGCCACCGTTTTATTTCAAAACGCAAAAAACATGAAAATCGTCTTTTTTCGCGCCAAAAATGCCCGTAACTTTTGAAGCTAACTTGCAGGAATTTTTTAATTATTTTTCCCGTTTTCAGCACACCGAAATACATATAAAAACAATGCAAATTCACACATTCAATTGTTTTTCCTTAATTTTTCCTCAGGTGACTGGCCTATATCATTTTTTGGGTTTTTGAGAGGTTTTTAGAAAAAAAACAGCCAATATACAAAGAGCATTTGAAGAAAAAATGGTACTGATTGAATTTTCCTTGATATTTTTCCACAAGAGCGTTTTAAAAAGTGCGGCTTCGAAAAAAAAAAAAAAAGAAGAAAAATCGTTTTTTTTGATTTTACAAAAAAAATATGGCCGCTGGGCTCAAACTAATAAAAAATTCGAATTCTACGGGAAATTTCCGATTTCCTATGGCTTTTCAAAAAAAATTCTAGACTCAAACTGGCGCGAACGGCTCTCAAGACGATGTTTCAAAAATTAATATCAAAAAATGACAGAAAAACGAAAAATAGGCGCCGTTTTTTCTTGTTCCTACCATTTCAGCTGAAATTTGGCAGGAAGCCATCATTTTAGTAGTAGAATCGAAAAAACCAGAAGCCGGGCCATGAGCTGATATACCCCCACCTGAACTGGGCTCCTTGAAAATGGAATTGCCCAATATTAGAATCGTACTATCTGTAATTCATTGTTCTGTGCGTATCCTTGTATGTTTTCCACCGAGAAAGATGCTTTTCCTCTATTCTATATATCTTCACACGGAGGAACGATAACTAGAATGATGATAAATAATTGTCATTGAGACTTAGTCCGTGCCACGGTCGTACATACAGGTCTGGGAACTCGTATGTTTGACATGAGGCTCTTACGCGTCGGCAAACTCGTAGTCCCTCGCTCAGTCACTAGCTAGCGCTTGGATCGAAGTGGTAAAATGATTTCTTTCCGGAATCGCAAGCAGTGTTACCACGGTGTAAGAAGAGAGGTGTGTCAACTCACGAATATAGTGTCGTTAGTACTGCCGGGCGCCGCAGAGGGTAAAATGGCGGCGATTTAAAGGCCTGTAAACATAGACCGGGCCACGGTCGTATAGACAGGTCTGGAAACTCGAGGCTGTTTCCTATCTGAGCAGTGAGTCGCTTACGCATCCAAGTGCGCGTAGTACCAAAAGTCATCACGTAGGGATGTACGACCGTGGGCGTCACGTAAGAGTATCATCTTGATCTCTATGAAGAGTATTCTGTGACATTTGTCAGTTAACTTGTAAACAGAAGGAATACCTGCGTTTTCAGGAAAAATGAAACTGTGCATTGTGCCTAAATGCAAAACGGTGCCGAAAGATGCAGAATGCGAAAAAAGTGGATGCCTGCGATTCCGGGAAGAAATCGTTTCAACTCGTTATAAGGAACATTTTGCCCATATAAAGAAAAATAATAGTGAAAAATAAGCGATAGCCGAACATATTTCAAATACAGGTCACACCATTTCTCAAGAAAGTTTATCACTTTTAAAACACAGTACAGACAAATTTCTAGGTAATTTAGAAGGGATGGAAATGTATAAACAAAAAAGCAATGTACTAAATTTCGATTTATCTCCAGCTGACGGTAACCCTTTGTTTACATTATTATCCCCAAATAGTATTTAAATAGGCACATTTTGATTTATAATTTAGTTTACTCTGATGATGGCCGAAAGGTCCTCAGTACTTTACCAGTATTTTTAGTGGATAAGGGTGATTATTTCTTATAGTGTTATAATATATCCAGTGTGAACTCTTTTATAGTTTATTAGTATACATGTATTTTGATTGTTATCCTAATTTAATTTAAAAAATGTTTATATGCGATCGATTATTTTCATACATTTCCTTTTTAAATTACTACCAAAAAAAGCCTTAGATAATAAGCACACACTCCGGAAAGAAATCGTTTTAACGAGGTTTTTTATGTGTACGAAAAAGGGGAAGTTATTTTTAATGTGAGTAATACATTTTGACAAGAGTAACAGTTCTATTCCTCTCTAAAATCAGAATAATAAATACAAGAACACATTTAATTGATAATTATTTTAATAATTTATAAAAATATAAGAATCTACACATCAGTTTGGTTGAATTTTATTAAAAATTCACTAGTGGCAATGAGAACAAGTCGTAAATTTAAAAAATGCAGTGATCCAAAATACCTATGAAATAACAAATATACATATATATTACAAATCAACACTACAATGTAGTGTTCATTTGTAACATAATGGATTTCCATTCCAACAAGTAAAGATCCTTTACAATCTAAAAAAAAATATATAGTAATAGAGGAAAAACATTGACAAATTACATAGATTCACTACTTCTAATTAAAAATTATAAAATTACTGTTTTGCTTTCAAATTAACAAGTGTTTGTTTCTTTATCTCTTATTCAGCAGTGCTTCCCTCATGAGGTCTTGCTGTTCAAGCTGCCATTTCACATCATTTTGACCTTTTTTTTAATTCCATGTCTGCAATGGCCAATCTTTTGTCCAGGAGGGAATCATATTTCTCTGCGATTGTTGCGGATGTCAATTCCCGAGAAACTAAAGGTCTTTTCCTACTGGAAGTTGCATTTGCCAAGATAGTTGGCTTTCGAGTTCTCAACATGCTGCTCTTGAATTCGCTCAGTCCCCAGCCTAATGTTGGTTGATTCTGTCATAAAAAATATTATGTTTCTACGATATATTTATGTTTTCCAAAATACCTTACCATATCAGTAGTTTTGATTTCATCGTTAGAATTACCAGGTTCGTCACAATTATCAGGTTCCATTGGCCCATTGATTGAATCCTGTGAATAATAGATTTTTAATGAAGAGAATAAATTGAGCTACAACTTTCCGCACATCCATGTTTCTGTTGCTGTAAAATTTTTCAAGTGAATGCAACTCTCTATACCTCGATTCTGAACATGAAGAATTGAATTCATTGGCTACAGCTTTCCAGGCCTTGTTCTTCTCATCAACACTGACACCGTCAGTTTTCTTGCATTCATTAATGTGCTTATATTTATGCACAAGGCTTAAAAGCAGTTGCTTCTCAGTTTCAGAAAAATTAGGGATACGGGTCTTCTCTACAATAGTTCTCTACGAAAATAACAGTTTTCAGTAGAATTCACTACGATAATTGTGTATTATATTACCTTATTACTTTCCATTTCAACGGTGCAAATGGGCATGCTTGTGATTCCGGGAAGAAATCGTTTTCCCCATAGATAACTCTACTACCGTACTACCTAGTAGAGTTATCTATGGTCTTACATCCCTCGTGATCCAAGCGCTAGCTAGTGTCTGAGCGAGGGACTACGACCGTGGGGACCCGTAAGCGACTCAACTCAACCATAGAGTTTCCGGACCTGTGTATACGACCGTGGACCGGGCAGTGGCCGCCATTTTACCCTCTATTAGCGCCTGTGGAGAATCACGAAACTAACGACGTACGATTCGCTCGGTGCGACGGATTACCATAGAGTCGACACACCTCTCTTCTTACACCGTGGTGTTACTAAGTATTCTGATTCGAGAGAGAAATAAAACTCGTAGTCCCTCGCTCAGTCACTAGCTAGCGCTTGAATCGAAGTGGTAAAACGATTTCTTTCCGGAATCGCAAGCAGTGTTACTAAGTAGTCTGATTTGAGAGAGGAATATATAATTGTTACTCTTGTCGAAAGTATTACTCACCTTAAAAATAACTTCCCCTTTTTCGTTATAAATGACGCGATGCTCCCACACATAAAGACCTCGTTAAAATGATTTCTTCCCGGAATCGCAAGCATCCACTTTTTTCGCATTTCCGCATCTTTCGGCACTTCAAAAACAGAAGTTTTTTGCTTTACACTTTTGTACCATGTTTTGCATTTCGGCACAATGCACAGTTTCGTCATTTTTTTCTAACAACGCAGGTATTTCTTGTGTTCACAAGTCAAGAATAACAGTTGTCAGAGAACACTCTTCGACTACTGCGCTACCCTTTTTGGTACTACGCGACAGTTGACGCTTAGCGGAGTCACTTCTCACTTAGGAAACAGCCTCGAGTTCCCAGACCTGTATGTACGACCGTGGTCCGTGCCCGTGGTCACTGTTTAGACGCAGAAATCTGCATTACCAACAATAAACCTTATACCAGACTTGTGATTTTATGGCATTTGCACAGGCATGCCGAATAGTGAACTGCTCAAATTATTTGTGGTGAACTGAAGCCAAACAACTGCACACACACAATGTATATGTATAATACTCCAAAACAAATTATAATCATAGACAACCCATGGAAAAATCATAAACAGTAACCGCCATTAAATTGCACTGTAAGAAAGAAGAGACGTTACGTCGGAACCAGAGATTCTCCTAATACCACACATTCTCAAACCATAGAAGCGTACGTTTTCTTTGCATTCGTACTATTAAGGTCTAAATATAAGATCTATGGTCTAAATTTTGCTCGCAAGGAATGAGTTGGGCAACGGAATACGCTCACACACTTTGACACAGTTGATGTACCGAATTTGATTGATTTTCTGATCACGGTTTCATCTTCATCCGCTCTTCGATTTTCTGAAAGAAGGAACAACTGGTCAAAGAACAAAAACTTCTTTTAGGAAATTGAAGAACATATGAAGCCGCGGTTCGACATGCTTTATGATCGCGCCTTCATCTTTGTTCTTCGATTTCCTAAAAAAAACTACTCAGAGAACTCAAAGAAGGATAAACTGCTCTCTCTTTGAGAATATCGAAGAACAGATGAAGTCAGGATCATAATCCATGCAAATCCGCGACACTGAAAGAATCAGGTTACTACAAAATGTCTACGCAAGTGAATCACCTGCAAATGGTTTCTTGAACCTAGCTCAGACAGTAAGACCCCGGTTCCATATACTTTTGGTTCCAATTCCCAATAGCGAAACTCCAAGCAGCAATGTTATTGCAGGTTAGTTTGTTAAATTTTTGTATATTTTTGGAAATACTTTAGTATTTTGAAAGTATATTTTTGTAATTGATACTTTTTTTGCCCTTATGCACATGCAGGAAACTCCAAGCGGCATTGTTATCGCAGGCTAGTTTGTAAAATGTTTGGCAATATGTAGGTTACCTAGTAGGTTATTTGAAAATTAGTTCCTGTAATCAATTGATGTCCCTTACCCTTGAACACATTTTTAAAATATATATTAGGCAGCAATTGTAGGGGAAAATAATGTGCTTTAGTATTATATACCTCGATAGCGTGATTTCTAAATATCACATTGTGAGAACTGCTAAATTCAGCCAATATCACTTTTTTGTCATGACTGAAAAAATAATTGACATACATATTAAATATTGAATACGACATAAAAGTACAAAGACCAACGGGGAGGTCTGAGCAACCTTTGCCAGAAAGGGAAAGGTAAAAAGATGTGAAGGTGAAGTAAGTGTATTCTACATAAATGCATTGAATATATACATACATTCATCAGTTCTAATAACAATGAAACACAAAATAAAAATAAAAAAAATACGTGTGGCACTCGCGGACTGCCGCGGTAAAGCTATTGCATAGCATTTTTTATCAACTTATGTTTATTAATTCAAGTTTTTTCTTTGATATTAATTTAAGTTACACTTTTTGAGCGTGGTGACCGATAAGAAAACAAATTTTTTTCTTTTATTGAATAAATGAGAAGTAAATATCATCTAAAATATTTTTATTATCTTACAATACATATAGGTTATTCAGGAATTTTTATCATTGAAACTATAGGTTTATGGTAACTGAAATAAGAAACATAAGTTTGAGACTTGATATCCTCTAAATATCTAGAAAATACCGCGTCAATTGTGGTCCTATATTTTGTTGTGGATTCTTGTGGATCATTATTCATTTTCAAATTCAATTTTTCCGAAAGAAAATTTGTCAACCGCTCTGATTTTTTATCAGCGAAGTTGATGTTGAAATCGCCAGCCAAGATAAGTGGAAATTTATTACCATTTGTACCAAGTATTTTCGACCCTGTACTCCAGTAAAGTGCGATGAATAAAATGCTCTACCTCGTCCAATTTTGGATTCGGAGAAATGTAAATTGCTACCATGACTATGTGTAGGCCATTTCTAAGTTTGCATAAGCACGCACAAATATCTCCAACAAATGAGCCCCTAACATTAACATCGCTAACGTGTGCAATATTTATTTCAATATTCGGAGTCATAATATTAGTAACATTATTATTATTTTGGTAAATAGCTACCCCACCTTTTGGAACAGTATCTACAACAGTATATATATCTACATGAATACTTACGGGGCGCACATGCGGTGAGTGTGGCTTTATATAAAGATATGATAGATACATATACACCTATATACTTTCTCACAAACAGCTGCTTACGTATTCGTCCGATTTCGGAGCAGCTGGTCTCGATCCGTGCGAGCTTCGTACAGTCGTACCATATACAAACACGTTAAGCGAACCCTCGGCCGAGCTACATGGTAGGCGGAGTAGGGGATGTTAGGTTTTATTTTCGTTACGGAATTTCTTGATTCGGTCGCCGCGCTCAAAGCCCGCGATAAAAGCTATGCAATAGCTTAACAATTTCAAATAGTGTATTTGTAAAAACAAAATAATCATAGATTTGAACAATTTAAACAACAATCAAAACAACAAATATAAAAATAAAAACATTTACAAATGAGGTATGTATTTGTAAAAACGAAATAATCAATTATTTCAACAATTTTAAAAACAATCAAAACGATTTAAAAATATATACAAAATCATAACTATTGGGTTCCACTAGACAATACTCACGAAATGGTGATACTGTTCACTATAAACTGTGGTACTTGAATTTGAATACATGTTCTGCCAAATAACCATCAAAATCGTACTCCCGAGGGCCATATTTGGAATATTACTCCTAATATTCCTCCACGAATGTTCAATATTGTACGTATGTGCCCTGTGTCCGAATCAACAAAATTTTAAATTAACCGATTGGTGAATTTATCCCTCATCTGATTAAGTCATACGCTTTCCAGCAATCTTTGATTTTGGTAGAACCCATTCTTTGATGATAGCCAATAGTCTTCTTTGCTCTATTTTCAAATGACATGAAGATACAATTTTTTGAATCTCGTTCATACATGCCGAAAACCACCGACCTTCAATAATTCCTTATATTTGCGTTTTCCCATTTTGGCTTGATCAATTTCCACCTCTTTTCCAATACCTGTCATTACCCCCATGCAAACTTCTCTACAGAAGTTGCCGCAATCGAATACACTGTTGCTACCCTTTTATGATTCTGTATTCATGTGAAGTTAGCCACACTTTTCCTATCCACACTTTATGACGTGTTAACTGTTAAATTTGAGATAGAGATGATTTCGCAAGCCGTGTTGCCTAATTTTTACTGATATCCGATGAATGTGGAAACTTCCTTTCAACAAACTACCAAACCAAAATAATTTATTTCAAATGAATGATCCAATATAATCCCCAGTCTTTAGACATGATAAACTATGTAAAGAATACATGTTCTATGAATACTAAAATCGAGTTAAATGATGAGAAATGACTATTCAGATTGACTTGCTCGAGGATCAAAATAACCGGACAAAAATTACTTGTAAACAGGAAGGAATAGTGCGCGTGCTCCAAAAATGAGAATGGATATGAGCAGAGATCTCGAAGAGTATGAGAACATTCAAAACTATTTGTTTGGCCGTCAAATGACTGAGAAAAATAAAAACTATAACATGCATCCAAATCAATTTGTATGACCGTTTAAATGACAACAAAATTTTGTTTATAAAAATACCTGTAAATAGGGAGCAAGAACGCGTGTCACAGAAACACAAATGTGGTTGGAGGACCATAAAAATCAATTTGTTAGTACGTCAAACTGACAAAAAAAAATTATAAAACGATCCGTAAGCCGTGAGAAACAGTGCGTGTTGAAATCAATTTGTTTGGCAGACGAAATGACTGATGAAAAATTTAAATTATAGAAACCACCCCTAAACCGGAAGATAAAGGGCGTGTGCCACAAAACAAAAATGGGGTTGAAATTAAAACTCAAAATAAAAACTACATGACCATTCAAATCAATTTGTTTGGCCGTCCAAAAGATAGCAACAAATTGAGATAAGAAAGAGAGCGTGTCACGGAAACTAGAATGGGGTTGAAAGGGAGACTCAAAGTAGAGACTAAGTGACAATTCGAATCAATTGTTCGGCCGCCAAAATAACAGAAAAAGAATAAAATTAAAAAACCACCAGTAAATAGCAAGAGAGTTGTGTGCCACATAAACAAAAATGAGGTTAAGAAGGAGATTCAAAATAAAGACTAATTGAACATTCAAATCAATTTGTTTGGCTGTCAAAATGACAGAAAAAAACACCCATAAACAAGGAGAAAGGGTGCTTGTGCCACAAAAACAAAAATGGGGTTGAAAATAAGACTAGTATGTCCTTAAATATCAGGGATCAGAATGTGGCGCAAATTGAGGGATATCCAATATATTTTGACTGAATATGAGAAGCCTCGTTTAATGAACATGAATCCTCAACCACCTTCTCTTTATGGTTTATTAAAAATTCACAAAGACGATACTCCCATAAGACCCGTCTGTTCATATATCAATGCACCCTGTCAAAAAATAGCGAAAAAGTTAGTCAACATAATATCAACATATACAAACTTTAAACCTAAATACAGTATAAAAAACTCTTTCCAGTTAATAGAAAAAATAAAAGATGTAGAACTAAAGACAAATATCAAACTTGTATCTTTTGATGTCAAGAACCTTTTCCCAAGTATTCCCACACAATTGACCATCACTCTAATTGAAGATCTTTTAATCCGCAATAATACTTTACCGGCAATAACACAGGAAATATTAAGTTTAATCTCACTTTGCATAGACCAAAATTATTTGACAATTAACGATAAATATTACAAACAGAACACCGGACTCCCCATGGGTTCGCCATTATCTCCGTTGCTAGCAGAAATATTTATGAATTACTTGGAAACTAAGATTTTAAATTCCAATTTTCAGCACATGTTTGTATATTGGTATCGCTATGTTGACGACGTAATCGCTTGCTATACAGGCAGTAACCGTCAAATAAATTCTTTTCTCACCTATATCAACAACTTACACCCAAATATAGAATTCACATTAGAGATGGAAAACAACAAGTCCTTAAACTTTTTAGATCTGACAATTTCACACACAAATAATTACTTTTCTTTCGCTATTTATCACAAGCCTACCCACACAGATACCACAATACACAACACTTCTTTACATCCACAATCACATAAGCTAGCAGCATATAATTGTATGATACATAGATTAATTAATGTCCCATTAAGTAAAGATAATTTCCATTTAGAATTAAACAGAATCGTAGATATTGCCAAAAATAACGGTTATAATGTCAAGATAATTAATAAAATACTCCAAAATAAACTCAATAAAAAAGCCTTAAGCATAATTTATCCGCAAATTAATAATAATACAAAATCAAATTTCACATGTCTAACATATTTAGGTAAACATTCACTAAAAATATCTCAATTCCTTAAAAAACAGAATAAAAACGTCGCCTTTAAAACAACAAATAACCTATGCTCGTATATTAATAACTCGAAATCCAAAAAAGATAACTTAAAGAAATCTGGAGTTTACAGACTGAGATGTGATGACTGTAGTGCTTTGTACATAGGACAAACTGGACGCAGTTTCAGCGTAAGGTTCAATGAACATTTGAGAAGTTACAGGCTCAAAAAAGAAGACTCTAATTACGCAAATCACCTGTTAGAACATAACCACAATTTCACCCTTAATCCTGATATTCTACATATTCAGGAAAAAGGACATAAACTTAATATATTAGAATCCATAGAAATTTTGAAACACGCAAAAAACAATAATAATGTAATATTAAATGATCAAATCGACACATATAATTCACCGCTTGTTAACAATTTTGTAAACACACTCCCACCATTATCCACCCAATATATTTTGACTGAATATGAGAAGCCTCGTTTAATGAACATGAATCCTCAACCACCTTCTCTTTATGGTTTATTAAAAATTCACAAAGACGATACTCCCATAAGACCCGTCTGTTCATATATCAATGCACCCTGTCAAAAAATAGCGAAAAAGTTAGTCAACATAATATCAACATATACAAACTTTAAACCTAAATACAGTATAAAAAACTCTTTCCAGTTAATAGAAAAAATAAAAGATGTAGAACTAAAGACAAATATCAAACTTGTATCTTTTGATGTCAAGAACCTTTTCCCAAGTATTCCCACACAATTGACCATCACTCTAATTGAAGATCTTTTAATCCGCAATAATACTTTACCGGCAATAACACAGGAAATATTAAGTTTAATCTCACTTTGCATAGACCAAAATTATTTGACAATTAACGATAAATATTACAAACAGAACACCGGACTCCCCATGGGTTCGCCATTATCTCCGTTGCTAGCAGAAATATTTATGAATTACTTGGAAACTAAGATTTTAAATTCCAATTTTCAGCACATGTTTGTATATTGGTATCGCTATGTTGACGACGTAATCGCTTGCTATACAGGCAGTAACCGTCAAATAAATTCTTTTCTCACCTATATCAACAACTTACACCCAAATATAGAATTCACATTAGAGATGGAAAACAACAAGTCCTTAAACTTTTTAGATCTGACAATTTCACACACAAATAATTACTTTTCTTTCGCTATTTATCACAAGCCTACCCACACAGATACCACAATACACAACACTTCTTTACATCCACAATCACATAAGCTAGCAGCATATAATTGTATGATACATAGATTAATTAATGTCCCATTAAGTAAAGATAATTTCCATTTAGAATTAAACAGAATCGTAGATATTGCCAAAAATAACGGTTATAATGTCAAGATAATTAATAAAATACTCCAAAATAAACTCAATAAAAAAGCCTTAAGCATAATTTATCCGCAAATTAATAATAATACAAAATCAAATTTCACATGTCTAACATATTTAGGTAAACATTCACTAAAAATATCTCAATTCCTTAAAAAACAGAATAAAAACGTCGCCTTTAAAACAACAAATAACCTATGCTCGTATATTAATAACTCGAAATCCAAAAAAGATAACTTAAAGAAATCTGGAGTTTACAGACTGAGATGTGATGACTGTAGTGCTTTGTACATAGGACAAACTGGACGCAGTTTCAGCGTAAGGTTCAATGAACATTTGAGAAGTTACAGGCTCAAAAAAGAAGACTCTAATTACGCAAATCACCTGTTAGAACATAACCACAATTTCACCCTTAATCCTGATATTCTACATATTCAGGAAAAAGGACATAAACTTAATATATTAGAATCCATAGAAATTTTGAAACACGCAAAAAACAATAATAATGTAATATTAAATGATCAAATCGACACATATAATTCACCGCTTGTTAACAATTTTGTAAACACACTCCCACCATTATCCACCCAATATATTTTGACTGAATATGAGAAGCCTCGTTTAATGAACATGAATCCTCAACCACCTTCTCTTTATGGTTTATTAAAAATTCACAAAGACGATACTCCCATAAGACCCGTCTGTTCATATATCAATGCACCCTGTCAAAAAATAGCGAAAAAGTTAGTCAACATAATATCAACATATACAAACTTTAAACCTAAATACAGTATAAAAAACTCTTTCCAGTTAATAGAAAAAATAAAAGATGTAGAACTAAAGACAAATATCAAACTTGTATCTTTTGATGTCAAGAACCTTTTCCCAAGTATTCCCACACAATTGACCATCACTCTAATTGAAGATCTTTTAATCCGCAATAATACTTTACCGGCAATAACACAGGAAATATTAAGTTTAATCTCACTTTGCATAGACCAAAATTATTTGACAATTAACGATAAATATTACAAACAGAACACCGGACTCCCCATGGGTTCGCCATTATCTCCGTTGCTAGCAGAAATATTTATGAATTACTTGGAAACTAAGATTTTAAATTCCAATTTTCAGCACATGTTTGTATATTGGTATCGCTATGTTGACGACGTAATCGCTTGCTATACAGGCAGTAACCGTCAAATAAATTCTTTTCTCACCTATATCAACAACTTACACCCAAATATAGAATTCACATTAGAGATGGAAAACAACAAGTCCTTAAACTTTTTAGATCTGACAATTTCACACACAAATAATTACTTTTCTTTCGCTATTTATCACAAGCCTACCCACACAGATACCACAATACACAACACTTCTTTACATCCACAATCACATAAGCTAGCAGCATATAATTGTATGATACATAGATTAATTAATGTCCCATTAAGTAAAGATAATTTCCATTTAGAATTAAACAGAATCGTAGATATTGCCAAAAATAACGGTTATAATGTCAAGATAATTAATAAAATACTCCAAAATAAACTCAATAAAAAAGCCTTAAGCATAATTTATCCGCAAATTAATAATAATACAAAATCAAATTTCACATGTCTAACATATTTAGGTAAACATTCACTAAAAATATCTCAATTCCTTAAAAAACAGAATAAAAACGTCGCCTTTAAAACAACAAATAACCTATGCTCGTATATTAATAACTCGAAATCCAAAAAAGATAACTTAAAGAAATCTGGAGTTTACAGACTGAGATGTGATGACTGTAGTGCTTTGTACATAGGACAAACTGGACGCAGTTTCAGCGTAAGGTTCAATGAACATTTGAGAAGTTACAGGCTCAAAAAAGAAGACTCTAATTACGCAAATCACCTGTTAGAACATAACCACAATTTCACCCTTAATCCTGATATTCTACATATTCAGGAAAAAGGACATAAACTTAATATATTAGAATCCATAGAAATTTTGAAACACGCAAAAAACAATAATAATGTAATATTAAATGATCAAATCGACACATATAATTCACCGCTTGTTAACAATTTTGTAAACACACTCCCACCATTATCCACCCAATATATTTTGACTGAATATGAGAAGCCTCGTTTAATGAACATGAATCCTCAACCACCTTCTCTTTATGGTTTATTAAAAATTCACAAAGACGATACTCCCATAAGACCCGTCTGTTCATATATCAATGCACCCTGTCAAAAAATAGCGAAAAAGTTAGTCAACATAATATCAACATATACAAACTTTAAACCTAAATACAGTATAAAAAACTCTTTCCAGTTAATAGAAAAAATAAAAGATGTAGAACTAAAGACAAATATCAAACTTGTATCTTTTGATGTCAAGAACCTTTTCCCAAGTATTCCCACACAATTGACCATCACTCTAATTGAAGATCTTTTAATCCGCAATAATACTTTACCGGCAATAACACAGGAAATATTAAGTTTAATCTCACTTTGCATAGACCAAAATTATTTCACAATTAACGATAAATATTACAAACAGAACACCGGACTCCCCATGGGTTCGCCATTATCTCCGTTGCTAGCAGAAATATTTATGAATTACTTGGAAACTAAGATTTTAAATTCCAATTTTCAGCACATGTTTGTATATTGGTATCGCTATGTTGACGACGTAATCGCTTGCTATACAGGCAGTAACCGTCAAATAAATTCTTTTCTCACCTATATCAACAACTTACACCCAAATATAGAATTCACATTAGAGATGGAAAACAACAAGTCCTTAAACTTTTTAGATCTGACAATTTCACACACAAATAATTACTTTTCTTTCGCTATTTATCACAAGCCTACCCACACAGATACCACAATACACAACACTTCTTTACATCCACAATCACATAAGCTAGCAGCATATAATTGTATGATACATAGATTAATTAATGTCCCATTAAGTAAAGATAATTTCCATTTAGAATTAAACAGAATCGTAGATATTGCCAAAAATAACGGTTATAATGTCAAGATAATTAATAAAATACTCCAAAATAAACTCAATAAAAAAGCCTTAAGCATAATTTATCCGCAAATTAATAATAATACAAAATCAAATTTCACATGTCTAACATATTTAGGTAAACATTCACTAAAAATATCTCAATTCCTTAAAAAACAGAATAAAAACGTCGCCTTTAAAACAACAAATAACCTATGCTCGTATATTAATAACTCGAAATCCAAAAAAGATAACTTAAAGAAATCTGGAGTTTACAGACTGAGATGTGATGACTGTAGTGCTTTGTACATAGGACAAACTGGACGCAGTTTCAGCGTAAGGTTCAATGAACATTTGAGAAGTTACAGGCTCAAAAAAGAAGACTCTAATTACGCAAATCACCTGTTAGAACATAACCACAATTTCACCCTTAATCCTGATATTCTACATATTCAGGAAAAAGGACATAAACTTAATATATTAGAATCCATAGAAATTTTGAAACACGCAAAAAACAATAATAATGTAATATTAAATGATCAAATCGACACATATAATTCACCGCTTGTTAACAATTTTGTAAACACACTCCCACCATTATCCACCCCCATCCCTCAATTTGCACCACATTCTGATCCCTGATATTTAAGGACATACTTTTAGATTTAGCTTTAGTTGATAACTCCTCGCTTTGATAATGCCACAGTGTGGTGAAACAATTTGTCAGCATTTTTAAATTAAATGTTAAAAGTTTTGTGTAAAATTTGAGTTTTATTCTCCAACTTCTGAAGTATTATGAATTTACACTACGTAAACGCCGAAACCATAGATATATTTTTCAAAGGTATTCTGATTTTTGGTTCTGTATCATTTTATTTATTTCTAATTGGTGTTTTTACATCGTATATAATATTTATAATAAGATTCTTGACCCAGTATGAATTATATATAAAAATTCTCGGGAAATAGGTCACAATAACACTTTGTTTTAACTATTCGTCTTTACGTACGTTTCGGTCTCACGACCATCATCAGAAGACTCACTATGTCTAAAAAGGGGGTTTATTAAAACTAATTATAAAACAAGCGTCCAAATCGCACAATTTAACTTCAATCAAAAGAGCCCACGCCGTCGAAACGAACGGAACCACGAATAATCGAAATTGTATCGTCAGAATTAATGTATAAAAAATTATTTTTTGTAGTAAGAATCCGCTATTCAGTAATATTATTAAAATATATGAGTGCATATTGATTGGTATTCTCACAACAAATGAGAAGAACGAAGTTATTTGTCAAGTATCTACTTTCGAAACCAGATGTGTAGGATTTATGACATGGCACTTAAGAAAGGTTTCAGACCTGTACTGGGAAATAACATTACGAATTCTTCCTAAAAACATTTTCTACACTTATAAAGACGTATGTAAGAATTTGCAAGAGATTATTTAATCAAATTAGTATAAATATGACTTAGATTTTGTGTGTCTACCCTATGATTTACCGATTTCGGGTCCCGTTTTATGTGAATCATCTCCAGGATAGATCTTTTATAATAATTGGTTTCCTTAGTTAAGATATTAACATTTTTGTAATCAAATTGATGGTTATAATCAAAGCAATGTTTAGCAAGGGCGGTGGAATTTTCTAAGTTGTTATTTCTTGTGCTATATTTATGGCCGTACATTCTTTTTTGTAAATATTGTTTAGAGATTCCAGTATAATATTTATTTTTATAATTTATCTTGAATATACGTATTGTATAAAAATTCTATATTGTAATTTATTCAACCGTCCGAAAAGATCAACAACTTGTAGTAGATTTAAAAATATCCCCATAAGCTATAAGCAACAGATTGTTGTTTATTTCCTACCTTTTCTGATTAGTCTGAAATTTGGCCAAGGTTTACTCCGTTAACTACCACAGAATTTAACTAATAGACGTTGATTGCAATTAATAAGTTCATTTTCAAACCATAGGTATATTTTGAATATAATTTTTATGGACTTATAATTGCACTCAACGTCTATTGAAAAAATTCAGTAGTAATTAACAAAGTAAATATTAGTTCTATTATCATTCATATAGCACATATTTCAAATTTCGCGGTTTTTCATTTCAAAAGAAGAGTCAAATGGAATTACTGCTGTATTTGGGCCCATAGAGATCATATAGTATAAAGGAGGAAAGTCCCTATATAGTCTATGTATTCGTTGCGTACACGGTCGTATACACAGGCCTGGAAACTCTATGGTTGACTTGAGTCTCTTACGGGTCGCCTAACTCGTAGTCCCTCGCACAGCCACCAGCTAGCGCTTGGATCACGAAGTGGTAAAACGATTTCTATCCGGAATCGCAAGTATCCACTTTTTTCGCATTTCCGCATCTTTCGGCACTTTAAAAACAAAAGTTTCTTGCTTTACACTTTTGTACCCCGTTTTGCATTTCGGCACAATGCACGGTTTCTTAATTTGTTTCCAAAAACTGACAGTTGTCAGAAAATTCTCCTACGTGACGACTTTTGGTACTACGGGCCAGTCGACGCTTAGCGGACTCACTGCTCACATAGGAAACAACCTCGAGTTTCCAGACCTGTGTATACGACCGTGGTTGCGTACCATGTTCGATCTTACGCGATGAATTATCCGTACGTCCGTACCCCACTCTGTGATGTTTTAACTCGTTCCCCTTACTCTCCTACAACCGCGCGCTTAGATGACCGCGTGTAAATTAAATATTATATACAAATTTGGTTACCTGATATTATAAGATAACCGTAATAATACATGCATAATAGTTAAAAGGTAACGCTTGAACGTCACCTTATAATGTCCGCGGAGTGGGGAACGGATGAGTTTTTGAAACCTTCTCGCGTTAAGACGGGGCTTTACTCTTCTATACTATATGATCTCTATGTTTTGGCCACTTGGAAATCAGAGAGAGCCATAAGCGGGCTTCTGTGTCGTAACACGGTGCTTGCGTTTCTCGTTGTTCAATGTTTAGCTGTTCTGTGCATTACCGATAACGGAATATTTTGATTGATGATTCTATGATTACTACATTCAATAACAATGTACATGTAACATTAGAAATTTTGAAGAATTTAGCACCTGCAGTGAACTGCACCATGAAACCCTCATTTTCATTTTTGTTTTCAGGTTTATTCTTGTTTTTTATACTGCATTCAATTTGGAATTTAATTTCTATTTTCCGTACACCTTTTTGCGCTGAAGGTGAAGTGTGCTATAAATCTTATTTGAATTCTAAGCCTAACTTAGATTTGTTGGTGTTTATTTCTGATAGTTCTAAATCTGGAGATTTTGACCTAATTTTGAAGATAGATGGTTTTGATTACAGTAAACCTTTTGACAGGTAAACAGTATACGAATGGAGGAAACAATAATTTATTTTGGTTAATTTTAGAGAGATATCTGTTGACCTGACAAAAACAGTACGAAATAATGGTAGTATAGTGATACACACATTACTGCTTCCAACTAAATTTAGAAGAGAATTGAATATACGAGACTTGATCAATTCTCCAGGTTCAACTTATCTGAAGAGTTATCTAACCAAATATGCAATTCCATTGAGTGCTACATTTAATTTACTGAAGGATGAAACTAAAAAACACTCATCTTTTAAACCTGTTACACATATCAGATCAAAATATGCAATTGTTCTGTGTTCGGAAGATCTCAACATTCCACATACAAGCATTCCAGTAGAAATCATAAGACATTTGAAATTCAATAATCAGAAGCAATTTTTACCAATAATACACAGAGATATAATGCAAATGAGATTGAAAGATTTAGTAGAAATCACTGAAGACATGACTAGTACAAATTTCTCATTTATCTACAATCCTATATCTTATGGCAAACTAAGATTTTTACTACAGATAGATTCAACTCTATATCAATTCATTGACCTTGGCTTTAGTGAAAAAGATTTGGATGAAGTGAAGAGTGTCTTTGCAGATACAAACCTGTATTTGTTATGCATGACTGTATTCATTGGAAGTATACATGTAAGGAAAAACTGATTTCATTTATTAGGTAGTTCCTAAATTGTCTGAATAGTTTGCAATATAAAACTTGACAAATTAACTAATATAGGTAAGGTTGATTCAATACAAAATGTAAAGTTTGATACTTCCAGTCTGGTAACAAGTGAATATTTTTGGCATTGATAATTTTGTTGAATATCAAGTAGGTATCGAATGAAGAGTACTTATAATGATTAAAAATACTCCAATATAGGTACTTCTGATTATAAAAAAGGCCATATATTGCCGTATTCTAAAATTAAAATACTAAGTATTTAAATTAAATAAAATACTGTGTGAACACTAGAAATTTGCTGAATCATTTACAGAAACCTGGCAGTTTCTGTGGAGACAAGAAGGAGAACCATTTTTGTTATTATTGATTAACTCTTATTTCTAGTTATCGAATCATGATTATGATTTAATGAAAGGAGATAAAAAAAATTAAAACTACCCTTGTGTTATTAATTTTCTGCTTTATAGTTTTAGTTTTAATATATTCATTCGTGATAAGAACTCAATTCAAATCATACCGCAAGTAGGTATCGGTATTTATTCAAAATTGACCTTATTATTCTCAGAAGTTTCTTGTACTGCAATTTATTACATATTCTGGCATTTTAAATCGATATTTCGATAGATAATATTCCAAATATAGGTTACATTGAACTCAACAACTCAACAATCATTAACAACAAATTGTATTAGGTAAAATCAATTTTTCAAGACTCATGCTGCTTTTGGGTTGCAAGTTGATCTTCTCATAGGAGAAGATTATATTATTTGAAATCATTTGTTGATTGTGGGATTGTGGCTCATAAAGTTGTGATCAATCCTGTTCATACCAGATTGCAAAAATGTATTATAACTTATGTGCTTTTAAAATACTTAACAAATTAAAGTTGAGTTTGAACTTTAAATAAATATTTATAGAACAATTTAATACAATGTTACCAGACTGATTAAAAGAACACAACACCACATCAATATTTATAAATTTAAATACATAAAATCAAGTCAAACTCATTTCTTTGTGATAATTTATCCTATGGACATATATAAACCCGTCACTTTGTTTTTGAACACTCATTTTATAGAAACACTAACGTGACCATAGATTCGACTAGTGGCGTGTCATCTACCTGTTTATTCAAATCATTTTGAAGATGAAGTTGTAACGTTAATGTTTTTACCGTGAGCGGCTTAATGAGTTGACTATTTTATTTGTACAATGCACCCTGTACATAAAGGGCAGATCTTTGTGCCATGGTAGGAAGAAGTAAGCTTTGAAGTTTGTCTTTTGTTGACAAAAGTGTATTTTGTATTGAAAATTTTTTCAAATTAAGTTCAATAATTAAAAGTGGATCAAGATTTTCGGCGAAAGATTCAGATTCGAGAAGCATCTGCGAGGAATGTTATTTCAAGATGAGTTGAAAAGTGGAGACAATGTGATACTGTTACGAATCGAAAAGAAAAACTGGCTGACCTCAGGCTGCTTGGAATCCGCAGAATCAATACAGGATAAGGCAAGCAATTATTAATAGTTCGACCAGACCGATTGGCGGCTTTCAGCAGCATTAAATTTGTCTGAGTGGAGTGCTCGTATGTTACATAAGATGCATTTTCATCCGCACAAGATTGATGACATCCAAAAATTAACCAATCAACATAAAATAAATCGCCTCCAATTTTCAGAAACATTTCTAGATTTGAATCGCAATATTGATACTGAACATTGTTGCTATATGTTTATGCCGGATGAAGCTCACGAAGTTTGACATCGCAATAGTGATTTGCAGTTGCCCGCTAGGTCGCCGGATTTAACTGCCACTGATTTTTTTCTGTGAGACCTTTTGATAGCCAGAGTATACAAAGAAAAGAGACATGAACGTTAAATGAACTTGAAATGAAAATTCGTGATGAATTCAATATTTCACTAAATAATCTCATCCTTTCTAAATAATATGTGAATTTTATTTTTGATTAATGCTTTCACAATATAAAGAATTATTACCGTTCAAAAATACTTCACTCATTTGGCCGCTTTCTGTATAATATAACTGATAATAAAAAGTAAAGGTGTTTTCATTTTATCAAAATAAATACATGTTTCACCAATTGAATGGTAATTTTCAGAACTCTGTTAATTCTACAGATCTACAGAGGGTAGCTATTTACTTTACAAAATACTTATTTGGATTCTTTAATATTGATGTAGTGTTCAGGTATATTTAACTTTGTATTTGCAATTGGACATGATAGAAAACTTGATGTAAGTCAGTACTTACAAGATCTAATTCAAGAACAATTACTTAATTCGTGCAAATAGTGTTATTAAAATGTAAATTACTCAATAATAAGCTTCATAATAGACTACCCAAATTTGTCACAATAAAGAAAAATTGAGTCCAATGAAATACATCAACTTTTATCTACGAGAGCAGAGGCGTATACGGGGAACCAAAATATGGTGATTTAATGCAAATTGTCTCTATACCAAATTGCACCCATAGGGAGTTATAGGCCTTCAAAGTGCGATTTCAATTTTCGACAAATCAATCAATATATCAGTAACACTTAACCCAAATTTGGAACACTGTTTGGTAGAATTAAGGGTATCAATTGATTAAAGTGAAAGTCAACTGAAGCATACTGAGGAGTTGATTGGAGGTTATTCACCCTTAAAATCCTGCAGAATTGTATTACTTGTTAACAGATTTGAAAAATTATAGTTTCATTTGAGAACGAAAGAAATTTTCAAGAATGTTCCTTAGGAAATCACCCAAAAAATCAATGGCTATGAATTTTCACTTCAAATTTGACAATTAGAAAATATCAACAATTAAATGAGAAAACACGAAAACAATGTTATAGTATGCAACATGAAAAAATATGTACTTGGTATTAATAAATTAAAGAAATTGTTGAAAAAGTTCATTAAACAATAATCGTTGTAATAAAATAATGTATCAGCTAATTGTCAAATTTGAAGAATAAATTCAACTACGTATTGACTTTTTGGTGATTTCTTCAGTAAAAACAATGTTACATTCCCCATGCAATGAAATTTGAAACTGCCTACAGGCAGAAAATTTGTAGAATTACAAGGATGAGTCACCCTCAATCAACTCCAACGAATGTTTCAGTTGACCTTGACTTACCATCAATTAATTAATACTCTTGAAGCACCTAAACGCTACTACATTTGGTTGTGCTAAGTTGAACGATCACAGATATTTTTTTGTCTGGATGAAACTCTACTTTGAAGGCATATACCTCCTCAGGGCTGCAATTTCGTATATAGGTAAGTTGCGTTTAAACACAATTATTTAGGTCTCGCTGTGTTTTGTGTCGGCGGAACATACTGTGTATTAACAATTATTGTTTCACCATACAATCGTGAATTAATATTTGATACTGGTGATTGTTTCTTATTTATAGTGTTATCTCTTCTATAGTTTATTATGTCGTTAAACCTCATTGTGTCCTGTTGATTTATTTAGTAGTTAGCATATCACTGATAATGTTATTTGTAGTTACTTCTAGATTTCCTATCTTTCAAAAATGACGTTAGTTTTTGGAAAACACAGAAATCCATGGCTGGTTTATCAACACGCACCGTATTTTGGCGTGCATTTTCTCAAACAGTCATATTTTTCTATCTCTTAGATGAAGGAACCTCTTTGCTGGTCATTATTCCTAGTGGTATAGCTACACTTATAGAGGTAATATTAGGAATATCTTTATATATTAAAGTGATAATTATTGATTTTTGAGCAGTTTTGGAAAGTAAGTAAAATTTTGAAAACAACTATATCTTGGAGAAATGGATTGAAGTTCAATAAAGATTCAACAGAATCGCAAGAAGAAATGAAAACCAGAGAATATGATGAAGAGTGTATGCAATATTTAAGTTATGTTTTATATCCACTATGTTTTAGTGCCGCAGTTTACTCTCTTCTTTATCAACCTCACAAAAGGTACGTTTAACTAGAATATAATATGGTATAATAATCATATAAACATATACTATATTGAAACTGCTCATGGAATAGAATTAATAATTGCAATTTAATTCATATCTTGATGTCAATAGCCATAATTTAGAAAAAGAATGACAATTTAATAAAACTATGCAACAATCATGTTTAGGAAGTCATTTAAAAATAATTAGTATATTCTTCTATATTTCTGAGTTAGAGAACTGAAAGTTTTATTGAATTAGTAACAATGATTATTACTATTATAATTCACATTTTGATTTAAATAGCTTTATAGTTAGCCGTAATTTAGAAAGAATGGCAATTTAATAAAACTCTGCAATCATGTTTTGGAAGTCATTTAAAAATAATACTAAAATATATTCTTCTATATTCCTTAGTTGGAGAACTGCAAATTTTATTGAATTAATAATTATGATTATTACTATTATTATGCATATTTGGAGATCAGGTTATTTTGAGAAAAGTGTAGTGATCGAATGTCCAAATCTATTTAATCAGACTAAGGAAAAAATATTCAAATATGGTCCGACATCCCGCTACAAAATTCTATCTACGCGAAAGAACTTTATGAAAAAAGTTATGTCCTGTAAAATCAAAAAGAAATGAGTTGTCTGTCTGAACAATTTCGGCCGAAACAATATTTAAATAAATTATTTGTCGAGTTCAGTATGCCGATACCCTAACAATATATCTACAAGCTTTTTTTTATAATTATAGAGGATCGTAAGTTTATACTGTATAATTAATGAAAATATGGTATGTCACGCAAAAAGTAGCCGGAAGTGCTTGACAGCCCAACTTTATAATAATTACGTCGACGTAATTACGCTAGAGAAGATAATAGCTCGTGACTTAAGGGTCCGCAATTGTCATGCTTACATTCGATCTCAAAAAGGACATTTTGAAAAATTGTTATAAGTTATATTTTTCTTATATAAGACGTTTTGTTTTTTGAGCTATGTATCTTTCAATAACAGTTACAAGTTCAATAAAATTTCAATCTCTTAGTTCTAAAACTAAACAAAATGGAAAGAACTGTGATCAATCGATCAATAACTTCCTTCACTTTTGTTGCAAAATAGCTTTCAGACACTTCTGCGGGTCAAAAGTATGATTATAGAAGCAGAAAATATATTGGAAATGATTTAGAAACAGCTAACGAAAGACGATAAATTATACTATATTATATATAATAGAAATTTTATTCAAATGGTCTACATAATGTATTTTACTGCCACATAGTCAGGTTGAAATTATTCACACTGTAATATAATTTTTTTTTATATTGACTCCTGCTGTCACATCAATTATCAAAATTTGCCACAGAAAACACATAGGTCGTGTTCCAAAATGCACTGCCGGTGCTGTATGTACTCATAAAGCTTGCTGCCAACAGGATTCCAATTTCAGTAAGCGCGTTATCAGTGCTGATACAAATATTAAATTTCATTTCTGGTGGCCGACTTCAAAAAAACACCAGGAATTGATATTAAATATGGAAGGGGGCGTGCAGAAAATATTGATTTCACTCAAGTGATGAATAAGGCGATTCAGGTGCAACGAGTAGTTCAAAACTACTTACAACAAAACACAAAATTACCTCGAAGATGTTTTGTGCCAATACACTGACATCACATGACATCTTTGGGTGATAATATCATTTTATCTTCTGATCTATTATATTGACATCGTTATAGACGTCATTTTCGGTGTCAAAATGACATACTTTTTCGTACTGAGTACGTAATGATTTCATTGTAGTATTGAGTACTATATATAATGAAATAAAATGATTATAAACATAAAATTAAGCAGAATATCAAATTTTTATTTGAAACAAATAAAATTTAACGATTATAATTTTTACAATTATTATTGTTCATCGGTGTGAAATGGTTCTATTAGTTTGATTGTTTAATTGGACATTTTCGGTTTCTTGCGGTGAACAAACACACGGGGTAAGGGTATTGGTGATGACTCTTCGACAAGAATAGCTGCAGAAATCTTATTTTCTTGGGAGTTTTCAATATATCCTTCAGCAACACTATTATTTGTCCACCCACCATAGCGTTTGACACAGAAGATCTGCACCAGAATCTACTAGTAAAGAATCCGAAGAACTAAAACAGTGGCAGTTTTATGAAAACAACAATATTCGTAGGCATATTTTCAGTATGAATACCTACTGGCGGCTTACTACCTTTGTTATTGCTAAATGGTAAAAAGAAACCCAAATGTTTAAACGTTTTTAGATTTTTCTAGAAGAAAGGCAGATGCGTTTTCACCCAGTTCTTCAATCTCTGGCGGCAAACTATTCTCAAAATCGCTCACGTTTTTCAAAAGCACTCTAAAAAACTTCAGAAAGAAATATTAATAGGACGCGAATGTAAACAATCCATAAACAATATCTTAGAAATGCGTCATAGCAACGTTGCCCACTTGAATATCAGTTGAAAGTAATTACTATCAAAGAGGTTCTAAATGAAATCAAAATTCATTTAAAATTTACGCCAGAAAATAAAATTTTGTATGTATATATGATCCTTATAACATAAATAACTATTATACATTTTATATTATATTTGAATATTACTTCCTGCGCCAATTACTGTCATTTGCTCCGTACTCGCCATATTATTGCTCTGTAGCTTCCTTACCTTCTGAGCCGCAGCAGCCACAGTAGGAAGTGACGACAAAATTATTAACGTAAATATTGTTTCACAGCGTGCTGGAACGGTGCTAGCAGTGCTGACTGCGCATTTTGGAACACGCCCATAAAATAAACCGTGACGTTAAATATATGCGTTTGATATATATTTATATGATACATATTTATAACCAGAAGAACACTTGTCATTTTGGTTCAATAAAATACTATAATTCCATTTGAAAACCTGAAGATGAATATCAAAAATTCCACTTGAAAGGATGCTACCCCACCCAAAAATAAACCAGTTTCTATTCTCATCCCTTTATAGCGATTTGCAAATTTTCAAATCCACTCGAACTCACGCACACACATACATCAAGTCAAAAATAGTCTAGATGTATTGAGAAAACCTCAAAACTGATATATCCGGGGTAAAAAACGTTTTGGGCCTAGTTCAATACTTCCCTCATAGAACGTATAGTGAGGGAAGTAAAGATAGGGCTTCCACTGTCCTACTCACAGGTTCTAACTGTAAAATGTAACATTTTTAGTTCCTTGCTTTCACCTACATTTGACTCACATGTGTGCAAAATTGAAACGCCCTATCAATGAGTTAGGAGCAGACTCGATATCCGAAATTTTGTACATGTTATGATAACATGTAATGTAATTAACAATAGAGGGTAGTACAAGTGAAGTATTATATTTTTATTTATTTATTGTACACAACGGGAAGGCCCAAATAATACATTCAAAATTGAAGAATAAATATGAAACAATTTTAAATTTAAATTACAAGATACATTTAATTAAAAATACATTTTAGTTCTCTTTTACTGCATTTAAAAATATCTCTAGAATCTGTAAGTGAATTTACAGCCCTAGCTTTCTCACAATTAGTAGTGTGTATACCATAATGCGTATGATGAAAATCAACCGATAGTAAAACCTTACTACGTGTCTGATGATAATGCACTCTAATGTTAAATATATCAAATTTCGTTATTTAACATCCTAGGAGGGAACATGACGAAATTATTGTTACGGCGAATAGTTAGGCCAAGTAAATCCAATCTAGATGAGTATTCATAATCATTTTTTTTAATGTTTTGTTTAAATAATAAGTAGTTAGCAAACTTTCCTTGTACTCGTTCAATGCGATTTACGTGGAGCTAAAAACAAGGTTTCCAGATTATACAGTAGTATTCCAGTATCGGTTGAACTAAACTATTAAATAAGCTTATTGTTATTATAGACATGATATTAGTAAAATTCTGACATTGTCTTTTGATAAATCCACACATTCTAAAAGCACCATTTACAATATTTTCTATGTGAATATTATATCTATAGTCAATTGTCACACCCAGGTCATTCACTAAACCACCCTGTTCTAAGTATCATCAATTTAGTAACCATAAAATATTGTATTCTTCATTTCAGAGAATGAGATTTTTTTACGATTAGTTATATTATTTTAAATAACCTTAGATTCACAATAAAAATAATAGGTGCACTATTTATAAATAGATGTCGGCTCAGTTGTGATGTCACAGATAGGTGCGCTTCTTAAATTTCATTTAGGTAGCTTCGGGTATGTGCACTGAGTGATATAAGCAATAAAGTTCAAATAATAAAAAATTGTAACTACGAGGAGTCTGAAGTGAATACTATAAATACTGTAAATACATAGTAGTAGTTTATAATAAACTTCTGTCATAATAACGATAACAATAAACAAAAACACAGTATTTGTTATATTATGCTATAACGAATATATTTGATGTGATGTCAGAAACCAAGTGATCGCGCAACGATTCCCATACACTGGCTCATCATTGTAATACGCGAATCGGCCGTGTGCGGATACACACAAGACTGCTCACTATATTTTCTACAAATGGAATGTATCTAACCAGCGGAATTGCTAATATAGTTATTATACAGAATGTTGATGTTGATATGTGTGCGTAAAAACTGGAGACGATTGCGCAGTTCCTATTGCTCGTATGTATTTGAAAATATTTGTTTTTGGTCGGGCTAGCCCCGTTTCAAGTGGAATTTATACATTCACTTTTAATTTTTCAAATACAATTATACAGAGTGGTTGATGTCATAATTGTACCGGGATATCAAAAATTATCTTGGTCAAGGGTGGTTGTGGAATCTAAAACGCGTGTCTTGCTTTACGTTTGAAATATTTATGTCACTGTCACACTGACATCATCAATAACCTACAAATTTCGTACCTATTTATTTCAGTTATAAAACAATAATGAACTACAAATTATGAAATAACGGTTTTGGTAACAAGAAAAACTAAATTACAGTAATTGTTGGAAATGTCCCCCGTTTTGTTCGAACAAGTTGACGCGCATCCTCATGCTGTGAAAACCGTTTTGCAGCATTTCTGGCGTTATGGTTGCACATTGCTGAAGTATTCTTTGTTGAAGTTCTTGCAAATTATTCACCGGAGTCATTGACAACTTCTTCTGTACGAACTCTTGGTCTACCAGCACCTTTTTTATGAGTCACACAACCAGTTTCGCGACACACTTCAATACAATTTGTAAGGCAAGCATAAAAATTGTCCGGTAATATTGCCACGTTTGGGAAGTGCTCTCGAAAATTGTCCAAACACAAACGTTGACTGTATTGCCAATTTCCATTAACTAGCGCACCCGTTCGAAAATAGGCTTCAATCATGAAAATTTTGTGCTGTGTGGTAAGAGGCATGATTCAGAAACTGGATTAGAAAATTTCAGCACAATGACTTAACAGATTCTGACACAACAAAACATATTCAAAAATTTAAAGTAAGACACACGTTTTACATTCCACAACCACCCTTGACCAAGATAATTTTTAATTTGTAGTTCATTATTGTTTCACAACTGAAATAAATAGGTATGAAATTTGTAGGTTATTGATAATGTCAGTGTGACAGTGACATAATTATTTCGAACGTAAAGTAAGACACACGTTTTAGATTCCACAACCACCCTTGACCAAGATAATTTTTGATAACCCGGTACAAATTTCATTACCTTCATATTGCTTAATGTTATTAATGCTTACGTCCCGCCTGACTCCCGTACTGCAATCTATGAACAGCTCTTTGAAGCAATTTATTAAATCACTTTATTGTTTGTATGGTAGTAATATCATATTATTGGGAGATTTTAATATATGAACTTTACTCCTCATACACAAGAAATTTATGGCCAAACTCAAATCTCCCTACTAAATAATTTTGCAAACATCTTTGATCTAAGCCAATAAAATTTTGTATTTAACGTTAGTAATAGACTGTTGGACATCCATGGCCCTGCGTTAGAAATTGCTTGCTGCGTTCCCATAAAATTAGGTTGTCGACAGTCGTTTCAGAACTGGTACAACTTCCATAGAGCTAACTTTCCTGCACCTTATGAAAACATACAATATTGATTGGATTTCTCTTGAAGGCTTTCTTATTGCAAATAAGAATATATTTATTGAAACAAAACTGGTATTACGTGAATATAGGAAAATAGACACCTAAACCCCAAGAGGTTTGTATTGTGTCGTATAATTTATTGCAACAGTACAGTAGATAATTGAATATTTCGATTTATTAGTCAGATAATAAATATAATTTATATTTCGAGTGAGCAATATAACAATAATTAAGAAACTCTGAGACAACTCACAAATATGTGGGCGTTATCAATGAGATAAGTATAGACTTCATATTTAAATCTTTTAACATCATTATTAATTGATCTCAATGCTAACGGAAGTTTGTTATAGACTTCTGGTCCATTGAACGAAAAACTATTTTGACATTTTGTTTTGGAGAATTTATTAATTTTGATTTCTTTATTGTAAGCTGCTCTTGTGTGATAGGCATGATCTATGCACATAGTTTCCACTTTTAGGTGCTTGTAGATTAGACATTGATATATGTAAAGTGTTCTTACTTTTAGCACATTCATTTGTTTGTAGAAAATATCCGTAGAAAATCTTTTAGATTTGTTTAATATTATTTTTAAGACGTAATTTTGTACAACATTAAGAGGTAAATGATGCTAGTGACTATTTTTACGGAAAATTATTTGACTAGTGTACTCTTTGAAGAAAACTATAATGTAATATAATAATACAGTATTAATAACATTAAGTACTTTGCAAAGATCTGTGATATTTGTTCATTTTGGAGTAAGTTTCGACTCTATGTTATTTTGCTAAGAAAATTGAGGCAAGGGAGCTTTTTCATGAAGTTAATTTAAATTTTCTCATTCTTGATCTGATCAATTCACTAATGTATTTTCATTATTATGATTGTGGTAATATGCTGGATAAACATGTTTATTATAATTATTAATAATATAATTTTAGCTGGTATTCATGGACCATTTCCAGTCTAGTCAATGGAGTGTATGCATTTGGATTCCTATTTATGTTACCTCAACTATTTATAAACTATCGACTGAAATCTGTAGCAGCATTACCATGGAGAGCGTTTACATACAGGGCATTTAATACTTTTATAGATGATATATTTGCATTTATTATCACAATGCCAACTGCTCATAGATTGGCCTGTTTTAGAGATGATATAGTATTTCTTGTTTACTTATATCAAAGATGGTGAGTTGAATCAATATATTTCTTATGAGTATTTAGATGAATTCTAATGTAATCATCATAAAATGAAAAATCATATACCTGGGTTCGCAGAAAGTTTTAATAATTTTTAACAGTGTACATTATAACAAATTACTGATACATATTTATGAAAACAATAAATGGATAATTATACTCTAAATTATCACTAACTAATTTAAGTAATGTTCCTCAGAAGATCCACAGATCTTCCTCGTTCATTGGCTTACATTTGACTTTGTGGAAATAGGGAATTAATAAATTGTGGTATTGAGAGATGCGAAACTATAAAAAATTAACAGTCTTTCACTGTCAAGATTTGTCAAATTTTCCTGAATCCTTGGGAACTGGTGTTTGAACCTTCTTGAGAACCAGAAAACAGCAATTCTCCTTACTAGCATTACAATTGAGATGAGAGTATAAATAAAAGATTCGTGATAAAATATTGATTACTTTGGATTAATGCACGAAGGGGACATTTTCTACATCAATGTAACGATGAACAATTCTAGAACATGATTTACATGCTTAGTTGTGCGGATGGTTCTTGGTTTACCTTTCCGATTTCTGATTTTACACCGTGCTAATGCTTCTTCAATTCTGAACCCTCCTTCTATCAGGAATACGTTGGCTTTAAGGATTGTTTCTCACTCTCACTATTTAGAAAATTACCATCTCTGTGTCACATATTTTTTCTAAATAATTCGCTTGTGATTTTATAAATTTAAATGAGAATATATATTTCAGGCTGTATCCCGTTGATAAAAGCAGAAGAGATGATTTGGCTCCAGGTGAGGATAATAAAATGGCGGAGAAGAAAGAGGATAAAAAGAAAAAATAGTTCAAGTAGAATGGATATTAATTGATTATATTTATTTTACGATTGAAAATCAAGTCATAACCGAAATTAAATGTTTCTTATTCCATTATACCAAAATGAAGTTGTCTCCATAAATCATGATACTATAGTTGCCTAAAAAAAGGGGAATTGCAAGTGAAAGCAATATTTATAGTAGATCCACTAATTTACTCAGATACAATTTGAAAAAAGCGTGGTTCTGATATACGTTCAATAATGCAAATGAATAAATTGCTTTACAACTATGACTCTTCTACCTTTGTGAAATGTTATAAATATTAGGTTAATTCTTGAATCTGGCAAATGTATGTTCTCGTGTAGCGGCCAAATAGTAAATGCAATACACTTGAAATTTTGACACAAATAGATGATGCTAGAAATTTACTGGCATAAAAATGCATTGTCTTACCTTAAACTGTTTTTTGAGTTACAGAGCAGAGCGGTCCGTCGAAATAATCGACGCTATTCGCTTAGTTTCCTCTCGCTGTTCGAAGCGCTAACTATCTGACCAATTGTAGGCAGAAATAGGGCTAAAGAATGGAACTTGCGCAACTAGACAAACTGCAGCTCGCGTTTGATCCGACATTTGCCAAAGACGGCGTGAGTGTAGCGTCTCGCGCTCTTTATCTGCTCATGCGAATGGCGGCGTGAGTAGCGAACGAAGTGTTTCCTGCTTTCAGCACGTTGTTGAATTCTACATACCGGTCGAACGGTGACTACTATATACTGTGCCTTGAGTCTAGCCAGACTGCGGTTTGCTTTCTTGATCGGCTCACTCACTCTCTTCGTCTTAACCCTTTGGACATATGCGCAGCATACTAAATATAGTTCAATTTAAATAATATCAGGTATTACCAATTTCACAAATCTAGCTAGAAAAACCCTGACCCCCTATGTGTGTATACTATAGCATGTTGAGATTTCTATTTGTTAATAATTTATTGAAAAGGATTAATTTGGAAAATATGTCTTTGCAAGTTAAAACTTGACAGCTGAACTGAAAACTTTTTACAAGCTAGTAGCTTTCATACTATTCAAAAACTGTGTTTTATTATTATCATATATATTACTAGCGACCCGCCCCGGCTTGACACGGGTGCAATGCTGATAAATTCAAAGTGCTATAGGGAGAACCGCGGCCTCCGACGCGCTATTTATAGGCACGCTCCCGCCCGGCCGGCCATTACCGCCGCAAACGCTACGTCCCGCAATTTTTAAATCTGTAATATCTTCGAAAATATTCATTTAAATCATATGCTGTAAAGGGCCATGTAGATCTATATTAAATCAACAATGTATTTAAGGTATTTAATTGGATAAGGATTAATGCTGTATTGGTTAAAATCGCTTCGAAAATTAGCCATTATTTGTCGTAAAAAGTAAATGACAAAAAACTGGTATTGTGGGACAACCATAAGAGATAGACATATACCATCGCAAAGTTTTCTGTAGACCTTTTCAATGTGTACAATACTTAGTACATTATTTTGATATATCTCGTAGGGTTCAGCCTGCGTTTGCAATGTAAGCGGAAAAAATGTAATTATTTACGACATCACATTAGAAACCTCCACTATTTAATGGATGTTATTATACATATAAACCTTCCTCTTCAATCACTCTATCTATTGAAAAAAACCGCATCAAAATCCGTTGCGTAGTTTTAAAGATTTAAGCATACATAGGGATATAGGGACAGAGAAAGCGACTTTGTTTTATACTATGTAGTGATAGTACAAAATCTGTGAACATGTTCTTTGAATTTTAAACATTTCAAAAATAAAAAAACTGAAATGAATAATATACGTTGACACTGTAATAATTTGAAGGCTTATACAAAGTTATTGAAGGTGAAAATCGAAATTTGATTATAATTTTTCACTATTTAGAAATGAGTAGCAAGTAAAATGTTGTACAATACACGCTAGGTGGTAGTTATTATAGCCTCAAATCTTCTTTGACAGTAAAAATTGTTTTACCTTGTTAGTAATGTAAACTGCTATAATTTTTCGATCATGTTTTTAAGTTTGTTTAAATCGAACATTAGTTTATTTCACAGATTGACGTTTATGTTATTTCATTGTGAAATAACAGTTCACTGGTTAATTTCCCCCATAAAAAGTGTATTTGGTCAAAATTATTATGAACTGGCTAGTGAAAATATACGAAGTATCAACTCTAATAATTCCAAAGAATAATGATTGTACAATATTTAATTTTAATACTATGAGAAGGTTGTCAAAAAAAATATAAAATATTGACATTTATATGTGAATCGGAAAACTCAAGGAGATTCACGCTGTTATTTAATATCAATATCTTTTGAATTGTTTCACCACACATCGGTTTCCTCCGTACTACAATTTGAATTGATCCGTTGCGTAGTTTTAAAGATTTAAGCATACATAGGGATATAGGGACAGAGAAAGCGACTTAGTTTTATACTATGTAGTGATAGAACAAAATCTGTGAACATGTTCTTTGAATTTTAAACATTTCAAAAATAAAAAAACAAATGAATAATATACGTTGACACTGTAATAATTTGAAGGCTTATGCAAAGTTATTGAAGGTGAAAATCGAAATTTGATTATAATTTTTCACTATTTAGAAATGAGTAGCAAGTAAAATGTTGTACAATACACGCTAGGTGGTAGTTATTATAGCCTCAAGTCTTCTTTGACAGTAAAAATTGTTTTACCTTGTTAGTAATGTAAACTACTATAATTTTTCGATCATGTTTTTAAGTTTGTTTAAATCGAACATTAGTTTATTTCACAGATTGACGTTTATGTTATTTCATTGTTAAAGAACAGTTCACTGGTTAATTTCCCCCATAAAAAGTGTATTTGGTCAAAATTATTATGAACTGGCTAGTGAAAATATACGAAGTATCAACTCTAATAATTCCAAAGAATAATGATTGTACAATATTTAATTTTAATACTATGAGAAGGTTGTCAAAAAATATATAAAATATTGACATTTATATGTGAATCGGAAAACTCAAGGAGATTCACGCTGTGTTATTTAATATCAATATCTTTTGAATTGTTTCACCACACATCGGTCTCCTCCGTACTACAATTTGAATTGATTTTACAGGTAATAAATTTCAAAGATACGGTTGTACATTATTTGATAACTCACACCAGCATTCTAAAATGGACACAGGTGTTTACATGAAAGTGCGAGTCGTCAACTCGTCACATTCTAAGCGGAGAATCTAGAAGCACAACTGGTTCAAACTGGATGCTCCACCTCACTCTTCTCTTTCACAAACCGTCACGATGTTGGTCGCAAATACCGCTTCAGTATATGTGCTGGATCTGTTTATATTTATAATTATAGGTTGGACTACATCTGAAACGAACAGCTTGTAGTTGAAATATCGGATGATCTAACATGCCATATTAGAATTATACGTGCATTGATTTATTATCGTAACGCGATTGCCTTGATAGATACTTTAAATTTGAAAATTGTGCCTCGATCTACCTAATAAAGGCGAAGCCGGATTGTGTGGTATTGGACTACAAAGTTCACATATCCAGAAAAGTTACAGGAAAAGAGGCTGTCTCACATGACTATCTGAACAATCGACCTTGGAAGACGGCGGAAACAGGAATTGACGAAGCCCTCCCGAAAAGAAATCTGCGTGTATAAATTGAGACACCTACGACACTATTCCAGAGAAAAATATATGGCATAAATCTATTATTTTCAGGTGTTTATTGAAAAATAATAATAACATTTCGGAACAAGTTTGTTCTTTTCTAACATACTGCAAATATTGTTATCAAAAGTGATACAAAAATACAGAGATCGTAGAAAATGATTTCCTGAGGTGGTGGTGGATAACTGTAGAGCCACTAGAAACTTGGTGAATATAATGACAAAATTGTTAGGTTAGCATTTTACAATAGACAAATAAAATAAAACAAATTTATAAACTTTAATTTAGTAATAATTATTATTACTTTGTTTCTATATCATAAATTTTTAGTTTAACTACAGTTGGGACATTAAATTTATTTGAAACTCACTATAATAATTTTTGACCATATAAGTTGAAGAATGTGCCGGTCCATAACGCAACAAAAAACTTTGTAACTTTTTGAATTCTGAACAACTAACAATGATTATGTTGAAGTCAAATAGTTGGCAGAGTTTGCATATCAAATCTAATTGTAATTACAATAGATCCTTATAATAATAACTGTAAGTACTTAATACAAATAATTCAAGAATCTAGATTTACCAACAAATGTTTGTCTTTTCTCAAGAAAACTTAGATTTCAAATAATTTAACTCTTATATAAAAAATGTTTTTGCAATCTGTGCTTCTGTACATATCTGTGATAGGTATATTTATTATTCAATAAATTATAAATTTTGAAACATTATATTTTCTTGTTTTTAGTCAATTAATACTTGATAATGAATAAATAAATGAATTGTGAGAATCATACTTCAATTAATTTGAATTTAAAATGAGCTCACACTGGGGTAACACCAATTTTACAACAAAAAACCTTCTATCCTTTTAAAAAAAGAATGCAAATTTACAAAGATTCATGTTTTCCAAGCGTAAGCTTCCTGAAAATTTGGAGTAATTCTGAGAATGTTTAGTCTCATAATTACGTTTTATATTGCATTCTTTGAGGACTGATATTGTTTCATTGCAAATTATACTTCTTATTATCTATCTACCATTCGTTCCTTTGGCATATTTATACAAACCCATACAAAAGGCACCCAACATCAATAAAGACAATTCGTTGTCTCCCGTATTCATAATAAAAGCATACGAACCTTCCAGAAAGAAGATCACGCAGCAGAACGTTTCCAGAACATGCTCGTGTGTGATTTCTACTCTAAAACCATAGTCAAAATATAAAGGTCTGTTGGAGCTTCCCTACCATCGTTTCTCCCGCTAGGTGACGTCACCTAGCTCCACCAATCACAGCCTTGCTCTCATTGGCTCGTCGCCGCCACGTAATCACATTATGTCGTCGTCAATAACATTAAATAAACGACCAATCAGCTTGCACTCGAATTTTAAAAAGAGTAGAAGGGAGGCTCCAACAGAGCTTTATAACTTTGACTATGTCTAAAACTACCTCTCGTCATGTCGCAGGACCGCCGACAGGCTTACTTCGCGGGGACAAAATGCACCTTTCCCTGGTCTAGCTATTCGTCGTCTCCTTCAACGCCACGGGTTGGCCTCTTTTCTCGTCGGACACCGCTATACAGGTGGTCTGTGACTCAAACATCTTCTCAACGATACTCCCCGGGGACAGCTGCTGCTGTAGGTTTCCTTGCAGTCGATTCTCGGTCCTCGCGTAGCCGGTTGAAACGCGAACAGTGCCACCTAACGTGCTCTCCGTCCACGGACACTAGTTGGCAGGTCGGGCACGACGCATCATCATCCAGTCGAAAACGGTGCACATACGCCCTAAAACATCCATGTTCTGTTAGCTGCACGAGGTAGTGATCTCTCCGTGCCTCCTACTGGTTCATGCGGCAACATCTGGAATGAGGCGATTGGTCCACCGTGCCTTAAATGCATTCCAGAGACGCCGACATTGCTATTCTCACATCCTGGGTTATGGTGCGTCGGTCGGTATCTCCAACTTCGCGCTTACGTCTGTAGATCTCTGCTCTCTATTCTGTAAATTTTACGTTTTTATTTATATCATTGGAACGTTTTCATTTTCCAATTTTATCAGCTCGTTCCGTACTGATCAATTCAAGTTCCTTTAGTATCATTGGGGTTCATGAAACCATTGATAATATAGATTTAATCAATTTTGAAACTTCATCAAATGATGAATAACCATAGATTTAGATAGGAAAATTACGTAAATAACCAATAACATATGCAACACATCTTACAGTGCGAGCTTGCAAGTGTTGCATATGTTTTACATAACTACTTATGGCTCTTTAAATCAAAAGTATGTACCAAGAAGACCTCTTGGTATGATCTAAAATTATATATAGATAGGATACCTTCGATTTTTCTTTAACAGCATCCCATTCCTATGCAGCTAACCGAGGCGAACTAGAGCAAAATACGGATTATGTTGCTCCTAAAAATCTGTGCGCATGTGACTTGCTGCGTTGCAGAACACTTGCAACATTCGTCAGTTTAATATTACTTCCATGTCCATGGATTTCTAGGCGTTCCAATAAATACTTGGAGAAGTTGTCCAAATGGCGACGATTCTGCTACGCTGTAACTTTGTGTGCACGGAAGATTTTTACGTCATCGTCTCCGGCTTTCAACTAATAATGCCAACAAGATAAATTGATCAATGTCTCCATATATCCTTAGTATTCACTTTACCTCAAATATCCTTAGACACGATAACTCATAATCAGTCTACTCACAAACTAAGTAAACAATGATCTAAATCTTCAAGGACAATTTTGACCAAACTATTCTATATATTATACATGTACCATGTATCTATACTATTTTTTGTGGTTCGTCATACTTTTGAAAACATCGAATTAAAATTTTGTATTCTGGTTTGGTTCATACAAAAAAGAAGATCCCTATTTTTTGTTAGTGAATGACGAAATCATTGAAATTCTTACTGATAAATAGATTCAAAATATTATGCAAGTTGAGATTCCAGTTATAATATTGCGAATTATTATTATGTTATTCTGACTGTTCCTCCTTAAGGTAGTTGTCGTGAAAAACGCGTACAGTCAGAAAATTCTGAATTTTTGTATATTTAATAAGGACATGATAATACAATTACTATTAAAATTTGAAGTCAATTGACCGTTTCTAACTCAAGATACACTTAATTAAAAATCGGTCCATTAACATGGAGAGTATAGGCACTACATAGAGTTTGTACCAGTTTATCAGTTTTTATAAGAAACTAACCGTCAGAAATTTTTAAAAAACTAACAGTCACTTAATGTTTGTATTCTGAATTAAAAAAAAAAAAAAAAAATATTGACCGTCTCATTGTCAAGAAATATTAATTTCAAGTTCAACAATTTATGAGAAAGTATACGTACTAGCGAGTTGGACATGCATATGAGTACTACTGTGTGGGTTACGTCTCCATGGGTACAGTCTTACACAAAAATTATAGCACATTCTGCTACAAGCTCGTGTGCTCTCTGACCGCGCGCATGATACAAGACTTTCTTACAATATTGTACCACGACAACTACCTTAACTCCAGTGGGTCAGTCAGACATCGTAACATTATAGATGCACTGACTCTTCACTCTTTTATATATCTTGATATTCAGATGAAGAAGGGCTGCTTTATTCTTTTGTCGGAATATCATCCACTCTCGATTCAACCTTAGAAACCCACAAAAATAGCTAATATATTATTCGTAACTATAAAAAGCAACCAATTTTGAGAATTCAATTTCATGTAATACTGATTCAAATAGTATACTTTAATTTCACAATGTTACGGAAAACAATTATATACCAAAGATACCTATACAGCTTGACAAAAAACCTGTAGGTACTTTTCACCCTTTGTGTAAGCCCCTGACAGGGGTTCAAAAATATATACGAATGTTCCTATAAAACAATTAGTAGATATATTCTTTTTAGAGAATATTTTGGGAATGGAATTTCACATAATGTAAATAGCTTATGTGCGCCTGCTATTCTCATTATAACGATGTCCGATTCGGTATTCAGCTTTATATCCTGGTGAAGAACGGTTCGTCTTCATCATGTTTGGAACATATCGGTTCATGTTCATCCTTCCTTTCAACTCCTACGGAATAATTAATGGCTATAAAAAATGTATTATTGGGAAAATCTTGAAGAGTCGAAATGTTTTGTGAAGTAGATTTGATTGATTTGAGATGACCATACCTGTTTGTCTATTTGGAAATTTGATTCCTGACATGAATCTTACCTTGTCAATTTAATCGATCTAGGTTGCTTTTGGTTTTCTCCTCTCATATGCTAACATTTGCAATTCAGGTCGCAATCTAACTTTTGCTACATATTTGAGAAAATTTTATTATAAACTGTTAAGCCGATCCTTCTTGTTTCCGCCTCTGGTTGTATATATAATTATCGGACTTCCTATATATAGAGATTTATCTTCAACCTTAAGAAATAGCATCAAAGATCATTAATTTGAAACATTACTTATATTCCCTTCTATTGCTACCTTAATTCAATTTTTTCCTTATTTTTTTATGTTTGGAAAGTTTCTAATAGAATCCCGTCCGATATGAAAATATTGTTTATAGATTCACTGCCTGGACTTAAAAAAAACTGTTAGAAGGTAAGTGACTCGAATCCTTATTCCTGGCACCTCCACCAATAATTTCCCATCCAACTTTAATAAGTTGAAACAAGAATATATAGTCTGTTATGGTACATTAATACACAAGTCACTGTATTGTAATCTTCCACTATGTTTATTGTTTCAAATAAATCTGACAAAATTTTAAAACAAGGTTTCAAAAATAAGCAATATTCTATCAATTTTTAAGTTGTTTTTTTCTTGCTAACCATTAGCAATCTGAATGCATTTTACAGATATACATGATGATGATTGAACTCGGATGTATATAGCATTAGCTGAGATTATTAGAATTAAAAATATGAAAATGATTTGAAAAAGAACTGATAATCTATTTTCTACTGGATTCGGTTGACATTCATTTACAGTAATTGGCATTGAAACTAATTTATATTTATATTTCAATTTATAAATGCTCACAATTTTGATATTATCATTACATTTTATATTTAATTTAATATACGATCACGTTTTTTAATCCACGTGACGTTGATTTCCAATTTTGATGATTTAATATGTATAAGTTCTAAAGAATTCCTGACAAGAATTTTTGTTTTGTTTCTTTAACAACCGGTAAGGTCGACTATTTTGATATTCAAATTTTCTTTATAGATTCTACTTTGCCATTAGATCCAGATATTAGAAACCTACCTATATTATATTTATTAGTTTTTGAATTTAATTTATCACCCAGTTACATAGGTACTCAGAATGAATGAACGCTGGAACTCTAGAATAACATCTTCATCCCTAACTCTATATTATTCTTTAAAAACAAATATGAATAAATTAATAAGTCTAGAAGATCTATAACAAAATGATTCGTCAATTCAAGAATCTCACAACCAATTCAATATATTTTTAAATTACTCTAATGTAATACCATTGAATAACAATACAATATTTTTTAAATCCTGTTACTGATCGAAATGCTTAAACAATTATTATGAATGATGTTAATCATCTTGAAAATTTTGCATATAATAACATCGACCGAATAAGGTTATCTAGCTAATATATTTTGTATGATTTGAACAAATACTGAAAGAGCTAAAGTTATACAAATTCAAAATCGTTTATTCTCGGTTTGTAGACGATGTGGGAAAAGTTTTTGCTCATCATATTCTATTCATATTCATCCCTAGACAGAAAAAGGTTCTAATAATTATACAACAGAAAATGGAATAGATATAGACAATAATAGACTCATAGCTCATCTTCCAAACATCGCAAATATATTTAAAAAAATATTAAAATATAAGTTAAACAAATGTTATAGAACATTATATGTGTAACTTTCAAATTGAAGGTTGTAACACAAGCAGCATTTATCAAATATCGAACGATGTAATAAAATTGTCGTCAAAGCTGAAAACGTTGTCTGTGATGATTACACCTTATTAGTCCAAAGGTTCTGATTAAATCCACCATTATTATGCATATTTAAAGATGTGTAGTTGGAGGTACCACTTATTGTTGTATATATCAGGTCTTACCTGTGCGATACACAAATCAACATACAAATGCTTATAGTGAAGACAGTATCAGACCCATATAGTCAAAAATACAAAATAGCAAGAACAAATTACCCTATGGTGTTAGCTTGGGCCCTCCATATTTCATTCCATATATCAATAAACATTCCTGGCAGCTTACAACTATGACGGACTTTCACGACGTAATTTATTAATATTTTCTCCTGTGAAATCATTTTTTCAAAATAAAATATTCACCAATTCACCTAATTATAAATGTACATCCAAAAATATAATGATTGTCCACATCTAAAGTTTGATTTTAGGTGTATATGTATCTACATTCATACATAGGTTCTAACTGTGATTGGGAAACTTATTTTTTATCATAGTTTCATTCTTAGATAATAAAATGTTTCTCCTGTATATATCACGATCGCGTATGAATAAGTTCATTTAAATTAAACGATAAGGTGGAATGCTGATACATCATTCAGTGTCGATGTCGCAATCGGCGGCGAATGTAAGAACTAACGTGACTTGACTTTCTTTTGTCATCATTTATGGTGGAAGCCACGGTGATTAGGCTGTGGTGGAAGCGCAACAAGTTGTTTTCTTATATTCTCTGTGATATTTCTAAAAATATACACGTGTTGTTTTTTAATTCAATCCTCCAAGAAGTTTAGGTGTAATTTTGAAAAGTTATGTTTGATTCTAGTTACTTTATAGTTACGGATAATTTCTTAGAACTATTATCATAATTGTACTGCATACACGCCAAGTTTTGACAGGATAATGAATAAGAAATCCAAAGTTGTGTTTAAGAAGAAACAAACGAATTTGTTTGGAACATGTAAACGTCGTATGACTCTAAGGAAGTTGTTTCGAAATCTACAGGAAAATGAAGATAACCCTACAAATGACAATAAACAAATAACTAAGTGTGTATTCTTAGGTGCCTTATGTTTGAAACCAGTGCCTGATATTTTCCAAGTAACTCTACAACCTCATACATTTAAAAAACAAAAGCAATCAATAACTGTAAGTAATATCAATAACAATAATGGTAAAGCTGTAAATAATAATATCAATAAAATAAGTAAAAATAAATCTTATTCCAATAAGAAAAAAGTATCGAAGAAAATTGCTTCAAGTAAAGATAAACTTCTCCTTGAAACAAACAATCAAGAAAAACCTAGAAATAGAATATTAGAATTATTCAATAATAAGATAAAGGCTGAAAGTATATCCACAAAAGATAATTCTATCATTGTAGGTAAACACAAAGCTCCACTAAAAATTAAATTAAGTTCTTCTAGCAAAAAAAAGGTTACGAAAAAGCCAAAAGACATTGAAATAAAAACACCACCTAAAAGTTTCTCTAAAACTAAAGCTGTTAAAATTAATGCTAAGCCAAAAATGCCACATTTAGGTCAACCCAAAGAAAACAAGACTCCTCCAAAATCCAAAAGTTCTCCAAATAAAAGTAAACCCGATAAACTCAAAATGGACATACATTTTGTGAAAGAAAAACAAAAAGTTGCAACAAAATTGAAAGTGCTTCCAGTTGAAATGTCTCCTCCCTGTAATGAAAAGACTGTCGAAAAAGTACATTTGATTAAGCCCCAAAAAAATTCTTACAATATGAAAATTGATGAGTATTCTAATCTTGACTATATGGAAATCGAAGTAAATGACGATATTGCTAGAGCAGTTAAAGATGAACATATAGAATATAACAGCTCTCAGAATTTTTGCACAACTTCAGACACATTCCTATCTGAACATTACCTAGATATGGATTTAGATGATGAAATCGAAGGGTATTTGGAAATTGATGGAAATACCGTGAAAGATCTGGAAGCACTTACTGGTGATACTTGCTTTGACTTTATTACAGATATAGATGATTCTTCATTCTCTGGAAATTTTATTCCAAATGTTTTCACTTCTAGTGAAACCAATAACATTTCAGAAGAAGCAGAAACCACCCTTGTTGAGGATATTATTGAAGTTGAAGAAACAAATCAATTGTTAGAAAGATCAAGACAAAGATCTAAAAAGTTATGTGAGAAAAATCAGGATCCACAAATAATTGAAAACTTGGAAAAACAAGTTAAGTCAGTTGTTTATAGTGATTCTGATTCGATAATAAGTGAAAAAAAGAAACCTACCATAAAAAATGTCTGTGAAATTATCACTCTAAAGAAAAATCAAATTGAAAAAACTATCAGAATGTCTAAAACTGAGTATGATATCCATGGAACAACAACTTCAAACAAGAAAAAGGAAATATCTACTCTGAAAAAGGGTCAGATTGCAAAAAATGTTTCGATTGAAACTCAGCATGAAACTTTTGAAAATCAGAAAAAGTCTCGGGAGACAACTAATTCAAACCAGAATGAGATTGAAATAACTGCCATCAAAGTAATTGATACTAAGAAAAATGTTATTGGAAAAAATATAAAGGAGACCACAACACATAGTGAAACTATTATAAATGAGAAAAAGGAAATATCTACTTTGAAGAAGCATCAAACTGGAAAAATTGTTTTAATTGAAACTGAAAATGATACTTTTGTGAATCAGAAAAAGGGTCAGGAGATATCTAATTCGAAGCAGTGTGATATTGAAAAAATTGCTATCAAAGTGTTTGAAACTGAGGAGGATACTACTGTGAATCAGAAGAATATTGAAAGGATGAGTACTTTGAAGCAGGATCAAATTGTTATGAATCATGAAAACATTCTTGAGAAACATCAAATTGCAAAAAATAATATTGAGGAAAGTGAAATAGTTATAAACCATAGAGACAACCTTGAGATCAGCACTTTGAAGGATGATGAAATCGAAAACAAAATTGAGTGCATTAAAACTCAGACTGATGTTATTAATCAAGAAGGAATTCAAAAATTAAGTACTTTTGGAAAGGATCAAATTGATATTGATAAAAATGTCATAAAAGAGGTTCAAGTTAATACTGATGTTTATGAAATTAGTTCTTTGAAGGCAGATGAAAATATCTTTAAAGGGGCTGAAACTCCCAATAATGCAGTTTTAATTGAAAGTATTAGTTCCACAGATAAAGGAGAACAAAATGAAAGGAACTGTCTCAAAATACATGTGAAAAAATCTAAAGATTTAGTCAGCACCAAAATAAAGCTTGGTGGAAATTCACGATCTAGAACAGTGAAGAATATTTCTGGAAACAATAAGATTGATAAAAAAAATAAACATTCAATTTCGGTCCACAAGAAAGAAGATAGAGTTAAACATCGAAATAATCGAACTAAAACTTTGGGAACTAATAAATTGAAGAAGATTATCAAGAATGTGAAGATCCCTGAAATTACTGGTAACTACAAAACTGTTCAAAATTCTCATCAAGATAAATTAACACATAATTTGGAAATCAAGATTGCAAAAAGATCAAACACAGATCCAACCAATAAATTGGAAGCCCGAGAAATATTGATTCCAGAGGGAATTGAAGGAATTGTTGATATGAAAACTTCTGACAATATCACATCTGAAACTGAAGTTACAGATACATCCAAAGAAATTAAATCAGAAACACAATTGCAATCACAATCAATTGAGGATACAAACACATGCACACCATCTACTGTTGAGAAAAATGTTAAAACAGAAAACACCCAAGATTCAATGTATAACAAACGTCTCCATAAGTGTAAAATATGTTTGGAAGTATTTGATACTTACAATAGACTAAAATCTCATAAACTCGAACATGAAGTGAAGAAGCCATACCAGTGTAAGGAGTGTGGAAAAGCTTATTCTGACATTGATGAGTTAACATCTCATTTGCGAGTTCATCAAGGTAAGATAATTTTCATTTCATAAATTCTTCACTCTTACTAGTGCCTCTTTTATATAACTTAGGTGTTTGCTGGAAATCAATATATCAAAGAATATTATAAATGCCAATGAAATTCATTAATAGGTGATTGATTTCACAATAATATAGAATAAGTATGATTTTTTTTGGTGACTCACAATACAATTTATATTCTTGAATTCTCTAAGGAGATGATAAGAATGTTTCACTGAGAATTAAATGTTGTGAGCTTCATGGAAAGCTATTAACTCTTCAATATATTACATTTGCTGCAACTTAAGCTACTGTTAACATCTAGGTTAACCCATTCACACAAAGTAACAGCTCAAGAACAATATGTTGCCACAATAGAAAATACTGAGATAAATTATTTATTGTAAGCGTTTTGAAAGGACACAATCAAAAAAAAATTCATTTATTTCTCATCCCAACATTATTACAAAACTAAACTGAAAAATTCTTTAATATTTAAAATTATGTGAAATGAAATATAGTAGTAATTTTTATTAATATCCTCTTGAAACTTCTACAATCTGATTCTTTCTAGTCAGTATTATGAACAATAAATGGTGATTAAAAACTAGCGGAGGTAGCTCTATCATTATATTTAAGAGGTTAATTTTTTGTAAACACTACATACTTGATGATTATTTTGTGAGAGTTTTTATTTTAATATATGGAAGTACCTCTATAGGTATTATAAACAGGGTAATTTCAAAAATAGCAAACAATTCCTAAGTTTCCTCGAATATAAATGTTTGAGTTTCTTCATGTATGACTCCTGTTTTTTGACATTGCGCGAATCCGCCATTTTTCTGGCGCATTCGCCTTTTTGAGAAACGTTTGACCAGCGTATTAAAATTGATATGAGAAAAAATCTTAATTAGTTCACTTGTTTGGAGGTCATATCAAATGCGTCAATGATAAAATTAATTGTGTTCTATGCTTTTTGCAATATATTCTCCAATAATTCAACTACCTTGAAATTTTGTTTCTTGTCTCGTTAATTTCCAGAAAACAATTTAAACCTGTTACTATGCACAAATTATATCAGTATACATAAGGTATATACTGAGAAACCTATGGCTATGGTTTTTTGTAAAGGGGTTTCGTAAAGGACTCGGTAAAGGGTAACTGAATTAAATATTCAGTTTCTATGAAATTTTGGAAGTCTTTAATTTATAGTCTCTTTTCTACAGTCAGTTGTACAGTATATTTTACATAACATACAGGTATGTACAATTTGTATCATTACATCAATATTTAAAAAAAAAATCTGCTCTTGTAGTACCTACTACTGAAAATATCGATGAAAAACAAATAGGAAACTAATTTTCCTGCAATACCGATCATTTCCTTGCCCATTGAAATTCCCCGATTTACTCTTTCACAAAAACCATTTGTGTTAAAGCGACCGATAATACCAATTTGTTTCAACATTGGAAAACCATGTACAAACGAAGCTTATACATAATATATTCTCAAAATAAGTCTTATATTTTCTTATTACATAAGATACAGGTATATCGGATAGCCAATTCTGAAAATTTACTCCCAATGGAAAAATGGCTATAATCGGAAATATTCATGAGAACAAAAACTGTTCTCATGACCCAACATACCTATCAAAATAATTTTATTTATTCTTAACATCTTTTAAAGTAATTAACCAATTGTTATGTAATTTATTATTCATAACAAATTGTAAGAGCCTTCCAAACTTTTACTAACGTTAGATTGACCCCATACAATTTTTGGGTCGATTCCAACAGTCTCGCAGATTTTTCAATTTAAATGCTTAGATTCCTGTACTAATTAGTAAGTGTGGATGAAATTTGAAGTTCTTATTCTGGTAATTAGTAAATTAATTTGATCTGGACATTTTACGATTATTTGTTTTTTTTTTCACTAATAGAAAATCTTTTGATTGATCAATATATTTATTGTAGAAGACTATATTACAGTAATTTATACTCGAGTTTATACTTGTCTTAATCTATTAGTTTTTGCTGCCATCATTAACTCACTATACGTATATATATATATATATATATATACAGGGTGTCCCAATATTGCTGGGACACAGAGCTACCACGTATTCTAGAGGTCAAAATAAGTCGATTGAGCCCAATTTACCTGTATACCAAAATGTACCGTTTGTCCGTGAGAAGAGTTCAAAGTTTACTAAAAAAAATACATTTTTGTATGTTGTTCCGAAGTGCTTTATACAAATTTAATGAAATTTGGTAAATGTGTATTCTAGATGATTAGCTTACTTTTAGTAATCAAAAAAACCCAAAGAAAATTGTAGAGGGGTTGGAACCACCCTCACCCCTTGGCATTTTTTCCCCCATTTTTGTAGGGGTGGGAATACGGTTTTAAGACTTTTTTATCTGGAAGGCCTACTCATTATCTTCATTTTCTTACTCTTGTAAAAACTCCGTATTTTGCGTAGTTTTCAAGAAAAAAAATGTTTTCGCAAACACTGATAACCGATTTTCGGGTATAGGTTTAATAAAATTATTAGACACAAATTACACAATACATTTACACAAGACAAACAATAATTTTTATAACAAGTGTTCAATGTGACCTCCACCTTCATTAATACAGAGGTCAATTCGACGTAAAAAATTGAAATGCACTCTTCTTAAAACATCGTCATTTTCTCGTAGCGCATTTACAGCATTTTGAATTCTATTCCACAGTTGTTCGATGTTATTTATTTGAACCTCGTACACTTGTCTTTTTAATTCTCCCCAGATGAAGGGTTTAAATCTGGAGACCGCGGAGGCCATTGAATGGGTGCTTCTTGTCCCCTACCTATCCACCTGCCACCAAATTGTTCACCAAGATATTCTCTTACCGCACGTGCAAAATGAGGTGGTGCACCATCATGCATGAAGAACGTATTTCTACGCAAGTTAAGAGGCAAGTCTTCTAATAATTCTGGCAAATTTTGTTGAAGGAAACGGAGGTAACTATCGCCATTCAGACGATCAGGTAATCGTAACGGTCCGACTATAAATTCGCCAATAATTCCGACCCAGACATTAATTTTAAATTCACGTTGATAATGTCTACTTTTAATGGCATGTGGATTTTCATCTGCATAAACATGATCGTTGTGTAGGTTTGTCATACCGCGACGTGTAAAACAAGACTCATCAGTAAACAAGATCTTAGTATGGAATCCGTTGTCGACTACTCTGCGCTCCCGAATAGTTTGTAAAAAACTTAAACGTAATTCGTAGTCAGGTGGCAACAATTCTTGCACTGGCTGGATGTGAAATGGCCGAATTAATTGATCTCTAATGATTCGACTTACAGTGCTTTTTGGAATTCCAGCTTCTCGTTGCAATCTTCTAGTACTGGTATTAGGATTGTTATCAATCATTTGAAGAACAGCTTCTTCCGCAATAGGTGTTCGAGCTTGTCGAGGTCTTCCAGCGTTAACTCTTACTGGGGTCAACCTCCCCGTTTCTCGAAGACGTCTTTCGATTCGGGCAAAAGTTTTATGGTTTGGAATTCTCCGGTTTGGATACCTCTCTTGATACACGCGAACACTTTCGCGGCAGTTACCTTGACAATATCCAAGAACTAATAACATGTCGGTCTGTTCATTAAAAGGAAAATTCATAATTGTGGGACGTCAAAGGAACAGCAACAACAGCAATAACAATTAAACAAAAACAGTGATGACAATAAGAAATAATAAAAAAACAAGCAAAAGAGAACAAATAACTGACACATTTACTGTTAACAATAAACTATGTTTCCTGTCAAAATCATAACATTTGGTTTTGTCTTTGTGTCCGCGGCCAACTAAATTTTGTATTACAATTTTATTAAACCTATACCCGAAAATCGGTTATCAGTGTTTGCGAAAACATTTTTTTTCTTGAAAACTACGCAAAATACGGAGTTTTTACAAGAGTAAGAAAATGAAGATAATGAGTAGGCCTTCCAGATAAAAAAGTCTTAAAACCGTATTCCCACCCCTACAAAAATGGGGGAAAAAATGCCAAGGGGTGAGGGTGGTTCCAACCCCTCTACAATTTTCTTTGGGTTTTTTTGATTACTAAAAGTAAGCTAATCATCTAGAATACACATTTACCAAATTTCATTAAATTTGTATAAAGCACTTCGGAACAACATACAAAAATGTATTTTTTTTAGTAAACTTTGAACTCTTCTCACGGACAAACGGTACATTTTGGTATACAGGTAAATTGGGCTCAATCGACTTATTTTGACCTCTAGAATACGTGGTAGCTCTGTGTCCCAGCAATATTGGGACACCCTGTATATATATATATATATATATATATATATATATATATATATATATATATATATATATATATATATATATATATATATATATATATATATATATATATATATATATAAAGAAAAATGCACACTTGACCTTCAAAACAAGCGGAATGTCACTTTTTACATGATGATTGGGAAAGAGCTACCCCTTGTAGCAAACAAGCACCCTCTACCACCCCTCAAAGCATATAAATACCGATCTCTATGAAATTTTGCACGCTTAATTTTTTAATCAAGAGGAAGTCACTGCCTACTGAGATTTCGAATAATTACCCCATCTGCCTTCCCGACCCTTGATACAGATAGGGTCGTAGCAGAGCACGAACATATTTATATAAATATTTGTTGAAGTTTACAAATCGAGCTACCGACATTCAAGAGTTCTAATTAAAACTTATATGGTATTTCATATACGAAAGATCTAACTAAAGTTTTGGTGCTGCGGAGCGGCCGTCTTAACCTGTTCCTGCAGGCATACTGCACATATAACTTACTATCTGAGAAAAAATTTTGTGGAGGTAAAAATATTCTTTATGCAGCCGGGGACAACGCCGGGTATATCATTTAATATCGACCCTTGTAAAATACATATGTTGTCGATTAAATTTCAAAGCAATAACGTAGAGTATAATTTTACGTCTTTCCACATCTTTATCTAAATAGTTTTAAATATATTTTCGTTCTCTAACGAATTTGGATCTAATAAAAACATTTTTAAACTCACACTGGGCAATTAAAATTAAAATTCAAAATTTGAATTGCGCGCATTACGTTGTGTGGAAATTTAATCGCAAAGACATTATGGGCCGTATAATGTTGAGGAATGTAAATACCATACAAATTTATTATGAAAACGATAATAGCGATCAATAACGATTACTCTAAGAAAACTTCGACCATTTCTTGAGACTTAATAATTTTAAGTGATCTAGCGCAAAAAGGAGCTGAAATAATCATTGAATCCTACGTTTTTTACTTTGAATGTACAATACCCTGTGTATGTTTGCCTATATCTTACGTCTCACTACAAACACTGGGTGGATTGACTTTGGATCTCTCTGAATGATATTTTTAGAATAAGAAACTAGGTCACAAAGACAGACCTTTCGGATCTGAATGTTGAGTCTCATTCCATCTTCTGAATGACTTAAAATGATTTGCTGTGACTGTTCGTAAAGATCTTATGCTTTAATATGAATTAAGAAATTTGATTTCAATATGTATAAAATGATAATTTAAATATTTTTAAGAATGGTTATTTTTCCTAGTATTGGTGTTAGCTGTTGGTCTTTTTTTATAGTAAGCGTACATATATCTTTTTACAAGTCATATGTTACATAATTTTTTCCTTTGAATGTGAGATAAAATATAATCACTCGATATAATTCCAAAAATTCCCCCAAATTGATGAATAATATTAGTAAAGTTAAAATTCGTGAATTTTCTTATTTTTTAAAGTCACAAACGCAAAGTACGTTAAAATGTTCATGCACTTCCGGTACTAAATATTTCACTGCATGCCTCGTTCGAACTTTTAAACTGCACTTTACGACATTCAGGTCATAAAGGAGTTCACTACCGCCCGCCCAATTACAAAATTATGATATTGCAAACCTGCACTGTTATTGCATTTAATTAGAATTAATTGGGAGGAATCAAGGTGTTTATCAGAAATTTAAGTGCCAGTATAATTAATATTGAAGGTTTCTGAAATTGATAAAATGAAAGATTTGGTTTTGATTGAGACTATTCGGTGCGGTCTATACATAAAAAATGTTATACACCTTGAATACAATTTCATTTATGGCATTTAAGTACTTTCGCGCTGCAGTCCTGCAGGCCATAAACGCATTGTTATGTCTTTGGTACACGTAAATACCTATAATTGGCTTCGACAGAAATAGCGTTCGATACGGTCGATTAATTTAATCAACATAGTTACTACAATTCTAAATTACTGGAGCTATATTTCCCTAACAATGATATCAGTTTTTATAATATGCGCGTTCAACCTTTATTTAACTTCTAAAATGCATGACGTAAGAAGTTTTGGATCGAGTAAAAATACTAGGGATCGTTGAAATTGAATCATACATTATCCACACAGTTTCAACTTTTGCCAGTATCAGTAATCTTTGTTGTAGATTCATAACTATATACATTTTATAGCAATTTCATTTTTCATAAATTACTACGGAAATAATTACAATTAGCAAATCATATTTTATTAATAGAATTTTTTGGATTTTCATAATAACTATTTGAGTATAATTAAATAGAAGCGAGGCGATAGATTATGTGATTTATTACGTTCTTCAATGTCTTGTTTTTCGTCGAAGTATTTAGATTTCATTTCTCTCAATCTTTTAATGTGATCAAAGATTCAATAAGAAATCCAAACTGTTTTTCAGGTATTCTCAAATAGAAAGATTATAGCTAAAATGGATGATAAAAATTGCCCTATATCAGTGCACATTGCACATGCAGTGAGAGGAATATATCATGTTGGGTTTTTCTTCCTCGGCTATGTACACTAACAAATAATCGGTCACATGAAACTATTGTGAAGGTTTTACAAAATCCAAGTTTTACGTATCTTGGGAATAAATGTAACAATGACACTTGATCCAGTTTTTGAAAAATAAGCAGTATTCCCCTCAAATAACACGATAAAAGTTTACTAGTGATGTTAGAAATAAATGAGTTTAATTAAAAATACAATTACATTCTGGAATGATCCGATGTTAAAAAATATCCACATCAATTTATAACAGTCAATATTATTTTACATGAATTCGTGAAACTACTGATGTATTTACAATTTTAACAATTTTTTCACCACACATTTTATTGTTTTTATTATATTTTAAGGAGCATTAAATGGCTGTATGAAATGTTTTTTTGTATACGTAATTCTTCAAACAAACACTTTGCTAAATCTATTGAAAAGGTATAATTTTCTAAAAAAATTCAAGTTTCGTAAAAATTTACATTTACACGTTCATATTTTAACGTATTTTGTTACTATTCAGCAAATTTTCTGAGTAAGAAAAAGATCTTGGTCATTTATGAATATAACTCGGCCAATATTAGTCGTAGGAAAACAAAAATCAAATTGTACATGTGTTAAAGGTTTGAAACATTTCTTCATCTTCCGCTATAACATCTGCTCTGAAATGTTTTTTCTATTTATATTATTAAGTAATTATTAATGTTATGTAGAAAGGTTTCTACATCAATCTCTAGTTGTATACTTTTGTTTTGCTGTTTTACACGATGCGAATAGTTTCAAGATATTATATATTAAAATATACATTACTAGAGTGACTGGAAAACCTGAGCTATTTTTTTATATTAGAATACGGATTCAAACAGTCACGTCATCGATCTATCAGCTTTCCTATCTTAACTTTTCAAATGTTTCTATGACTACTATTTGTAGGTTATCCCATTATTACGTTTGATATTCGAAAATTGTGTTACTGCCGTAAATGCTATTAAGGCATCTGACCTGACTCAAAATGGACCGGCGTGCGATGTTTCATTATCTGATAACAGGTAATCCGTAAATATAGACTTTCTATTCATGGAAGATTATATATTTTGAATGGTTTCAGTATTGATTTCAGATCACCTTATTCTATAAACTGTATACTTTATGTGTGACGGAAGTCAGTAGTTCAGTATCCATCAATTCAACGATATTTCTTCATTATACCTCAATGAGTCAAAAATAATTATTCAGCAAAGTATGCATAGACTTCTTTAACACCTTGAAATTTCTAAATCTGGTGGTCAACAATATTATTTCAAAACCAGAGCCGTAGTGGGAATTTTTACACGTATGCAAACCAAACATTTGAAACCTTTTATAAAGAACCAGGACAATCATATACTACTTATAAAACTATTTATGAGGTGGTATAGCACATTAAAAAAGACTGAAAAAAAATAATTGAGAGGTTGAACAATTGAGAAACTCCAATTTAGATATATTGAGTGTTTTATGTGTTATACTATACCTACAATTATTTTAATATACTTTTTATAGAACTATTCATAAGGTATACAGTGCATTAAAAAAGGCTGAAAAAAATAATGGAGAGCATTAGTTATACAACTACAATATTAATTTATTGGTTCTTTCATGTATTGTATAGTACAATTATTATATCACAAGGTACTAGTAAACAGTAAACATAAGTGAACGCATCTGCATTTCGTCACTACTTCAAGTACAATTTTGTGATAATATTTTTATCCATTTTCCATTGTACCAGTAGCTTTAAAATAAACAATACAATCATCCCCATAGCTGAACACTTCCCTCGACTGAAATGAAATATATTTGATCTAAAAAGGTCCTGAGGTTTGTTTTAACAGCGCTTCAAATTGAACGCCGAATTTCTCATTAATTGTGGATGATACAATTCGTGAAGACAGGTTATTAATTTATTATTTAGTTTATTGTCATCGGATCTACGAGAAGATCGTACATAATTGTGTTTGATTTTTAAAGTTCTAAGAACGCGGAAAAGGGATGCAAACGTCATTTTTGATGATACCTTTAGGTCAGCCCAAATTTACAAATACCATTTCATTCTAGAGTCATCGTTGCACTTGCAGGTAGAACCTATATTGAAAACTAACTAGCTTGACGTATCGTTCTCAGTCATGAAATATATGCATATTATATAATCGTCTCCAACTAGAGGATGCTCAAGGCAAACTTTTCTAAGATATAATCTGACCACTTGCGGTCATTTCTTCTAATTTAAGGAAATGAAATATATTATCAGCAACTGCTGTATTGCTGGATTATTCAAGATTTGAATCAAAACATATGTGTCAGCTGTAAGCATGTTTACTTGTTACCAGAAGATTTTCATTTTGTTCAATGTTCATCAAAGAACACGTCTGCGAATAAATTCGAAGCACTTCGACGTTCCCCAGCTACGGTACTATTCGATTTTGTGTAATATCCGTTAAATACTACTATCCGCGTAATAGGTATAGGAAAATATTCTGTATGTATATACACAAACCACGTGACTCACAGATTGTCAATCAAATTACATAAAACTAAAAGTTTTTAAGACATCGATTTGTCATTTTATTGAAGAGTCAATTGAAAGACAATAAGATTGAAATTTAATTCAATTCATAATTATTAGTATTAAATTTAATGTTGGAACCACTCATTTTAAAAAGAAACAACCGCCCTTATCCACTTAAAATACTTGCTGTGAACTCTTTTAGTTTATTTGAAACCTCATTGAATGAGTGGTTCGCATCATTAGCTCATTAATGGTCATCGATTATCGCCAATTGTATCCCGCTTAGTCAATTAAAGACCAGTAATTAATAATTAACTTATTCGCTATAAATAAGAAACAATCACCATTATCTACTAAAAATATTGTTAAAGTACTGAGGACCAAGTAGTCATCATCAGAGAAACCATTAGAGTAAAACAGTATTTTAATGAATAAGGGTAATATAGTGTATCCACAGTTGATCGATTTTTTCTGCATATCAGACGAATAAAGATAGAAGTAGTGCTAGATAGTAACGAATATACTTTTGACGCAATGATTAGATTGGATATAAAAAATTAATATATTATCAAACGGGTATGTGAATATTTCAACTTTTGAATGACTTTGTTCCGAATATGAACATACAACAATTTTTAACTTTTTTTTGTATTAGGTATATTAGGTATTCTATTTTATGTCTCAAACTTTTCGAAGTTTAAAATTTTTTCTTTTAATCTAGTATAAAACTGCTATAAAAGAGTTCACGTTATAAAAAATTTTGTCATTGTCTTTCAGTTCCAAATTTCATAAAACTGATATTATATACAATAATTTATAGCTTTTTTGGAATGAAAACTCGGAATAACAAAGAAACCGTGGGAAAAATTACTAGGTATTATATCATTATACTCTTCGCAGAAGAAGTCCGAAGAATATTTTGCATTTACTCAAGCTATTTCTAAAATCTTTAAATTAAGTCATAGAGCAAAAATTCCTTCAGCATAGTATTTTTCATCGAATTGAAAGCAACTTCGAATAAATCCGTCTATCTGTCTGGATGTCCGTCACAAATTGCTTGTCTACACAATAAGTCACAAACGAAAGGTACTATCATATTCAAATTTTGACAAAAAATCGTTTGCAGCTCAGTGACGAACCCTATTGTTTTTCAGGGAAATCGTGTAATAAACGCACCCTTTTCAGAAGGGTTGAAAATAAAATAAAAAATCCTGAAACTTCTAAAGCATACATTGAATCGATTAAAATTAACGGTAAAGGATACCGCACACTTTAGTAGGGAAAGTGGCCCCCTGTCGAATTGGCTGAATTTTTGATATGTTATAGTCCAAGTCATTCCGAACAAAAAGTTCAATGGGCACAACTTTTTCTATAGGCTGGTTTTGGCGCTAGAGGCCAATGAAAACTTTCATTTGTTCTTCATTGTTAAACAACACGAAACGTTATCCTGGATAATAATCACTTTTCTGAATAATCAAGATCTAAACAGTCATTAATATGACTGACATTAAGATGATAGATTTAGAAAGAAAATCTTTTTAAGGCCATTTTATAGACAGACTTGTAATATTTCTCATTCTTTTTCATGGCCTAAAATTATTCAGGATGGTCGAACAATATTTTTCAGTAGGTACGGAACTTTTCGAATACAACTTTCGATTTCTTTTAAAAGGAACACTCCTTATATTTTTCGACTATGTGATGTAGAATACGGTGTAGAATAGGATTCATAAACATTTTTTCATTGTAGATCCCTAAGACGATTTGTAACCATTTTCGAATTATTGCACTTTAAAAATTGTAGGTAGCTGGAACATACTGTATAATTGACCACATGTAACAACACCAAAGAAAAATACTTTTAACGGTATGTCATAGTAATGACTGTTTAGATCTTGATTATTCAGAAAAGTGATTATTATCCAGGATAACGTTTCGTGTTGTTTAACAATGAAGAACAAATGAAAGTTTTCATTGGCCTCTAGCGCCAAAACCAGCCTATAGAAAAAGTTGTGCCCATTGAACTTATTGTTCGGAATGACTTGGACTATAACATATCAAAAATTCAGCCAATTCGACAGGGGGCCACTTTCCCTACTAAAGTGTGCGGTATCCTTTAAGTTAGTTCAAAACTGCTTTAACCCAAATTTCTACAAAATCGTTCAACAACAAAACTTAAATTTACATTCGTAAACCAAAGGTATGGTCTGGGCGCTAGGATACTCGGCTCCCACTCCGTAGGTTCGGGTTTGATTCCCAGAAAATTTGTTTTTGTAATAACATTTTCTTAAAAACATTAATAATTTGAATATTAATCAGTTGTGTAAAAATATCGGTTCGTAATAAAGGATAAATGAACATTACCTATCAGGAATAACTCGTTATTTTATTAATGGATAAGGATAACATACTCATTTCAAATATGTAGGTAAATAATATGTTTACATATAAGTATGTACATTAACAATATCTATTTAAAAATTTATTTTTTATTTTTGTGAAGTTAATATCACTAATATGTAATTCCACTTAAGAAAAAGCGAACGCTTTCGATATGTAGTGCGCCTGATGTGGTTGGAATGTACTTATGCATGTTCGAAAAATTAGTTTCAGGGAAGAATGCCCCGCTTACTCTGTAAAATACAGTTTTAAGTTCGACATAACCGTAAAATTTTACAGAAATACCAAAAATTAATTTTTTTATCCTAAGTTCGTTATAAACGTGTTCGTTATTTGCAAAAAAACTAACACATGTTTAATGATACTTTAGTTTGTACCCTATAGAGTAGTTAGTTATAAATGAACGTTTGCAATAAGCGGATTCGTTGTAAGCGGATATTACTGTATATGTGATCTAACAATAATTGTGCGTATTTTCACCATTATTTTCATATCATAACGATCGGAAACGTGAGACTTGTTTCCTGCGGAAAGTTTCATGTGCAGCTTACATCTTGTTTTTATACTAAAACATTCATTGAGAAGTTTGACCACACACATTATTATAATCCCGGTTGAGCAGATTAAGTGACTTCACAAAATGATTTCTAGCCGAGAGAATTCTGAAAACCATGCAGATCATTCAATAGCGACTATCCTTGCAACCAATTGACCCAGACATTATTTATCCAAATACTGTGTAATAGGCACTGCATAATAGATTTTAAACTGTTCGAAATAATGATAATAACTTAACATCACTTAGATGGTGTCTTTTACATATTAATTCCAACCTCTAAGAATGCCAAACACTTAAGTAATTTAGATGTTTAATTTTATACTTCCTAGGATACTTTCCGATTTATATCAGAAAAACAAAGGTATTGCAAACGGCGATACAAGTTCATTCATCACATTGTAACTAGATAATATAATGGAAATCCTATCAATTCAGTAGAAGTAAAAATACTTTTCAGAATTCTCATTTTATTCTGGCCCGTGGTGTTTCTACAGTCATCCATTTTCATGAAATCTCCCTTTCCTTGTCCAATTTTTGCCCCTCGTCGTATAAATTGATAAATTTATTATTTGATCTATTTGCGTATTTATTCAGTTATTACTTCAAATCCTTCTACAATCGAATAAACCATACCTTTGAATTAAGGTATGTAATGAATAATGAATATTAGTTTTTAAAATAATTTGGGTCATGCGTGATAATGCATTGTTGGTACTTCTATAGTTTCAAAAATTTGTTTTTCAGCTCAAACGGTATAAGCCAGTTAATAAATGGTCAAAAATCGACGAAAATAGTTTTTTCAAGGGTAACGCGATTTTATGATCGATTTTTATGCGAAAGGTGGCGCTGAAAAGGATGGTGTAGTTAAAAATTATCTAAAGTCAGTGTTATTGTTTAAATCTGCGTTTTTGTTGCAAAATCATCGAAATACTCGTATAAGACTAAAACTATTTGAGATAATCGTATGCAATTTTGCATGGTAATAGATATCAACAAAACACGTCGTTCAAAACGACTCATTTTCTTGTATCAATTAATTGAATTGACAAATTAATGGTGTTTATAAACAATTTTTCTCCCAATGTATATGCTCAATCGTTTTGTAAAACATGCCACAAACTACATTTTAGATTACGGCATATTTTTCAAATATGTTTATATTTTCGAGTAAATAAATAAATTAGGTCATTTGTTTATTCTATAGCATATATAGATTTCCGGTTTCAATAAAAATTTATATAATTGGGCTCAAATTGAGTTCAGCTATCGGACCAATATATGTAGTTTAATTTCTACAACAATTCATTTAAAAGTTCTGAACAAATCAAATATTTTGACGATCAAATGTCGGATCTAAACTGGGCATTCGGTTTTGGTCTAAGAATTATTGCGATCCAATAAGTAGAACCCTAGATATCGTACTCGATGTGTTTGTAGCCATCAATCTGCCAATTTAAATTTTCTTCCAACAAAGCTTGGTTTAATACAAGGGGTAAAGTCGTACTAGCTTAAATTCAAAATATGTCACTTAGTTTTGATTCGCCGTTTCTACGAAATATTTGATTTGTTCACTGAGGCCTTTTAAATAAATTGTTGTAGAAAGTAAACAAAAGAAAAAAGTATATTTGTTGAAATAACTTCACCATCGCTTCCAGTGCCAATTTTTGCATACGAATCGAACTATTTTGAAATTTATATAGACCGGCCTTCTCGGGAAATAGATCACACTAACACATTTGCCCATTATTTTCGTCTTTTCGGTCTCACGACCATCATCAAAAGTCGTATCAATGTATAAAACGTGATTTCTTTAACAAATTGTATCACCACAAGGCCTAAGACCGGCCTAATAGTGCTCCCTAATGTTTCGTTTATTGTTTGCTGCAGCTCGGAAGATAATTTCATCTGTATTTTGTAATGTCAGAAATATGAGGAAATATCGGCCTAAACCATTACGATTATTGATTATCTATCATCTTGTATCTAACTTCTGATTGTCACCAACGAGGTCTAGTAGACCTCGTTGATTGTCACGCCCTCTATCAGTGACATAATTAAATATGTGTAATCTATATTACAGTTGCCTCTTCGGAATGAACATTTCTCGCCAGTGACAGTTGAGTTTGGGATAACTACCAAAATTTAATAACAACAACAAACTGGGTGACATTCACTGCGAGTTCTGACAGACAAAATGGCGGGTCCCATTTCCCTGGTCGTTACTGTCATTTAAATAGAAAATAAAACTAATTATAAGTTTCCATATACTAATCATTGCCAAACTTAGAAATTAATAATATGTAATCACAAACAGATAACATAGTTCGAATTGTTATGGAGCGGATGGGGCGAATCAAAGCTTTTGATGAAAGAAATGAAGCCCTATCTACTTACCTCACCAGATTAAAAATATATTTCAAGGTATTCAATATCCACGAAGAAGAGAAGGTGAAGCTTACTCTGTTATTGATTGGCTCAAAAAATTACGAATGTTTACAAAGCTATCTGTCGCCATCGACCCCAGAAAGCAAAAGTTATGAGGAGTTGGAAGAGTGTTTACTAACACATTACTCTCCTCCTAAATTGCGGATTGTAAGAAGATATCAGTTCAATACTAGAAATCAATTACATGGTGAAAGCATCTCTCAATATGCATTGTCTCTCAAGAAATTAGCTTCTTCTTGTGACTTTGGTGAATTCATGGAAACTGCTCTTCTAGACCGATTTGTAGCAGGTCTAAGAGATCAACGTATAAGGAAACATCTTCTGGCAAAAGATCAAAATTTCAAAAATGCTGTGAAAGAAGCGAACAACTATTGCAACCTCAAGCATAAACAAATATCTGTTGAATACAAACAGGAGGTTAAAAGAAGTAAACAAATGTCTAAAAGAAATTACATTTTATCGAAAAGACCTAAATCTATTTGTGTGGTACCTGACAGTTTATCTGGGAAAACTTGTGAGTGTAGATGTAGGGGAAAGTTTCATATTCGCAGTTGTAAAGACTTTACTTGTAAAGTGTGTGGTATAAAACACCTACAGAAGGAATGTTCGAATGGTATTAACATAGTAGAAGTTGTAGAAGTTCTTGGGAAACCCATGAAGATTAAAGCTCCAGACGAAGTTAAACAAGAACGTCTAAATGTTATTGAAACTCCAATAAAACATGAAGATGAATCACTTAATGCACCAATGTATTATTCTACAGCATTAAAAGGTACTTTCCATCAATACACAGATAGGTACAGAAGCTACTGATATCTGAAAATAGTACTAATAACTTAATCCTAAAATATTTTGACTTATGTTAGTTGGCAGTAATAATGAACAAATATTATGGCAAACAATATTCATGTTTTGTGAGGACTTCGATGTTGGCCTAATTCCTATGCTACTAATTATATTCATACATTGGTAAAAAAAATATCAAGAGATTGTCAGACTATGTTGAAAACTGTCAGTACCAAAATGACGCTTCTATTATACAGAATAAATTACTTAATCATCACCACTTTTGAAGGTGATCTTCAATGTATTTCGATCACAGTGTTTGTAAATGTGGTGAATAAATACTAGAATATACTATTTACATTTGTACATATGTGTCATATTTTATTATTTAGATTAGTGCATAACTTTTGAAATATGGAAGTATTACATATTTGGTATTCAATTCAATACAATTACTTCCCGATATTTGTAGTCTGAATTAGCTGAAGGCTAGAAAGTCCTTGTAGGAAGTTATATCAAATATATGGGTCATCCAAAATGTTTTTTCCTGGCATAATTGGATAACTTGTTTCATCAAAAGTGAGGAAGCACCTGGAAACTTCTCTATTAGTCGAGTCATATTAGCAATAAAGCTGGGAAAATTTGCGGGCAACTCCGATTGACTCCGGATTTCCTGAATTGATTTACAACATTCCCGAAAAAAAACTAATATGTGCTTTTCCATTTTTCAATTGTTATAGAGGAATATAGAGGAAAATGGCCAAAAAATTAGGAAATTTCTAAAATTTCGAAATCATGCCAACAATGGCTGGAAATGCCCACTCGTAATATTATCCATACGCAAATTGAAATCTATGAAAAAAAAATGAAGAAAACAAATTTTTTTCAAAATATCGCTGTTGATATGGAACAATAGAAAAGAATATGAATACTTACAATTCGTAATTAGTGGATGTAAAAAAAAATAATTTGTGGATAAATAATTAATGATTAATTAATTATTCAAAAAAATAAGTTTAAAAAAATTTCGTTTACACAATAAAATTCAACAGCCACGTGCTCAATCAACGGTTTTGAAAGTATGCGTCTCCCCGAGATGATCTTGATATGATTCCAATATAGAAAGTGATCCCTCCTTACTCTTCTCCATTACCATGCGTCTTCCTTTCACATTTCCCCTTCAGCTGTCATATAGACGGTCACGCCACCATATTATCTTGACGCATACAGACTCCATTAATACTAGATAATCTCTTGGCCCACCCCTTTCTAAAATTTATATATGTATTATAGTTCCATCACATTCAGAATTGAAGCGCGGTAATTTGAATGTTACTTCATAGATCGAACATAAATCTTCCAACAATCTAAAAAGATTTGTTACCAGTTACCTCGAAAACCCCCCGAGTACAGTTTTCTAGCCATTTCCGTTGAAAATTGCAAAATTTCAAAAATAGGCCATTTTCCTCTACAATCCTCTATAATATTAGTTTTTTTTCGGGAATGTTGTAAATCCGTTCAGGAAAATTTTGTAAAAAACCCGGAGTCGATCGGAGTTGCCCGCAAATTTTCCCAGCTTTTATACTTTTTTCGTCTAATTTGACCCGACTATATTTGCTTTTGTTTTGAGAAGGAAAGCTTAAACTATATTTATATACCACACTTACCACTAATAATGTAATTTAAAGTTTATTTATAATCTTGATCACATATTCATGAATAACTTCATCATACCTGAAATGACTAAATTTTGTGAACTATTAACATTTTCAAGTGTAAAATGTCATATTTATATAATCGATGATGAAAATAAGTAGTAATGGAGATTAGTTAGATTTATATCATTATCATATTTAAAATGTTCAAGTTTTAAATTATTTGGAAAACTGTTGCACTTTTTAATAATCTATAAGAAAAAATAATTAAGTAATGTACAATGGGTGGTAGGCATTTTACAGAGGAGTGTGAACTTAATAATATTCATACAATTCATCACTTTTATTTTCATCCGCTATTTTTGTATCCTACTCATCTTTTACAATTCTTTTCTGGGTGGCTTCTCAACTTGATCTACTTCCAAATAGTCGTGGTAAAAGTCAATATGTTCATATTCCCAAAGAGCTTTTTTTTGTAGGTATATCACTATAAAATCACGAATAAGTGGGCGCAGAAGACCCAATATAGAAGTTAGATCCTCTTCTCCGTGGTAATTGAAATGAATTTGGCATAGCAGTGTTCCATATTGAAGAAACAAAATCCGTTTGTTTGTTTCATTTTAAATTCATCATCATACATTGTTCATTTACGTTTTGTTACGTTTCACCAATACTTGAAATTGGTTGCAGCACTATTTCAAACTTCAAAAATCTTCATGTTTCATGATGATATGGAATGCGTTGGTTGACTTTACTAGTTGAACAATGATATAACGATGTAGTCAAATTCGTTTTGCTATGTCGATCACAGAGTAGTCCATATCATATACCATCTGTGTGTTCCGATTCCAAATATTATGATCCGCATTATGTAGAAAAAGATTGTTAGCAAGCTATGTAGGAGTTACTTGAAGCACACTCCAATTGTTTTTCTGACTAATTATAAAATTGAGTTTTTTTGAAACCATACAAACAAGATGCTATTTCGTTTGCTCCCCATTTTCTGTCAGTAAAGGTGTGAATTTTAAGATTAAGCAATGGGGTGGGGAAACTCTTCTGAATCCATAACTGTAAAAAGCAGCATCCACGCGACTCCTTTGTGTAAAATTTTGAATCTTTATTTCCTACCATTTTTTGTTCTTCTAGATATGTGAAATTGATTAGTTGTCCTTGCATACATGAATCTGATTATTATAGGTGATGAAAGAATCGAAGTATTTTGGTACCTACTAAGCTAAGAAAAATAGTTTTTTTGATATGTTTTTGCATATGTAGGTAATCACAATGATTGTTGAGAGGTAACGATTCATCTAACATAAATCCTAAGTATTTGAATTCTGCATCGCTATCATGAAATGCGTCAACATCCGAAGATGAAATATAGCATTCTCTGTTTGGATGAGTTAGTCCCCTGTAAAATTTGTCTGATTGGGCAATCTTGAGCTGTCGCATCCAATTCATTTGTTTCGATTGCTCCCAGCGTCGCCTTTTTCAGAGAACAAAGAGACTCCGAAGACAAACTTCCGCCTGCGAACCTTGTTGCGGTTTCCCAAGGAATCAAATGAGCTGGAGCTTCTAAATTAGCAGAATTCATCAGGTTTAAGCAACAATTCAAGTTACACATTCGCTGGCGTACTTGGGACACTGGAAATGTAAAATAATACTATTTACAGAATAGATTGGCCTTTGTTTCTAATTATTTGGCTTCTAACGACCCTAAATGGGATCAAGTTTTGTTTTACAACTTGATTTTGGAAATAATAGCCAATTTCTTTTCTTAACATTCACTTCTTATAGAAGTGTAAAAATACAAACGAAAAATTTTTTTTTATTAGTTTAACATTTTTTAATGCAGCCAGTCATCAGTACGATTACTTTTTGTGTATTTTCTTAAAAAATTACACTCGAACTTTCCAGGTTCACAACCAACAACCCTACAAGAGCTATGAAATATTTTTTTACAGTTATGCCATCAAACAAAAATCTACACACAAACAAAATCTATTTTAACGCCTCCTGCTTGTGGTTCTTTAATGCCGAAAATGTCTTCGTTTACCCTTTCCGTAAGTTTCTAACTTTCTAAGTCGCTTTGTGGCTCGTGTTGGCCTCTACAATTTTCAGGATTTTCCGAGTGTTCAAAATCTTGTGTTTGTCCAATGATTTGAAAGTCTTCAGGACCTACCGAATTGTCAGTGTCATGTAGCGAAAATCTTCGTTATTATTTTCATCTTCACTACTACTTTCATCTGAAACCCCTATACTAATTTCAGGTCTCGCATTTAACTTCTTTTTTTTTTCTTATATCAATGTTGTTTGCCCTTTCCTCGGATAGCATACGTGCAAAGGTTTCAACCCATATTGGATCTGTGCCCGGTGGTTGATTATTTTCATATTTCCGAGGAATGCGTTTTAATGCTTCCTCCTAATTGAGGGAAGATCCCTGTTGCTCTAAACCCAGATATTAAAGTCTGCTCAATGTTTTCATTTAATTTCTCCAGTGTTTGGTTTTATAGGTTTGGAGAGATGTCCTTGGAATGCATCCTTTGTGTGTTTCTTTCCAAGTTGATAAATCTTTTGCTGCCAGTATATTATTAGTTAGTGGGCGGAACACCGCAAAGGTGAGTGCTGTTTGGAGGAAACAGCACAAATCGTATGTTATATTCCTTGCAAATATTTATGACATTTATAGACGCATGCGAAGCCAAATTATCGCCAGTTTCGGCTGCTCTTTATCAAACCGTTGGAAATACTTCAAAGCAACAGTCCTAAACCAGTCGTCAAATATTACTCTGTCAAACTAACCGTTTTTTGAGCGATTATATCGTGTTCCTCGTGGTCCCTTTTTTTCCAAGTTTTATAGAGATGTTCGGCTATATAAACCTCATAGCAAGGTGGGAGAACACCTGAAATAGTTCCAGCAAACATCACTTTTGCTTGTGTCTTTCAGGTCGTTCTTCTCCTTACGATGGCCTTTACACGTCCTTGATCGTCAGTGAGATTAGTCTCGTCATAATTTATGATTAAATGAGGTGGTATTCCCTGAACTTACTTCTCTAAGTTTTTAAAGTGTTTTCGTCTACCTCAGCTCTGGACCGTTTTACATTTTCACACAGCCTAGTTGATAATACACCATTATACCGTTGTAGGAAAGAGTTTATCCAATCTGGACCAGACAGGTTATTTGTTAATCGAGCCTAGACCACTCCTTTCTAGCATAAATATCTTTCAACTACAAATCTAATATCCGCTGCTATTTTTGAACCTTTTATTATTAATTCTTTTTCGTCATCGCTTCATAAAACTGTCGGTTTACCATATTTGCATGATTGAATTTTTCGGCTCCTTCTATACACAGTGAATTTGGAGACTTTCCAGCTTTCAGCTGCAATTCTTATAACTATAATTATAAAATCACGATATTTTCTAGAGCCCACTTTCCTCTTATGGGTTCTAGGCATGATTATTTCCTGGATCGAGAAGTAAAAATAAAGAGACCTATGTATCTGTTCTAAGTCACATGGAATTACATTTTGAGGTTACGTTCGGAACGGAAGTGGCTATAGCATTGACAACATGAACGTAACGTTTTGTCCCAAATTACCCCTTAGGACCAAGTATCCCCATTTTAAGATATTCAAAATTTGTGGAAGCTGTGGAACCATTGCTCAAACTGTTTTTTGTCTATTACCAATCCTGCAATTGTGATCTGAAATAAAATAAAACATTCGCTATATAGTTTTGTATAAAATTGCAGGATGAGTATTTTAATATAATATGGATAAAAAGAATTAAGTTTTGAAAGAAGATCCCTTCTGGTATTGCATTATTATATTTATTTCCAATCTAAAATTGGGTAATATTGCACTTCTTGGAAAGCGTTACTGCAAATCCTATTATTTAATTTTGAAGTTTTACTTAGTTATTATTGATAATAAAGGAAATGCGTTGAAGCTATCCAAAAAGTTCAATATGCTGGTTGTATTACCCAATTTTAGGGTAGAAGTAATGTTTTATGAAAAAATTCAATGAAACTTAATTTTCTAAACAAAAAAATTTTGATATCACGTACCTGTCTGCTCAAAATTCTCTTCCTTTGAGGTCATTGTTACGTCGGCTTGTATTCCAAAGATCAAACAGATCAGAACACTCTTATAAGAGATGGGAATAAACGGGACAATTCAGCATTAGATTATTAGTAATAGAGGTATTTCAATAATCTACTGATTTTGTAATTATAAATAAATAGCAGTTATCTTTGGATTCCTTGCTACCTACCTTTAGAATATGTATAACTGCTTTACGTATTCATTCATGTCAACTAATTTTCTACCACTATTTCAACTATCTCTTCAATACTCGTGATTCATTGGCTTCACATGTGGCATACACAAGGCGAAGAACAATTATCTAGTTTGTATTGCAGGCCTACATTTTGTCTTTTGCTGCGTCATGATTTATGGCTTGTTATCTCCATATTGGCGTCTACCACCTATCGTCAAAGCTTAAAATATTTGTGCATCTGTGTTATCCTTTACCAACCAACATGTTTCAGGTTCAGTAGTTGTTCAATATATCATTATATTTCGAATCGATTATTCCCAACACCAGTTATGTCTTGCCGTGTACGACCGAGAGAATAATCTAAATCGAAGTAATAATTAGTAATACAGTTGAATGTCGAATCATCGCGCGCAGTAGACGAATAACTAAAACCACTACTAATTTTAGTACTTGCTAATTTCTGAAAGCAGTATCGATTGTATCGAGATATTTCAATAATCTACTAAATCGATTTTCATATCTCGATTATTATTCCGATCACTAATACTCCAGTCAAATTTAGCGATCAACCTCGGAATGAGAGATTTGTATTATTTATCAGTTAAAACATTGTATTTAAGTATATCTTACATATTTTTAATATATTCATTTAATAATACTTACATACTTTGTGTAATTAAAAACGCATTAAATGAAATACTTATTGTATATTTTAATTTATTGAAAGTAGATTTTAAGTAGAAAAATAATTAAGTATTTTTTCTTTAAAATGTGTAAGTTTTTAGATATTAGATAATATATTATACTTATTATATTATTATATATCTTGAAGTTATATTAATTTATTCAAAGTAAATTTTAAGTAGAAGTAAAACGAGTTAATATATTTTAATTTTGTCTTTATCCAGCAGCTGTACATTTCTTACGATTTAAATTGAAATGCAGTGAAAATCTATAAATCTTTAATAATTTATAAAGAACAAAAGTATTAATTTTCTTCTTCATCGTCATCTTCTGGACGTTCGGGAATTTCTGTTTCACCGTCGTTGCCTTGAATTGTTGTTTCCAGACCTAGAATTTCGGGGTCAAATGCACTCTTTTCTTCACAGTCACTTTGCATGAAAAAAGAGCTAGTTCGTCGAAATTGACAAGTTTTTCTAGTGATTTGAAGAAACTTATTGGTATGCTCATTGAAAAGTTTGAGAGTGTAAATATCACAACAAAACAAGCGAGAGATGATGCTGATGTTCTTATCATAGAAACAGCTATCGATTCAATTCAAATCGTAAGAAATGTACAGCTGCTGAATAAAGCTAAAATTAAAATATATTAACTAGTTTTACTTCTACTTAAAATTTACTATTAGTAAATTAGTAGTAGTATTCACAGATATTAACGGTTGACCTTGCATTTACAGTACGTATGGCTGAGCGCTGTGCGCTCACCGCCCGGTCAGGAATGCAACAAGATTCCGTTTTTCTTGTCTGCTGAACGTCAGCAGATTTTTCACTCGTTGCTGCTGGAGATATCTCATCAATCGCTTGGAGTGCGACATACGGGGCAGTTCCCTCCAGTAGGCACGGTGCTCTATCTCGAGCCATTTTTTGATTACAGATTTCGCTGTGGCATGGGAAATGCCACAGGTTGGCTCTGGTCCCTTCTCGTTTGGTTTTCTCAAACTCCCACACGAGTGTTACTCTATTCGGGTTCATTACTAGTGCCGTTAGTTCTCTAACACAATCAAGTACACATTGTGAGGTGATTGTGTATGACTCCAGTGCCTTAAGCACTGTCAGGTTGCTAACTATGATTGTGATTTGTCTATTCTCGTAGGCTCTCTCCCTCATAATTCGAGCACATGTTGTAATTGCAACTATTTTTGCTTGGAATTCTGTCGCAAAAGTCCCTAGGTCCAAAGAAATTCTTTCCTCTTGGTCTGTTTCTTCGACTATTCCAGCACCCGTACTTTTTTCTGTCTTGGTGCCTTCGGTAAGTCATATAGAATCCCCTGGTATCATATGAGGACTGCCCCCAGCGTTCTCCCGCCCATACAAGGTTTGAATCATGAAAGGCACTGCTGTGAACCTTGATCCTGTCGGATCTCATCCCCAATGGTCCAGGTGATCCAAGATATCCGAGGATGCTCCGGCCTTTTTGATCAGCCTTCCCTTGGCCGATAAGATCGAAGCGATACGCTCCTCTTATGGCCTCTGCCTGAACGGCGAGGTGCAGTGGCTCCAACCCCAACAGCTTCTCCATCGCAGCCGTTGGGGTGGTCGACATTGCATCTGTTATTCCTAAGCATGCTAGCCTCTAAACTCTATTCAATGAATGCTGGGATGCTTTGGTTTTTGTTTTTGGCCATCACACGATTGCGGCGTAAGTTACAATGGGTCTCACTATGGTTGTGTACAGTGTACACCCAGTGTACCATCCGTGGAGTGAGTCCCCAGGTTCTCCAGACTGTACGACAACAGGTCCACAGGGCTCTTTTCGCTTTGTCAGTGGTTTTCTCCAGATGCTTCCCAAATATCAGCCTTTTATCTATGCTTACCTCAAGGTACTTGACCGTGTCCGTCATCTGTATATTTTTTCATACAAAACTAAGTCTTGTATGTTTCCAATGTCCTTTCTCTTTGTGAAGAGTACAATGGTTATTTTCGAAGGATTCACTTTGAGTCCTTCCTTGTTGTACCATTTTTCCACGGTGTTCAGTGCGAGCTGCATCAGAGATGCTATTGTGCTCCCGAACTTCCCTTGTACTATGATGACGATGTCATCCGCATATCCGATTACGCAGACTCTTTTGCTCTCAAGGAGTATCAGAAGTTCGTCCACCACCAGACTCCACAGCAGATGTGACAGTACACCTCCCTACGGACATCCTTCAGTGACCCGTACCTTATTTTCAACCTCCTTGAGAGTTCCTACGACTGTCCTGCATCGGAGCATGTTGTGGATCAGCAGATCTTCCATCCCTCGCTCTCGCGTTGCTCGGGCAATTGATTCGAAAGAGGTGTTGTCAAAAGCTCCCTCTATGTCCAGAAAGCTCGCTAGCGCAATTTCTTTGCATTCCAGCGATTTTTCTGCTCTCAGTATTAACTCGTATACTGCCGTTTCACAGGATTCCCCGGTTTGGTAAGCATACTGATTGCGATGTTGGAGATTTCTCATAAGAGTTCCATCTCTAACATGCCAGTCGATCAGTTTCTCTAGGGTTTTCAGGAGAAACGAAGTTAGACTAATCGGACGGAAAGATTTTGGCTGGGCGTAAGACTCGCCCTGGCTTTGGTATAAATACCACCTTTGCCGCCCTCCACTCTTCCGGTATGTAGCTCAGTGCCAGGCTGGCCCTCATCATTTCACACAGGATAGGGGCCAGTATATCGATTGCCTGCTGCAGTAAAGATGGCAGTATCCCATCGTTTCCTGGCGACTTATATGGCTTAAATGAATTTATTGCCCATTTGATTTTTGATTTGTTAATGATACTCGCAGTCAGAGCCCAGTTTTTCTTTCGCCCTCTTTTTTGAGCTACGGGGTCTTCTGGTTCTGTTAAACTACGGTCGTTTTCACACCGTGATCCAGGGAAGTGAGTTTGGAGCAACAGCTCCAGCGTCTCTTCTTCTGTTTTGGTGTATCCTCCTTGTTGTTTTTCACAGAAGCCCACTTTCAGTCGTGGTCCAGTTGCTAGTACCTTGTGAAGTCTAGCGTAGCTGGGCATATCCTCTATGCCCTGGCAATACTTCCTCCACGAGGCCCTTGGCGCTTTCTTGATAGCGTTGTTATTCGGAGTCAGTGCCAAGCGGTATTCATCCCAGTACGTGCTAATCCACTTGGCTTTGTTGAACAGTCTTCTCACCGTCCCCCTAATTGCGGACAGTTCTGAATTCCACCAGGGGGCAGAGCTTCCCTGTTTTCGCTTTCAGTGGACATGAGGTTTCAAAGGCTGTTATTATGGCTGAGGTAACAGTTGTTACCATTGTGTTTAACTCCGGCACTGTAGGTGCATTCGTTGGGCCCCAAGTGCCTCTTGTAGTTTCTCACGATAGGAGTCCCACTTGGTGGCCCTTGGGTTTCTGTACTCTGTAGGCAGTGCCTCTGACGATCCAATTGTGTATCGTATGTACATGTGGTCAGATAAGCTTGGTTCCTCCGCCACATGCCATTTATGCACTAGGTCATTTATGCGCCCGGTACATACTGTGATATCGATGACCTCCCTTCTCATAATTGTCACAAAGGTCGGTTTGTTGCCCTGGTTGCGCGCCGTTAGGAAATCCAGCAATGCTTCACCTCGTTTGTTAATGTCTCTGCTCCCCCACACTGTGTGGTGTGCATTGGCATCACATCCCAATAAGGCTTGGGATTTCGAGGCTCTGAGATACTCCGCAAGAGTTCGTATGTCTTGGGGTGGCGGTGCACAACTTGCATTTATTGCTACTGAGCCGGGGTTTCATTTACATGTCCCCCTTCTTCAAACCTCCATATCCGGAGGGGAAGATTCAGTTGCCTGTCCTTCCCCTGTCCCCTCTTTCCTCAGAAAGCCTCAGCCTCTCCCATGACGGTTCGTTCATCAGCACGACGAGGAGCCTCCCATTTGGTTGCTCCTCTCCATTGGTTCCTGGTTGATGTGTCCAGGTTATTTTGGACACTTAGTCTATGCTATGTCTTCTCCGGGGTTGTAATCCCCGGAGTAAAGACGATTGCACGTCATGGTTTCGGGAGTTGGCTCGCCTCCACGAGAGTGAGCTCAACCCCCTCCCAGGGTTCAGCCACAGCCACCACACCCGCCAGCCAATCCCTAGTGGGATTGTCCAGACAGCAGTGCTCCCCCTGGTAACGGCATTATGCAAACTTAGGGGCGGTCTCCCCCTTTTGCAGTTTGTCAATCTCTTCAAGCAGGAGGTTCTTTATTAACCCCGCCTGCTCTTCCGAAATTGATGCTTCGGGATCTTCAGTGGCCAAGGTAATGGCCATTTTGATCCCGACTACCGCTTCCTTGAAGGACTTGCGGGCGGTTCCTGCTTTTACAGCGGCCCCGTCGGGCCTCCTCTTCGGCTGCGGTTTGGTGCTGGGTGTGCTCCCATCAGATCGGTGTCGCTTTTGAGTCCCGGAAGTGGAAGCCTGTTCCCCTACGGCTTGCCGTTTGTCTCTTAGCTTCCGGCGGGCGCAGCCTGAGAGTTTGTGTCCCATGCGGTTCATCTGGCTCCCTGGTGCTGCCATACCGGAGGCTGTGGGGTTCTGCGAAGAGTCCCCCTGCTGTTTTTCTTTTTGGTTTTTGGTGTCCATTTTGGTCCCACGCGTGGCAAGGGAAATAATAGTCCACCCATGCAGAGCCCCGCATGCATGGGTAGAGCTGATACAATGGGGTGTCGCCCAGTGCCCCAAGGTCGGTCGCAATAGATGTTAACTTCATTGAAGCAATAGAAACCGAGATGATCGCGAAAAACTGTTTTTTTACCTTTGACCTTGAATAACTTACGACGCAGACACGAGATCTTATAAGACTTTTGAGACAACTTTTAGAACGTCAAAATGAAGGTATATACGAAAATTGAGCTTATTATCTCTCATTCCGAGGTTGACCCCTTTTTTATGCTAAAGTGACCGGACTATAAATAAAAATGTTCATAAATGAAAACACTTTACCGAGGCAGAATTAGTCTACGTCCAAAACAAAATAAATATCGCGGACGTGAAATAGAATAGTATGTCCTGCTCGAAGAGCCGAAGAGCGCTGTTGCACATACGTAATATAGTTTCACGACTTGGTGCAGTTCTCCTTTCAACCACATGAGCTGCCCAAGATAGACTACTTTTCCCCCTTCCCTTGGAAGGGAAAAAGTTAATATGCTGAGAAACGAATTTTTCTACCAGTTTCTCGATAGGTCAAAACATATTGTTGAGAAGAAGGTGTGATGCTTGGCTCTAGACACTGTTTTGATATTGCATTTGACTTATGTGCATCATTTACTTCTGGAATGTTTATATCGTAGGCGGGTTTGAGTAGATCTTATGATTGGTGTCTTTTGCATTTACAGTTATAGATAGTAAAATATTTTGTGTGCCTGGACTTGGACTATCATACGGTTTTTGTGATGGTTTTTTACTGCATCTTGTGGTATGAGAGCAGGTGTCTAGTTGTGGATGTACGAACATATTTTTGTTGGTATGAGTTCGGGTTGTTCCGAATGGTGGTTTGGTTTTCCGACAGCTGGGATTTGATCTAGTCCATCTAGAACTAAAGATCGTAGACCCAGTAAGCCAGTTTGTAAAATATCAGTCCATTTCTCACTGATGTGACATTTGATTGCTGCTTTCAATTCAATGAACGGTGAAATCTGTCGATCGTGCCGTTCGCCTGTGGGTGATACGATGTGGTTCTATGAAGTGTAATAATTCTAACCAGAACTTTCGAATTGTCGGCCTTGGTCGGTTGTTATTTTTTGTGTCCAAATCTAGTGAACCAACCATTATATAACGTGCGTGCTACTGTTTCTGCTATCCTATCAGGAATGGGGAATACTTCCGGCCTATTTATGTACCTATCTATGAAAGTTAGGCAGTATATGTTCCCATCATTATAACAAATAAACAACAAATTGCTACAAGATTTAATAATTATTAGGCGGTAGTAGGAGAGAACTTAGCAAAAAAATTCAAAGGTGCCATTCATACTCTAAACAAAAAAATCCTAGTCCATTTTATATATTTCCCACTGATCGAACAGAAATAGGGGGAACTAGTATCCTTGAAATGCAAAACAGCTACCGGATATGAGGAAGGGCCGCTATTTAGAGAATTTTCCGGTACGTGCAATATTACTGTTATAAAATCTCTTTACAAGAACGGAGATAAATTAAAAGTAGAAAATTATAGGCCAACCTCTCTGATTAGTAATATTACAAACATGATTTAAAAAACGTATTGCATCGTTTATCATGAAATATAATTTGATATCGATTTTAGAAAAACAGTTTAACTGAGGACGACATGTTACACGTTACAAACCTAATATATAATTCACTGGACAAAGGGCAAAACTCAGTAGCCGTATTCATTGATTTAAAAAAATGCATTTGACACGGTACTACACGTTCACTTATTGCTCTGTTTACACGATATTGGTGGTATATATTAATTAAAACTATTTCAGAGTTATTTATTTAATAAAAGGCAAAAAGTAAAGACAGGTGACTCGGTGAGTGTGTACAACATTTGGATGTCCACAAGACATCGTTATCGGACCAATTTTATTTAATATATACAGGATGTTTATAAAGTACTTGTATAAACTTTAAAGGGTGAATCCTTGACTAATTTTAAGACAAAAAGCTCATGTAAACATGGGTCCGAAGCGACTTGGTTCTTGAGAACAGGGCGTCCAAGAAAAATGGTTGATCTCATTTTTTGATTGTTTTTCTTCAATAACATGAAAATTTGACGAAATTCGGTATACTGGGGGGTATTAATGATGAGAAAGTCAAAATATGTACTTGGTTTTTTGTTTATTGTTAGAGGGCGCCACATACAGTGTTGTACCTGGATTGAAATAACCATAACTTTTTTTGTGTCAAACTGTATGTAGTTTTTGACTAAACAAACTTATTCTATATTTAATTAAACATACAAAAGGTACTCTTAGTATTTGTCACTGAAAGCAGCCGTTTAAAAAAAACGGATTTAAGGTTAAACCTGCATTGGAATTTTTTAAGTTGAATTTTGAAAAATAAGTGATAAAATGTGTCTTTTATTGATTGTATTGTGATGTGACTAACTTAGATCATTTACAAGATTAAGACTAAGCCACTTCTACAAATAAGTTAATAATATTTACAATAATTGCTGAAAATTACCACCGCCTACTGCAACGCATGCATCAATTCGCCTTCGATTGACGAACTCTTATGTCTAATTAATGATGGAACACGATTCAAATATCCTGTTTCTTAGATCCTGTTCATTTTGGACTGCACTTTAGTTTGGCTGCGTGCCGATTTCTGGATGCGAATTACCCTAACAGTTTGATACAAAGCGGGGCCGCAAGCCTGGCCTCCCAGATCACCTGATTTGAATCCTTTGGATTACTTGAAGTAACTAGTTTACAAAATTCCAGTCCAAAATGAACAAGATCTAAGAAACATAATATTTGAATCGTAGGAAAATCCTGAAAAATTTTATACGGCTAATTTTGATGTTACTTCATGTTTTTTGGGTGCTGAATACGGGAAAAATAGTTAAAAGATTCTATAGCTGCCGCTCGAAAAGTTATGGCCATTTTTTTGGCCAGATTTTGTGGTTTTTTACGTTAATTTGAAAACGAAGGCTTTAATCGAATATACACCCGAAATTAAAGTTGTAGATAATTAAAATACGCGTCGAATGAGCCCAAGTAGAATTTTGGAGGTTATGGGCCCGAGATAAGACCCATTTTGTGTTTTTTTTTTATGGTTTTTTAAATATATTTTTTTGAACCGAACAAAAATTGTAAACATAATTGGTTTGGATGAAAAGTTGGCTTCTTTTCACTGGATTCTTTTTTTTTAGCCCCAAATTTGAATTTTCCAAAAAACCTTAAAAATGCGATAGCGTGCTGAAAAATACATATTTTGACCTAAATCAAAATAACATATATTGTAGATTTTGGCCAATACTATCTAAAAAACCTTCAAATGACATTTTGATATAAATGCCGAATCTTAGCTCATCTTTCAAAAAAGATAGCGCTGATTCATACCCGTATTTTGCGCACCTGCACATCTTTTAAATAAGAATAAGTAACTTGTATAAGAAGTTTATTAATCAATTATTTCAAAACATAACAAGGTAAAGGACCCGGTAACTGGACAGTCCAGGTAATTTTTTCGAAAAAAATTATCAATTTTTTTTATAATTGATTTTATAATTTGTTATTATTTGAATGATTATGAAAAATAAAAATATTTTTAATTGGTTCTATATATATAGGATAGGAATATAGGTTGTTTCAGAAAATAAATGTATATATTTATATACATTTCAGACGAGCCACCCCGTATATTTCTTATCTCATAGTGAGTGGAAAAATCTCCCGAAACACGTCGAATGATTTTGTTTGGGGGACATCTTTTGACGTATATTTGAGGCTTGAACGAGCAACCCCCTAATAGGGGGCGCTTCAACCCCTCAAAATTGAATAGGGGAGAGGGGTTGAGTGATATCATTTGAAAGGTCTTGGAAGCCTCTTTACAACGGTGTATGAAAAATGTAAATTTGATGAACTGTTTTCGCCAAAAATTAATTTTGTTGCTCGAATGCGCCACCTTGAATATTTTGGTTATTTGTACAATGTACAAGCTCATTTTTATTAAGCCTTTTTTACAAACTTAAACAATCTTCAAAAAATCACATTCGTAAAAAAATTGAATTGTGTTGTCATGCTTACAATGAAAAAAATTAAATCTGCCTGTTTAAATCAAATGTTCCAATTGTCCTCCATTGACTTCCAGGTTTTTTCAGATAGTATTGGTCAAAATCTACAATATGCATTTTGATTTAGGTCAAAATATGCATTTTTCAGCATGCTATTGCATTTTGGTTTTTCGGAAAATTCAAATTTTCGCGCCAAAAAGAACGATATTAAAAAAATCCAGAGAAAAGTAGAATAAAAATGCCAACTTTTCATCCAGACCGATTATGTTTACGATTTTCTTTCGGTTTAAAAAAAATAATGAAAAACCATACAAAAATCACAAAATGGGCCATATCTCGGGCCCATACCCTTCAAATCGACTTGGGCTCATTCGACGCGTATTTTAATTATTTACAACTTTAATTTCGGGTGATTCGATTAAAGCCTTCGTTTTCAAATTAATTTAAAAAAAAATGGCCATAACTTTTCGATTGGCAGCGATAGAATTTTTTAACTATTTTTCCCGTATTCAGCACCCCAAAAAACAAAGTAACATCAAAATTAGCCGTATCAAAATTTCTACCCAACCGTGCGCCTGGACTATCACATGAATCTTAAAATGAGAATTTCGAACATATCTGCAAGTTAAATATATCTGTGTGATATATATTTATAATCAGCAAAACACTGTTATCATTATGGTTCAATAAAATACTATATTTCCATTTGAAGAACTGAATATGGATGTCACAATACCACGTGAAACGGGGCTACCACCCCCAAAAACAATAAAGTTCTTAGGTCCCTTTCGAGTGATTAAATTTGAAATCCGTACGACCATTAGGATGCACGTACACATAGTATGTCAAGTATCTATCAATCTCAAGTATCAATACAATAGTGATGATAACAACAAATAAGGTCTGAAGTATCGTAAATGAATGTGCCTGCATAACTTTAATGTGATTTGATTGATCTAAATGAAAAATATGTTCGTTCAAGATAAGGCGCTCGAAAATACCGATCAGTACATAGATTCCTCGTATTGGTTATCAACCATCCATCCATGCAGTTTCCTAGGATTCACGTGACGCAGTTTATTTGTATTTCCACTCATTTCATTTCTCAATAAATTGAATAGTATAATTCAAGCATACAATTTTATTCTAGGAACGACTTTTCTGAAGATTAACTTTCTAATTGTCAAAAGGACGTAGAAATGGAACCAATCGGAGGTGGTGGATTTGATTATTATGCTATGTAAAATTAAATGATGTAAAAATTTAGTTATACCAATAATTATTACTTCGGATCTTCGGAGAGGGGAACATTATCCGATTTTCATTAAAATTAATATAATCCTTCAGGTGTCATGTTAACTTCGTCATCTGGAGAATGTCAACCTGTAATCTGTATCTTCTGTAATCAACCCAGAAAGGGAGACATATTTCGAATCAGTACATTATCCCATTTATGAATATATATTTTTTTAGATCAATTTTCAATACATGTTATAGACTCAACGTCTATGACATACTTGCATGAAGCTTCGATATTGACATTATTATTAATTCCGTAACCTAAATAATTTCATAATTACAGAAATAGTTTGGTATCTTATTTAAGAACATGACAAAATGAGTAGTAATTAATTATATATAAATTCTCGGGAAATAGGTCATATTAACACTAATTCTTTACATTTTCGTCTTTACATACGTTTCGGTTTCACGACCATCATCAGAAGACATTATGTCCAAAACTGGATTGCTTAAAACTAATTGTATTAGCACAAAGCGTACTGTTCGCACCACGAATAATCGAAACTGTACCATTATTCGTGGTTCTGTTCGTTCCGGCGAAGTGGGCTTTGTGCTAATACAATTAGTTTTAAGAAATCCCGTTTTGGACATAATAAGTCTTCTGATGATGGTCGTGAGACCGAAATGTACGTAATGTGACCTATTTCCCGAGAATTTATATATAATTCATACCTGGGTCAAGAATCTTATTGTAATAATTGATGCTCAAAACTTGCGGAAACTCATGAAAGGTAACCTTGAACAATTGATTATTAATTTGTTAAAGATAACGCGTATTAAATTAATGAATAGCTAATGGAAATGTCGAACTTCGTTCAATTGATTCATTCAATTTCGACAATATTTTCATATTGGTCCTATTATGTTGATCCAGGTATATATCCTGGAGAGGATTACACATTACTTTATAATTTGAAACAGGTTAATCGTCATTATGATACGGCATCAAAATTCATAATGATATTCGCAACTTCGGACCTATACAACGCTTTCGGATACGATTGTAGCTGAGTACACAAATTTTATACAGATATTTCGTAATTGTTGGGTCTGTCTCATCAATATGCCTCATATTCTTTGATGGAGTTGTTCTAATTATTATTGAACCAATTATTTTCATAGTCAAACAGATTATTCTACCGCATATACTACTGCTGCTCCCATACCTATCAGTCTATCTTTTACTTATATTTATGTAGGCACCTTACGTTCCAACTCGCAGTATGTGAGCTCATTTGAAGTCACCATAATGGTAATTAGATTGTTTTGTTTCAGGCAAAATGCCATACCAGTGTAAGAAATGTGATAACAGTTTCTGGACTCAACACCAATTAGAAAAACATCACCTTGTTCACGTGCTGAAGAAAGTAACAACGAACGACGCCAAGAAATCTTTCAAGTGCGAGGTGTGCGAAAAAGAATTTCGTAAAATATGCGATTTGGAACGTCACACACGCGTACATACAGGCGAAAAACCCTCAGTCTGTAATATTTGTAACAAACGATTCCAACAGGCCTACAATCTTAACAAACACCTAAATATACATACCCAAGAGAAGAATTTCGAATGTGTTATCTGCCTAAAGAAGTTTGGAAGAAATGATGTATTGAACAGGCATGTACTCACTCACTGCGTTGATAAACCTCATCAATGCTCGATTTGTTCTAAGACATTTATTCGACAATCTCAACTAAATCTCCACATTGCCAAACATCATCAGGCGAGAGGTACGAAGTAAAATCAGTTCATTTCCTCATGGTGAGGTATATTTATATTCCAAAAACTACTCTAGGTAACGTAACCTATCTTGATATCACTCCGTTAGGTTAAAATATGTATAGAATATCAAATTGCTGTATTTGATGATATGAAGTAGACAGAAAAACTGACTGGGACAAAATACACCACCCACTATTTGTACAATCTTATTGGTGTAAGATATAAAGATGCAGAGTTGGACAAAACTGAGTTATTTTGAACTAAGAGAATGCTTAATCCGAGTTTCTATAATATTCTGAAAAGTACTTTCGATATTTCATTATTTGACTATTTTCAATAGTAGGGTTTGTGAATTTAATCTAACATTATTAGTAATCAGAGTTGTAGAATGGTAAAATATACACACAAAACGCCCTTTTTTTAATCTCCATGCGGAAACTACCTCAAATAACGTATTAGAATACTGTAACTAAACCTATTCTACTCTGTTTTTTTATTTGCTCTATATACAAGGCCAATTAGTTTCATTGATGACAACTAGAATTCCGTTTCTTATTGAGCTATTTTCACTACGCAGTTGCTCGACTTGTACAATTCCCTATTATAGATCTTAATGTTTTCACTCAAAAAGTCATATGAAATGACCTTCCAAATGAAATTCTGACACTTTGCTTCTATGTATATGCCTATAACTGAGAAAATTGGACTAGATAATACCTTATTTGCAACTTCACTCTGATTAGAACCTTTGCTCATAAATTCTTCTCTTTGCCTTTGCCATATTAAAGAGCTATCGTCTGACTTGTTGCATTGCAAATAATAGCTCTTGCACATTTTTGACTAGTGCAAAGAAATAGCAAATTCAGAAGGTCAAAGGATGAGCTTATAAGCTTCATGTTTAATTGATCCAGCTATTGATTACCCTGCAACATATATAGCTTCGAAGTAAGCGTCTCGTATGAAAGTACTTTGTTGAGGAAGATGAACCTTTACTATTGATGGAGAAGAATTAACAAAACGAAAACGAAATCGTTTCTTCATCAATACAATTATGTTTTGTGTGAGTGTCGAATAGATGAAGACTGTCTATGCTTTTACTAAAGTTGGCGTCCTTGATTTGTTCCATTGTCTTATCAGCCGAAGGTAGTGTGTAATTGTATTAAGAGACAATATTAAGCTTTTATGAAGTATATATGACCAGTTATTAAATTGATGTTTACAATCATGAAATATATAAAATTAGTTTGTTAATTAAATAGCTAATATGCTATTCTATTTTTTGCTATAAGTAGTATGAATATGGACCTAAGGTTCAATATTTCTGTTGATTTCATAACATTTTAATGTTTTCTATGGATTAAAATACATAATGGGTTATTAAACATAAATAAAATAATTATTAAAATTTCGATTTTCAAAGTTAATAAATAAATGCTACTAGTTTCGCTAACACTATAGCTTCTTCAAACGAATTACAAAGTACTGTAGTTTGAGGATATATGGAACATTTTTTACATATTTTTCCGGATAACATGTTTGTTTAATTTTATTTGGATTTTTAGGTAGTTGCCTTTTAGTGTTACGTTTCATTTATTTGATGATGCTAACAATAAAGGGATGGTTTTTTATAATTTCCCGCTGTTCCGTATGACCCAGTTTGGGGTTATACGGAAAAACGGCAATTTTGCGTGTAATTTGTATAAAAACTCATGTTTGTTCCATATAGGATTGCTTAAATGCTTATATGACTATATGGCACAATTTTGTGCAACAAAACTATTTTTTTTTATCATATGGGTGGGAAAAATATAAATGTGAGAAATCAAAATAAAACTATTAGCTTATTGCATCAGATAGAACCTCAAAAATTCAAATATATACAAAACAATATTCCATTGCAACAATACCTAGGTGGTAAAAATGTTCAAAGAAGTACAAAAAAAATAAAAACATTGGTAAAATAATTGGAGGAACTTTTAAGTAAGCAAAATGTTTGGGATCGTTGTTTAGGTATACAGAGTTGACTGAGTTTTGTAAAAAAGCTAAAACTTAAATTATTTTCCAACTACATCTTTCCAAAAAGCACTGGATAAAATTTGTAAACAATTTGGCATAATGTCAACACTAAGGCCTGTCCTAACCTAAGAAATTAAAATGTTTCACACGTTTCCTGATGGGACTGTAAATTTGAATTATGAGACGTTTATTCCGTTTAACTCCTGTTCCATATATTCCCAAACTACGGTAGTATGTGCAGTGTACTGTGTAATATTTGTTTGAAGAAGTTACGGTGTTAGTGAAACTAATTATTTATTGAAATTGAAACGCAATTATTTTTAATTTGGATACTTCATCCATCCTACGTAGGCTACGCTTCATCCAACGTTTGGTATTTGAAAATATCTTAATTTGGTTATGATTAATTCTTTAGTGAATTGAATTATTGTATATTTTGGGAAGATTAGAATAAATTTTATTTTTAACGCAATTGTTATTTTTTATTTGGATACTTCATCCATAGCCTACTGCGTAGGTATTTGAAAATATCTTAATTTGGTTATGATTGATTATGTATTGAATTGAATTCTTGTAGAGTTTGGAAACATTGGAATCAATTTTATTTTTAATGCAATTGTTATTTTTAATTTGGATACTTCATCCATTGCCTACTACGTAGGCTACGCTTCATCCAATATTGAACATTTTTATATAGTTGAAGTCGGAAGAATGTTTCATGTGTTTATTTAATGCAGTAGATGAATCCTCTATACTTATGTTCCATTGAATCTGTTTCATGATTCTAAACATAAATTTAGTAATGGTCCATATTATATACTTCATAAAGCCTTAACATTTTCTCATAATCCAAAGTTTTTGTTGGATTGTAATACACAAGTCATCTGCGGACGCATTTTATTAATGATAGTCGTAGATTACATGGAAACACTAAAAACTAAAATAACGAATTTTGTTTGCATTCAGAAAACTATGCGCGAGTAATATGGGACCAACGATAATTTCTCAAAATTCAATAATTGTTCACCCAAGAACTAGGTAACGTAATTGTTGATCGCGACATATTTTAAACAAACTAATAAAGTAATGTTTTATGCTTTCTGTCGATGTGAATTTTGGGAATTTCTGTTATCTTAATTAATTGATGTTTGGTAAAAATCCTAGAATATGCCTATTTTATCTTATTTTAACTGAGTTGCAAGTTTGACAGGTTAGGATTTTTTCATAATGCAAATTTCGCAAATGGTGATTACATTTTTAGGTTAGACCCATTTTATATTTCAGCAATCATATTAAACCGATGAGATCAAATGTTGGTAATCCCACGCCGTACAATTGTCTAAATTTATGAAACATTTCACAAATTTTTTGATTAAGCGCACTGTAAAAAATGTTATTGTGAAAATATATTTTGTATATAATGTTTTTATTGAATTGAAAGTACTTTTAAATTATTGAGGTGGAATTTTGTTTTTCATTTAAATATTTTAAGTTGCATAGTAACTCATCAAAAGAGCTGATATTTAAAAATACAAGAGACCTCAGTTTCAAAATAAAATAACTGATGTTTGTATCATATTTTTTAATATATGTATGTACGTTGCTCTAGAATTATGAATAGGTCTATTACAATATGCAAAACCATCATAATCAAGAATCAATTTGAAGTTAGTCTACTTATTCAGACGTATTGAAAATTCTGCATGTACTGATACAACTACTGCAACTATTTGTAAATTATTTGGTAATAAGTCATCACTACACCAGCAATAATTTATTGGTCTAAAGAAGTTTCGTTTTTAATTAATTCATCATCACTAGTTTATAGTGTGGATACACATAACAGTATAAAAAGAAACACCTTATCCACTAACAGTATTTTTAGTAGATTAGTGGATAAGGGTAATTTTTTTCTTTTTATAGACAACAATAGTGTATTTGATAATCAGATAGTTATAAACACATACTTGTAGTTTTAATAGTGTTAGTAAAGAAGATTATTGTGCTGATTAATTATTTGTTTTAGTAAATCATATTTGTGTAGTGATAACTTCAAACATGGATAAAAAATCTACAAATGTTTATTGATAAAATCAATCTATACCAAATATAAGTGGGTGTGTTGAGATTGTTCTAGTTTTTAGGAAATCATGAATATTTCGGATTACAGCTCATTTTGTTGTCCAATCCTCGATGAGATGCGATTCTACTATAGTCTCATAAAAATGTTACTAGCTCATAAGACATAATGTAAAACTAGGCTTCCATAGTATATTAGTGATTTAGAAATATTACGTTTGCAAGAATATAACATGTAACTCTTTTGCTTTAATTTATTATAAAATGTTATATTAATTATACAAATAGTAATTGTTAAAACTTTTTCGCGTATTAGTAGTTTGAAAAATTTACTTATATATTATATTATGACTAAAAGATTACAAAGTAGAAAGTATTTTAATCATTAGGAACATACATTTTATTCAGATGTATTAGTAACATAAACGTATTAAGTTTTGTAAAATTTTAGTAAGAATAGATGAATTACTGAGACCATTTCTAGCAGTAGCTCACAATATATTGTTTACAATGAACTGTTGTTAGAGAATTCTGTTTAAAGAAAAATGTTTGCCCATTACTAAAAATATTAGATTAGTAATTCAATTCATTTTAATATTTGATTGAATTAGGACTCATTAATAGAAATGGCAGAGCGCAATTAAACTCACGACAAGCTGGCGGTAACTTCCAAGGTAAAAGATATAATTTTGTGGAACCTGCAATAATTTCCTAGTTGCATCAACTCATTTTGAATATCTTCAAATATTTTAACAGAAGAATCCACCTAACATTTTCAATAGAAACTATATGTCCCTTAATTTATCAAAAGTTAATATTTATAAAAAAATCTTGAATGATTTTGGAATTTTTAGCCTACTTTTGTGGATTTGCAATATACCTAAAGGTTAATTGATTAATATATTGCTATTAAACAATTATCAAATTACAAATTCATTGAACACTTATATAAAAATTATGATTTCTCATATCCCCTATTTTAGCAGATTTATGAGATATTATATATTTATATAATTATATTATTAGCCATTTTTATCAGTTGCAGCAAATATAGGCATCATCAAGAGTTATATTTCTAAAAACCAAATCAATAAATATTGCAAATATGTTAGTGTTGGGTAGAAATTTCACGATTTGAAATGGGCAAGGTAAGTCATTCATATTGTCTTTGAAACAGCCAGTATAAAACTTATTCAAGTTCAGAATTCACTAGGATAACACTATTGTTGATGTTATCCCAAATAATATTTACCAATCCGACATTTACAAAATATTATTTCTCAATGATTTACGTCTATGAGACTGTTATTAATAATTACGAATTTTTGATATTTAATTATCTTATCAGTTATATACACAAATAAGTAAGGTTGCATTATTGTCAGGTTTCAGCTGAAAATAAGCAAATAACATAAAGATATCAGGTATGTAATCCTGCAAAGTCAGCAAATATACAAACTTTTGTCAGTTAATTACATTATGAGAAATGGTGGATGATAAGATGTTCCAGAATGTATCCCATGTCTTTGTTACTTCCATCTCAAACTGATATGAGCGACCTAGGTACTTTAGATGAATATTTAGCAACATCATCGCAGAAATGCTACTTTCAAGGCTGCCTGAACGTCATGAATCGCTTTTAAAGATTTCATTCAAGATATTTTCTTTTTTCTAAATTACTAGTTAGAGTTTGTATTTCACTGGTTCCATTTTGATATTCTATCTATTCAATTTATGAAATGGTCTTTAAAATTGTTCAATACTTTTCATATTTATTATCTAATCATCTGATATGTATAAACAAGTAGTAGTAGTACTATTGTAGTACTATTGTAGTACTAAACAATTATGTTTTTGTTTAAAATACTCAAGGTATTGGAAGAAAACAATGTGCCTTATAGAACAAAATTATACATTATGTGCCTTTTTATTATGTTCTTCATAAGTATTCTATATCTGTTTAATCAATTTATACTTTTGTGTTATAATTATTTCTTTTCATGGATATAATATACATATGTATTATATTTTATTTTATTGTGTAAGAAATTTTATTTATTTTTAACCTATGTTCATTCTACACAAGTGTTTATATGTGCAATGGTAATATCCTTTTCTAATAAATCTTTTGATTGTAATTGTTGTTTTATTATTAATTTGGTTACTAAGCCAATGTTCCATTTTACATACTATTGAAGTGCAGGTTTAATTTGAATCAATTTGTTTCTGCTATACTCATTATGATCTCAAGCTTATATGTTTTTTTGTGAAATTATCAAACTTGAACATGGTATTTATTTCCCTAGGGAAAATAAGTAGCTTCTATTAATGTGAACATGCAATTATTGAACAATTGATTTTTTCCAATATGATTGATAAAATATGGAATATGCAACATATTTTCATTCCATGTAGCTTAATGGAAATAATTATTTAGTTCTATGACAACTGAAGAATTTCAATAGAATTGAGAGAAATTAAAAAAATTACTTTTATTAGTTCATTAATTGTTGGTAAACTATAAGAGTACGCTACAATAATATAAGTAAGAAACAATCGCCCTTATCCACTAAAAATACTGATGACCTTTTGGCTACCAATTGTTTCTTATTTATAGTGGTTACTTATCGATTTTGAATATCCTGTATGAGAAATAGCAATTTTTTCTGTAATGGAGTATTCATCTGAAATTACCTCTCACCTCAACAAGAAATCTTGGAATATTAGGAAATAAATATTTTTCTGGTTTATTACACATGTATTAAACAATATGCTTGTAAACTCATCTTAAATCACATTTTAAACTTTCTTGAAATCATTGAAGTGATCGGATTAAGTTTATTCATTGAAATTCGATCAAAAAGTAGTACAGCCACAGGATAATGACAGTTGTGGAAATAAGCTGGAAGTGGTACAAAAAATTAAACTTGTGTTAAAGATACTTATATTATTGACATAAAAAAGGTGTTTAGATAAACTCGACTAAACACCTATCCTGAGATTAGGTAGGTACCATTAATGCTGTAGTATATTAGATTACCTCTTTTGTGGTAAATTACAATTTTGTATTAAAATGTTTGAAGAAGCTACGTTGTTAGCGAATCAGTCACATTTGTGATAAAGTTTAAGTTTTTTTAAAGTGAAAACTTCTTTAGGCGCGTTGAGCTATTTCAGATGGGGGGTAAAACCATGAGTCCGTTACGTGCCGTCACGCTGTAGCTATATATTAGGTATTATGTATACTGCCGCGTAAGCAACTACTTTGGTCAGGCAGTCTCTCTATACGCTTACACACTTGTGCATATCTGAGTCGGATACTCGACGTTATTCATTTACTCGGTCCTCGTGCAGACGAAAGTTATATTTTTATTGAATTTATTAATTGTACATTGTGTACTTAGTATCGTATCTACGTGCAAGGTTTTAAATATTGTGAATATAATTCTTGTCATAAGAAATTAAGAATATAACATTAGTCATGTGTATAAGTGACAACTTTTGCATGTGTACTACACATTGATGACGTGTTATATCTAGTTTATTATTTTTATTCGAATGTTGGATCACAGCATCAAATATAATAGTGAGTACCGTCTTGATGTTTTTTTAATACTACTAATACGAAAGTACAAAATTTTATTTCAAGTAATTATTTGCGGTCTAATTTACGATCATACTGGCATTTGACGGAAACGTTTATATGTTTACATTTTGCGCTTCTTTTTAGATTATTTGATCATTGGTCCGAATTGAAGATGTCTACGGATGATGGTAAAAGAAAACATCTTCAATTCGGACCAATGTTGTTTAATATTACTTTCATTTACATCGATGTAAATATCAATAAATAATATATTTTGAAAATAAAATAATGTGTATATTTATTATAATGACTATCGGGTTACATTCATACTCTTTACAGGGATTGTATCGCCCATTATACGTTTTTTATTATTAAATATAAAAATGTATATAATTGTTGTTTGAAATGCTGACAGTTGTGAAAACTAAAGAAAAACTAACGAGGTATATTAATTTTCATTTAAAAATAATAAAATTGTAATTTCGGATGCTACAACGAGTACAAGAACTCCATACTAAACTCCGTAGACAATATTATCTGTATCGGATGTCTTCGTTGGTTGTCATAATGCTGAGCAACAAAATTTCGTCAGGCAGAAGTTGCATAAAAAAACCGATGATACGGGTGGATTACCATACGAGTTAATTTTAGTTCTTAACCGACTATACATGATAACTAATAACATAGATGTTGGGAATGGATTGTCCAATGGCACTGTCGGAAAATTGTGTCATGTAGAAAGAGATGTTACTGGTGAAATCATACGAATTTGGATGAAATTCCCAAAATAAATTGGTTACTTCATAATGTCAGTTTTCACTTCTGTCAGCAGTGCTCGGGACTGCCCGTATTTTTTATCTTATTTAAGTAGGTGTTATAGTCAGGTAACATTTACGAACTTGTCAATACTTGTTGAATGAGAAGTTATTGCATAAGGAAAATATTCTTGTTCAAAATTCAATAGTGCAAATAAGAAACTTTTGGAATTCGCCACAATTTCATTATTATTCAATTAGCCGACTTTGCAACAAAAATATTAACATGCTTTCAAGATCATAATGTACTTGCTAAAATCGCCTTATTTCCATTTACTTACAACTTAGCAAATTAGTATTTACTTAAAAAATACTAACATATATTATGTAGTTGATGGAATTACCGTTTTCATACCGGAAATGTGCTCTTAATTTTACATCAAACCCCGACGTCGGGAGATTGATGAAGTTTGAATAAATTCTTACTATCAAAAAAAAATTACAATCACTGAACATTTTATAGTGAACTCTGCAGTGGAATATTGTTGTAAAATGGTCTCCATACAAATGTTTTCACACACACTGCAAAATTGGAGTTAATTCGAGAGAGTATATATAACTTTGGAGTCAATAAAAGTTGAGGAACATGATAGGAATCGAAAATCAGAAATATTTATCGAATATTCTCGATACAACTGTAGTAGGAGATGAAGACGATAGAAAGCTGTGGTGGGAGATGAAGGCGATCGAAAACCAGTGCTGCCAGATTAGGGGTTTCCCCTAAATTTAGGATTCTTTGCCTTTGGTGGATATTTTAAGAAAATTTGACGGATATGTATGGTTCCAAAAGCGTTGTCGACATAATGAAGGCAGATACACAGATTGAGTCAAATACCCCGTGTATTGCCAATTAATAAGTGCGATAAAAAATCGACGCAGATGGGAATAGAATGTATTCCCAACGTGAAACAAAATGTCCATGATTTTATAAGGCGTATGTCACTTATGTCAGTACCTACCCATTAACTAGCGACACAGTCCAGTATTTTTAATATAGATGGGCAAAACTGATATTTATAAATAGCAATACCATAATCATAATACCAAGTGCTAATTGACAAGACACAAAAAGTGTTTAGAATTCAATTTTACGTAATAAAAGTATATTCATATGTTCACTTTTAACCCCTTTTTATCTTGAGAGGGTGAACATCCCTACTTATTTCGTAAGAGCCCGATTTTTCCATGTAAATAGGGAAATTTATATAAAAACACGTGAAAATTATATTTGAAGAATATGCCTTGATTCTGCACCCTATCAGATAGATCTTCAAGGGGTGGGGGTGAAGTCACATGCTGCATCGCTATACATATATATATATCGAATGACTTATCTTCCATATACGGCAAGCTAGAAAGACGAAATAAAAGCTCGGGTGCAGAGAAGAAATATTTTTGAAAAATATTAGTCATGTTTTTATATAACATTTTCGTATTTTCATGCAGATATACAGCTTATGAACCTACGAAGCAGAGATGTTCACCTTTGAGGGTGAAAAAGGGTGGAAAAATAACCATATAAATATACTTCTATTGTGTAAAATATAATTAATTAATATAATGATCATGTCGAAAACTTTTGAAAAATTTAAGTGAAGTATTTGACAGGTTAAGGAATGCCAATTTAAAGCTGAATCACAACAAATGTTCACTGTTTCAAACGGAGGTCTATTATTTGGGACATATCGTTTCTGTAGAAGGAATTAAAACTGATCCGGAGAAAATTGTAGCTATTAAAGATTGGCCTAAACCAAGAGACAAAAAAGAAATTAGAAGTTTTCTAGGACTTTGTTCATATTACCGAAAATTTGTCAAGGACTTTGGTCGAATTGCTAAACCCCTTCATCGATTAACTGAAAACAACATTGAATTTGACTGGACGCCTGATTGTCAAAATGCCTTTGTAGAGTTGAAAAAGCGATTAACTACAGCACCTATTTTAGCCTACCCACATGAGGAGGGAAGATTCATTTTGGATTGTGACGCATCCCAACACGGCATAGGCGCCGTGTTATCTCAAGAGCAAGAAGGCGAGGAAAAAGTGATTGCGTATTTTAGTAAAACCATGGCAAAGGCAGAGAAAAATTATTGCGTCACTAGAAAAGAACTTTTGGCTATTATCAAAGCCCTTGAACATTTCCATACTTTTCTTTACAATAGAAATTTTAACATTAGAAGTGAACATAGCGCTTTAGAGTGGTTAATGAATTTTAAAAAGCCTGAAGGACAAGTTGCTAGATGGATAGAGAGACTACAGCAATACAACTTTGTAATAGTATACCGAAAAGGACGTCCCCATAACAATGCATATATACTTTCTAGACGACCCTGCTTAGAACGTCAATGCCAGTACTGTAAAAGGCTTGAAGAAAAGGAGAATCTAGCCGAAGAAGTTAGTCTCCAGTTAACCACAATCAAGCCAGAAAGTGATGATAATCAGAATTTCCTTGAAATACTTAGAAAAAGTCAAAAGAAAGACAATGACTTGAAAGTTATACGAGAATGGCTTAAAAATGGAGTCAGACCTACTTGGCAAGAGGTAGCCAAATATGGTGGAAGCATAAAAGGGTACTGGGCTCAATGGGATTCCCTGTATCTTCACGATGGCCTATTGTATCGAAGATGGGAGAGCCCCGATGGAGTACACATAGTTCACCAATTGGTAGTGTGTTGGAAGAACTTCATAGTAGCTACTCAGGAGGACATTTTGGTACTAAAGAACACTCGCACGAGTTCGTAAAGATATTATTGGGTCAACTGTCGACGGGACGTAGAAGATTGGTCTTTAAGGGTGGAAAAATAACCATATAAATATACTCCTATTGTGTAAAATTTAGTTCTGAACACTTTTTGTGTCTTGATAGTATTTATTTTAAATAAAATATTTACAATCCCCCCCCCCCCTCGCTAAAGTCTTACTAGTACACAGGGATGTTCACCACCTTATTGTGTTAAGGGGTATGTAAGTGACTATACAAACTTATTTATATTGTACAAATAACTCTCACAATAATTTGTATTATATATGTTTGGTCTTCCACTACCCATATTGTCTGTCCCTCCACCTTTACTGGTAACAGTCGAAGAGGGTGGTACTGGGAACGTATGCTGGTATCATTTTAAGGGTCGTTCGCTCAGTATAGCAACGAACAGTCTAGAGTCAACATCTATTCAAACAATCATTCAGTTATAGTATTTTAGATTTAACAATGTTCTAACGTTGTAAGTAGTGTAAATAAACAGTTATAAACAAGTTGCTGTTATTTACTGTCTAACGGATTTCTTTAGACATTGTGATTATGTTTTAAACCAACCACAAACAATATATGAACTTTATAATTTACGATTTTTTCGTGATAAAATATGAAAAAAATAAGCATTTTATTTAGTCTTGTATATAGATAGATACATTCTTTATTAGAACAGCTGAATTACAATATATACTATGATAACATTGTACACAGATATTCAAGTCAAATATAGATCAAAGTATGAAATGCTTTGAATCATCAACTATGATAGTATAAACAATAGAAGTGTAAACAAGAAAAATATCATTTAAGACTATTACAAAAAATAAAAGTAATTTAAACAATAACAATTACATTCTAAAAGAATACTTTTAACTTCAGCTCTGAATTGTTTCTTGTTAGTGATCGTTTTAAAAGAATTAGAGACTATTATATAGTTTGCAACCAGTATAATAAAATCCCTTTGCGTATAAGGTAGAATGGTGTTTTGGCAATAAAATGTTTGTTCGAGATTTAGTGGGGTAAGTATGAGGCACATTATCGGCAATGAACATATTAAAATTATCAAACACATAACATGAAATAACAAAAATATATACATCATAAAGTCAGTATTTCTAGTTTGGTGAAGACGTTCTTACAAATATCATATCTTCTTAAACCTGCTATTGTTCTCACTGCCCATTTTTGAAGTTTAAATACTCTCTCAGATTCAGATCGACGACCCCAGAACTTCATTATAGGGTAAAACTTTCCGTAATACATAGTTTTAACAATGTGTGGACTACAATGCCTTGATATTAAATAAAGCCCATAACATATGTTAGAGTTTAGCACAGACGGAATTTATCTGAGTGTACCATTTAATGTTTGAGTCAAACTCAGCACCAAGAATTTTTGTAGATTCACATATATCTATAGTTTCATTTCTCATATCTATGAAGGAATCAATTGTAACATTAGATGCGAGGTCCTAAATACCACGCATGCAGTTTTGTCTTTATTTATGGACAGGCAGTTTCGAGTTATCCACGCTTCTAGCTTGCCATATATGGAAGATAAAACATTCGATAGATATATATTGTTATGATTTCATTTCATAAACAATAAAAATTTAAAAATAATAACTTACCGAACTTTGAAAATCAGAAAAGATCAAATAAAAGATATTTATATGGAATTAAAAACAATAGTAAAAGCTAAATAATAGTTAGGATATTAAAATTAACAATGTAAAACATAATAAACAACAATGTAATAGAATAAGAAGTGATAAACAAGAACTTCAGTGAAAGTGAAGAAACGTACTGTGTAACGAAGGCAGAAATCATAATTAAAGTGATTACAAAACTATCATGAGATAGTACAAAACATTGAATAATGTTATAGATATAAGTTAGGATTAGTAAATTTGAGTTATGTAATGTTAAAAGAATGTTATTGATATAATATGGTATGTATTAGATTTAAGAATAAGTAACTGTCAAGAAAACCATAAATATGGGAATAATCATATTAATAATAACCCAATCATAGGTTATATTATACCAAAGTGTGGGGAAAAATGTAGGCAATATTAATTTAAAAAGAAGGAATCACTATCAATTAAAATAAGTTGAAAATCTCCAATAATTCAAAAATCAAAGAATACTAAATTCTGATTGGTTGAGAGGAATTTCTAGTGTCAGTCTGGTAACAATGAGTACTTCTGTCAGTTTAACAACAATTAACTTGGCATTCTTGATAAGTAAAGTAAGCACCTGATAGGTTATTTATGACATCAAGTAGCGTCGGTTTTGGAGGCCTATAAAAAGGTCTGAAAGTAAAGCCAAGTTCAGTTTGCATTAATATCCAAGCAGAGACTGTTCTTCTCTGGCAACTCACCAAAATTTTCTAACCTAAGTTTATAAAAGATAAACATCAGAGAACGCAAGTGTTCCAAACTTCGATAGGTTCAAAGTAACCAAAGTTAATAAGTTTTATTAAAAGTCAACGAGTATCCCAAGTATCTAAACCAAATAAAAGGTAGTAATAACCTCCAATTTATAAGAAGTATCCAACGATTGCCATTCTTCAAAATAATTTCAATAAAGCATCGAAAAGTGTTATGTCTTATCTAAAAGAATAAAACAAAGTATTATCAACAGTTCCTGATCCTCAACAAGAAGTAACCTAAATTAGTTACCTGTGATTATCGTGAAAAAGCATAGTGTTGTGTAAAAGGTGAATCAACGAAATTATAAAAGGAAGTAAATTGAAAATTGCCCACATTGTTAAACACACTTTTGGATATTATCTAAACGTAAGTTTGTTTATAATTTCTACATCATATTATCCGTATTATCTGAAAAGGAAAGGAAGATTGTTGACTATAACAATATAAACAAATATTAGTTGAAAAAGTGTCTTAAGGTTATGTCATAGATTTTGTAAACATAAAATTGAATTGAACAAGATAATAAGAGTCATAGAAATTAAATATTGTGAAATCAAAGAGCATTGTGTTTAATTCCATATAAAATTATTCTATAGATAAACTTCAAAACTTCATAAACATTAATTTAAAGTTCAAATATAATCAAATTAAAAGATAAAAAGCTAGCCGGTAGAATCAAAATATAATTATTAATAAAATTCAAATAAAATAAAATCATAAGAAATTAATCTTAACAATTGTCACCACAACGTGGGGCAAAATAGAAAAGTAAATAAATTTTCTTAATAATTGTCGCTCAAACGTGAGGCCATTTGAAAAAAGGAATAGAACCGCGTATCAAAATAATTTAAAGAACTAGATTAATTAATAAGAAAGTAAAAATGGAAGGAGATAGACAGAGTACTCCAGAATTGATAGGATTTGATCAAGAGGGTGAAATGATTAGTGCAGAAAGACCACCAATAATAGCTAGTCAATCACAAATAATGAGATTGCTTGAAAGTTTAAATTTAAAAGCTAATGAAACAAATAAAAAAATTGAACAATGTAAAAATGAAACAAATGCTAAAATTGAACAAGGTATGAGTGATATAAGAGATGAAATTAAGAGAGTGAATGATAAATTTGATAAAAGAACTGAGGAAATAATGAGAATAGTTGAAACTGAAAAAAAGGAAATAAGACAACATGTTGAAGAAAGTATAGATAATAAATTAGAAGAATATAATAGCTTTGTAAATAGAAAGTTTAATAATGTAGAGAAAGAAATAGATATTATGGAAAATAGAATGAATGATATGGGGAAGAATATTGAAGAGAATATGAATGTGAATGTACAAAGTATGAAAGAAAATCAGGAAAAAATGATAAATGAACAAGATGAAAGAATAAAAAGAATTGAGAATAGATCCGAAGAGAGAATGAATATAGAATACAGAAATGTAGGTCATGAAAATACAATAAAGTTTAATGGAAACATAAAATTATTACATCCATGCATTTTTGTTAAAGATTTAAAAAATGAAATACAGTATGAAAGGAATATAGAGAGAATGAAAAAATTAATAAGAGAACGATTGGTTGATGAACCATTGTTGTGGTTCAATTGCAAAGAAAGGGAATTAAATAGTTTAGATGAGTTTATAGATGAATTTTTAAAAAATTTTTGGGGTGAAAATGAGCAGTCGAAATGTCGAGAAAGGTTATATTTTAGGAAGTACATAGAATGGACTAGAAAAAGCATGAGTGCTTATGCACTTAGCCTATATAATGAAGCGCAATATTTAGAACCTAAAATGAGAGAGGAAGAGATAGTTTTATACATTTCAAGACAGTATCGAAGTCAAATATCTGAGTCAATAGCCATTGCAAATATTAAAAACATGAATCAACTACTATCATACTTAAACCGAATTGATAATAAGAATAACATAGGAACTAGGCAACAAAATGGATATAATGATAACAGGAACAATTACAGGGGAAATCAAAATTATAATAATAGATTCCAAAATAATGATTATCAAAACAATTTTATAGAAGTCAAAATAATAATAATAATAGAAATAATAGTAGAAATGAAAATAATCAAAGGGAAGTAAACTGTAGTAGGATTGAAAGTAATATGGAAAGGGAAGACTCTTCAAGTCAAAATAATCAACAAAATCAGGATTTTTAAGAAAGCACGAATACCACGTTAATGTATTATATGAACATCAGAGGGAATACATTGACTACGAACAGCAAAGGGAAAGAAGTAGAAATTATGTGTGATACAGGATCAGAACTATCATTAATAAGGGAAGAACTATTGTCTGAAGTAAAATTAACAAATCAATTGAAAATACCAAAAGTAGAATTAGTAAATATTAGTGGAAAGAAAATTACTGAAGTATCAAAAATGATTACTGAGCATGTTATAATAGGGAAGTCAAGTCTAGAGATGCAATTATTTGTAGTGCCGAATATGAAATTGGATATTGTTATGGGAACTGATGAATTAGAAAAGCATGGAATTATTATAGATTACGAGGAAAAGGAAATAAAGTTGTTAGATGAAATTATAAAGATAGGGAAAGGGGAAAATGAAAATATTAACAGACCAAATGAAGGTTGCAATATAATAAATGCGGTCGAAAGAAAAGACTCAAGCAGAAATTTAAATGAAATAATCTCGCAGATGAAAATATCCGAGAAGTATAGGGGAATAATATCAGAATTAATTTCACAACATAAAGGTTTAATAATTGATGAAACTCGTATAGCTAGTAATTATATTCATAAATTCCAAGTGAGAGAAATTGAAAATTTTAAATCCAAGAACTATCCAATTCCATACAAGTACATAGAAGATGTTAGGAAAAAAATTGGTGAAATGCTAGAACAAGACATAATAGAAAGAAGTAAAACAAAATATATAAACCCTATTGTTATAGCAAAAAAGTCAAATGGTGATATTAGGTTATGTTTAGATGCTCGAACATTGAATAGATTGTCAGTACCACAATATGAAGCTCCTAAAAATATAGAGTCAATTTTTGGTAGAATAATAAAGGCACAAGTTTTTAGTAAAGTTGATTTAAGACATAGTTTCTGGTTGATTCCTTTACATGAAAGTTGTAGAGATTACACTGGTTTTATGATAGATGGAGAAGTGTATCGTTTTAAAGTTACGCCTTTTGGTATTCAAAGTGCATGCAGTGCGTTAGTTAGAAGTATGAATCAGATATTAAATAGATTTGAAATTTTTGTAGTTCATTATATCGATGACATATTAATATTTTCTAGAACAGTAGAACGAAATGAAATTTTGAAAGATATCAGTAATAGGTTAGAAAGAAATGCAAGAAAGTATATGAATAGGGAAATGAGAAAAAGAGGAAGGTTAATTAAATTTGAAATAGGTGAATTAGTAATAGTAAGAGCAATGAGAGTAACTAATAATAAAAAGAATATATGTGGAAAATTATGTTTTGCTTTTGAAGGTCCATATGTAGTCATGAATGAAAATGCTGAAAATAGTTATGAATTAATGAATCCTGAAAATGGAAAGATAAGGGGAATATTTAATATTGATCAAATATACAAGTATAATTATTAATAAATTTAGTTCATGAAAATAAAATCAAAAGATAAATAAATTTTAAATATTAATGTGATTAATATGTTAAAATTGATTTAGGGGAATTTGTTATGATTTCATTTCATAAACAATAAAAATTTAAAAATAATAACTTACCGAACTTTGAAAATCAGAAAAGATCAAATAAAAGATATTTATATGGAATTAAAAACAATAGTAAAAGCTAAATAATAGTTAGGATATTAAAATTAACAATGTAAAACATAATAAACAACAATGTAATAGAATAAGAAGTGATAAACAAGAACTTCAGTGAAAGTGAAGAAACGTACTGTGTAACGAAGGCAGAAATCATAATTAAAGTGATTACAAAACTATCATGAGATAGTACAAAACATTGAATAATGTTATAGATATAAGTTAGGATTAGTAAATTTGAGTTATGTAATGTTAAAAGAATGTTATTGATATAATATGGTATGTATTAGATTTAAGAATAAGTAACTGTCAAGAAAACCATAAATATGGGAATAATCATATTAATAATAACCCAATCATAGGTTATATTATACCAAAGTGTATTTAACAATGTGGGCAATTTTCAATTTACTTCCTTTTATAATTTCGTTGATTCACCTTTTACACAACACTATGCTTTTTCACGATAATCACAGGTAACTAATTTAGGTTACTTCTTCTTGAGGATCAGGAACTGTTGATAATACTTTGTTTTATTCTTTTAGATAAGACATAAAACTTTTCGATGCTTTATTGAAATTATTTTGAAGAATGGCAATCGTTGGATACTTCTTATAAATTGGAGGTTATTACTACCTTTTATTTGGTTTAGATACTTGGGATACTCGTTGACTTTTAATAAAACTTATTAACTTTGGTTACTTTGAACCTATCGAAGTTTGGAACACTTGCGTTCTCTGATGTTTATCTTTTATAAACTTAGGTTAGAAAATTTTGGTGAGTTGCCAGAGAAGAACAGTCTCTGCTTGGATATTAATGCAAACTGAACTTGGCTTTACTTTCAGACCTTTTTATAGGCCTCCAAAACCGACGCTACTTGATGTCATAAATAACCTATCAGGTGCTTACTTTACTTATCAAGAATGCCAAGTTAATTGTTGTTAAACTGACAGAAGTACTCATTGTTACCAGACTGACACTAGAAATTCCTCTCAACCAATCAGAATTTAGTATTCTTTGATTTTTGAATTATTGGAGATTTTCAACTTATTTTAATTGATAGTGATTCCTTCTTTTTAAATTAATATTGCCTACATTTTTCCCCACACTTTGGTATAATATAACCTATGATTGGGTTATTATTAATATGATTATTCCCATATTTATGGTTTTCTTGACAGTTACTTATTCTTAAATCTAATACATACCATATTATATCAATAACATTCTTTTAACATTACATAACTCAAATTTACTAATCCTAACTTATATCTATAACATTATTCAATGTTTTGTACTATCTCATGATAGTTTTGTAATCACTTTAATTATGATTTCTGCCTTCGTTACACAGTACGTTTCTTCACTTTCACTGAAGTTCTTGTTTATCACTTCTTATTCTATTACATTGTTGTTTATTATGTTTTACATTGTTAATTTTAATATCCTAACTATTATTTAGCTTTTACTATTGTTTTTAATTCCATATAAATATCTTTTATTTGATCTTTTCTGATTTTCAAAGTTCGGTAAGTTATTATTTTTAAATTTTTATTGTTTATGAAATGAAATCATAACAAATTCCCCTAAATCAATTTTAACATATTAATCACATTAATATTTAAAATTTATTTATCTTTTGATTTTATTTTCATGAACTAAATTTATTAATAATTATACTTGTATATTTGATCAATATTAAATATTCCCCTTATCTTTCCATTTTCAGGATTCATTAATTCATAACTATTTTCAGCATTTTCATTCATGACTACATATGGACCTTCAAAAGCAAAACATAATTTTCCACATATATTCTTTTTATTATTAGTTACTCTCATTGCTCTTACTATTACTAATTCACCTATTTCAAATTTAATTAACCTTCCTCTTTTTCTCATTTCCCTATTCATATACTTTCTTGCATTTCTTTCTAACCTATTACTGATATCTTTCAAAATTTCATTTCGTTCTACTGTTCTAGAAAATATTAATATGTCATCGATATAATGAACTACAAAAATTTCAAATCTATTTAATATCTGATTCATACTTCTAACTAACGCACTGCATGCACTTTGAATACCAAAAGGCGTAACTTTAAAACGATACACTTCTCCATCTATCATAAAACCAGTGTAATCTCTACAACTTTCATGTAAAGGAATCAACCAGAAACTATGTCTTAAATCAACTTTACTAAAAACTTGTGCCTTTATTATTCTACCAAAAATTGACTCTATATTTTTAGGAGCTTCATATTGTGGTACTGACAATCTATTCAATGTTCGAGCATCTAAACATAACCTAATATCACCATTTGACTTTTTTGCTATAACATTAGGGTTTATATATTTTGTTTTACTTCTTTCTATTATGTCTTGTTCTAGCATTTCACCGATTTTTTTCATAGCATAGTGTTGTGTAAAAGGTGAATCAACGAAATTATAAAAGGAAGTAAATTGAAAATTGCCCACATTGTTAAACACACTTTTGGATATTATCTAAACGTAAGTTTGTTTATAATTTCTACATCATATTATCCGTATTATCTGAAAAGAAAAGGAAGATTGTTGACTATAACAATATAAACAAATATTAGTTGAAAAAGTGTCTTAAGGTTATGTCATAGATTTTGTAAACATAAAATTGAATTGAACAAGATAATAAGAGTCATAGAAATTAAATATTGTGAAATCAAAGAGCATTGTGTTTAATTCCATATAAAATTATTCTATAGATAAACTTCAAAACTTCATAAACATTAATTTAAAGTTCAAATATAATCAAATTAAAAGATAAAAAGCTAGCCGGTAGAATCAAAATATAATTATTAATAAAATTCAAATAAAATAAAATCATAAGAAATTAATCTTAACAATTGTCACCACAACGTGGGGCAAAATAGAAAAGTAAATAATTTTTCTTAATAATATATATATATATATATATATAGCGATGCAGCATGTGACATCCCCCCACCCCTTGGATATCTATCTGGTAGGGTGCAGAATGAGGGGATATTCTTCAAATATAATTTTCCTATTTACATGGAAAAATCTGGCTCTTTTAAGAAATAAGTAGGGATGTTCAGCCTCTCAAGGTAACAAGGGGTTGAAAGTGAACATATGAATATACTTTTATTACGTAAAATTGAATTCTTAACACTTTTGTGTTTTGTCAATTTGTCCTGAAACCAATAGAATGGCCCGAAAATGCATTTAAAATTTTGGTGGTGGGGAAAAGTGGAGGGGGGTAGTAAATGACATTAAAAATGGCCAATTCCTATAAAAACCTGAATTTAGAACATTTTTTGTATCTTGAAATTTTTCTCTAAATTCAAAATCATGGCTGCAAATGGCAATTTTAGATTTGTAGAGTGGGGGTAACTAGGAGGTCGGCTAAGGGGTGGTTGATGAGTGATGATATATGTGAGTCATAAAAATAAGGTATTCTTATGCAAAATCGAATTCCAAACATTTTTCTCTAAAATCATCAGTTAGGCTACAAAATGCATTTTTATATTTCAACCCGCCATTTTGAATTTTTCAAATTTTCTCGTCGGATTCGTAATCGCTGACCCCTCAAAATCCCTGTATGTAAATTTGAAGGAATTCGGTTAAGAACTCGGCGAGATAGAAAATGGGGTTGCTAACAACCCCTCTAGCAAAAACAGAGGGTGCGACCGCCTAAAGGTAAAGTTTATTGATCCAAAAATGAAGCGAATGCAAAAGGTTTCATTCAAATCCATCCCATTACAAAAAATAAGAAGTTCTTGCATTCATTTCCTCTACTATACCCTCAAATTGTATCCTAGACAAATGTCTTAATGTTGAACGAAATGAAAACTAGTATGTAATATAAGTTCATTGAATAACACAAACATTATATTAAATGTTTAATTTAAAATCACAAGTTTCAAAATTCAAAACTATATAAATAGCACATCATAAATTAAATTAACTTCTCAGAGTGAACCTATGTTATGTAATACTAGGTACAACTAAATTTTATTTAATTTAATTTCACATGATAACAAAGACAGCTATATACAATTGTGGAATTCCATGTAAGTTGAACACTTCAGTCAATCTTCACTGTAGAGTATATTTTTCTAACAAATAAACTTGCTCCACTGTAACCTACGGTTCCACACATAATGCCCAACGCTGCACTAAACAAAGCCATATATCCAAAGTAGAACGCCGTTTGGAATAGTCCGTACATTCTAAAATGAAATAAAGCATATAAGTCTACCTGATTGTGTTAAGTATTGCAATACAACGCCGTCAATTTGTCAATTGAAATTTGTAATGTGGCGAAAACAATTTTACTTCAGAAAAGTATAAGCCACTATTTGTATGGTATTTGAATCGCATAAGCCTTGTACCGGGATATCAAAAATTATCTTGGTCAAGGGTGGTTGTGGAATCTAAAACGTGTGTCTTACTTTACGTTTGAAATAATTATGTCACTGTCACACTGACATCATCAATAATCTACAAATTTCATACCTATTTATTTCAGTAGTAAAACAATAATGAACTACAAATTAAAAATTATCTTGGTCAAGGGTAGTTGTGGAATGTAAAACGTGTGTCTTACTTTAAATTTTTTAATATGTTTTGTTGTGTCAGAATCTGAAGCCTATTTTCGAACGGGTGCGCTAGTTAATGGAAATTGGCAATACAGTCAACGTTTGTGCTTGGACAATTTTCGAGAGCAAGTGACAATATTACCGTACAATTTTTATGCGTGCCTTACAAATTGTGTTGAAGTGTTTCGCGAAACTGGTTGTGTGACTCATAAAAAAGGTGCTGGTAGACCAAGAGTTCGTACAGAAGAAGTTGTCAATGACTCCGGTAAATAATTTGCAAGAACTTCAACAAAGAATAGTTCAGCAATGTGCAACCATAACGCCAGAAATGCTGCAAAACGGTTTTCGCAGCATGAGGATGCGCGTCAACTTGTGCATCGAACAAAACGGGGGACATTTCCAACAATTACTGTAATTTAGTTTTTCTTGTTACTAAAACCGTTATTTCATAATTTGTAGTTCATTATTGTTTTACAACTGAAATAAATCGGTATGAAATTTGTAGGTTATTGATGATGTCAATGTGACAGTGACATAATTATTTCGAACGTAAAGTAAGACACACGTTTTAGATTCCACAACCACCCTTGACCAAGATAATTTTTGATATTCCGGTACTATATACAGCGCCTGAATGGAGTAAAATGGTAATTATATCTATTTTTATATCAAACTTACTGTAAATTTCAAAATTCTACAATGGAATTTTGTATGAAATGAAGTAAAATGGCTCATTTCCTAGGGTTAATTCGAGTATTTCAAGTTATTTTATTCTTAGTTAACATACATTTTCCAGGGTTATTTTGAACCTTCTAAGTTTAGGTTAGTCTGTATATTAAAAGTACGCAATTTCTGATAAAAAGCGGTTCTTTCATTGTTTTCGTTTGGATGACTCAGTTTCTTATAATCTAGTTGTGAGAGATTTGTCATTGATCGATCCAAGCGTTGAAAAGCATAAACAAAGGGATAGGTTGAATTGAAATCTGGCAGATTGAAGCAGGGTAGACATATTGTTGTCAATTGTCCTTGAGAATTGACCTAAGTCGTCTATTGGAATTGCAGACGTATCCCGAAAACATTGTAAATAACTTTAACTCAGCAGTATTGCAAATATAGATATAAATAAATTTTAAATTAGTTTTTGTTGAGGACGAAACGGTAGAATCGCAGAGTCACTGATATTTTTAAGTTGCGAATATATCAGATGGTCAATTGTCTCTTCTTCAGTTTAAGTTTGCATTGTCATTGTACTTGTATGTATTGTAAGCATTAACCAACCGGTTGTCCTTTTTTTTAGTTATTATACTGTTGAATTAAATTTTATTGTTGGATTTGAAATATTCAGTTTTAGAATCTCATTTTAATTCATTACTTTATTGCATCATTACTGTCTTGTACATGCTTGTTATTTTTAATTCAATTAGTCAATCAGGCCTATTTTGATATACATAACTGTATATCTTATATATACAATTCTCGGGAAATAGGTCACACTAACACATATGGTTATTATGTTCGTCTTTACGTACGTTTCGGTCTCACGACCATCACCAGAAGACGTATCACGGTATAAAACGTACCAGTACAAAATGACTAAATAAATAAATAAAATTTACAACAGATTATCTCTATTGAATAAAAAAATTAATTTGCCATACTGAGCAAGCTCCTTATATCTATGGGCTTCCAAAACTACATAAAAGTGATATACCTTCAAGACTCATTGTAACTAATATTGGAGCGCCTACCTACAAATGAACATTAGGCATAATGCAGATGGAAAAAATAAAAACTTCCTGGTTTACTAAAAAAGTTTGGTCTCAACGTCATCTTCACTTCAATTCCGTTGCAGCAACAAGTTATAAGATAGTCTTACAGATCGCGCGGTTAAATTGTCCCACCCAGAGGACCGTCCCAAAAATTAAAAAATTGTTCATAATACACTGGAAATGAATGGCTACTCAAAAACATTTTTCAATCCCATCATTAAAGAAAGAATAAACAAAATCTATGATGGAACGTCATATATAACTAGCATAAACGGTAATACAGATTATTTTATAACATTACCATACATTCCGGAGACCTCAGAAACAATTAGGAAATGATTGAAAAAGTATGATATAAATGTTGCGCATAAAGCTAAACAAACCCACACAGTATACAAATGAAATTGTTTTGATTGCGATGGGACTTATACAGCAATATTTACAAAAAATAATGTATAGCCATAAGTATAGTAATAAAAACAAAAACTTTGAAAATTCCACCGCCCTTGCTAAACACTGATTTGATTATAACCATCAATTCGATTACAAAAATGTTAATATTTTAACTAAGGAAACTGATTATTATAAAAGATATATTCTGGAAATGATTCACATAAAACGTGACTCCAAGATATTCAATCATTAAGTCAAATTTATACTAATTTCATTAATTGAAACCCTTGCAAATTCCTACATGCGTCTCTATAATGTTATAAGTACATTTTAGGTAGAATGCTTAAATATCAATATTTCTAATAAGGTCTGACAACCTTTTTCTATTACCTCATAAATCTTCAACATCTGGTTCGAAAGTGGATACTCGAACGTTATATTTTTAGTTCAGTCCTTCAGTCGTATCACGTACCGTGATTCGATATGAATTTAGGGTTTATAAGAATATTGCTTAGCAGCGGATTCTTAATTTATACTTAAAACATTAATGTGTTATAATTTCCATTGTTCGTGTTTCGGTTCGTTTCGGCGACAGGCATTTTTAATTGAAATTAGTGCGATAAGGACGACTTGTGGTGATACAATTAGTTTTAAGAAATCACTTTTTATACAGTGATAAGTCTTCTGATGATGGTCGCGAGGCCGAAACGTACGTAAAGACGAAAATAATAAGTATATGTGTTAGTGTGACCTATTTCCCGAGAATTGTATATATAATTCATACCTGGGTCAAGAATCATCATTACTTAACTGTTTATTCAGTTTCAGTTTATTTCAAATTATTTTTAAATTACATTTACAATTTTACTGTATCTGTGGCACTTGAGAAAATCTCGTGCTGTGCCAATATTTCATTCCATACTAAAACTTTTTATATATGTCTTGTTTCCAATCGTAGAACATATTATGTAAGAAAAAAAAATTTAGGTTGAAAGATAAAAGATAAAATATAGAATACAAAATATAAAAATTCAAAAATATGGTGGAATGATGTCGGGTTTTATTTAAGTAATGAGCTTAATAATTTGTAATTTTGTATAATGTATAATTTAGTCTGAATTGCAAATTGTGTTTTAGTAGCGCTCTTCAATTTGACAGGTAGTGAATTGTACAGAGTGGTCCAAATTGGACACTTTTGATAGGAAACACCAATTTCTAGAGAAGATAGAGAAAAACTAGCCTACATGTTACGAGGTCGATTTTTGAGAGAAAATGAATGCCGAAAACCGCACTCTGATATCTTGACTTCAAAGGATACAAGGTGTTTTCCAATTTTGTGCATTTCTGACCCACCCCCGTAACTTGTTTATTTATGAATATTTCTGGTTTCTGTGAAAACATTCTTGAGACACTTTTCTGAAAGGAATCTAATGGTGTTTTTTTATTGAAAAATATGGTTTTGAAGCTATGACATAAACTTATATTTTTTCTTACGGACCAGCCTGTATATTTTTACATATTCGTGTTTGAAATAAAATTCTCTTTTCAAATATATATAATAGTTGCTACTTCTCTCTCAAAACATTTATTTTGTGGCTGTTTTCGACTTATTTTAGATGAATAATCAAAATATGGGTTGCCATGCTTGAATACGAAACAAAATAGTTCTACATAACTTGCTGTTGAAAACAATAATTAGTGCCTATTTTATAATAACTCATTAATTTAATTAAAAAACAGAATAACAAGAACAAAAATATTACATTTTTAAACTATTTACAACATGTGTTCAAATTGAGCACCATTTAAATCGAAACATAATTGACTTCGCTTACTAACATTATTGACAGCATTAATTAATTCTACCGCAGGTATTGAACGAAAGGCATGTCGCACTGCTGCTTCCAACGCTTCTCGGGAATCAGGATGGCGTTTATATGTGAGGTCCTTTATTGTTCCCCAGAGGTAAAAATCTGGAGGCGTAAGATCGGGGGATATTGCCGCCCAATGAACAGGACCCCGGTTGCCAAGCCAATTATTGTCCCCAAATATTTCGTTCAAATACGTCGTTATAATGTGTGCGTTATGACACACGGTGCCACGTCTTGTTGGAAGTATACGTGTTCAATTTGTTGTAGTGGCAAATCGTCTATTATAGGTTCGACAAATTCCCGCAATATTTCCACATATCGGGCTGCTGTAAGGTTACCCTCATAGATATGGGGACCGATAAACCTTCCTCTAAAAATACCGACCCAAACATTAAAACTGTATCGGCCTTGATTTTGTGTCTCCACTGTAATATATGGATTTTCCAAAGTTCAATTGTAGGAATTGTATCTATTAAAAATACCAGCGCTGCTAACGCATGCTTCATCAGTCCATATGATGTTCTGCCCAAAGTGTAAGTTTTCAGCACATTTTCCTAAATACCATTGGCAGAATTTTCTCTCAAAAATCGACCTCGTAACATGTAGGCTAGTTTTTCTCTGTCTTCTCTAGAAATTGGTGTTTCCTATCAAAAGTGTCCAATTTGGACCACTCGGTACAATCTTATACCAATAAAGTTTTTTCTTTTCTGACAAACAGTTTTATTAAATTTTTGGTATTTATATTCCTTATTCTGTATGGCTCTAGTTGCGTAGTATTATTTTGTTTATGTATTGACTGGATTACTGAGAACAAATATAGACTTTTGTATATCAATTAACATAAACACCGATTTTAGTGAGAAATCTAACTAAATCGCTATCCCGAACTCTGGACTTCGTTCGACTCATGAGCATACTTCTTGCGAGATTACTTAACCACAATTTGCGTTATTTAATGACGAACGCCAAGTGCAGGTTGAGGGTAACGGTGATAACATATTTTTAAAATTTTCATCTGAATACGCACGAAAATGAAATGAGTCCAAAACCAATATAGAAATAGTAAGATTCCCTCGATATTTTGATACTCTTAAAAGGAGGAAGTTTCGAAAACATTTGAACCTTTCACAGATCATATTTAGAAATTGAGCTAATTCATTTTGTGAATATTGCCGCTTGTTGACAGTTGACACAATCCAATCATTTTTGATATTCAAAATGAGAGCATCTCAACCATTGAGAAGTCATTTCAGATTTACATGATTTTAAGTAATAAGAACATTTTGAAGTATGGGAAGATTCCAGAACTTGGTTCCTTAAGGTATATACTTCTACCTTTTGTAACAAAATGTTGTACCATTTTCAACAAATAATTAAAAATGTAAGGTCAAGAACAATTTCTTTTCAAACCCATTGAATAAAGATACTGAACAAAAATTATCTAACACCGTACATAAGCCCATCATAGGGCTTGTATGTGGTTTTCCACATATAGAACTCAGAATAGGAAGACATCCATCTTCTTGAGAATTACTACTTCCCGAGATATTAATATGCTATCTCATTCTAAAAAAAACACCGATGTCCCATCGTTAGTTCTAAAGTTATTGATTTTTCAAGTTCAAAGATTTTACTTACTTTGTCTTAAAAAAGAAATAGTAGATGGCATAAATGTATACATAACCAGAGGTGAAACCTGCTGCTAAGAATGATGTCCATTGCCAGCGATAATCTTCTGCATTAAGTAGTATATATGTACAGACAATTGTAACACAAACTGTTACAATCATCAGTATCATAAATACCAATAGCATGAATCCATAAACGTAATAAATTTTGTATGCCCAGAATGAAGTGAATATGAAATACCTGAAAAAAATCATCTATTAAAAATTACCATATATCAAGTTCACATTAATATCTACACATCTTATGCAATATTCACTTGGCCTTGATTCCTAATTTCTGAATGAAGTAGTCAATTCACTATTCAATTTAGTGAACAAATATACAAACCAAAATTTTCTAATATGAATATAATTCATCGTTCACCCGATTCTCTCATAGAATATACAATACAATTCAAAATACAATACTTGGATGAAAATTATAAATAAATTCATTTTCAGTTACGAGGCATTCCCTTAGAAAACAGCACTCGTTCCCAGGTCACCCTCGGGGATCGCCCTGAAAGTTTTTCCTACCTTCTCTACATTGACAAATATGACGATTCCCGAAATGTCGAGTCTTAAGTGTCGAGGAGAACATAATGAAGTTTTGTTAGCCTTTTTTAAGTAAAAAATAAAATTCGTCTTATTATCGTAAGATATTCGAAAATTAGCTTAAAAAATTTGTAGAAAGTACATAATCGATCGGAAACTTTCCGTAGAATACGATGCTGCAGACAGATTAGAGATATCTGGCAAGGAAAATCTGGAAAATGGGAAAAACAGTTTTTTTTTAATTTATTTCCCAAAATATCTAATTTTAATTTTTTCTAACCTGGCTAAAACTCTCACAAAATGTGTCTACTTTAAGGCGAAAATTGTCCGGTAGTGACTTTAGCCCAATTTCCCCAAAACTTTCACGATTTTTCTTTAAAAAAAAACATTTCATTGCCTACAATGTAACCAAACGACCCCAGTAAGAAATTCTAAGCAGTTTTCCTCAATTATCACACAACTTTAAGTAATAAACTGTCAAACTTGCAATTGGTTGTAGGTCTGATCACGAAATATAATGAAATACTGATTTTTAACTTATTATAAATTCCCTTATTATAATCCAAAAGATTACATTCATATCCATACATTTTTCCGCAAAACATTAGACTAATATTAAACATCAGTTTTCAAGTGAGGATGAACTTTTCTTTTGCATGTATTGTTTAAATTTGCTTTTCGTGTGACCAAGAAGTTTTATTCGCACAATGATGGATTTCGTTTCAACTGTCACTACTGATAAAATATTTTTGTAAGCAACGAGGACTTTGCTCCACAACTGGCCACTTATAATGTTTTTTTTAACTGTATAGAAGTAAAATGTCAGCTTCAAGAGTATCATCGAATGTATTTGCAATAAAACCTAGTTCCCATGTATCATTTATTACAAACGTTACGTATGTACAGCCCATTCGTAAGACACTTTGTTAATTAAGTCAAAAATGACATCGTAACTTGCGTCATAGCTCACAACTTTGCATCCCAGTGGAGTTTCATTGATGGGTGTGAATTGATGATATCCCCTGATTCCAGGAACAGTTTCTTTCCAAGAATAAAAGGTTCTATTTTCAATAATTTACGTTTACAAAATTCGTACAGGTCATTCATATCCAAAATTTGATTATTGACTGGCTGAGTCAAACTTTTTTTCGCAGCATTTCTCTTGAAAGTTCCACCTACGCTATCACACGGAGATTTTCCATGTGAAGTTGCAAAGAAATTCCATTGCACCAAGTTGATACATTTTTTCATGTTGACATAAAAAATGAAAATTGAGACAATTTTTATATCGACCTGTGCATCCATCTGAGAAATATTCAACTCTTTTTATATTAGGGAATGCTTTTTTACATAATTTGCTATGTATTTAATGTAAACATTAACTTTGAAAACTTCATGTTTCAAATCTTCTGTCAGAAAGCATAACCTTTTATTTTTCAACTTAGTCTCTTCATCTTTATAGTAAACTACAGTTGGGTGGAGTGAGCAAGAATACTTGGACCAAAACTACTTTGAATTTCATCTTGAATTATAAAATTGAAATTTTCACTGAAATCTACTAGAATTACGAGGTTATTTGCCTTACTTTTATTATTCAATCAGCAAAGAAAAAAAATTTCGTTTCCTTAAGAAACTTTGACACTTCGAGATCAGACCTACAACCAATTTCGAGTTTGTAAGTTTTTTACGTAAAATTGTCTGAGAATTTCAGGAAAACTGCTTAGAATTTCTTACTGAAGTCGTTTGGTAACATTGTAGGCAATAGAATAAGTTTTTTTTAAAGAAAAATCGTCAAAAAATCGGTTAAATTCTGCAAAACAGTGAATTTTTTTTTGAAAATGGGCTAAAGTCGCTACCGGACCATTTTCGCCATAAAGTAGACACATTTTGTGAGTTTTAGCCAGGTTAGAAAAAAATTAAAATATAGGTGTTTTGGGAAATGATTAAAAAAAAACTGTTTATCCCATTTTCCGGATTTTTCTTGCAAAGGTATCTCTAATCTGACTGCAGCATCGTATTCTAAGGAAAATTTCCGATCGATTATGTGCTCCCTAACATTTTTTTATGCTAATTTTCGAATATTTTACGATAATAAAAAGAATTTTATTTTTTTACTTAAAAAAGGCCAAAAAAAAACTTCATTATGTTCTCCTCGGCGCAATATTGACATTTAACGGGAATCGACATATTTGTCAATGTAGAAAAGGTAGGAAAAACTTTTAGGGCGATCCCCGAGGGTGACCTGGGAACGAGTGCTGATTTCATATGGAGTAAAGAAAATATCATTTTTAGAAGTTATTTTTATTTTGTAATTTCATATTTCTTAGGTTAAGACATATTTTTCCAATATTGGTAAAAATATTTGTTGTAGTTTCGCTAATTACAAATATCGTTATCTTCCTTCTTATAACGGATTATCATTTTAGTGATGGTATGTTAATTTTGTGAATTATTCGTGGCTTCTTTAATAGTATAGTGTAATTACTATTTCCAATGATTTATTAAGTAGTAAGTATTATTTAAGTACATATCAGCTGCCTTGTCTAGATGATGTGATTCCTTTTATAGAGGACAACAAACAGGAGACTCCTTTTCTCCTATATTTAATGAACATAAAAGGCGATCAGACTTTCAAAAACAGATTCGTCATATCCGTTGTGTTTCTAGCTAACCAGCCGTCCTAGGTGGACGACGAACAAGAGCACATCACTTGCAGAAGTCTCCCTAATGCTGGTCATATTCAACCAGAGCTCGCCCACCATGGATTCTCTAGTGTTGGCGAGGACTGGCAACCAGTTCGGCATTCTCGTCTTCTTCTTCGGATGTTCTACACAACGGGTTAGCCACAAGACCCATAGTGTATGTGTATTCTTAGATCAGTGTCAGTGTAGTGATTCTTGTAACTAGTCGCAGTCTGAAGAAACATTCTGTTGTTTTTAGGCAAGGAGCGGCTATGACTTCAATGGCCTTCATATACCTCGGGGTTTCATCCCATCGTTGCTTAAACGCTTTGAGGGTGTTGTCTTTGAGAATAGCATTAAGGCTTTTACGTGTTTGCACGATTCTTGATCGTTTCTCGGGATTTCCCTTGGCGGATACCCCGCGAGTCAGCTCTATGATTGCTGCTTGGCTTAGAGTGTTGTGGCTTTCTAATACTAGATTGAAGGTGATCTGATTCTTAAGGTTTTCAATGTTGTCACGGCAGATTTTGAGGTACTCAATTTCTTTTACCCCACGGTTGATATCACAGATTTCAGATTGGAGTACTATTTCATATTTTCTAAGTGGTATTGTATGTGATAGGTTAAAATATTTCGAGCAAATACCCGCGCCAGGTTCTATTTTGATTTTAAAGACTTGAGGAGGTGTCTGCTTGACCACCTCAACCAGGAGGTAGTAGCGTTTGCCTTTCTTACTTCATACTTTGTACTGCTGAGTGCAGATGCTGTAGCCACTTACTCTACATAAATGTCAAGAGGTGGGAGGCAGAGCACTGCTCCCATTCCTTAATGGGCTCTTATTCGCATGCCTCCCGTAATGCTGAGACATGCGAATCTTTCTAACTCATTTAGCTACTTTATCGATGTCTTCTGTCTGGTTCTGAGTCACCAGATCAGTACCATATTCAGTTATCACTGGACTCCCATGTACAGCTACAGTGCTGTCGCTGGGGTTGTTCATGTCTTGCGATTGCTTTCCGACCCTATCAGAGTGCGATACTTACCTTTCCACACCTCGTTGCGATATGATACTCCTATGTAAGATTGCTCTCGAAGATTACATCCAGGTATTTAAGCTCCAACGATATCGTTAGGGTGATCTTGAATAGTTTTTCTCGTGGACAGAACCAGCTGTTTTTCACAAGTTAACATTCAAAGAGTGTATTTACAGAAACTTATTTTCAGATTTCTTTGTATTAGATCTCATAAAACCGCCTCAAATCTTTTCATCAGCAAGAGTCGTCCGCGTATCCTTCCAACACCTTAGGCTAAATTATGTTTCGAGTGTAAAATTATCACCCAAAAATATCATTCCTGAAAACCCCATGTCCAAAATGCTTCCAATTTGGATTCTATAATCATATCTACTTGGTTCTTCATGTTGCACGTTTCCAAATATAAAAGGGTAAAATGATTTTAGATGTTCATTATATTACTTACATTTCGATGAAAATGCTCGCAAAAGGAAGTATTCCTCCGAGCAAAATGATAACCCCTGGTTCCATAAACCATTTCTTTTCGGGAATTGGACGTGGTACCGCATTTATACGACATGGATAATCAGGTTGGCCGGCTAAGTTTCGTCCTAACACTGTTCCCACCAGTGTTAAAGGTAGTATAACAAATAAACAGATACAAGTTACGGCCACCTGAAATACAGAATATGTGTTACATCTTCAAAATACTTTATCATGTTCACTACAGCAGTGTGTTGTGAACATGCCTCTCTATGAACTTCAAATCCAATTATTAAGATTCACATTATACTAGCCCATTAAGATCCGATATGAAAACTCAATCTGAGTGAATTAAATTACGGATGTCTACTGGGTGTCCGGAAATAATGAGCAAACAATTCAAGGGGTGATTCTACTTGAAAAATGTATGCCCCAAGTCCCTAAACTAAATTTGACATAAATCTCCCAAGGTCAAAGGGGTTTTATTTTTTATGAGTTTTGAGGGAGAAAGTAAAAAAAATTAACTAATCCGTAGATCACTAACTTCCCTCACTCTCCTTTTATTAGCACAAGTTTTCATCTTTCAATTACAGACAGACGGATTGTTTCAAAGTTGCTTAAAATTCGATGAAAATACTGTGTAAGAATTTCTGCTCTCAGACTTTTTTTCAACGATTTTAGAAATAGACTTCGTCGCGAAGAATATAATAACCATGGTACACGCCCTATAATTTTTAGAATAATCTCTATGATGAGAAACACAACAATTTGAAGTCCCTACTTCGATGGCAGCATTCTTAAAATTTTAAAATATTGATTTCGGACATTTCTGCAGGTTAAATGTATGAATTTATAACCAGAGAAACTGTTGTCATAATGATACTACAATATTCTATTTGGACCGATGAAGATGTATGGGAAAAGTACCACTTACAAAGGGTTTCTATTTTCACCACTCTAAAGCAATTCTCAAATTTTGAAATTCATACCAGCAATAGAAACGGTGCAATCTTCTCTGCAGCGGGAGCAGTAGTGGTAACCTGATTTGTGTCATAGTGTGTCATGAAAGATATTTTTTGTAAAGCTATCAAAAAACTGAACATTTTTGGATTTCTACCGATACGTGAACCTTTTCTTTTTTCACCGTGAAAAAGACTTTTTTCAATGTAACAATAAGTTTCTATAGTAACGACAGAGCAAGTTAACTTAATGCTGTTAAATTGTATAGGGAGTATTTATTTATTATACCATAATTTTAGCCAAATTAATCCAGTTACAATTATACAAAAAATGTTATTTCTACTTCGTTGAAATTTGTGATATAATGGTTTATTCGACTGAACCTTAACAATCTCATATGCCACTCAAAAATTCGAGCACCTAATACAAAAATAACATTATTTTACGAGTATCATTGCTGCTCTTGTTTATATATTAACAATGTACCATCATAAGTAGCAATAAAAGGGAGTGCCTACATTTTTTTTATTTTTCAGTAGCGGAAGCACCGTTCAACGTTCATCTGTTCCATACAATTCATAATAATAATAAAATAAATAATTCGGGTAGAGTTTTCTGTTCATAATGTATGTCAAAAAAATAATGATTTTTTGAATAATATTCTTGCAGACTTTTTGAAGCGTCTTCTTCCAGTATTAACTATTATTAATGCATCAAAATATACTTACCATGGTTCCAAAAGGAATAGCCCTAGACGCATGATAATAAATTGCGATAAAGTTAATGAAGAAGGCTGTTCCACAAACAAACGCCGGCAACATGAACGCCGATACAACCATTTGTTTAATCCATATTCTACCACCCATTCGCGCGTAGAGAGATCCACCAAAGTATCCATTAATGGGCGAGGTTACAGCGTACACCAGAATAGATGTGGATAGAAGTGATCCACGTCTGTGAACAAATTACTCAATAAATCTCCTGGCCGACCACGTGGAAATTATACGATTCATACTCATGGTATCTAATGAGAGAGCGGCTGAGTACGAAGGAAATATACTCAAATACCCAGTACAAAGTATTCTGCCGAAATGACTTATGAAGTTTTAAAAGCTTCAGGTAATTTGTTATGCTTCCGAGAACTTGAGCTCGATTTCAAGTACTTGGATTTTACAAGTGCCCTATCAACCCACTCCTTGAGTTGACAGTGATAAGTTAAATTCACGTTCATGTTTCAACATGTTTTCAACATACACAATGTAAGGCGTTTTATGTCATGAGGTATAGGGTCTCTCGAGTTCGACACCTTACATATTTTTATTTTATACACTACTTATCAGATTCCAATATGCATATTTCACAAATAGAAAACTACATAGGAAGGTAAATGTAAGTTTGTTATGGGGTTATGGGCCCAGGATTGTCGTAAAGCTGAAAAGTTGCGAATCAAAGGGAAAGTTGTCATCCTGTCATTTGATAACCTTCTATTTTTGTCGGTTATTTTTCAGTTAAGGTTAATAAACGTCAGTCTTTCAGGTTAGTGAAGGTTATCAAATAGTCTAGACTTACTAAGGAAACCCAGAATTATTGTTTAAATATTAATCTCGACTTCAAGAAAGAATGTTTATCTGAACAATAAAAAAAATTAAATACTCTCTGATGAAGATCACATAGTGATGAAAGTGTTCAATATAACTAGAATAGGTGACTACAAATACGCTGTGATCAAATGTAATTGTTCAATTTACAAACAAATCAATCTTTAGGAAGTCTATATTGGGTTTAATAGCTGTCCTCCATATGAGAATTGGCATGAGATGCCAAAAAGCCAATCTAGGGACTGTCACAGTTCAACAACTATGGGTAGTGTACCAATTCTAATGAATCAAAAGAATGCCAAGATGAAATCCTCAAATGTAACAACTGTTTTAGTAGCAATAATAAATATAAAACAAATTACACTCAACATAACGCATTTGACAATAACTGTCCGTTATATATGAAAAAATATTCAAAATTTAAAAGAACTGATTACACCAGTTAACAATTTTTCCAATAGGGTAACTATTGTGTATAAAAATTTCCTTTGTCTATATTTTGTTAATTTTACTAACTACTCTGTTTATATTCCTTCTTAATTTCACGTTCACAAATTGTGAGTCTCTCTCTCTCTCTCTCTCTCTCTCTCTCTCTTTGCTTATACCAATAATAAACACTTAAATGACCTGACTTTTACTTGTCTAGTAAATGGTAAATATTAATGAAACTGATATCCGAAATGTTCTGGATCAAGATCACTTAATACATCAAAAATCTGTGATTCTACCTCATTCTTTTCTTTTGAAAATGCGTTAATTAGTATAATACATTTCAACATACGAAGTGTTAAAAAAAAGAAAAGAACTCTTACTGATCCTTGACGTTATTGACAAAACATTAATTGACATGATAGTAAAGGAATGTTGGAACATTTCTTCCCCTACAAGTTTCAACATTATTGGTTTTGAAACATATTATAATGAAGCTCATTTTAATTAGACTGATGGAGTTTTAATATTTATTAAGAATAATACCAATCACTAATGTCGCCAGTATTAAACTCAACAATTCAGTCGTTATAGTTACCAAGATTCCCTTTTTATTAAACGTTAACACAAGCAGCTTATCTTCTTGGTGATATTAATATTGATATACTTAAAGATCATATGTATCAGCCAATAGATACACAAACCAAATAGCAAATACTTCTTATCGTATATAAACGGATATTATGTAAAACATCACAAACAAAAAATCTTAAGTTCACATCAGCTTCAGTACAGACTCCAATTACTGACCGTTTATCAATTGAATTTCTAAAAGCTCTCATAATCATCAATTTAATAAATAATCAGAATGTCGTAGATAAAAATATCAATCCATACTAAATACAAAAAAATTTAAAGTTGCATTTTCTTAATTCAAATTGCTCTAACCATGGACTAAATTTATTAGCAAGCAAAATCAACCAATTCATTCAGACTTGCCACTACCACTGAGCTCTTTCAAAAGGAAAAATATGGATTACTAACTCAATAATAGTATTCATATTAAACAGATATGAAATGAAAAAACAACTAAATGAAAGTTATTCTCTCCAAAAATTTGTTGAGTTCAAAACTTGCAGAAATGACAACAAAATTAGAATACATGCTAAAAATACTTATTATAAAAACGAAATTAACAAAAACTTCAATAAACCAAAACAATCTATGCATTAAATAATGATGCTACCAACTCAAGATAAAAATAATATTGTAATTACCAACTAAATGCGCTGCTAACTATTTCAGTTCAATTGGAAATAAAATGCAAAGTAGAATAAACTGAAAATTCAACCTCTATGTATCTAACTCCTATAGCTCCCAATGATATCAATTCAATATCATTATTATAAAATAACAGTACTTAGATGGTTTTGCAGTAAAAATATTCAACTTAATATTTAAAATGTCTACCATCCCTGAAACATTTAAAACAGCTGTTGTCAAAATCAAATCATGTACTCATAAAAATTTTATTGGAAACTAACGCCCCATCAGTATTATTAATAGTTTCTGTAAATTTTTGAAAAAATGTATAATGATTTTCTTTATTCTTTCCAACAATCGGTTTGAATTTTGAGATAATCTGAGCATGGCTGATGCCAGCATTGAATTAACAAACTCTATTAAAAATAATTTCAATAATAATTAAAAACAATTGCAGTATTTATGGACTTAGATAAGGCTTTCGACACTGTTCCACATAAAGAATTATTAGATATTCTCTTTAGCTACGGGAAACATGCACACACTTATTAAAAAACTATCTAGAAAATAGTAGTCAAATAGTTCTAAATTAACGGCACTTTGGCTGATCCATCGACGGTCAATATAGAATTACCACAGAATATAATATTAGGTCCGAATTGCAATTGCATTATAAACGGTAGAATTATACCCTATGCAGATGACACAATTTTGATTTTTTCTGTTCCATCATGGGATTTGGTAAAGGGCTTGCAAAGGGCTTAAAACAATAAAGGCCGTACTGGATGCACTTACATTGATGATTAATTTTACAAAGACTAATTACATCGTCTCCTCTACCAGTAACCATAATACTGCTGAATATATATTTATGGAACTAATATCATTAAATATTTTGGTATTTATATTGATAAGGATCTTAAATAGGATAATCATGATATATTTGAATAAAAAGATTAAACAACTAAGCATATTTCACTTACTAAGGGATATATTACAAAATGGATTGCTACTAACAGTTTACATATCTGGAGTATTTAATGCGTTATGGTATAATTGTATTGGGCAGGTTGTACAATAATTCATTAGAAATTCTAAATATTAGCCAAAACTACATTTTCAAAATTATTAAAAACAAATCTAAACTATTCCACATTAAACATTTATACTCGGAAGAAATTTTAAATGTCAGCAACTGTATGTAAGTATTTGCATCAAAAAGAGAAATATGAAAGTCACACTACAAATACACAAATCAGCATCCCTGTATGCAAGAAATCTAAAGCACAAAGAACTTTCTTATGTCTTGTGGTAATATGTTATGACTTGCTTCTATTGATATTAAAACAATTTCTAGCATAAATCGCTTTTCCAAAACATCTAAACAATTCTGATCCTTTACTGCCTGAAAGTAGGGTGACAGACGAAGGAAAAAAATAAAGTCTTTTGTTAATTAGCATAATTTAATTATCTAAAATATATTATCGATATATGTATCACTATTTGAAATTTAATCCTATTGCAATTTTAATTTATTTTCAAATATAATATTTGTTCATTTATTTAGAACTGTTACTATCATAACATTTAGGTGTAACTCATAAGAGATATATTATTATATTGTGTTATTATTTGTTTTTAATTATAATATGTATACAAATACTTAACATATAAGATGATAATTTTGAAAGCTCCAAGAACTAGTTTTGGTATGTTTTTATTGTATTTGCACATTATAATAACAGTTTGTGAAGAATAAATGTATTCTAAATGAAATATAGAAGGCGTTGAGAAAGCTTTGATGTAACATGATTGACAGTTCTTACGAATGTCTTTTAATTGCTGCTGCTGCCGGAGGATGACTAAAGGTAGTTTTCGGTGGAAATTCTGTACAGCAGTTCCACTGCTTGATCATAATGACATTGCACGCAATTGTTCACGAGTAGTCGGTTGAAAATTGACAACTCAGAGAATTGTTGTTCATTTAACGCCCAACGGTCACAAAATAATGATAAAGTAATGTGCTCATTGACATACTTAAAGCATCAAGAACAAGTAATAGGCTCCAACTACAATTACTCATGTACCAAGTATTGAACACTTTGAATGCACTAAAATATTTAATTCAAATTTATTTATTATACCCGTGTGAAGTCAAGCTTGCACCTAGTCCTTACTGAGCATAACCAGAATCTAATCCGGGGCACCACGAGCATACACTTTTTCTCCATTACTGAATTGTTAAAGGTCAGGCATTTTTGAAAGGTGCAACGTTAGTAGATTTCAAAAACCACTTCAGATTGTTAGTCGGGCCTGTGGTTTGCTAGATATTTGACAATTTTGGGTTCTACAATGTAACGTGAAACCCAACATATACGGACGGGAGTTTTTGAAGAGTTCAACGTTAGTCGGATCGTTAATCAATTAGTCGATTAATAAAAACATTAGAAAACTTTAGTCGGATCTAAATTAATAATTAGGTCAATTTTTTATTTTTTACATTGTTGCCAACTGTTCATACTAGAATATGCTTGCTTTCAATTCCACTTATAACAACAACTTCATATACAGTTAGTTAGCTTATCAACGGGAGCAAAGAACACACATTACCAAGTCATTAACCACTTATAGCGGAACATCATTAAGATAGGTGCGACATATTCCAATATTAATTTAATTTTGGCGTCTTTCTAGATATGCGACCACACTGACCACAGAGTCAAAATGTGTGACAAGAAAATAAGAGTCATGAGATAATTACGGGTGACACGAGAGACCAATGTTCAGTGTTGTCAGCAGAAAGTGGGGGTGAATTTTTCTTGAACGCTTGAACCAAGGTTAACCTCCCTACTTCAGTAGATAGAAATAGTTAACTATGGTTCAAGATATGATCAATGATTGCACAACATCTATATTGACTTGAGCACTATTCATTTTACTCTGGTCGCAGGTCTAGAAAGGCACCTAAATTGAATTATTAGTATTGGATTATGTATTACAGATAGAAGATTACTGATTCTATAAGCGGTGTATATGATAATGTGATGTGTGCTTCATGCTCTCGTTGGTACCCTAACTAACTGTATATATCAATTATCAAGTCGGTTTCAGTATGAAAAGTTCACAGCAATGGCAACAAAGTAAATAATAAAACAATTGCCCTAATTAATTAAACGTACTTACGTTTCATTAATTTTTGCATTAATCGTTTAACGTCCCCGATTACACCTTGGAAACAAAATTAATTTCAATTGAAAGTGAACTATCGGACGAACCGTAGTTCTGACTAACGATGTAACGTTGAACTCTTCAAAAACTTCCGACCGTAAATGTTGGAATCTCACGATATACTATAGGACCAAAAACAAACTAAGGGTCGAATATCTGGCGAACCATAGGTCTGACTAAAAATATGAGGTGGGTTTTGAACTCGACTGACGTATTTTCCACAAATGGCCGAGTTTTTCATGCTTTTTACAGTGTAACGGAACTAGTTTGGAGTTCATAAATATGATGAGCAAATTTATTATTTTATAAGATATTTTATTCATTTACTTTCAACATTCCAAGATTTCCTTTCAAACAAACATGATGAGATTCCTCCCAGCTGGAAGACAGCTAGAGGTAACCAACATAAAAAGAGGAAAAATGAGCCTTCCTAATAATTATAGACCTATTGCGCTACTATCTGTGTTGTTTATTTATTTATTTATTTATTTATTTACATTACACCCATTTAACAGGCGTAGAGCCCAATTACAAAATGAGGAATAACACAAAATAAGAAATACAAGAAAATATTATAACAGGCATTGAAATTAAACTGAGATAACATAACATTTCAAGAACAGAACATAAAAAAATTAAACAAAGATTAAACAAAGAAGAGAGAAAATGCAATCTATATAGAACTGAGGATTGCACGAAACGCTTCAGACCTCAGATAAGTCAAACTACATGTGAATAGATCGACCCGCATATGTATGTTATTATAAGCTCTGCACATGCCACCGATTGGCGAGCACCTGCTTACGTTTGTTCTCGGTGTAGGCAAGTAAAAGAATAAATTAAGTCTGGACTCAAATCTAGGCACATGAAAACACAAAGCCCGTAGAATTTCCGAACATTCCACAGAAGAATGAAAAAGTTTAAACAGGAATACTATACCCGACCTGGATCTCCGAAAAGCCAAGCTATCGAAAGAAAACCTCGAAAGTAAATCGGTATACGGATAGCCAATAACAGGGTAGATATTGTCACATTTAAAAGCAAGGTATTTGAGAAATCTGCGTTGCATGCTTTCCACAGAGACAACATGAATCTGGTAGAATGGAGACCATACCAAGGACGCATATTCCAACCGTGATCTTACAAATGTATTGAAAGAGAAGAATAGATGTCTGAATCTCGGAAAACTCCCTAGAACATCTTAGAACAAATCCCAACATCTTAGACGCTTTGGCGCACATATGACTGATATGATCAATGAATGATAACCTTCTGTCAAAGATAACACCAAGATCACAGAACGTCTTCGGTCTATTCAAGACACGGGCATCGAGGGTATATTCGTATAGAATGTCATTGGACTTCAGCGAGAATGTCAAGACAGCACACTTACCAACATTAGAGGCAACATATTCTTCACACACCATGCATTCACAGCTGACAGATTGGATTGAAGTCTGAGACAGTCACCGATATCAGATACCCTGAAATTGTGAAGAAAGCAACCAGCATCGAGCTGATCCAATATCTAGAGAGCTCCAAGATCGCGAACGATCGACAATATGGCTTTCGCCACCAGAAATCACCAGGAGACCTGGTTGTCCATGTAACACTTATAGGACAGACATCAATTGAAAAATATGGGGAATCTTCAGCTGTAGCATAGGTAATCTCCAAAGCTTTTGACCGAGTCTGGCACCAAGGCCTTCTGGGAAACTTCATGGTTTGTCGTCCCAACTTTGTCGCGTGCTATAGAATTTTCACTTACATCGCTCCATGGGGTTGTTGGCGGAGTCTCCTCCAATATAGTGGCTATTAACGCTGGTGTTCCAGAGGGAACTTTGCTTCTACTGTATATCATAAACTATCTGTTGGAGATGTCCCGTCCACAGTTTTGCGGATGATGGTTGACTTGATACCGCTTTCTCCTCTAGGCCCCTCATGTTATCCAACGAACCCAGATGTAATAGGATCTGATAATCTAGTAGTTTAATGCAACCAAAATTCAAGCTTGTATTTTCTTCCGCAAGGCGAATCACAATCCTTAATATTATGATGTCATATAGAACTATTCCTATGTTCATTGTTGGTATCACCACCAACAGCACGCTATCATGGGACGATATGTAAGGTCCATTGCAAAAACTGCTTCATAGAAGCTTGGTTTTCTTTTCCTTACAAGAGCTACTTTACATTCCAGCAGTGTCTCATATATGTATGTACGTACGTATTAAGAATTGAATTGATAGTTTATATTGGATCCATGGATGGAACCCTGTTTTAGAAACGTCGAAATAGAGTTACTAGTACTAAGTTGACCGGAGGAGTAAAGGTAGTAACTGATTCATAGGCGTCTGACATTCCAGAGACCGAAACTGTAAATTGAGCAAGGTCATTGTGCAAATAAGGTGTATAACATAATTCCACAAAGACGGTAGGAATTATTCATATTACCAAAAATTAAATGCTACTACGTTGATAGCATTTTTATTTGGGGCTTCCATTACTCGAGTTTCAACTTTATTACGTCATCTTCAGACAGTATTCGATTACGATTAAAAAACATAACTTCAACTATATAATATTCTTTCCGGTAGGTAGCGAAAGGATTACTGTGGTCGACCATTAATGAAGTTAGAGGATTATTACTACAGGGTTACATGGTGGATTTTTACATTCTAATAGTCAGGAATTGTTATTAACAGTATAGAAGCTAATCAGAATAATAATTCCTGATATATATACATTATATAGCTTTAAATAATGGTGAATAAATTAGATCGGTTTGATCAGTAAGAAATAGGGTATGGTTTTTGTGTTTGTAAGTTAAGTTTCGAGTCTTTATAAGCTATATACGTAAACTGTCATTTCAGGAAAAGAATGATTATTATCGAAAAAATTATCTTCAAATGTAGAAACTTTTTTTTTCTAAAGCACCTTTAATGTCTATAGATAGCTTTATTTTAGATTTATCAATTGTCTATGTTTTGTCTTTATTATTGAATAAGATGTCCTAATTTGGAATTGGGTTTAAATGCAACATTCAAGACATGATGTTTCAAAATGTTTTGTATTTTTCAGTGCTTTTTCCAAAATAAGTGAGACTAAGAAATCTCTTCTCTTCTTAAATTTTAATGTTTGGGTATATACTGAAGTATATGTTGTTTTGTTGTTTAAGGTTAATTAATTTAGTTATTATCGGAAATGAATAACCATTATTTACTGCGATTTATTTAATTTTATTTACTTCCTGCTGAAAACTTGATTGTGAGAATGGTATTGAAAAAGCATATGTATCATAGAATGAAAGGTGGCCATTTTGTGATCTAGAAATGTACAAAAGCAAAAACAAGACCCTACTTCTTAACGATCAAACAGACCTAATTTATTCACTTTTATTTAAATCTATGTAATGTATTTATTCCAAGAATTATTGTTCTGATGAGATTCTATACCCTGCTGTTAATAACAATTAATAATTATTAGAATATAAGAACCCACCATGTAATCCTATATCATTTCACATAGTAAAGGGTAAAACTATAGATTTTTACGGTATAATCCAGTCCCTGTGTAATTTTATTTCACATTTGGGTAAACATTTTTACGTTCCTTAATTTTCGTTAATCTTCCAAGTTTTCGGGTGCGCTGATCACGAATATGGTCATTAAAAAATGCCTGGGCCCTATGCTACTCGAGTTATTGGCCATTTTTTGGGTCCTAATTGCCCCGACTTTGGTGTTTTTTCAATTTTTAGAAAAACTTTGAGTTCCACTAGATCATTTTACGACAGAAAAAGCTGTGAGAGATCAAAAAGAGTGAAATGACGCCAATTAGAAGTTAATAGAATGTAAGAGGCCTAATATATGGCCCAAAAAGTGCGATTTCTGAGCGAAATCAAACGTTTGTTCAATTGTCAATTATAAGATGTTTGCCGTATCAACTAATGCTTAACATGCATTGATAATATTTTGCGTGTACTTTAATACGTGTTTTTCATTTGTTTGATATTTGCAAAAGGAGCGCTGCAATCGCTCTTTTCGAAGAAATCCTAATTTTGCAAAAAATTAACCTTTTGACTCAAAACAAAATTTAAACGAAAGATATTGATGGCTTCCACCTATGAACCAAAATCCAACCCCTTTGGTTGATATGGGCCTATTTTAGACCATTTTGAAAAAAAGAAACCGCGAAAAATGAGAAAAATGTTTAAGTCAGAAAGTTCGGATCAGGAAAATAAATTCGTAGATAAATAGCATTTACACAAATTTTGATACCAAGCACGATCTTCTAGGTTGCGTCAATCTCTAGAAAACTCTTGCTAAGCCTTTTGGGTCCGTCATTATAAACTTTGGTTCAGACTTATAGATGTCTTTTGTGGCTATCTCAATATACCATTTTCTCCACTTCAGCGTTTGACAATCACAAAAAAAATCAACTAAGAATTCCAATTATTAGTAATCAAAGATGATACACTAGCGGGTTCGATCCCACCCGGGAGATTTTTTTTTCACTTTTTTCGATAATTATAATACAAAATCATAATAATAATAATAATAATAGTAAAGATAATAATAATAAATATTATTATTATTAATTAATAAATTATTATTAAAATTAATTAATCAACAACAAAAATTAACAAATAAAATGCAGGTCTCAAGGCAGGTTTCAAATACATATAATAATGAAATTTTGTTTAAAAAAATCGTGGTCTTCATCTCTGACTTGCTAGAAATTCTATATTACATATTATATCATAGGAGAGGAAGCAGATGTTTCTTTATCAAAAAAAGTGGAGGCTGTTCTTACACATATATAATACATACAAAGACGATGCGCGTGAGCACTGATGAGTGCGACAGAGTAAAAGATACGCACAAACAGCTTCGTGACTGTCTTTCCCTACCGAAAAGTGGTCCACACTGATGAGTGCGACAGAGAAAAGATACTCAGAATTTCGTGATCTATCGAAACGGTTTATTATTAATATTATTATGATTATTTTGATTATTATTATTATTATGATTAAAATTATTATGATTTTGTATCATAATTATCAAAAAAAGTAAAAAAAAGAAAGAAAACAAAGTCTCGGGCCCCAAAATGTCGATTAAATAGGAAAATTTAATTAAAACAGTTTTGAGCTGTCACCTACTAGCAACTGACGTGCCACGTACGAAAGGGAATTTTCTAGCTACTTAAATATACTGAAAGCGGGTAAAAGCTAGCGGCCCATAGCCCAAAATACTTTATTACAACTGGCGCCGGCCGCACGGGGTTCGAAACGGCCCCAAATTAACAAAATAGAGGTAAAATGTATAAACTCTAACTTACGTGCAGCGAGCTCCTGGAGGCATATGTCAAAAGGTTTGCGTTCTTAGCTAATTACATAAGACGTCTGTCGTTCATACAATTGTGTTTTTATACAATTCGAACCTTCTAATTTCGATAGGCCACGTGAAAATTCCGGAACCGGAAGCGTTATCGAGATCTGAACGTTAAAACTTTCGTATAAAATTGTGTTTGCAAGTAACTGTCTCCATAGATAACTCTACTACCGGTATTAGAGTTATCTATGCTTGTCACAGAATACTCTTCATACAGATCAAGATGATACTCTTACGTGACGCCTTTTATGTTTCCCCTACGTGGCGTCTTTTGGTACTACACTATATGTTCAACAGTCGATAGAAAATTTGATTTTGAGGAAAAAAGTTCCTATTAACATATATGCAGACGCTTAGTTTTTGAGATACAGGGTGTTGAAACTGAAACAAAAATTTCGTTTATTGCAAATATCTCCGGAACTGTTTATCGTACAGAAAATATCTTTTGCGAACATTTTCTAATCATAGCAAGCTATGTTCTATGCGATCAAAAAATTTTATCACTCATAATTCGTCAAGATTTTGAAGGGGTAGTGGATGTTTTTCTGCCCAACGTTTTCCAGTGGCGTAGTGCTATGTAATAGCTTTACCGCGGCAGTCCCCGAGTGCCACACGTTTCATTTTTTTTTTGTGTGACTGTCAAACGCCGAAGCGGGGAAAATAGTATAATGAGATAGCCACAAGAGGTATCTATAGTTTACAACGAAGAACCCAAAATTGGACCCAGTAGGGCCCAAAAGGCTTACAATGAGTTTCCTCGGGATTGACCCAATCTAGAAGACCGTGCTTAGTATCAAAATTTGCGTAAATGTGTCAGCTATTCAACTTTGAATTATTTTCCTGATCAGAACTTTCTGACCTAAACATTTTTCGTGGTTCCTTTTTTTCAAAATGGTCTCTAGTCGGCCCATATGAACTAAAGTGGTTGGATTTTGGTTCATAGGTGGAAGCCATTAATATCTTCCGTTTGAATTTTGTTTTGAGTCAAAAGGTAAATTTTTTCGCCCGAAATCGCAAAATTACGTTTTTCACGAAAAGAGCGATTGCAGCGCCCCCTTTGCAAATATCAAATAATTGAAAAACTCGTATTGAAGTACACACAAAATACTATCAATGCATGTTAAGCATTAGTTGATACGACTAACAGGCATCTTATAATTGACAATTGAACAGACTTTTGATTTTGCTCAAAAATCTCAGCTTCTAATTGGCGTCATTTCACTCTTTTTAATTTCTTACAACTTTTTCTGTCATAAAATGATCGAGGGGAACTCAGTTTTTTTTTTAATTGAAAAAACACCAAAGTCGGGGCAATCTGGACCCAAAAAATAGCCAATGACTCGAGTAGCATAGGGCCCAGACAAGTTTAAAGTCCATATTCGTGATCAGAACACCCGAAAACATGGGGATTGACCAAAATTAAGGAAGGTAAAAATTTGAACCCTAAAAATTACAGAGGGACTGGACTAGTAGGAATAGTTGCAACTACGGATTAGCGATATTGTTGAACAATACTTACTCTGTATATAATTCACCGATGATAGCAAATAGTATTACACAAAATACTACTGTTGTTAATTGATGCCCGGCACCTATTAGGGCTGAAAAGATTAAAGGGTTTGATGCAGCTCGGAATACATCGCCATGTACTTGTTTCCAGCCGTATTCATCGCCAAGATCTCGTTCCTTAAATTGGAACAAATCAAACAATCTACATCAACGGAATAGAATAAACCTACAACTTACCATGTCATCTAAATCATCGTCTTTGCTATATCTTGCATAATCTTTGCCCAACGTTCTCATCAATATCATGGACACTAGACCAACCAAAAATATAACCATCATGAAACTATTAAATATACTAAACCAGTGAATCTGCAAGAAATTATATAATTAATATTACCCTTATAGAGAAATTTGTTGAAAAAGCTTACGCAAAACCATTAATTATATTTCGGACGTAATAAAATAGCTCATTAGTCCTAGTCAATCGTGGTTCACAGGATTGAAAAAATTTAACATCCGAATTTATACACCACTTGCCTTCCTTCCTTTAGCAATATCATTTGTAGTAAAAATAGCACCACCAAAATCGGTAGAAAGGAACATTGAAATCTAGTATGATTTAAGAAAATCTATGTAGTAGAACATTGTTTATCTTCAAATAATTTATTACGAGTATTATAAATATATTTTAATTTCAACTAATATTTGAAAAATTAGAGGTGTTGCAAGAACTTATTCTGAAATGATTTTCTAAATTGCTATTGAAACTTAAAATTCTGGAGTCATGGCATCAAATAATTATGGAGATTTATTTGTATATTCATAACAACATGAATGTATTATATTATATTCAGAGATTTATCACTTTCTTTTGTTTACTGCGACTAACAAAAGTTGCCACTTTATGGAGCAATATTTTCTGAAATGATCTTGGCCTAGATTGAGATTTGAAGTATCTGCATTTCCATGTTATTGGTACTAATCGTATCAAGTTAGTTTAAATCAATCGAAACCGAGTAAGATTATGTTCATTTTTTTATTGCGGGATAATTTCTAAGATTCGTATCCATAAAACCTACGGTATTTACCAGAATCAACAAATATACCAACAGGTAACAGGTTATAGGGCAATAAGTTATTCTCTCCAAACATAGATCACTTTCTAAAGGCTTCCCCGTCTATACCTGTATTTCCAGTTATTATAACCTTGAATTTGAATTATTATTAAGGTATCAAGGGTGCTCTCAGGATTATAACGTCCCGAGGTCGGCAGAAGAGGCACTCGGTAATGTATGTCGACCGAGGACTTCTTATCCTTATAACACCTTTAATTCGAAAAATTAAATTTTCAAACAAAATATTATTTATTATTATTGTCTATAACGCTGGACCTTTTAGCTGTTTTGTTATACTGAAAATGTTTGCAGAGAATCTTTCTGAAGAAATTAAAAAGGCTGCTAAAGCTGCCGAGGTACATGTACGTCATAACCAAAAATGTACTTCGAAAATTATACCCTTTACATGACAAAATAGCTGGCATGACATGACATTTAATTTATATTGAGATGTTATTAAAGATTACTTGCAATTATATGTTTAAATTCATTTATTGCTATGGTAATGCCTAATAAATCCATAATGCCCTAGGGTAATATAAATGTTCGTAATACCTTAGGGCATAATGTATCAAAATAGGGTGGTTATTGAAAAATAACTGACTAGTAGAACATAAACGCGATTATTAATGAAGTCTATGAAGTATAATCAAGCATAGTTCTCATGAGATAATATTACATCTTTTTGACAATTCTATGAGTTAGACCTCTATTTTTCGAAGGGACCTCCCAATTTTTCAATGTTGAGCCTTTAGTTTCATTTATGCTGAATGCAATCAATTTTCGTGTATTGACAGAACAATGTAAATTTTCATTTATTAATAGAACCTTATGAATATTTATAATTTAGCTACTACAGGTAATCTAGGTAATCCCTTTTTTTGACATAGTGAGTCTTCTGATGATGGTCGTGAGACCGAAACTTACGTAAAGACGAATATTTAAAACAAAGTGTTAATGTGACCTATTTCCCGAGAATTTTTATACATAATTCATACTGGGTCAAGAATCTTTATTATTGGTAATCTAGAAAATAAATAACCTCAAATTGGAATATTTTCCAATGCCTAAATGTAGATATGGTTCGCCGAAAGAAAGAAATGACTTCATAGTAATATTGTGCAACCAATTCATTTGAACAATTCACCTAAATAAGTGTCGCGCTGTCTTCGTCAAACCAAGGATATTTTATTCTAGCAGTTGGCAACACTTTTCAGGGTTGCCAGAAAAAACATTAAATTCAATGTAATTGACATGCCAGTACATATATTATTAAATTTTAATAAAAGAATTAAACTTTAGAAGTATATAAACAGTTCTTCTCATGAGTCTAATTCTGCCTACATTTACATCATGTGCTGTGTAAACTAGGAAAATTTCGAAGTTACAGTAATAGTGTTCAGCACATGGTATTCTCAACAATAAATTACATTGAAGAGCAACGTGAAAATGGAGAACCACATCTTCCTATCACTAAGTGTCTCAACAGTCCAATAAAATCTCAGGTAACGAAGCAGACTTGAAACGGACAAATGCAAGAATAAAATGGAAACGGGCTAAAGTGGTTGTAAATGTAGAAGATTTTGAACGAACGGCAATTCGAATGTTATTTTTCATATGTACAGAGTTTAAATCAGCGCTGTTCAAATTGTCCTTTATTTATAATTATAAAGGGATGGGTGGGGGCCCTTTACCATCCGTGTCACGTGTCACTTAGTGCTCTTACAAGTTGATACACTATTGTTGCAATTTTATCCCTTGGTTGACCACAGCTACAGTGGAGATGGTCGTGCGGTAATGAAATGATGTTATTTGAGAGCCAGTGTATTCATAACAAACAATATACTATTCCTTAACTCGAAATTCAACCACCCAAATTCCCCAGTTTCAAGTTACCAAAAATAAAGGATTGATTGAAATTTACTCGTTTGTCGAAAGACGAATTTAACTTATACTGGAGATATATAACAAATTGATGAATGTAAGAAAGGTGAATGATACTAAAATATGAACGAATCTGAATTTAAAAAATACGGGCAGTCACCGAGCACTGCTGACAGAAGTGAAAACTGACATTATGAAGTAGCCAATTTATTTTGGGAATTTCATCCAAATTCGTATGATTTCACCAGTATCATCTCTTTCTACATGACACAATTTTCCGACAGTGCCATTGGACAATCCATCCCCAACATCTATGTTATTAGTTATCAGGTATGGTCGGTTAAGAACTAAAATTAACTCGTATGGTAATCCACCCGTACCATCGGTTCTCATTTTATGCAACTTCTGCCTGACGAAATTTTGTTGCTCAGCATTATGACAACCAACGAAGACATCCGATGCCACAGATACTATTGTCTACGGAGTTTAGTATGGAGTTGTTGTACTCGTTGCAGCATCCGAAATTACAATTTAATTATTTTTAAATGAAAATTAATATACCTAATTAGTTTTTCTTTAGTTTTCACAACTGTCAGCATTTCATTCAACAATTAAATACATTTTTATATTTAATAATAAAAAAACGTATAATGGGCCCTTTATAATAAATACACGTTTTATTTTCAAAACATATTATTTATTGATATTTACATCGATGTAAATGAAAGTAATGTTAAACAGCATTGGTCCGAATTGAAGATGTCTACGGATGGTGGTAAAAGAAAACATCTTCAATTCGGACCAATGAACAAATATCTAAAAAAAAACCAAAATGTAAACATATAAACATTTCCGTCAAATGTCAGTACGATCGTAAATTACACCACAAATAATTATTTGAAATAAAATTTTGTACTTGCGTATTAGTATTTTTTTTTACATCAAGACGATACTCACTATTATATTTGATGCTGTGATCCAACATTCGAACAATGAAAATAATAAACTAGATATAATACGTCATCAATGTGTAGTACACATGCAAAAGTTCTCACTTATACACATCAGTAATGTTATATTCTCATGACAAGAATTATATTCACAATATTTAAAGCCTTGCACGTAGATACGATACTAAATACACAATGTACAATTAATAAATTCAATAAAAATATAACTTTCGTCTGCACGAGAACCGAGGATTGAGTAAATAAATAACGTCGAGTATCCGACTCAGATATGCACACGTGTGTAAGCTATAGACTGCCTGACGCCTAACTAGAGTAGTTGCGCACGCAGCAGTATACATAATACCTAATATATATAGCTACAGCGTGACGGCACGTGACGGACTCATGGTTTTACCCCCATCTGAAATAGCTCAACGCGCCTAAAGAAGTTTTCACATCAAAAGTTTTCACTTCAAAAATAATGAAATGAAGTGAGGGCATATGAATTGACAATAGAAACTCAATCACAAATATCAGTAACCTGTACAATAATAATATTGCCACTATCAGATAGCCTGACCTTAGTTTTATAACGCTATCTACGCTCAAATGTTGAGTTTGTTGGAGAGTAGGTTAATCGGTCAGTATCCTGTAGGGAAATTTACTTCGTAAGGAACTCCAACTAACCCGCCTGGGTTTCTTATAGAAAGAAAGATCGGTAAGAGTTCCATTTATATTTAGTTTTGGTGTTTCAAACCTTCGAAAGAATTTATAAAATTCACACTATTATTTACCAGAATAACAAAATACAGTCAAATATGTGCAGACATCGAAAATATTTAGAAGACTAATAATTATATACACAAAAGTACGACTTTCAGGCAATACTGTATTCAGAAGTTTACGATATCACGGGAATTCCTTGATTCGAGTAAGTTTTTCATCTACTCCAATAACTTACGGAAAACCAGTTTATTGCACTACAGAAAGCGCAAGTCTAACAGAATTTCGGTAGTTGAATTTATTTCGTGACAACCTGTTTTAGTCGAGTTATAACGATGAAGGAAGGTAAATTCTCTAATGTGGACACTCCTTGTTGCTATTTGCCATACGGTTTTCTCATTGACTCTAAACTCCCGTAAAAGTGAATTATCGGAATGAGTATTAATAGGATTTTCGGAAAGTAAATTAATTCAAATTTGAACCACTTATTAGATTCACTCACGGTTTCAAGTCAACCTAAATATATTATATTCCCTCCAGATCTCAGAAATCAACCCAGCTCATAGTAAGAGAATAATTTATATTATTCACTCCAGGTCTCAAAAACCAACCTATAGTGGTAAGTGAATAACTTAATTCAACCCGGCTCGTAGTATGAGAGTAATATATATTATTTACTCAAGGTCTCAAAACCAACCAAGTTTGTACCAATTCTTTAATTTATTCGGAAAATTATATTTAAAATGAATCGGTTTAATTCTTAATACTATCTCAAGAAATTTTCGGAAATTAAATATAACTTTATACGGTAGCAACTAACATTAATCCGTTTATTTTCCCAAATCGGACGATGCCTAGCAAGGAAGTACATTCAAACACTTCCTGTTTGATAACTGCCATCGATAGTATAGGGAATGAGAACCGCAATCTGCTGCAAAACCACTAAGCACCTAGCTCCGAATATCTGATATATTCTAAAATCAAACGTCCAAAACTTTACATCCGTAGAAAAAAACCTCTATAACATAGGGTTTCTCTTTCCAACAATGAGGTTCACGTTGTTTAATTAAAGGTTCAATTGGGAAACATCCTCAATCGATAGCTTCAAGTCCCAAAGTGGTAAGTATGGAAACAAACTAGTAGATATTAGTCCTTTGAGGTAACACCTTCACCCATCAACAACAAAACTCCAATTCAACCGATGAATGATGTTTTAGATAAGAAGGAAAATTCCATTAGATGGTTTAAAACTTAAAGTTTTGCACCCCTTCCGTTGAATCTATTTAGTTACGTACATACTTCAAAGTATAAGTAGGAAATGCCTCTCTCGAGAACGTCATAGTACAATAGAACCCTTACATGGCAACACAGATCTAAACGCTAAAAGGTAGGTTCTCACCACGGTCGTACATACAAGTCTGGGGACTCGTATGTTTGACATGGGTCTCTTACGCGTCGCCAAACTCGTAGTCCCTCGCTCAGCCACCAGCTAGCGCTTGTATCGAAGTGGTAAAACGATTTCTTTCCGGAACCGCAAGCAGTGCTACTAAGTATTCTGATTTGAGAGAGGAATAGAACTGTTACTCTTGTCAAAATGTATTACTCACCTTAAAAATAACTTCCCCTTTTTCGTTATACATGCTCGCACACATAAAAGACCTCGTTAAAACGATTTCTATCCGCAAGCATCCACTTTTTTCGCATTTCCGCATCTTTCGGCACTTTAAAAACAGAAGTTTCTTGCTTTACACTTTTGTACCCCGTTATGCATTTCGGCACAATGCACGATTTCGTAATTTGTTTCTAAAAACGCAGGTATTCCTTGTGTTTACAAGTCAAGTATGACAGTTGTCAAATAATTTCGACTACTGCCCCGTCCTTTTTGGTACTACGCGACAGTCGACGCTTAGCGGACCCACTTCTCACATAGGAAACAGCCTCGAGTGTCCAGACCTGTATGTACGACCGTGGTTCTCAGTAAACGACTTGGATATAGCATAGAACGCAATTGAACAGTCGCGCTATACCATAATATGTATTGGAACAATACTACGTGTCCCAATGTCACAAGAATCGATAATCGATCTTGCTCCATAGTGAATAAACATCACAGGTTGCTACTTTTAGAATCTGATCTTCAATATTCTTTCAGAATTTGGACTTTCAAATATTGTTGGATAAGCCGTTAAATCTGAATTTACACGTTACGGCATGTTGCATAAGAATAACTTCTAAGCTGTTGTGTGATAAGCATAACATAATCTACAGAAAGTGCTATTATCAAATTAATGTGCTTCTATATCGCGTTTCTTCCGCAAGTGAGAGAAGAGTCAGTCGGCTTGCGAGCATCGCGTATTCTTAGATGCAAGATACTTATTTCTCTTGTAAAACAATACAATGCGTCTGGCTCGCTTGAACTTACAAGAGACTCCTATATACTGCTGATTTAAAGTCCATCTGTATAACTTTGAACACACTAGAAGAAAAAACTTCTGAAAGAAATATGTTGGTTGTACAACTGTTTTCATTCCTGGTGCAGAATTGATGTTGTATACAAACAAGGATGTCAATTATCATGATGAAAATGATAAAAGCAACCTCCTGAATTATTTTCAATTTTAAAAAACACCACCATTATTCTGGATAATGGTAGTTATTACAGTAATGTAATGAATAAAGTGTCAACAACCGCCTCCGAGAAATGTGATATAATATACGGTAACATATTCTTGAAATCACAGTTGTTGGGTTCGGTGAAAATGAACAGGCCAAAAGCAGTTTACAAGCTGAAAGATATGTCATCAAATGCTTTGTATAACCCCTACCATTGTATTATTAACCCCATTGAACCGATATGGGCTGTAACTAAAAACTACTAGAGGGATCACGATCACAGATGTTAATACGGCGAAAAAGTCAGGGACTATGTGGAAAGAGGCTGTAGGAAAAGCAACACCAGAAATATGGGCAAAGACTATTCAACATACTGATAAAGTAAATAAGTTATTGGTTAACGTGGTATATTTAAAGGAACCAAGTGTTTAAAGCAGTGGAGTGAAATTCATTATTTTAATGTGGTTGAGCAATACGTTTGAGAGCTTAGGTATGATAATATGTGAATTCATTTTCATTTTGAAGTATTTATTAATTTTTATTGTTTGTAATTAGTACCTAGGTCGGTGATATAGAACCCTACTGTTTTAATAAAATACAATTAAGTACTGTTTGAGCAAGTATAAATAGTAAGACTTTATTTTTATATTTTAAATAATTATATGCATACACTTTTTTCTCCTAAACATTTGGTAAACCCTGCTGTTTGTAACACGTTTATTGAATCAAATGGTTAGGTGTATTAAAAATTATTGAAAACCTGGTCAACCTGACAAACAAGACTATATCATCTTCAGCAATGACGTCACTCTTTCTTCAGCGAACAGACCATATGAAACATTATCCTCACACTTACCAATGTTGAAATAGGATATTGTTGATTTGCAAATCAATTATTAAGAAACCTAGGAGCTATAACAACATTTGACCACAGAAGCTTTCATATTTGACATAGATCAAAGTATGAAACATAATAAAATTCACAATATTTCCATTAATGTCTTGACATATCAGATTATAGCGGGATACATTGAGTTGAAGGAGCTTACCCTATGCTGGAAAAAATTATGATCCAAATATTTATCAAATCGATCTTCAAATTTGGTGTCAGTAGGTCTCCAAATAACTTCATAGGTGAATTTCAGTGTACTCCCAGGAACAAGTGCAACCTTCTCTTCTGAAGTTAAATTAACATCAATTATTTGTTTTCCATTATATCCAATCTCGAATTTCTTGTGAGTCCATATATAGTATTTATTATCTTTAACTTCACCAACAACACCCCAAATAGGTAAATCATCAATATACATTTGGTACCAGTAATGATTTTTCACAGCATACACAAATGCTTTGTATTTGTCGTCAGTTAATACTGTAGCACAATATTCAGTATCTTTCGGAACATTTGCTAAAATAAAGAGAAAAAGTTATCCCAAATTATGACGTGTAAAATCATTTTATCTTTCGGAAGCTGGAAAATGTAACTCAAATTTATTGTTGTTATCTCTTAATACCCTTTGTATATTCTTGGTAACAGGTTTGAATTTTTTATGAACGCATGAACGAAAAATGTATCAAATAGTGAAATGACTCAAAAATGTTGGTAGACCGATAAATAGGTACTATTTGGGCCAACATTTTCGGAAGAAATTTATTTTTCGAATGTTTAGGTATCAACTATATAACCAAAAACTTTTATAACTTTCTCATCAGTCGTTTTGTCAAATATTTAGTTAGAAACAAATCAACCACGGTGAGTTTTGGAAATGTAGACCGAAAAAACTTCTCTTCATGTTCTTAGGTCAAACCAGATCGAACAATTTTACCGTGCCTGAAATAAGTGGAATCTAACTCAATTGAATTTGAATATGGCCAAAATCAAGAAATTATGAAATATGAAATCAGTGTCTTTCTGATATGTGCCATCCATATAAACGGTATCACAAAAACACAAATTTACATCAAACATTTAATTTGGAATTAATGCTGAAAAAATGTTTCACCACACTGTGGCTTCTCAAATCTAGGAGTTATCAACTAAAACTAAATCTAAAACTATGTCCTTAAATATTCGAAATCAATCTGAATGTGGTACAAATTGAGAGATGAGGTATGGTTTGGGTGGGAGTTTATTCACAAAGTGGTTTCGATTTGGTCATGTAATATTATCTTGCTATTGTTTTTTTAATGTATTAAAATTTCTATAGATTCTAGAATATTGAGGTTAATGTCCTTTTTCTTCAATATATGAAATATCGTGATTAAGGATGAAATTGTGATTATGTTCCAACAAGTGACTCAGTAATTGGAGTCTTCTTTTTTAACCTCTCAAATATTCGTGGAACCTTACACTGAACCTGCGTCCAGTTTGTCATATGTACAATAAATTACAGTCATTACACCTCAGACTGTAAACTTCAGATTTCAACTTCAGCTAATAGCTATGGACAATGGATTCGACAAATCTTTGATTAATAAATATCTAACCAAAAAGTTGAATAAAATTCAGAAGTTTCACTTATTATCCCTCTATAATTAATAAATTCCACAATCTATTTTATAAATTTGCAATACAACCCGTCTGTTGATGTAAAACAAGTTAAAAAGCGGTTTAGGTAATACCTTTGATAAAGTTTCCGACTTCGCCAGATCCGGAATTTACAAAATCGATTGAATCGTGTGCAAAATACAATGTGGGTTCAACTAAATGGAATGTTCTGTATAAAGAACACTTTGCCCATATAAAGAAAAATGATGTATTTGTCAGTGTATCCAAAAATAATGGGTGTGAGGGTGCGTGTGTTAGTGTATCCACAGGGTGAACTCTTTAAGGGAAAGGCAACTGCCACTTCTCATCATAGCACATCCCGATAGAACGAGCACTGCCAACAGCCAACACTGCAGTCGAGTATTTGTTCTCAATTACAATGATTAAACCTCTTGTTATTTCTTGAATTGATTATGAAACTACAGGAATAATGAGAAAGCTGTTCCTTTTTATACTGGATTAGAGATAAATGACAAAAATCAGATTTTTTTCATACATTGTGTCCAGAAATGTATTCACTTACTTATTGTTACCGCCAAGTTCTAATAAGCATGTCTGTGGAAAATCAACTTTTTTAACACCTGAACGAAGATTTCGAGCATTCTCTACTTATTGATATAAGTAAAAGTACTGTTGGTAATATATTTATTAGTTGTATTAATTGTATGCATCAAATGTGGAGAATGTTGGACGTATGACCAAGTAGGGAACTTGTCAATTTTTACGTGCCTGGTGGTTTTCAAAAAATGCATCCATCCACTAGAGTAATTTTGTTGATTGTACAAGAGTACCCATCGGAAAACCTAAAAACCAGCTGCCAACCAAGCTTGTTTTAGCAATTACAAAAATAGAACAATATTCAAAGTAAATGTTTGTACTACACCAAGTGATTTACTGTCTCATTGCTCTGAATCTAATGGTGGAAGCAATAGCGATCGTCAGATTGTGGAAAGAAACTTAATTTTCGAAAAATTTTAAAAAGTAATAGTATTATGGCAGATCATGAATTTAATGTTCAAGATCTATTTGCTAGTAAAGATGTTGCAATAAATATACCCACTTTTCTGAAAGGAAGAACTCAACTTCCTGGTCTAACGGTACTACACTGCTATATGATCGCAAATTATCTCTTAAAATAGTTCATATTGAAGGAGTTATATATTCTTCAGGTGTCTATGAAAACATGCTACTTGGAAATCGGAAGTAAAATTCATGGTTGTTGGTATTTCATGCTTGCAGATTTAAAGAGGAATAACTCATCTGAAATGCTTGTATTTTTCATTACATTTAAATATTTATTGTTTAATATATATTAACATTAATGCAAGTAATTTTTAATCATTCTCTTTCGTACTACTCTCAACTGACAGGGATTCGTAAAATAGAGCTGATGTATGTAATTAATTTGTATAGCTTTTAACAACGATTGTACGTTATTAGATGAATTAAGAAACTTGTTTATAAACTGATAATTTTAAGAATTAAAGTATTTATAAATTAATACACAATTCTCGGGAAATAGGTCACATTAACACATATATTTTTATTTTTACCCTCGTCTTTACGTACGTTTCGGTCTCACGACCATCATCAGAAGACTTATTAATACAATAACCTGATTACTTAGAAATACTGTAATAACACAAAGCGTCCTTATCGCACAAATTTCGTTTAAATGCCAACGTCGCGAAACGAACGGAGACATGAAATCGGAACTATAACACAGCAATGTTGCAGCGTAAAAATTAAAAATCCACTATTAAGTAGAATCATCAATAAATACGAACACATTTCATAAATGTCTGCGAGAGACTAACAGACAAAGAGTTCTATCCTCTTTGCTAACAGACGAGACCATCTCAAGTGTTCATTTAAGCGCCAGATGTCATAATTTATTAGGTGATAAAAGAAAGTCTCTGGCCTGTGAGAAATACTTTAGACAATTCTACCTAAAGTAAACTTTTACATTATAAGGACGTAAGTAGGAATTTGCAAGAATATTAATTAATTAAATTAGTATAAATATGACTTAGTGTTTGAACGTCACTCCTATGATTAACAGACTTGGAGTCACGTTTTATATGAATCATCTCCAGAATAGATCTTTTATAATAATTGGTTTCCCTAGTTAAAATATTAACATTCTTGTAATCAAATTGATGGTTATAATCAAAGCAATGTTTAGCAAGCGCGGTGGAATTTTCTAAGTTTTTGTTTCTTGTGCTATACTTATGGCCATACATTCTTTTTTGTAAATATTGTTTAGAGATACCAGTATAGGTCCCATCACAATCTAAACAATTTAATTTGTATACTGTGTGGGTTTGTTTATCTTTAGGAATTACAGGTTTTAGATTTGAGAAATATTTCCCAACACAGTTCCACCGCGCTTGCTAAACATTGCTTTGATTATAACCATCAATTTGATTGATACGTGGGTCAAGAATCTTTATTAGTATTTATAAATAAAATGGAGCAAAATACAAGTAAAATGTATTAATTTATTTTAACCTTTCACAGTTCTACATTTTATAGCGTAAAATTGCATTAACGTGGAGGAAATTACTCATTTTAAATATATTTTAACTTTAATACCACATATTATATTTTACATTTCAAGAAATAAATTCAATTTTTATTTTATAACAAAGGTCAAGATATCAGCCGTCCATCTATCGTAATCGGGCCATTTGCATTGAGCCAAGAAAATTGTGCAGTTAGTGAAAATTGATCGAAAAATTGCTTTTAGCAGATTTTGGTACTGCTTCAGGTACATATAGGTATATATAAGTGGCTGAATTAAAAAAATAATTTTTACCAATGTTTGTTCACAATTTTATAATTGGTTACAGTACTTACATTCATTATATAAGTCTCCAATTATTACATTCATTAATTAGATGCTTTGGATATATAAAAAAATTTATATGTTAAAGTTTAATATATATTAACATGGATGCTATAAACTGGTTATTCTAGTAAACCTAGATAATCTAATCGTATTTTATTCAAGTAACAATAAAAAGTTTATAAAATTTGTGAGTTTAATGTTATTACTCCATTGTTATTGGCAGATTTGACTTTCTAAAAGTTCCAGGTTGTTTAAGTAGTTCTTTCATGGCTATACATGATATTTTGAAATTTGTTTCAGGGTTAAAATAATGAGCATTGTCAGTCAAATGGTTAGTAAATTGGGAGGAATTTTACTAAAATTAAGTAAAATGTGCATGTTCTTTCAATCTAGTTTTAAAATTTGTATATGCCCTACTAATAATGTAGATTGCTTGAGATGAGTTGCATGATAATAGATAAATACCCCTTTTTTAATTTTATTTATTGTCATTATTTAAAAGTATACTGTTTAAAAAATTTGAAGGTTTGTATGAAATTTTTGCTATAGGTTTTAATGTTTAAAATTTCATTAGCAATACTACTAAAATAGGTTAAAGATCGATATGGTTTTATGCTATTTCAATTCGAAGTATTAATATATTGTGAATTTAGAATATTAGCTTGTATTATAGGTTGTATGTATAATGAATTTTATAGTAATTAGTTTTGTTTTCTATGTAGTATTTTATATATTATAAAAATTATTCAAAAAAAAGTCAGCGCACTCCGGGAGTGCAGGCAGAAGTGAAAACTTGAACTTATGGCGCGTTGGGCACTTTTTTGGGTGAGCATTTTTAGGTGCGCTCGCGACTTGAGAAATTGTTCATAAAAAATCAAGTTTATCAAAGCAATGTGGGCACTTTTTGAATAGACATGAAGTATAATAATATAGAAACTATATTCGAAAGAAGTGGTTTTATTTACAAAATTTATCAATTCTCATCCATAATTTCAACAACTCTTACATCATCATTATCAGCATTTTCATCATTATTATCAGGATTTTCATCAAATTCTAAAACTGAAACAATAGGTCTATGGTAACTAAAGTATGAAATGAACAATTTTGATTTAAATCTATTTATATATCTTGTGAATACTGCATCAATAGTAGTTAGTATTATCTTTCCCACAAATTAATATTCATTTATAAAATAAATATAAAAAACTCTCAATCTCGTCTGTCGCGAGGGCACGAACGAATGCCCATGCAAAGACTGCGTATAGCATGCAGCGCTCTCGCATACCTATACATTCTGAGTATACATATAGGTATGTAATCTCGTCTGTCGCGAGAGCACGAACGAATGCCCATGCAAAGAGCGCGTATAGTATACATATATTATAAGAATACACGCGGAGTATATCTGTGTAAAATCTCATCTGTCGCGAGAACGGCTGAAAATGCTCTCCCACAAAAGTGCCCAACGCGCCATAAGAAGTTTTCACTTCAAAAAATTCAAAAATATGACTTGGATAGTGGTGTTTTTACAAGTAACTGTGGAAACTTGCTAGTTTATGTTGTATATGTTGGTATGATTCATTATTTAAAGTTATCCCTGTATGCACAGGTATTCTATACATTCTAAAATCTACTTTGTTATTTGATAATTTTAAACTTAGGACTAGAAAATTTAGACTATTGTGTTGATTTTCTATTTCAAGAGGAGTAAATTTTATTGATGTATGTATGTTATTTGTATGATTCAAAAAATTATCTAATTGAGTTAATGATGAGGATATCATCTACATATCTGCAATAACATTTTATATGTTGAATATATTCGTGGTTATTAATAATACTATGTTCCTATAGAGTATCTATCAAATTTTTAACAAACATTTTTTATTAATTTTGACACTAAAGTAGGTATATTACATACCTGAAGATGAGGTAGTACAGTTTTATATACATCGATTGTGAGATTTAAAACCAAATTCTATTAGATTTATCTGTATATGCTTGAAATAGGTTGGTGATAATGACAGATTTGTTTGGGAGTACTATCCAATGGCACATGGCATAGTTTCCTGACATGTGAAAAGTTGAACAAGAATGTTATTTTGACATATACACAAAACAAAAAACAACTGATAATAAGATTTTATATGATAAACAATAAAAATGAACTGTAAACAATCGATTTTATGCAAACACCTGCTCCGTGTTCACTTTCGCTTTATTCACACTATAATATAACCTTGTTTTATACTGACACCTCCAGTCACAACAACTATCAAAATTTGCCACAGAGTGAACACATAAAATATACCACGACTTCATATTGATGGCATCACTTAAATCTTAAAATGAGAATTTTGGACACTTGTGCAGATTAATTATATATACGATACATATGTATAACATGGTTCCTAACTGCACCATTTTAAAATGGTTGGAAAAAATGTCAAATCCACAAGACCAATAAGAAAGGCACAATCGGCTCCAGAGTGGGTTATGTACACCACACACACACATACACACAGACATCATGTCAAAAATAGTCAGTCAGTGAGGGAAGCCAAAACCAATCACCAACACTTACATCCCCTGAAACCTTGAAGGTTTTGAAGTTTTGATGGCTTTAATGATTTCAATTCACAATACTAGTTCGGTATAAATTTTTATCCCTTTTCTTCAGTTATTTATGCATTTAACTCAATGTATTTACATTGTGAGAATTAGAACAGAGTTGGCACTCTTTACGAAGATCCATTAATGAAGAAGGGTGAAAAATAGGCATTATTATGAGTGTAAATTATATATCTTCTCCATATTGTGAGATTTGTTTCTTTGCTATGTACTTTTAGAATAACCTCAACTGATGTTACAATAAATAGTTGATTATTCAAGCAATTATTCCTAGATTAACTATTGTTGCTATTGAATTCAATATATATATACTTATGTATTACTTACCTCTGAATTCAATATCCAGGCCACTGAATTCAAGTTCAACTCCTTGTAAAGCTTCACTGAGTGTTTCATGATAATGATTGATTGTGTCTTTAGAGCCAGCACAAAATGGTAAAGAAAAATATGCATAAGTTTCTTGTCGGTTATGATAAGGACCTACAGTGTTCATCCAAAGCACAATTTCTTCGGTCTTTTCATACTAAAAAAATAAACAGCATTAAAAAATTTCATGTGATAGTTTGAATTTGTATTTTATAGGGTACTTTTTGATTGCTTTAGAAGGTAGTACTCACTTTGTGATTGTGTTCGTCCGAATACGCCCCGGCTATTAACCCAAGCAATACTAGATTTAATATGTACATTATCGAATAAATCTTAAGTGGATAAAGTTATGTACAATTTTTATTAATTTCTAATTAGTTCCTCCATATATTTTTCAAATACATTTACAACTGTCCATTTTCCAACACGTATACAGGTACAGAATAAACAATAAGAATGAAATATTTTAGTGTTTAACGTCAAACCAGGGAACATCAAAAAGTATCTGTCAATATAATGACCATAGATACTAGTCGAATGAAGCATGTAGAAAATTATGTTAACTAAAGTACTAGATAAGTGCTTTAGTAAACTGGTTGCCCACAGAAATAGCGATGACATTTTGAAGTTTCACATAGGCATGTTTGAAATGAGTAGTTGTTTTGAGGGGTTATGTGTTGACTATCGTAGAAAGTCTGAACCGCGATAATGATTTTTCGGTCTTGATAACTTTACGTGATTATATTACCCGTCAAAAACTTCAAAATATATCGAATATCTTTATCCCCCTTGGTTTTGATTTTCGTAAAATCCGTTCTTTGCTAGTTTCAGTGGTGAATATTTACAAGTAGGGCCATGTGGTCTCTATGGGCCTAACCTACGATTTTGACGAAAACTATTATACAGACTACCCACGTGTTCCTCACATTCCAGAAAAAAAATCTCACGATAAGCACCATCTGTATCTGTATTGACCTTAAAAGCATATAAGAATTTTCCGAAATATCACGGAATGTGTATCTCTCTACCATGTTTGTAATATTTCTATATTATTATTGTTATTATTATTATTATTATTATTGTTATTATTATTATTAAGGCTTAATGCTTAGGCCGAAGTCCTTCACAACCCGTGCACCTATCGTTGCGGTTCCCACGAGTGTTCAGTGAGTGAGAAGGTGATTCTCACTCGAGTGTTCACCATGCTCCCCAGGTGAACGATGCCTGAAGAGGTTATCACCATCTTTGTAATATATATTATATAATGTCGGCCTAGTGTAGCGGTTCCCACTCAAGAGTGTTCACCGAACTACAGATGATAGACGGGATCGGCTCCCACTCTAGTGTTCAGTAGGTTGGCAAACTATTCAATACCCAGTCGGGGCTAGGTAGGTGGTTAATGCGCTGGAGAGGTTTAGCACCACCGTCTTCGTATTCAGTCTCTGAATCTCCTCAGGGTCGCATAGATCTGAGTACTGTCTTGTACTTCCTAGTGAACACTACAATTTCTGTTTTCTTAGTGTTAATCTTCAACCCTTTGTCACTGTACCATTTATATAGTGCAGTCAGGGCTAATTGTCAGAGTGTTTAGAAAATCAGAGTGTTCAGAAAATTTCCTCTGAGAGTATGTCGTCGGCACCCGATCAAGTAAGTCTAATCCGATCTAGTGACACCTCAGGTTAGTTACTTTTCTTAATCCACTATGTACAACTATGTTCCAGGTGGTAGGTGAGAGTACTCTCCCCTGTGGTCAACCTTTTTCCACAGAGCCACTAATCGTGGTGTTGCCTATGGAGACTTGTAGTTTCCTGTTTTTCAACAAGTCTTGAATCCAGGTTCATACTGGGTTAGGAGGTCCTTAAGGGCTTCGCAGATACTTTCGTGGTGGTGTTGTTATAGAAGGCTTCCACCGCATTACCTCCCTCCTCTATCTGGTTTTCAACTCAGGGAATTCGTTTTCAGTATTTCGTCTTTGATGAACCGATCAATTCGTCTTTCTAGGGTCTTTAGCATAAAGGCAGTTAGGCTGGTAAGTCCTTGGTATTGGTGTAGCTTTCTTTGCCCGTTTTAGGAATGAAAACTACTTTATACGTACGCCATGCACGCTCTAACTAAGCTGGACGTAGCAAGTCTGACAAAGAGACCGACTATCCCCTCTAGTCCCCTAGAAAACAGGACCGGGAGAATGCCGTCCACCCAGGGCGACTTCTACGGACTGAATGCATAGATTAGATATTATATATGTTAGGAAAATAATAGAGGAAGACACTGATTAATATTTTATTACGATGTTTTGTATACGAGAGCTCTTTACAAGTTGAATAATAAGTTAATTCTCTACCTCGCGTTCTCACTTGCCGAGGTTCGGTTGTTAGGGGCTTCCCCGTAATCGCCGATAGCTCTGGATCCGACAGACTGGCGCCAGAGATGACCTCAGCCAGTTGTAGTAGTTAGTCAACCCAATATTACCAGCATTTAAGCTAACACGGCCATCCTGCTTGTATGCGTCCTCGCACCATTCAAGCCCCTTTAGAAATAGCTCTCAATACAAGTAATACCTATTCAATAAAGCAAATCATTTCATTATCAAAACATATTAAGTTTTACAAATAAATCTCAACATAACATTTGATATCACAACCATTTAAGGTTCGAAAATTTAGTATTGCAACCAGTTAAGGTTCGAAGAAAATTTAGTATTGCAACCAGTTAAGGTTCCAAAATTCAGTATTGCAACCAGTTAAGGTTCGAAAATTTAGCATTGCAACCAGTTAAGGTTCCAAAATGAAGTATTGCAACCAGTTAAGGTTCGAAAATTTAGTATTGCAACCAGTTAAGGTTCCAAAATTTAGTATTGCAACCAGTTAGGTTCCAAAATTTAGTATTGCAACCAGTTAAGGTTCCAAAATTTAGTATTGCAACCAGTTAAGGTTCGAAAATTTAGTATTGCAACCAGTTAAGGTTCCAAAATTTAGTATTGCAACCAGTTAAGGTTCGAAAATTTAGCATTGCAACCAGTTAAGGTTCATAATCTTGACCGCCTTCAGGCCAAAGCCTTAGCTGTTCATGAGCTGCCGTTTTTGTGATAGTTAAACGAGAATTTACTCTTCTCAAAATATATTTCTCATTATCAATTAAATTAATAATTTCATATGGCCCATCAAATTTTGGTTTTAATTTTCCAACAGAAACTTGAGTATTAGCCACTACCACCCTATCACCGGTTTGGTACAGTTTTGCTGGCCTTCTCTTAATGTTGAATCGAATTTCTTGAAATTCTATACCTTTTCCTAAAACTGTATTCACTTTCTTTTTTACTTCAGACAGATCACCCCTCTGCCTCACAGATACTTCAGTCAACATTAACCTTTCAGCTGGTAAACGTTCCTTTTTCCAAACATTAACAAGTTAGGTGTAACACCGGTACTTTTACATTTTGTTTCGTTTAGAACAGCTTCAATTTGTGGAATTACTGAAGTCCAGGAAGACTCTTTTTTATCACTCAAAACACTTCTCATTAAATTAAACAATGTTCGCATCATTCGTTCTAACTGCCCATTTCCTCTAGGCATCCCCGTTGCAATCAAATGCAAATCCACTTCATTTTCTAACAAAAAATCTTTGAATTTTGTGGAAGCAAACGCCCTATCGGCAATAATTCGTTTAGGTTTTCCAATTCTTTGAAATACTTTCCCCAAAGCTATAATAGTATATTCTGCTTTTTTATTTCGTATCGGACAGAAGATAGAATATTTCGAATAAGCGTCAACAATAACCAAAATTTGAGTACATTTATTAGATTCAACCTATGGTCCCGCATGATTCACATGCCAAGTATCAAAAGATTCTATAGCCTTCTCGCCTAATTGATAGAGACCCTTCTTTTTGCCCTTATCACTTCTGTTAACAGTGCACGATCTACAATTTTTTATGTATTTCTTGAATATTTGACCCATTCGTGGCCAATATAATTCTTCTTTAAGTCGCGAAATACATTTATTTCAGACAATGTGAGCTGCATCATCGTGAAAAGTTTTCATTGCAGCTAATCTTCCATCAATTGGAACAAAACATCTGTAGCCATCGTCTTTTCCAGTAGTTTTGCTAGCCAAATAATAAATTAAACCTTCTTTAATTCTAAGCCCGTTTCGTATTTTATTACACAATTGTTGACAAAATAGTCCTCAACTTGATAATCTTTGATTGTTTTATTCTCGGCTATCAACTTCTTATATTTTTTTTTACTACCAATATCGGACATCTACTTAGATAATCTACATGGCCCATTTTACAACCTTGGCGATATTCAATTGTGAAGTCAAAATCTTGTAGTCTCATCCACCAACCTAGCTACTCTGGATGAATATTTTTTTTAGTGCCGTAGCACGAACTGAATTGCAATGTGTATAAACTTTAAACTGTATTCCATATAAATAAACACGGAAATGTTCTACTCCTACTATAGCAAGAGTTTCTAAGTCGTAAGAATGGTAATTTGATTCATATTCTGTGGTTCTTCTGCTATAATAAGCCACGGGGTAACTTTTTCCGTTTTTATCTCTGCATTAAAGCTGCTGCTATACCCAAAGAATTCGCATCGGTATGAATCTCAGTGGGTAAAGTTCAGGTCAAAAATTTTTGAAATTAATTTTTGAATTTAAACACGGCATCTTTTTTTAATAACTGATTGATCGGAGCGGTTAACAATGAAAAACCTTTTATAAATTTCCTAAATATCCCGCTAAACCTAAAAACTACCTCACACCTTTTACATCTTTTGGTGCTGGTATCTTGGTTAATGCTTCAATTTTTTTATTACTGGGTTTAATCACGCCGTTACCCACTATCGTTCCCAAATACTCTGTTTCAGTAGCAAAAAATACACATTTTTCCCAATTTAATGCAAATCCTGCACCCAGTAATCCATTAAAAATTTTTTCTGTACACCACACCACTAGTAGAGTAGTGTCCAAACCTATCAAAGTAATACAAGCTCTGACAAGACTTGTCTTTGGATCCTGTACGATCTTGCATTTAGCTCCTAATCTCCCCACTTAACGATTCATGGTTCTTGAAGTAGTGCTATGTCTGCATCGCAGCTAGGCGCTTAGTCAGTACCACCGAGGCGTCTTCGCTGTGATGCAGGTTGATTTGTGCAAATGGAAGTTTCACAAGAGCCATTGTGACAGTGTGATGTTCCGATGCGTGATTTGACCTTTACGACTCCTGCCGGGGGTATTTAAAGCTAACCCAGCCGTTGTCGTAATAGGCCTAGTCTCCAAAAGTGGTCGTGGTTCTTTACTCGACTCTGGTAACTCCAGCGGAAAGGTCCACGCAGATTACTTTGTTAAATTTTTGACGGATTAGTTATTTAATTAATTTTAACTAGGTTATTTTTAAGTTCATTTTTGTAATTGATTGTTTTTCCTTGTCCTTGTACCCATAATATATTATTGAAGTGTTTCACAGCGAGACGTTTAATCTCCACCTGGCGGCCCCGAATCCTTAAACTTGAAAATTCTCGCTCAAGCACTCTATCGTAAACACCTCTCTGCTAAGTTATCAGTTAAGAGGTGTCTCTAAGTTAATCGATATCCATGTATACAATCTGGACCCGACGTATAAAGTGTTAGACATAGAAAATTTCTTAAAATCAAAGAATTTTCATAAAACCAAAGTTGAAAAGATGAACTCGAAATATCCCGAAGAATACTCATCTTTTAAAATTTCGATACCTATAGATTGCGTAGAAAGTTTCAAGGATCCTTTGATATGGCCTCAATATGTTTGCATCAATCCTTTTTTACATCGAATTCAGCGCAAAATAAACGGCACATAATCAACAGCGAAAGAACGATTATAAATCTTCTGCACGTAAATGTACAATGTGTCAGAAACAAGATAAATGAACTTGAATTATTCTTAAATGAATTTTCTAATGTTCACGTAGTTTGTATTACCGAACACTGGCTTCATGATTATGAAACTTCTAATTTTGTAATTGATGGCACACAGCATCTCATTTTTCTAGGACTAATCATATTCATGGAGGTACCTTAATTTTATGCAAAGATGAACATTTTACCAGTCTGTGTGAATTTAATACATTTTCATCTGAAATACATTGCGAAGTAGCGGCAATTAAATTAACAATTTCCAATATAGTAATTCTTACTTTTTACAGGTCACCACTCGGTGATTTCGATTGTTTTATTAAGACCTTAGAAAATATTTTAAACTTTATCTCTAATTTCAAATATGTTTTTATCTGCGGAGATTTTAATGTAAATTTTATTAATCCTGATTATAGGGCAAAACTTTTATGTGACGTTTTGAGTAGCTATGGATTCGTAAAAACAATACATGAGCCTACCAGAGGATTAAATTGTTTGGACAATGTATTTATAAATTTTTCCACAAATAATTATACGTCAGAAACCGTTAATATTGAATTTTCAGATCATAGAGCACAGATAGTTGGTGTGAGTATCCCATCAGGTAAACAAGAGCCATTTCTTACTCGTACCTTTAGACCTCTTACTATTAGAGGTCTAAATGTATTTCATTCTTTGCTAGAAAATGCATCTTGGAATTTTCTGAATGATGAAGCAATCGATGTAAATACTAAATTTAATGTATTTCATAAAACATTGGTAGATTACTTTATATCATCTTTTCCGGAAAGTAAATTAAAAATGAAAGTACGTGATGCTGGAATTCAGTGGTTTACGCAGGAGTTAAAACAAATGCGTGAGAAACTGAAATTATTAAATGAATTATACTTGTGTTGGCGAACTGATGAAATTAAATATGCTCGAAATACACTCAGAAATAATTACAGATTGGAAATCAAAAAGGCAAAAATAACAGCTAATGATTATGTAATAAGATCCTCGGATAATTTATCAAAATCAGCATGGAGCCTAATAAATGCTAAAAGAAATTTGAATACCAATAAATGTTCAAAGAATATTTCAGCGAATGAATTTAATAACTATTTTACTAACATACCACATGTAATTTTGAGTAAGGCAAAACAAAGTAATAGTGATCCTTATATCACTCATAAACCTGTAAGTTCTTCGAGATTTTCTTTTAATGAAATCACACCGAATACAGTTAGAGAAGCAATAGCTTCCCTGAAAAATAGTAAATCTATTGATGTGTATGGATTATCAAGTAAATTAATTTAAAAAAACATAAATAACTTAGTTCTTCCCTTAACGAAACTTATCAATTTGTATATTGAATCTAATACCTTTCCAGAATGTCTAAAAACATCTAAAGTAGTACCATTGCACAAGAAGGGCGATGTAGATGACATTTCAAACTACCGCCCTATCTCATTGATTCCTGTTATTTCAAAAATCTTTGAAAAAATACTTTGCCATCAATTAACGACTTATTTTGAAAGCTATAATTTGTTTAGCGAATGCCAGTTTGGTTTCCGTAAGGGCCGCAGTACCGCTGATGCATTGATAAAATTTGTTAACTATACTTTACAATGTTTTGAAAATGGTGACTATTCTTTCTCACTTTTTCTTGATCTTTCCAAGGCCTTTGATTGCGTGTCACACACGATTTTGCTTAACAAACTCAAAAATTACGGATGCGACGAGGGCAGTTGTATCTTATTATCATCATATCTATCAAACAGACTCCAAATGGTTTACGTTAACAATATCTGGTCAGGCCCAAATACTGTTAATATTGGTGTACCACAGGGATCCATTATGGATCCTGTGCTGTTTCTTATTTTTATTAACGATCTATCAAATTATCTAACAACATTTCATTTGCCGATGATTCAACTGCCTCAGTTGCAAATTCTGATCTGACAACGGCAATGGAGATGTGCGAGTCAACGGAAGAGAGGGCTTTGGAATGGTGTGCAAAGAATCATTTAGCTATGAATAGGGATAAAACCAACAAACTTATTTTAACCTTACGAAACAACAATTTTGAAACTAGTGTAAGTAGTATTAAATTTCTAGGTGTATTTATAAGTAAAAACTTACTTGAAATTTAGCATTCAGTATTTCACAATCAGTTTTGAAAATAGCCTATTTTTCTTTATTTGAATCACTTCTCAGGTACGGCGTCATAGTACTGCACTGTGCAGATAGGTTCCGTATTTTCAGATTACAAAGAAGGGCGATAAGTTGGAAATCTAAAATATAGGGAGGATTGTAAACCCATGTTTATCAATCTAAAAGTTCTTACCTTCCCCTGTTTATACATTCTTGAGTGTCTTCTTTACGCACATAAAAACCAACATTTACGACCCAGAAACAAAAATTTTCATACATACCAAACAAGAAATAGAGACTGTTTCAGAAATGAAAGATGTAGATTGAGTAAAGCTCAAACCGGACCTGTTTATCAGGCGTTTAAATTTTTCAACAAAATACCCACAAAGTGGCAGGTACTTCCTCTAAAATGTTTTAAATCTCTTGTTAAAAAATTTTTAATAAAAAATGCATTCTATAGTTTGAATGAATTTCTTAACCGTCATATGAGTATTGTAGCTAATACTGTAACACTTAAATGAATCCATAGCTTATAAAACTTCATATAATGGTTTTTTTATTAATTTCATATTTGTACGCTTTATGTGCAGTTTTTGTTCCTAACAATTTTTTTATGTGTTATATTTTAATATTCAGATTATGTATTTCTTTGTAATTTGACTTGTGCAAAATGCTCTATGTATTACTGGCACCAAATAAAATTACTATTTACTAAGGACTAGCATCGAACGAAACCAGTATGCTACGCATTAGAGTTTAAAGTAAACCATCAATTCTAGAATTTGCAGTACTTTTTTCACCAATATAGTTTTTTGTGGTTTAAGATTCTGTGATAATTGTCAATTTCCATTTGAAATGTTTAGTATTTATTTATATTTTATTTATCAAATTCGGTGAACTGCAGGAGAACATGCTTAAGTTACAACTGATTTGAACATTAAAATGATGGAAACAAAAGTGAAAACGAGGCCAAAAAAGCCGTACGAATCTTGCATCAAAATAAATGGAGTTCCTATCCTTCCTCCCTTAGTGAGTAAAATTATTTTAGATGATACAAATATTGAAGGATTCCTACTTTCAGATAACAGCGACAAGGAGAAAAGAACTCTCAAAATATAAACAACAAGCTTTAAATGTAGAAGAACGCCTTGCTCTAATTAGAAAATGTCAACAAAATATTTCTGAGCAGTGGATACAAACTGATAACTTGATTTCCTTGTCGGACCACAATTATCCAGTTGATGAAGGAGTTGCCTTAGTAGTGCCTGAACCTCCATCAATATATGTGCCTTTTGGTAATACCAAAAAAATTAAATCTCTCAATTTAACTACAGACATTATAGATGTGACAGAATATAGTGACACAGGTATGAAAATAATAGGTGAAAATTATTCATCATCATCATGTTTGAATACAAGTACAGTTGATTTGAATTTGGATTTAACATATAATACAACAGAAATTGAAACTGACATAAAAGAAGACCGTGAACAAGTACCAATATATATTTTAAGTCCAAGACTTACAAGAAGTAATTCTTATACCTTGGAGACTCCAAGTCCTTTATTGTTAGCTCATCTTGAGAAACAAAACATATCAAATGCAGAGGGTGATGGTGGAAACTTGAAAATTGTAAATCAAGATGGACTATTTGAAGCCAGCAATCCACTATTTCTTACCGACAATACTGATGAAAATGTAAGTCAAATAATGGTGATACCTTGTGAAAGTGTACTATCTGAAGTATCACAAGCTTGTGAGTCAGCTGAGGAAATTGAGTATGGAGCAGGTGACAGTACTTTAGTAGCAAAAGGATACGAAAGATTGGATTATATGGCCCCATATGAAACAGAAGGTAAAATTCAGAACAAAATGAAAGTAAACAGTGTCATTCCCAGTATTGAAGTTATAACTACAGACATAATGGTACAACAAATAAATGTAACTACTTCCTTAGCTGATAAATCGGCCAATGATTCGTCACTGAACATTCTTCCGTCCAATATAGAAATAGATGATACAGAAATAACAGAATATAGAGATCCTGACTCCCAGTTGTTGATGATATTGAAAAACATTCCAGATGACTATTCACAACAAATCTTAGAATTAATAGAAAAACAAAAGACCGAACAAAAAAAGCGAGTAGAATCTTATGAGATCTTAAAAAAGGAATTATTCTCAAAAGAGTCTCCTGTTATGAACACTGCTGCAGAGACGAATATGAACAAAGAAAACAATGAATTTGGATCTGGTAAAAATGTCAAATCAGCTTCTACAAATACTAATGAAAACATTTCTTGTAAAAACTTCTCAGTAACTGGTAGTCAGACAATACCTTATAAAACGCCTGGGTCTTCCTATTCAGACACTTTGGACAATTCAAGTTCTACAACAATCAAAATTGTAGATCTTGAGAGTGAAGATGGCACTGAATTTCAGGATGCTTTTGAGAATGCTATTCCATTAGATCTTACTAAAAATACAAACAGTAACTTACAAATTAGTGTTTGTAAAAACAATCCAAGAGATTTGATAAGTTGTAGCAACAAGTTATTTACCAAAGTAGATAGTTCCAGACAACTCAAACAGGTGTGTATTATTTAACATAAATAAGAGGTATATTAATTTTCTAGAATATATTTGTTATGTATTTGTTGAGCTACTATTATATTCAAGGCATCAATGTACAGTTTCCTAATTGACATGTCCTGTAAATATTTGATAGTAATAAATAGTCTGTTGTAGACTAGGTTGTCGAATAATGATGAACTTGTATATTTTATATAATCTGGTTATAACGTAATGTTATATGACAGACATTTTAAAACCAGAACATTTGAATTATTGATTGGAGACAGGAGCAAGTGGTTACATAGAAGTTATAAAAGTGTCTGACTATTTCAAAATATTCTTCCCTTCTTGATGAGAAGTAGTTTTATTCACAACAGGGCATAGTTTTCCAGGTAGCCTGGGAGAACACGTATTTTAGATCTGCGTTGATTTGGCAGCGTCTGCTACCACCTGGTGGTTCCTGCTAGCAGGTGTTTCAACTGAAGGGATGCCATCTGTGGCTGCTCTTCGTTGTGGCACTGGCTGGTAACCAATTATAGGTACATCAGCATCTGACGTGCACGCGATGCCATGTGGTGCAAAGGTAGCTTGTTTCTTTGGAACCGGTGGAAATCAATTGGTTGATGTGGTGCTTCAAAATTACCTACAGTTCAGCAGTTGATTTACACGAGACTACTTGTGTTACTCGGTAGCGGAACATAACATACTGTAACTTGGCCAGAGGCGACGGAACATCAGCTGCGACTTAGGTGGCTGACTAAACAGGAGTTATGAAGTAGTGAAAAATTCCTCAACCTTTGCACTTTTAAAAATGGTGGCGCCATCGTATACCAGGACTGAGTGATAGCCATACACTGTGGCGGACTTTCGCACAGTACTCACATGCTTTCGCGACCCGTTCGATGAGTGTTCAATCGTTCCCAATAGCCAAAGTTCCAGCTAGTTGCTTCATCTTGGTTATTTCAAAGAGTGTCGCATGAAGTTCTTCCAGAATTGGAGCATGAAGAGACTCTGGAATGACATCGTAATCCATCCCGTAGAGCATGCCATTCGAAATCGTGAATGGTTATCTCTTGTATTGCTTCTGAGGGTTATCCTGAGGGTTTGAAGCTCAGGGACTATCGCTGTTGCTCCAGCGATAGTTTCAGCTGCGATTGCTGAACTGGAGATTTGAAGCGTTCATTGCTTCGTTCATTACTTTCTCTAGTGACTTATATGTTTGAATAATAGGAGCACGAGATAGACAATCGACGTTATTGTTTTTTCCTTTCTTACAACGAACGAAGTAGTTCAAGCCACTGAGTAAAGAGGAGTATCGCAATATACGTGCCGACGTCATCTGTGACAGCACGATTTTGATGGAAAATAAGCGACAAAGGCTCGTTGTTGGTGACAATTGTTAAGTATCTAGAAAAAACATACTTGTAAAAATGATTTGCGGCATAGATGATGACTAAAGTTTCTTTATCTAGCTGATGGTAGTTAATTCAGTTTGTGTCTGAGAATAAGCTAGCCGACTTTCATGGCTGAGAACTGCTGCGATGCCTGTGGGGTTCGCATCTATTGTGAGGATTAACGGCTTTGATTGATCAAACGTTATCAAAACACCTTCACTACACGACTCTAACTTTAAATTCAGAAATCAGGCTTCAGTTGTGGCTGACCAAAAGAACTTCTCGCTTTTTCGAACCAAGCAGTTTAATGGATATGTTTTCGTAGAGAAAACACGAATGAATTTTGCATAGTATGTCACCACGCCTAGAAATCGTCTTATTATCATTATTTTATTATTAAGTAGGCGGGAACCGGTGAGGTTCCTTTCTGCCTAGGCCGAGTCCCTTTTCACATATCACATAAGCGGTTCCCATCAAGAGTGCTCACCAAGCTTCCAAGGTTGGCAGGAGTGTACAACATTCCTCCGAGGTGGACGAATAGTCACCTATCCAACACCTAGTCAAGACCGGATGTCCAGACAGGTAGCTAATGCCCTGAAGAGGTTTAGCACCATCTTTGAATCTAGTTTCTGGATCTCCTCAGTGACGCATAAGTCTTCGGAGGGTGCTCTGCGTCTTGATGGAATCAGAGTTACGCATCTACAGAGAATGTGTATTGATATTTAGTTTTTTCGTTTGCACCACCTGCACCTCAGATCCATTTTGTGGAGGTGGTATTTGAACAGTCTATGCCCCGTTTTTATCTGTCAGCAGTCTGGCATCGGTTTTAACCATCTGCCTTAGTCTTCTCTAATGTGCGATCCAATGAGTGCTTTTGACTGTCTGCAACCGTTCATTTCTTGCGAGTGATGTGATCTGACCCAGCAGTAGATTGTCTCGTTATTCCAGAGTGACTGGGAGCCCAGAATAGTGTGAGTGTGCTTTTCGTCCCCGCTCAGGCTATTAAGCGTGTTAATACAATCCCACACTAGCGTTGATGATATTTTCATGATCTGCTTTGCTGTCTGTGCATATGCTGATGTGGTTTTGCGTTCTTGCTTCAACCGCTGTTTTGCACAGCTAGTTATAACCAGTATTTCCATTTGGAGGATAGTGGCTTGTTTGCCCAGAGATATATCCCTGCTTCAAAAATTACTCTAGATTTGCAGCTACGAAAAAGCTTTTTTTCAAACTGCTTTTCCAAAATACCAAAATATTTAAAAAAATAATGTAATAGCATGTTCTTCATCGAAAATTGTACAAGGAATCCAAATATCCTACTTACGATTCTAAATTCTGCAACTTTGAGGTCGAAAAAGGTCAAAAACTGGAAGAAAATTGCGTTTACTTGGTTTTTGGCGGAAAATTAATGGTATACTGGAGTGTAAAAACTGTTGGATGACGTTCGGGAGCTGTTTTCTTATCGTAAAATTTCCCGCTGAATCCGATTCCGAGGTCATACGTCCTAAGAAAAGACTTGTCAGCGACCTGACGACAGATTTTTGTACAGTAATATCGGTTTTTTGTCGTTTTTTCAGTTTTTTCAATTTTTCGACCTCTAAAACCCATTTAATCTGAAGAATTCTTATTTGATCGTAAAGCTGAGGTGGAAACACGCAGATTTCGCTGGAATTTTTTTTTAATGGCTGCTTACATCGATATGACGCCGTCAAAAAAAAAAGGTATTTTGCCGAAAATCAGCCAATGGATAGAAAATGATGGATTATGGACACCATTTTTGAATTCAGCGGCCAATTTTCGAGCGGAAATGACTTCTTGGACGTTTATTCACTATAAAATGGCGATTTCTGGGGTCAAAAACAGTTTTTTGGCATTTTCGTTAAAAAAAAAATTGAAAAAAGATATAGAAAACTTAATTACTTATTTTAATCTCTAATTGCCGGTAAACGAGTTCAAATACGATGTAGAAACGGAAAGAAATTGCCCCGTCAAGATCCGCAGACCACCCCCCCCCTTTTGGCCGTCTCCTTTAATTTAGAATTGCCCTCATTTCTTATTGGCTTTTGCCAGATAGCAATGATGAAGTGTCTCTATTCTAGATCGATCAGTAACATTACAAGGTGATAGTTTTAGTCAGCTGTTTCTTTCTTACGGAGTTCATTAGTAGATATGTTGTTCTTTCCACGATTCTGTAGGGTGGTTATGTATACCTTCAACAGGTATCGTATGGTATCGTTGGAATCTTTCTCGTTTTGCTGATGAGCTCCGCACAAGTGAAATAGCTGTCTAGAACTTATAATCTGATCAATCTAGAGTAAAGAGACCTTATTCTTATTATATTTGTGTTTTTTTCGGTGGTACACTGAGGAAATGATTTTCTATCTGAAGAAAGAGGTATTTATAGAAATCGGAAAAAATCTGGTAGTCAGCCATTACTAAAAATGTATGAACGCCTTATAGCTAACGAATAAATATACACAATTCTTTAAAAACACTTTTATTGAAACAAGCATAAAAATTAGCCACGTTCTTGCTAATACATTTCCAGACATATTATTTTACATTTAATATTTAATATGAAACGTTCTCAAAGCAAAAAGCCAATTGAAGAAATATGTCAAACAAACAAACTCAGTTCAGGCTCTTCAGAGATCCATATATGAACAGTTGACTTCACTGATTTATCGACCTGGAATTTTATATAAGTAGTTTTTTCTATAACTAGCTTTGTTTTGACAGCATTCCAAATTTCATGTAAGAAAACATACCTGGACATTCACTTACAAAAAACACCTTGCGCAATTTTTTTCGTTCAGCTACGTTTCCAGCTACAACTCAAAAAATAAGGTCGACTATTATATTATTGAAATAATGAAATTGTTCCATGTATCAATCAATTGGATTCGAGGAAGTGAAGTGGTTTGAAATATTGAAACTGTACTTTTACACTTTTGCATGGTTGGTGTAATTGAAGAATCTGTCCTCTGGAAGTTTTTTGTGCCATAATTCCTTCATACTATGGCAATTTTGTTTCAATTGTTGACATCATCTGGTGTATTCAATTAAATCTGAAAGCTAAGCCATTCTATAAAATATTAGCAATTTCGTGTTGTAAAATGTTTTTTATTCTTGAAGGCTTGATTGCAAAAGGATTATTAAAGCAAAACCGAAACATCGGATTGAAACAAAATATCACAATTTTATGATTATTTACTTTTTATAATAGTATATTATACACCAAGGCTATAAAGGCTATTATTATTCACCGAGCATCAAGATTATTTCGCGAGAGGCTTTGCCCCGAGCGGAATAAAGTGCGAGGTCTATAAAAGTCTTCACCACCGTAGTGTATATACTATTTTTTCCACTACTAGAAACTACAATTTCATATTTTTAAGTTAAATAAAGTAAACAATTTGATACGTATGCTTGCGTAATTTCTGTCTGATAAAAAGTAAGTAGGCTGGAAATCAATTTTGACATTTCTATTAAACGACATTTCTCAAAAACAATATTGTTGAAATATTTACGTATACATTACGTATATATGTGAAAAGCCGAAATGAGGGAAAATTTAAATTGCAAACCGCCAGAAATGCGAGAAATCGCAGAAAAAGTTACTGTACAGACAGTTTGGTGCAGTACCAAAAACGTAGAGATGATTTCTACTTACTACTGGCATACTTCCACGATTATGCAAGTGATAAAAAGGCCTCTACTTTATGGGCACATTATTCTGTGTTGAGATCAACTATTTGTTTTTCTATCGTTTTCACTTCTGAAATCTTGTTTTCACTTAGTTGAATACTAACCTAAAATTTACAAAACCATCTATTATCTGTAGCCTGTAGCAAGGTTACTCACTTGAAAAATAATCAGTTTTATTCAATGACGTCTTCTGGTAATTCTGTGTTCTCGTGGTCTTACTCTTATTTTGTTTAAATAGTTTTGTAACATAACCAAGCTCGGCTCTGTCCGGCACTCGTTGTAGGTTACGGTCACGATTCACAAATGTCATCAGTCATTCATGTTGAGCGCGAATTTTAAACTAATGGCATTTTTTTATTCAAATAATTTCATCGTGTTAGGTAATTTCAAGCAGCAAATACGTTAAAGGCAATCTCCTGGGTATACAAAATCACGTTGCACAAGTTTTTGTTAAACAACTATCCCTGGATTCTCAAAACATTTGAGTTTGTTCATTATTAACCTAGGTCAACAATAGAAAAAATTATTAACCACTACTAGAGAAATTCAACTTCTCAGCAGGCTAGGAGACGCAATAATTGTCAACTTCACAGCTAGTAGTGGAAAAAAATAATTATTTTCTGAAAAACTCTACATAGTATATTATAAATGTTATTCAAAATATATATTTTGAAAAATAATATTTGTTTTTTGAAGATAAGGTCACTAGTGTGGATCAGTAACGCTACAATCTAATATAGTTCTTAGAGAGATGTTTTGTTCCTATCCTAGAGCTATCACTCTGTTGCAGGTGTACATAACTGACCAACAGCATGGTAAAAAGACCAACATATCTAACACTGACTGGAACAGCTGTCTAGAACTATTAGAATGTAGAGTTACTGCTCGATCTAGATTAGATGGACCCTATCATTGTTATCTGGCAAAAGCCTACAAGAAATAATTGAATATATTCATTTCTATCTCAATTCTTACATTGTTCTGGTTTTTTGCAATTATATTATTCATTTAGGAATGGGCAGCTAGTAAAATCGGTGCAGCAGTTAAGGGATACCTTGTACGAAGACTAATCAATACAGCTAAAGTGCAGGCCCTCATTCAAACAATTAAAGATGCTCTCGTTTGTGCCATTGAACTACATAATGCAGAAATTATTGACGTAGCTGATGTGGAATTGCACAGGAGATTGATACAACAGGTGATACATAATAACTATGATTGTTCAAAATAATATCCTTCAAAGGTTACTCCAATATGTCTTGTTATTTACACACTCATGTTATTTTCAGGTCTCTGGAGCTTGTTTTGCTTTCCATGATGTCTTTTTTGCCTTACCGATAACTGAACAAATGAGTATAATCGCAGTAGATAGAGAAAGAATACGACAACGAGCTATAAGTCTCCGTACTACGCAATCAAATATCGAATTTAGAGCGATGCACAAACCAACGATTAATTTATCAGATGCAAGACTAACAAAGAGCCTTACCAAAGTTTAAATATTGTTTTGATTGTACATTAAATTTATCGGTACAATTAATTTAGTGTGTGGTGTATATGGAGTATCTCAATATGGTATTTTAGTTTATATAGAACGCGATACAATTTTTAATTAGAAACTTTTAGTTTGCATAATTTTATAATTTTTTTCATTTGGGTACAGATTTATTTATTATATTTTTAACTCTAGTTTTATTGAATTGTACCAACAAAATGCGACTGATTAAGTGTGTTTCTCTAAATTTCTATTTGTATTTACACACTTACCAACTTTTAATTCACATCATAGTTTATTGAGACACTATGAGATAATTATACCTATTTTTGGAAAAAAAATTTATAACCATTATATTTATTTATTTAATAATTAGATTAATTGAAACTTACAACTTTTGTGTAATAAATGGACGAGAAAATAAATTTTTGCAATTTTATAACAACTATATTGATTAAATCAAGAATTTCTACCTTTTCATCATGGAATTTTATTTCAAATTGAATAATAGAATGTGAATAATATGAATAATTATAATTTTAGTATATCCTCAAGCTATTAACTATATATAAACATAAAATGTTGCATGTTAAACTTACGTAAAGGTTAACTATGAAAAAGAACAGAATGAACAAGTCGACTTCGAAAAATTCAAAATATTTGTAACTAGATGCGAAAAAGTTTGGAGTGTATAAGATATGCTCAGTGAGTTGCCATAAACATGTAAGTTATAGACTATAGAGCAAGATTCCATTTATAGTGGACACTTGTTCGAGCATGAAACAATTATAATTTTTCATATAGTCCAGAGTTTGCACTTAAAATAACAATGGCACCAATGAAACATATTAGAATCTGTAGAAATTCTGTAATATCTAAACAGTAACGTAATTTTGGAAGGTCAAATAAATATCTACAATTTAACAATTATTATCAAAAACATTTTCTCTAAAATCATCTCAATCATACCGCATCCCTAGTTACATATATACTTAACTTATCCAGTTAACTATTTCAAAAATACTAATGTGCAGTGGCATGATTATTAATATATTATTTTATTAAAGTGTGAATTGGTGCCAGTTGTGTTCTTAAGAATTGTCATTTTTATTTTTACTGTTAGTGGCATGTTTTTATGTCAAGTAGCATTCAAATATTATTCATTGTTTTGTAATAGTGGTGTCAGAAGTGGGATCGAGTGCATGAGACGACACGGTACTCGATGAGCGAAATAGCACCCGAACTACTGCAGGTGATCTCAAATATTATGGTCAGCACTATTCAGACGGCAGCAGCAAACGCACCTGTTTTACAGACGCTTATAATACAGTACATGAGCTCGAAGCAACGCATAACACAGCGAGTGCAATAAAGTACCCAGCGGCACCCTCATCTGAACCCACACGAATAAATTAAGGTATGTAGATCCCCAAACCTGATGGGAGAAAAACCCGTTCCCCTTAGATCAACACGGGGTGGTAGAATATCACAACGAATCACCGAAGACGCGCGAAGAGCTCCGTAAGATTTCAATGATGGGGGACGGTCTTTAAGCAATGGCTGCAGAGGCTCGAACATAAGTCAATGTTTTTTCTGGACAAGAATTGTAGAAGCTGTGGAAGAAAAAAGGCCACATAAGCCGAGTCTGTAGATCGAGATTGCAACACAATACAGCACAAATCTCAAACTCGGAGCAGCCAACCGACAGTGTTGACCTAGAAAATATCGATTTAATCGATTATTAAAAAAAATCAATGTCATTGATGTCATCGGCGGATGATATTGCTACCTACTTTCCACTCATAACCTCATTATGACGTAAGTAACACGCGACTAGACTGCACGCGACTAGACTAGGTAGTTGAGATGGGGTGGTTCTATAAAATTTTAAAAGCGCAAGGTAATTTGTTATATTAACCTCTCTAGTAGCGAACTGCAATCAACCTGTATAAATTACCAAACAAGGTTAACGCTATTACAAACTGAAAAGTAAGAAATAAAATCTGAAACCCTTGTAACAAAATATAATGTTCAGTTATGGTAAACAAAAAAATAGACATAAAATAATCTATAGTGATGAAATAATTATTGATAGTGAATGACAAAACTCAATATGTATGGAACGCTTTAGTATGGTACCACAAATATAGCTATATTCTTGGCGTACAGTGAACATACAAATATCAGATTATTCCGATATGCTAGAAACTAAATAAAAATGACTTCCCAATTCAGTTAAATTGATATTCTGCATTCAAATGTAAAACAAATAAATTTCTAGATAACTAGTTCAGCTATAGCAATATGAGCTTATAATAAAATTATGGCCCTAACTACGACTTGCCGCTACTTAAATGTGTTAAGATGTGTAGTGTTGAGGTGCCCCAAGAACACACAGGAATGTCACCTGAGCACAAAGGAACTCTCGGTTACCCTCCAAGTTGACTCTCTGGAAAAACTCTACAATGATATACCCATTCTATAAGAGTTGATAGTTTAAAGAGACTACCTGGCCAATTCAATGACGATGTTTATATTCAAACCGACGGAACGCTAATGCCGTTTATTGTTCCCAAGCACCCTTGTCTGTATCAGTTGATAGTATTTGCCAAATAATTGCACAAAAGAAGACTATATGATGAATAATTCATTACACGTCAAGTCCAACAACTCCCGGTTCATGCTGAACATACAGCTCGAGAAACCGCAAAAGATCCAAATCTAGGAAAAATCCTGCACCTTCTGGAATCAAGACGAAGTCTCGCGTGCTTTGGCTATAGAGCACCTGAACTCTTATATAAAATCGTAGCAAATTACCTGGTTTTCGAGCATAGAATCTTCGTCCCTCTAAAACTTCTCCCAGTCGTCCTCAATGATCTACATGCAGTGCATTTAGACATCGTGAAAATGAAACATAGTATAATAGTACAGGCATTTAAGGAGGAAAATCGACGATTTTTGTACGAATTTTCGCGAGGTCTAATTTTGATCTATTCTTATGTATTTTGACACGCTGAACACGATGGTGTAGTTTAAATTTGGATTAACCCTGTGCTCGAAAAACTATGTCCATTTTTTGGACCTGAAAATGGCCATTTTTCGATTTTTTGAGTTTTGAGAGAAAACTGTCAGTTTTATGGAAAAATGTTTCGAACAAAAGTTGTTGGAAAAATTAATACGCAATTGTTGGCTTCATTCCCAAGTCGATTTGAGGTTGTGGGCCCAAGATAGGGCTCATTTAGTGTGTTTTTGGCACATTGAAAAATTGAGTATACTTCAAAGAGTTTTTGTTTTTCTATATTCTGTTTTGGTGAAAAGATAGTATTTTCATTCCTCTTATATTTGGTTTTTGATATTTTGACCTATCTCATTTTTTGGCGTCACAATCGGCCATTTTGAAAAATCCGTATTTTGCGAGTTTCAGACGAAATACTAATGATATCAATTTAAAACCAAAATTATTCGAAAGATTTCATCATTCTGCATATAATATCCAAAATTCAAGCATTTTGCTTTGAAGACAATTCTAGGTTCTATTAGAGGTTTTTATAACGAGTATTTTAAGTTCAAGCAGATCGATTTGAGTTGAGTAGAAATGGAGCTATCCTGATAAATGTGTTTGGGCCTATCGACAAAAATCTTAAAGCATATTACAAAGAAATACATCTGCTATTTAAGTTTAAAACAGCGTACGGAGATTCGTTCATGATTCCAAGTTATAACGAATTTTATCATAAAAAACTAGCACAGAATTTCATTTAGCGGCAATAAGCGAGCATCGGTACAATAGATCTCGCGGGCGAAATTTTAAATATTTTAAAATGTACCTGAAGCCATAATCGTTCTTTATGAGTGTGTGAGTGTATGTAGACGTGTGAACGTGTATATGTGACCGTGACATGATGTTTTAAATGGCCATTTTCGGGTCCAAAAAATGGACATAGTTTTTCGAGCACAGGGTTATTCCTAATTTAATCTACACCATCGTGTTCTGCGTGTCAAAATACATAAAATTAGACCTCGCGGAAATTCGGACAGAAAAATTCCTTAAATGACTGGACTATAAAGGTCTGTTGGAGCCTATCATCGTTTCTCGCGCTGGGTGACGTCACCTGTCTCCTCCAATCACAGTCTTGCTCTCATCGGCTCGTCGCCGGCACATAACAACATCATATTATGTCGTCGTCAATAAAAAATACAATTAAATAAACGAAATAAACGTCCAATCAGCTTGCACTCGAATTTTAAAAAGAGTAGAAGGGAGGCTCCAACAAACCTTTATACTTTGACTATGAAAATGAAAATTAGACCTCGCGGAAATTCGGACAGAAAAATTCCTTAAATGACTGGACTATAAAGGTCTGTTGGAGCCTATCATCGTTTCTCGCGCTGGGTGACGTCACCTGTCTCCTCCAATCACAGTCTTGCTCTCATCGGCTCGTCGCCGGCACATAACAACATCATATTATGTCGTCGTCAATAAAAAATACAATTAAATAAACGAAATAAACGTCCAATCAGCTTGCACTCGAATTTTAAAAAGAGTAGAAGGGAGGCTCCAACAAACCTTTATACTTTGACTATGAAAATGAAAGGCACAGCTCGCTCCTTTGCATTCCTATGAATTACTTGTTTTGTAAATATTTTAAGACCTGAGCTTGGGTCAATTATTAAGGGAAAGAGAGTTGATTTTTTAATGCTAGCTATGAGATTCTATTTGAATTAAAAAATTGAAATTTGTTCGGTTGTTGATTTGTTGCCTTGATATTATAATTCCCAGAAAAGTTAACCTTCTTTTGCACATACCTCTTCAGGGCTGGCATTAGCACCACTAGCTTTCCCTTCCAATGAGATTTTAGAATTTCCTAAAATATCACTCTCTTCATTTTTGGCTTTATGTTTTACTATATTTTCAAATTAACTTTATATTCATTTCTTAATACGGTTCTCTAACTAATTATTTTCATTCCAAATGTTACTTATAATTTTAATGGCATTTCTAAATATTTGATTTTTAATTGCTGACTTTAAATTGCTTTACTTTTCTTTTAAATTCATTCTAGTTACTTTATTTTTAATTGTCCATCTTTCTATCCTTCTTAATTTTTTTTCTGTAATTGACTTTGTACTGTTTACCAAAATTATACATTATTCACTAATCAGTTATATCTTTTCTATCTTTCACCTTTCTAATTATTATTTCTTTAATAAATTATGTTGTCACTTACTGCTTCAAACTGATGACCATAGTTTACGAACTACGATCGCAGGCTGATGATATGTTCGCTAGGAATAACGGATGACCATAGTTCACGAAATATATGGTCGGCCTATGAAGATACTTCAAACCGGCGACCGTAACTTACGAACTATGATGATCGGATAAGAAACAAAATGCGAATATTAATAATTATTTAAAAAAATACATATTCATTTAGGTAATACAGACACTTGTTTTATCACATGTTTGACATGTGCTTTTGACAGAGAGTCACATGCTTTGAAATTGAGTCACTTGCTACGACATTCAGTAACTTGCTTCGAAATGTATAAGACATGCTTTACCGTATGCTCCGACAAAGACACTATAACATTATCACCTAGTATATAAACAATTGTTTATTAACGTACATTTAGTCACATGGAAAATTGGTAAGCAAAAAGAAGGTATTATGAATTTAGGGTCGGGTATTGAACATTTCGAAGAACCACAACGCCACAGCTCTTTGCTGTAAAATACTCTAATAACCATAATGTGGTTCAAGCAATTGTGGAAAAACAAATATAATGTTAGATGCAAACGGCCTGAAGTTTGAAAACGTATATATTTATTAAAAGTATTTACAACAACCAAAATATCAGTTGCTGAAGGAAACATTGAAGAAAATTGGTGGGCTTGCATATTTTTCATCTATTGAGAGTAGATCCTACAGAAGCAAAGCCTAAATTGGTAATAATATTCCATGATGTAATTGATCAGAAACGGACAAAATTCGGGCTTATTTTTAAAGAGGGAGACACATCTCAATTGACAGTTTCTATCTTTGTCAGCTTTTGCTTAATGTCCAAAACATGGATTGTGCAACAATGCAAATTGCTTGATTATTTTCAAACAGGATGAACTTAATTTGAAGCACATATTTACTGATCATATATAATTCAAAGAGATATGTAGCGTATGTTGGAAAGATAAATTTGGATTCCTTATGATAAACAAATATGAACGAAGGGCGTTATCGCAGAGGTTTTGATAGTTATATATACATGTAATGTATCTAAAGTTTCATGGAAAACCACTCAGCATGGACGTGCCTAACAAGTTAAAAGCAAAACAACAATTAAAGAAGAAAGTTTGGGAGATAGCAAACGTTGTAAGCAAAAATTATATGACTGTGAAATTGGGTAAAACTGAACATGATGCAATTCTAGATAATATGTTTAAAAACTTATCTAAACCTGGAATTATCAAACAACATTTTTTGGCTAAGCCTAAGAGTTGTTTCTACGGCAACACAAATGGAGAGCGTGCCAATCTGAAGTATCGTTACTGAAGGCGAAGAATTCGTGTTCGACCTGACACTTTTTCCGTGGAAGTTGGAAAGAATTACAGCCAGATGAATAAATTCATCACAGTTATAAAGATGGCTTCAATGGATAAGTTGGGTAGAATCTCCTCTTTCTTTTGGATATATGATAGGTACAAATATGTTTAATAATAATTTCAAAGAAGTTCATGGACAAGGATTATGTTTAAAGAGCGATGGCAGAAAATTCGTAGATTGTGCAACGTGAAATAATCGAATGATAATAAAGATTCTGCAAATAAAGTACATGTTGATAAATTAACACACGAACTGAATCTGAAAACAGAAACCAGTCTTAAAGAAACCTTAATTAAGGATGTCAACAAGAATCTGAATGAACATAAATTAAAGAATGAGAAGGTTATTCTCACTGTGTGAGAACCATTTACAATAACTATAATGGAATGAAGACTGACATAAAACAATCAGTGGCAGTGTGAGGGAAAACAAATAATTTAATAGATTAAAAAGACATTTAACGGTCTGGACATCCGTCTAAATGACATTAGTAGTAGAGTGGAGGTGTTGGAACGGAGGATGACATCTGAATACATTTTGGTTATGATCGATTTTAATATTAGAAAAACGTGTTGTTTAGATTATACTAACGTCTTTTGTATTGAGAGAATTTTGAAAGTAATACAAATATTTCTGGAATCTTTGGTCTTCCTCTTTAAATAACGGTGCAATTTCGCATTCTCATCAGTTTCTATGGAAGCATATGTAGGAGAAGGTATTTTAAATACCCTTATAAATAAGTTCCCGTTTGAACTTCATATTCCCGGTAATCAATACTGTGGCCCTGGTACGGAATTAGAACGGTTGGAAAGAGAAGATCCTGGTATCAATCCACTCGATAAAGCTTGTCGCCAACACGATATTTGGAAGATCGTTACGAGGCGGATAAAATATTAGAGAACGCTGCTAGGCAATGTGTTAAATCGCAGAATATGGTGAGACGATTGCCGCTTTCGTCGTGAATAAACTTGAAGGCAAAGAGGAAACTGAGGATGGGGTACTACAATTATCGGTGGAGTAAGAAAAATTATGAAAAATAAGATCCACGCATCCATTCTAAATAAAACATCTCTTGTACCACCTGGTTTTTCCATTGACATAGAGCCTGAAAACCTTATTTCCCTACCGGTCATCAACAAGACGTACTTCGATAACATCACACTGAATATTTTAGATCAGAATTGAAAACTGGTAAATTTTCGTGGAGAAGAAATAATTATACGGTTGTAGTTGAAAAAGACCGCTAGATATGGGATTAACTTTCAACAATAAATGTTAGTCCAATATTCATTACATACGACGAATTCATCTGAGAAGATTGTTGCAGCCGACGTCACTAGAGAACATGGGATTGAATTTCAGCAATAAAAGGTATCCTAATATTTACCATCAGTCATTACCAACGAGCTCCAAGGAGAAGATTGCTGCTGCAGCAATATCATTGGAGATTATACATTTCTTTAAAATATTCAATGACTCAAACTTCAATGAATTCATCATCCGAGAACAAAGTCACATCTACTATACACACACATCTTTCGGCAACAGCGATGAAATTGTGATATTAATCAATCAACAAGATTTAGCCTCGTCTTCCTCATTCAGAATTCGAGCAAGAAGCAGGTGGTGATGCTGAATATACGCTAACAACAATTTTGATGCGTATGAAGACGATAGCACTAAAAGTGTGACGTCTTTCCATATGATCAAGTCAAATATTCGGGAATATGAGTGCTGAAAAGCTTATATTGATTTCTTTCCGAAGGTTGGATCTGAATGAGAATCCGTTGTTGAAGGAGAGCACTCGAGACATTTGGGCATTAAAACATCAATGAATTTGGAACACCCCAGATATTGGATTCTAGCTTCCCAAACGGATCGAAAAAGTAATCCTACTATACATAGCATATATTTCGATAATATAAACTTGTTAATTGAGAAATTATATTTGAATTCAGACTGCTATCCATATGAAGCAATGAAATTGCATTTCAACGATCAATATTATGTATAAGCGTACCAGTTGTACTACGAATTCCAGAAATCAATTTTGGATAAATGGTAAGCGAGCCTTTGATTGATTATATTGCTTTCAAGAGGAGAGCGATTTTTGTGATCGATTGTTCGAAACGAGACGTTGCTATAAACTCATCAACAGTTGACGTCAAACTGGAGATGGAAAGTTTCCTGAATGTCCCTAAAGACATGTGTGCTTATTTCATCGTTATTAACGATCGTATTATGGAGTATTCCTCAATTACCGGATCAGTTCGGAATTTAGTGCGAAGAATCAAGTGATATGCTACATGAATCAAAACACCCGTGCTTATTGCATCTTCAAGAACGACCGTATCATTGAGCATTCCTCGATTACCGGATCAATTCGGAATTTAGTGTGAAGAACCAGGTAATGAGCTCCATGAATATGTATTATTTCAAATAAATGTTATTAATATTATTTTTTTGATATTTTATTTCTCAAACTGTTGGTGGTGATGTAATCATCCGGTGGTCATAGTTCTTAAACTATGGTTGTCGGTTGCTAGCAACGAAAAATATTGAAACAGTGACGTCATCTGCCAGCGACCATTGTCATATGTCTTTTATTCTTTCCACTTCAGAAATTACTATCATTCAAATAGATTAAGCACATGCAACCTTTTAAGTTTTTGAGGGTACCTCTTTAAGAGAAATGTTAATGTTTGTTGCATACAATATGTTTGCACTCTTGGAAAATTTGTTAATAGTAATATGGACCTCTTGTAATTACCTGACGAGTAAGTAACCTCAAACATTTTCAAAAAAGTTTCAAACATTTTCAAGTAAATTTATCTTTTTCCTTTACCTACTTACAGGTATGACTCTGAGAGTCGAAAGCGCTTTGGTATGAATTTATAAATAAAATGTCTAAATGAAATACAAAATTGTTACTTATCATTTAATTTGATACGTGCACTCAGCTCTGAAACTTCAGTACATAAAGCTATAATTGCAACAGTATTGAATTTTTCCACTGAAAATCATAATATGCATACCCTACGCGTGGAGACCTTTCATTTGATACCCATAAAGATATATTTCGAAAAATATAAATTTCAAACGCGCGCGCAACTGTATCTACGCACGAAAAAAACGAGCTAACTTGAACGCCCAATATCCACACATTCCATCAGTGACCACAGTACCAGGCCGGGTAGAACTATCGAAACCAGAGAACTTACCATCTAAGAGCGCACTGCGGGCTCTACCGCCTCCTACACAACCGGAACGCATCTCCTCGGCGGTATGTGACAAGCTGAGCACGCCTCGAAGATCTTCAAGTGTTAGCAAACCTCCATAGCGGGTTTCTTCGAGGTAAGTACAACTCAATAACGACGCCATCTCAGACGCAATACTCCCGAGAGGAAAAGAAACGATGTATTTCATTTTAATATATTTAAGAATTGCCATTTTTATTATTGCTGTTAGTGAAATGTGAAATTGATTAGTTTTTATGTTAATTTAATAACAACGCTTTCTACTTATGTTACGTATCAAAAGTTATGGAATGGTTCTTTGAAGAATGCACAGATTTCTAGTGATGTACCTTGCCAACATTTACTTTGATGACATGTTTAGTCATGTAACATTAAATCAAGAATATGAATAAAGCTTTGCGAGAAAGACAATAAACATAAATAATCACCTAATTTTAATATGGTACGTATAGAATTTAAGTTGATAATTAATCAAAACGTAGATTATTGTGCAAAATAAATAACAATAACAAATGCACTTAGATCACTCAATTGGGCATATTGTGCGTTCCGTTTGATGTAAGTGTTTATGTCATTTATTCACTTTTGTTACAGAAATACTGAATTTTTTTTGTTATTTGTATTACATGTAGTTACTATGAAAATAAACAGTAAAAAATTCAATTCGGACATTGACAAAAAACAGTGTTATCAATTTTGCCTTTCGAACGGGATAATATTGAAATTGAATGATATTCCTGGTAAGACTGAAACATCTCTGTCATCACTACTATGAGAATTGGTTCTGTCTAGCTGCTGGATCCAGCACATTGGAATATAAATATCAATCGTACAAGTGCACATAACGTTGAATGAAGACTGCGATGTGTTTGCGCAAATCCTGTGTGGAGGAAAAATCGAAGGTGCCCTTGACGAACCTTCAGCCTTTAATACCCCTTTCGGTTGGGTATTGAGCAGTCGTGTAAGGTGTCAATGTCAATGCTTTCCACCCAATTAAATTCGTTTATTACTTTATTTACTGGTACTTGTGTTGAAGATTCGTTAGATTCAACGATAAAATCGTTTCGGGAAATGGAAGAAGTCTCATCTCAGCAGGTCATTGCATTCCCGGAAGACATACAGTGTGAAGAAATCTACAAAAATACGACCCAACGAGATATATAGTTTCACTTCCATTTCGGACGAATGAGTGTCCTGATATTGGTACTTCGTTTGAAAGCGCTCTTCTCATTGGAAAAGCGGCTTGCTGAAGATGAAAACCTTCGTCAAAAATAGCATGACTTTATGTCGGATTATTTAAATACTGGACACATGTCTTTGTGTTCTCCGTTAAAAAATTCGTCGTTGGTTTATTTTATTCCTAATTATTGTGTAATAAAGGCCGATTCGTCCACTACTAAGTTTCGAGTAGTGTTCGACGCCTCCGCTAAGTCCTCCAACGGAAGATCTTTAAATGATAACCTGTTGACATGTAAAAAATTGCAAGATGATATTCGTTCCGTACTTCACCGATTTCGTAGCTACCCCGTGGCCTTTACAGCTGACATTCGTCAAATGTACAGACAGATTCTTTTCGCTCCCACTCAGAGGAATTATCAAAGAATTCTATGGCGATTCGGACATCAAGAGCCAGTTCACGAATTTTGTTTGAATACCGTAACCTATGGTCGTGTTTCTTCGTGTCCATTTATAGCTCTGCGTTGTCTTCGTCAATTGGCCGAAGATGAAGGTGATTCGTTTCCTTTAGCTGCTAGAATTATTCGAAATGAAGAAATTTATGTCGATGACCTTTTGTCGGGTAGTCATTCTTTGCAAGATGCCCAATGTTTAGTTCAACAAGTCATAGACTTGTTCGCTAGAGGGGGTTTTGAACTAAGGAAGTGGACCAGCAACGTGCCAAAGTTGTTAGAAAACTTGCCAGATGGCGTGAGATAAGCGTTAGTGGATTTTGACGGAGATTCGTGTATAAAAATTTTAGGTTTTTCTTGGAATCCAGCGGAAGCCTATTTCACCTACGCTGTGAATGTTCGTTACAATGATTGTACAGAACAAAGTATCTTATCCGAATTAGCTCGCATCTTCGATCCTCTCGGTTTTCTAGCCCATTGACTTTCTTTGCTAAGCATTTAATGCAACAGTTGTGGTTGTTAGGCCTTGATTGAGATCAATCCCCTCCCTCCCACATTATTGATGTTTGGTCGCAATATAAAAAGAAATTACCAAGGTTATCGTCACTTCAAATTCCTCGATTGTTGTCCTCCAATTTGCTATCGAGCCTTGAACTTCATGGTTTGCTGACGCAAGTGAATGTGGATTTGCAGCTGTAGTGTATTTGCGAATGATAAATTCCGACTCTTCTGTTAATGTTTATCTGCTTGCGTCCAAATCAAAGTCCTTTCCTCTGAAGCAAGTTAGCATACCACGTCTTCAATTGTGTGCAGCTCTATCATTATCGGATGTATTATCTTGGGTTAGTACAACATACAAAGATATTATTACTATTAAATCCATTTTTTCTTGGTCGGACTCTACTGTTGCGCCACAATGAATTAAGTCTTCTCCACACAAATGGAAGACCTTCGTTAGTAATCCAGTAGCGCACATCCAATCAGACATTAACCCGTTAAATTGGCACAATATCCCTGGTAAGGACAATCCTGCAGACATTGCGTCTCGTGGATCACTACCATGTGACCTGTTAAATAATACGTTATGGTGGGCGGGGCCTACATTTTTATCATCTCCACAATCGAGCATTGGGTTTGATTCGATGACGAGCCGAAGCCTTGATCGAGGAAAGGATGACCGTTCCAACACTTACGGTTCAACCATCTCCAATTCTTGAGTTGCTTGAGCGATTTTCTTCGTTGGATAAGATACAGAGAACAGTCGTATATCTTTCAAGGTATTTATCAAATTTAGTGCATAGAACAAATTCAAAATCCCCTAGTTCGAGGAAAAAATATTCCGTTGTCTTGTCTAATTGGGATAATCATCGTACGGAAGAACTTAGGCAAGGTATGTTAGTAATTATTAAGGCTGTGCAATATAGCGTGTTTGTAAAAGAGATAAATTTAATATCTAAGGGTAAGGCTTGTACCAAGGTTTTCCAAAAATTAAATCCGTTTCTTGATAAGGATAATATTATTTGTGTAGGTCGATTGTGCCATTCAGAATCAGCTTATGACCAAAAGTATCCCATACCTAGACAGCATCGTTTGACCTATCTTCTAATAGAATTCTTTCACGAGAAACATTTGCATCCTGGCTTAAGAACACTTCAATTTTTACTGATGCAACAATTCTGGATTTTATCACCAAAACATGCTATTCGTCATGTTTTGTCCGAGTGTTTTAACTGCTTTCGAGTGAATCCTTCATCGGTTGAACCTATTATGGGCAATCTTCCTGCGTTGCGGATCTCTCAAGTCAAGGCATTCTCGTGTGTTGGTTGCGGTACTTTTTGTGTCACGTTAGGAAAATCTCGAGGTACCAAGTCTCAAAAGGCTCATCTGTGCTTATTCGTTTGTTTCGCCACGAAGGCGGTTCACTTAGAGCTTGCTTCGGATTTATGTTTTTTCTCATTGTGGTACCAATTTTGTAGGTGCCAATAAATATTTGGTATCGTTAATGCAACAAGCTGTAGAAAATGAGCATATTAAGTGGAATTTTAATCCCCATCAGCCCCACTTTGGGGGTTTGTGTGAAAGCGGCATCAAATCAGTGAAAACTCAATTGCCTAAGGTCATCGGTGAGCAGATTCTAACATACGAGGAACTGTACACCGTTCTAGTTCAAATTGAGGCGCTACTTAATTCACGCCCTCTTGTGGAAATGAGTTCTGATCCCAATGACCTATCTGTTCTGACGCCCGGTCATTTCTTGACGTTAGAGCCAGTTACTGCAATCCCTGATTGTGACGTAACCGATTTAAAATTCAACCGATTGAATCTCTGACAATTACTTACTAGACTCCACCCACATTTTTGGAAACGGTGGCATTATGAGTATTTGTATTCTGTAATGCAACGTTCTAAATGGCTAAAGCACGGTAACATTATTAAAGGTGCTTTGGTATTGCTTAAGGATGAGCGTTTGCCTCCACTGCAATGACGTTTATTAGGTCGAATTACCAACTTGCATCCCGATTCGGATGGGGTGTGCCGCGTTGTTGCGGTGCGAACGGCGCAGGGGTCTTTAAGAGGCATCTGGACAAGAAGTATCCTAGGTAAGTTGGCTTTTTCCCTTGATGGTGGATCCGTTCGAAATTAATTTATAGTTTGTTTAGCGACCTAGATGGGTTGCAAACCTACTTTAGGAAGTGTAATATAAATTACTAATCGCTTAGTTTAACAGCGATAATATTTTTATTAGCACCCAACATTTGTAGATACTGGGCTTTCGTGGAAAATGTTCTCTACTTTCTGAAATATTCTTTCATCTGTGCTATTTAAATGAATTATAATTTTGACTGGTATTCATATGGTAGAATAACGGTGATCGTTTGTATAATCATTATTATTAATTCTACCTAACCTAAAAACAATAATTCAAATTAATCGTGGGTAGGTACTTACTGTTGAGGATTCTTCCTGTTTCCCACTAGTTTTTGTTACAAGAGCTAATTCTTTTCCCTCTGCTGTTTTTATATTTAATATCATGTAATGATAAATACTGATAAGACTGCGAAAGCACAAAACTACAACTGACCACTGACAGCTACAGCAAGCAGTCTTAAGTTTTGTCAGTCTCAGTAGACGCATAATCAAGTACTCGTTATACATCCAAAACACACTAAGTCCCTTAGTGTTCCGATTTGCGTTTGATTATTACAAGCAGAAGCCACTAAGGGACTCAAGTGTTTTGCTTGTTTATAATCATGCCAACAATTCTTTAATACCTTTTGTATATTGACGTAACTCTCTTTTTATTGCAGTTTGACTTAGTGCGTTCTTACAGTCAATAGAGGACCAAAAGTAGTATGCGCAACAACTAAAACCTCATATTCACAAGATTAACCAATGCATTTGCTTGTAAACCCACGAATTATCAGTCACAAACGACAATATATATAGAACCCTTTCTACCCCGTTTGGGATTGAGTTTCGAAAAATCTGTTCTTACCGGGTGCTAACGTAGCATAAGGAACATAAGACAACTGCCACGTTGCCATGGTTAAATAAGTCGGTTCGCTTCATAGAGTCTATAGGGAAGCATCGAATCGCATTGTTTTCATCAATGATCTACTATCCTTTCAGAGGTTTATATTTACAAAAATATAAGGAACCAAAGTGGTGTAATTGGTAAACATCCTGGATTAGACAACCAGTAATGTGGGTTCGAATCCCGCCTACAGTTCAATATTTTAAGTTTATTCATTTTTATAATCCTATGTTAAATGTTAAATGATCTTCATTATTCAGAAAATTTAATTTTATACATCTTAATGTACCAATTATATATAAAATTCTCGGGAAATAGGTCACACTAACACATATCCATATTATTTTCGTCTTTACGTACGTTTCGATCTCACGACCATCATCAGAAAACATATAACTGTATAAACGTGAATTCTTAAAACTAATTATATCACCACAAGGCGTCCTTATCGCACAAATTTCAATTTGAAATGCCCACGTCGCCGAAACGAACAGAAACACGAACCGTCGAAATTATAACACATTAATGTTTTTCAGTATATTAAGAATCCGATGCTAAGCAATATTCTTATAAGCTCTATAATGAAAATATCGAATCACGGTCTGTAATACGAATTCGTGGCATAAAACTGGTGACATGACTCATCACAGAACAGTCATTTGAATAAAAATCTACACTTAATGAGCATTGTCGATGACCTAGGTTGTAGTAGATGCGGACGAAATCGCCTCTCATATCCTTGTAGAATGTCCAGCACTCGTTTCTCTTAGGCTACAACACCCTGAAGCGTATACATGCCGCCTGAGGCCATAAGAGACAGCAGTCTATGCAAAATTTTAGCCTTCTGCCTGCTGGACGAGTCTTGCATCAAGGGCCGCACAATGAACTCAAAGAAGCGGTCGTCTAGTGCTCGGACTTGTCCGCCCCCCGTTTTGATTGATACTTGTGCATCTGAGAATGAGGTAAGCAATATCCTTCTCTGTGACTTTTACAACCACAAAGATTTTGAACATATTCTCTCCTATTATATGCTTTGAAACTAAGTCACAAAGAACGTTTATTTGAAATTTATAAGGAACTGGTTCTTTGTGTTTTTTAAAATAGCATAACCAAATGGCTCGCAGTTTCTTTACGATAAGATGAACCACCCCTACTTGAATTTTTAAGAGTACATCTAAGAGTCCTGAACTAATTAATCTTCAGTGGAAACCAAATTCAACTTACATACTTCACGTTTCAATTTCTGTTGCAATATATGAGCAATAGTCACCTCAATATGTAAAACGGGCATTAAATGTTCAATTTCATCAAAGTCATGTGAAGTAATTTCAATTTCTGGAGAGAAATCGTCATTATTACAGTAGCGGTTCGTGGGTTCAAGAACAGGTGAAGCAATCTCAGGGAAAGAAAATTAAATTTTTCATGTATTTTGTTCGGTTTTCCTCGGTTTTTCACCAGTAAAATGTATTGTAAAAAAAACAGTAATCAACTTTATACAATAATTTTTAGTGGCGAATAAAACAAAAAAGATTTCCGTCAAAAATGGACATAACAGAGTTACAGACAATGAGAACAACATTGCTTGTTATACCTGTACCCACTTATCATTTGACAAGATGTAAAGTGAAATTGTTTCTTGAATTCACACTGGCGCAATAGTTTCATAATGTTCTTGGATAGGAATGGGATTTATTGCTACAAAAGTATTCATAAGTTCTTTAAAATTCCCGTGATTATTGGAGAACAGATCTTCACGATGTCCACGAAAGGATAATGCTTGTTTTCCCAAGTAAAGTGTCGGACGAATAGGTAACTGCATATCACGCCTATTAAGCTGCACTTCTTCATTAAATGTTTAAACTATTTTCTCTTGAAACATCCTGAATACTACTAATATTTTACTTTAACCGTTTAAAACATCGTAAATGCTCCACAGAAGATTCATGTTTATGTAAACATCGACTTATATTACCTAAGGCACATCGTAAATGTTCCGCCAAAAGATTGATGTTTATGTTAAGATCGACTTACATTAACAAAGTCACAGAAGCCAATTGTATTCCACACTCCCGATTTTGTACCAATAATTATTATTAATAATGACAAACAAAAGAACTGCCCCAATGAGACAATATCATAGCATAAATAGACAAATACCGCACAGTCTCATCCATAGTCAAAGTATACCAGGTCTGCCGGAGCCTCCCTTCTACTCTTTTGAAAATTTTAGTGCAATCTGATTGGTCGTTTATTTAATGTCATTAATGTCATAGACGACGACATAATATGATGTTGTTACGTGCCGGCGACGAGCTGATGAGAGCAAGGCTGTGATTGGAGGAGCTGGGTGACGTCACCCAGCGCGAGAAACGATGGAAGGGAGGCTCCGGCAGACCTGGTATACTTTGACTAGGGTCTCATCCATCCTCGTCTTTCTCACTCTTCCCACTTCCACTCGCATTGAATCAATCATTACCGTTGGTTCACCTCGATGAGTACAGCTGTTGTGGGAGTATATAGTCTACGCGCCGTTACCATCTAAACCGGCTGAATATGTGCATCAAAACACTTTTGGCTGGAAATAGATTCTGTCTGACGTTCACCGTTAAACCCAAAGACCGGAGAAGATGGCTAATTCACCTTGTTATTTAGCTAGTGTAACTATTGGAACATTCCGATATAAAAATGGTTGTAAAATGTGAGAATACATAATTTAAATTTTACTACGAAACAAATTTGAAGTTTTGAGTTCCGCGGATAATAAGAGAAATGTCAGTGTGTCAGTAATAATTGACCAAAACAAGGTGAATAAGTACTTCAGTTGCTTCATCTGGTGAGCCGCCACTGCTTTATTACGAAGTTCTAGAACGTCCCAATTATCACAAAATGAATCTACATTTATAGTTCCAAATTTGAGACTGAATTCTTAATAGTTTTCAGATTCATACAACTGGCTAAGCGAAATATGATGTCCCCCTGCAAGTCGGCGATATTTTCCAAATCTTCCAATGAATCTGTTTAAAATACTTCATATTGATTTTGGGCGTATGTAAGGAACATTTGTCTTCCTTCAGCTACCGAATCACTTAAGTATGAATTACAAATTGTTTTTATAGTTGTTGGATCCGGCAAAATTAATACATTTGAACTTCTTAAAAACTTGTATGCGTTTATAATTGTATGTAAAAGAGAGGATAAAATCATAGTGTTTGCAGAATATCTCTACCTTTCCTTGTAAATCACTTGCAGAGTAATCTGTTCCAATAGAAAATGAAATTTTGAATATTCAACGTTCACTTAGGAAGAAATTTTGCAACGCACTTTATTCAGTTATAACACTCTTATTCATGCTTATTTACTTGTAAAAGCAAGTTCCAATCACACAAGGACACCAAAGGAACAGATGTAACATATAATTTTCCACAAGAAACAGGCGAAACTGTTAAATTCTAATATTTATCACCTGCCACGGTATTTTCAGGCCTTTTGTTGATGACGTCACACTTACGTTTGTAGGTAGCCCTCTGGCCTTCAATATATAGAGGGTATTAGTAAGATGCATTCTTGAAAGAGCAGGTCTCTATAGAAAGTGTTGAGCAGAAGCCGTCAGAACGGTAGTTTACCTCAAGAATCGTTCCCCAACAATTGCCTTAGCCAACTCCACCCACGAAGAAGTTTGGAACGGAGAAAATCCTGACGTGAACGGTCTACGAGTTTTTGGTTGCAGAGCATTTGCTCAAATCTCAGATGTAAAAAGAAGAAAATTAGATTCAAAATCAGAAGAATGCATTTCTTGGATATGAGACAAAAGGTAAGCTTATTGTTGGAAAGTGTTTGCCGCAGATTGTTATTCTGCGTTTAGTTCTATTGCTTCGCGTGATCTATGAATTTGATTTTTGACTATTGTAGAATGTCTCATGACATTATTGTTTTTTCGTCCGTTGTATTTGATACATTCAATAAATGCTATTGTAACTGATTATATCAGTAAGATTTTCAGTCTCCTAAGCTCATTCAGATTGCCCGAGTGAGTTATTTTTTCTCGGTTTGATCGACAAATGGGAGTTGTGATACTGTTGAAGAAAATAAATAATTTTCTAATACAAAACTAGCACTATCGTTTACTCTATGTTTATCTCTGCTCCTTAGTAACGTATTGTGTATTTTATATAGTTAACTGCGATAACTTGTCAAATAATAGTTGTGTGTGCTGTCATTTTTATTTAACTTCTTCGAATACTCAACAGGTTATGGGCCCAGTATTACGTTCTCTGTGAAGTTTGAGAGAGTTGGTTCTTTATATTGTGACCATGAATTCAAATGATGTTCGTTCATTTGATTATAAAGCTCAGGTGGAGAAGTTGATAGGCCAACACAACTGGACAAGATGGAAACGTCAGATTACTCTAGTTTTGAAATACCACAAAGTATTGGATGTTGTATCTGGTGAGCTGAAATTAAAAGATGATAAGTCCAATGAGGCTATCATTGAAGCTAAAGATTCTTTGGCACAGCTGATCATGATTAGTTCTCTGAATGACACGAATGAAGAGCTTACCTCGTCATGCTGTACTTCTAAGGATATTTGGGACAAATTAATGTCAACATACGAACAAAGTTCTAGTCAGAGAGTTGATAGGTTACTCGAATCATTTTTTTTCCAGTGAAGGAGTACATTCTGAAGAAAGCATTGTTAACCTTGTTGCCCGTTTACAACGTGATTTCAACGAGTTGAATGTTGAATTGAAGAAACTTGATAAATCTGAGTTATCAGAACTGATTCTGATGGGTCGTATCATGTCTACTCTACCTTCCCCTTATTTCGAATTTAAAAGTGTTTGGGAGAGTGTACCTATTGAAAGTAGAACACTGATGAATAACTTGACTGAGCGACTTAGGTTAATCGAGATGCGTTTGCCTAGCAAAGGTGAGAAAGATGATAACGCTCTTTTAGCCAAAGTTACTGTTTCAAAAAGGAAGAATTTAGTTCCTCCTAGAAATATAGGAGAGTCTGCTAAAATTTCAAATCCACGTCCTTTTAAGTGTTTCAAATGTCATGAGTTGAATCATTTGGCTAGAAATTGTCCGAAGAAACATTCACAAGGAGCCAAATTCTTGAAACCTGAAGGTCATGCATTTATCTGTAAGAATCGAAAGAAATCCAATGAAATGGTTTGGGTGGCGGACACTGGTGCAACTGAACATATGACAAGTGATAAAGACTTTTTTATTTCTTACGTTCGTTTCAATGAACCGAAATATATTCATGTTGGCAATAAGGAAACGATTAGGGCATATGGTTGTGGTGACATACTTGTTGATATGCAAGTTGTGATTACAAGTGGCAAACTAATCATCTCAAAAATGTCTGGTATGTTCCTGAAGTCAGTCGCCAATTATTCTCGGTTAGTCGTGCTTTAGAAAAAGGTTTCGAGTTTCATGCCAACAGTCGTATTTGCATGTTTCATAAAAATAATCAAGTATTTTTGATGGGAAGAAGATATGAAGGTCTGTATCTTCTAGATATGAAAGTCCATGTTCTAGATAAGCCTGCTGAAGTTCATTTGGCGTTACCTGTTGACACTTTGCAGCTATGGCATGAACGACTTTGTCATCAGAATAAACGACATGTGAGGAATGTTATCAAGCAGCTTGGACTGAGTTTGACTTCTGCTGATGATGATTTGTGTGAAGGGTGCATATTTGGAAAACAGCACCGAGAGTCTTTTCATTACAGAGCGAACCGACCTTCAGAATGCGGACAATGGATTCACGCTGATGTTTGTTGCCCCTTTCAAGAAGAATCAATTGCAGGATCTCGATATTTTCTTTGTTTCAAGGATGATTTCTCGAAGTTCAGGAGAGTATTTTCTTGAAACAAAAATCCCAAGTGGCAAATTGTTTCGAAACGTTCATAAATGAAGCCAAGACTGCTGGTAATACCGTTAAAGAGCTATTTTGTGATGGTGGAGGTGAATTTATCAATGAACGCATGAACATACTTTTCCGTAGACATGGAATCACCGTTCGTAAGACAATGCCTTATTCTCCTCAACAGAATGGTGCTTCAGTGAGAGAAAATAGGACACTTGTTGAATGCAGATCGAGAAGAAAGAAGATGGATCTATTTTCATGCATCAAGAGTTCTATACGAAAAACATTTTTTCAAAATTTAATATGAATGATTCGAATCCTGTGTCAACTCCTTGTGAAAGGAAATGCATTGATGATTCCGATATCTTTTTGGAAAAGAATGTACCCTATAGAGAAGCAGTTGGTAGTTTGCTGTATTTACCTATGACAACTCGCCCGGATCCGACTTACTCTGTGAGTGTTGTATCAGAAGTACTTGATCATCCTAAGAGATCTGACTGGACGGCCGTCAAGCGAATTTTCAAATACTTGAATGGAACTTGTAACTATGGTTTATTTTATAGAGGAAATTCGAATCAATTGTTGAAGTGCTACTCTGATTCTGACTTCGCGAATGACTGTAAAACTAGTCGATCTAGAACTGGAGTCGTAACGATGTTTGGAGAAGGAGCTATAACTTGGATGAGCCGCAAGCAAGGGACTACCGCTCTCAGTACTACTGAGGCTGAATACATTGCTGCCAGTGAAGCTACTAAGGAACTGGTATGGATCAAGCGATTGAAGAAGGAAATCTCCAATGTTCATTCGATACCTACTTTGTTTTTGGACAATCAAAGTACAATTCGTTTGATAAGGAATACCGAATTCCATCGGAGAACTAAACATATTGAAGTTCGTTTTCACTTTGTTCGAGAAAAACTTCTGGATGGTGAATTTACCTTGGAGCATGTACCTAGTGCAAGGCAGTTGAAGAAAATAAATAATTTTCTAATACAAAACTAGCACTATCGTTTACTCTATGTTTATCTCTGCTCCTTAGTAACGTATTGTGTATTTTATATAGTTAACTGCGATAACTTGTCAAATAATAGTTGTGTGTGCTGTCATTTTTATTTAACTTCTTCGAATACTCAACAGATACAACATGACGCAAGCTACTATTAGACTGAACATTACATTGTTGATTGGCGGTAACTATATTTTCTGGAATACCAAATTGTTTGTGTGGGATGATTTAAAGGAAATCGTCAATGAGTCAAAGCCGGAAATTTCCAACGACGAATGGAAGAAGAAAAATAACAAAGCCATGACGTGTATCATGCTGAGCGTTGAGGACGGTCAACTCATATGCCCATTTAAACGATGCATGGCAGGCGTTATCCAAGAAGTATGAGAGGTCAACGTTTGGCAGCAGGTTATATTAAAGACCAAATCTATACTAACAAGGAACTAATTATTTTACTGATAAGCTGATTCGTAAGTTGTCACTGTGAGTATCGACAGACTATAATAATTAGCGAAGGAAGAATTAATGTAAAATAAAGAATAGCGTAACTTGGATAAATAATATGGTACATGTTACTGTTTAAGTTCGAAATGTCATAAATTTTGGAAAATGAACCCGCGAAAAATTTAACAAACTAAAATGCGATAACGTTGCTGCTAGAGATCAGACAATGTTATCGCAGGTTTGTCAAAGTTTTCTGAATTTCATCAGAGAATGTTGACATTCACCAGTTTCGGTCTTTCACAGTAACATATACACCGAACAGGGAATTACAGTTCAGACAGAATACTGAAAAATATTTTTCATTCGATTCAATGAACCACAGGTTTGGGGTGCTGCTGTAGATTATTGAATAATTAATCATTTAATTATCAATCAATCGTAGCAAAGCATAATATGATAATTGTTTAATAAGAATGAAATGATCGATTATTCAGCGGATCGATTGACGTTGCCATCTCTACTCACATCGCGATTCAAAATGCTGACCAGCGTAGAATAAATAATATGCAATTTTGTTTGAAACATTAACAAATTTAATGAAAAGGAAATACCCTCAAATCGGTTCATACGGTACGTTGTTGGTTTTACCATATACCTATTATCCTATGGAGACGAAACATCTCATTCATAAAACTTCATTTGACTTGTCACACTGATTACATGAAACATGACAAAGAAAACCAACGGACCTTTTTGTTGCCGAGTCATAATTACTCCTTATTGACAACGCTGTAACTATGATTGAAAACTTGGTACCACTTTTAAGGCAACACCGCTTCGAAATAACTACGAGAAATACGGAAGCTGTCCAATTGCGTAGTACAGAACCAAGTCCCCATTCATAAAAGGTGAGCGGCGTTGTCGCTTTCTGAACAAATGATGCAACAAAATTTAAATATTGTATAATTCGATTGTATATTCCAGGTTACCATAAATTATGGAATATTTTTCAGAGAAAGCTACATTTCAACAGTATTGCTTCTAATATAACCAATAAATAATGCTATGGACGTTTTTATTATAATTACAAATCTCAATTCGGCACACAGAACAACTAATACGGCATCAGCACATTCCATACGGCCATACTTGTAATATACAGCGGTATGAGTGGCCAGAAATTTGGCAATGTCTGATCGTGTTTAATTGTAAACAATTCTGTCTCCTTAGGATAATAGGTCTATGGTTTCTACCTTCCGAAATCGAGCTCGTGCAACTAGACAAACTGCGACGGGCCCTCTTTGGTTTTTCAGAATTCAGGAATATACCTAGACAACGCAACTAGACAGACTGCGGCGGGCTATTTATCGGCTTATGCGAAAGGCGGCACACTCACCCACTTCATATTAAACCTTCCTTACCCGCAGCGTACTGACCGACCTTCTAGATATTTTGTATCTCTTAGCGACTTCAACTGTCAACTCTTGTCAATCAAATTAACGGCATGAAAAGATTTGATCACATAATATTTTAAAATGGGTATTTTAGATTAGTCATTTCATCTCTTGTTAATCAAATTAATGACATGAAAAGGTTTTAACATAATATTTAAAAATGCGTATGTTAGTTACATCATTACACTTTACCGTGGCGATTTATCACAATAATTTATGCTAGTACTTTGCACCCAATATGCAAAACGTGGAAGCTTTCAAAAATACTGCAGGAAATGGCCCGAATTTAGTTCTTATTTAGCATTTTCAAATGTTATTATTAACGTTCTAGTTTCGTATACGTTTTAAAGTATTACCTAGAAGTTTCATTAATTTCTGTAAATTATGATTTAAGAAACATCTTGTATACAATACCACATTGAAAACAATTTGATCTCGGAATATGTGTTTCTGATCTAAAATGACCAATTCAGCTGTCCAGTGAATTCAAATATTATAAAGCTAAACTAAATCAAGAAGCGGTGTATCTTACAAAAATATATGCTTTTACCGTTAATAACCGTATATCCTCCCCAAGTCACTTCCGATTTCTTCTTTGACAGCTTAACCATTCCTTGTAAGTGTGTGTCATATTGTTTTATTATATGATTATTTTCTAAATCTGTAGTTATTTTGGATTGGTTGTAAAAGCACCTTGAGTGTGAGGTTTTACCACTATGGTTACTCATAGACTTTCTGTCATCTAATTTCATTCTTATTGCTGAAAGGGCTATTTTAAAATGCATATGTAAACGCTGCTCACGTTAAGAAAGAAATGACTCAAGGTCAGACATGGTTGTTAGGTTGAGCATGCTTTCAGTGTTTTTGAATACAACTAACCATTTGATGTAATAAGAAGTACCATTGTTCACCTGAAGATGAAGAAGCTACTGGTGGCGAAACATGTTTTCTTTTATTTTTATAATAAAACTTAATTTTGAAATTTTTCTATTGTTATTCAGTGTAGTGTTCATTTGTAATATAAAGCAAAAGAAAGTTGAATAGAATAAGGCATTACGTGATGAATATCCATTCTAAACTACAAAGCACTTAGTAATATTTGTTTAAAGAAGCTATGTTGTTACTAAAACTATAGTTACATTTATTTACTAAACCAGTGCAAATCGAACTTTTAATAGTTATTTTATTTAACCAAAAGGAAGTATTTTTTATAATCTTCCTCTCTGTTACAAAATCCTTTTTGAGAGTTTACTTGATAGATTATTGAAAAAAAAACTAATCTTACATCTGAAAGATTTAGATAAAGACACGGAAAATTTACTTTCAGCTTCAAGTCGATACTATCAATTTATATGATGTTACAAGTAAGCATACTTATTTCTGGAAACAAACACTCAAAATACCTGATTATCAAAATCTGCGAATCAATGCACGATTTCCAAATCTACTTTCGATAATCTTAGAAACACTGTTTCAATAGAATGAATATAATATTTCAATAGATATTCAAGTAGAATCCATATTTGGAAGATTATCTTTCATTTTAATTATCTTTAATCATACGGATGTGTGTTTAATTTTCTGTTGCATACTGATGTATAAATGATATTGATATAAAGTGTTTATATATTTGATCCGGAACACCAGTGTAGAATTTTACAGGGTGTCAATTTTTTCTCAGAGTAGGGAGTCTATAAAACACATATGGAACATATAGTCCAGTCGCTGTGTAATTGAGATTTTTATTTTTTTCACATGTCTATTTGATGATCCCCATGTTCTTTGGGTGTGGGTAAAAATTCGAAAACCTGATGCGACCAAATATATTGGCCATTTTAAGTCAAGAAATGGCAATTTTCGCAGTTTTTGGCGTTTTAAACGAAAAGAACGCATTTATCGAATAAACTACTAAGATTAAAGTTGTAGAGGAAGTCAAAACGCATGGAATAGCGCTAATTAGAAGTCTATAAGTCAAGAGGGGCCCGATGAAAGGCTCATTTTCGTTTTTTTTTGTTAAAATTAAAATTTAATTTCTTGTCACAGATTTTGGGACTGAAAAAACTTCAAAAATTTTCATGTTAAAAAACTCGTATAAGACTTCAAATTTTGTACTCAAATAGAGGACCATTTTACGCGTATTTTAGGCCCTTGTCTCCCTTTTTTTGATAATTAGAACTCGAGTATTTGTATGTTTAGGCCCGTAGTGGGCCCATTTATTGCCTTTTTTGAAAAGGCCAAGATTCATTGAAAAAAAGAGACTTTACTCTATCTAACCCTAAAACGTCGACCTCTCAGCTCCTTTTTATTACATTCTAGCGCGAGTTAAAGAAAAATAATGCCGCGCTACAAAGTCGTAGATTTCACAAAAAAAAAACTGTAAACTTCGAATTTTTATTTTTTTTTATTATTTCGGATAAATCTCTTTGAAAAGTAGGGGGAAATGAAATACAATGTTATATTTGAGGATTTAATTAATTATCTATTCATTCATTTTTTTATTTTTTACTAGTCCTGAAAATTAGAAAAAAAAATTATAACAAAAATATACTTATAAAATTATGAAAAAATGAAATATATCCGATTCAGATTTAAAAAAATATTATTTAGCGCTCATGTTTAAAAATGTGATACTTCATATTTTATATCACGCAAACAACTATACGCCCTATACATACATAGACTCGAGTCAAGTATAAAAATTAGTCTACGCACGCAGTGAAATAAGTAAAAGTTACAGGCGTAGAATATGATCCGTTGATCTCCATGGTAACGATGAACATCTGCTCTCTAAGATAAAAGAAAATGTGTGCGTATAAGAATTTTTTATACCTGACTCGAGTCTATGTATGTATAGGTATAGTTGTTTGCGTGATATAAAAAGATGCTGATGAAGTATCTCATTTTTAAACAAGAGCTTCTTTAATTATATAACTATATTTTTGTTATAATTTTTTTCTAATTTTCTAAAATTCTAATAAAAAATAAATAAATAATTAATTAATTAAATCCTCAATTATAGCATTGTATTTCTTTTTCTCCTACTTTTCGACGAGATTTATCTGAAATAATAAAAAATAAATCAAGTTCAAAATTTATAGGCTTTTTGTGAAATTTACATTACAGACGCTCGAATAGGTAGCGCGGCTGCATTTTTGGTCCTTTTTCTTTTACTTTAACTCAAGCTAGCATTTTTTAAAAGGGAGCTGAGAGGTCGAAGTTTTAGAGTTAGATAGAGTAAGGCCTCTTTTTTCAAATGAAACTTGGCTTTTTCAAAAAGGGCAAAAAATGGGCCCACTACGGGCCTAAACATACAAGTAGAAATATCTCGAGTTATACTTATCAAAACAAAGGCGACAAGAGCTTAAAATACGTGTAAAATGGTTCTCTATTTGAATACAAAACTTGGAGTTTATACCTACAAGGTTCCTTCTGAAAATTTTAGAATTTTTTTCGAACCCAAATTTTTTTTAAAAAAGGCCTAGTTTCTCTTGTTTACAAGCAAAGCGGTTGGATTTTAGATATGTTATAGAAGGCATCAACAAACTCTTCAATTTGCATTTTTGTTTGGGTCAAAAGAACTATTTTTGACGACGCATACGTACAAATACGAAATTTCCAAGATGGCGGATTTTGGCGCAAAAGAAAAAGATAGAAAGAAAAACATTGAGACGAAAGTAAATATGAAATGCTACCTTTCAACAGAAAATAAAGTTCTAGAGCAAAACTAATATGAAATTAAATTTTGATTTTACCAAAAAAAAAACAGAAAATGGACCTTTGATCGGGTCCCTCTTGACTTATAGATTTTTAATTAGCGCCTTTCGATGCGTTTTGACTTCTTCTACAACTTTGTTTCTAGCAGTTTATTCGATTAAATGCGTTTTTTTCGTTTAAAACGCAAAAAACTGCGAAAATTGCCATTTTTTTACTTAAAATGTCTTGGGACACATACGGTTTTCGAATTTTTAACTAACATATTCGTGATCAGTGCCCCAAAAACATAAAAATCAGTCATAAAATAGAGATGTGGAAAAATAAATTTTTATGTGTCAACTGCACAGCGACTGGACTAATATTGCTAAGGAGATTATGTTATCTTGTGGCTTGCTATGATTTTTCTAATACAGATTTTTGTTGTTGAATTGTAATAGGGATTTTATTAAAATTTTGACAACACTGCATTATTCAGCACCATTTAGAACCCAAATACCCCAAGTTTCATTAATTGATGCAGTTGCTTTCAAGTTCAAAGCTGCATAAACTGAAAACTCTTATTTTAGATTGAAAATATGGGAGCCTTTAGAAATGAGTAAAAAAACAGTTAGATGTAATTTCAAAAGGCTGCAATATCATGTCAACAAAGAAAACACAAGAGAAACTACCATTATTAAGTGAACAGTACTTGCACAACTTAATACTAGTCAAGGAAAACCAAATTGGAATGAAACACCAAAATACTCTAAAGAAGTACTGAAATTTTAAGTTATGTTATTAAAAATTCAAATATTTCCTTTTTCAACTAAACCACCTTGTAGTCCTATACATTTCTCAATCTTTTTTTTTAATTTTGTTCACATATAATGATAACATTTCTTCGTTGATCTGAATACAAGCTGCCCTAATTCGAGCACACAGTTCTTGGAGATTACGTGATCGATTCCTGTACACAATAATAAACTATAAAAGGGTTCACACTGGTGATATATTATAACACTATTGATAAGAAATAATCACCCTATCTACTAAAAACCAATATTTCCTGTACACAATGTTTTTCTATGTTCCCATAGAAAAAATCTACAGGTATAAGATCAGGAGCCCTTGGTGTCCAGTTAATTAAATTGGAATGTCTACCTTTCCATCTGTAAGGAGTGTCTTCAAGTCATTCCGTCACAGTTATGGTGCAGTGAATAGGGGCACCATCTAGCTGTAGTATGGAATTTTGCCTTTCAAGTAAAGGAACGTCATCAAATGAATCATAAAATTCAGTTCACAGGAACGTGTGAAAAATATTTCCATTTAAATTTCCATGGAAAAAGAACGGGTTATAATCTTTGACCAGAAAGGCCACATAAAATAATAACTTTCTGTGAGTGCTGACACTTGCAATTAATTACATAATGATGACCAATAACGAGTTTTTTTTAACTTACCAACGGGGTAGTTGGTAGTAAATGTAGATTCACCCGTTTAAATATTTGTTATAAAATTTAGATCTTGTAAATAGTTTTCCTGTGCCCAGCCTGCCTGCATCACCTTCTTCCATGTGCATGTATTTGATTTTAAACGGCCTAATATTTCTATCCCTCAAATGATTCCATACTGTCGTCTTACTCACATTGGGTAAAAATATCGAACTGCATCAGATAAACTATTTGTAGGATTATTTCGGAAATGTTTAATTATAGTGCCTCTTTTTCATTTGCACGGTGTCCTGAACCTCTCAACCATAGATGAAATATTACCTGAAGCAAATTTGAACTGGTTAGAAAATACTATAAATTAGAACTTACATTTACCGCTCAGATGAAATATACGATTTATTCGAGATACGGTAGAATTTTATATTCGTCGGTTTGGATGTTCAGCATTAAAAATTCTAACTACATCTCTGTAACTTCGATCGTTTCTGCCTGTGAGTAGAATTATTTTCACTTTTTCGTTGATACTTAAGTCCATTTTTATTATAATAACGAAACAAAGCCGTATCTTATGAATTGACATTTCACAATATTATTTGTTTTTCACAGCAACCCTGATGAAACAAACAAAAAATTTCTTTCTGAGTTATAGATGTCTATAGAAATTGCATAATTTTGAAATATAATGGTACTTCTATTGTTTCTTCTTTGTTAACATGATATTGCAACCTTTTTAAACAGTTTTCACTCATTTTTAAAGGTTCTTATATTTTCGAACCAAAATAAGAATTTTTAGTTCTTGCGACTTTGAGCCTCTATAAAAAAATATACGACATGAATTGATGAAAAATATTTTGGGTTTTAAATGGAGGTGAATAACGCAGTGTTGTTTTATTTCTAAAAAAATCTCTAAAAAAATACGATTTTCCAAAAAATCATAGTAACCAGAGATAACATAATCTCCTCAGCAATATGTTCCATATGTGACTCATAGACACCCTGCTCTGAAAAATTTGACATTAAAATCACCCCACCCTGTTAAATTCTACATTGGTGTTCCGGATCAAATCTTTACACACTAGGTAAATTTTGATCAACATAATATGAAATAAAGAGAACTAAATGGAAACACACCACTACTTACGGTATTGAATTCACTAGTTAGTTGAAGGATCAGACTGGAAGTTAAAAGAAAATATTCTTGGTAAGATTCATTTCAGTTACATCTTGCATATATTTTACAAGAGGTTCATAAATGATATGAAAAATAAAACTATTCTGATAACAAGCAGTTTCAAAATACAGGTATAAAAATTAAACTTCAGAAGAGGAAACATTTAAATCTATATCATTTATTTGTATTAAATTTGTTGTTGCGAGTATTAAAATTAATGTTGTTCCTTTAAACAATGAACATTAACAATAACATAATTATTCACTTTATTTTTCAGGTAACATACTTATTTGCTACATATAATGGTTGTGGCTCATTCATTTTACCAAGATCAACAACAGAGGTTTAAAGGTTTTATGATAACGTAGGTGTATTATTCCTACTTATACTAATTAACCATTCTTGTATGCTTTTTGATTTTGAACAAAATATTAGTTATGCACTAGGAATAAAACCTGCAACAGTACCACTACCATGAAGTACCTACAATATACACTGTGGCATCAATTTTCATCGCTTTCACAGTTTTAATGCTAGAATATTTCCAGGGATGACCGATAGATCCATGTTTTGTCGACACAAACAAATAGAGGTACCTACAACTCAATTTTTCCGTTTAATATACTGATGTGAAAAAAATGTACACCTTTCGCAGACACAACACACGACGTAAATGTACGTAGAATTACAGTAGTGGGAAGAATTGTTTCTGTATTGTTGAAGTTTAATTCTATCAAAATTTAAATTTACAACGAATGAACTGTCAACCTACTGTCAGGTCAATTTAATAAATCAACAGTTTATATCGGCAACTCTGTAATATGTTGCCAACTGTTAAAATGGAGTAATGAAACTCATTGATGAAATATTTAATATTATCAAATAAGGAACGTGAATATTGATTATAAATTCAGGATGGTACTATGTGAATAAGTGCGGTTTTTTTGGCGATCAAAAATATGCGGTATTACACCTGGCTTCATTTGTATTCTGCCACTTTTCATAGTTTTTAAGTACATGTAATTTTCTATGTCCTTTTCTGATATGAAAATGATGGATTAGAAATTAAACTTGCCCTCATTATATTGATATGCTCACATCAAAATGATCTTCGCAACAGTATCTCGATCCTTTGTCAGACACAAAATCAGTTCTACGCATAGCACGCTGCCAAGCTTTTCTTACTTTCTGGTTGGCAGGCAAACAAATGAATAGCTTATCCGGTGCATTTATAGATGTATTGCTACACTCTGGTACCACAAAACTTTTGCGAAAACTATTTTTATCGCTCATTATAAATCAAACGACAGTAAATTCACGATACTTATAGTCAACACACAACGAAAACTGACCCGAGTTGACTAATAACGAATACCTCTTGTCTGGCGCCCATCAACCGTACGTATAGTGACGTCACAATCAGCCGCGTCTCGCTTAGACGCGCACGGATATCAAATATTAATTTTAGGCTGTAAACATGTAGATGAAAAAAAAATTTTTGGTAGTTAGACTATTCGAGTACAGTACTTTTGAATTATGAAATAAAAAAAATGTTGAATGAGCCTATTGTAAAGTATCTGTGAGTGGAAGGAATGAATCTACGCATAACTAGCAATACGTGACCATTGTTAACAAGATACCTACAGTTTTTGCACACTATGCATAACTAGCAGTAAGAATCTGCAGGTATCAAGTACTTGAAACTGTTGTGTATGCTAGTCGTGACACCATTGTAAAATTACCGGTCCTTGTACTTGCATTCCCGCACACCGTATTCCATGTTGAGTACGAACTAATTGTAATTACCGCATGCATAATTGTCTTTGTGTTAAGATAGCCATCCACTTCCTTAAAGGTAGGCAAATGTCCGTAATTGCTTGCTGCTTATCCGCTTCATCATAAATTGAATCCCAGGGTCTAATATAAAGCTATCACAATGCTGTCCTTTATCCCAGGTAGTGTCTCGTTGGAGAAAATAACCAGAGCCCTGGTTGGGGGGGGGGGGGGGGGTTGGTGTTGAATCACAATCTATTTTCTATTCATTACTTTGCTCTGTGTTCAGCTTCGTTGATATGTCTTGTTTTTTGTTTATATAATATGACAGTTTTTTTAGCATTGTTTACATACATTCGCTTTATTAAAAAGTATAAAGCATGAATATTTTTATTTACTGATTACAACAACAAGTACAAACACAACATTATGGTCCATTCGAACCGGATCTGTCGAATCAGACAGGATTAAAGTGCATTTTTGACAACAGCGCAGCACGCCGATCTACCCTACGAAAGGTTTTGGTGTACATCAGCCAGTATTCCAGCAACTACAATTACAAGAGAGCAAGTCAGATTAAAATACTGCCATATTCTACAAACGGCACATCAATCGCTTGAATTCACAAGTAGGTGTATCCTTTCTATTTCCCTCATTTCATTCATCCAACAAACCTAAACTCAGGTGTTCTGGTTTTAAGGCAATTGCAATCAGTTTTGCTTCATTACTCAATTTCTATTGGCTCATGTTATCATACTCATTATCATTTTAGTACTCATTTGTCAAACATGGAAGGTCGCGATATTAAAACTGAAAACATCAAAAAGCGTGGGATATTAAAATCTGCACTTACTAAATTCAATACGTACGTGACGAATATTGAACATTCTAAACAGGAACCAGATATCGTTGAACTTAAATTACGTATGGAAAGGGCGGAATTATTATTTGATGATGTGAACTCACAATTAGAGATATTAGAATTAGATGATAAACTCTTAAATTCACATTCCCATGAAAGAGACTTATTTGAAACTACATATTTCAGTGTCATGGCTAAGGTTAAAAGGATAATTGAATCAGTTGATGTCTTAAGTACACCAGAGCAATTGTATCATTTAGTGGAAAATTTACACGAGCAACGCGGGATGATTCAAACCAATCAAACGGTCAAACCAAAGTTACCGTTATCCCTACCTTTGATGGTCATGTTGAAAATTGGACTTCCTTTTTCGAACTTTTCACGCCACTTATCCATAGCTGTCCCGATTTACCTGACATTCACAAATTGCATTATTTACGCTCAGCTTTAAAGGGTGATGCAGCAAATATTTTGCAATCTTTACCCAATACATCAACAAGTTATAAAATAGCTTGGGATTTACTTAAAGATAGATACGAAAACAAAAAGGTAATAATAAATTATCACGTAACGTCACTTTTCAATTTACAGTCCATTGCTAAAGAATCAAAAACCAACTTACGTACTCTATTAGATGATTTTCAGAAGCATGTAAGTGCCCTAAAATCCCTCAATCAAACAGTGGATTCTTGGGATGTATTTTTAATACACATAATAACTTCTAAATTTGATCATCAAACACTGCGTGAGTGGGAAAAACAAAACAGTGATAAAAAAGACTTACCTACATACTGTCAACGAATTAATCACATTTATGAAACAAAGATGTCAGTTTTTGGAAGCGTTACACGATAAAGACAGTTGATTCTAAAGTTAAAATAACTACAAGGGTTCACATGACGGTAGACAAGGATAAGGCTCATCATACATCATTGTGTACATATTGTGCTGATCCTAAGCATCTTATTTATAACTGTTCGAAATTTCTCAATTTAGATATTAGAGACAGACAGATTTAGTGCTCTTACCACAAAACGCATTTTTCACAATTGCTTACTCAAAAATCACGATTTTAAGAATTGTCAAAGAGGCTCTTGCAAAAAATGCGGCGGTCATCACAACACGCTTTTGCATCAAGAAAATGCTGAAAATTCACATCAGACTTCTAGTAATTTTCATTGTTCAACAAATTTATTCGTCCTATTATCCACAGTCATGATTCAAGTTAAGGACAAATTCAATAATGTTCATCAATGTAGAGCCATTCTAGACTCCGCTTCACAATCTAACTTTGTGTCAGAAAAGTTAACTGAACAATTGGGTTTAGAGCCAAAACCAACCAAATTTTCTATAAGTGGAATAAATCATTGTGTCACAAGTTCAGCCAAAATGATTGACTTAGACATCTATTCAAACAATAGCGGATTTCATTCAGAAATGCCTTGCTTAGTCTTACCAAAGATAACCGATAATTTACCCAATACAACCATTAGTCGGGAATTATTAGAAATACCACGAAACTTAAAGTTTTGAGATCCTGATTTCAACATTTCACGACCTGTTGATCTTTTAATTGGTACCTCAGTTTTTTGGTCCCTGCGATGTGTAGGTCAAATTAAACTAGGACGCAACCAACCCATTCTACAGAAGACATTATTAGGTTGGATCATAGCTGGAAATCTAGAAGTGCCCGGTAATAGTTTGTCAAATTGTTTTACAACTCTTTTCAATCAAAGAATGAGTATCTTGATAAAATTCATGATCAGCAAGCAAAATTTTGGGATATCGAAGAACCTCCAATTAGTGAAAAAGCACTATATTCTGCAGAAGAAATAGCTTGTGAAAGACAGTTCAATAAAACGATAAGACGCAACTCAGATGGTCGTTTCATCGTGAACTTGCCATTCAGGCTCAATGTTTCCAAACTCGGTATCTCCTATCAAACTGCCCTGAGCAGATTTAAATATCTAGAACGAAGGTTCCGTAACAACACTTCTTTGAAATCGCAATATTGCAAATTTATGAACGAATACATTCAGCTAGGTCACATGTCGAAGCTTCACGACAAAACCATCACATCACGATATTACTTACCGCATCATGCTGTTTTTAAACAGCAAGACTCAAACTCTAAAATTCGAGTTGTGTTTGACGGATCGGCTAAAACCGATTCTGGAATTTCTCTAAACGACGTTTTGATGGTTGGTCCAACTTTACAAGATGATCTGATTTCTATAATTTTAAGATTCAGACTTCACAATATCGTAATAATTGCTGACATACAAAAAATGTATGGTCAAGTATTAGTTGCAGAAAGTGATAGAACATTTCAAACGATTTTGTGGAGAGAAAAAGAAGAACATGAAATAGAAACATTCCAGTTGAATACCATCACATATGGCACTGCTTCAGCCTCTTACCAAGCGATCAAAACTCTACGTTATTTAGCACAATCGAATGCAAATCTTGGTTCGAGGCGTCACGCCTTATGCTACGCGATTTTTACGTCGATGATTTCATCTCTGGAGTTAGTAATATCATTGAATTGTCGAATGTTTGCAAGGACATCATCAATATTTTGCAATCTGGAGGTTTTGAACTTCACAGATGGGTATCCAATGACACTCAAATACTCCAAGAACTAGGTGTTTCCACAAATGAAATGTCTAGTACCTCCATAGATTTCATTTCGAGCGTCAATTGTCTAGGGTTATTGTGGAAGCCCCAAGAGGATGTGCTCAAATATTCTTGTATACATTTCAATCCTAAATTCAATTTCACAAAAAGAAATGTATTGTCATTTGTATCTCGGATTTTTGACCCTCTAGGAATCCTAGGTCCTATTATCATCAACGCAAAAATTATTTTGCAGAGCCTGTGGCAGCTCAAACTAGAATGGGACGAAACTCTCCCAGAGTCTCTTCATACGCAATGTTGCAATTTATTCTCCAACATCAATCAAATATATGACATTCAAGTTTGTCGTCAAGCAGTATGTAAAGATCCAGTTGAAGTCCAAATTCATAGTTTTGCTGACGCTTCTCAGGTCGCTTATGGCGGATGCGTTTATCTGCGCTCTTTGGATTCTTTAGGAAACTGGCAAACTAGGTTACTTTGCGCTAAATCCAGAGTAGCTCCACTTAAAACTGTTACTATTCCCCGTTTGGAATTGTGCGCAGCGTATCTAATCGCAAAACTAGTTGACAAGGTGAAGTCCTCGTTATGTATTCATGTCAATAAATACATACAAATGACTACAAGATTTTCGTTGCTAATCGCCTCTCACATATTCAAAACTTGACAAACAAGGCAGATTGGTTCCATATACCTGGTGAACAGAACCCTGCTGACATTCTCTCTCGAGGCGTCAAGTTTCCCATTGATTTAAAAAATAACGCTTTGTGGTGGGAAGGTCCACAGTTTCTAGCCAAAAATCAAAATCTTTGGCCTAAATCATCATTCAATTTAAAGGATTCAAGTAATTTGGAATTGAAAGAAAAGGTGATATCTTTAATAATAGTCCCAGATGATTTTGTGGACAAGTTATTTTCAAAATACTCATCTCTAACGAAATTGAAGAGTTTTCGCATACATGCTACGATTTATTTTACATTCCTCGAAACAATCATTGATTGCTGGTAGGGAAACTGCAATTTCCTTACATCTGACTGCCCATGAATTGGACAATGCTTTGATTTATCTAGTGAAATTAATTTAAAGGAGACATTTCACATCAGAAATCAAAGATATCCAAAATAACAAATGCATTAATAGGTCGAGTAAGCTTAACCTCCTCAATGTTTATCTCGATTCAGATGGCGTGTTACGTGTCGGAGGACGCATAAGGCACTCTAATTTCACTATTGACAAAAAGCATCCTATAGTATTACCTCCCAAACATTGTTTAACTGATCTAGTTGTTCGTCAAGAGCACCTTAACACACTTCATGGTGGCACCAATTTAACTTTAGCAAGTATTCGGGAAAGATTCTGGCCAATAAATGGCAAAAGTCTCGTAAAATCCATCATACGAAAATGCGTAATTTGTTACAAATACAACCCAAATCCGGAACAATATATTATGGGTGATCTGCCATCTGCTCGCCTCACCCCTGCTCGTGCTTTTTTGAAATGTGGTATCGACTACGCAGGTCCAATAAACGTAAAACATGATCTCAGACGTGGTGGAAATACTTATAAATGTTATATATGTCTATTTGTCTGCTTTGTAACGAAAGCCATTCATTTAGAGCTCGTAGGAAATCTGTCCACTGAGCGTTTCATTGCAGCATTGAGACGATTTATAGCCCGTAGAGGTAAGCCTAATGAAATTTACTCCGATAATGGCTCTAATTTCGTAGGGGCAAAAAATGAAATTTTGGAAATGCGTGTTTTTTTAAAGTCAAGCTTCTCAAAAATTTACAAGATTACAATATTACTTGGAAATTTATTCCCCCAAGAGCTCCAAATTTTGGCGGGCTCTGGGAATCAAACAAAATCTGTCAAGTCACATCTTAAAAAGATTTTATTTTAAAAACATCCTGTTTGACATATGAGGAATTGAATACTTTAATGTACCAAGTAGAAGCATGTCTTGATTCATGACCACTTCATCCATTATCCGACAATCCTTCCGATCCTAATGCACTTACACCAACCAGCGCATTTCCTGATTGGAGAAAGCTTCAGGGCCATGGTTGATCTCGACTTACAAGACATCAAGGAAACCAAGCTCTCACGTTATCAACGAATTCAACAGCTAGCCCAACATTTTTGGCAGCGGTGGGCCAAGGAATATATAAGTGAGCTTCAAACAAGACAAAAATGGACAAAACCTTTTCCAAATGCAATACGTCCCGGCGTTTTAGTGCTGATTAAAGGTAAAAATACTCGTTCCGCTGTTTGGCCAATGGGCAGAATCGATCAAGTTTTCAAAGGTCCTGATGGTGTCGTTCGATCTGCCAATGTGAAAACAGTTACAGGAATTTTTCAACGACCCGTTACAAAATTGTGTGTGATACCAATTGAAAGTGCCAGTGACAATATTTAAAATGATTTCTTTTTTTTTTATTGAAACGTGAACCTTTCAATGGTGGCCGGCATATGGTTGGAGTTGAATCACAATCTATTTTCTATTCATTACTTTGCTCTGTGTTCAGCTTCGTTGCTATGTATTGTTTTTTGTTTATATAATATGGCAGTTTTTTTAGCATTGTTTACATACATAGATTAGATATTATATATGTTTACATACATTCGCTTTATTAAAAAGTATAAAGCATGAATATTTTTATTTACTGATTACAACAACAAGTACAAACACAACAGGAGGGGGGTGTTCAGAAGGACTAGCACTAAATTACAGGCTTTAATTGTATTTAATGCTTGTCGGTTAATTTTTGAACTACTGTTACTGATGGAGAATTAAAATTTGGGACCTTCTAGTAATTAATTTATCTGCAAAATGAACAAATGATTTAAACGAAACTAACAAATATTAAAGCAACACAGAGGGTAACAAGGGAGCTCAAAATTAAACGTAGGAACTTAAAGTCAGCAAGGAATATACTCAACCTCTTACGGGGACGGTCAAACCAGACCCCGGGATTCATTTATAATGAAGCGGATAAGCAAAAAATTAGACATTTGCCTACTTTAATAATAATCTGGCGCCCGAAAATCGAGATTAAATCAATTTGATTTCAATCCGAAGAAGTTGAAGGATCATCTTCAGTCGTAGTGAGTAAAACACGTCACAATGGAATATACCTGGTTTGATGAAGATAGCGCAGATATTTAAGGAAATTTTTGATGTGAGTTGGATGACGTCATTTCTTTCTTAGAGGACAGCTTTTTTATCAATCTCTCGTTTGACAGGTATATTTATTATAAACCATTTCTAATAAGTTTCATTCTTAAACATATTATAATTTCCTGGAATCAGGAATTCCGGTCATATACATATGCAAATCATAACTTACAACTACATTAATATGCAAAAAAAGAGTTCACAACTCTTGTTACACTATACCACTAGTAAGTGAGAAACAATCCCCCCATCCACTAAAAATACTGTTGAAATACTGAGGACCTTTCAGCTAGCAAGCGGCCATCATCAAAGTAAACTTTGAAAGGTAGCAATGGTGGAAAAATTGAAAGCATTTGTATATCATTTTAGCATCGGCTAAGATCAAGAACTATTAGTAGTCCCAGCAATAATACTAAAATGAGGTTGGAATTAAGATCCCGGAAACACTACAACTCTACAAACAACTATCACACAGGCTAGGAACAATGATATATAATAGTGATAATTCAACTTTGCAGTTTATACACATTTTAAAAATAATTACACAACAACTCACTTGATAAATCGTTACTTATTAATCTTTACATTTATAAAAAATTTATCAATATTTTCAATAAATACTAGTTAATATTATATATATGCTTGAATAAAGGCGGTTTATATACAAACTATGTGGGAGTTATGTGAAATACCGGTCCTATTCTCAGGAAGACACGTCGTAAGATTGATCTCAGCTCAGCTTTTAAATCGAAACAAACTATTTCACATAAGGAGGGATAATATCTGGCAACGTGGACAGCAAACTGAAAAATAAAATAAACAAAATGAGTGTGTAATATGAGAAAACCTAATCTTCACAATGAAAATATAAATCATTTATGGGTAACATAATATGGCTACCAAAAGGTTATTTATGAACTGTACTGGTTGAATATTGTAGACAATGTGGTATCGAACTTCCATTGTCTCAAATATTTTTGATTTTCACTACGTCTTAAATGTTCCAGTTGATGACTAACCAGTTTCGTAAAAGTAAAGGCCACGTATTTCATTCTCCCCTATGTAGACGATTCCAGAGCTTCTTCGGCAACACATGAAGATGGATTCGACAGGAGAAGTTAGATACTGAGAACGAGTACTGGCCATCGACCAAGTATGTAATGCTTGTACTGCGCATGCCGTGAAAAACCTGTGCCGCGCTGTTTATGTTACGTTATTTAACTCCCATAACTATATTTAGATTTAAATATGCTGCGTTGTTATTTGATCATGTGTAGCTTATGTTGTTAGCGCAGGACAGTGAATGTGTATTTAGGATAGTAACGGGGAGCGGGTCACCAAACATCGAACCTACGAGTACCGAGGAGGAAACAGGTAGATGTTTCTGGAGATGTGAGGGAACTGAAAAGGTGGTAGTAGTACTGATTGACCAGCACTCAGCAGCATTCAGAAGGTGAATTGAATTTAGAATGCATTTTCATCACGTAATGGCTGATTCTATTCAAATTATAAAATTTTCGCTAGAATGGGAAATAACGTAGTTGTTGGTCCTAAGCTAATTCGAAACTAAATGGAAAAATGGCAATAATTTTTGAAAAATATGAAGAACTAAATTTTAAAAAATACGGTACACCATTTAATTATCGAAGTCCTAAAATGAACCAACAAATGGGTCAAAACATTTTTATTTTCTCTATTTGAATACAGACTTTTTACAAACGGAAACTGTCCATATATTTTATTAAATTTGAATGACTTTATAAGTAGTAAACCCAGAAACCTAAAATTAAATATATAAAAATTGATGAGCACCTCAAAGAGCGAAACAGCTGTTTGGAAGTAATAGACGTTTTTTCATTATTCGACCTAGAGAAACCTCAACTTGTCTATTGACTGCTAACGAAAATGTGGTCAATGCATTACCCCAGGAAGTTTCACTGCCTAACAATTGACAGGGAAAACAAAATATTACATTGCGAAATTCACATCCACAAATCCAGGATACTTCTTTATACTTTGTTGATAAACACTCTCTCATAGAATGTGTTCTTACTTTTACCATTTTGGTTTATAATACTATCAGACGTCGCCTCGAAAAGGGTTTTGTTAAAAGTTCACTTAGCGAATACATCTCAAACAACAAGCTTAAACTAAACTGAAAAACAAAACAAGTAATACACAATAACACGTTCTAAATCCGCTAAAAAATAATCAAACCTAAACAAGTTAAATGGAAAGTTGAGGGGCTATGTAAAGCTTGCACTAGCTCTACCGGGCGGAATTTCAAGCAGATCCGATGAAGGTTGCTTCGATAATTCAATATGAACCTGTTCGCCTACGCCGTTTTGGCTTGATGTTGGACCATGCGTACTAGCAGCTCGTTCGCATCTCTCCCTGCGCCGGTAGTAATATATGAAGAGTGGAAGTACTGGGGTGAAGTTAAAAATCAATTGGTGATTCGCGTATCTCCTTTTGGAACATAATCACAGTTTCATTGACAATCCCGATATTTTACATTTTCAGGAAAAATCACATAAGCTCAATATTCTAGAATGAATAAAAATTTTAAAACATTTAAGAACCAATAGTAACACAATATTAGATCACCACATATAATTCCCCACTCGATAACAATTTTGTAAATAAACTCCCACCCAAACCATTGCCTACCCCAACCCTAAATTTTTACCACAGTCAGCTTGATTTATCATATTTGAGGGCATAATTTTACATTTAGATTTAGTTGTAAACTCCACGCTTTGAGAATGCCACATTGTGGTGAAACAATTTGTCAGCATTATTAGAAATCAAATGTTACAAGTTTTTGGGTCAGTTTGAGTTTTAATCTCCAAATTTAGAATGTTGAAATTAAATAGAATCACACATTGCGTGATGAAAATCCATTATAAATTTAAATAAAACAACTATTAAAAGTTTGATTTTCACTAATTAAAAGTGACTAATTTGGCAAGGTCCGTGACTTCTTCAAGAGTACTTTGTAATATCTGTTTGAAGCTACGGTGTTAGCGAATATTAGTTTATTTCATTAGTGACGTGTTGTAGCAGCTTTATGTGCTACCCGCCACTGATTAAAAGTGAACTATAATTACAAAAATATACAAGGTAAAGGAACAATTCGAGGTAAGTCAAGAACTCAAGAATAAAATTTCTGATAGTGATTGGTGGGGGTCATAGGGGATGTGATGTTAGGGGTTCAACAGATATTGTGACATTTAATGCAGATATACAAAATTTGCGGACATTCATTTATATTGTGAATCAAAATAAACACATCGAGTATTAAATAAGTAATTCACTGGATTTCCGGGTTTTCTTTCGCGTTTACTAGTATCTATGCATTTAATTAGCTAGATTCAATCCGTTTCAAGTACATCAATTCGATAATTAGCCATACATTACTCATTGACACACAACCAATTTCAAAACACAAGTCGGCTGCAGACACATTTCATTAATCAAATTCATGTATTCTTTTCTAAATTACGTGGAAACACTAATTAACATGACAATTTTTGATAAAGATAAAAATATATTATCGAAACGTCAAAAAGAGAAGTGTTTAATTTTATTTTTAGTCATATTAAAGAACCATAGATATGGGAGCGAATAAAACTGTTATAGTTTCAATCTAAAATATTATTGAAGAAGTACTTGTAGAAATGAGGCGAGAAGAAGAGAAGAACATTAAATTCAATGCTGCTGTTCTTGAACTTACATGAAGTAGTTCAAACAGAGGTTATCTTACTTGCACAAATGGGCTGTTGTAGTCCAATGAGAGAATGAAAGAAGTTAAATTATTTTTCTAGTTTTGGCTTATGAAAAGCAATGATACTATAGGAAGTTGAGAAGCAATTTGCAATAACAGATAACCAAGCCCATGGTTTCGTAAAAAAAATATTATATATAAAAATTCTCGGGAAATAGGTCACAATAACACTTTGTTTTAACTATTCGTCTTAATACGACGAATAGTTAAAACAAAGTGTTATTGTGACCTATTTCCCGAGAATTTTTATATATAATTCATACTGGGTCAAGAATCTTATTATTAAAAAAAATATGTTATAAAAAATCATCTACATATCTAAACCAACAATGAATATGTTTTTTACCTAGAGGGGAACTCATTATGGTTTCTTCGATATAATACATGGAAATATCTGCCAAAAGATTATGAGGCCACAAAAAAAATCACAACAACAACATGCTCCTATCCGCCCCTTAGTATCCTATGTTAATAGTCCTACACATAATCTAGCGGTAAAATTAAATTCAATTTTCAAAAATATAAGTAACTTCAAGCCTAAGTATGCAGTAAAAAACTCATTGGTACTTTCAAACTTAATAAATAGATTAACTTTCCCTAAAAATGGAATTTTGGTATCTTTCGATGTTTCAAATATCCCATTGAATTTTTTAAAGGTATGATCAAGACGCGTCGTTTGAAGTTTTTTCAAAACATTTTTTATACAACTGTGCGTGTTAAGATGAACATAATAATGCATAAAGATAGTGTTTGGGTTTCTGAAACTACAATAATTTTTAGCTCAAATGTTATAGCGAGTAATTGAGGAAATAAAAAATTATTTCAAAGACCCTTTCCTGAATATTCGAGCCAGAATTGCGACATCAATCTCGTTAGCAGTTGCCGAGGTATGAACTTTTTTGATTTTAGCTGTAAAATGGCCAATTAAAACAATTGAAGGTTTAACATTTTCAAAATTGAAGTAGGCACTTTAGAGAGTACACGACATTTTTTGTTAATGTTTCGATACATCCAAACGAAAAAATTAACGTTTAATGATAGAATCCCCGCTCGAATATCCCCACCCCCTTTTTTCAAGCTAAGTTGATGGTATTATTTTCCAAAAATGTTAGTTTATTAGATTTTTATATAACAAATCTAATTTACGGCAAGATTTGTATCAAAAATTCGATACATTTTTTTTCAATTTTTAACGGTTGCACTATGCTAGACCGGTCAAAATTGTTCAATTAAAAAGATCTTTGAAATAATTTTTTATTTTCTAAATTACTCGCTATAAACAATTTGCCAACAAAACAATTATTATAATTTAGCAACTCTAAACTCTATCTTGAATTATTAGAATCATCCTAGCACGCACATTATCGGAATAAAAAACGAAACAAACGAGTCTTAATTAGACCATTCACATGAACTTTGATTTTCGATAATCCGTTCCTTTGTTTGTTGTTGTTGTGTTGGGCTATAGACAGTTAAATATAAATTAATTCCATACTTCGATTTTCTACAAAAGTAATTTTTGGTATTAATTATCGATTTTTTCTTAAACGGTTGGCATTAAACATCAGTTAAACAAAACATACGAAAGTATCATAAAGTCAACTTAAGCAGTAGAATCCGAAAATGCATTAAGAAATATAGCATTCATTTGAAATAATAATGTTGATGGCACAATTTCGTAAACAATTTTAAGCAACCTTATTCATAAAATAAAATTCACATTTATAAATGTTGTTACCGTTGTTGTATTAATGAAAGACACATGAATTCATATTTGCTACTTCAATTCCTGAAAACCAGACTAATGTCAGAAGCACCTTTTTTATATGCCAAAGGCGAAATTCTCTCTATTTAAGTATGGTTTCAATAGATATGTTTCACTTGCTCCATAATAGAATGTGCCTATTCTCATGTCTAAATGTAAGAATCATTTAGTACTGTTTTCAAGTTCAATCAGATGCAAATAAAAAGCAATTGACTTCCATCATAATTCGATCCCTAACCAACAAAATAACGAAATCAGCGGTGACAGGTTTATACCACTAGTCCAACATTCGTCACAAGAAATAATGTTTTCTGAACTACTATATAGCGTGTCGAAGATAAGGATGTCATCATGGAGTTATCCGAAACGGTAATAGATACAGTTTTGGTTAAATGAAAAAGTATAAAATTTTATTTTTGATTGCGAAGTAATTTTGGAAAAATTGAATTTCATTTTTTTTTTAATGTTACCGTCCGAGGTGGAACAAAATGGAAATCAGATTTAATATCCGCTATTTGGTTTTCATCAACTATCAACTTTTTTTTTAAATACGGTCGTGTCTTGTAATACAAATTTGAAAGTATTTTTCATTCTACACTTATTGATGTAATATTACATGTGATGGTACGATTACATTTCAGATTACTTTCAGCACTCATCAAGATTTTTTGAACAATTTTTTTAAACGATCCTGCATTCGAGTAAAATTAGTGAAATTGGGCAGTAATATTGAGTATGTAATATTCTGAGTTTAGTTTATATTCAGGATATTATCTTCCCAAATATTTGGAAACCCATCCTTGGAAATTCCACTTCGCACAAGATCACACAAGGGCGGACCGAGTACCAGAGCAGTCAACCACGTAATCGAACCATCACATATGTCGTTGTCGTTATATTTAAAAGAAAGTTAATGATGATTGTTGAAAACGAAACGTCGGATATGAAAATAAGAAAACTTATAAAAAGTTGCTCCAAAGCCGCGTTAATTATTGTGTTCCATCTCTGACGGGAACTCCAAAATTACCTTGATACCGAAAGTGACATTAAAAATTTTATACGTATGTATTCCCCATCAACTGCGTTCGATAATTAATGTTTAAAATAATTATGCAACAATCTTTTGATAAACACTGTTCACGATAAGAAAGAAATGACGTCATGGTTGGGAATTTAGTGCAACCAATTCATTTCAAAAATTTCTCTAAACAAGTGCCGCGAAGAAAATTTAACATTTTCTTTGGCTGCCGGATAAATCAGTCGATTTTATTCAATTGACTTGACATATGATATATTTGGATGTCCCAGCAGTCAATAAAATCGCAGGTAAACGAATCAGAGGTGCACTTGTAAGTCCAAGAAGAAAACGGTTTGTGGGCTAAAGTCGTTGTAAATGTAATGATTTTGGAAAATAGTTATTTGATCCAAATATTGCATAGAAATAACAATTTCTTATACAAAATTAAGCACAAGAGTTTAGTTGAAACGTGTTGGTGTTTTAGTTGGAGTGAATGTTATATTCAGTTACAGTTTGATAAAGTGCATAATTTTGTCTTATTTGTTAATATGAAAGATTTAAAGGAACTGTAATGTGTAACGCAGTTAAGTGAATTCATTTTAATTTTTAGAAAGGTTTTAAGTGAATTCTAAAACATTGAATACCAGGTCAACACTGTTTCACATGCTGCCACGACGTCTTTCATTTCTTATTGTGAACAGGCTATACATTCATTGTCTATTATAAATTCTTCGAATAATAAGACTATGTAACAAAATTCAACTTTTTGTTCTGCCTAACCTTTTCGATGTTTGCGTTCGATTCGACATCTATTTCGAATAATTAAAAGCCTTCTTAGAAGTTAAAAAGTTTGCTTTTGCGCTCAGGACCAATTTTTTTCCAAAAATCAAACTTCGCTGTTAATATCCTGGAATAACTTTTTATAAACTTGACTCAGCACCAGTCTATGATATATTAAATTATTCGCAATTGTGTGGAGAAGTGAGATAAACAGTTTAAAGTTGCATATGTAAGACTGTTTGGCTGCTACTTGCAGAAAAGTAAAAAAACGCATTCATCAAATTTGACGTAAAAATCGCCAAATAAAAAATCGTAGAGCCAAATACCGTTTTTTCGTATTTTGTATCTGTAGACTGACTCTTCACAAAGAGATCGATACTATTCCGAAGTCCATATGGACTTTTATTAAAAAGTTATAGCGCATTAACAGATTAAGTTTCGTGAAAATTCTCACATATTTAACACATCAAGGCCCAGGCAAAACTCAGCCTAATTACAGCCAAACTAACTACGCAGTTCATAGCATAAGTGAAAAAAAATTATCCGTTTTTTTTGTTTGGTCAAATTGATTGTTTGAACAATAAACAATCATTTAGTGGATTCTGTGAGTCGGAAAAAGGCCGAAAAAAGCAAATATTTAAGAGCCTAACGAGACTCTGTCCCCTCCCCGTTTTCGAAGATGCTGAACACGATGGCGGTGGTTTAAACTCTTTCTGAGTTGACCGTCACCCCCAAACGGCCAAAAACAACCCCCAAAAAGGGTGAAACGCGGATATACCGACGTATTCCGAGAAAAACCGCGTCACCTCCAGTTTCCGAGGATGCTGAACACGATGCCGGTACTTTGGAATTTCTCCGAGTCAACCCCACCCCTTAAATGGCCAAAAACAACCCCCGAAAGGGGTGAAACTCGGATATACCGACATATTCCGAGAAAAACCGCGTCACCTCCCGTTTTCGAGGATGCTGAACACGATGCCGGTACTTTGGAATTTCTAAACAACCTGAAAGGGGTGAAAAAAATGTTTTATATGGATATATAGTGGATATGTAGTTATATGCGTCTATGAAACAGTTTTATATTTGTATATATAGTTAATAAGTAATTGTACGCGGGAAATAAAAATGTTCATGATTTAATAAAATAAACTATGTAAAATTGTACCACTGATTCCATGCAGATTTTCTCACCTAAAAACCACCAAATAACCTAGCCAGACACGATGTATACGCCTATTTTTCAGGGTGAACAGTCAGTCAACAAATGTGGAAACATCATCCGGTGTGTATTCAATGATTTGTTATACATTTTCTCTTTTCGGATTTTTCTTATCCACTTCATAAATTCAGGGTATCAAAGGGGTAGTTGTTGTCCGTTTCAGCGGTTAGTTTGCTTCGGGGAGAAGATCCAGAATCACCATCGTGTTCAGCACACTCGAAAACGGGAGGTGACGCAGTTTTTCTCGGAATATGTCGGTATATCCGAGTTTCACCCCTTTCGTGGGTTGTTTTTGGCCATTTAAGGGGTGGGGTTGACTCGGAGAAATTCCAAAGTACCGGCATCGTGTTCAACATCCTCGAAAACGGGAGGTGACGCGTTTTTCTCGGAATATGTCGGTATATCTGCGTTTCACCCTTTTTGGGGGTTGTTTTTGGCCGTTTGGGGGTGACGGTCAACTCAGAAAGAGTTTAAACCACCGCCATCGTCTTCAGCATCCTCGAAAACGGGAGGGGTGGGACAGAGTCTCGTTAGGCTCTGAAATATTTTCATATTTTTCCGACTCACAGAATAGTGGCTTCTGACGGTCAACTCAGAAAGAGTTTAAACCACCACCATCGTGTTCAGCATCCTCGAAAACGGCGGGGGGGTGGGGGGTTGGGGGTACAGAGTCTCGTTAGGCTCTGAAATATTTTCATATTTTTCCGACTCACAGAAGCCACTAAATGAGCGTTTTAAAAATATACAATTGCTAGGTTTGCGACAAAAAGTTCGTAGGTCATAGTAACTTTGTTCGCCAAGTCGATTGGCACCCTCAAATAGACGAAAATTTGTTGATTTATGACAATTGTTTAAACAATCAATTTGGCTAAACAATAAGACACAGGTAATTTTTTTTCATTGATTCTATGATCTGCGTAGTTAGTTTCATTTTTTTTGCACTTTCCTGAGCATGGATCTAACGGACTTTTCAACAGCTGAATTGTTTATTAGCGTTTTAACAATAAACAATTGTGCAAAATGCGAGGATAAGTCCATATCTCGTAGTAATTTGGTCTTCTAAGTCGATCGGCACCCTCAAATCGAAAGAATTCTGATGATTTTTTACAATTCAAAGAATTATTTCGGCATAAAAAGAAACACGGGTAATGTTTTTTTCCACTTATGCTATAAACTGCATAGTTAGTTTGGCTGTAATTAGGCTGCGTTTTGCCTGGGCCTTGATGGGTTAAATATCTGAGAATTTTCACGAAACGGTTAACGCGCTATAACTTTTTAATAAAAGTCTATATGTACTTCGGAATGATTACAATCTCTCCGTAATGAGTCCCTCTACAGATACAAATTGAGAAAAAATGGTATTTGGATCTGAATTTGGTTCTATTTTTTATTTGGCGATGTTTAAGTCAAATTTGATGAAAATGTAGCGTTTTTTTTTTTACTTTTCTGCAAATAGCAGCCAAACAATCTTACATATGCAACTTTTAACTGTTTATCTCACTTCTCCACACAATTGCGAATAATTTGATATATCGTAGACTGGTGCTGAGTCAAGTTTATAAAAAGTTATTCTAGGATATTAACAGCGAAGTTTTACTTTTGGAAAAAAATTAGCCCTGAGCGCAAAAGCAAACTGCAAACTTTTTAACTTCTAAGGTGGCTTTTAATTATTCGAAATAGAATCGAATCGAACGCAAACATCGAGAAGGTTAGGCAGAAAAGTGAGTTACATAGTGTAATTAATCAACATACGTATATCGACTTGATTAAAGTTCAATGATTGGTATTGATAACTTAAAAGAGTATTATGTACTTTACTTGAAGCAAAATTATCGATTGGAGTCATAATATATAATGTCATATAAGCAATGGTCCAACAGATGAACAGTGGATGTCTTGGCTCATTAACATCTCACAAGCTTTTGTTACTGTATTCAATGTATTTTGCTTCTGTATATCGTCCGACAAATATTTCTTTAGAAAATTCATACAATTTCATACAAAATCGTATGAGAGAATATTATTTGTAAAAAATTGCGTTTTATCTTCAGATTAGATCACTGAATGACATTAAGATGCAACGATACAAGGAATGTGTACAATGAATCCTATGTTTTGGGTAAAAAAAATGTTTGAAAAGGAAATACATAAACACAGTGTCTTACCCTATTATCTGGCATTTTCAGTAGTCTTGTCAAAACTAGCAAAAGCAAAGAAGTCCATTCGTCTCTATGAGTCTCACTTTGTAATTTCAGAAAATACTCTAATGCTTCCTGACATACACTGATCAAAGTATTTTCGATAACGTTCCAGTCTTTTCGTCTCACTTCATCACAATACATTTTGAATAATATCCTCAACAAACAAGCCAAACTCTGCGTTTCTTGTTTCAATAAGTTCGGCTTAACAGAACCGCGATAACCAGCTTTCCACAATAGATTTCGTTGTTCGTGATTCAGATTGAATGTTTTAGCAAATCGGTGCGATTGCAGCAAACAATCTGTCAATTGGAGCAGATGTTTGGAGCTCAGCAACCGATACATCCCTTGCTCTTCGCGTTGACTTTCGTTCAACATACCGTTTCCTGCCATATCCGCCGCTGCGAGGGCTAACGTTTCAGCATCTTCTTTTCTGGATGTAGCTGGATAGAACACTATATTGTCGATTGTTTGTATTAGTTCCAGTTGAACTGCACTTTTGATGATCAAACCATTTAGAACAGTACTATCAGAATTTTTTATTTCGTTTATACTAGGTCGTTTAAGGATTCCTTTATTGATTCCGATGTCTCCGTTTTGCTCGATTATTGCAGTCGTTTTGATAGAATCTGGTTTCCAAGAAAGAAGTGCTACTGGAATAGTAGAGTTAAATATGTCTAGTATGCACTGACATGTTTTATCCCATGTTTTGTCGGTAAATTTTTGTCCGTTGGAGTTGACCAAATTTTCCAAACAATTTGTTCCAGATCGTGCCAATTGTTCATTCTCCTGTTGAACGCACCAGTGCAACTGAGCATATAATTCTTCTAACAGTAAAGGACCAAGTGTATCGAAATACTGAGTGAATACGTCCACAATGGCATATAACGCGTGGTTGCAAGTAGTCGTCATCCATTCCGCTTTTTCGGTGTGTTGCTCGGGTAATTTCATGTTATCGAAAATTCTAAACAATATTCTGAACAAATCTTTCCACCAATGGGGACTGAACATGTCTCCGTAAGTTTTTATGATCTCGAAAAGAACAGTTAAGGCTCTCGTTCTCACGTCCAATTTACACCTGTTAACCACACAAGACAGAGAAAACAAAAGTGGGAACCATCCACGCACCCACACACGATCGTCTTCTGTAACCGTTATATCGTTCTCCATACCAGCATGTTCGGCAAACAAATGCGGCGAAGTACTGACGTTATAGGCACATGCACGAACCAAACGTATGGCTTCCATGCTGGTATCGGGGAATCGAGCATTGCAAGCGAACTCCGATAGACACTTTACTGCGTCTTGGAACGAATCAATCATCGAAGGAAACTGTTTATCGTACAGCTCGTTGATTATCTTCCCAGTCGTTTGGAACGCCAACTCGACTATCGCCTCTTCCTGGTCACTCGCTGCCAAATGGAATACCGAGAAAATATTTTTCCATCCAGACTTTATGTTGTTCGCCCGCGAATTGACCATCTGTGCGACGCACCTCACCACCATGTCTCGTATCGTCGCCGAAACGTTTTTCTTCATGATGTGTTCGAACGGTCGGAGGAAATCCTTCTGGAAACGGAAATTAGCGAATTCGCCTTTCTCAATGAACTTCATCGACAGCTGTCTGAGACTATCCACCGCGAAGAAACAAATCTCTTCGTTTGTATTGCAACCGACGGTATTGAAGTGTTCTCCGAGGACCTGCCAGATTCTGGACCACTGCAAACGGATCCTGCCCATATTGTAATAAGAAATTTCGACGAGTTTCTGTAAGGAAAACATCCTCGGATGTCCAGGATACGCGAGTTCGTCCAGTGATACTCGACACAAAGCTTTAACGAAATCAACGATCGCGTCACCGTCTAGTCTGGTAGATCCAGTGAATATTCGATCGACCGCCACAACGACACTTTGGGAACTGGTTTGGCCGATATGCTCCTTTGAACTCGGATCTGGCGGTTTATGGCCCGGTCCCGATAAAAATTCAGGTCGAACCCCGGTTCCGATTAATTGGGCAAGTTCTAGTTGTGATATGCATTTCAAAATCTCTAGCCAGCTAGTGCCGAGGTAATTACCATCGGTGTGAGCCACCATTATCAAAGTTTTAATAGTATCAATATTCTTCGCTTTCATATCCATTATCGGAGAATTGGCCGTCAACAGCGTGAATCTCGCTAATGCCTGTACGTACGCGTCTCTCTCCAAGCTCATGTGAAATATACAGGCGATTCGTATTGCACATCTGATACCGTCCAAACATAAAGATGCCACCTCAGGGTCGTCACAATCCTGTAGATCTACACTGAAAGCTGCTAGAAACGAGGTCCACGCCATTTTGAACATAGGACGAACGTGCTCCAAATGCTTCGCCAATGTGAAAGGTGTCTGTACGTGCGATACCGATTCCATTAAATTTTTCGCAGCCGTAGAAATCGCTTCCATTTCCATATTAAATAATATCTTTCTCCTCTTTTCACTGTTTATTTGTTGCTTACCAGGTTTGTTAACGGTAGCTTTCATTTTGATTTCGTGGCCGGCTATCTCATCGTATATTTGTGAGAGATACTCCTCAGGTACATCCTTACTTTCTGTGCTGCATCTGTTCAATTTGATGTACTGTTCCTTGGTCATCTTATTTTTAACTTGAGGGGAATGTAGATCTGTCGTTAGCATGATTATAGAGAAACCCAAAACGTACGCCGTGTCTGCACTTGCAAAGTATGTGTTGTTTGGATTACAACCGCAGTATCTACTAGCGAACTTCTCCATCAATCTGTAAGATACAAATCACAATTGATCAATACATGTTATGGTAACATTCCACCTAATGTAATACTGATTATAATAATAATTGTGTTGTTGTTAAAGTTATTAAATTACATTTACAGCAATTATACATTTTAATACATATATAATATATCAGTATATTTTATATGAACAAGATAATTTTATATTTATTATTTAATTAATTTTCTTACATTTCAGCCTTATTTGGGCTTCAGTTTGTAGGAAAATGTAAGTATTCATTTGATTTCAACAACAATAATAAAATCTACATTGGATCAAAATCTAGTGTAGATCACCTAACAATAAAGAAAAACAGAAAATTTAAATGAAGTAAAAACTAAAAATTAATGTATGACATTTGTGTTTAATATGTCGTTTCTTCGGAATCTTCGGAACTTTATTTCCCTTATATTTTAAAGCACATTTCAATTATTTTATTGTTCTGCAATATCCAAGCATGTATTTTATTATTTGCTAATTATTTATTGTTTTTGATTTGTAGTTTGTTGGTAATAAATGGTATAGTTTAGGATCCAAGTAACTTGAATGTCTTTGACAGGAAGTCTTGTACGTTTTAGAGGTGATTAAAAACTTCTTTGTGCGAGATCTTATATTAATACCATGTGCCGAGTGTTCTATTATTTTTATTGCTATACATAAACTTAATGGTGACAATAGTATTGTGGACACTCGTGATTTTCGATTAATTGGAGGTGGTTCATGATAATGAAATAATTCCATACAACCAGAAAAGGAACGTCGTAACAGGTACAGTTGATCAGTGGCGGCTCCTCGAAGGAGGCTAAGGAGGCTCAGCCTCCTCACCAATTTATCTTAATGATCATTCTCCATTTTATTTCCTGTTTCTCTGATAATTTTTAAAATTTTACAATTAATTCTCCGTTCTCAGTAGTTATTTTTAATCTGGCAACGGTGCCCTGAGGCTAGACTCTCTATATATCTCAAACGCTGAGCATGTGTTGTTCAACGCAGTTGCCGTTTTTCCGACCAGTCCGAACGCCAACTGGGTAAATCAGCGAAAATGGCAACACCCTCTGGAGGCTAGCCTGCGGCAGCCGCTAGCAATCTATGACATACGAGACGTGCGTTCTGCCGACTGCTGAGTAGGTCAGTCAGTGCTTGTTTGTTTATGTGTTGTCACGCCAAGTAAGGTTAGATTGTTGTCTGTTGTAAATTTAAAATGAGTGTTAGTGAGTTAGTTGCTGCCTTTTAGAAAATCCATTTAGTGAATTAACGTATGATAAAAGTGTTTCTTTTAAATAAACGGCCTTTACCGGATTTGAAAGGATTAGTAATGTCAGGTAACTATCAAAATCGATCATTGTTAATACTAACAGTAATATTGACAAGACGAAGTTTTAAAAAAATCATTGATTTCCCTGTAATGCTCCAACTCGATGGAATTTTACATCACGTGCAGTATTTACCCACATAAAAATAAAGACAAATTAATTGAAACATTTGATTTCGTATTAAACAGTGATGACTTTTCAACAGATCAGGTTTCATTAAATGCTGCTGTTGGTTTAAAATCTTATTTAGAAAATGAAGAATTTTTGTTTTTTCTTGATAATTTTAAATCAATATTTGAACAAACTGATCTTATTTTTCAAATTTTACAACATAAAATTCAAGAGATCGTTTGAAACATCTCATTGGAAAAATTTCAAGTTTCCGTAATACAGAATTTCATTTTAATATTTTATTTGAAAATTTTTCAACTGATGAGGCTCCTCCCGCGAAAAGGAGGAAAACATATAATTTGGTAGACAAGAAACTACATTAAGTATAAACAACTTTTTTATGAAATTTTAGATACTATTAAAGGTCAAATTGAGATTCGATTTTCCGATTTACATGAATTGAAGTTTTTTGACATGACGAATAGAAGATTTTTCGAATCTTTTTCAAAAGAGTTCCCCAATACACTTTAAGATAACTCAGTTCTAAAATATAAATTTTTTGATAAAATAGCACGGCACAATGAATTATGCGTTATATACTCGGATAAAGATATTTTAGGCCAGTATGACAGTCACGCCGATATGATAAAATATATGATAGACAATGATTTGTAACAAGTTTTACCTCAGTTTTATAAACTACTTTGTTTGTCAGTCACCATTTCTGTCACGTCGGCATCGGTGGAGAGATCATTTTCTACTCTCAAACGAATTAAAACTTACATGCCAAATACAATGGGCCAAAATCGTTTATACAATGTTAGTTTAATATCTATTGAAAAAGATTTAGTAAAACACTTAAAACAAAATGATACATTTTTTGATAATATTATTGATCATTTTTCGCAAACTAAAGACCGTAGAATTCCGTTAATATATAAAAAAATAGAATTAATAAAAAAAAACAAAATATGAAAAATTCCAAAAAAAAAGAAAAAATATTAAAAATCCAAAAAAAAATCAAAGACAAAAAACGAACAAAAAAATTTTTTGCCAAGAGAAACTCTATACCTCCACGTTGGTTCTTGCTGGGTAACAATTAATTTTGTTACTGAAGTAGCTGGTACGGTCGCTGTGCAAAGGTTAAAAGGCTGTGAATAGAGTATATTTTTACAAAAACGTTTTATGTCCAGCCTCCTCTCTCAAAAATTCACGACCCTCCACTGCAGTTGATTCAGCAATGATCTTAACTGATCCTGAATTTCGCGAATCCGAAATATCCAAAGCAAATTTTCTTCCAGAAAATATGTATTCACTTAAATTCATGAACGGAGTCTAAGGTCATAAGAACCAAAAATTTCAACAGCTTTAAAAAACACGAGAATACCACGAAACATAAATACAATTTTGAACATTTTGAAGTCATTCAAAAAATTCAAATGTTTTTGGAAATGATACAGATTAATAGACATTAATCTAACTAGTCCACATTTGTCAAATGACAGGGCACTAACCCCTAATAAAGAAAACAGCAACTGGACCAATTTTGCAAGCTGATTTCACGTCTGAAATCGAAGTGACAATGCTCCAGAAATATCCACTCATAGACCGGTGAATTGAGTTCCTGAGATATGGTTTCAATATGTTCAGACATTTCTGTTTTTATCTGGGAGATTGTAAAATATCGCTATATCCTCCAAATAATAATGTCTTACGTTCGATTTTCAATAAATAAAATACAATTACTTTATTAAATATCACTAGATGTATCAAACAGTATGCAATATGGAACTTTAATAGATCATGGTTCTATGTTTTCAAAAATAAACTGTTGTGGTTCGAAATTGGAATCAAAAGCTCCAATTAACCTACTGATATTTAATGAAGTAAATGTTTAATAGTGATATCGGCCAAAAATCCTGCAGATATTTTGGGTTCCATTGATTTAAACAAGAAATTAGATTTATATAGTGAAGATATGTTTTTTTTTACTTGTTAGTACGGAAACATTCAAAAGTTAGCTCAATAAGATTTCTTCATTTTTATTTTATCTTTAATATACAGGTGTTCCGTCTAAAACACACATTTGGAGTATTTTGAGTTCTAATGATGATACAATCTGAAAATTTGTACACGGCCATAATCGATTATTTGCGGTTCAATGTTAATTTTTTCAAAACGATGACAATTCCGGTTATAACAGACGTGGACTTCAACTTTGTTATTTTAATGAAAAGCTATATTTTCTTTTCCCTTTTCAGATTCCCCAGTTTTTTGAGATGATCTCCATCAGCTTTTTCTATACCTAACTCTAGCCGTTTTCGAAATATAATCAGAATTTTTTTTGAGTTTACACCTTTCTCTTTGAAAAACAATAAATTTCGAATTAATACGGTTGTCCAATTCATTTCCCTATGCAATATGGTTGTTTGAAAATTAGCTTTCCAGTATTGAGAATAGAATATGAAATTTTCCGGATACAGCTTTCTACATAGAACATTATTGATCGGTGGATTCAGTGATATATAATAAACAGAAATGACAGAATATATTGAAAACATATCTCAGGGACTATATTCTCCGGTCCATGAGTAGATTTTTCTGGAGCATTCATTTCATAGTCACTGATTCAGACTGAAATCATTTTGCAAAATTGGTCTGGTTGTTAAGTATCCCTCAGATTTATTTATTACTAAGAATTATGTTGTATATTTGTGATATCATTTACATAATTTAGATTTTTCTTAATCATTTCCAAAAACATTTGACTTTTTTGAATCACTCCAAAATGTTTAAAATTGAATTTGTTTGGTGGTATTCCCATGTTTCAAGTTCGCTTAGAAAAATATTGACTATGGAAGGGGAGAGTGGACTGCCCATTACACATGTTTCTAGTAATATTTGTTGAAAGTATAATAATTTTGCTCCATACATAAAGACGAAAGGATCAAATATTCTGAACCGTTTGTATCGGGGATATTAATTATGAAAGCCATTTCTCTAGAATGTTTATTGACTCAGGGATTGGGGTATTTGCAAATACTAAAAAACGTCAAATGAAACTATAATATTAGCAGATTCAATTTTGAGATCTTTCAATTCCTCAATTACAGACAAAATTAATTGTGAGTCATGTTCAAAATGCTATGTGGGTTAAAATTTAAGAAACATTCTAACTCGTTATAAAGAACATTTTGGCCAATCTGCATTAGCAGAACATATTTTAAATGCAAGTCACATCATTTAACAAGAAAGTTTATCACTTTTAAAACACAGTACAGACAAAGATCTAGATAATGTAGAAGGGATAAAAATGTATATGCAAAAAAGCAATTTATTAAATTCAGATTTATCTCCAACTGAGAGTTATCCTTTATTTGCATTATTGGTCCCAAATAGTAGTTAAATAGGCACATTTAGTTTTCTTATTTAGATGATGGCTACTTGGTAGCTGAATGGTCCTTAAGAGTACTTTAATAGTATTTTTAGTGGATAATGGTGATTATTTCGTACTTATTAAAGCTATAGTATCCACAGGAACTCTTCTAGTTTATTACAAAACTAAGGTTTACTTGGCTAACTATTACTGAATTTATTTAATACATGTTGATTACTATTTCGAACTTCAGTTCATTTTGAAAACATTCAATGAGACAAAATTGGAAATTGAAATAATTTAAAGGTGCTAAACAAACAATGTTAAGTGGTGTAATAATCCGACGGATTATTACTTTTGGGTAATAATGAATAATTCAATTTAATTCGAAAGGAAAGTTTATAAATTTTTATATCTTGATAGAATATACGATATGTCTGGCGATGTTTGTAATCCGAATCCTCTTTCCGAGGCACCGACTCATAGGCCAGCCAGGAACCATGCTTAGCAAACGTAGCACTACGAGGTCAATGGTACTTTTTTCCCTGAGTCAGGATAAGTCCACGTGGAGTTGAGAAGAGCCGTCACTTACGATTCTTTCGCCTAGTCAGATTCCTATAGGTCATTTTAATAAGTTATGGGCGGGCTCTGCTCCCGGTATTCTAAATTAAATATATTTTCTAAGCTTTGCGCAAGGGGATTGATTGGATTGGATTAATTTTATATTCGTTTGCTGTGTTATGATGTACTAACTTTTGTTAACTTTTATTCAATATATATTTATTATTTAATTTGATTAACGAGTTTAACTGGTAATTCCTAATAACCTCTCAGCGAATACGACCTTCAGAATTTACGGTTGAATAGATATAAAGACGTAATTGTACGAGGTGGTCCCTTGGACGGGAACACGGCATCGTAGTCAAAAACAGTTTCTAGGTGGGCTGAATTATACACCTAATGGTGGCAGCATAAAAGAACCTTAAGGATACACGGATCAACTAAGGTCTCTGATACTCGAGCTGGTTCCAACAAACAATTCTCAATTCATTCATTCAACACGTCGATGAGGTATTAACGCTACCTGAAATAATACCCAGACGAGGTTCAGCAGTGATATAGGCCTTCAAACCTATTCACTTGCCTGGAACAATTAAATCTGGAGTAATTTCAGATTTATGAAACATACGCTCGGCGCACTATTACATTGGTATGTTGAGTGGTAAGTTACAACGGAATTTCTGAAACTAATTTACTAAATTATAAGCTGTTTCTGAAACTAGTTTCCAAATTATAAGCTGATAAAAGGTGTTCCATGAAAAATTATATTAGGGAAATTGAATTTGACCAGCATGGGATGCAAGGCTTTAAATCTAGGTTATTAATTTGAAAGATTAATTTAATGTTAGCATATAGCCTATTCAATTTCACTCAATAAACCCGCCCTTTTGAAGAAGTTAGATAAAATGAAAAGTATTATAATAAGCATTGAATATTTGGCTGTAATGATTAACAAAATAATGAAAAAAAAATCTCTCTGATATACCAAACAGCACATACCCTAAGAAAAATCAGACAAAAAAATTGTATCTATAACTTATTGTGGAGCATTCTCAAAGCTATGAGTTATCAACTAAAGCAAAATCTGAAATTATGTTCTTAAATATTAGAAATCAATCTGAATGTGGTAGAAATAGATAGATGGGGTAGAGAAAGGTTTGGATGGGAATTTATTTACAAAATTGTTGACAAGGGGTGAATTATAGGTATCGTTTTGGTCATGAATATATTTTTCCGACGACCACATGCGAAAATGACAAATAGCACACTATTTAGTTACTTCGAAAATGACAAATATCACCCTAGAGATGAAAAGTTAAATATCACACTAGAGTGATATGTGTATCTATAGCTATATGTATTGCATAATGGAATTGAAGTGTGCTTTGAAATTATAATTGCGAAAACGTCAGATAAACTTTAGAAGTGTCAGTTTTGCATATGCATCATTCTTACCATATACAAAACCGTGAAAATAGTATCTAAAATTCCATAAAACATGGATGCAGGGATTAATAGTGATCAATGTACTCCACCTGAAATTGAAGAGGCCGCAAAATTAACGTCACTAAATTTACTGCCTGAAAAGTCCAAAAGAAGGTACGAATACGCTTACGATCAACTTCTTTCATGGCGAAGAAATAAGGAAATAAGAAGCTCCTTTTCTGAAAACGATTTGCTTGCATACATGGGTGAACTTTCCAATAGAATCCAATGCTCAATATTATGGACTAATTATTCTATGTTGCATACCACTTTATCCATTCACCACAATGTAGATATCTCCAAATATAGTAAACTTAAGGCATTAAAAAAAAGGAAAAGTGACGGATATAAACCGAAAAAAGCTAAAATGTTGACGCAACAAGAATTTATAAATAAAGCTTCCGATGAGATTCATTTACTTACAAAGGTAAGTCATCGGTATTTAAACAAAGTCTATACATTTATTTAATTACGTTTTTTTTAGGTTGTGTTGGTTATGGGTATATCTGGTGCATGTCGCAAGCAAGAACTTACCCAGTTATGTATAAATAACATTGAAGATTTGGGGACTGCGGCTGTCATTCAAATTAATAATACAAAAAATAAATGCTGTCGCAAGTTCACTATTACTGGAAACTTTTATAGTATATAAAAAATATGCCAATCTAAGACCGCCAACTACCGAAACACGCTTTTTTCTTAATTATAGAGAGCAAAAATGCACAAAAAAAGTAGTGGGCATTAACAAAATTCGAAATATACCTAGAGTAGTGGCTACATTTTAAAATCTAAAGGATTTTGAAAAATACACAGGGCACTCATTTCGCCGTTCATCTGCTACTATATTAGTAGATGCAGGAGGAGATCTAACTTCTCTGAAGATATGGGGGTTGGAAATCGTCCAAAGTCGCAGAAGAATATATTGATGATTCTGCTACTTACAGGTTAAATATTGCCAATAAAATTATGGGTGCCATCAGCAGTACTTCGAAAGCCGTCACTCCGCCTCTTCGAGATACTGACATCGAGTCTACTATTGTACATAGTGTACAAATAACAGAGAGAAATCTGTCTAACTCCTCATTGCAAAATCCATTACAATTCACTAATTGTAATAATAATAATATTACTTTTAATTTCTACAATTCTTAGCAGTAATCTTGTTCAATTATTACTTTTCTTTGTAAAATTCTCAAATTCTCAAAATAAAGTGAAAATATATTATTTTTTTTGCAATTATGCATTAATCTGTGGTCGTCGGAAAAATAGTGTACATTACTTGTGTGGAAAGTCCCATTTCACACTCGTGGGATTCTCCCACTCATGTGAAATGGGTCACTTTCCACACTAGTAACGTAATATACTATTACTTTTGTATTTAATGTTAAAATTTCTATGGATTCTAGAATATTGAGTTTATGTAAAATATTACGATATTTTATTACCATCAACACGTATTAAACAACTTCAGTGGTAATTAACTAAGTAAACTTTAGTTCAATTGTTAACTCATAATAACATACAATTTGATGAGAAATATGATGAATTGTTATATTTCTATAGTATTCACATAAAAGTCAGAATAATTTCCAAATCACCTGTCAATTTTCTGCGCTTCTCCTGGTAATCGAAAACCATCAAGAAAATTTCTAAGTGCAGTCACAAAATCCATGTTGTTAAACTTCATTTGGTCCACATAAGCACACATAACCCCTTTACAAAAATCGTCGTTTTCTCCTAGGAAGTCGCCAATGATAGTCTTGTCTATCCGATCGTCGTTTTCCAAAAATTTGGCCACGTCTTCATATGTCAACCCCAAGAGGCCTTGTTCTTGAAGAAATGTAATCCCTTTACGTGGTTTTTTATTGAACATGTCGATTCCTGTTTCCCAAACCTATTGTTAAATAAGTATATTTCAATCTTTTGCCAGTTTATAAAACATTGATTGAAATTGAACATTTATACTTCCACATGTGGATTACTTTGTTCTATACATATGTATATTTAATTTAATTCTACTTTCGAAATTGTCCAGTATAGGTGGAAAAATTAATTATGTTTTCATTTCAATTAACAATGGCAATTAAATAGATCCAATGATAAAAGTTGAACCCCAGTGTGAAATATTTTTTATATCATTCCTTTTATAATATCATCTAAAACGTGCCCCAGATTATACGATCCGTCCTACTACAGGATGTACAACACAAAGTTGATACGACCGGTTGAATAGTTTAATGGCGTTGCAGTACTACTTACAGTACGACGCGGTAGTTAATTTTTGTGATACCAACAAACTGTTTAGAAAATAATTTAATAACTAGGAGGTCGGTCAGTACGCTGCGCATATGCCCAAAGAGCTAAGAATGAGTGAGTGAGTGCTTTCGCAAAAGCCGATCAAAAGCGCGGGCCACAATCTGTCTAGAATTAAGGTGCAGCAAAATCGGAGTCACCGTTCGACCGCCATGTAGAAACCAACAACGTGCCGTATGAATCGAAAGGAAGGACTTCATTCACTCACCCTGTTTTTCGCATAAGCCGATAAAAAGCGCAAGCCGCTGTCTGTCTAGTTGGAAGAGCTCGATTATTTTTTCTATAATCGGCCAGATAGTTAGCGCACCGAACAATGCACGAAACAAAGCAAATAGCATCGAGTATTTCAACGGACCGCTCTGCTCATTAACTAGAAAACAGCTAAAGGTACGATATTGAATTTACAAACCAGTAAATTTATGCTGCGAAAATTTTGACTGAACCGGAGTCACCGTTCTACCGCTATGTAGAAACTAACAACGTCCCGTATGAACGGAAATTAGAATATACATCGTTCGCTACGTTCACTCCGTCTTAATAATTCGAATAACCTTAGTTGAAAGTATGTACGTCTACACAAGGCAAAGTAACAACACGTCTATTAGTCCCAGACAGCTGTTTCGCTCTTCTCTTCGAAGTCGAGAGAAAAGTGAAACAACTGTCTAGGGCAAATAAACATGTTGTCATTGTTCAACCTGGAGAACCAAAACTTGATGTTTTAGTTTTTGTATATAAGCCACTAATCAGTGGTGGGAAAAAACACAATCTTTAAGTAGATATTCTCAATTTGTCATAACGATTTTTAAAGGTGTTAACAAATGTAGCACACACAACATCACAAGGGAGACTATTAGACTCCTTCTGTTCGGAAGGAAGCCCTGACGTGATTTGAAGTGTCAAGACTAAATGGGTAACCTAAATCGTACTCGAATAAACTATTTAAAATACGATAGGTTACGATAAGATTTCCTTGAAGTGACGTTCCATAGCACGGTTGGTTATATCTAACTTTAATGTCCTCGATAGTGAAACAATTAAACCAGAGGATGTACCACCTCCCATCCTAAGAGGCAAAATTATGGGTCAATTAATTTTGCAGCTGGATTTCCGACAAGGAAATTTCTATCGGAAATTGTTAATGTACCTATACAATATTATTAAGATTATGATTGTTATTAAGACGATGATCATTCAAACGCTAGTGGATGATTGGAATTGTGGTATTCGAATTTCTTCTATTTTCAGCTTCGTGTGTTCTAGTTCTTTTACCAATGGGTGTATTTCATCTAAGTTTGCTGATTCCAAGGAAAGAGGTGGACTTTAATGTCCTTGATAGTGAAACAATGAAAGCACACATCACTGGAGGGTGTAACATGGTCTGTTGTACAAAGGCGCAGTACAGGGTGTCCCATTTTGGGTACTTTTGCGGGGTATCTCCTTTATTTTTAAAGATAGAGAGTTGCGGTTTTCGCGACACTGTGCTACTTTTTCGTAAAACTCAAGATGCCGTCAACAGAATTTTCATAGCCCTTTTAGTTTTTAAGATACAGGGCATTTCTGAAAATGTTGCATTTTGTGACCCCCCTCGTATCTCCCTTATCCTTCAACTTATCGAAAAGGTAAAATAACATTCTAATAGATTTTTTTCCGTAGAATGCAGTGGTGTAGATAACTTTTGTTACATATTTACTGTTTTTGAGTTATAAAGTAAACTTATGTTTTTTTAAATGGAACACCCTGTATATTTATAGACTATAAAATTTGTCTTTTTTTTACCTTTTCAAAAATATATGATAGTATAAACTTTTTTTCAGAAACACGCAAATAATTGACAATTTTCAGAAATTAAATACATATTTTAATAGTAGGCTATGGATAACAATAATAAACAAGTGCAACTTACATATTACTAACAAATAATTGGATACCTTGTATATAGGTATCTATTAAAAAAAATTCCCATAGATCTTTTTTCTAACAGTAAGTTTGTAACAACAGTTTTGTGGCGTAAAGTGACAATATAACAAAAACACAAAAAAATAACATTATTAAAAAAAATTAAATGTGATGTTCAAATTGACCACCATTTTCTCTAATGCAAAATTGGCACATCTTTGAGATTCTTTGAATAGCGTTCAAAAGAACCATTGTTCTCATTCGCAGATTTCGAAAAGCTAAATGAATTGCCTCTCGAAGTTTTGCAATGCCGTCATATCGAGTTTTATATACTTCATTTTGTATATAACCCCATAAAAAAAAATCTAAAATTGAGAGATCTGGTGATCGTGGAGGCCATCTAACAGGTCCGTTGGTACCTATCCATCTTTGAGGAAAGTTATTATTTAGAAAGGCCCTTAAGAGCCTAGAGTTATGACTTGGGGCACCATCTTGCTGTAGGTAAACAGCATTATACTGGGCTAATGGAATGTTTTCGAGCAGTTCTGGAATAACTTCCTCAAGAATTTCTAGGTATCTACGTGCTGTAAGACCTCCTTCAAAAATCCTATAAACTATATGTCTACCCAAAATAAAACATGAAACCCCAACTCCAAAGCGTCCTTGTTGTGCCCTTTCAAACATTAAATGCAGATTTTCACTACGCCAGTTCCTGGTATTGTGACGATTGAAAATGCCAGCACTTGAAATAAAGCATTCGCCTGACCAGATAACAAGTCTGCCAAATAAATCGTTAGCATCGATTTGTTGCAAATACCACTGGCAAAACAGTGCCCGGCGCTCGGCATCGCCAGGATGCAAATGTTGTAGTATATTAAATTTGTATGGATGATACTTATATTTCTTCAAGATCCTCTGAGCGTTAGTTTTTGGCACACCAATTTCCTTCTCAATTTTTCTACATGAGGACGAAGGTGTTGCTTCTATATATCCTAAAGTATCTATCTCTTTTCTTTCCCTGTTCTCTTTGTTGTATGTTTTAGGGCGCGGGTGAACAAATGATCCGTGCTCAACTAAATTTGCTTTTAAACGGGCAAATATCCCAAAAAACGGTTGCCTTCTTTCTGGATATCTAACAAGCAAAAATTAAAATGATAATAGAGATTTTCATAGCCATAATAGCTTACTCACCTTTGGAAATATAATTCCGAAGCTTCTTCAGAACTTTCATTACTCTGTATAAAACATACCATCATATCATATTTCTCATAATTTTCGTAAACTGCCATTATTCGAAAAAATTGATAAATATCTATTGAATAATGATACCAAAAGAACGAAAATAAACAGCTTAAATGCGATAGAGATTTGATGTTTATTTCTGTTTCTTGTCATAAACAATATCAATGGCCTACAATTAAAATATGTATTTAATTTCTAAAAATTGTCAATTATTTGCGTGTTTCTGAAAAAAAGTTTATACTATCATATATTTTTGAAAAGGTAAAAAAAAGACAAATATTTTATAGTCTATAAATATACAGGGTGTTCCATTTAAAAAAACATAAGTTTGCTATATAACTCAAAAACAGTAAATATGTAACAAAAGTTATCTACACCACTGCATTCTACGAAAAAAAAACTATTAGAATGTTATTTTACCTTTTCGATAAGTTGAAGGATAATGGAGATACGAGGGGGGTCACAAAATGCAACATTTTCAGAAATGCCCTGTATCTTAAAAACTAAAAGGGCTATGAAAATTCTGTTGACGGCATCTTGAGTTTTACGAAAAAGTAGCACAGTGTCGCAAAAACCGCAACTCTCTATCTTTAAAAATAAAGGAGATACCCCGCAAAAGTACCCAAAATGGGACACCTGTACATAAGATACATTGGACATTTAGTGTGCATCCACGACTTGTTGCATCCAATTAGCAATTCCGCTCGGCGCTCGTATTATTAATACAAACAATTTATAAAAATAGATCAGAATGCACTGTTTTGGTCAGACTTCATGGATGTTAATACTAATGAAGACTTCAATAAACGTAAAAGAAGTTAGACCACGAGAATCGGTAGTCTAACAAAATTACCACAATTTCAACTACGGCCATCGAAAGCACGTTAAAATTAACTGCACAACGAAAACGATATGTTGTTCAACGAGTAGTTTGTGTGCATGAGTATAAACGATCTGTTGTTCCAACGGTCGTATCGACGGTGTTGTACAACCTATGTATCGTATAATCTGTGGCCGGTTTAAGAAACACGTGAGGCCCTCAAATATAACTAAAATTAATCAAATATGAAATGTGTATCTCGATGATTAGGAATGTTTTAGATGGAAATGAATTTTTATAGTTGCTTGAAAAAACGAAACAATATTCTATTAATTTCAATTTGTTCTTAATCGAAGGTCCCAGCATCATCTTGAATTGAATTCCTCCATATATTTTGAATTGAAGTTTTATAGCTTTAAGAAAATTATAAATACTCTAATTTCAATTAGAACTTGATAAGGGACACTTGAAATATGAATAAATAGAAATCTAATATCAGGCTGGTAGTAAAAATAGGTAGATGTAAACTCGTCCGATTGAGATATTTTGTCTCGCTGGTAAATAATATTTATTAATTATGAAATACTTAGCATAATCTCGAGCCTTAATAATGAGATGTTAACATAAGATAATCTAAAGTGGAAATTCTAATGTTGCAAAAATCGTTAATTTTCGTAAGTATTCTTCCTTTTTTCTAGTTTTAATGTTAGGGTTATATTGTTTACTAGTGCTTAGATTTATGCTGCTAAACGGACCTTCGCATATAAATTAGATAGAGAGAATGTATTGTCTTGCAAGCATTATTTGACCAAATCCTTTAAATCTTGTTAGTCCGCTGGGAGAGGAGGCTATTATATTTTTAACCTGAAGGGCAAGCGGCCGAGTTTACATTTCAAGTTTTATTTTTTTTAGTTAACAAAAATTGTGGTAGAATATGGCACTAATTCAACAACTTTCTGCATGAGGGTAGTTTATTGCCGGTACACGAAGAAAATAAATTGTTCTGAACGGGAGCGCCCTTGTAAAATTGTGTAAATGGTCGGAAAAACTCTAAAAAACCGTACTTCGTAACAAATTCAAAAATTATTGGGAATTTCACAAACATGCAAAGGACCAAAGTTGTAGAGCATTAAAATTCTCCACAAAAAAGGTATATATAATATTATTGAGGAAATCTAAATATATCCTATAACTTTTAATTCAGAAAATTTGAGAAGAATGTGAAATAAGATAAAAAGACGAGAAATTCGTATGAAAATTAAGCCGAAATGTTTTTTTTTTGTATTGCTGCAATATAATTAATAAAATATACACTATGTAAATAACGTTACGTATGACAAATCATCTTGGATCGCTGTGGATGATTTTCGTTTTCTGCTTCATACCCAACAAAACAATTTTTTCCATCAATCTCACCCACAAGCGGATTAATTTCATCCTCATATGCTAGCTTTTTTACGGCTGCAGTTCTTAACACGTCCTTTTTTGCAGTTACAAAAAATCATCGTTAACATATTTTTTTAATTTTTTTTTCAAAAACAGACTTTTCACCTCGGTTGAATAAACATGACGTGGTGTCACAATAATAATTGCAGTTTTAGTGCAACATCGCATTGGAAAACGTGCATTTTGGCTAATTTGCATGAAAATCATAACCTTATTTAAATACCTAAATATCTCCCAAATGACGCACTCTACGAAAAAATCCGTGACGACCTTTTTTGTAGAAATTTTTTCGGCCCTACAACTTGTACTTGCTATTTTCAAAAATTTTCAATAGTTGTCGAGTTATTCAATAAAATGATCTTTGGAGTTTTCCAACATACAATTTTTTTCCTAGCAAAAAAACTAGTCACATGCAAAAGATTATAACACTTCGGAATAAAGGCCGTCTCAAAATCTCTAGCGATTGTATTATATCAAAACTGTAGTAACAATTTTGTAAGTGGTAAAACGCATAGTAAAAACAGTTTTTTATTTAGTTTATCAATATGATAAATAATCATGAAATATTGGTTTTATTTCGGCCCTACAGCTTGTACTTGCTATATTCAAAAATTTTCAATAGTTCTCGAGTTATTCAATAAATGATTTTTTAGGGTTTTCCAATCAACAATTTTTTCCTAGCAAAAAGCTAGTCACATGCAAAAGATTATAACACTTCGGAATAAAGGCCGTCTCAAAATCTCTAGCGACTGGATTTTATCAAAAATGTAGTAACAATTTTGTAAGTGGTAAAATGCATAGTAAAAACAGTTTTTTATTTTGTTTATCAATGTGTAAAAAGATCATGAAATATTGGTTTTAACAATCAATTATTAATATTTATTACTTTAAATTCCGATTATAATTGTCATTGATTAGGGATGGAAGTATGGAAGAATCATCTAAATTTTAAAGTATAAGCAATTGAGAATTATAGAAAACTTACCCCTTTTTGGTGTTTCAGAACCTCCAACTGCTCAGGAGAATCCAAAACTTCTTTATTGCCATCTGAACTATCAGTCGAATGTAAACTTGCCATAGAACCGCCATGAGATTTCAAAGAATTACTATCAGTTTCCTTAGGAACTTGTTCTCCAACAGTAGACTGCCAATTTGGGTTAACGTACAAATCTTTGCTCCACTCAACCATACATTTCAATATAGAAACTAAACACTCCAAACCTCTAATTTTCATCGCCTTTTCTTGGTTAAGTGAAGCTCCCAATTCCGCAGCGTGCTTGCCTTGGGCAACTTTAAACAAATCATTGACTAGACGTTCAAATAGATTGGCCGCGGATAAGTCACAATCATAATTGACATAAATATCGACAACGCTCTGTGCGTCACTACAAATCCTAGTGAGAGCCTGAATAACCATCCACTTATGTTCGAAAGAAGAATTTGACGTTTCCAGAATGTTTAGAAAAATTTCCTTGAAAAATACTTCAATCTGCATTTTTAAGTGAAGTTTAAAGTTTGATAATAAAGTTAAAAAAATTGTTAGAGATAATTCAAACACTTTGGGAATGGAGCTTACACCATTCTTTGATAAGGCGACACAAAGGTACTGTTTTATTGCGGTGACGAACATTTCATTTGATCTGAATATCGGACCAGCATTTTGAAGGATCGACAATAGTAACTGTATGGATAATATCTTCGACCGTAATTCGTGAGATTTAGGGTCTGGGGTTCCTTCTGGGAGTGGTTTCATAGAAAGTTTACATAACGCTCGGAACACCAAAAATGCATCTTTTTGTAGGACGTGAGTAAATTTTGCAGCTACAACAGAATCATTCTCACTTTGGATGTCTACACTTTCTGAAGAAGGTATTCTGAAAAAAATACAATTATATGAAATACAAATTGCTTACAAAAATCAGAAATCAGATTATCGAAACATAATGATATTTGTAATTTCTTTGGAGTAAAAGCGGAGAATATACTATAAAAGAAACGTTAGACCGGTAGTCCCCTGCACCCTCTGAAAGTCAAAGCGGAACGCGTTTGGAATTACCTTGAGAAATACGTGTTGTAATCTTATTTATATTCATAATAGTAATTCTGCATGATATTTCCTTCCATTAAAATCTACTTTTGACCGTTAATTGTTTAGAGAAATTATTTTATAGCCAAAAGAAATCAAGTATCATATCACGAGAGTCGAGAAATATAATTCGGACCGAGCCGTGCTTGGGATCATTTAAAAGGTCTTCAAAAATGCTATTATTATATGCATTAAAAAATATTGTCATGCGGACTTTGATGTTTGTTTATTAACGCAAAATTGGAAAATTTTGTTAGAAATAGGTATTTTTTAATCAAACAACAAAGTTCAGTTAAAATGTAAAATGATCCCAAGAAGAAAATAGTTTTTCCTAAATGATTTGAAAAATATAAACATTATTGAACTGAAAAAATATTGTATATCACACCAAAATACTTTTTACATATGTAAAAAAAATGTTACCTCCTACACACATCAGATTTTTTTCAGTCTTTATTTGTTGATATCAAAGTTGTCGGACATGACCTTTCATATGAATATGATTTTGGCAAAAACATTTCTCCCTGTAGAGAAAAGCAGTTTTATATCACTTATATCATCCATTTCGCCAGGGTCCTCGTCGGATATTACGTCACATCTGAAAACACGTGATCGCGTAACGCTCTTATGACTTGCCTGCGTGGGGATAACGGGGTCTACGAGTACCGCCTCCACCAGGGCTCTGGAGGTTCTGGTGGGGATCGTCCCACTCCAACTCCACATCAAAACAGTGGCCGCGGGTACGGCGTATCGGCTGGCTGGTCTGGGGCAGTGGGTCGGTGCGTCTATGCCTCGCGGTCATGGCAAAAATCTGGGATTAGGCAGACGAGAACTGCCCGATCCTCCGACTGACGCAGGATGCGATAGCGCCTGCTGTCAGGTTTCAAACACCAGACATCCTCATAACCCAGAGGTCGGACTGGGAGAACAAGGACTCTGGGCCGCTTCCGCCAAGGGGACCCGTGTGGTTCACGGACGGGTCTAAGATTGGCGAGTCTAGCGGAGTCGGAGTCTACTCGTGTACACCCAGAAGGGAGATTTCAGTTCCCCTAGGGGACCACGCAACCGTTTTCCAGGCTGAGGTCTGTGCAATACGGACATGTGCCCTGGAAAACCTTAGATTAAACTACCGAGGTAGGCGGATTTACATCTGCACTGACAGTCGAGTGGCCCTGGCCCACTGAGTGACTTCTAGGCTTGTATTGGAGTGCAGGGAAACTGGTTGAATTAGCCAGAAGGAACAAACTCCAGTTAGTGTGGGTACCTGCCCATTCTGGCGTGAAGGGAAACGAAGTGACCGATGAATTGGCCAAATGGGGTTTCTTGAACGCTCCTGGCCCCGATTCCACTATCGGAATTTCATCGACCACCGGGCTCCACGCCCCCAAGGAGCTACTGGATAGACAGAGGGTCTCGGTCTGGCGTGGCTCCCCGGCATGAGGAAGGTGAAGCTCCACATTAGGGAGTTCTCGCCTAAACTCTCTAAAATCCCACTCTCTATGAGCAGAAAAGGCCCAAAGCTGGTGACAGGACTCCTCACAGGACACTGTCATCTGAATAAACATCTACACACAATGGGCATTGTTGAAGACCCAGCTTGCAGTAGATATGGAGAGGCGGATGAAACTGCTTCTCACATCCTAGCAGAATGTACAGCATTGGCCTCTCTTAGGCTACAACACATCGGCAGCACACATATGCCGCTTGAAGCCATAAGAGACATCAGTCCATGCAAAATCTTAGCCTTCGGCATTGCCTTAGGCCTGCTGGACTGATTCTTGTGACAAGGGGAGCACAATGGACGCAATCAAATGGTCTCCGGACTTGTCCGCCCCCGCTTTGATTGATTGATTGATTGAACGCTCTCATCTACTGGATCATCATATATGCAAATCGGTCGTGTTGAGGATGCACAAGACTATGCGCCGCTATAACTTCCATTATTGGAACGTATCTATAACCAGCGGAATTGCTAAAATAGTTATAAGTAGTTCACGACGTTGACACCGAAAAACTTACTAATTCTGAAAAATGTCGTCCATATAGGCAGCGGCGGAAGCAGAATATAAACAATAAGTGCCTACGTTCACTGAACTTTATTTTATTTGGGATCGGGCGGAATGATTACATGCAAAAAATGGCATTTCTACACAAGTTCTCAGTTGCTCTGACTATAGTGAGAAATAATAGATGTTGACACAGTAATAAATGAATATTGAAAGAGAGCTAATGGAACAATATGACTAAATTGACAAGAAAATATTTGAAGTATCCTGATTCATGCAATAGTAATTGAAAAACTTTTCGTCTTTAAATTATTGTACAAATGACTTTCGGATTGATAATATTTCATTAACCTGACACTTCTCTATTTGTAACTTTAATCGTCATCAACAAGATAACTACTATTTGCCACCAAATAATCATCAATTATTCAACTATTATTGCTGGTTTGATAGATCACAAGTAAGTCTTATAAATTCGTGCAATATCTGACGGAATTATTCGTCCGATTGGTGACAACAATAATTCGGTCTAAAACTCATTCAAAGGACGACCGGCCTTAACCCAAGGTACTGTGGCGTTCCTTATTTTCGATGTGATATAAAAGAAATGTTATTGAAATAGATCATTAAGCCACCAATTACTGAAACTTTGTAAACCTGGTTTACATTACAAACAATTTAGCTATTCGAAAATGTTGTAGAAGGGAAGTATCCAAAAATTAATAGCTTTCAAAAAATTTCACCAAAATGAAATTAGTGCAGGCTCTATAGGTAGTAGAGTATGCAAAATGTGAGGACCGGCAACTATGGTCGGATTCTTATACCTGAGACCCCAAACAATAACAAAATACATCTTGCCACCAGCTGTGATGATTTTTTCCCGCTCCCTTCACATCCCCTCTTCAAGCCAACTGTAAGCATAGCGCGCTTAGGTATTCAGTGTGTTTCGGCATCTATCTACTTTTCGTTATTAAGTCGTGTTTGTTGCATACGCATAAAATTATTTGATTTTCGTTATTTTTGAGTGTATATTTAAAGTGTGCTGTATTGAAAAACTTTAAAAATGTCGTTGAAAGTAATTAATTTGAAAAGAAAAAGACCAAACGAACAGTTATGTTTATTTTGTGATAAATCAAATGATTTAATGAAAGAACCAAGCACGATGCTTAATATTAAAAAAGAAGCAGATAGAAGAAAAGACAACATTACTGAAAATTTTTCAAAACTGTATAATCCGGACTCTACAAGACAAGAATTTTCATGGCACCAAGGCTGTTTAGCTACTGATTTAAGTGAGGAGAAAATACGGCGTCGAGAAATTGCGTTGTGTAAAGAAGAAGAAAAAGAAGAATCTGCTTCAACTTCCGAGGCAAGCGTGGGGTTACATTCTCGAAAATCTCGTTCGTCATCAAGGACACCTGCAGCAGTAAAGAAATGGTTGAAATACTTAATTTGTAGAAAATTAACGAGGAACAAAGATATTATAAGCAGCTGTATTTGTGTTCCGAAATTTCAGCAGTAAAGAAGACCATGTTTTTACTCAACTTAGTACTTGTCAACGGCCTAAAGATTTATTTGCTATCGAAGTGAGGTATCACAAACATTGTTACCGTGATTATTTAAGAATGCCGAGAAATTCTACAAAATCAGCAGGTCGACCTTCAAATCAGATCCCTCGAGAAATACTCCACGATGCATTTGAAAAACTCATAGCTGAACTCATTCTTTTGAAGTGCACGCACTTCTTAGCTCAGCGACTAGCTAAACTTACAAACATAGAAGATGCTGTGATCGAGAATCGTGTAGTAAAATCACTACTTATTGATAAATTTGGTGAAAACATATTATTTTCTTACCCAACTGATAGATCAGAATCTTCATTAGTGTTTATGGGAAATATACCATTGGCTGAAATAATAGAACATGTTCGTAGCATCAATTCAAAACATTCAAAATAAATTACAACTTGTTCGATTTATTTGCACTAATGCTCCAAAATATGCACAAGTTAAAGAAGACTGCGAGATGTACATTTGTGGAGGATTCGACGATCCAACTAAATGTCTCAAGTTACAAGGGTCTTTATTTTGTGAGGTACTTGAATTACAATCAAACCACTTAGAAGCTGATTCAAGAATGTTTTGCCATATGTTCCATGCAGTAAGGATTCAATCTGCTCATATTATTATAATCAGCGCTGATACAGATGTATTCATATTTAATTAATTTATTTCTGGAAATACTTAGCAAATATCGGGTGTCTTGCTCTATGGTTCGATGGTTTCTCATACAACGAAATATTTTCTAGGATGCCATTTAGCTGCTGAATCACTGGGTGAAAGGATATGCGATATTTTGCCAGCATTACATGCTATAAGTGGATGCGACACTACTAGCAGATTTGGCAGTAAAATGCAATGTTTGAAAGTTGCGTCTGATGATTTTGTACAAACAGCCCTTATATCTTTGGGAAACCTTGACCTAAAGAATGAACAATTGAATCAGTTAGAAATAGTTTGCACTTATTTCTTTTCTAAAAAAAAGTTATTTGCTGATGAACTCAGATATAAACTGATTTCACAAAACATAGGTTTCGGTTTTAATTTGATGAAAATGATATGCACATCAGATGCTTTGCATTTGCATTTATTAAGGGCTACAGTACAAACATTTATTTGGAAAAATTCTTATTAAACACAATTACACCCCATCGATTATTGTTTGTACGGTTATGAAAAGTTGAATGGTGACTTACGTCCACGACAAATGTCTAAGTCGCCTTCACCAGAGTTATTAACTCAACCTTGTAAATGTACTACACATTGTCGCACAATGTCTTGCAGTTGCAAAAAATCAAAATTATCTTGTATTTCTCTATGTAAATGTATTAATAACAATTGTCTAAATATAAATGAGTAATTGTTTGCCTACTTTATGTATATTTTTATTTAAATTTACTGTTTTTTTAATATATAATCTTTTTTATTAATAAAAAAAAATTTATTACTTTTATTTTTTTCATTTAACAATCCATCCTCACTTTCACCATTAGAAAAAAATATGAATTATTACTGGAATAATCATTAAAATGATTTTAGATTGTAGTCAATACATTTCCTTTACAAATAAGAGTAGAGGGGTAAAAAAAAAATGGGCCAAATATTTGACCGGCAAGATCCGCATTATTAATTTTTGTCCTTTCCTTAACTTAAATCCATTGGTGGAATTCGGTCCTCACATTTTGCATACTCACTTACCTCTAGTCTAAATTTCGAAATAATATGTACTAAAACATTGTTTTAGTACATCAAAGTACTAAACGTTCATAGAACGTAAAGCTTGATTCTTGCTGTATGATTGCTCATATTCATATATGCAAATATTTTTATATTGAAACAAAGTTTGAATATATTCAATGAGGAATACAAAATTGATTTCTGCGTTTCATTATCTGAAATTATCAGTATCTCTTACCTTGTTATTGAAGTATGTAAATTTATGCCATCATTTTGTTCGATAATAGCAGCAGTATTCGCTCTATCACTAATTTCTTGCAATACATTATCAACAATACCATTCAGTATATCATCGACTACTTCTGACGCTTCCGATATTTCATCTGTAATTTCGATGACTCCATTTTCAGATTTAGTTGTGATGGATTTTCCTTCCACACCATTACACAACGCAACAGTGTCCAATTGATTTGACTGTAATTCGGTTTGAATTTCAGCTTCCAACGCCTGGTTTTCCATGCGAGTGAATATAACATTCAGCATTTGAGTCAAGGTGGCTCTTGCTGTAGTCTGATTAACGAGATTTTTACTTGCAAGAAATATGTTGTAACATGTACGAACAGCCAATAACACTGTACCCTCATGTACTTCCACATGTTGACTAGTTACTACTGTTAATAAGGCTTTGATTATTTGGAGCTGGACTCCTAAAATGGATAATAATTTACGCATTAGCTGTTAGAAAATTTAACATTTAAAATACCAGTTGAATAAAAAAGATAATATAATAACAGTAGTGTCTGATTAAGATTATGATATTAATATTGAATATAATGAAAATATAAATATTACTATATGAACTAAATGAATTATAGTAGTGGCGAACAAGCAATTGTCAGTATCAGAATTAGATCCAGCTTACCCTGAGAATTCTACCTGCAATTGTCTACAACAAATTAAAAATGATATAACTGTAGCCCAATATCATTCGACACGTTAATTTCATTTGAAATTGAAATTATCAAATCACTCAGTCATTTGAAGCAAACGTTTCTAGCTTTTCCTTCTTTTGATTTCTGTATTGATCACTAGAGACGGAGATTGCTGAACAAGCGGAGAATCATTTTGGGATCTATGCCGCCAATCTACTAGTAGCTTGGAAGCTATTAGATTGGAGTCATAGATCCCTGTTTATAAATACCGTTATCTATGTGGAAAAGGTGCACTAACCCACACTATTAGCCTTTCCTATTTGTATCGTATGAGTAAGTCACAATATCGAAGTGTACTAGATAAATCATCACCACTCGTGTAGGCATTTTCATTTTTGTATGATTAATTTCGACATACGAAGGAACCAGCAGGGTGAAGGATCATTTAATTGAACGATTCTTTAAGAATAGATTGCAAAGGCACAAATTATTTGTATATTAACATGTAACAGGATAAATAATAATGTTTTAGATAACTGGGAGTGGACAAGAAGACTGGCCCACAAAGGTCGAACCAAGTCCCGAAGTTCGTCTTGCACATGAATACAATGCCAGTACTGTATCTAGCTGATTTTAAAGCAGACATTATTTGATATAACACAAACTAACGATATCTACTGTTTCGTATATTGGTTTAACTTTGTGGTCAGGTGATAAGCTATTTTGCGAAACTGTGGCAGATAAAACATGGTCAGCTACACAATATATTCTTTCATCATTATCCCGAGATATTTCGATCTGTTGTTGACCAAATAAATATCAAATTTGAAATGAAGATTTATTTATTATGCTGCAATAATAAATGGAACATCACTACTATACTATATCGATTTTAATCATCCGAAATATATGAGCGTTCTGTGCATATCCATGTGAAGTAGAATGACCGACTTCAATTTTTAGATAAAAAAAATGGCAATTCTTCGACCACGATATATATAGCTCATTCAGGCTGACAGATATACAACTGGTTCAGACTGGCTTAGAGGGCTTCAATTCAATGTATTAAATTGTAGATTATCAAATATTTCTTTCAAGTACAAGAACTTAAGAAAGACTATCAACAGACTAGTATATTTAACACCCCATTTGGCAGATACCGTTTTTTAAACATGCCATAGGAGATAATTGACGTGTATATAAATGATATTTTGATTTATGGAAAAAATAAACTATGTAATGAAAGAGTAGATAAAGCGTTTAAACTAGCATAGAAAAATTATTTGGGATTAAACCTAGAGAAATGTAAATTTGGATTAGATCATGTAAAATATATGGGATACCTAATTAGGGGACAAGGAGAACGGGTGTGAAGAAAAAATAATAGCCATCAATATTATGCCATAACCAAACTATAAAAAATTAAAACTATGTTTAAGTATAAGCAATTAAAAGTAACAGAATACCACAACAATAAAAATGCACAAAAATTACCGAAGCCGAGCAACGGAGAAAAAATATTTCTGAAAGATCAATAAAAACAATCGTTGAAAGGAGATATTGTAGAAAAAAGAAACGATTGGGAGGGATCTTGCTTGTTAAAATTTAAAAGAAAAACCGTAGAACTGAAACAGGAAACACATAATGGTAAAATCAAAAAGTGAAAAAGTTGATGCAAAACTGAGTCATCCTGGATGTGATGTGATTATGTATATGCAAAAAACAAGAATGTCAAATTGACCCCTTTCCGGTTCAAATTGATCAAATTCCTATTAGTGGGCTCGGAACAGACGAACGTGAACTCGGGAATGAAACTAATATCACTATTAAAGGGAGAATACACAGTAATAAAAGTGAACAGAATATATCTGAGAACACTGGTAATATAGTTAAAACAATCAGAGGCCGCACGATACGAGGACCAAAGAGATATGAATAAGTTTAGTAAGTAGGCAAAGTGTTATGTGTAGGTTAAATTAGTATTTGGGGATCATAAAGGGTAATCGGGGAAAAATAAAATAGTTTAGCCTAAGTTTAATAGTAAGGGGGAAAAACCTTTTTATATAGACTACGAGAATATTGTGTATCTGTAAGGGCTTTACCGTGTTAGGTTAAAAGTGTGCTAGTATATTATTGGAACAAATATGTTGTAGGATACAATAAAGATAGATAGTGCTGCAGCCTTGTGACATACACTTATGGTATATAATCAAACTATGATTATTACTTTATTTTATATTATGTTACAAGTAGCCACAGGAAGTTCGAATGACTGGCGCGTGGTACTTGACGAGCTTGTGAACCAAGAGCACGTGTTACTATCAAGCCCTTCCCCTTTCACACCCACGATTGGAACAATACTATTCAATTATTTATTTTGTTTAGAATTCTTAGATGAAATGTAGGATTATCAAGAGATCTGTCAACTTACCTTCATCTGTTTGGGGTCCAGTAAAACAGGCACATATAGTTTCAACAATTCTGTCAATGAGCAACTTCCCGGGAGTTGTAGAGTCAGGAACATTAGCTGTTAAATGCCCATAGGCAATTAGTTTCTGTAAACAATCTAAAGCTGTCACTACAATTCTGGCTGATTTGCTCTGACAGGCCAATTCGAAAGGCAAAAAATATTTTTCTGTTGTTAAAATATTGGCTTCACCACTTTTCGGTATGGGTAGAGCATCTGATGTTATATTATCGCCTTCCGCGTCATTTGCTAACTCTTTCTTAATCTCATCTGAAAAGTACACTTGTAGTAAAATGTTATATTCAATTGAACTAATGGTAAAATAATATATCTGAACACTTCCACCACTATAGACAATGTGTGGACTTCCTAAACCGCTTTGTTACCGTTTATCATGGTTTGCTATTTCAAAAATAATTCTATACACAAAATAGAATAAAATAACTGTAATTTATTTATTTCTTATTCATGGGTCTAACAACAAAGAAGAGGCATAATGTAAGTACATGTATATTATTAAAACTCTTTTCTGAGGAAAATTACTAAATAATCATCAGCATCTTTCCGCGCAATAACAATAATGAAGAAAGCCAATTAAACTGTCGACTTGACATTGATTTTACAAAGAATCTGAGCCCTTCGATGCAAGTTTTTATAGCATTCTCAAATTTCTTCACTTCATTTTCACATTAATCTTAATGGTTGTGAAAATCTGAAAGGAGCAAAGTGCATATTATGGAAGTTGCTTGTTAGAGTTGATAGATATGTTGTTCCCTTGATCAATCACAAGTGCATGTAATTATTCGTGAGGTAAGAAAAACCTAAATATCACATACTGTTTTCAGGTAGATTGTGTATGATTGCCACATGTCAATTAAAATTTATAATTTTCGAAACATCATCAAGATTTTCTGTTGGAGACTGAATTGATCGAATAAAACACGTTAACTTTGTTTTATATCGCTTATATTATAGAACACCATTAATTTGTGACAATAGTTTCGACAACTCTTCAAAAGGATACAAAAAGTATGAAGAAACAACATAGGTCGTCGAGTTATGTATAGTAAAATTACGACCAAAAACCAACAAATCGGGATGCGCTTAGAATATGGGTAAATCCTCATTTGTTGGTTTAATCTTATTTTGACTGTATATAACTCGATATCATATTCATACTTTTTATATTGTACTGAAGCAGTGGCGTAGCTACATATTCTGCGCTCTAGAGTTAGTAAAATCGGTGTACCCACATGTTTCGAAAAAAAAAACATATACGTACTTATTTTAATTAAAAATCAAATCATTTCAACAGTAAAATATTTAATAAAAACAATTTAATTTTTAATTTAACGCCAGTAGTTGACTACCCCCTTAACTGTAATTAAAACAGTGTAGTGAACTTGTAAAAATTGATAGTACCATTTCTAAATGAAGGAATGAGCAATTGTATGTCAATAGAAGAAACTATCGGAAATGTATTTTAAAAAAAAAGTTCTTGTGGCAGTAATTGTGCACCCATAAAGTTAGTAGTTGACCATATGTTGTACCAGTAGTTGACCACTGCAGAAAGACGAGTCTAATGTATATGTACTTATTGTGATTAAAAATCAAATCATTTCAACAGTAACATATTTAATAAAAACAATTTAATTGTTAATTTATTAAATATCTATTATGGCTTCAAGCGGCATATGTGTGCTGCCGAGATATTGTAGCGTAAGAGAAGCCAATGCTGGACATTCTGCTAGGATGTGAGAGGCAGTTTCGAGCGCCTCTCCACATCTACTACAAGCTGGGTCTTTAACAATGTCCATTGTATGCAGATGTTTATTCAGAGGACAGTATCCTGTGAGAAGTCCTGTCACCAGTTTTAGGCCTTTCCTGCTCATAGAGAGTAGGGTTTTAGAGAGTTTAGGCAAGAACTCCCCAATGTGGAGCTTCGCCTGCCTCATTGCGGGGGAACCACTCCAGACCGAGAGCCACTGTCGATCCAGTAGATCCTTGAGGGCGTGGAGCCCCCGGTGGTCGATGAAATTCCGATCGTGGAATCGGCGCCAGGGGAGCTCAAGGAATCCCGTTTGGCCAATTCATCGGCCACTTCGTTTCCCTTCACGCTAGAATGGGCAGATACCCACACTAACTGGAGTATCTTCTTCTGGCTAATTCAACCAGAGTTTCCCTGCACTCCAAGACAAACCTAGAAGTCACTCTGTGGGCGCGAAGTGCACCCAGGGCCGCTCGGCTGTCAGTCCAGTGAGTACCCCCTTAAATGTGACTAAAATAGTGTAGTGAACTGGTAAAAATTCATAGTACCATTTCTGAATGAAGGAACGAGCAATTGTATATCAATAAAATAAACTCAGAATTGTATTAAAAAAATAAGTTCTTGTGGCAGTAATTGACCACCCATAAAATTAGTAGTTGACCATATGTTGTACCAGTAGTTCACCACTGCAGAAAGACGAGTCTAATGTGTAAAAAGCATATAAACACAGCCAATTATTATTGCATTTTTTCTCTAAAAAATTTTTGAAAGTAGAATAAAATACATGTACAATTGAATAATTAAAAAGGAGAAAAGATAAAACTTTTCATTAAAAATTCGCTAGGAAAATATGTACTTATTTTAAGTTTTTACTTTTCACATAAAATAATTATAAAAATTGTTTTCTCTGGTCTTTTCATTTGCAAATTGGTCAATGACTTTATCCAAATCAAGTTCATAAGCTATTATTCGTTCCGTGGATATAGTGACCAGAGTTAAGACGGTGTTGTGACATACTACTTCCTAAATATGTTTTGATTGATTTAAGTATTAAAAAACTTCTTTATGCTGATGCTGTCATCACTGGTAAAGTTAAAAAATGAGGCATACTGCAATAATGTCAGAAAAACTACTTGATGCTGCTGTGTGAATTAAAAATAGTTCAGCAACTTCATGTTATCTCTTTTAATTGAGCATAAAAACACATTTTTAATCGAAGAATTTTTTTATTTTCTGATAGGTATGATGGCTACGAGATAAAACGATATTCCTTGGCATGTTAAAAAAAAATTCTAAATCAAGTTAATTCAGAAACAAGATTGTGCCCTCAAAATTCTTGCACCTGGAGTAGCTATGCCACTGTTCTGAAGATGACACACTAGTTGTCGAAAATATATCCACAATAGTGTTCTGTAATAAAAGTGATATTAAAACAAAGTGAAAGTGTTTTTTTATTCTATAAATATGATAAATTCTCACAAAGTAACCGCTTCCACCATTAATGTTAATACTGAATATGGATTACACTGTGTAAAAGTTTATAACCATTTAGCTTGTTCATTATGTTGACTATGAAACACCATGTTAACTGATGGAAGTTACAGCACAATTTTTTCCATAGAAATGTATTTAGTTCTGCATTTTGATCTCAATATGGGAAACTAAATTCCGAGTAATCATCTTGCAGCTCAGCCTGATTTTAGTCTTCGATACAGTAAATTGGCAGAATTTTGCATATTTTATAATGGATATACCCATTTAGCTGATATAAGACATGATATTTGTTGAAAGTACTTCTTATCTGTTTATATCCAGACACTATGACAAACATATGCAACAAACCTGTACGATTGTGATAGGACCAAGGAACTCATACTTGGTATTATTCAATTTCAATGAAGAAACCTACACAGCTCAATTGTTATTTAGAAGGCAATTATCTAGAAATTAAAATATATCATACATACCTAATGCAACTTCACATGCTCGCTTTAGTTGTGAATGATAAGATCTCTTTATTTCTTTATCATTTAAAATTTTCTCTAGGGCTCTCAAAATAAACATTTCTTTAGTTTTCAAATTGGATTGCATCGTTAAATAATCTTTAACCCTATAAACTTATGCCTTTCAAGGTTCCCAAAGTAATCAACGTCCGTGACGTGTTACAATATGAAATAATAGAAATATTATAAATATGCATTTGTACTTGGTAGGAATGCGCGACCACTAAATTTACACAACTGCGGACAGTTTAAATATATCATATGATTTGTAATATATTTTAATTTGAAGGGGCTGATTTTTGTTTCATTTTAGTGTTTATTAGAACGTCGCGACTGTCAAAAGTTAAGTCAAACTTGACACATTGTAACATCGAAAAGGATGAATTGTCATCACAGTCACGCATCATTTCCGCTCTAGATAAATGCTCACAGTTAAGTGTTTTGATGAATCAAGATAATATAGTTTACTTCTATGATCAAGATCGAGTCAGTCACAGAGTATGTATAAATCATAGACCTATTATCCCAAGGAGACAGAATTGCTTACATTTAAACACGATCAGACCATCGACATAAACATATGGACTGCTCGTGGCAATGATAAGCGCGGCTAGTTCAGGTGAGAGAGAGGGAAAACGAAGAGGCCAGCTCTATCGCGTTTCTATTGGCCGCTGCTTACTGTAGCTAGTATGTTTCAACGAGGTCTACTACTAGAGTAGACAACTAAGCCTTTCACGGGTAATCTGGCGGACATTCTGTCCTTCTCGCCCACATGTACTGCGCTCTCCCTCGCACGATTTCCCCTTAATTCTCCTCAACTATGACGGTATGCGCGGCGCGCGTTATATTATATTTCAAAGTTCTGTTATATTCTTATACTCTTTGTGATAATAAAAATGGTTGGCATTTGCAAATATTGTAAGAAAAATAAAAACCCGCAAAGTCCACATAGGAGTTTTTTTAAGTAAGGTTTTTTTTTTAATAAAATACGTACAAATAATAGAATCTATACATAACCTACGTATTTGTTTTTTTTTTTTGTAGATTTAAAAAAGAGTGGTGTGAATTTTTCGATTTACAAGAAAGTCAAATATCGAAGTCTTCTACAGTTTGTAGTGATCATTTTCAAGAGAAATATATAACCAATACTGGTTATAGATATGTATTATCGTCAGATGCTAAGCCAACTATTAATAAAGCTGTAAAGAGGTACTGATATATATACACAATCAATTTGCAAGCAATGTTACTATTATTTATTATTATATTTCTTGTTTTAGACTTAATTTTAATACAAATAAGACTTTGCCCGATAATTCAATTGATAATATGATTGATGTTGTTACGATGGATGGTGTTGAGTCCATTACGAGTAATGAAAGGTGAATATTGTGATTTATTGTGATTTTATTGTAATTACTTCTAGTACCTTGTAAGAATAATAAACAATAAATGAAACCTGTTTGATAATATTTTCCTGTGCAAATGAACTTAACCTGACAACTTCTTTTATTGTGTTACACACTTATACACATTTTCAATATATTTATTTAACATAATAAAATTATATTATGTTTTATAACTTAACATAATTATCACTCTAGGGGATTGAAGTATGTATTACTTTTTCGATTCCACCTGGCATTTTTATTAGAGGCATACGTTTATATTTCATAAACTCTGAAACTTGTTATACGATATTTCCTAAGACTTTTCCAGAAATCAAAATTAAATCTACGCTCCTCACAGATCACCACTTAAATTAGAAACAAAATCAAGATATACGCATTCCGCATTGCTTTATATGTACGTAAACAAATAATCTGACAACTCGTCCGCCATACTGGAATGGTAAAGCAGATACCTAATTATCATTTCGGATCACTATATTTCTTCTTCTGCTCCACAACTTTAAAAAGCGCGCCTATTTGATTTTAACACCTTCCTGAAAGTTAAAAATTTGGTGTAGAAGGGAAGACCGTGCGAGTGAGAGCGCACTACGAGCATACTACATGTGCGAGAAGGGCAGGATGTCCGCCAGGTTACCAGCGGTTCCCTATGCTTAACACACTACTTGTCTACTCTAGTAGTAGACATCGTTGGTATGTTTACGTCCCGAGCCGGCCTTTTCGTTTTCCCTCTCTCTCGCCTGCACTAGCCGCGCTTATCATTGCCACGCGCAGTCCATATGTATATGTCGATGGATCAGACATTGCCAAATTTCGGTCCACTCAGACCGCTGTATATTACAAGTATGGCCGTATGGAATGTGCTGTTGCCGGATTATTTGTTTTATGTGCCGGATGGAGATTTGTAATTATTATAAAAACGTCCATAGCATTATTTATTCGTTATATTAGAAGCAATACTGTTGAAATGTCGTTTTCTCTGAAAAATATTCCATTATTTATGGTAACCTGGAATATACAATCGAATTATAGAATATTTAAATTTTTAAATATAGAACTATTCCATTCCATTGGATCATTTGTTCAGAAAGAGACAACGCCGCGCACCTTTTATGAATGGGAACTTGGTTCTGTACTACGCAATTTGAAAGCTTCCGTATTTCTAGTAGCCATTCCGAAGCGGTGTTGCCTTACAAGTGGTTCCAAGTTTTCAATCATAGTTACAGCGTTGTCAATAAGGAGTAATTATGACTCGTCGACCAAGAGGTCCGTTGGTTTTCTTTGACATACTTCATGTAATCATTGCGACAAGTCATATGAAGTTTTATGAATAAGATGTTTCGTCTCCTTAGGATAATAGGTCTAGGGTATCATTCTTGGAAAATATAAACATTGCCGATTAATATTATAGTTCAATTCTAGTTTACTAAGATGTCCAGGAGAAGTGTCTGAAAAATTTGCCTTCAAGTATTCCGCTAATTTTCCAACAGGAAATTTAATTGGCTTACCGACCATTTTTATTACCTATAATTCTATTACCTTGATGAGAGAAATATGATAAATACCAACCTAGTGTTGCGTGAATCAATATGATAAAATCGCGTAATGGAATGTGTTACTTTCTTATTTAACGTTCCTAATTGAAAATTGAAATATCCATAAAGATACCCCACTTACCAAAGAACACAGCTAAGCTAGTGTCGATCCGATACTAGCGATATTTACTAATATCCAAACATCGTAAAATTTTCGCTTAGATGTTTAGAATTCAAACACAGATATTTCGTATAGAAACTTGTGGTGACCTTCAGATATTGTACGATTGTGCCTTTGTGCGGCCTTTTATTTGCTTCAGTTCGTTCTACCATTATTTTTGCCTTGTTAATCGGTGTGTTGAGTGGTATTTTATGGATATTTGATTATATTTATTGTGGAATTATAATCTACTGTTTGTGTTGGAATCTATGTTCAATTGCTCATAGAAATGGCACCGCCACCGATCTTTATTCTGTAAGAAAAGCCCCAATGTCGCTACCCGCAAGCAGGATTCTGATAACAGAACTAACCTTTCTACTCATATTTCAAATTACCACTTGAAAGACAGCATTACAGAAATGCAATTGTTGGAATTTTACTCCCTGCGAAAGAGAAGAAGAGTATATTCAGTAGTAGGCCTAGTGTATCTCCTTCCATACATAGAGATCATATAAAATAGAGGCGTAAAGCCCGTATATAGCCTATACATAAGTTGCTCGCAACGTTCGAAATATTACTGGGACCCCACTCCGCTGTATTTTTACGCTCTCCTCACTACGTTACCTTATTTAAGAGGAGTGGGGCCCTTGTATACTCCGATGAATCCTGCGCTTTATTACTGCGCGCTTTACACCCCTATTCTAATGATCTCTATCCTTTTATATCTATGCCTGCACCTGCTAATCCAGCAGATAAACCATCATGAAGTGGAGTGACTCTTATGGCAGAAATTGTTGTTGAAGGTGTACCTGAGATAAGGTCACTGACAATCGAGGCGCTCAGTAAAGCTTCCTCTTATTCTGATGGGGGATTTCAACATGCACGTATTGTCAGATGTTTCCTATACTTTATATGCAGTGACAACCGGCCATTTGACATAATCAAAGGTATTCTTGAACATTCCTGGTGAGGAACAATTTAGGAGCACGCAACCCTAAGGAATATATTGACTGAAATGAAATAAATTTGTGTATTTTAATTTCTCCTGTCCCCCATACGGTGGTACAAATTCGATAATATTTTCTTTACAATTCCTTTTGTGTTCTTGAATATTACTGTTGAGGAACTATTAACGAACACGCAGCCCTAAAGAATATATGAAATAAATTTGTGTATTTCAATTTCTCCTGTCTCCCCTACGGTGGTACAAATTAGATAATATTTTTTTCCAATTCTTTTTATGTTCTTGAATATTACTGTTATGGAACTATTAACGAACACGCACCCCTGAAGAAGATATAGACTGAAATGGAATGAATTTTTGTATTTTAATTTCTCCTGCACCCTTCGGTGGTACAAATTCGATAATATATTTTTTTTCAATTCCTTTTGTGTTCTTAAATATTACTGTTGAGGAACTATCAACATACACGCACCCCTAAAAAAGATATGAAATAAATTTGTATATTTTAATTTCTTCTGTCCCCCCTTCGGTGGTACAAATTCAATAATATTTTTTTAAATTTTTTTTTGTTCTTGAATAGTACTGTAATGGAACTATTAACGAACACGCACCCCTAAAGAAGATATAGACTGAAATTAAATAAATTTGTGTATTTCAATTCCTCCTGTCCCCTCTACGGTGGTACAAATTCGATAATATCTCTTTTCCATTTCCCTTTGTGTTCTTAAAAATTACTGTGGAGGAACTATCAACAAACACGCACCTCCAAAGAAGATATGAAATAAATTTGTGAATTTTAATTTCTCCTGTCCCCACTACGGTGGTACAAATTCAATAATATTTTGTTTCCAATTCCTTTTGTGTTTCTGAACATTACTATTGAGGAGCTATGAACGAACACGCACCCCTAAAGAAAATATAGACTGAAATGAAATAAATTTATGGATTTTAATTTCTCATGTCCCCCTACGGTGGTACAAATTCTATAATATTTTTTTCCCAATTCCTTTTGTATTCTTGAATATTACTGCTGAGGAACTATCAACAGACACGCACCTCCACAGAAGATATGAAATAAATTTGTGGATTTCAATTTCTCCTGTCCCTCCTACGGTTGTACAAATTGTAACGGTGAGCCGAGCGTATTGTTTTGAAATAATAAATCTGGAATTACCCTAGATTTAATATTTCCAGATAAGTGAATAGGTTTGAAAGCCTATCTCACTGCTAGTAATACTTGTACTTGTAACAGTCGGCTGGGTATTATTTCAGGTAGCGTTAATACCTCATCGACGTGTTATGTGAGAATTGTTTGTTGGAACCTGTTCGGGTATCAGAGATCTTAGTTGATCCGTGTACCCTTAAGGTTCTTTGAAGCTGCCACCACTAGGTGTATATTTCAGCCCACCTAGAAGCTGCTCTTGACAACGATGCCTCGATCTCTTCCAAGGGACCGCGTCGTACAATAACATCTTTATTTATATTCAAGCGTAAATTGTGAAGGTCGTATTCGCTGAGAGGTGATTAGGAATTACCAGTTAAATTCGTTAATCAAATTAAATAATAAATATATTGAATAAAGTTAACAAAATTTGATAGATTACAACACAGCAATCGAATATAAACTTAGTCCAAAATTTAAAAAAGGGGAATAAAATGAATTTAAAAACGTCTAGTTCAGGTTGACCCTAAGTGGGAACCTGGGAAATTATCAATGTCGCTAGTTCTACCCCTTTCTCCAGCGAGCGAGTTCTTGTCCATGTTCTCTTTGGAGAGTTGAAATAAATGAAAGACTAATTAGCACAACGCCGAACAGTGATCGATTTCGCGCTCGATCATGCCGATAATTGATGGATAATATTCAAAATTATAACGGATTCCTCTCTTTCTGGTAACCTGGGGTAAGCCTAACGACCTGATACTCGATCATATCACTTAAGTGATCTCCGATAAGCGGAATTTGTATAGAGCACTCAAGCTAGCCTAAATGGCTGAGAAAAGATACATTAACAAAATAAACATTGGCGGGCGGAGCATGGTTTGAAGGTTAAGTAACCACATTATATTATGTCGTCGATTCTGAGGTTGAAGTTAATATAACAGTTGTTCTTAGGCAATCAAAATGCACTTACCCTGTTGGTCTAATATCACAATTTCCTCTCGAACCCCTTGTAGAAATAACACACAAACGATTTAAACACTCGATTTCTACATCGGATTAAATTTGGTATGATAGAAAATTGTCACAAAATGATTTCTTACGCGAGACGCGGAAGACGCGAACAAGTCCAGCGCTGCTTTAGCCCTAGGACTGCATAACCCTTGTCGCAATGAACACAAATTGATAAATTAATTTAATTTCTATAAATTTCTGGAATTTAGTTTGTTTAAATCTTGACAACATGATATTAATTGATTTGATTGATACGTGACTTGACTTAATGCAACAATGGGGACAATGTGGATATAAATCAAGCTGGACTCACCGAACAAGTAGATGGTGAGGAAAATCCTTTTTTCCTCAAAGTCACTAGATTTTATGAAATCATTCGAAGCGGGGGCCACCCCACGCGCAAAGCTTAGAAAATATGTTCAATTTAGAATCCCGGGATCAAAACACACCCATGAGTTATAACAACAGCCAATAGGAATCTAACTAGGCGAAAGAATCGCTCTGCTCAACTCCACGTGACCTTTTCCTGACTCAGGGAAAAAAGTACCATTGACCTCGTGTCGTGCTTACGTTTGTAAATCATGGTTCATGGCTGGCTGGTCAATGATACAGGAAAGAGGGATCAGATTACCGTCGCTAGGTCTGTCTGGTATATCGTGTTCAAGATATAATAATTTATAAAACTTTCAATTTGAATTAAATCAAAATTATTCGTAGGCCCCGAAAAAAGTAATAAACCGTCGGATTATTACAAAATTGAATATACTTTTTTTTTCTTATTTCTCTTGTGTTTTTGAATATTATTGTTTAGGAGCTATCAACGAACACGCACCCCTAAAGAAGATATAGTCTGAAATGGAATAAATTTGTGTATTTTAATTTCTCCTGTCCCCCCTTCGTTGGTAGAAATTCGATAATATTTGTTTTCCATTTTCTTTTGTGTTCTCGAAAATTACTGTGGAGAAACTTATCAACGAACGCGCACTCGTAAAGGAGATAATAAATAAATTTGTGAATTTTAATTCCTACTGCTCCACCTATTATGATGGTACAAATTGAATAATAATTTTTTTCAAATTTCTTCTATGTTCTTGAATATAACTGTTGAGGAACTAGTAACGAAAACGCACCCCTGAAGAAGATATAAAATAAATTTGTGGATTTTAATTTCTTCTGTCTACGGTGGTACAAACTCAATAATATTTTTTTTCCAATTCCTTTGTATTCTTGAATATTACTGTTGAGAAGCTATTATGAACACGCACCCCTTAAGAAAATAAAGACTGAAATGAAATAAATTTGTGTATTTCAATTTCTCCTGTTCCCCCTACGGTGGTACAAACTCAATAATATTCTTTTTCCAAATCTTTTTGTATTTTTGAATATTACTGTAATGGAACTATTGAGGAGCACCCCTGAAGAAGATATAGATTGAAATGAAATAAATTTGTGTATTTCGATTCCTCCTGTCCCCCCCACGGTGGTACAAATTCGATAATATTTTTTTTCTATTTCCTTTTGTGTTCTTAAAATATTACCGTGGAGGAACTATCAACGAACACGCACCCCTAAAGAAAATATAGACTGAAATGAAATAAATTTATGGATTTCAATTTCTCCTGTCCCCCTACGGTGGTAAAAATTCGATAATATTTTTTTTACAATTCCTCTTGTGTTCTTGAATATTACTGTTGAGGAACTATCAACAAACGCGCACCCCTAAAGAAGATATGAAATGAATTTGTGGATTTTAATTCCTCCTGTTCTCGGTACGGTGGTACAAATTCAAAATATTTTTTTTCGAATTCCTTTTGTGTTTTTGAATATTACTATTGAGAGACTATTAACGAACACGCATCCCTAAAGAAGATATGAGATAAATTTTTGCATTTTACTTCCTCCTGCCCCCCCTGCGGTGGTACAAATTCAATAATATATTTTTTCCATTTCCTTTTGTGTTCTTGAATATTACTATTGAAAAGCTATTAACGAACACGCACCCCTAAAGAAGATATGGGATACATTTTTGGATTTTACTTTCTCCTGTCCCCCCTACGGTGGTACGAATTCAATAATATTTTTTTTTCCATTTCCTTTAGTGTTTCTGAATATTACTGTTGAGGAGTTATTAACGAATACGCACCCCTAAAGAAAATATAGACTGAAATGAAACAAATTTGTGTATTTTAATTTATACTCTCCCTGCTACGGTGGTACAAATTTAATAATATTTGTTTTCTCATTTCTTTTCTGTTCCTGAATATTACTCTTGAAGAACTATTAACGAACACGCACCCTAAAGAAGATATAGACTGAAATGAAATTTGTGTATTTTAATTTCTTCATCCCCCCTACGGTGGTACAAATTCGATAATATTTTTTTCCAATTTTTTTTTGTGTTCTTGAACATTTCTGTTGTGGAACTATTGACGAACACGCACTTCCAAAGAAGATGTAGACGGAAATTAAATAAATTTCTGAAAGTTATTTCCTGTTCTTTCTGATTTCTGCACCTGCGTATTCCTGTGTAGAAACTATCAACTCACGCGAACCCTCGTGGAGATGTAGACCGAAATGGAATAAATTCTGAACGATCATGGGAGATATTGGCGAAAATGTGTTGAAAAACATGATTTCTTATTAATATCGTTCCTAAGGTACTATACATTGTTTCAAGACTGTATATATCGGGTTCATTATTTTGAGTATTTTAGTGAAGGAATCACCTATAAAAATGCAATAATAACAAAGATATCTGCGAAATTGTGTTAAAAGTGTGGCTAGTAATTCTCTGAAAGGTTGGCAACATCGCACGCAATTTCTAGTCTATCACAACGTGGCTAACTTGTTGGAGCCACTGACAGTTAACGCCGAGTGATCTCAACCAAGAAGTACTTCTTCAAGTATTCCTGAGAAAATGGTCTTTATATGGTTTTAAAGAAAATTGAACTGATTCAATTATTGATCGCAGCAATATAAATTGCCTACGCGCATTATAAGAAGCCTGGCGAAATGTAAGCGAACTGTTTTAAAAAGAAATTGGGGTACTCATTTTTACATTATAAACAACAATTTGCAATATCATCATTTATTTATATAAAACCTCTTTTAAAATGAACAATGAATAATGATATGTATATTTTATTAAACACTTTACATCTTGTATCTCTGTTTCAGGTCTAGGTCTATGAAAATGACTCGTTTAACAAATCTTATTTACTCATTTCTGAGTTAAGCATACTATTAAATGATCTGGCCATCTATGAGAGGAGTAGGGAATGACGTTTGGCTAGAGTTAATTAAGGAATCGCTGTCAAGTTAATATTATGAGTTTTCTCAATTGTAACTGTAGATTCATTTATATTCAAAAAACTTCAACCCTTCAAAGTGTTCCTATGAAATAAAATCATAAGACTCCTTTATATTGGCGCCCAACGTGGGGCTAGAAAACTTAAAGGATTTTTTGGATTTGTTTAGTGGATCGTATCAGTTATTATTCTCGTGTGGTGTAAAATTGTTTCGTGTGTGTAAAATTGTTTCATTGGGCTCCCGATTTATCGATTGATGGACGTGGAACATTTTGTCAACATTTGAGAATTAAAAACTCTTTACGTACTTCTGAAACTCAGCTCAAGGACTCTGATAACTTGTTTCTCGTGGATTATTATTTCCATTCGAATTTTTTATAATATCAGTGTGTATTTCAAGCTTTGATGAAGTGACTGTTGAATCATGTTTGACAAAGGAGTACAAGAGATATTCTGCAATAAGTTGGTACTTGGTAAAATACTCATGGTCGCTGAAAAACTGGTACATGTTTTTTTTTAACTGTCTGAATGTTGTGAAAATCAAGTCCAATTGAAAACCTGGCTGGTCACAAGTACTTTCTACGTTCGTGTATACAATTGGAGACGGTTGAACAGGAAAATAATCTAGAAAGTGACAATATGACAAACGTAGTTTTAACCAACGAACAATTCACGGAACTTATATCTCGAATAACAGTAGTAGGTACCACTACACAGGGTCTTGCTGTTAGTGGGAACCTTTCGAAGTGTTCATCTCGTTTTGACGGTTCTAAAATTTTAGACATGGATGCTTTTATTGATGCCATTGTGATATATAAGGATTGTTCTCAAGTATCCGACTCAATACCCCCAAAGGACCCGACCGACGTTATTTGATAGGTTCGCGGCAAGATGGTATCAAGGTGTAAAGACTACAGTACAAACATCGGATGAGGCGTTGGTTCTCTTGAGAATTACATTTGGTCCACAAGAACCACTTTATAGAGTTTATCGTGAACTGTTCGCAACTAAACAGAACTTTAATACGCTTACGGACATTTCCATTTGCAAAGTGCGTTCGATATTAGCACAACTCCCTACCTGCACTTTAAAAGGAGAAGTTCAATTGGTTTACATGGTTTTCGGACAATTAAATTGTATAATTCGAGAGAAAGTTCCACGTGACAAAGTTAAAACTTTCAATGAACTTTCAACAAAATCTAGATTATTTGAAGAAACTTTTTATGATAGTGATAAAGTAGTGACGAAAGATACTAAAAACCGCATTCGCTGTCAATATTGTGAGAATCCGGGACACACTAAAGACGAATGTAGGAGACTTATGTATAGGAACTCTAAGGAAAACGAAAAGTCCAAAACATACGCACGCGCTAAGGAGTCCTTACGTGATACAATTTCCTTTGGACCAAGCTCGTGTGATTCAATGCCGCCCAACACGTCGCGATGTATTGTCAGTTCCTCAATTTCATGCTATGGTTACGTCGAACCAGGGTATATTCGTTTAAATTAACAAAATTGAAACGGCTCCAATGGAATTTTTCACTATCGATACACTCATTTTGCATCGTTCACGGCCAATTATGCATGTCAATATATTAGGTTATCAAGGTTAAGGTCTGACAGAAACAGCGGCGAAACAGAGTGTTGCTAGTAAAGTACTGTATAATTTGTATAATGTATTTGAAACGAGAAGGTCAAACCTTCCACAAGGAGCATATTACGGTTTCCTGACGGTCAAAGTAAATTGGAAGATGTCCTTGTCACCAGTGTTGACGTTAAGGTTAAAGACAAGATCATACCTATCAAATTCATTGTTTTTCCATATGCTCTTAATACTATTTCCGATATCGATCATTTTTTGAATCAGCACGAGAATATTTTTAGTCTGGGGGATGAACCGACTTCCTATGCAGAACATCATATCAAAATAGGGAATTATTCTCCGATTGCGTTGCATCGATATCGTAGTTCTTTCCAGTACATTTGAAGAACATTTGTATCATTTGAAACTAGTATTTGATAGACTTGAACAATTCAAACTTCGCGCCAACCGCTAAACGTAAGAAGTGTGTTTTTGCGCGTGCGAAGGTGAAATATTTGGGACGTTACATTACTTCGGATGGTATTCCGGTTGATCCTGGAACAAATACTGCGATAAAGGATCCCTCGCCACCACCGAATGTTCACGAAGTGCAATCCTTTCTCCAAATTGCTAGTTGGTACAGACGCTTTATAAAAAACTTCAGTGAAGTCTCTCGACCTCTTAGCGATTTAACCAAAAAGAAAGCTGTTTGGGAATGGACTCCTGAATGCCGATCAGCGTTCGAGAAGTTAAAGCATTTCTTGGTGTCAGCTTTGATATTAAAGCAAATAGGTGAGAGTAAACCGTACATTATACGTACTGATTCTAGTAATTAAGCTTTAAGTGCTGTATTGCTGCAAGGTGAAAAAGAAGATGAGCATCCTGTAGAATACACAAGTCGGTTATTGAATGTCTCAGAACGGAATTATTCCACTTCAGAGAGGGAAGACTCAACTGTTGTGTGGGCTCTAGGTAAATTTAGAGACTATCTCGAAGGCGCCCCGATAATCGTGCAAACTGATCTTCAGCCCTTACTCAATTTAAAATCGCCTACTGGTAGATTAGCATGTTGGACGTACTAATACAAGGAATGATATCAAGATAGAGTATTTGCCAGGAAAAAGTAATGTTGTTGCCGATACTTTGTCCGACCTCCATACAACCATGAAGAACAAAAGTCTTGAGAGTTGTGTGAGGTTTACATAGAATTGCCTCATAGGAAAACTAATGAGATAAGGAGCGAACAATTGAAAGATCCTGAACTTCTGAAAATTATCCAAAGTTCTGAAGATCTTTCAGACACAGAGTTTACCAAGTGGACTGATCGATGCTATATTTTGTCTCAAGGAGTATTGTGCCGCTATTCACCAGAAGATGATGAAGGAGAAGCATAATTGGTGGTGCCTACTCACGAAAGAGATAGAATTCTTAGAGAATGCGTCGATATGTTGCAGCTTATGCCCGTAAATATCTAGATTGTCATTGTTGCAAGGCTACAAATCAGAAACCAGGAGGTCTACCTCAAATGCACAAAGATTTGAAATTTTGGCAGATCTTTTTGAACCATTACCGGAAGGGTCTTGTGAAGAAAAATGGATACTTATAGTTGAAGATATATCTACAAAGTGGGTCGAGTTGTTTGTCTTACATCGTTCTACTGCAGAAGAGTGTGTTCTCACTCTTAATAATGAAATATTTTTCCGTTATGGATTACCTCGTAAAATTATAAGCGACAACGTTGTCCAATTTGTATCAGCCGTCATGCAACAAGTGTGCTACACCTTAGATATAAAGGAATCGTTCACTCCTCTCCATCACCCATCAGCTAACATGGTAGAGCGGAAAAATCGTGACCTGAAACCACTACTCGGTATTCTAATAGGGAATGATTACCGATTATGGCCCAAGAAACTTGCTACCACTCGTTTTGCCATGAACTCCTTATGGTGTGTATCTGCAGGAAGGACTGCTGCTTACTTGACATTTGGACGTGAGTTACGAACACCGGATGATGTCAAACATGATTTCAGGATTGTAACGGAAACTGAAAAGTACCTTCCACAAATAACCCCTTATCTGAAAAAAATGTTAACTACTTGGCAAGAGGTTGAGACGTTAAATGAAAAAAATCAAGATCGCCATAAAATTCAAGCAGATACTAAAAGGAATAGTGTCGATCAATTCAAAATTGGAGAATTAGTATGGGTTCACATACACGTCTCAAGCAAAACCATAAAAAGACTAACTACGAAGTTTCACCCAAAACGAGATGGTCCTTCCTTAAAAAATACTGACGCAGGTATCTCCAGTCAGGTATGAGGTTGCTAGTCCTGATAATCCAAAAGTATCACTTGGAATTTACCATATTTCTTCCCTCACTCCCGCCAGATCTAGCCAAGAGGAACTGTCTATACTTTGTTGAGAAGAAGGGGACTGTATAAAGATATTAAACGTTTACCAAATTATTTATAGAATATTATAACGTTCATCAAAAATGGAAATAAAAATTACAATCAAAATTGTAGGTTATAAAGGGAAAAAACATTTTTGCAGTACCAATTATTCATCATCATCATCATCATCATAAGAGGGGAGGGGGCTTAGTCTCTGATGCGCTTAGAGCACTTAGTTGTACCCATTGTGCGCCCCGTGATCAGAAGCCTATTCTATTTTAGCAGGTTTGTGGCCTGCCAGAAACCCAGAATATTCCCAGTACTGGCTTCCATAAGTTCTTCTGGGAGCAGTTTTAATTCTCCGAAGTGTCGGTGCCTGAGGGACGCTAATGAAGGAACATTCCAACAGGATGTGAGAGGCAGTTTCTTCAACCTCTCTGCATTCCCTACATATTGTGTCATCTGTGATGCCCATAGTGTGGAGATGTTTGCTAAGACGACAGTGACCGGTTAGGATTCCAGTCATCTCTCTGATGTCCCTTCGGTTCAGAGAAAGGAGTTTCTTTGAGAGCCTAGGCACAGGCTCTTTGATGAAGAGCTTGGCTTGCCTCACGCGTGGTGATTCTCGCCACAGTTTAGACCACTCTTTATTCAGTTGGCCCAGAAGGGCGAGACCCCCTACGCAGTTTGATGAAGCGACCATTGGCTCCGGCCCGATAGGGGCGCTAGACGACCCTCGCTTGGCCAGAGAGTCGGTCATTTCATTCCATACAACTCCACTGTGTCCGGGGACCCAGATGAGTTGAACTTTATTTCTCCTAGCTAGTTCAGCCAGTGTATCCCTGCATTCTTTGACAAGCCTTGATGTGCCTCTGGGTGATTTGAGAGCTCCCAGAGCCGACCGGCTGTCTGTGCAAATATATATTCGCCTATTTACATAGTTCCTTCACAGGTGTTCCATGGCACAAGTCAGTATTGCGTAGACCTCCGCCTGATAAACCGTGCAGTAAGTGCCTAGAGTCATTGAGATAGTGATCATTGGCCTTTTCAGGTACACTCCCGCCCCAGAAGCCTTGTAACGATCCGACTTTTCAATGAATCGTCACATATCATAATTCATGATAGAACCCTATATAATTTGAATATATCCTTGAACTTCCTCCCAATTAAAGAACTCTATCTTCAATGATATAGTTAACTGTATTTAATTAATACGAAGCGGATTCAACGAACACTATATTGTTACCCCCTATTGTTACCCCCACATCCGAGTTATTAATTAGGAAGGGAGACTCTGAATAAAACCGGTTGCGGATGATAACTGATCATCTCAGGTGCTACTGTGAATACAAGGTAGGTCTTAATCAAAGTTATTTATTAAATTGTTTTTAGAGTAGCATTGAATCTTTAATATTTCATTCACAATCAGGCTTACTCTGATGTATACAGAACTTTGATTCTTTCCTGCTCTTACAACAGGCACCAAGATCTCTTGATTATAGACATTGTAATTTCATCTATATCATTTATTCAATTGGCAAAATCACTTGATTCCATCATCTTCTGAATACACGTGGGGTTATTATATCGTATATGTTTTTTTGCTTTGAACTCCTCATAATACGAACAACGTAGCGTTATCCAAATCGGAAAGGTACGAAACATATAGAGGATGGGTTAGAACTAACCACTCCATATCTATAATTCCACGAGCCTTGTTTCAATACCTTCGATTATAGAGTTAACGTGGGACTTGTTGAACTATCCCGTAATCGTACTAAAGAGGCCTAATAATACAAAAAATCTACCCACGTGATTCTAGGAATCACTGAACCATAACTCATATCTTATTTTCAAACTCAATTCATTTTTTCTAACCTTGTTTAAATTCATTTCGTAGTAAATTCTGAATAATTGTCACATATTAATTTAATCTGTAATTTTAATTATAATTTATCTTGGCTTCACCTATTTAACATTTATCCAGCCTAACTCAGCTATTCTCAGCGTCATTACTGAGTCATTGCACGTATTAAATTTTAGTTCTCTTGTGGACATCCTACTCGTGTATTTCCTTTCTTTTTCGATAGGAGGATATTGAATCCAATACACTACTAGAGACCTCGCGGAGTCACCATCAGGACCACAGGAGAGACACAGGGGAGTAATTTTAATATCACTGTTGCAACTTTCATTACCATGATGAATTAGATGCTGGTCGTAACCGCTGAGTCAAAGTAGATTGATTATCTTCATTTATAATTGTTTGAATTTTATTACGGTGCTCCGAAAGGACATGCAAGTTTGTAAAACGATTTTGCTATTGTTCATCAATATTTGAATATATTTGTTATTGTTTTTATATGCTTTGTTTCTTTTCCCTTTTACTTACTACCAATTCAATGATGCTTATTTCTTTATTTATAACAGCCTGAAACCTTTTTTTTGCTCGTGGTGGCGCCCAGGGTTTGTTGTTTAAAAAGTAATAGGGCAAGTATGAACATTGTTAACGAAAAGGGCCAAACAACCACAAATTTGAGCTAGTTTGGGAAATATCAGTAACTTAGGTAAATTCATCTTTTTTGATTAATTTAGAATCAAGGGAAGGTGGAAATTACGTAGCTTACACTCTTTCCATCGTCTCTTTCGGTAGTCAGATCTCTGTCTCCAGAGTCAGGAAAATGAACCGACACTAGGTGTCTCAGTGTCTCCTCCGGAGACGTGGTGTACTCACCACTCGGAAGAATCACTGATCCAATTCTGGCTCTGTTGTCTTTTGAGAGAACTCTGCAGAGTCCACCAAGTATCTCGTTTTGACGTTCTTAACGCTTTTTTATACTCTTTGGGCCACTTTATAGCTTTCCCAATCCACAACTGCTTGAGATCTCTTAGCTTCATTAAAGAGTTTTCTTACCGTTTTCAGGTAAGAACCACTTTTGCGGTCCACCATGGCGTTGTTCCTCCAGCGTTCCTTTACCTAAGGTCACAGCTGGCTTGATATGCTGAGATGATGGCGGAGCTAAGACCCGAAACTGCCTTTCGTTCTCCGTGATAGGTCGGAAGCATAAGGAGCCTACCACCTAGCTCCTCCTTACAGAGGCCCCAGTTGGTGGTCCTTGGATTCCTGTAACTTTGAACCTCAATTGTAGTAGATTCAACATCAAATAGAATGTGTCTATGATCCGATAAGGTCACTTCAGAAGACATTTCGAAACCTGAGACTCTATTGCCCTAGAGTAAAGGGTCAGATCAATAACCTCCTGCTTTCTAGGCATGAAATAAGTTGATATTGATCTCCAGCTGTGTGGAGGTAAGGAACTCTAGCAACGAGTCTCCCCTGGGATTGACATAATTGCTCCCCCACATTGTGTGGTGAGCATTGGCGTCGCACCCCAGGAGAAGCGGTATCTGCTGCTCCTCACAGTATCGACATAATTCCGCCACATCGACTGAAGGAACATGTTGGAACTCGTAAGGGAAATAGACAGAACATACTACCATCTCCTTCTCCAAGATCCCAGATTTATACCTTAACCTGACCGCTGCCGGGTCTCTGGAAAGAAATCCTGGCATGGGGGTCACATTCACGTCTTTAGTGAATATGCGGGCCCTAGGACGGTCTACAGTTGTACAATAACGTAATGTACCCCTGGTTTGGGTCATGCCCCTGTCTTAACCTTGGTAGGCCCATGTTTCTTGAATCAGCGATACATTAATTTTTGCTCAATGAGTTTTTACCGTGCTGGAGGTTGATTTGTAGAAATTTTACTGACATAGTGGCAGCAAAACATCTACAAATCTGAATTTTTTTTTGAGGAGTAGCAGTCTCATATGGGACCCCGCTAGGTAGCCCCATTTCGACTGCCGTCTCCTCCGGCGGACTGGCGTTTGGTGGTTCATATTCCGGTCCCCCTTGTTTTTCCCCAGGACCCAGAAGGGTTACCAGAGCCCTGGTAGCCTTGGAGTAAGGCTGGAAGTCCATCTCCTTGAGGAGGTTGATGGACCGCTCATCCAGCCATACGACAAGTCTTAGACCCAGGGGAAGCTCCTGGTTCAGTTTTTCCAGGCCATTGAGGATGGCCTGGTTTGGCAGATACTTCTTTACAGGCGCCCATAGCATGGCCTTTCTCCATTTAGGTAGAGCTGAGGGCTCTACTGCACGGTAGCTGACCGCATCCCCCAGGGTTTCAAGGCGACTACTGTTTTTAGCAGCCACTCTTCGGAGGCAGCATCCGCTGCTGTTGTTAACAGACACCGGTTACAAGCCCTGGTGGAATGAAAACGTGGAGGGACAATCCCCCCGGAAGGAAGAAGATCACGTCCCCCACGGCGTCATTGTACTCAATGATCTCGGCTGGAGTAAACTAGCCCCAGTCCTTGAGGGATTGGGGCGTTTGCATACGCGTTTTGGGTCCTGTGGGGTAGAGCCGGAGTAGCGGGTGCGTTTTAAGCCCTCCGCCTCTCCGGATTCGCCCGGCTGGACCTTGTTTGGTGCAGGGACACCAAGGACCCTTAAGGGAAGCCCGAGAACCTCTGTTCCTGAGGCTGTTCAGGGAGACCCGTCTTCGGCAATGAAGTCACGGAGACCGTAGTCGCCGCAGCCTCCTGTTTTTGACGCGCTCTCCTGCGCCGCTTTTTTTCCGACTCAAAATTGTTAGGCCGATTAACTTTCACCCTATTCCTTAGAGTGGTCAGTTCCTCGGTCTCGGGATAAGATTCAGATGGCAGCTGTAGGGAGCCATCCGAGGTGGGATTGGGAGGTGAGGAAGGCCTCTGTAAGGAGCCCTCCTGTGAGGAGGGGAGGACTGGGGACTCTTGTAAGGAGTCCTCTGATAAAGGACATGGATGTGAGGACTCCTGTAAGGAGCCTTCTGGTTGGGGGAAGGGAGAAGAGGGGCAAGAGGATCCCTGGGAAAAGCCCTCTTGGGTTTTTGGTTTAAAAGTTTTAGGTTCCATAGGATTCCCACGAGTATTGGGGGTAGTCAGTCGTCATCCGCAGAGCCCCATACGGATGGAAGACCGAATACATCCGAGATTGGGCCCGGTTTCTCGGAGGAACCGTTTGCGGCCTGTAACCCAGACCATTCAGCCAAAGGCACGGTATCTTAACACCTAAGCTTGGGGGTGCTTATCGACTCCTCGGTCTAGGTCCGCTGTATTCAGTAAATAGCAGGGCCACCTGTGGCAGGGTGCGATTCTTGATCGCGCACAGACGGTCTTGGCTCAGCTTCCTCGAAAGCTATCGCCCTGAGACTCTGATACCGTTATTTTCTCTTGACCTCTACCTATTATTAGTTATATATTATTATGCTGCATAAGTAAATTACGTACTTGTACTTACCTTTAAAATTTATATCCATGTCTTGAGTGATTACTAGAATTTGGAGCGGAATTTTCAATTTTTTTACTATACAGTAGTGCACTTACTACAAATGCGTAGGAACGTAAATGTCAGCAAAGTCCAATATTGCGGACGAGTCAGCTACCTTTATCTAGTGCTGTACGTAGACCAAACCAAACATGTAGATACACTTATATATTATATATGCTGTTTTTTCTTTCCATATCGGTGTAAGTATTTATAAAGTTTTCAGATTGTCAATAGATTTATTGGAGATATGCATGTGTATTTCTGTTGTGCTGATTGATGAAATTAATGGTTTCTAGTAAGAAAATATAAACTGGAATGTGCAATTGCATTGACGTTTTATACCAAATAATGGAGATAGTCCAATCAGAGGCTGAATAAATTGTATATTTGAGGAAACGAATCATAGCCTCCACAATGAACTCTAAACTGTTTGTTTTTTGTGATGGCTGCAGTCTCACAGTGTATAAGGAATGTTGTATAAGGAATGTGGCAATTTAATAGAATCTGAGGTGAAGATTCAGCAGTTGACTAGTGTAATTTTTTTGTCCCAGCTGTTTGAATCTTTGGCGTTATTTCAAGAATTAGTGGAAAGTAAAAGTAAATTAATAGAATGCAATGAAAGATTTATTGGATTACTAGAAACACAAATACAAAAATTAAAGGGTGATAGAAACCTTTTTCCAAAATCTCGTGATCATAGCATTGATTAATATACATTAGATTGATACCGCCTGTGTTAAGATTTGAAACGCTATTAAGCAGAATTGTATAATGTGTTAGCTTTCCAATGGTAGATGGATTTGACCTCCTGATATATTGTTATGATTTAATTTCCAATATAAAATAGAATGGTAAAATTATGATTTACCGAGACATTTAAAATAGAAAAGTTAAATAAGTATATGATATAGAATTAAAAACATTATTTAAAAGTTAAATATATAATTAGAATAAGAGATTAAAGATTGTAATATAATTAAAACCAATTTGTAATGTAGTTTGTAAAAGTGTAAAGAAGAAATAGTGATTAGTGGAAAAACGTACAGTGCTACGAAGTGAGAAAATCATAATTCAAATGATTTAAAGACTATCTGAAGATAGCAAACTATTAGAATAGATTAAGAATATGTTATAGATGTAAGCTAGTACTAAGACATTTCAGTTATACAAAATTGTATAAGTTTCATTTATATTTGAAATCATGTACTAAATTAAGAACTGACAACTATCAAATAAGATCTAATAGTGGGAATCATAGGTTATTATATACCAAAATGTGAGGAAAAGGTAACATGAATTCATAAATTAGAATGAACAATAACTTCAATCAATTAGAAAATCTTCAAAATATCAAATATTTCAAAACACTAAATTCCTATTGGTCAATTACAACAATTAAGACAAGTGTCAATTACAACAAACAGAATAGCTGACTAGATGTTCAGAAAGAATTACCTCATTGGTCGAATGATATGAAAACAAGCTTCGTTTTGTGGGCCCTATAAAAGGCAAATGAAGGAAAGCTAGTTTGGTTTGCCATCAACTTCTGTGAAGAGCATATGACTCTCTCATTCAAAATTGAACATCGGAGCTAGACCTAAGCTCGACTGCAAATCAACATAAGCAAAGTTTTATTAGTATTTCCTACAAAGCAGTTAAAGTGTTCGTAAATATTCATCCAGTTCAACTTCGACAAAGGTTAACATGACCAAAGTTTTTGATAAAGTAGCATCGGAGAAAAGCCAAATCCCGTTTGCAGATCCAGTTAGTTACAACCAACAAAGTTTTATATCTTAAAAAGAATAAAAACCATTATCAATAAAAATATCAACAAATTCATAAATTAGACGGAATATCAACAAGTGTAACCTGTGGATGTGCACGCACATAGTTTATAGCAGAGTAAATGTGTTTTATGTGAATTCTCAATAAAAATAATAGAAGAGGAAATCAACACCAACGAAAGATTATCAACATTTATTCCAATTATTAATAGGATATAACAAGTGAGTCCATTAAAAAAAGTCATCATTTTGTAAAACCATTTGAAACTCGTATAGCAATTAAAAATAAACATTCACTCAATAGTTGTAGATTAGAATAAGAAAACTGTGAGGTTAAGCATTGTAAGCATAGAGTAAATTTTAAAAGTGTACAGCAAACATAGAAAGGTTTAATAATAATAAATAAGGTTATATCAATAAATAGATAAACAGAGCTTTAACATTTTAAATACGGTTTTATTTCATTTCATATTAATAGCAATCAATCAGAGTATGATAAATAAATTAAAGAAAGAGCTAGCCGGAAGAAAATTTGAAAACAAAATATAATTCATTAAAGGAAATTAACTAATATAATTAACAGTTTAATTAACAATTGTCACCACAACGTGGAGCAATCAAAGCTGAGTAGAGCTATTGTAACAATTGTCACCACAGCGTGGGGCAATCAAAGCTAAGTAGAGCTATCGTATTAATATATTAAAATGTTAAAAATTACAATACAGTTCTTAGATGGATGGTTTGTCACTTTGAAAGATACACGATTTGTTAGCCTAGGCAGGCATATGCGGAGCTGTAAAAAATGTACAAACGTCCAAGGCGGTAAATATAGACGAAAGGGAACGCAAACGATACACAGTAGCAAATTCAACGTCTTTGAAACATTGAAAGCCATTTTAGGTGGGTGGAAGCAAATATAAACTTTGATACGATGAGTAGAGAACTAGTTGTGCATGAGCTTCATATACGGAGTAGAAAGGATTTTAAACACCGCAGGACAATTATAAAAGGTTTGGATGAATTAAAGGATCTGGCTGAAGTAGGTAATTAAGCTGGCGCAAATCGAGGAATTAAATACATTTTGGTTATGATCCATTGCTTCTCGAAATTCCTGTGGACTCGTCCGCTGAAAACGAAATCAGCCGTAAAGGATAGAAAAGCGGGTAACTCTATTTTTTCGAATTCGGTCGGCCCTGTACCTAGGAATCTGTAAAATGACCAAGAAAAAGAGTTCTTCAATAAACACCACTTCGATGAGTCAATTGAGAAACATAAAATCAACCATTGTAATACGTATCCTTTGAAAAAAGCAGCCATTGCAGAATGTGTTATTCGAACGTTGAAAGAAACTCTCTACAAACAATTTAGTTTGAGCGGAAAATACAATTGCTTGATATACTTGAAGAAATCACGGAAAAATATAATAAACATATGCACAGAACGATAAATATGGCTCCGTTAAAACATAATGAGAGTGAGATATTGACGCGATCCTACTCGCACAATAAGTTAGCTTGGCCTCACAAATACGATGTTGGAGATGTGGTGGGAATAAGTGGAGGTGAACATATATTTGAAAAAGGATACACACCCAATTGGTTTACGGAATTGTTTAAAATTATAAGACTTGCCATAACGTTCCTGTGACGTATATTTTGCAAGATGTGTTTAAAAGAATGATAAGGAGGATTTAACGAGGAGGAATTACAGAAAACGAAACAACCTGATGTGTATTTAGTCGGAAATATATTACGAGAGGAGGGGTCAACAGTTAACAGAATGATCACAATAGTTGGATCGATAATTCAGATCTCGTTTAATAAGCCCAACATTGACGATTTGGTGATTATTATAAGCAAACAAACAGCTGGAACATTGCCGACTCGAGGAGTTGAATACTATAATAGATCAAAATTCTACGACTAGGAGGGCGAATCATGAGTGAAGATCATAATATTCGAAAACCTGTGTTGTTGAGATTATGCTAATGTCTCTTGTACTGAGAAAATTTTGAAAGTAATAAAAACTATATTTTTGATACCTTTGTTCTTTTTTCCTCCCAAACCTTCATCTTTAAATAACGGTACAATTTCGAATTCTCATCAGTCTGTATGGAAGTATATGTATCAGAAGGTGTTGTGAATACCCTAATAAACTAGCTCCCGTTTGAACATCATATTCCCGGTTATCAATAGTGTGGTTCCGGTACGAAATTGAAAGAACGGTCGTAATGAGAAGATCCTGGTATCAATCCACTCGATGGAGCTTGTCACCAACACGATATTTCATAATTTCGAAACGCTAGTTGGGAAGGAGGTTACGAGGCGGATAAAATATTAGAGAAATATTGCTTGGGAACGTGTTGAATCTGAAGACAAAATTTGATGAGACGATTGCCGCTTTCGGCGTGAATAATAAATGCAAAGAGGAAATTGTGGGCGATGATGAGAAAGAAGGTACAATTCCTGATGGGGTAAGAAAAATTATGCACAATGAGATCAACGCATCCAATACAGAGAGAATCTCTAATTCCTTTACTGGAGAATTTCTTTCATTTTTAATACCTCTGTTTGACGGCTTATCAGTTGCTGGAACATTGACGGGAGGTGGTGCAGGCATCGCTAAGGCAATCAAAGATAACAAAGTAACTTAGCATCTTGGAGAATACAGAAAGACATAATAAAACAATGGGAGCATAGCTTTGGTGAAACAAGGATCGGATCTATATTTGAAGGAACATCTTTCGACTACAGTGATGAAATTGACATATTAATCAATTGGCAAAGATGTGTTGGTAGATTTAGCCTAGTTTGCCTCATCCATAGAGGCAGAATTCGAGTAATAAGCAGGTGAATGTAGGCTTACCAATAATTTTGAAGCGTCTCTCTTAATATATCAGTTATGAATTGAATGGAAAATAGATAGACAAAGTACCCAATCCTGGTATTGTCAGCACCATTAGACCTTATCCAACATACGCCGAACATGAATACCTCTAGCTATTTCCAGATGGCCGTATGAAGATGCAATAAGTTAAGTCTACAATAATAAACTCAATGTATAGATTCAGCTGAATTTTCTATTAGACCTATTCATTGGCTATACCGAAGTTTTAAGTGGTAGACATAAGCTGCGACTGATAAGATCTCGAAACAATAACGATTGCTATATTAATGGCACAGCTTGCATGAAAAGGGCGAGAATTAATGTGAAGACGATAGCACAAAAAGTGTGACATGACTTTCCAAATGAGAAGCATATATTGATTCTTATCCGTAGTTGTGATCTGCATGAAAATCCGTTGATGAAGGAGAGCACTCGAGACATTTACGCAGTTAAAACTATGAATTCGGAATGATTCTAGCTTTCCAAACGGATCGAAAAAATAATCCTGTTGAGTAAAGCCAATATAAACTTGCTAAATGTGAAATTGTACTTGAATTCAGAGTATTATTCATATGAAGCAGTGAAATTCAATTTCAATAATCAACAATATGGGAAAGCGTACCAGATGTACTATGACTTCCATCAGAAGTCATTATCAGATAAGATAATAAGCGAGCAGACTATATAGCATTCTAGAAAAATCGATTTTCAGTAGGTATTCCGCCACTTGGGCGAGACCCTGCTGAGGCTTAGCCTCCGACCACTTCCGGCGGCTACAGAGTATTCGCGCATGCGTGGTGGGTATCCCTGTTGGGTAGACGGTTAAGGTATCTTTGCCTCAGTGTGAGGGGTAATTAGTCTAAGAGGGTAGAGCATCTGTAAGACTAGTGGTATATAAACATACACGAGAACAAAGAGGTTTCACGAAATAATCCAACTTAGCGCTATTGCGGTTAAACGGATTACTGTTTGAAACACATCGCTAACAAGATTACATTGCCCTGACGCGCGCTAGAATATTATTTATATGATAATGTTAATATTGACCAGGCGCAGACTCAGACATCTGTTTCTCCACACTTCAAAAATTCCACGATTGTAGATATATGCTAGGCCGATAGAACAACATGTTCATTCTATGCTTCCTCGAAAACCAGGCGAACGAAAGCACAAAGCAACCTATACACTCATGTGATCGAGGTTAGCGATCAGCAAGCGTGACGAAAACGACTCGAAAAACGATATGAAAAACGATTGAAACGACTCGAACGACATGAAAAACGATAAAACGACATGAAAAACGATCAAAACGACATGAAAAAGCGATAAAACGACATGAAAAACGATTAAAACGACATGAAAAACGATAAAACGACATGAAAAACGATCAAAACGACATGAAAAACGATCAAAACGACATGAAAAACGATAAAACGACATGAAAAACGATCAAAACGACATGAAAAACGATCAAAACGACATGAAAAACAATCAAAACGACATGAAAAAGCGATAAAACGACATGAAAAACGATTAAAACGACATGAAAGCGTGACCAAAACGACTCGAAAGCGTGTGGGTCGTACAAGGCGTGTGGCAGCCCAACGAGTTAGTGTTTGTAACATATAGCTCACATAATATTATATCATGGACCCGAATAGACCACCTTATTGCAACTACCATGATCTACAAAATGTTAGACTTATACTTAAGCTAGATTATAAAATACATAGCTGCTGCTGAAGCTAACATTCAGTTATTGAAATAATAAGTATGATTTCACATTATTAGAATCTAATGAGGTAGTTTGAACATCCAACAGTTAGAAAATACACATAGAAAATATACAATTTTCCTGTATACTCTCTCTCACAGAGGTGAGTTACTTGTTTGTGTGAATATAATCACTGGATGTAAGCAGCTTATATGGCTAGTGTTTCATTTTATGTAATATTATTGATATCTATTCACATGTAGCTATTATTATTGATATTTACATATAGTTACAATATACTCATTTCACATAATTAGAATCTAATATTATATCATAGGAAATAACCTGAATAGTCTGAACATAAGCATTTTTAACATTTAGTTGAATATTTGTGAACATTTATGAGATATATAGGTGACAAGAGATTATGGTTTGGGGTCCATCAGCTCGGTGGAAGAACTCTACTCAATAAGTAAACGATCGAGCCTTGTATATTTGTTAAATATATATTACACTGTAGAATTATTATTATCGTAAACGATGGTGTGTCTTATTTCATTTATGAAACATGCGATAATTATATTTAACCGATTATAAACTGTACCCGCGATAAAACGAATGGATAGATAAATTATATCAAACTCCGTTCATCAGCAAACCAGCGGTTTCCGCTCAAAACCGTGTGAACGGATTTACATAGTCGCGTGGGTCTTCATAAGTGGAAACTAAAAGGCTGAAGACTTCATTTCTCAAGATCCATCAGGGCCTTAAACATGTGTGTGTATGTGTTCGAAGGTAAGCACTCTTTTGATATTTTTATCCTATTGTTATAATGAATCTAAAAGAAGTTGGTCGATAGATAGTATGAAGGTAGAAATATTCTTGAATTCTCAGAATATGTTTTGACGGTAAAAAATATGAAAATTATTCAATGTCAAGATTTGTTCCAACCTTTTGAAATATGTACAGATAGGTGTGAGCCGAAAAACAGAGCATCCAACTCCATGAAAATATAACTACAGTTTAAAAAGGGGTCTGAATATTATTCTGAATTTTTATTTGAACATGTTTAAAAAAAAAAAAGAACATCACCATATAATATTCTACTTACATGTAAAATCATTCTGAAAACATGACTTTGGCTCTAGTTAAAACAAATTTCCAGGGAGTTACAATTGTAAAATTACCGCCAGGATAAAAATTTTCTTGAAATCCTCATTATATGTTTTTGGTTTTAAAATGAATAGCTCTCCAACGAATTACTACAGTTATCATATAATTTTCCATTAGTAAAAACCCAATGTGAATACTTCAACTATTTTGCCATCCTAAGTATAAAAAGAGTTACAACAAGCTGATAAAAAATATTCGTAATCACCTATATATACTTCCAGAGATTAGTAGAGACTTGTTTTAAATTATTCAATTTAGAAATTATTCCATCTAGAGAGCCGGAATAAAATTGCAAACAATAGAAATATTTAGGTCAAAAATAGAGGTAAAAGAGCTTCACCATATGTTAGTGAGCGAATTTTCAACGAATTATATCAATAAGCTGAAAATATCAAAAGAATGCTTACCTTCGAGCACACACATACACTTATGGTTGACTGGATCCTGAGAAATGAAGATCTTCAGTTTCCTCACACGGCTGTGTAAAAACCATTGTTTTGTTGATTGAACGGAGCCTACTCGTATATCAGACAGTCATTTTATCGCAATTTGTTCTTATAATTATCGCAAGCTTCCATGAGATAAGGTACAATGATTTATTTGTTTCGTACAACCGTTTTCGATAACAACTCCTGCAGCGTAATATTTTTCATAATGTTCACAAACATACAGGCTGAAACCTCACTGAAGGTGTCTTTATATTTATCTGGAAGAGTTTTGGTTGCAGTGTGTTTTTGGTTTTAAATGAACGAGTTTCCAACGAATTACTCACATCTATCCTCAGTTGAATTAGTAATATTAAAGATCAGCTAGGTATTAGTATTTTGTCATTCACAGGAAAAATGGCAATATAAAAGAGACTACATTAAGTTATTCAAAATTTTCTTTTTGAACAACGTTTCTTATAATTTTTCCTGAAATTACTCTGGTTCTATATGTTATTCGCTGAACACAATGTATATAGGTCCTTGTTCAACTACATAATTTTGATACTGAGATATAAGTTGAGGGTTTCATCTACAAGTATTTTGTAATATAAAAGAGGCCGGATTTCATAAATGTGAAAACTTCATCCGTAGATGAATTAGTAATATATAAAACAAATGTGAAGATTTCATTTACAGGTGTTGGATAATATAAAAAGTAAATTATCAGAAATTTCTTATATTTTACCCGTAATTATTCATAATCTATTTCGTTGAACATAATATTTCCTGAGATTAATACCTGTAGTGTGGCCTGTTTTTAAATTATTCAAGCATATAATTTTGAAGACTACAACATCCCGAGAGGGATAGTCAAACACCTCGGGTCAGTATTTTTTTTTTTCCCCTGTTAAATTATTCCGAAAACGTAAATTTATAGGATTATCATTTTATAATCAATGTTTGACATATATACATTGTTTTCCACACCACAGGCAAAAATGATGATTCAAGACATACCTAAACAACAAGCTCAAAATGAATGAAAAACGTTTCAGTGTATGTAATATCTTCCTGACTTGAATTTATGAGCAATCTTTCTGAATCACTATTTCTGACTTGAATTTATAAGCATTCGACTGATTCTCATTATTTTACTTATTTTCCATTATTCCATAATTAGCTAATTCAATTCATCGGATTATGAAATAGAGAATTATTCTAGTAAGCTTTTTTTTATTTGTAATATACAATTCATAATTCATAATTCAGGATATATTAAGGGTATCTAAACATTACACTACCATGTTTATCTCCATGATTGATACACCCACATTTTGTAAGCAATTTCTCCGAATCGCTATTTGAACAGAATGCTGAAAATTGATTCATCTTCTTGGTATGCATAACCAATTTTGCTGCGTATCCTTTTTTACGGTACTCCTTCAGGGTATAAATGAAATTCATCGTCTTTGGATTGGTATGTTTACCCAGAGGATCATAATCCATACTTGACATTAGCACGAAAGAGGCTGGTTTATCATCTATGTATAATACATAACATGACACCCTCTGATCCTGACACCACATCTCGATAATGATGCGTGTAATCATATCCTCTTCTAGATGAAACTTTCGAATTTCTCTAATAGCTTTCTCTCCATATAAAAATGTTATCTTCTCCATGAGCCTCTCAAAATGGAATGTTTATAAGGATATTAAATTACCTACTTCTGAGGCGGGGGCGCTATTGAGATTATGAGTATATTACTTCATCAACGACCGAATATTGAACTCTTTTAAAATTTGTTTATATCAGCACATACGCATTGTTTTTACATATATAAACTATGTAGTCACTTATTCTACATCTACAGATATAAAACAGTTGCACCCTATCCCATTATCTTCCGATTCTGATAATGTCATATTTATGCGCTCCCCTCCAATTTCACATATAGATTTTTTGTGTTGAAATTCATATTCTACACATCAGGGCCTTTCATTCAATACCCATGAAGCTATGGTTGCAACAAAATTTACAGTTTTTCCTGTTTATACCCTCGATATTAGATTTTTCTCTATGTAAACCATAAAATTCATACTCTACTTGTTGAGACCTTTCATTTGATACCCATAAAGCCCCACTTTAAAAAATAAAAATTTCAAATCCTTATCGCGAGAGATCGGCCAAACGGATTGACATATAAATAGTATATTCTTATTCAGCACATCACATACATTCTGAATATGCAATAAAATCACTACTTCCGGTCTCACTTCCGGTGTGACAATGTGTCGACTATATAATCTACTTCCGTTAGATGCACATGAATGTCTGATTTTTTTGAAATTAATCAATTTAATATATGTGTAAAGCTACATTTTTGAATGCAAAGTCACAAGGCGGTTCTTTCATAGCCGTCAGGCAACAGTTCCCGTTAATGCTGCTTAAGCAAATGAAAAACCCTGTTCATACCTAACCTCTGATGGTAACAACCCATTTTGTAAGCGGGGATTACAGATACCGAAGTTGATACTCTCTCTCCCCAAAAGGAGATACCTGGCGTGTTTCCATTTGGGAAAAGTCGACCACCCTTTAGACCTCGTGATGGAGGGTGAAGCAAAAAAAAAAGTAAGGAATAATGATATTTCGAAATTGATCAATTTAATATATGTGTAAAGCTACATTTTTGAATGCAAAGTCACAAGGCGGTTCTTTCATAGCCGTCAGGCAACAGTTCCCGTTAATGCTGCTAAAGCAAATGAAAAACACTGTTCATACCTAACCTCTGATGGTAACAACCCATTTTGTAAGTGGGGATTACAGATACCGAAGTTGATACTCTCTCTCCCCAAAAGGAGATACCTGGCGTGTTTCCATTTGGGAAAAGTCGACCACCCTTTAGACCTCAGGATGGAGGATGAAGCAAAAGAAAAAATGAGGTAGAAAATATGTTAACTTACATTATTCTTACACTAAAGCACTGGCACTTGATTGAAAGTTTTCCACAAAATATATTCAACGCACTAAACACAGAATACAGGTTGGAATGATCCAAAGTACGACTTACTTGTTCCGAATCATGCTATTGAATAATTTGAATATGTTTAAGCACTAACAAAACACGTCTAGTTCCTCCTTTTATAGGAACTTCCGTCACGTACACCGTTCATGTACGATGTCACGTCCATCGTTTATATCCTATGTTGATAAATTTGTTGTTGTAACCACATGCCAAAAGAGCACGAAAACGATGTGTTTCGTTTGAGCTGTAACAGATTACTGAGGAAACGAGAATTGAATTCGTAGTCAACATAACTCTCAGTTCTAATTCGCTTACTAACAAGTCTAGACTTGTATATTGTTATTTGTTTACCTAATGAATGAGTCCATTGTATTCAATTGTTCTAGTATAAACTGAATGTGATGACGCAGGTGCATGTAAAATGAACTAGACTTGTATATCACTCATTGTTATTTGTTTACCTAATGAATGAATCCATTGTATTCAATTATTCTCGTATAAACTGAATGTGATGACGCAGGTGCATGCAAAATGGATTGCTTTCACGTGTTCTCATATACTCAATATGGTTTCTGGTGTAATAACTTCATTCAATAGATAGTGATATAGCTATAGAATTAGTAATATTTTGAATTGGGTCTCATAGATGTCGTCCTTTGAGATTAACACAGGGCAAAATAATTTTGATTGACTGTCATCATCAACAATTTCTGAATATCAATTGTGATTCACTATGATCCATAAGATTATGAATATTTACTTTTTTTTTTTCAACTACATGTATATTGCGTAATTCTTATTTCGATTCCAATGTAATCTGCTTCATTATATTGATTCCGATTCTTTGATACCACATATCGGAAAATATATATTTGTGAACAAAGAAACATTGTAGTTTCTCTCTTTCCGTTTTCAAATCTCTGCCAAAAATTTGATATAGTAGCTCAGCATAAAATTCCATTCACAGGGCAAAACATTTTTGATTGACTGTCATCACCAACAATTTCTAAATATCAATTGTATGTTGGGGACTTCATTCAGAGAGATCTCTCTGACTTCATTACGGATCACATTTTATGCAATTCTCCGTAAATGTAATATCTGTATAGTTCAAGCAATACATGCATAAATTAATAACTGGAAAAAAATATGGACGTATAGCAAATTAAATTTAAAGGTGGTTCATGCAACTCGATGTCGAACATAACCTACAAAATTGGAAAAAAGCGGTTTTTCTTAAAAAAACTATAGCTCGGATCGGAAATAGTTAAAGGAGAAAGTTGTAGGTACCAAATAGATAATTATCGATATCTTTCTTTTCGAGTTATATTGAAAACCGTTGAAAATTGGGGTACGCTTCCATATGTATTGTTTCCTGTACATGGCAAGCTAAGATAGCACTTTTTTTTTTCTTAATTTGAAATATTTTTCAAAATATATCGATTTTTCGAAAAAGACGCTCTCATAAATTGGCTAGATCTTCTCAGCAAATGGTCATTGAGTAACGATTTTGGGCTTATTTTCTTCATGAAGAGTTATCCTATAACTTTATCGAAGAAACGTAGAGATTTTTTTAATTTCCTCTATTTTGAACATGTTTTCAATTTTAATTTTAGAAAAATAACGGAAATCAATTTGTAACATCTTTTCACGAATTACCTCCGGCTGCCGGAGTGTGAGGAAGCACTGCGCGCTCGCACTGAAAACTGATTTTGCGCGTTCAAAGTGGCTTGTGCTTGCAAAATCTTCATTCCGTGTCAGTATTGTGATTATGAATATCATAGAGATCTACATCAAAAAGCTGTATATCTTAAACAAAAGGGTGATCTTGACCCTGGTACTCGTGCATTTGATCGAATATCAGAAACCTAAACATGTATATTACACAGGCGATGAACACAGATCGTAATCCTAATACATAAATAATAAAATGTAAGTCACCTTGATTTTAGCAGCCCTAGGGTGTGGTGGCTGAAAATAAAAAATAAGCTATTAGAATACGGGTTTGAAATGAAAATTACTCTAATTCAGTTAGCGCTCTTATCTATTTCATGTTTCGACATGAAAACTTTTGACCTTGGAGGTAACTTAATGCTGATCTGAAATGAAAATTACTCTTATCTAATTCAGTTAGTAACGCTCTTATCTATTTCATGTCTCGACACGAAAACTATTAACCTTGGGGTAACCAATCAAATCATCGTATGTTGCGAAATGATAACCAATCAGATCATCTCCTTTCCGGGCGTTGTCACCTATAAATTGGGACACGTGTCGCATCCTCATTCTTTATCATCAACTGTGCTGACGTGTTTGTATGTGAGTATCCTCTCTTATCTTGCTCTGTATATTTTTTTGATTCTATTATCAGTTGTTTTTACAGCTAAGTAATTAGACATTCCTATCATATTTGAGTGCTTCAATTATCATTTTGAATTGCAGTTGTTTTCACGACTATCATATATATATATATATATATTCGAGTGCTTCAGTTGTTTTACACTTTCAATGGAGAAGTTTTTAATAATTAAAGATAGCGTGAGGAAAATAAAGCGCTTCGGGTTACAGGGGCGTACTCTTGAATTCAAAATTCGTGAGTTACCTCAGTCTGGAGAACCTGTGAGCTGGATAAAAGATGCCCTGACAGGTATAATTCAGCGGGGAACAGAGGGCTTGAGACCTACCGATCAGGTGGGCTTCATATTTTGCTCGAAAGACTTCGCTCGTGGCCCGGGCTGGGTTGATTTCAAGGCGGCTAGCGAAGTTACAGTAGACGAAATATGGGCTCGGATTTCTTCAATTTATCAGTCTAATTCTTGCGGGCTTAATACCGAGACCTTTTGTTTGGGCGTAACAACGATAAGAATGGGTGTGGGCAAAGGTCGAGGAGCCAACTACAATATATTCGACGAAGAATGTGCTCAACGTCGGGGGATTATTACCATAAACAATAAAAAAGACAATCTATGCCTGCCTCGAGCCCTAGCTGTAGCTATTGCTTATGCTGAAAAAGATCCAGAGTTAAAGAAGGTGCGTCAGGACACCGGTAAGCTACAGAGGCAACACGCCATCGAGTTAATTTCGGAGGCAGGTGTGGTTATACCTGAGGAAGGTTGTGAGATACCAGAGTTGCAACAGTTCCAAGCCCACCTCTCTGCCTATAAAATCATCGTGTACCAGTATGGTACAAAAGGCCGTGACGTCATTTTCAAAGGCGACGGCCGTGGCCCCTCATTGAATTTACTTTTCAACGATGGTCATTACAACGTTATTACCTCTCTCACAGCTGCCACAGATGTGGGGGCATATGCTCAGGGTGCCAGCAGACCCCATCCTGCCCTGAGGCAAAGAAGCAGAAATGTACGGATTGCTTACGGAATTTCAAGGGTCTCACATGTTTTGAAAAGCATAAAAAGCAGGGGTCTGCAGGTAAAGACACTGTTTGCGAGAGCATCAGGCTGTGCCCGTTATGCCTGAAAACAATCAGGGCTGATCGTGAGCATTTCTGTGGAGAGATTTTCTGTAAAATCTGTAACAAACATGTGCCCTCTGAACATTTATGTTTCATTCAGCCTGACACCGGCAAGCCTAAGTGTGACGATCTGCTATTCCTGTTTTACGATCTAGAGACACGTCAGGAAAAAGTTTTACCTGATGGCTCTCTATTGCACGAGCCGAATCTATGTGTCTTTAGACAATGCTGTGATGTATGTATCGATATGGCAGATGACATTCGTATTTGTTCGAAATGCTGTGTAAGACTGCAAGAACTCCAAAAGAATCCCATAGAGAGACTGATGGAATATATATTGAATCAGCGTAAAATTTTTGAAAAAGTAATCGTTATGGCTCATAATGGGGGCGGGTTTGATCATCAGTTCATTCTAAATTATATTTTGACAAAAACCAATTTAAAACCCGAGCTGATTATGCGTGGCACCAAATTGATTTCTATGGTGGTGGGAAACGTAAAATTTTTAGATTCTTTGAATTATTTCCCCATGGCTTTATCAAAATTACCTAAAGCTTTCGGCTTTACTGAATTGAAAAAGGGGTACTTTCCGCATTTGTTCAATCGTATGGAAAATCAGAATTATGAAGGTCCCATCCCTTCAGTTGAATATTACGACCCGGACAATATGAAACCTGAAGATCGCGAAAAATTAATAGCCTGGCATACTGCCCAGGTGAATGAGAATTATACTTTTAATTTTCAGCGGGAGATCGTGGCCTACTGCATATCAGATGTGCAGATTTTGGCTCGGTCCTGTCTGAAATTTCGTCAACAGATGTTGACGGAGACTAACGTTTGCCCATTCACCGAAGCATGCACTATAGCCAGTGCGTGTAATAAAGTATTCCGTCGAAATTTCCTCAAACCAAACACCATTGGCATCATACCAAAAAATGGGTATCGTGCTAAGGATATTCAATCCAAAATAGCAATACAGTGGCTGTTGTGGGAGGAAAAGCAGAGAGGTATTGATATTCAGCATGCTGCAAAACATCGTGAGGCTGTCGTTGCAGGTGTGAAAGTTGATGGGTGGTGTCCGGAAACCAATCAGGTGTTCGAATTTCAAGGCTGTTACTACCACGGCTGCTCCCGATGCTTCAAAGAACAGCGCGATAAACCTTTGAGTGATAATCCCTCTGAAACGTTCAACACCCGCTATGAATCCACACTTGCTAAAACGGACAGAATTCGCTCATTTGGATATGAGATAATTCAGATGTGGGAGTGTGAGTTCCGCAAAAATTTAATCTCGGGAGAGATTAAAGAGTATACGGAAAATCACCCCCTTCTTTCCGTTCTCCCCCTCAACCCCAGAGATGCGTTCTTTGGGGGTAGGACTGGTAATACTGTTGAATATTACACATGCCGTGAGGGAGAGAAAATCAAGTATCTTGATGTCTGTTCGCTGTATCCTTGGGTGTGTAAATATGGGAAATTTCCTATAGGACACCCCAAGGTGTATGTAGATGAGGAATGTAGCACCCTCAATTTACATGAAACATCGGGGCTAATAAAATGTACAATTTTGCCGCCGAGAGACCTTTATCTACCTGTCTTACCGCTGAAGATGAACAACAAGCTAATGTTCGTTCTTTGCCGGCTGTGTGGAGAAAAAATGAATGAAGAGCCATGCGCTCATAATAAGGCGGAAAGAACGCTTACTGGGACATGGACGTTGGATGAGGTAATTAAGGCCCTAGAAAAGGGTTACGTCATCCAGAAAATCCATGAAATCTGGGTGTATGACACCACACAGTATGGCGAGAACGTAACAGGCTTATTCACCGGAATGATGAATAAATTCATCAAAATAAAACAGGAGTCCTCGGGTTGGCCTGGTAATTGTTGTAGTCAAACCGAAAAAGATCGTTACATCGAAGAGTACCTTCTACGTGAAGATGTGATACTAGAGTTCCCCAACATTGTGAATAACCCTGGGCTACGTTGTTTAGCTAAGTTGATGCTAAATTCGTTTTGGGGTAAGTTTGGTCAGAGAGAAAACCAACCTAAGACCAAAATTATCAATCAGCCAGCAGAGTTATTCAACCTGCTCACTTCGCCCTCATTTGTGGTTAACACAATAGTGCCTGTTAATGAGGAGACCCTCATAGTAAATTACGAAGAGCGAGAGGAGGTTTTTTCACCACTTTCCACAGTAAATGTGGTTATAGCGGCCTTCGTAACAGCCCAAGCTCGCCTGAAATTGTACAGTTATTTGGAAAAACTGGAGAAAAGAGTCCTGTATTTTGATACAGATTCAATCATCTACGTTTCGAGAGAGGGTAAGTGGGAACCACCCACAGGGTCGTTTCTAGGAGAAATGGCCGATGAGTTAGAATCCTATGGGCCCGGCTCATATATTGAGGCTTTTGCCTCGGGTGGCCCCAAAAACTACGCCTACAAGGTTTGGTCCACAGCAGCTGCAGAGTATATAAACACTTGTAAAGTTAAGGGTATATCCCTTAGTTATGCAGCATCTAAGGTTGTGAATTTCGATTCGATAGTCAAAATGATACTGGATAAGTCCGAGCCTGTATATATAACCTCCCGTCAAATTCGGCGCACGAAAGAACACGAAGTTATCTCTGTCGATGTCAGGAAAGAGTACAAACCTGTATCTCTGAAGCGCTTCTTTCCTAACGAAAATACATCTTATCCATATGGATATAAAAGAATAAAGGTTTAGCTGTAGATACACTCAATATATTTTTGATTCTGTATATATAGAAATGTCTTTTTTACAATAAATATATAGAATTGTTTCAAATACATTAGCAGTGAAAGGATATTACACACACGTTGATACATTTTTTCATTTATTTTGAGCTAATAGGTATGTCTTGAATCATCGTTTTGCCATCCTAGTGTATGAGTATAAAAAGAGGCAATAAAAAAAAAGACCCAATGTTTAAAATAAAAGAGGCAACAAAACATAAAAAAAAGACCCAATATTCAAAAATTACAAAAGAGGCAATAAAAAAAAAGACCCAATAGGGGTGAGAAAAGGATGATTCAAACATTTCTATAGTGGATTAGGGCTAAAGGCAAAACCACTTGAAAAAAAACGCGCCTTAACCTTTTACCTCTTGGGTGGTGGGGAAAAGAAGGTTTTTTCTATATATCAAACATTGATTATAAAATGATAATCCTATAAATTACGTTTCAGAATATTTTAATTTGTTCAGAAAAAAGCACTCACCCTGGGGTGCTTGACTATCCCTCCTGGGTGTTGAGCGTCCCTCTGGTGTAGGGCTCAGGATCGCTGCTGGAGCGGCCATGATATAAATAATTAAACTTCAAAATGGTTGAATAATTTAAAACAAGACACTACTAATCTCAGGACTCGGTGAAACAGCTTCAGAATAATTACGGAGGTAAAATATAAGAACTAGTACTCAAGCAGGAATTTTTTTTTGATAATTTACTTTTTCCTATCAAAATACCTGTAGATGAAGTCTTCACATTTGTTTTATATTACTAATTCATCTGTGGAGAGTGTGGTGTTTTCACATTTATGAAATTTAGGGGTCTTATATTACAAAATACTTTTAGACTAAAAAATTCACATTTGATCTTATATGACTAATTTTTATTCAGCGTGAAATTTGAGCGTCTTAATCGTTTTTATATTACTAATTCATTAAAAACACATATAGTGTAGCTTTTAGAATAATTTTTTCACCTTTGTTCTAAATATTCCTACTAGGCATAATTTATTCCATCTCTCCATACTCAAACATGGCTTCAAAGCAATTTACCCTGTAGCCCTGTTATGGTTTTGTGAAAAATATATATGAAACACCACACACTAAAAGAATAGACTAATTTGTAAATATTTTCTAAAAATTATATATTTTTAACTTATAAACTTAAAGTTATATATATATTTCTAAAATTATATATTTTCAACTTATAAACCTGAAGTAATATATATATTTCAGGATCGAATTTAATAATTTAAAAAAACAGGGTTCCGTATGTAGGGGTTCAATATATACATATATGTAGTGAGGAAATTGTGTTCAAATGGGAATTTCGAATAATTTGCCTATCAATATAGGTATGAGTATATATGCTGTAATTCGTTGAAAATTCGCTCACTAACATATGGTGAAGCTCTTTTACCTCTGTATTTTTGACCTAAATATTTCTACTGTCTGCAATTTTATTCCGGCTCTCTAGATGGAATAATTTCTAAATTGAATAATTTAAAACAAGTCTCTACTAATCTCAGGAAATATTAATTAAATAATTTCTAAATTGAATAATTTAAAACAAACCAATACTAATCTCTGGAAGTATATATGTTCATATAGAGGGAAATATATATGATAATTAAAAGAAAATGTGTTCAAATAGGAAATTGTGAATAATTACCATTTACCCTGTGAATGATAAAATAGCTGAAGTAATATATATATTTCAGGATCAAATTTAATAAGAAACTGTGTTCAAATGGGGAATTTCGAATAATTTACCTATCAATATAGGTATGAGTATATATGCTGTAATTCGTTGAAAATTCGCTCACTAACATATGGTGAAGCTCTTTAACCTCTGTATTTTTGACCTAAATATTTCTACTGTTTGCAATTTTATTCCGGCTCTCTAGATGGAATAATTTCTAAATTGAATAATTTAAAACAAGTCTCTACTAATCTCAGGAAATATTAATTGAATAATTTCTAAATTGAATAATTTAAAACAAACCATTACTAATCTCTGGAAATATATATGTTCATATAGAGGGAAATATATATGATGATTATAAGAAAATGTGTTCAAATAGGAAATTGTGAATAATTACCATTTACCCTGTGAATGATAAAATAGTTGAAGTAATATATATATTTCAGGATCAAATTTAATAAGAAACTGTGTTCAAATGGGGAATTTCGAATAATTTACCTATCAATATAGGTATGAGTATATATGCTGTAATTCGTTGAAAATTCGCTCACTAACATATGGTGAAGCTCTTTTACCTCTATTTTTGACCTAAATATTTCTATTGTTTACAATTTTATTCCGGCTCTCTAGATGGAATAATTTCTAAATTGAATAATTTAAAACAAGTCTCTACTAATCTCTGGAAGTATATATAGGTGATTACGAATATTTTTTATCAGCTTGTTGTAACTCTTTTTATACTTAGGATGGCAAAATAGTTGAAGTATTCACATTGGGTTTTTACTAATGGAAAATTATATGATAACTGTAGTAATTCGTTGGAGAGCTATTCATTTTAAAACCAAAAACATATAATGAGTATTTCAAGAAAATTTTTATCCTGGCGGTAATTTTACAATTGTAACTCCCTGGAAATTTGTTTTAACTAGAGCCAAAGTCATGTTTTCAGAATGATTTTACATGTAAGTAGAATATTATATGGTGATGTTCTTTTTTTTTAAACATGTTCAAATAAAAATTCAGAATAATATTCAGACCCCTTTTTAAACTGTAGTTATATTTTCATGGAGTTGGATGCTCTGTTTTTCGGCTCACACCTATCTGTACATATTTCAAAAGGTTGGAACAAATCTTGACATTGAATAATTTTTTTTACCGTCAAAACATATTCTGAGAATTCAAAAATATTTCTACCTTCATACTATCTATCGACCAACTTCTTTTAGATTCATTATAACAATAGGATAAAAATATCAAAAGAGTGCTTACCTTCGAACACATACACACACATGTTTAAGGCCCTGATGGATCTTGAGAAATGAAGTCTTCAGCCTTTTAGTTTCCACTTATGAAGACCCACGCGACTATGTAAATCCGTTCACACGGTTTTGAGCGGAAACCGCTGGTTTGCTGATGAACGGAGTTTGATATAATTTATCTATCCATTCGTTTTATCGCGGGTACAGTTTATAATCGGTTAAATATAATTATCGCATGTTTCATAAATGAAATAAGATACACCATCGTTTACGATAATAATAATTCTACAGTGTAATATATATTTAACAAATATACAAGGCTCGATCGTTTACTTATTGAGTAGAGTTCTTCCACCGAGCTGATGGACCCCAAACCATAATCTCTTGTCACCTATATATCTCATAAATGTTCACAAATATTCAACTAAAATGTTAAAAATGCTTATGTTCAGACTATTCAGGTTATTTCCTATGATATAATATTAGATTCTAATTATGTGAAATGAGTATTTGTAACTATATGTAAATATCAATAATAATAGCTACATGTGAATAGATATCAATAATATTACATAAAATGAAACACTAGCCATATAAGCTGCTTACATCCAGTGATTATATTCACACAAACAAGTAACTCACCTCTGTGAGAGAGAGTATACAGGAAAATTGTATATTTTCTATGTGTATTTTCTAACTGTTGGATGTTCAAACTACCTCATTAGATTCTAATAATGTGAAATCATACTTATTATTTCAATAACTGAATGTTAGCTTCAGCAGCAGCTATGTATTTTATAATCTAGCTTAAGTATAAGTCTAACATTTTGTAGATCATGGTAGTTGCAATAAGGTGGTCTATTCGGGTCCATGATATAATATTATGTGAGCTATATGTTACAAACACTAACTCGTTGGGCTGCCACACGCCTTGTACGACCCACACGCTTTCGAGTCGTTTTGGTCACGCTTTCATGTCGTTTTAATCGTTTTTCATGTCGTTTTATCGCTTTTTCATGTCGTTTTGATTGTTTTTCATGTCGTTTTGATCGTTTTTCATGTCGTTTTGATCGTTTTTCATGTCGTTTTATCGTTTTTCATGTCGTTTTGATCGTTTTTCATGTCGTTTTATAGTTTTTCATGTCGTTTTAATCGTTTTTCATGTCGTTTTATCGCTTTTTCATGTCGTTTTGATCGTTTTTCATGTCGTTTTATCGTTTTTCATGTCGTTCGAGTCGTTTCAATCGTTTTTCATATCGTTTTTCGAGTCGTTTTCGTCACGCTTGCTGATCGCTAACCTCGATCACATGAGTGTATAGGTTGCTTTGTGCTTTCGTTCGCCTGGTTTTCGAGGAAGCATAGAATGAACATGTTGTTCTATCGGCCTAGCATATATCTACAATCGTGGAATTTTTGAAGTGTGGAGAAACAGATGTCTGAGTCCGCGCCTGGTCAATATTAACATTATCATATAAATATTCTAGCGCGCGTCAGGGCAATGTAATGTTGTTAGCGATGTGTTTCAAACAGTAATCCGTTTAACCGCAATAGCGCTAAGTTGGATTATTTCGTGAAACCTCTTTGTTCTCGTGTATGTTTATATACCACTAGTCTAACAGATGCTCTACCCTCTTAGACTAATTACCCCTCGCTCACCCTACCACACTGGGGCCAAGATACCTTAACCGTCTACCCAACAGGGATACCCACCACGCATGCGCGAATACTCTGTAGCCGCCGGAAGTGGTCGGAGGCTAAGCCTCAGCAGGGTCTCGCCCAAGTGGCGGAATACCTACTATTTTCGTGATTGATTATTCGAAACAAAACGATGCTATAGTCATCAATACTTTACTATAAACTGGCGATGGAGAGTTTTCTGAATTTTCCTAAAAACCGTTAACGACGGAATCATGGAGTATTTCTCGATTACCCGATAAGTTCGGAATTTAAAGTGAAGAACCAAGTGATAAGCTGCATGAATCATCATATTTATGTTATTATTTATGTTCTAAATATTATACTGAATATGTATTATTTCAAATAAATGTTATCATTGTTATTATTTGATATCTCATTTCTCAAACGGGTGTTGGAGAATCATACGGCGATCATAGTTCGTTAGCTGTGGTCGCTGGTTACTTGCAAGGAATTATATTGGAACGGTTAGTGACTTAGTGACGTCATCGAATTGTGACTATGGTTGCCGGCTGCTAAAAGCGAAATTCATTTAAACGGTTAGTGACGTCATCTTCTGGCGATCATAGCTCACGAACTATGCTCCTCGAACAATGAAATGAATGTTTATTATTTATGTTTCAATAAAATACCTCTTTCTCTCTACAATTATTCATTCTTCCAGTACACAGCCTTCTTTACATTTTTAGCAAATATTGTCAATATTAGTACAGATAAAGATGTTAAAATAATAAATAAAATTGTAAAAATTTTCTGAATTTTTTCACCAAGTAACGTGGATAATGTTCCTGTCTGTGCTGGCGTCAGTCTTATTTGTTGTGCTGGAGATGATGGCTTCTTCGAAACGAACGTTTGCCATTCAGTCATATGGAGATACACACTGACCATAGAATGGAAGTTTAAGTTTATAATGAACATCTTTACGATTGCTCCATGATGGAATGTTATATGTAGATACCTCCAATGGATTATTGCTTATTTTCAAGAGTGCCAAAAGGGAGTATTCTCCAAAATGTTCATCCTTGTTACAAAATGATTTTCTAGAGTTTCTCAAATTGATCTATTTCTATTCAGACTGTTTTCGTTAATAAAATTTATTATGATAAAATATTGAGTATTGTAGGTATGATAAATTATATGTACAACATTCGGCGAAATTGTTGAAAACAAAGAATCACCAATTGATGCAATCAATAGAAGAGATGATTTTTAGTGTTGACGGTGGAAGAACAAGTCAAGGGAAAGCGTCAAAGAGCTGAGAAACGAGAACGTCGAGCAGAAAATGAATATCTAAAAGCTGAAAATGAATGTAAACTTGCCGAGGAATATGATGGTTGTGCGGAAGAAGAATTTCAACGTTTGTCTCAACGAATTCAAATTAACGTCATCACTGTAAGCTCAAAGTTTGATTTCTTATTTGGTTTTGATCAAGTGAGAAACTTGTTTACCTCTCGTAAAATTCCAAATAAGTGGCTGGTAATACTTTAGCGAAATTGCATGTAAAGTTATATGGTTCATTAACTCCGAATATGCATTCCGTGTATAATCATATAGTTCTGATTCCGGCTCTCCACCACACCTAATAATTCCGAATAATTAAAAGTATTTCAATAAATAAAATGTATGTAGTATGCATTCATAGATGTTATAGGATTTGCAAGAATTTCGATTAAGTATGTCGAAAAAACCGATAGCGTTTGAAATAACGCATCAAACTTTTAACAGCATCATGTGGAAAACCACGTACAAACAGAAATTGACGATAAGAATTCTCACTTGACGGGAGTGGATTTGGAGTAGCAACATGAGCTCGAATTTTGAATACAAAAAGTAGCGTCACTGTCAAGCATTGTTCGGCACATAAGGAAAAAGGCTACGGAACAAAATGAGGATTCGGTGGTACGGACCATTTTTTACAAAAATGTCAGAACGGTTTAAACCGCCTTTGTTCGGTTACCAAAAAACCTTTTGTGTTTTTTTTGCATTTTTTATTATAGTTTTTAGTATATTCGCGATACGGTTCGCGGTTTTCTTGTAGCGTTTCTAGTAAATAATAATAATAATAATTATAATAATTTATTTCCGGAGATAGTAAATATATCAATACATCCATAAGTACAGGAAATAAAAATATCCTACTGAAATCATTGCTGATTCGTGCGTAGTATAATTTCATAATTCACTGAAATATAATACAGGGTCCGGCAAAATGATCATCCACATTTTGCACCGCCACTGTACCCGAATCGCCCCTTGCCATTTCAGTTGTCGCCATGAATTGGACGGGCGAGCATCGTGCCTTCGTTATCGGAACATTTTTGAAAAGTGTGTATCTGTGATTACGTGTGTATCTGTGATTACGTGTGTATCTGTGATTACGTGTGTATCTGTGATTACGACACAAAGAACTTTTCATACTCACTTCGAGCTTAGTATACATGCTGCGGTTCCAGATCGCAAAACAATACTGTTGTGGGTTTCAAATTTTAGAGCCACAGGTTCAGCCTCAAAAAGAAAATCAACTGGTAGACCCATAAGAGTTCGGACACCTGAAAATGTTGCAGCTGTAAGAGAAGTAGTTCAACGCTCTCCTAGCCGTTCAGCTGTTAAACATGCCTCTGCGTTGCGTTTGTCATATCGTTCTGTGAGAATAATTTTACACGCCGATCTAAAGTTCCACCCATACAAAATGATGATCGTGCAAGAACTTAGTGAACGGGACTGGGAAAATCGCACAGCATGTTCCAACGATATTCTTCAAAACGTCCCACAAAATGCTCTTTTAAGAACGAGTGACGAAGCGCATTTCCATTTGTCTGGCTGTGTCAACAAGCAGAATTTTTGCTACTGGGCATCAGAAGATCCGCGACAGCTCCATGAAAGGCCACTTCACAGCCCACGCGTTACCGGTTGGTGTGCTGTTGTGGTTTTTGACGTTTGGGGTCCCTATTTTTTTGAAGAGGGAGGCGTGACGGTTACCGTAACTGCCGATCGATATGTCGACATGGTAAGCAATTTTTTGAAACCAAAACTTAGAGAACTTGAACATCCGGTGTAATAATCCGGGGGATTATTATTTTTTTTTTACGATTGAATCAAAGTAGCGTAAGCATGAGAAAACTCCCGAAAATTTAGCCACTCTAAGTAAACCAGGAATACTTGACACATGAGAGTACAACTCAAATCATTCCGTAGAGTGTAGTTCCGTCCTTACGGGCATTTCAAATCTAAAATTTCTAAATTTCTGACAGGAACAGACTATACATATACATTCTATATTCAACAATTAGAGTTTTATTCAGATTGAAATAATGGAATTCCTGTCTGGCGCCAGAGATACGCCATCTAATACCTTTTACAAGTTGTACGTGATTTTTAAGAATTAGAGCCTTCGAGGCGCTATTCCGCGGACCTTGCACTTTCTACGCAGACGGAGTTAATTACTTAGTCAGCAGGGTTTGGAGAAATCATTTTTTGTGGTCACTCACTGCCCCTCGATGTGGGAATACAGGCAACTCTAAATACAGATTTGTGTATTAGTGCAAGGTGCAACGGGATACAACCAACTTCATTGGTCCGTTTGAATTTTAGGTTAGCGAATCAGGAGGCCAATTTCGGGGGGGAGACAAATTATAAAAATGAAAACTCTTTTGCAAGAGCAGTTCCAGTTCTTTTTTTTCGTGCCTTGTTGGGTAAGCTAGTTCATTGTACATATAGCTCAGTCTCTCTCTCAAAGTCAGATCCTTTAATTCTTTTAATTAATATTTTTTAACGTAGTCAATTGATTGTTTTTGTTGTATTACAAGTTACAAGATTTCTAATTTTTGCAACTATATTACTCTTTCGTTATTACTCAAAGTAAATTAAGTCATTCAAATCAATTTGTATCATTCTTATAGTTTATTTTCATTCACCTTAAATCATTTCAAGTACCAGTTCAAGAGAACTTACATTTTACTTTAATATCATTTGCTATTTAGGGAATATTATTTGGTAACTAGAATCTATAATAACCTATAAAAGAAATTGTGGAGAACGTCATTAGTAACTTGATGATAGAAGTCTATAGTAATTTGATATTTTGGAGAATTTGTTGCCTTTAACGTTTAGATAATTTTGATCTGGGTGCGAGAGAGAACTAGCTTCGTGGTGTAATTTATAAAATTAACAAAAAGACGCCGCGTAATACATTTTGTGTAAGCCGTGAAGTGTAAGCTCAAGTGTCTAAGTTACCCTGTGGATTAAGGATTAAGTACTAAGTCAGGGTAAGTCTTTAGAGAAAGCTGTTTAGTCTGTGTTCAAGCTAAAAATTCTGAGGTCATCACCCCGGTAAATGTAAGCATTAATAGGGTATTTTGACTTACTAGAAGCGTAGCGATCCATCTGCGAATTTCTCATATTTTATAGTGTATTTAAGGGACCTACTTAGGATAGGTATAATTGGAATCAGTGTTACCGTAATTGTAGGGTCAAAGATATAATTATTTGGGGATAGCTCACTATTCAAAAGTTGCTACAAGGGTAGTTATTATTATTATTAATTTTTATCTGGAAGTTCAAGGGGTCTAAAAACCCCTATTGAGACCCTGATCTTTAAGGACAGGGAGAGTTAGCCATCAGCGGCTAATTTGACAGAAAGTGTTTGAGTTCATCGGGACAACTAGAGTTTCATTGTATTGATTATTTGTTGTGTAATTCACTCGATCTACCGATACATAACGAACCAGGTAGCTGTGGATAAAAACAACAGGGGATCTATTTAGAGAGTCACCCTTCGGGGATCTCAATCTTACTATCAGTGGCCCCTCTGGTTCACTTTATAACCATAGTTACTCCATCAGAGTGGTAGATCCATTTCAGAATTAAGGTTAGCCCCCAAAGAAACAACTCCCTGGCTTCGTTACATCAGGCAAATCAATAATTCACTGATTGATCGGTCTCGATAAAGTCTTATGCAATTTATTATATATTGTTTTTTTATATACTATTCAGATATCTAGCATCAAAATTAAATTGGCTTAATTTAAATTCATTGTTTGTTCTTGTTGGTTATATGACATATTTTTCCCTTTAAGTTTATATGTATGGGACTTAGTATATATACTTATATATACATCCGTGTAATCTTTATTGTTTTATTTTGTATACAATTAACTTTTCTCCAATATACAACTTATACTGTTCTCATTGTTCTTCATTGAAACACCATCCCTTAGATAACCTTGTAGTGGAGGTGAACAATCCTGTCGTGTTTGTCACTCCGAACATCTTCAGCAACGTGAAGCTGTCATACTAGCCTAGTGTATAAATCGGCCAGGAAGGGCCCCGCTACTAAACTATTTATACCAAGTGCTACTGGAGAGGAACTCCTTCGAGTCTAGTTCCGTTCCCTGAACTATTCTCTAAAACATCTGTAAAAGGGGACTGGTGGCAGCTAATTTTAAACCATACTACCAACGACAGGGCACTTCTCGTAGTGTACCCTGCATTCTACTATCTCTGCAACCCTCGAGTTGCATAGAAGGGTAGCTATCATAGCAATAGTTACAATAAGGTTTTCACTCTCCGTAGCCTCATTGGATCCCATAGGGCTTTGACCTGAGGGAACAATAAAAATACATAACCTAGTAATATCTGAGCTGAATTTGGTTTACCTGGCTTGTGTGCAATAATCATATAAATAAGTTTATTCAATTGCTCCCAAATACCAGCCTTTCAGATTATTACATTTGGTGGCAGCGGTGGGATCTTAGGTTTTTTTTTAAGCCTAAATAACAAGGTGATAATCCACGTCTTCGAAAAATTTAGTAGGGACAGCTTCAGAAATAACAAAACATTTCATTGTTTTGTTTTAAAGTAAGGTTATAAAGCAAGGGTAACAACAGTGTGTGGGGTGTCGAGAACATAGAACAGTAAGGTAAATAATTGGGTAGTAGTTCAATAACCCCAGTAAATAGTAGGTCAGATTATTATAAAGCATATATACACTGAGCGCCTGTGAAAACAGGCATAGCAACTGAGAGTTCGGAAATTATTTATTTCCAATTAGGAAGTTTTGTTTACCATTAATAACAACAAGGTAAAAATTAACCTTTCATTTAGGGAACCGGATAAGGTTTCCGTATACCTTTTTATTGGAACGGGTTCTTATCGGAAAGGGGTGTGACCATCAGAATAAATAGTAGGTGCTTTAGTTAATAGCTTGAAATAAGTGATTACAGCATTGTAGGAGCTTGCAGACTAGGGCCAAGAGAAAGTGTATGTTATTTTTTTTTGTGTAACTAGGTCAAGGAACAGTGAACCAGCAAGAGAAGGAGCCGGGTGAATTGAATCAAAAGGTGTCTCTCGTGTACAAGCACTAATTACGTGTTCGAGCAGAAAGATTTTGATTCTGGGAGTTCTGCGTTTGGAATTTTACATCTTGTTTAATTTTTTTTTATTTTATTTTTTTATTTTTTTATTTTTATTTTTTTTTTATTTGTCTTGTATTACAGGGTCAACCTAAACAGTTTAAAAAAATTTTTTATAGTAACAATTCAAGTCAAAAATTTTATTTTTTTTCTCTAACTTTCAACGCAGATTAAATTCACCAGTAATATTTTATTTTTGAATTTCTTTTAAATTCAATTTAAAGAAGTAGCCGAAAGCTAACGATAGGTCAAATTTTTTTCTTTGTTTTGGGGTAGTGTCTAGCAGGTACACAGTGGCTTTCCGGTAGCGGAACCATTCCGAATTGTAGTCAAAGATAGGTGCTTTAGTTCTGCTTGATGATGTTTTCGCTTCACAGGAATTATTAATTTTTTGTTGTTGTTGTATATTGAACTGAACTAACGATTCAGGCGAAAACATCGGAACCAGCTGATCTACGACCAGGAGAATAATTGTGTTATTACATTTTGTTTATGTAATTCCTTTTTCTGCTAGCATAGTTACAGCCAGGACTGGAGTACGAGTTTCGTGTTAAAAACATTCGCGTATAGTATCCAGTCGATACGAATTATGTTGGTCCTAGGTAGAAACGAAGTAAAGCACATCTAACAAGCAGGGTATGTTAGGAAACACTGATAGAGCAAAAGGTTGTCATTTATCGTAGATTTTGAAATTTTATGTTTATATGCTTAGGTTTTATTACTGCTTTTAAACTGGAACTGGTTTTAATTTAAACGGACTGTACCCATTATTTTCAATTCAAAACCCATGTTCAGGGTGGGGACGAGTGAGCGTTCGGCTGAAGGATTAAGGGAGTTATGGGCACAGTAGACACGAGGGACGTGTATGTGCAATGATTTGTGAGTACACTGTGTTAGTGAGGGATATGGAATTGTTATCCCGGTGTACGGATGTAGAGTGGATAATCCCCGGGATGGAAGGGACACTCTAGGGAACACCCCACAGTTTCGGAAGGTCGATGACCAGGAAGAGCAAGCACCCCGACGATAGTCCAGGCTTGATCTCTTCCTAGCGTAGTATTCGCATGCTGGCCCGTAGGGAAGTGATTTGCGTAACGCTATCCATCTAGGGGGGTAGTTCGTGGGAACCTGTCGCAGCAGCGCGAAGCAGGGGTTAGAGCCTTTATAACGCACCAAGCTCTCCCCAGCTTGGATAATTGATGAAGTCACGTGGGGTCCCTTTAAATTGAAAATGCAGGATTCAAGTAGATTCAAGTCTGGCGGTTCAGCGCGCCCTGAGATTAAATGAGGTCAATGAGCTTACAGGCTGATGAAGTTAAGATGGCGTGGGCCGCTATTATTTTTTTTTTTTTTTTTTTGGGTTAATGTTATTAGAATCTAAATTAAAGCAGTAATTCATGATTCAATGTTGGACAGGTCAGTGCCAGTAGGTAAGGTCCGAGGGATTTGAACGGACTTTTGTTTTTTTTTTGTCGTTTTTTTGTGTATTGCAATTAATGGATTGGCATTGTGCTCACCTACTAGAGAAAGATTGAAATGGAACCATGGGATCTCAAATAATATTGAGATATTAGTAAACCTTTACTCGCCAACACAGTGGGCAACCAGCCCCCGAAATTTAAATGTACGAGCTACCTAAGTCTAGTTTTGTTATATCGATTAATTAGTTGAGGGCTTACTGATTAGCAAATATTTAAGCTTACTGAATTTTATAGAAATTAATAGTAAAATATTACGCACGACATTATCTATATTAACTCACCCCCGTACCATTCCCGGGCAACTGATAGTAGAATTGGATGGTAGCCGAATCCATGGCGGAGGGGTAAGATTCCCCCAAAAAGGAGCGACTGGGCCAATGGGCGTATGCTGTCTCTAGTTAAAATAGGGACCGGATATTCCTATTGACCAGGTTGGAAGGGTAGTTGTACCCCGTAGTGGGAATGAGGTCACTGTAATGGACTGTCTCAAATCCTGATAGAGATGGAAAGGTAGCCTAGGGAAATTTAAATTTCTGCACCGGAGTGGTCCAGTACAGTGATTCCTCATCCCAGTGTGTGGATGGTGCGCGAATGTAGGTGTTAGGGGTATTCGCGCACTTCATCGAGATGCAGGAGGTGCCTCAAGTGCTAAGGACATTGGGTACGACGCGGGGCAATGTGTAGACCTTATCCAGTAATGCGGAAGCAAGGATCGGCTCCGACTGGCCGAAGCATATCGATATCGAGATGTCCCATACTTCGAACAACGCGAATCCTGGCGACAGCCGGTCGTTGTGGAAGATCTCTACCCAGCATCTCAAAACTGGTTATAGAGCATAATCTTCAGGGAGGTATTGGGCTGAATCGTAATATGCGTCCGTCGGAGATGTCCCATACTTCGAACAACGCGGAACCTGGCTACAGCCGGTCGTTGTGGAAGGTTCTCTACCCAGCATCTCAAAACTGGGTGTAGAGCATAAACCTTCAAGGAAGTATTGGGCTGAATCGTAATATGCGTCCGATGCGGTGGAGAAAGGTCCATCATACCCGAGGTCAGTAAAGGTCATACTCAAGAGGGCTGTCAGCACAAGAATGTCCAGTAAGGACAGAGGGCAAACTGGAAGCGGTTAGGCCAGGGAAGCCAGAAGAGTTTTGTGTACGGAGAAAGTCCAGGTTGGACTGTTGGGCCAGTTGTGCCAAGGGAGAAGGACGGGTAAGAAGCCCGAAGTTTGGAAGGGAGTTGTTGAGTCCAGGATGGACAGGAAGGCCAGGTAGGCCAATTGTGAGTCTGGCAGGTAGGTTTTGCCAGTAGGGGTAGTGGACCAGGAATTTGGGGTCGATACCAAAATGTGTAGTACCCAGCGCAGGTACAGGAGTTTGTATGTTCTGGAAGACCCATGAGGGATTTGAGCAGATAGGCCGCCTGCAGAGCAGCGGGACGCGTAGTCGTCTATGAGGCCGGGAAATTGGGTCAAGAAAGTGCGCGGGGCGGGTGACAGGACACCGCCCAGAGTATGAATGAGTCGAATAGGTGTGGGTAACGAGGTGTTAACATCGGTAAAATCGAGGAAGTGGAAGCCGGAGAATCGACAAGAACTCCAATTTTCAAGACTCCTCTACCAAAGATGTATATAGCCACCCTCACCCTAGATCGAGTGACGTCATAGCGGAACCAAGTAGCTTATATGCAGTGTCAAGTTAGTTCTCTCTTGTGAGTCTTGGCCTTGGTTCCCTATGAACAAAGTATAGTCAGTAAATTCGGAACCTCTGACTCTTCCAGTCACCGCGTTCCGTTTAAATTTTGTTTTTGTGTTTTGTTGAAAATAAGATTAGCTTTCACTATGAGCTAGAAACCTCTGGAAAGGGGTAGTAACCCTTCCAGCTTCCGTGGCTGCAGCACCCTGCGAACGGGATCACTGCGCCGGAGGGTAAGGGCTCTTAATTGAGGGATAGTTGGATCCTCCCCATGTATTTCAGAGATAACGTAACCCTAGGGAGAGAGAGAGAGGGAATTGAGTAAGTCCTAGGGGAAGGGAAGGAAATTCATAGACCTTTAAGATGGTCGGGAAACGGGTAGAGATAATACGACCTTTTTTTGCGTTATTCGTATTCCTTGGGTCGTTGATACCCAAATTTCATGTTATCACTGATAAGGGGATAGAGTTTGGAAGTTAAGGGGTATGTCACAATAAGGGGCCTGATTCTTAAAAATTTTTTTTTGTTGTTGTTTTTGTGTTCCCCCCCCCCCCTTTTTTTTCTCGGGATCTGTTTCAGAGTGCCAAGGATATACCCCGTCCTGGTGACAACACTTCTAAGGTAATGGCAATGGGTCGATCGTGTACGACTGAGAAGAGGACCCGATAAACGCAACGATGGTTTCACTGGAGACAAGTTATAATGAAGGGATTACGGACAAAGAGACGCACGCGCCTGTCTGGTAGAGGTTACAAGGACCATCTCGCATTGCGGCATGCACAGTCACTCTTCGGTAGTAGTAAATGGATGAGCAAGCTACTCATTTGAACTAGGAGCGGAAAAATGTAACGAAGCTCAATCATTTCAATGCTTACAAAATCATGGCATCGTTGACCCACGTCGTCCAAAAATGTAGCTGTTCAAATGGAATGTAATAGCCTTATGCCACCATTGTACCAAGTCGAGGGAACCTGGATCGGCCTCTCCCCACTACCACTGACGAGTCTTATACCACTGACCATTGAGATTGAAGCAGAGGACCAATTGAAGTTCCAACCGATCAAGCTGATTAGCGCAGGGGGACTATACACATCCGAGGACATGAGAAAAAGCCAACGGAACCTGATCTTCGGCATGGAAAGAGATGCAGTCCAAACGATGATAGCGCGACGGGTGTCCGGTATGGAGTCTCTGGACCAAGGGTACAACACTCTCAAACTATTCAGCAAAGAAGAGGTTACCAGTCTCGTCAGGTCCACCATCCGGCAGATATGGGGTTGGTTCGAAAGCATAGGGACCATCATGAACGGGCTGTTGGGCCTATACTGTATATTCCGATTGGTGAAGTTCGTTATTGGTGTCGGCCTAAACGGATGGAGCCTGTACCAGCTATTCGGATGGGGTCTACACCTATTCGCCTGTCTATGGAAAACCCTCACCGCCTTCCTAGTCAACCGACATCACGCCCATGGAAGTCCAGGGGATGCAGTTCCATCCGCTCCATCAACCAATGTCATCCCAAGGGAACCAGAAGCAGCTGTAGTTTCCACCACCACAGATTCCACCGCCACCCATGCGATGTATCCAACCCTCCACTGGACAGAACGCGAGGGAAGACGATCAGCAGCCTGTTCGTTGTACGGCAGGTCCATGTCCAGTCTCCACGAGCGTCCTGGTATGTGAAACCATCGAGTGACAGTGCGGGTTAGTGCGTAAAAGTCAATCCGAAAAAAGTGTTGTGACAATATGGAAACAGAAGTAGACTTTCATTGTTTAGCTCTTAAGGATTGTACTGTTGTAGTCATGTGGTAAATCCACGTGATTATGTTGAATAGGATTTAGGTTATTGGGAAGTCCAATCGGACTGATGATCATACATATATTGAGCGTGAAGGTGGGTCTAGTACCCCTAGATTCCCACGCTGGTCAGAACTTGGCAGATGGATCAAAATATACGTATAATACCGGTTGTAGAAAGGAGCTTGGTTCCTTCCGAACCCCGCTCTTTCTTTAAGGTGAGGGTGATGTAATAATCCGGGGGATTATTATTTTTTTTTTACGATTGAATCAAAGTAGCGTAAGCATGAGAAAACTCCCGAAAATTTAGCCACTCTAAGTAAACCAGGAATACTTGACACATGAGAGTACAACTCAAATCATTCCGTAGAGTGTAGTTCCGTCCTTACGGGCATTTCAAATCTAAAATTTCTAAATTTCTGACAGGAACAGACTATACATATACATTCTATATTCAACAATTAGAGTTTTATTCAGATTGAAATAATGGAATTCCTGTCTGGCGCCAGAGATACGCCATCTAATACCTTTTACAAGTTGTACGTGATTTTTAAGAATTAGAGCCTTCGAGGCGCTATTCCGCGGACCTTGCACTTTCTACGCAGACGGAGTTAATTACTTAGTCAGCAGGGTTTGGAGAAATCATTTTTTGTGGTCACTCACTGCCCCTCGATGTGGGAATACAGGCAACTCTAAATACAGATTTGTGTATTAGTGCAAGGTGCAACGGGATACAACCAACTTCATTGGTCCGTTTGAATTTTAGGTTAGCGAATCAGGAGGCCAATTTCGGGGGGGAGACAAATTATAAAAATGAAAACTCTTTTGCAAGAGCAGTTCCAGTTCTTTTTTTTCGTGCCTTGTTGGGTAAGCTAGTTCATTGTACATATAGCTCAGTCTCTCTCTCAAAGTCAGATCCTTTAATTCTTTTAATTAATATTTTTTAACGTAGTCAATTGATTGTTTTTGTTGTATTACAAGTTACAAGATTTCTAATTTTTGCAACTATATTACTCTTTCGTTATTACTCAAAGTAAATTAAGTCATTCAAATCAATTTGTATCATTCTTATAGTTTATTTTCATTCACCTTAAATCATTTCAAGTACCAGTTCAAGAGAACTTACATTTTACTTTAATATCATTTGCTATTTAGGGAATATTATTTGGTAACTAGAATCTATAATAACCTATAAAAGAAATTGTGGAGAACGTCATTAGTAACTTGATGATAGAAGTCTATAGTAATTTGATATTTTGGAGAATTTGTTGCCTTTAACGTTTAGATAATTTTGATCTGGGTGCGAGAGAGAACTAGCTTCGTGGTGTAATTTATAAAATTAACAAAAAGACGCCGCGTAATACATTTTGTGTAAGCTCAAGTGTCTAAGTTACCCTGTGGATTAAGGATTAAGTACTAAGTCAGGGTAAGTCTTTAGAGAAAGCTGTTTAGTCTGTGTTCAAGCTAAAAATTCTGAGGTCATCACCCCGGTAAATGTAAGCATTAATAGGGTATTTTGACTTACTAGAAGCGTAGCGATCCATCTGCGAATTTCTCATATTTTATAGTGTATTTAAGGGACCTACTTAGGATAGGTATAATTGGAATCAGTGTTACCGTAATTGTAGGGTCAAAGATATAATTATTTGGGGATAGCTCACTATTCAAAAGTTGCTACAAGGGTAGTTATTATTATTATTAATTTTTATCTGGAAGTTCAAGGGGTCTAAAAACCCCTATTGAGACCCTGATCTTTAAGGACAGGGAGAGTTAGCCATCAGCGGCTAATTTGACAGAAAGTGTTTGAGTTCATCGGGACAACTAGAGTTTCATTGTATTGATTATTTGTTGTGTAATTCACTCGATCTACCGATACATAACGAACCAGGTAGCTGTGGATAAAAACAACAGGGGATCTATTTAGAGAGTCACCCTTCGGGGATCTCAATCTTACTATCAGTGGCCCCTCTGGTTCACTTTATAACCATAGTTACTCCATCAGAGTGGTAGATCCATTTCAGAATTAAGGTTAGCCCCCAAAGAAACAACTCCCTGGCTTCGTTACATCAGGCAAATCAATAATTCACTGATTGATCGGTCTCGATAAAGTCTTATGCAATTTATTATATATTGTTTTTTTATATACTATTCAGATATCTAGCATCAAAATTAAATTGGCTTAATTTAAATTCATTGTTTGTTCTTGTTGGTTATATGACATATTTTTCCCTTTAAGTTTATATGTATGGGACTTAGTATATATACTTATATATACATCCGTGTAATCTTTATTGTTTTATTTTGTATACAATTAACTTTTCTCCAATATACAACTTATACTGTTCTCATTGTTCTTCATTGAAACACCATCCCTTAGATAACCTTGTAGTGGAGGTGAACAATCCTGTCGTGTTTGTCACTCCGAACATCTTCAGCAACGTGAAGCTGTCATACTAGCCTAGTGTATAAATCGGCCAGGAAGGGCCCCGCTACTAAACTATTTATACCAAGTGCTACTGGAGAGGAACTCCTTCGAGTCTAGTTCCGTTCCCTGAACTATTCTCTAAAACATCTGTAAAAGGGGACTGGTGGCAGCTAATTTTAAACCATACTACCAACGACAGGGCACTTCTCGTAGTGTACCCTGCATTCTACTATCTCTGCAACCCTCGAGTTGCATAGAAGGGTAGCTATCATAGCAATAGTTACAATAAGGTTTTCACTCTCCGTAGCCTCATTGGATCCCATAGGGCTTTGACCTGAGGGAACAATAAAAATACATAACCTAGTAATATCTGAGCTGAATTTGGTTTACCTGGCTTGTGTGCAATAATCATATAAATAAGTTTATTCAATTGCTCCCAAATACCAGCCTTTCAGATTATTACATTTGGTGTCGCAGCGGTGATATCTTAGGTTTTTTTTTAAGCCTAAATAACAAGGTGATAATCCACGTCTTCGAAAAATTTAGTAGGGACAGCTTCAGAAATAACAAAACATTTCATTGTTTTGTTTTAAAGTAAGGTTATAAAGCAAGGGTAACAACAGTGTGTGGGGTGTCGAGAACATAGAACAGTAAGGTAAATAATTGGGTAGTAGTTCAATAACCCCAGTAAATAGTAGGTCAGATTATTATAAAGCATATATACACTGAGCGCCTGTGAAAACAGGCATAGCAACTGAGAGTTCGGAAATTATTTATTTCCAATTAGGAAGTTTTGTTTACCATTAATAACAACAAGGTAAAAATTAACCTTTCATTTAGGGAACCGGATAAGGTTTCCGTATACCTTTTTATTGGAACGGGTTCTTATCGGAAAGGGGTGTGACCATCAGAATAAATAGTAGGTGCTTTAGTTAATAGCTTGAAATAAGTGATTACAGCATTGTAGGAGCTTGCAGACTAGGGCCAAGAGAAAGTGTATGTTATTTTTTTTTGTGTAACTAGGTCAAGGAACAGTGAACCAGCAAGAGAAGGAGCCGGGTGAATTGAATCAAAAGGTGTCTCTCGTGTACAAGCACTAATTACGTGTTCGAGCAGAAAGATTTTGATTCTGGGAGTTCTGCGTTTGGAATTTTACATCTTGTTTAATTTTTTTTTATTTTATTTTTTTATTTTTTTATTTTTATTTTTTTTTTATTTGTCTTGTATTACAGGGTCAACCTAAACAGTTTAAAAAAATTTTTTATAGTAACAATTCAAGTCAAAAATTTTATTTTTTTTCTCTAACTTTCAACGCAGATTAAATTCACCAGTAATATTTTATTTTTGAATTTCTTTTAAATTCAATTTAAAGAAGTAGCCGAAAGCTAACGATAGGTCAAATTTTTTTCTTTGTTTTGGGGTAGTGTCTAGCAGGTACACAGTGGCTTTCCGGTAGCGGAACCATTCCGAATTGTAGTCAAAGATAGGTGCTTTAGTTCTGCTTGATGATGTTTTCGCTTCACAGGAATTATTAATTTTTTGTTGTTGTTGTATATTGAACTGAACTAACGATTCAGGCGAAAACATCGGAACCAGCTGATCTACGACCAGGAGAATAATTGTGTTATTACATTTTGTTTATGTAATTCCTTTTTCTGCTAGCATAGTTACAGCCAGGACTGGAGTACGAGTTTCGTGTTAAAAACATTCGCGTATAGTATCCAGTCGATACGAATTATGTTGGTCCTAGGTAGAAACGAAGTAAAGCACATCTAACAAGCAGGGTATGTTAGGAAACACTGATAGAGCAAAAGGTTGTCATTTATCGTAGATTTTGAAATTTTATGTTTATATGCTTAGGTTTTATTACTGCTTTTAAACTGGAACTGGTTTTAATTTAAACGGACTGTACCCATTATTTTCAATTCAAAACCCATGTTCAGGGTGGGGACGAGTGAGCGTTCGGCTGAAGGATTAAGGGAGTTATGGGCACAGTAGACACGAGGGACGTGTATGTGCAATGATTTGTGAGTACACTGTGTTAGTGAGGGATATGGAATTGTTATCCCGGTGTACGGATGTAGAGTGGATAATCCCCGGGATGGAAGGGACACTCTAGGGAACACCCCACAGTTTCGGAAGGTCGATGACCAGGAAGAGCAAGCACCCCGACGATAGTCCAGGCTTGATCTCTTCCTAGCGTAGTATTCGCATGCTGGCCCGTAGGGAAGTGATTTGCGTAACGCTATCCATCTAGGGGGGTAGTTCGTGGGAACCTGTCGCAGCAGCGCGAAGCAGGGGTTAGAGCCTTTATAACGCACCAAGCTCTCCCCAGCTTGGATAATTGATGAAGTCACGTGGGGTCCCTTTAAATTGAAAATGCAGGATTCAAGTAGATTCAAGTCTGGCGGTTCAGCGCGCCCTGAGATTAAATGAGGTCAATGAGCTTACAGGCTGATGAAGTTAAGATGGCGTGGGCCGCTATTATTTTTTTTTTTTTTTTTTTGGGTTAATGTTATTAGAATCTAAATTAAAGCAGTAATTCATGATTCAATGTTGGACAGGTCAGTGCCAGTAGGTAAGGTCCGAGGGATTTGAACGGACTTTTGTTTTTTTTTTGTCGTTTTTTTGTGTATTGCAATTAATGGATTGGCATTGTGCTCACCTACTAGAGAAAGATTGAAATGGAACCATGGGATCTCAAATAATATTGAGATATTAGTAAACCTTTACTCGCCAACACAGTGGGCAACCAGCCCCCGAAATTTAAATGTACGAGCTACCTAAGTCTAGTTTTGTTATATCGATTAATTAGTTGAGGGCTTACTGATTAGCAAATATTTAAGCTTACTGAATTTTATAGAAATTAATAGTAAAATATTACGCACGACATTATCTATATTAACTCACCCCCGTACCATTCCCGGGCAACTGATAGTAGAATTGGATGGTAGCCGAATCCATGGCGGAGGGGTAAGATTCCCCCAAAAAGGAGCGACTGGGCCAATGGGCGTATGCTGTCTCTAGTTAAAATAGGGACCGGATATTCCTATTGACCAGGTTGGAAGGGTAGTTGTACCCCGTAGTGGGAATGAGGTCACTGTAATGGACTGTCTCAAATCCTGATAGAGATGGAAAGGTAGCCTAGGGAAATTTAAATTTCTGCACCGGAGTGGTCCAGTACAGTGATTCCTCATCCCAGTGTGTGGATGGTGCGCGAATGTAGGTGTTAGGGGTATTCGCGCACTTCATCGAGATGCAGGAGGTGCCTCAAGTGCTAAGGACATTGGGTACGACGCGGGGCAATGTGTAGACCTTATCCAGTAATGCGGAAGCAAGGATCGGCTCCGACTGGCCGAAGCATATCGATATCGAGATGTCCCATACTTCGAACAACGCGAATCCTGGCGACAGCCGGTCGTTGTGGAAGATCTCTACCCAGCATCTCAAAACTGGTTATAGAGCATAATCTTCAGGGAGGTATTGGGCTGAATCGTAATATGCGTCCGTCGGAGATGTCCCATACTTCGAACAACGCGGAACCTGGCTACAGCCGGTCGTTGTGGAAGGTTCTCTACCCAGCATCTCAAAACTGGGTGTAGAGCATAAACCTTCAAGGAAGTATTGGGCTGAATCGTAATATGCGTCCGATGCGGTGGAGAAAGGTCCATCATACCCGAGGTCAGTAAAGGTCATACTCAAGAGGGCTGTCAGCACAAGAATGTCCAGTAAGGACAGAGGGCAAACTGGAAGCGGTTAGGCCAGGGAAGCCAGAAGAGTTTTGTGTACGGAGAAAGTCCAGGTTGGACTGTTGGGCCAGTTGTGCCAAGGGAGAAGGACGGGTAAGAAGCCCGAAGTTTGGAAGGGAGTTGTTGAGTCCAGGATGGACAGGAAGGCCAGGTAGGCCAATTGTGAGTCTGGCAGGTAGGTTTTGCCAGTAGGGGTAGTGGACCAGGAATTTGGGGTCGATACCAAAATGTGTAGTACCCAGCGCAGGTACAGGAGTTTGTATGTTCTGGAAGACCCATGAGGGATTTGAGCAGATAGGCCGCCTGCAGAGCAGCGGGACGCGTAGTCGTCTATGAGGCCGGGAAATTGGGTCAAGAAAGTGCGCGGGGCGGGTGACAGGACACCGCCCAGAGTATGAATGAGTCGAATAGGTGTGGGTAACGAGGTGTTAACATCGGTAAAATCGAGGAAGTGGAAGCCGGAGAATCGACAAGAACTCCAATTTTCAAGACTCCTCTACCAAAGATGTATATAGCCACCCTCACCCTAGATCGAGTGACGTCATAGCGGAACCAAGTAGCTTATATGCAGTGTCAAGTTAGTTCTCTCTTGTGAGTCTTGGCCTTGGTTCCCTATGAACAAAGTATAGTCAGTAAATTCGGAACCTCTGACTCTTCCAGTCACCGCGTTCCGTTTAAATTTTGTTTTTGTGTTTTGTTGAAAATAAGATTAGCTTTCACTATGAGCTAGAAACCTCTGGAAAGGGGTAGTAACCCTTCCAGCTTCCGTGGCTGCAGCACCCTGCGAACGGGATCACTGCGCCGGAGGGTAAGGGCTCTTAATTGAGGGATAGTTGGATCCTCCCCATGTATTTCAGAGATAACGTAACCCTAGGGAGAGAGAGAGAGGGAATTGAGTAAGTCCTAGGGGAAGGGAAGGAAATTCATAGACCTTTAAGATGGTCGGGAAACGGGTAGAGATAATACGACCTTTTTTTGCGTTATTCGTATTCCTTGGGTCGTTGATACCCAAATTTCATGTTATCACTGATAAGGGGATAGAGTTTGGAAGTTAAGGGGTATGTCACAATAAGGGGCCTGATTCTTAAAAATTTTTTTTTGTTGTTGTTTTTGTGTTCCCCCCCCCCCCTTTTTTTTCTCGGGATCTGTTTCAGAGTGCCAAGGATATACCCCGTCCTGGTGACAACACTTCTAAGGTAATGGCAATGGGTCGATCGTGTACGACTGAGAAGAGGACCCGATAAACGCAACGATGGTTTCACTGGAGACAAGTTATAATGAAGGGATTACGGACAAAGAGACGCACGCGCCTGTCTGGTAGAGGTTACAAGGACCATCTCGCATTGCGGCATGCACAGTCACTCTTCGGTAGTAGTAAATGGATGAGCAAGCTACTCATTTGAACTAGGAGCGGAAAAATGTAACGAAGCTCAATCATTTCAATGCTTACAAAATCATGGCATCGTTGACCCACGTCGTCCAAAAATGTAGCTGTTCAAATGGAATGTAATAGCCTTATGCCACCATTGTACCAAGTCGAGGGAACCTGGATCGGCCTCTCCCCACTACCACTGACGAGTCTTATACCACTGACCATTGAGATTGAAGCAGAGGACCAATTGAAGTTCCAACCGATCAAGCTGATTAGCGCAGGGGGACTATACACATCCGAGGACATGAGAAAAAGCCAACGGAACCTGATCTTCGGCATGGAAAGAGATGCAGTCCAAACGATGATAGCGCGACGGGTGTCCGGTATGGAGTCTCTGGACCAAGGGTACAACACTCTCAAACTATTCAGCAAAGAAGAGGTTACCAGTCTCGTCAGGTCCACCATCCGGCAGATATGGGGTTGGTTCGAAAGCATAGGGACCATCATGAACGGGCTGTTGGGCCTATACTGTATATTCCGATTGGTGAAGTTCGTTATTGGTGTCGGCCTAAACGGATGGAGCCTGTACCAGCTATTCGGATGGGGTCTACACCTATTCGCCTGTCTATGGAAAACCCTCACCGCCTTCCTAGTCAACCGACATCACGCCCATGGAAGTCCAGGGGATGCAGTTCCATCCGCTCCATCAACCAATGTCATCCCAAGGGAACCAGAAGCAGCTGTAGTTTCCACCACCACAGATTCCACCGCCACCCATGCGATGTATCCAACCCTCCACTGGACAGAACGCGAGGGAAGACGATCAGCAGCCTGTTCGTTGTACGGCAGGTCCATGTCCAGTCTCCACGAGCGTCCTGGTATGTGAAACCATCGAGTGACAGTGCGGGTTAGTGCGTAAAAGTCAATCCGAAAAAAGTGTTGTGACAATATGGAAACAGAAGTAGACTTTCATTGTTTAGCTCTTAAGGATTGTACTGTTGTAGTCATGTGGTAAATCCACGTGATTATGTTGAATAGGATTTAGGTTATTGGGAAGTCCAATCGGACTGATGATCATACATATATTGAGCGTGAAGGTGGGTCTAGTACCCCTAGATTCCCACGCTGGTCAGAACTTGGCAGATGGATCAAAATATACGTATAATACCGGTTGTAGAAAGGAGCTTGGTTCCTTCCGAACCCCGCTCTTTCTTTAAGGTGAGGGTGATGTAATAATCCGGGGGATTATTATTTTTTTTTTACGATTGAATCAAAGTAGCGTAAGCATGAGAAAACTCCCGAAAATTTAGCCACTCTAAGTAAACCAGGAATACTTGACACATGAGAGTACAACTCAAATCATTCCGTAGAGTGTAGTTCCGTCCTTACGGGCATTTCAAATCTAAAATTTCTAAATTTCTGACAGGAACAGACTATACATATACATTCTATATTCAACAATTAGAGTTTTATTCAGATTGAAATAATGGAATTCCTGTCTGGCGCCAGAGATACGCCATCTAATACCTTTTACAAGTTGTACGTGATTTTTAAGAATTAGAGCCTTCGAGGCGCTATTCCGCGGACCTTGCACTTTCTACGCAGACGGAGTTAATTACTTAGTCAGCAGGGTTTGGAGAAATCATTTTTTGTGGTCACTCACTGCCCCTCGATGTGGGAATACAGGCAACTCTAAATACAGATTTGTGTATTAGTGCAAGGTGCAACGGGATACAACCAACTTCATTGGTCCGTTTGAATTTTAGGTTAGCGAATCAGGAGGCCAATTTCGGGGGGGAGACAAATTATAAAAATGAAAAAAACTCTTTTGCAAGAGCAGTTCCAGTTCTTTTTTTTCGTGCCTTGTTGGGTAAGCTAGTTCATTGTACATATAGCTCAGTCTCTCTCTCAAAGTCAGATCCTTTAATTCTTTTAATTAATATTTTTTAACGTAGTCAATTGATTGTTTTTGTTGTATTACAAGTTACAAGATTTCTAATTTTTGCAACTATATTACTCTTTCGTTATTACTCAAAGTAAATTAAGTCATTCAAATCAATTTGTATCATTCTTATAGTTTATTTTCATTCACCTTAAATCATTTCAAGTACCAGTTCAAGAGAACTTACATTTTACTTTAATATCATTTGCTATTTAGGGAATATTATTTGGTAACTAGAATCTATAATAACCTATAAAAGAAATTGTGGAGAACGTCATTAGTAACTTGATGATAGAAGTCTATAGTAATTTGATATTTTGGAGAATTTGTTGCCTTTAACGTTTAGATAATTTTGATCTGGGTGCGAGAGAGAACTAGCTTCGTGGTGTAATTTATAAAATTAACAAAAAGACGCCGCGTAATACATTTTGTGTAAGCCGTGAAGTGTAAGCTCAAGTGTCTAAGTTACCCTGTGGATTAAGGATTAAGTACTAAGTCAGGGTAAGTCTTTAGAGAAAGCTGTTTAGTCTGTGTTCAAGCTAAAAATTCTGAGGTCATCACCCCGGTAAATGTAAGCATTAATAGGGTATTTTGACTTACTAGAAGCGTAGCGATCCATCTGCGAATTTCTCATATTTTATAGTGTATTTAAGGGACCTACTTAGGATAGGTATAATTGGAATCAGTGTTACCGTAATTGTAGGGTCAAAGATATAATTATTTGGGGATAGCTCACTATTCAAAAGTTGCTACAAGGGTAGTTATTATTATTATTAATTTTTATCTGGAAGTTCAAGGGGTCTAAAAACCCCTATTGAGACCCTGATCTTTAAGGACAGGGAGAGTTAGCCATCAGCGGCTAATTTGACAGAAAGTGTTTGAGTTCATCGGGACAACTAGAGTTTCATTGTATTGATTATTTGTTGTGTAATTCACTCGATCTACCGATACATAACGAACCAGGTAGCTGTGGATAAAAACAACAGGGGATCTATTTAGAGAGTCACCCTTCGGGGATCTCAATCTTACTATCAGTGGCCCCTCTGGTTCACTTTATAACCATAGTTACTCCATCAGAGTGGTAGATCCATTTCAGAATTAAGGTTAGCCCCCAAAGAAACAACTCCCTGGCTTCGTTACATCAGGCAAATCAATAATTCACTGATTGATCGGTCTCGATAAAGTCTTATGCAATTTATTATATATTGTTTTTTTATATACTATTCAGATATCTAGCATCAAAATTAAATTGGCTTAATTTAAATTCATTGTTTGTTCTTGTTGGTTATATGACATATTTTTCCCTTTAAGTTTATATGTATGGGACTTAGTATATATACTTATATATACATCCGTGTAATCTTTATTGTTTTATTTTGTATACAATTAACTTTTCTCCAATATACAACTTATACTGTTCTCATTGTTCTTCATTGAAACACCATCCCTTAGATAACCTTGTAGTGGAGGTGAACAATCCTGTCGTGTTTGTCACTCCGAACATCTTCAGCAACGTGAAGCTGTCATACTAGCCTAGTGTATAAATCGGCCAGGAAGGGCCCCGCTACTAAACTATTTATACCAAGTGCTACTGGAGAGGAACTCCTTCGAGTCTAGTTCCGTTCCCTGAACTATTCTCTAAAACATCTGTAAAAGGGGACTGGTGGCAGCTAATTTTAAACCATACTACCAACGACAGGGCACTTCTCGTAGTGTACCCTGCATTCTACTATCTCTGCAACCCTCGAGTTGCATAGAAGGGTAGCTATCATAGCAATAGTTACAATAAGGTTTTCACTCTCCGTAGCCTCATTGGATCCCATAGGGCTTTGACCTGAGGGAACAATAAAAATACATAACCTAGTAATATCTGAGCTGAATTTGGTTTACCTGGCTTGTGTGCAATAACCATATAAATAAGTTTATTCAATTGCTCCCAAATACCAGCCTTTCAGATTATTACACCGGATGTATGGTTTCAACAGGATGGAACTACGGTCCATACGGTAAGAAGGACAATGGACGTTCTGAGGGAAACGTTCCCAGAACACGTAAACTCGTTAGGTGGAGACGTTGGGTAGCCTGCGCGTTCACCCGATCTTGCCTCATCCGACTTTTTCCTTTGGGGCTACCTGAAAGCGAAGGTTTTTCAACACCATCCCCGAACCATCGACGAATTGAAAACAGAAATATGCCAAGAAATTACTGGAATACCGCCTCAAATTACTGCTCGAGTGATGGAAACTTTCAGAAATCAGCTTCGAATGTGTATCGAAAAAAATGGTCGCCATTTGGACTCTGTAATTTTCAAAACTTAATAAAAACAAATGGCATAGAATACATTTTCAGTTAATAAAAATAAAATCTAAATAGCATTTACAATGGCGTTTTTATTAAACATTAAGATATGGGAGATCATTTTGCCGGATCCTGTATATAATTAATATGACATATATTTTCAATATTTTGGATAATTTGTTAGGCTATTTGTGATAGGAATATTTTGCAATGACGAAATGTTTTATCATGCTTTTCTTTAGTTTTTTTGTTACTTAATAATCAACATGAAGACTTTAATCTGCGAGTTTATAATATTTAGACCATATAGGAGTGTATATATTGAAGATTACTCAAATTGAATCTAACAGCCTTTCTACAGTATAAATAATTATGCATCAGTATCACCTTATAGATATAAAGATTTCTGGTCTTTAATATTTCAGATTATTTATAAAGGAGGTTAGTTGGGTATATTTTGTTTTTATTCAACATTATTCTCAAAATAATTTTTTGGTTGATTTCTAGGCTCCCTAAGTGGCTTTTATATAAATCTCACCAGCCTGTTATGTCATATTGTAAAAACGATTCAACCAGGGCAGAGTAGATCATCCTTCGATTAGTTATATTCAGTACATTCTTGACTTGTTTGAATTTATAGATTAGTGATCTAATTTTTTTAATATGTACATCCCATTTCAAAAATTGGTCTATTCCCACGCCTAGGTAGCGTATGTAAGCATCTTCTTGGATTTTTATTGTGTTTTCAGAAGAAGTGAGGTTCAAGTGATGGAACTCTGGAGAATTAATGAAGTCGGAGCTGAATGCTATATCAGCCCTTGTTTTCAAAAAAGTCATCTTATCTTCTAATGATAGTACGTTTTCATCAACTTTGTATTTTTCTCACTCTCTAACGGTATTAGCATCTATTTTATCCCAACCGTGTACACTATAAGCGTGTCCCAATTATCTGTTGGTTGAGACAATAGATTTAGAGCCCGTAAATTTTTCGAAATCTTATCTATGATTTTTCGTATAGCTTCAGCAGACTCTTTATTGAGTGTTTCGATATTGAATGATTATGGACAACAAGTCTGTTATTATCATATCTATCCAAAAGTGAATTCCATGCTACATCGTAGGTTTTTGCTGTGATTTCCAAAGATTTTATTACCTGAGCCGCGCAGTGTTGGTATGAATTAAAAAATCATATGTATCGCGGAACTCCAACCAGCTATAATAGTTTCCATCGAATTTGAAGGTTTGCTATTGATATGAAGGTTGATTTATGTCCACATTGCTACCGTCTTCTCCATGATTTTACTGTACATGTAACTGTAAGAGGTTTTGTCTACAAATATATTTCTTATCAATTTTTTGAAATCAACATTTTGATCATAATAATTGGCTTCAAAAGGTGCTCGTTTTAGCATTTCATTTTCCAAATTTTGCTCATCCGTATTATATTCAATGGCGCTCTGTAACCCATCGTAATCATTGAACACCAACTGTACTTTATTCAATCTTTCCGTTAATTGTATTACCTCAAGATCAGTAAATTCATCTCTTGAATGTACTTGGCAAACAAAATTGGAAAATATCATTATCTTGCATTTTAATGCCGTTCGTTTTCGTATTTCAGACATTTTATGAAATTCTTTGATCTTCAAACTATGTCAATTATAGATATGCTTGTTGCAATTGAATATAAATACATATTAAAAGTACAACCACCTTTAGGAGTAGAACAACAAGAAAACCTCAATGTCGTTATAATTAAAACGAATCTTCTTTGATTGTGATTTCTAAAGTAGCAAGGGAAAGCAGCCATTAAATATTGGAATTGATAGGAAATTATAATGGAAGGACTTATAGAAGACTCACTTTACATTTGTCTATCGGATATTATGTATTGCTTCGCGTAGAATATGATGTTTGATGCGGAGATTCGCAGCTGTGGCAGCAACTTGAAGAACAGCACTATTTTAATGTACTTGCGTTCCTATGCTCGAGCGACGCCGGCCTGTTCTAAAATATTTCAACGAATAACGTAATTACGTTATTGCTTCAATGGCTTCAATGTGTTTGATATTGACGTGTTCACTATATTTTGAAACCACGTTCGGCTAACATTATGTTATGTATAGTTCAGAATTAAGATATTAGTTTTTGAGCTTCTTAAAAAAAGCTTTTTATTAAAGTAATGAATTTAACATCTTGTTTTATTTATATTTTCTCCACCTTCTCTTTCCATATTGTTAGCTTGCCCGTATTCTTAATGGTGAGAGTCATTAACTTGAGTTCCGAACACAACGGACACTTCAGAATTTCACGTAGTTTCGGGAGTTTACTGGCAAGAGTTTAACGATTTTATTGCTTACTAATCAACAGTACCTATTATGTATACTACCAATTTGCCGAATAATGCCGTAATCAAAAAGAGGATTGATGTCAAAAACCAGATTTGCCGTAAAAATCCCAACAGTTCAGCCTGTCACGTCGCATATCTACTGCAGGAAATACATTAAAATTATGATGCTCTCTATAAAACTCTAGAGGAAGGTTTTGGCCGAGAAGAAGCAGCATTGGAGAGCTTTCATCGCAGAACACGGGCCCTAGATTTTGTGGGAGATGCTCTAAGCTGGTGATGTGGACTATAAACTCTAACTGACGCGTAGCGACCTCCTCGAGGCATATGTCAAAATTATTACGTTCGTAGCTAATTACATAGGACGTCTGGCGTTCATGCAATTATTGTGTTTTTATACAATTCGAACCTTCTAATTTCGATAGGCCACGTGAAAATCCCGGAGTTTAAAGCGCTAGAGACTTCTGAGTGTTGTAACATACGTATAAAATTGCCAAATTTCTCACTTTTAGAAACTTCAAATTAATTAATTTGACACAAGTTTTGATAACGTAAAGTAAGACACACGTTTTAGATTCCACAACCACCTTTGACCAAGATAATTTTTGATATCCCGGTATTACCAGCCACTTATTTGGAATTTTACGAGCGGTAAACGCGTTTTTTCCTACTTGATGAAAACCAAATAAGAAACTAAACTTTGAGCTTACAGTGATGACGTTCATTTGAATTCGTTGAGACAAACGTTGAAATTCTTCTTTCGCACAAGCATCACTTTCTTTGGCAAGCCTGCGTTCATTTTCAACTTTTAGAGATTCATTTTCTGCTCGACGTTCTCGTTCCTGAGCTCTTTGACGCTTTCTCTCGGCTTGTCCTTTCACCGTCAACACTAAATAAGTATCTCAACGCTTCTATTGATTGTACCAATTGGTTATTTGTTTTCAACAATTCCGCCGAATGTTGTTCATATAATTTATCATACTCACAATACACAATATTCTATCATAATAAGTTTTATCAAAGAAAACAGTCCGAATGGAAATAGATGAATTTGAGAAAAATCAACAATAATCAAATGGAGGTATTCACATATAGCATTTCATCACAGAAGAATCGTACAGATGTTCATTAGACAGTTAAACTTTCATTCTATGATCAGTGTGAAGGAGATATGACTGAATAGCAAACGTTCGTTTGGAAGAAGCCATCATGTCTAGCACAACAAATAAAACCCATGCCATCACAGACAGCAACATTATCCACGTCACTTGATGAAGAAATTCAGATCATGTTTACAATTTTATATACTACTTTACCATCTTTATCTGTACTAATATTGAAAATATTTGTTAAAATGTAAAAAAGGCTGTGAAGAAGAATAAATAATTGTAAAGAGAGAGAGAGAGAGAGAGAGAGAGAGAGAGAGAGAGAGAGAGAGAGAGAGAGAGAGAGAGAGAGAGAGAGAGAGAGAGAGAGAGAGAGAGAGAGAGAGAGAGAGAGAGAGAGAGAGAGAGAGAGAGAGAGAGAGAGAGAGAGAGAGAGAGAGAGAGAGAGAGAGAGAGAGAGAGAGAGAGAGGTGTTTCATTGAAACAAAAATAATAAACATTCATTTCATAGTCCGGTGAGCATAATTCCTGAGCTGTGATCGCCAGAAGATGACGTCACTAACCGTTCCAATCAATTTCGCTTTTAGCAGTCGGCAACCATAAACGATGATGGCTAGCTGATGACGTCATTAAGCCACTAACCGTTTAAATATGATTATTTGCTAGTAACCATCAGTGACCATAGCTTACGAACTATAATCACCGTATGATTCAACTCCACCCGTTTGAGAAATAAGATATCAAATAATAACAATGATAACATTTATTTGAAATAATACATATTCATTCTGGCATTATAATATATAGAACAAAAATAATAACATATGTATGATGATTCATGCAGCTCATCACTTGGTTCTTCACTTTAAATTCCGAACTTATCGGGTAATCGAGAAATACTCCATGATGCCGTCGTTAACGGGTGTTTTTATGGAAATTCAGAAATCCTTCCATCGCCAGCTTAACGTCAACTATTGATGACTTCATAGCATCGTTTTGTTTCAAACAATCAATCACGAAAATCGCTTTTTCTAGGATGCTATATAATCCAACATCTGTTCGCTTATTATTTTATTTGATAATGACTCCTGAAAGTCATAGTACATCTGGTACGCTTCCACATATTGTTGATTATTGAAATTAAATTTTACTGCTTCATATGTATAATACTCTGATTTCAAGTACAATTTCACATTTAGCAAGTTTATATTGGCTTTATACTCAACAGGATTATTCTTTCGATCCGTTTGGAAAGCTAGAATCGTTCCAAATTCAATGATGTTATAACTGCCTAAATGTCTCAAATGCCCTCCTCAATCAACGGATTTTCATGCAAATCCAAAGAAGGAAAGGAATCAATATATGCTTCTCGTTTGGAATGTCATCGCACTTTTTGTGCTATCGTCTTTACATTTATTCTCGCCCTTTTCGTGCCACCTGTGCCATTAATATAGCAATCGTTATCGGTTTGAGGTCTTATCAATCGCAGCTTATGTCTACCACTTAAAACTTCGGTATAGCCAAAGGATAGGTCTAACACAAAATTCAGCTGGATCTATAAATTGAGTTTACTATTGTAGACTCAAATCATTGCATCTTCATACGACCATCTGGAAATAGCTAGAGGAATACATTCACGTCCACCGTATGTTGGATAAGCTCTAATGGTGCTGACAATACCAGGATTGCGTACTTTTTCTATCTATTTTCCATTTAATTCATAACTGATATATTCAGAGACAAACGCTCCAAAATTATTGGTAAGCGTCGCTTTTTTTTCTGTCTCTTTGAATAAAGCAGACGAGACTAAATCTACCAGCACATATTTGCTGATTTATTTATATCTCAATTTCATCGCTGTAGCCGAAAGATGTTCCTTCAAATATATACTCGATTATTGTTTTCCCAAAGCTTTCCATTGTTTTATTATGTCTTTCCGTATCCTCCAACATGTTTCGAGTTGCTTTGTTATCGTTGATCGCCTTAACGATGTCTGCACCTCCTCCTGTCAATGTTCCATCAACTGATAAGCCAGTAAACAGAGGTATTAAAAATGGAAGAAATTCTCCAGTATAGGAATTAGAAATTTTCTCTATATTGGATGCGTTGATCTCATTTTCCATAATTTTCCTTACCCCATCTACAATTGTAATACCAAACCCAACCTTCTTTCTCATCATCGTCCACAATTTCCTCTTTGCATTTATAAGTTTACTCACGCCGAAAGCGGCAATCATCTCACCAAATTTTGTCTTCAGATTCAACACGTTCCCAAGCGGCGTTCTCTAAATATTTCATCCGCCTAGTAACCTCCTTCTCAACTAGCCTTTCGAAAATATGAAATATCGTGTTGGCGACAAGCTTTATCGAGTGGATTGATACCAAGATCTTCTCAGTACGACCGTTCTTCTAATTTCGTACTGGAACCACAGTATTGATAACGGGGAATATGGAGTTCAAACGCGAGCTAATTTATAAGGGTATTCACAACACATTCTACTACGTATACTTCCATACAGACTGATGAGAATTCGAAATTGCACCGTTATTTGAAGATAAAGGTGAGGGAAGAAGAAAGACCAAAGATGTCAAAAATATAGTTTTTATTACTTTCAAAATTTTCTCAGTACAAAAGACATTAGCATAATCTTAACAACACAGGTTTTCGAATATTATAATCTTCACTCATGATTCGCTTTCCTAGTCGTAGAATTTTGATCTATCATAATATTCAAGTCCTCGAGTCAGCTGTTTGTTTGTTTATAATAATCACCAAATCGGCAATGGTTGGCTTATTAAACAAGATCTGAATTATCGATCCAACTATTGTGATTATTCTCTAGACCTAATCACTTGACATACTGTTGACCCCTCCTTTCGTAATATATTTTCGACTAAATACACATCAGGTTATTTTGTTTTCTGCAATTCCTCCTCGTACAATCCTCTTTATCATTCTTTTAAGCACATCTTACAAAATATACTTCACAGGAACGTTATGGGAAGTCTTAAAATTTTAAACAATTTCGTGGACCAATTGGGTGTGTATCCTTTTTCAAATATATGTTCACCTCTACTTATTCCCACCACATCTCCAACTTTGTATTTGTGAAGCCGATCTAATTTATTGTGCGAGTAGGATCGCGTCAATATCTCATTCTCATTCTGTTTTTTCAGCTTGAACGGAGTCATATTCATCGTTCTGTGCATACGTACACTATATTTTTTGGTGAGTTCTTCAACTATATCAAGCAATTCGTATTTTCCGCTCAGGCTGAATTGTTTGTAGAGCGTTTCTTTCAACGTTCGAATAACACTTTCTGCAATGGCTGCTTCTTTCAAAGAATACGTATTACAATGGTTGATTTTATGTTTCTTAATCAACTCATCGAAGTGTTTATCGAAGAACTCTTCTCCTTGGTCATTTTGCAGATTCCTGGGTATGCGTCCGCTCGCATTCGAAAAAATAGAGTTAACAGGTTTTCTATCCTCTTCGCCTGATTTCGTTTTTCTAATTGCTTGAATAATCTTAGTAACGCTTTCCGCTCGGAATTATAGATAATTAAACTTCGAAAGAGATGTCAACGACATCTATTTTTTAATATCGCAAATTAATTATTTCATTGCGCGAAAATTCAAGAGGTCTCGCAACACGTGATAATATATAGGGGAGACTTTGAAACGGAAACCTCATCTGGGTGTAGATTATTTGAGATTAACATATTTAACATTCAGAATCTACAATCTCAATTTCAATCTACTATACTCCGTGAACTATTATCTAATTTTTCTCTTGCAAATTTCTAAATCAACTCACCAATTTTTTTTTAAGACTACTATTTTTTTTATATAATTCGTAGAAGAAATTGTCATAACTTCAATAAGTAACTTATTATTCAAATATTCTCTTTCAGATTTTAATATTGTATTTCACTAGTTGTCTTCAAGATTTCAATCCTTCTAATAATTTTGAATATACAATTTGGTAAGATAGCATAATCAGTTGTGTGATATATTGATCATTATTCCTGTTGATTTAGGTATTTGTCCCTCGAACTTGTTGCAAAGGTATTGCTCGTATTGTCTGTATTACAGGGTTTAAACGATCGAACGTCTGCATACTTTTTCCCGTGCCGTGTTGTAGAAGGAAATTCCTGGCAGAGCACTTTCTTCAAGCTCAACCAAGTTCCACCGACGGTAACATTTTTCTTAATTGGAATAATCAAATTTTCATAATCAGTTGTTCATGTTCTCTAACCAAATTTGTTTTCATCTACAATTTGATTTTTTAAATTTGTATCTTTGGTCCAAAAATTATGTTCCTTTATGAAATTGATAACTTCAATTTAATTATTCAAATCATTAAGAATTCTAGTTTGTTTCACTTTCTTTTTCCAGTATTGAAACTTGTCTTTATGTCTCTTTCAATCATCAACATCTCGTAGTGTCGGAAATTCTTGATTGAGGATTCTATCAACTTTTTTGGCTAAAGCAGTTGACGCTCTGGATAATCCGATCATTCTACCTGGCCATAGTGTAAAATATCCTAGTGAGCTAGTTGGGATCTTTAACACAAAAAGTCACTTCAAAACCTTACACAATTGGGTGTGTAACCTTTGTCAAATAATGTTTTGGCCTTACTTATTCGAACAATATCACCAACATTATATTTATGCGGTGTGGCAAATTTAATGTGAGAAAAATGAGGTAAGATCATCTTTTTATTTTGCTTAGTCACCATGCAAGATGATGATTCTATGTTTACGTTTATTAAACTTTTCCGTAACCTCGTTCAGTATGTCAATCTATTTGTATTCACCATTCAAACTGAATAATTTATGATAGTGTTTGCTTCATTGTTCTAATTACATGTTCAACTATTGAACCCATCTTGACCGAGTACGTATTATACTGAGTAATACGAATATAATGATTAATACGATAAGATTCTTGAAGTGCTTGTTGAAGTACTCCCTTCCTTCATCGGTTTGTAGATTTTTGGGTACACGTCAATTGGAATTGAGAATAATAGAATGAACAGCCTTCCTAACTTCCGCAGAGCTATCCTTATTTATCATAAGGTACCCAGCACAATGAGCATATCTCTTTAAATTTCTCGAATGACATGTCAGTACTCATATATGATCATTCAAATCCAATTCATCCTGCTTGAAAATAATCAAACAATTTGCATTGTCACGCAATACATGTTTTGGACATTTAGCATAAGACTGTAAAAGATAGAAGCTGTCAATTAGATTGTGTCGTGGTTCATTATATGGTGTAACGGAGCTTAAATTTTGATATAGCATTTATTTTGGATCAGGCAGAAAATATGAGTATAACACTTAAACTCCAGTTAAACATTATTTCAACAGATATGCGTGAACTCTGAATGTGCATTCTGTGATAGCCACTTTTCTAAATCTCCGTAATTTTGAATAAGTGTAACTATTTAAATAAATGAATCGCACATAGAGCATTCATACCCGCTTAAAAAAATTGCATTCATTCGATTAACTTATGTTGTAAAAACGGAAATTTAGTAAATTTACGCATCAAAGTTTGAACACCCTTATGTGTAAAAACTGCGTACAACTAAAAAACTCCGATAACGTTCCTTTCCCTCGCCGTGAAGGAACTGGTGGAGCATCATTCACGCGAATTTTAGATAAAAAAAGTAGCGTCACTGTCAAGCGTTGTTTGGGGAATAAATTGAAAAGTCCACGGCACAAAATGAGGATTTGGTGGTACGGACTTGACCAGAACTTCGAAAAACATATGAGACAGTGGCAGACAGATAGTAAAACTTTGATTTTTGTCAGCGAGACTGATGAAGTAACAGAATTAAGCATTAAGAAACCGGATTAAGAATTAATAATTTCCGAATTTTAACTAAAGAGTTAATGATATAATGATAGTTGTAATTAAAAGTGCCGAATTCTGTGCTGCATTGAATGACACACGCTGTGTCAATCCCGGAAGTATAAGCTGGGGTGGTTGTGTGTTTGATTATCGTAATTACCCCTGTGCCGAATGTGAAGCCCCGTCCGTCCCAAACTGCGATAAGAGCGCCGCGCGCGGAATGGAAGCCTACTAAATGATGGTTTGGAGGGAAATTCGAATCAAGTTACACAGCACATAACTGCAAATTTTGTTTTCTAACAATTTAAGTAGGAAATGAAAGTCGATAGTTTTTACCAATAGTTTTTATTCAACAACAGAGTTAAAACAGAAATATATAAGATATACAAATAGATACAATTAAACATCAAAAACAATAGAAATGACTTAACTGGCACTGCCAAGGTAATTTTCAAAATTTTGGTGTGAAAATAAGCTAATTTTTTTAGTAACATTTTTTGATGTTGGCATTCAACATGTTAAAAAAGAAATACATGAAATATACATATAAATACAATTAAATATCGCGACTAATTACAATGGGTTAAACAAAAAATACATAAAATATACAAATTATGTTCTTATCAACTCCCAGTCGTACGCTTCTTGGCCTTTAAATAAGTTTCTTTAGCCTGTTGATATAATGAAGAACAGTTTGGTGGTAGTGTAATAATCCGGGGGATTATTATTTTTTTTTTAACGATTGAATCAAAGTAGCGTAAGCATGAGCAAACTCCCGAAAATTAAGCCACTCTAAGTAAACCAGGAATACTTGACACATGAGAGTACAACTCAAATCATTCCGTAGAGTGTAGTTCCGTTTTTACGGGCATTTCAAATCTAAAATTTCTAAATTCCTGACAGGAACAGACTATACATATACATTCTATATTCAACAATTAGAGTTTTATTCAGATTGAAATAATGGAATTCCTGTCTGGCGCCAGAGATACGCCATCTAATACCTTTTACAAGTTGTACGTGATTTTTAAGAATTAGAGCCTTCGAGGCGCTATTCCGCGGACCTTGCACTTTCTACGCATACGGAGTTAATTACTTAGTCAGCAGGGTTTGGAGAAATCATTTTTTGTGGTCACTCACTGCCCCTCGATGTGGGAATACAGGCAACTCTAAATACAGATTTGTGTATTAGTGCAAGGTGCAACGGGATACAACCAACTTCATTGGTCCGTTTGAATTTTAGGTTAGCGAATCAGGAGGCCAATTTCGGGGGGGAGACAAATTATAAAAATGAAAACTCTTTTGCAAGAGCAGTTCCAGTTCTTTTTTTTCGTGCCTTGTTGGGTAAGCTAGTTCATTGTACATATAGCTCAGTCTCTCTCTCAAAGTCAGATCCTTTAATTCTTTTAATTAATATTTTTTAACGTAGTCAATTGATTGTTTTTGTTGTATTACAAGTTACAAGATTTCTAATTTTTGCAACTATATTACTCTTTCGTTATTACTCAAAGTAAATTAAGTCATTCAAATCAATTTGTATCATTCTTATAGTTTATTTTCATTCACCTTAAATCATTTCAAGTACCAGTTCAAGAGAACTTACATTTTACTTTAATATCATTTGCTATTTAGGGAATATTATTTGGTAACTAGAATCTATAATAACCTATAAAAGAAATTGTGGAGAACGTCATTAGTAACTTGATGATAGAAGTCTATAGTAATTTGATATTTTGGAGAATTTGTTGCCTTTAACGTTTAGATAATTTTGATCTGGGTGCGAGAGAGAACTAGCTTCGTGGTGTAATTTATAAAATTAACAAAAAGACGTCGCGTAATATATTTTGTGTAAGCCGTGAAGTGTAAGCTCAAGTGTCTAAGTTACCCTGTGGATTAAGGATTAAGTACTAAGTCAGGGTAAGTCTTTAGAGAAAGCTGCTTAGTCTGTGTTCAAGCCAAACATTCTGAGGTCATCACCCCGGTAATTGTAAGCATTAATAGGGTATTTTGACTTGCTAGAAGCGTAGCGATCCATCTGCGAATTTCTCATATTTTATAGTGTATTTAAGGGACCTACTTAGGATAGGTATAATTGGAATCAGTGTTACCGTAATTGTAGGGTCAAAGATATAATTATTTGGGGATAGCTCACTATTCAAAAGTTGCTACAAGGGTAGTTATTATTATTATTAATTTTTATCTGGAAGTTCAAGGGGTCTAAAAACCCCTATTGAGACCCTGATCTTTAAGGACAGGGAGAGTTAGCCATCAGCGGCTAATTTGACAGAAAGTGTTTGAGTTCATCGGGACAACTAGAGTTTCATTGTATTGATTATTTGTTGTGTAATTCACTCGATCTACCGATACATAACGAACCAGGTAGCTGTGGATAAAAACAACAGGGGATCTATTTAGAGAGTCACCCTTCGGGGATCTCAATCTTACTATCAGTGGCCCCTCTGGTTCACTTTATAACCATAGTTACTCCATCAGAGTGGTAGATCCATTTCAGAATTAAGGTTAGCCCCCAAAGAAACAACTCCCTGGCTTCGTTACATCAGGCAAATCAATAATTCACTGATTGATCGGTCTCGATAAAGTCTTATGCAATTTATTATATATTGTTTTTTTATATACTATTCAGATATCTAGCATCAAAATTAAATTGGCTTAATTTAAATTCATTGTTTGTTCTTGTTGGTTATATGACATATTTTTCCCTTTAAGTTTATATGTATGGGACTTAGTATATATACTTATATATACATCCGTGTAATCTTTATTGTTTTATTTTGTATACAATTAACTTTTCTCCAATATACAACTTATACTGTTCTCATTGTTCTTCATTGAAACACCATCCCTTAGATAACCTTGTAGTGGAGGTGAACAATCCTGTCGTGTTTGTCACTCCGAACATCTTCAGCAACGTGAAGCTGTCATACTAGCCTAGTGTATAAATCGGCCAGGAAGGGCCCCGCTACTAAACTATTTATACCAAGTGCTACTGGAGAGGAACTCCTTCGAGTCTAGTTCCGTTCCCTGAACTATTCTCTAAAACATCTGTAAAAGGGGACTGGTGGCAGCTAATTTTAAACCATACTACCAACGACAGGGCACTTCTCGTAGTGTACCCTGCATTCTACTATCTCTGCAACCCTCGAGTTGCATAGAAGGGTAGCTATCATAGCAATAGTTACAATAAGGTTTTCACTCTCCGTAGCCTCATTGGATCCCATAGGGCTTTGACCTGAGGGAACAATAAAAATACATAACCTAGTAATATCTGAGCTGAATTTGGTTTACCTGGCTTGTGTGCAATAACCATATAAATAAGTTTATTCAATTGCTCCCAAATACCAGCTTTTCAGATTATTACAGTAGAATTCTATTATCTTTTCCTGTTATAATGTTTGTTCGCTCCATTAAAATAATTGAATATTACAAGCCGGGAAAAATGTTTAATAACAAAATTTTCCAACATTTTTGAATGTTCACATTCAATGAACTTGAAATTCACTGATACTTAATGTTTGTTATTTTTTCCAAAATGATTTTAGTGTGGGCAATTTTTGATAGCATAAATAACAGAATATTATAGCACATTACCAAATTTTTTATGAATTCAAAATTGCAGTACTTTAGCCTTTCAACTTTTTGTCCACCATATTCCCTAGATATAATTAACAAGTTAGAATCGTCATTTTCCCCTTCTCTTCTTAATACATTGTATTTACAAGCTATTCAATTATAGGCGATTTTAGTTTTCATGTTTGCTATATATCCCGCTACATATGACAGTGATGCAGTTTCCAAATGTCTTAAAATTTTAAAATGTATCTTCAACAGAAATTGAGTTGATGTTGGCTGATTCAATATGATTCCTGATTCCATTTGGAAAATCGAGTTCTGCACGTAAAAAACAATCATCAACCTGAGTTGGCAGAAAAAGCGTAGGGACTGCATCTTTCTTCAAAGCATCTGTTGTATATGTTGTTGCATGTATACTCAAAGGTAGATCTAAAGGAGAGAGCATAGAGAGGAAGGCAAGACATCGGGGGAAGTACAAAAGACAGTAGTGTTGTCGGAACCTTAAATCTAGAAGCAGCAACCAAAAAGTTATAATTAATAAACTTATATAACAAGAATACTTGGTGTATTAATAAAGATACTACATGGTGTCAGATGTGGGGTCTTAGTAATACGACCTGAACGAGTAATACGAACGGAAACGTCTACACTAACTTCATTTTCTTTTGAGGCTCTTGACAACCATTAAAGTCTTGCGCAATTTCATTTTCAAAATTATCTTCTTTCTGCAGACCAATTTGGAATTTGAAAAATCTTGTCCTCCGGATGGATTCCGCATCACAATAGCTCGACTTGATGCCGACGTTTCGCCAACCATTACAGGTGGCATCTTCAGGGCAGGCTTGAGGCTTGAACAGTTCAAGCCTCAAGCCTGCCCTGAAGATGTAATGGTTGGCGAAACGTCGGCATCAAGTCGAGCTATTGTGACGCGGAATCCATCCGGAAGACAAGATTTTTCAAGATTAGCTGTCCGCGGAAGTCTACTATCCAAGATAATTTGAAATTTGTTATTCGAGTGCCTCAAATGGAATGAATTTCTTGTTAAAATTTCACCTTTATCATTTTGAATATCAAATGATCTAGGACCCACATTTTTTACAATTTTAGCAGGAGATCACGTTTTTTGTGGAAGATTTTGTACTAATACATCCTCTCCCTCTTTAAAAGTATGTCTTTCACTTGCAGTTTTATCGTGACTATATTTTACATACTTCTGTTTGTTGTCTAAATCCTGCTTAACATCAGTTGCTATTTTGAGTTTTAATACTTCACTAGAAGATGTTAACTTAGATCTTAAAACTCTACTCACTAGAATTTGGGCTGTAATTTAATCCTGCAACAGGTGTGTTACGGTAAATAAAGATACTACAGCATTATTTGGTCCAATATCTTGTGGTGAAAAACGTCTTGAGCACACCCGTTAATTGGTGTATATTTTTTCGGGAGTATACTTCAGAAGAACCAGATTTACAAACTGCAGCCATAAATTCAATAAGCCCATATCGAATTTGGGATTCGGAAATCTGTAGCGTTTATGGTTTTGAAGTGGCTGACAATTGCGTATAGCACAACCTTGTTTTCCCATGATAAATATTATGCAAAAATAATATTCTAGAAATAGCGCTGATAGCAAGCAACAAATCGCTTGGAAACAAAATCCACAAATGAATTAAAAATGGCTTCTATTCAACAACAATAACAATCGCATGCGCCTTATAATTTCTATTAATTTCGGACGCTTGACGAGCCCTCCCGTGTTTTGGAAAACCGAAATACTTTCGCCGGCCATGACAGTTTTCCCTACCATAAGACATTTCATTCTACGGTAGTAGTAGAGTTATCTATGATGCTATCCGAATAATCACCGTACAACTATTATTACTCTAGCACCTGCTTAATTTGTGTTTTCCGTAAATTGATAAATGTAAATCATTTATCAACCAATTGTTGTGTGTGTAATTTTTTCTTTTGCAATTTTGGGTCTGAATTTTGTAAATAATTGATTAGTTTTATTTATGAGTTTGTGTGAAAACTTTATATCAAATTTGCTTAAACATTTTTAGATTTGTTCTGAAATTTTAGGAATGCATGAAATCGATACATATTTTTTTTTTTGTCTCTTCATTTTCATTTGCTTCCAATTTGTTTGAGTTATTATGAATTTTATGTATTCTTTTTATAATATGTTTATATTATTTCTTCCATATTTAGAGTTTGAGAGAATGATAGCTCCATCGGTTAAAGAGTTTACAACGCTTTTATAAATGTGATAAGGCGTTTGATTTATAATTTAAGTACCTTTGGGATCAAATATCTTTAGTGTACCAATTTGTTGTAAGATTTATTTTTCATTGTTATTATAATTTATTGTTAAGTCAATAAAATTTATTTGTTTTCTTGCTCCTTTTCTATTGTAAATTGAAGTTTTGGGTGAAAAGTAGCACAGGCATAATTGTTTTGAACATTTATTATACTTTCAGGTATCCTTAATCTCCAGAATTATTTGTTAGGAAGTAGCGAGATTCCTTTCTTTACGTTAGAAATTTTGATTTTAATGTTTTGCTCCGAGTTGGATTTTATGATAAAATTTTTGTATTCAGAGAGATGTTTGAATCCCATATTAATCTTAGTATGTGGTAATACAAGATCATTTAAATTCAAGTCAATGTAGCGTTTCAAAGTTCCAGGTTATCTATACCCACGGTCGTATATACAGGTCTGGTATCTCAAGGCTGTTTCCTATGTGAGAAGTGAGTCCGCCAAGCGTCAACTGACGCGTAGTACCAAAAGACGTCACGGGTGGCGAGGAATGTTTTCTGGCACGTATACCACCGTGTTTGAACCATCGACATAATACATATGGACTGCGCGTGGCAATGATAAGCGCGGGTAGTGCCGGCGTGAGATAGGGGAAAACGAAGAGGACTAATACTGTCTTTATCTATCGGCTCGGGACGTAAACATACTAGCTACAGTCATGTTGCATTTCCATGGCAACGCAGCGGCCAATAGAAACGCGATAGATAAAGTAGATAAAGACAGTATTAGTCCTCTTCGTTTTCCCCTCTCTCTCGCCGGCACTACCAGCGCTTATCATTGCCACGCGCAGTCCATATGTATATGTCGATGGTTTGAACGATATGGCGCCTACTCCGGACATCTTGACAACATATTTCGATCCATGCGCCATCTGGTGGCTGAGCGAGGGACTACGAGTTTGGCGACATGTAAGAGACATAGAGACACCAGACCTGTATATATGACCGTGTCTATACCTAGTAGACAAAGTATCTATGAAATTCGATGTGAAATTTAAATGGGAGGTCTCTTAATTTTGAATATAAATGGACCAGGAATCGTGATGCTATAAGTTCCTTTTGTCGCACAAAGAACAGTTGAAATGACAACTGAATCTTCCGTAATGAATTTGAAAAGGAATTTTTTGCATTTTCCGGATTTATAAAAGATTTAGGAGTAATGTGAATTTGTTATTTATTTACAAGAATCATGAACGTAACACGACAAAAGTTTAGCATAGTGTTTATCGAGAGGTTTTTGTCCTGTGAGAGTAAACACTTGTTATTGAGTGTTTTTTTAGAATATCCGCATGCTGCATAGCTAACCATATTCACAAATTTAAGTTATCAAAGGTCAAAGCAAAAATCCAGAATAGACGTAAACCGCTTCGAATGAGTACCTGCTAGGGTGTGAATACCTCTTACATCAGCCTGGCCTACTCTACAGCACTAGATCTTTTATGCAGTGCTATAGCCTACTCATTTACGTTCGGGTAGCAAATGTTCCTTCCTCTCACTATTTATTATATGCATTGGAAATGAAATCCAGAAACGATAAATATAATACATCGTGTGATGAGATCCGTCCACGGTCGTATACACAGGTCTGGAAACTCGAGGCTGTTTCCTACAAAGAGTTCTATATGTAGAGTAGACAATTAGTGTGTTAAGCATAGGAAAGCGCTGGTAACTAGTCGGACAGTCTGTCCCTCTCGCACATCTTAGTGCACTCTCACTCGCAAGGTCTCCCCTTCTATCACAAGGAGTATAAGAATACAAGAATAAGTATAACGCGCGCACATCGTGCGAGGGAGAGCGCAGTACATGTGCGAGAAGGACAGAATGTCCGTTAAGATACCAGTGGAAGGCTTAGTTGTCTACTGTATATATAGAACTCTTTGGTTTCCTATGTGAGAAGTGAGTCCGATAAGCGTTAACTGTTGCATAGTACGTCACGGGTGGCGCATGAATCGAGGGATGTTCTCTGGCAATCTTTGTATTGTGGTGCTTGAAATCTGAACGATATGGCTCAATCCTGACAACATACTTCGATTCATGCGCTAGCTGGTGGCTGAGCAAGGGACTACGAGTTTAGCGACATATAAGAGACTCATGTCATACAATAGTTTCCAGACCTGTGTATACGACCGTGGATCCGTCAGACCAATTATTATTCTAACTCAATGCCTCATACTAATATTACAGAGTACCTATTCTGTGTTCATATTTTATTAGTATGTAAGCGTTTATTAGACAAGGGTGGTACTTCCCACCTATACAGTAAAAATTCTCCTAGCGGCGAGCGAATTAGCTGTAAAACCTGCATCGGCGGTTCTCTCCGAGACTGTTAAGACCAAAGAGTTCTATATACAGAGTAGACTACTAACCGTTTCACTGGTATGGTAACGGACATCCTGTCCTTCTCGCACATGTACTGCGCTCTCACTCGCACTATGTGCGCGCGTTATACTTATTCTTGTATTCTTATACTCTTTGTGATAGAAGGGGAGACCGTGCGAATGAGAGCGCACTACATGTGCGACAAGGACAGAATGTCCAACTACTTACCAGCGCTTTCCTATGCTTAACACACTACTTGTCTACTCTATATATATATATATATATATAGAATTCTTTGGTTAAGACCCCGCTAACTTGTTTTGCTTCCCGATAGCGGCTCCAAAGGTAATCGTAGGTTAGTTTGGTAAACTTTCGACTGGTTAGTATTTTTCATTTTTATGTATTTTTGATAATTATTGTTATTTGAAAGTTTGTTGTAATTGCTTCATGTTCCTTCTTTATTTATTATCAAAGTGATCGCCGTTGTCGATTAGTTTCTCGTATTTAGTCTGAGTGAGATCCGATCCGATGTGACGAGACGAGACGATCCTTGGCCGACAAATATGTTAAACACAGAACAATATTAAAAGTCAATATTGGTGGCAGATGTCATGATAGATAAATAGAAAATAGATAGTTGTTCTGTGATGTCAAATGTCTCCACTCAAATGATAAAAGTCTTAACAAAACAAAGTAAAAGTAGAAGTCGAAATTAGAATAGATAATAGAATTAATAGAAGGAAATAGTGAAAACTTGTAGATAACATGAGAACCATGAGGTTCCCTGCTACTATTACCGTAAAAGAATAGATAAATGATAAATTCTTCGTTCTGGTACCTTACCTTATGGAAACATTAATCAATTCTAGTTTTCAATATTCATATTCATAGCCTAGGTACAAGAAGTTCATAATAATGGATATTAATAACTTTAATAGAACTTTAAATGCTCTTTTAGAAGTGAAAGATTGTAAACAGTTATTAAAAATTTTAATTGCGATTAGGAGAGAAGTTGACTGGCCAAAACACAAAAATAATATAACAGTGCTCCAGGCGAAAGGCTGCTTGAAACAAATTGTTTCTAGCTTACAGTCTCCTCAAAAATATGTAATCAACGTTGCTTTGAGCATTTTAGGAAATTTATGTATGGACAGGAACTGTACGAGAGAAATTGTAAGTTATTCTATCAAGAAAATGAACAATAACACAATATTTATTCAACTATTTATGTTGGGTTTTTTCAGTGCAGGTTGCGGTCATATGACTTCTAGTTTAAGAGATGAAGTTCTGTAGTATAGGAACATTACATAATTTTTAGTTTATACGTTCTATCTTGAATGAGAAGTTTACTTTTTCAATTATAATAATATGATTTAATATGTTTCTGTACGCTTCAATTTAGGCAGCTTGTATCAGATTTAGAGAATTGTAGATTCTACTAAGATGACTTTTTGGATTTTACAAATCTGTTAACTCTTTCAATGTGGGAATTGAACAAAGTTGAAAATTGAAGGGGTACCCATACTGCCAAAATCAACTATATTTAAATGCTTCGTTTGTGGGATAACTCACAACTGGTGTTAAGTATATTGATCTATATAGACAACTAAATACACAGGGATGTTTGATGGGTTGCAGGAAGGGATTGAATAACATGAACTAAGTGGGGTGCCCTTAAATACAATCACAAACATAATAATTGCATAAGTTAAATATAGTTAACAGCACTTACTGAGTCCACAGTGATTAGAATAATCAAACTCCATTTCTTCAAAACACTTCAAGTAACTAGGTTGGACAGAAATGTATATTACTAAGGGAAGGAACATTATAAGTAGTAAAATCAAAATTAAGTTATTATTTGGGCGTTCATTGTTCTCACATAAGTAATATAAACATGAATTGGAATTTCTGAACAAAAATTCATTTTTCTTACCTATCACGAATTAGTTGATGTTACAGGTTTAACTTCCCAAACTATTAACACTGACAACTGAATTTGTTCCTCATTTATAATTAAATTTTATTTTACTTTGCACTGGAATAAGCTTGTATAAACCGGTCATGTTGGTACAAAAAATTATTGTTATGATCATAGTGTAATTTTTTACTCAATCTCCATCAATGTTTGCATTGTTTCAGGTTGGACAACACCACATCTTATCACCTTTGAATCATATTTTGAAAAAATATGGGAAAGAGGATAGTATTAATGGGAGAGTATTTAGAATTATTGGCAATATGTGCCAACACAGAGATATGTGGGCAAATATCATACTTGACAGGAAACCTCAGCTCATTACTTATATTGTGGATTTTTTAAAAAGAGTTGCCCATGATGAAATTGATAAAGTCTCTGAAGCTACTGTTGTTATGGGTATCAGAGCATTGAGGTGAGTACTTGCTGGGACGTTTCTCAGTCTTTTCATTCTATTAAAGGACCAATATTCTATCACTGAATTAGCTGATTAGCTATTGAAGAAACTGTCAACCTAGTAGCAGCCCTCATTCTACAAAGATCGAATTTGGACTGGACAATTCAGAGATGGGAATTTAAATCCCACTGTTAAATGTTCACGTTAATTCATCCTACTAGTACCATGTTGAATATTGGAACATATCTGTATGATTTAAAAAAAATTCAATCCTCTATAAACAAGATTATCATATTTCTGGGACAATAAGACTCGCCACATATATAAGAAAATTTTTACATAAAAGTATATTATTAGAAATTTAAATTACATTTGGACCATGAGAACCCCAGTTTTAAGCCTATTTTTATTTAAAAAGTCTTGTAGATCGAAAAATATGGTCGTTCTATATATTCCCGCCAATGTTTTATTTGGAGTTTCTTCAAATAAGAATCACTCATCTGGATGATATTGTAATAGGGTATATGTTGTTGAATAAGAATAATATACTTGAGTTTCATTTCAGTTCAATCGGTTTGAAGTGAGGAGTGTAGACTGAAGTATTACTATGGCTGGTAATTACTGTGACATTACCCATTCAATGACAGCATCACGAAATTGTGGCCAGTTAGGCAAAGAAACCTTAAACTTGTTTATACTTACCTAGAACATTTTCTCAGTCAGTTCTATTCAAATATATAAGAACTGGGATGCTGCCATAGACTGAGTAATGTCAGAGTAATTACCAAGCATAGTAATACTCTAACCTACACTCCTCACTTCAAAATGATTGAACCTTAGATGAATGTGCTATACCGGAGCATCGAATCGCATTGTGTTCATCAATGATCGACTATCCTTTCAGAGATTGTATTTCCAAAATATGAGACTCTGACTGGATCAAAGTGGTGTAATTGGTAAACGCTCTGGACTAGACATCCAGAAATGTGAGTTCGAATCCCGCATATGGTTCAATGTTTTACGTTTATTCATCTTTATAATCCTATTTTAAATTATCTAAGTTATCTTCATAATTCAGAAAATTTAATTCTATATTTCAGGGAAATTAATTTCACACAATATTTTACAAATAAACTAAAAGAATTCCCAACTATGGATAGTCTATAACGCTAAAGTGATAGACTTTCTTGAAAAATTGTGTGACCTATATTTTAAATATGTCCGGCATTATTTTTCTTTATATGGAAAAAGATATATATGTTATGGAATGGTCTGTAACGGACATAATTTGACTGTCAATGTATCAGCTGTCTTTCATATAAACATTACCAGTCTTTTTGAGGGGTTACATGTTGTCTGTTATAGACAGTCTGAACTGTGATAATGTTCCATTAATCGAATCCACATGACAAATTTCAAATCCGACCTATATAGTTTCGGAGATTTCGAAATAAGTGGGTGGGTGAGTCAGTCAGTGGTATTTGTCTCATATGATGTATAATTAAATTTTCTGAATTATGAAGATAACTTAGATAATTTAACATAGGATTATAAAGATGAATAAACGTAAAACATAGAACCATAGGCGGGATTCGAACCCACATTACTGGATGTCTAGTGGAGGGTGTTTATCAATTACACCACTTTGGTCCCGTCAGATTCTTATATATTTCGCGATGTTATGAAAATATTTCTACTCTATGTCACGTAAAAGGACAGGGAATCTATGATATGGGATTGAGTTTCGAAAAATCCGTTCATAGCGGGTGCCTACGTCGTATGAGGAACATATCTTTAAGTTTCGGAGATTTTAGTCCAGGCATTTAAGGATGAAAATCGACGATTTTGGTCTATTCTCATGTATTTTGACACGCTGAACACGATGGTGTAGATTAAATTTGGATTAACCTTGTGCTCGAAAAACTATGGCCATTTTTTGGACCAGAAAATGGCTATTTTTCAATTTTTTGCGTTTTGAGACAAAACTATGAGTTTTATGAAGAAATGTTTCGAACAAAAGTTGTTGGAAAAACTAATACGCAACGTCTGAAATTCGCAAAATACGGATTTTTCAAAATGGCCGATTGTGACTTCAAAACATGAGATAAGTCAAAATACCAAAAATCAAATAAAAGAAGAATAAAAATACCATCTTTTCACCAAAACAGAATATGAAAAATTGAAAACTCTTTGACATATACTCAATTTTTCAATGTGCCAAAAAACACTAAATAGGGTCCATCTTGGGTCCACGACCTCAAATCGACTTTTCCAACAACTTTTGTTCGAAACATTTTCTCATAAAACTCATAGTTTTCTCAAAACGCAAAAAAATCGAAAATTTCGAGTCCAAAAAATGGCCATAGTTTTTCGAGCACAGGGTTAATCCAAATTTAATCTACACCATCGTGTTCAGCGTGTCAAAATACATAAGAATAGACCAAAATTAGACCTCGCGGAAATTCGGACATAAAAATTCCTTAAATGACTGGACTATTTGGCATTATTTGCCTTTTATTAATATAATTTATTATAAAACTCTGGAGAGTTTTGATTATTTGGGTACATACAATGACACTTTTGTGAATCGTGTCTAATATTAATCAAATATTGTTATTAGTATATCACCAATATCAGATTCCAAACTTTTTTCTCCAATATTCATCGATATTGTAATGTTGATGCCCACAATGTAAATCAATATTGATGAACAATAGTAAATCAGATATATCAAGTTGTATCATATAGGTAGCAAATTTGCGATGTAAAAAGAAAATATAGGAGCAATAAAATGTCAAGGTCAATGAAACAGTAAGTTTGATTCGAAAAGTTATTGTTGTGTAGCAATAGCTCAGGGGCTATAATACTATAATAGCACCGACTGTGTTCTATATACACTTAATACATTGAATAGAAACTAACGAATATATTTTAGTGTTCTCTCAGAACTCTGTTGACTAAAATCTTCCATATCATCTACAAAAAAAACTAGTTCCACACAAGTTCTATATGAGCACATATAGAAATAAGAATTATACATTGCGCTATGACATAACAAAGAAAATTCACTTTGTACTTCAAAGGACAGACTTTCATTATTCTAAAATTAATAATATGAACATTTCGTATTGAAAAAATTCTTTTCATGTGTTGCTGTATTTAGAAAACTTATTTAATATCTCGATAGATTTGAAGCAGGCTCCGTTTTATTCCTTTGATATCTTTATCTAGAAATTACCAGTGTAAAATTGTCACTGCCAACAGCTTAGTGTTCTAAAAACTTTCGGTCCAATTATTTCTAATTGTTTGGTTTGCGACACATGATCAAATATACAACAGATCAATTCAACAAAAAGTTTTTAATCGGCTTAGTAACGTATTTGAGCAAAAATGTTGCCGATCAAAATGTATTGGGAAAAGTCCAAGCGCCCTAACCATATAACTAAGACAAAAAAAAGTATACTGGAATATATTTGCCTTCTGAACTTTCTAGGGAATTATTAAATGGACAAACACTCATATCTTTGGTGAAAAATTTTGGAGTCTTGAAGGTTATAGGAATGCTTTTGATCAAATACAGTCAGAAGTGGACAATGAATAAAGAATATCAAGATGCTCTCAACAATATAATAAAATTACTCCAACAATATTCTAAGTATAGATATTACCCCTCCATTTTGGAAGTAAGTATGTAAAGTTGATTATTTTGATTCTAATTCTAGACGCGGGTTAATTTCTAACCTGATCGATAGAAAGCTCCCAAGATAGAGCAATTACAGATTTGTATCAGTTATGCACCATAAAATACCAATTGAGAAACATGAATATAAAACAAGATTGTTAAATTTCACCATTATTGATCTTATTCGTTTCTTAGAGCTATAGGGTACACTTAAAACCTTCATAAAAAATGTACAAGTTCACCTATTATGATTATTTGCCTCAGAATGCGCTCTAAATACCTCTTACATCTGGTATACATTTATATCACAGGAAACTGAGACTTGAAGTTGTTCCACATGGAAGAATAAACTTTTGGTTTTGTACAATTTCAATACAGTACATTTATTAACAAATAAAAAATTACTTTGATTTAACAAATCATACAGAATATGACTGAAGTTGAACTTTAAATAGTGAATAGGATACGCATGGATATTGCTACTTACAATTATGTATATCATTGAGATATAGAATACCTCTATGATCTACATCCATCTATAAAATTATAGAAATGTGTTTATGTACATTAGTGAGATAAGAACTTCTTATCCCACTTACCGCAGGCGTAATTCTTACCTCAGTGCATTTCAATTATTCAAATTCATTCAATGAAAAGAGCTGTGGTTTTTAAGGAGATGATTAGACGAAGTGTTTCCATCCATTTTTGAAACCATCATCTCAATTATTGGTTTCATGTTTTGGTTTTCTCAATGAATCAAGGCAAATTTTAAATTAGAATTACCATTTTGTTTTTATTTTTACAGGCATAGCTACAAGTTTGTACAATATACATGTAATAACCCTTTATTGACATACTTATGCTATTTCTTAATGAACCTCATATCCCACTTAAATCATGAGCACTACGTGAATAGGCAATACGAAAAATTGTGGCTAATGTACAAGAATCAGAACCGGAAAAAAAGAAAAGAAAGATTTGTAATAATAAAAAAACTACTCCTAAAAAGAAAAAAAATGTGTCAAATAAGAAAATATAATGAAATCAATCTATATGCCCACGTTTCTACAAAAAGAAGTGAAATCCCACCAAAAACATTCTGTAAAAAACTAGCCAACTCTCGATGGAGCTGCTTGTTTATCTCTAAAAAGTAATGAAATCTAGACAAAGTCGTGCCAAGTCTAAGGTTCCTTACTGCGATTTCTTTATTATAATAGTTAATGTTGTGTGACTTGGCCGTTGAAGGGTACACAAGGGTACAAAACCAGGTGCTCCATGACACCATTGCACCAATCTGTCGCCAGAACCGCTACCCATTGACGATGGAAAATTGCCACTTGGAAAACGTTGATTCAATAACCAGTCAATTGCAGGCTTGATAAAGCAGCGTATTTCAATAATACTTATGTGTAGGCGAGCCTGAAACAAACAGTATAAAAAATTATTTCCAGTACAGACGGACTTCTAATCATTGATAGAAGTCTGTCTGTACGTCTATTTTATGTTAGATAGGTGGTCGATTTGACGCTCCAAAAAGAAGAGAGCAGAAGTCAGCATTGTCAATGCTGAATGCATGTGTTGCACAATCAACAACAGCCTAAAATGAAACACTAGCGTCCAATTACCAATACCAGTATGGGCTATTATCTCGCTTAACAAACATAGGTAGTTACAACAGATAACATTACGTGTAAACAAAATTGACTTGTACCCACTAACGTATAAAGAATGTTCAACGGCCAAGTCACACAACATTAACTATAATAATAAAGAAATCGTAGTAAGGAACCTTAGACTTGGCACGACTTTGTCTAGATTTCATTACTTTTTAGAGATGAACAAGCAGCTCCATCGAGACTTGGCTAGTTTTTTACAGAATGTTTTTGGTGGGATCTGTTTTTCATGCAGAAATTGCAAATAATCCCCAAACACACTAGCGCCACCTAGGGGGTCAATAGCAGACACCTCTGCCATTGGCTCTTTTTCCTAAGAGTAAGGACGGAACGAACCTACTCTAAGTATGCTTCAGAGCTGAAATCATATTATTAGTTTCATATTAACAAATATTTATAGTTTTATTATGACGGAGTGAGCGTACCGAACGAAGCATTCTCTTGAATCGGGTTATATTTATTATATTTTTGGCATAAAAGTTCAAAGTCGTTTTCAAATTTTTGAGCATAGCTGTCCGTTAAAATAATCGATGGTAGAGAGAACTAGTGACGATTTGTACATTACGGGAGCGTCCTCTAAATGTATGTGTGACCGTTGGGAGAACTAGGTTTGTCAGATATCTGGACTTTGTGTGCTTTATTTTTTTGGTACCGACTGATAGATTTTCATGGATTTGTAGCTTACTGTGAGTGTATCCACTTCCAAGATAGAGCGCACGTAAACAAATGCAGAAGAACAGAATTCTCTCATCTAGGTATGGCAATAAATATGGATTAATCGAACTATAGTAATCGTTGAGTGATTAAATCATCACAAAATAATCATTCAACCAATCTATTAGTCCAGAAAATAATTTCATTTCAATCCGAATTAAGGTAATAATAAAACATCAATAGATGGAATTCTCGTACATACTATATAATCCTAATCATTTATTCAAACAAGATTTGTGGAAGTTTTGAAAGTTTTTAAGCACAATTTACATCCTTTCAGCACACATACTCACTCCGTCTTAACTCTGCAGGCATACGTAGCGTACTGACCGACCTCCTAGTTTATTATTATATAACTAAGAATTTGTTGCAACTTCAATGCTTCATTCCCCTATAATATAATTTGATACTGAAATAAATTGTTGGCAAAATCACATTTTGTCGAGATTTGTTCATTAATTTCTCAAAAAATCGATGTTAGTTGAAGTATGTAATTACAAAAAATTCATAGTGATGTTTCCAGTTTGTCAATTTGTTTTAGATGAGGAATACTGGCATTGGAGACTCCTTAGTACATCTAGGTAGTATTTTGCTGGTATCACCTAGGAGGATTGTGAAACTTGTAATGAATTTTATAAGAATTAGTCAATTGCAATCAGATTTGCCGATACCAGAAATTTGTGAAGGATTTATCAACGTTTTGAAAAATAGTTCTCTTGTGGAAAGTAAGTTGTAGAATATTTTTTAAATATCACATAGTGTTAATATGGCGTCCAATAGTTTTTATTCTTATCTGAATTCCATAAACAATGATAAGAATAAGAATAAGAATAATTAAACAGAAATTTACAATTCCGGTTTTGAAATAAAATAGAAAAGATTTTTAATGCTTTTGTGTTACAAAAAACCGTATCGGTTTGTTAGTGATCCTAAGATATTCTAAGTTAACTTATCCATGTATGTAACTGAGCTTTCAGAATTTCTGTAATGCTAATGAAATGTAAAATAATTGAAAATAATAAAATTATTTATCAATTGATTTTTAATTACTTGAAAATTTCATCAATCATGTTACCTGATATGTCATCAACATTTTTACCTACTTATTAAAGAACGGTGGTGATTCTTTGGTATAATATTATAGAGTAAAGTCATAGTATAAATATAAAATTTTTCTGCATTTGTTTTTTGATCTAGGTTACATGACATGTATGTTTATGAGACCTTGAATTGTGATCATAATTAAAATAATTCAATAAATGTTTGTTTCAAACACATATATTTGTAAATTCCTCTTGCTGACATATAATTCTTTATTTAGTTTGGTACCTTCTTGTTACAATGATCTTTATTATCAATTTTCATATAATATTTACATAATTAATATTAGATTCAGCGGTACCACCGCCAGATTAATAGAATATAATTAATTATCTTTGGTTTAATGCCTAAGGAGTGCCTAGTAGATATGATACATATGCAATGGAAAAAAATGATTTAACTCTGCAAATATTGGAATTCACTCTGAAATGTTATTATAAAGTAAACAATGGAATGACATTGTATATAGTGAATTCCTACTTAATGTGAAACGTGAGCAGTAATAAAAGGAATGTTTAAAAGCGGGAAACAATGTAACCTGAAATGTGCCAAATCTAACTTGATAGGAAGGAACTCTTGACATAATGACAAATGCAGCGATCGGGTGGAATTATGAGTAAATTTCGTGCCAAATCATTAATTACTTAATAATTAGGATTTCAGCTACGTGAAATAAAATAGAATACTCCTAATTAGGGTGCTGTCATCTAGCGTACATTCCCCGTAACTTGTATAAAGTGCGAGAACAGCATTAGTCAATGTTACATTGCTTAGATTCCTTAGTGGTATAATTACTCTCAAGTAGGGTAGATGGCGTTTTTCTAGCATTTGACAGTAGGGTTGTTTATGCCTTGACAGAGTTATCCTTCTTATTCATAGATAACTCTACTACCGGTAGTAGAATTATCTATGTTCTTATTGCAACTTACTCCTTCGCTGATGAACACGAGAAAGCGGAACATAGTTGTAATGTTATTGTCAATATAGAGAAGCCTTACTATTGTTAATTAATTACGTGATTTTAATTCAACTGAGACTAACCTGTACAGCAGCTCCTCATAATATACAAAGCATAGATTTGACCTGTCTTCGAGTACTGTTCACATGTTTTGAGTTCAGGTCCCAAACATACGCTGAAGCTCTTAGATTCTATTCAGAAGAGAGCAGCAGTTAGATGTTGTTACATTGGAAACAATATTGTAAGAATGTTGTCACTGCACAAAATCACAGCAGTATGAAATAGAACAATTTAATGTAGCATGTGAATTCAATTTTTGGCAAGTTTCTTCAACTTTTTTGTGGTTCCAAACATATTACCCTGCATGAGCATTTCAACTAATAAATACGATAAATATAAAATATGAGCGGTACACATTTAATTTTTATGATATTCTCCAAATATCCCTTGACTTTTCGATGTATGTATTTCTTCTTATATTTATTTTGTTTACTATTGGAAATTTCATTGTGTGCAATGATATTTTAGTAAACACTTTTCTATTGTTTGATCATATTCCTTCAAATCAGTATAAATCTATGAGTGTTTATTCACTAACAGCAATAGAAGAAAAGTTTTTACATCAGCATCAGATACCTTTCTTTACCCATAACAGTGAAAACAGCATTATTAAATGAATAAAACCATGGTACTAGGTAAAGCATCATTGAATACAAATTGCAACCAAGATACCAAGATGTAATTCCTTATTTACTACAGTATATTATGTAGTTGAGAAATTTGACTTACAAACCCCAATTATCAGCCAATTGTTAGCATAACTCTCTTGATCCTTGATCATACTTCTGGTTTTAACTGGAAATCAGAGAAAATAATCATTTTGATGTATAACCATTAAAATAGATATTAGCAGCTATATACTATTGAAAAACATTCTGTTTAGTGACATGTAGCTTTGAGTAGAAACACTATTAAACATTCTGTTGTTTAATGACATCTAGCTGTAAGAAAATATCATGTTCTAAAAGAAGAAGAAAACTTTTAAATTATCAATTCTCTGCAGACTTAGTTTTCATATTATCCGATACATGACACTATGGACTATGTACTAATATGCATATCTGCTAAGAATAATAAATGTTTAACAATATATGGCTAAGGATGTAGTTCAATCACCTTAATATTCGATTATTATAAAAATATTTTGTAATCGATTTTTCATAGATCTTCATCTGTTTTTCAGAGCTTGATGATCAATGCTTAGAATATATTCGGTGTCTGTGCTATTTGCTTGAGCATCCTATAAACAGAAATACAAGCCGATGTAAAGAAAGCATTCCCTTGTTGATCAAACTTCTTGATGATTTTCAATACCCCTCAAATGAAGTAGTAAGTATTTATATAAACGAAACTTTTTCAATTAAATTGTATTATCCCGATATTTTCTTTCAAGTTGGAGTGCTGTATTTTAATAATCGCAACTTTGAACAAATGTAAATATAATATGGATCTCATCGCAGATCAATTGAATTGTAACATTATTAGCGTATTAGTCAAGAAAATGGAATGGATATGTGAAACTTCGAAAAATTTAAATATTAAACATAAAACACAAGAATGGAAGCGGAAACGAAATTTTGACGAAGCTGATAATATAAAGAAAAAACGACAAGCGTTGGAAATACAAGTAAGCATTGTTTCACAACATACAATAAAAATAATTATTTCACTACTTGAGAAATTTGATCCGGTACCATTTTGCACTTGCTGAGTCTCTTTCTCCACAATGGAACTAAATCTATTAGAACTACTATGATTAAAATTTATAATTGTACTTATAATTTTCTACTTTGCTCTACTTGAACTATTAATTTGAAAAACAATATGAATATGGCCGAGTTTAGCAAGAAGGCAAGATAAATTAATTTTTACCCAATCTATTTTCGAATCGATTCAGTTGTTTCAGAATGATCAAAAATATATTGTTATGATTTCATTTCATAAACAATAAAAATTTAAAAATAATAACTTAAAGAACTTTGAAAATCAGAAAAGATCAAATAAAAGATATTTATATGGAATTAAAAACAATAGTAAAAGCTAAATAATAGTTAGGATATTAAAATTAACAATGTAAAACATAATAAACAACAAAGTAATAGAATAAGAAGTGATAAACAAGAACTTCAGTGAAAGTGAAGAAACGTACTGTGTAACGAAGGCAGAAATCATAATTAAAGTGATTACAAAACTATCATGAGATAGTACAAAACATTGAATAATGTTATAGATATAAGTTAGGATTAGTAAATTTGAGTTATGTAATGTTAAAAGAATGTTATTGATATAATATAGTATGTATTAGATTTAAGAATAAGTAACTGTCAAGAAAACCATAAATATGGGAATAATCATATTAATAATAACCCACTCATTGGTTATATTATACCAAATGTGTGTGGAAAAATGTAGGCAATATTAATTTAAAAAGAAGGAATCACTATCAATTAAAATAAGTTGAAAATCTCCAATAATTCAAAAAATTATAGAATACTAAATTCTGATTGGTCGAGACGAATTCCTAGTGTCAGGCTGCTAACAATGAGATACTTGTGTCAGTTTAACAACAATTAACTTGGCATTCTTGATATGAAAAGTAAGCACCTCATTGGTTAATTTTGAATATGCTTGGCGTCGGTTTTGAAGGCCTATAAAAGGATCTGAAAAGACAAGCCAAGTGAGTTTGCTATAATATCCAAGCAGAGACTGTGCTTCTCTGGCAACTCACCAAAATTTTCTAACCTAAGTTTATAAAAATAAACATCAGTGAACGCAAGTGTTCCAAACTTCGATAAGTTTCAAGTAACCGAAGTTAGTAAAAATTATTAAAGGTCAACAAGTGTTCTAAGTATCTAAAACAAGTAAAAGGTTGTAATAACCTCCAATTTATAAGAAGTATCCAACGATTGCCATTCTTCAATATAATTCTAATAAAACATCGAGAAGTTTTATATCTTATCTAAAAGAATAAAACAAAGTATTATCAACAGTTCCTGATTCTCAAGAAGAAGTAACCAAAATTATTCACCTGTGATTATTGTGAAATAGCAGAGTATTGTGTAAAAAGTGAATCAACGAAATTAAAAAGAAGTAAATTGAACATTGCCAACATTGTTAAACACACTTTTGGATATTAACTAAACGTAAGTTTGTTTATAATTTCTACATCATATTATCAGGATTATCTGTAAAGCAAAAGGAAGATTGTTGATTATAACAGTATAAACAAATATTAGTTGTAAAATTGATTTTTAGGTTATATCATAGATCTTGTGAAACATAAAATTTATTTACCCGAGATATTAAGAAAAGAGTCATAGAAATTAAATATTGTGAAATTCAAAGAGCATTGTGTTTAATTCCATATGAATAATTCTATAGAATCCATAACTTCAGATAAACTTCAAGTTCAAAAACTTCATAAACATTAATCCAAATAAAATTTAATAAAATAAAAAATAATTAAATTTTATATAACAATATATAACGAAAACAATTCTCACTTAATGTTTGACGTTAAATCAGGTCTATATGAGATTTTGCTTTAGGACAATTAATTCTCGTTGGTTTTTACTCATCTTAGTTCAGGATATAGATTATAATTAGGATAATATGCAGCTTGTCGAAACTAGCTGTGCCTCTGAATATTAGATGCGCACTATACACCGGAGCAAGACGAGAGCTCATTAAATTCACGCAACTTGCATGGTAAACATCGTATGAGTACAATGAACATTTAAGTAACCATTCTTTGTCACTTAGTAAACATTTCCGCATTTCCGGGTCACAGTTAGTTTGGCCAAACAGTACTCTGTAAGGTTTATGTTTTCTTCTTAAATGAACAATTCAAAATGGAATAACTTCTTGACTGAAAGATTTTCTATTTGCAAAAAAGCTCAAAATGTTATGTTATATTGAAACAACGTGAATCTCAGATAACAAGTTATAAGTATAATTAATTCAGAACATTGGGTGGAATCCATAAAAAGTAGTAGATGCTATCGCTTCACCAAAAAGTATCTACTTTATAGCATTTGCTTTTACATAGAAGTATATGCTTCACCTGAGAAGAACATACTGCACTATAAATAAGAAATAATCACCCTCATCCAGAAAAAAATGTTTAGTGGATAAGGGTGATAATTTCTTATTTATAGTGTTAGTATATCTACAGTGTGAACTGTAGTTTATCAATATACTACACTGTACGGCACAACAGAAATACCTACTACCGAATTGAAGTATTTTGTTGAACGGCGTGTGCATCTATTGTCACAACAGTCGTGTTAAAACTAGTTTTTACATCGCCTGCATTACTACGTTCACATCAGTCCTACATTTTGTGAAAGTTACAAGTATGAGTGATTCTTCTGATTCTGAAGCGACAAAAGAGTTAGGCCAGGATAAAAATGAACAATTGTTATTTGTTTCTCTTATTGAGGAGTATCAATTTTTTTTTGATAAAAGAATGACACCAAAAATCAAGAACGAAAAAAAAGATTGCTGGCTTCAATGGAATAATTGAAAAAAACCTACGTAACAAATTTTGAGAAAATTCAATAATATGAAAACAAAAGTTGACGTGGAAAAAACTGGAAACAAAAAACATATTGACGGAATGGCAGAGAAAACTACGATTTATGCAACGTAGAAGAAAATCCAGTTCTACACAGAGTACCAGGTGCGTGCCAGGCCAGTGTAATCGATGGGGCTGGGGTTTCTTTACAATACAGTGAAGATGAGTTCGTTAGATCTAAATCTGGTTCCAAAGAAGTTGGAGCCATGATACCTAAAGGTCCTAAAGCAGCTGCGAAGGAGGAGTCACTCATTCAGGTATAGAAGCCTCGGCGACTTCTTTTCTTCGCTGTGTGCCTCGATTTCGATTACCAACAGCGCCTACAGGAAAGGCGGTATTTGGAATTGGTGGCATAACTTTACATTCTGCTTTTAATCTCCCAACAAATCAGGGCGGTGGATCGCTCATACCATTATCGGCGGATGTAATTAATAAACTTCATGTCCAATTGGCTCATTTAATTAAATAAATTAATTATCATCGACGAAATTTCAACGGTTTGGGACTAATATGCTTCACAATTCAGATTCCAGGTTGAAGCAAAGCAAATTTTTAATAGTACATTACCTTTTGGCGGTTTCAATTGCAGTTTTCGGAGATTTATAGCAGCTTCTCCTTATAAGAGACAAGTGGGGGTCACCTCTATGGTTCATGTTTTAAGGTTACGAACTAATCGAAATCGGTGATGTCCCATTCACTAATGCCCTGAACAACATGGATATTTGAGAAATGAACATAGAACATCATGATTTAATTCGTAGTAGGGTGGGAGTGGATGAGATTAAAGACGTCGAGGTACATTTATTTAGAAGTAATGCGGAAGTGAATCTTTTTAATGATCTAAAGCTAATGCAAATTGAGGCAGAAAGCACCACCTGTATACCTCTACATGTAGTTAAGGGGGATGGAACCGATTTGGTTGAAACGGTTTAAATATTTAAGAGACCTTATAGTCCAGGCATTTAAGGATGAAAATCGACGATTTTTGTCCGAATTTCCGCGCCGTCTAATTTTGGTCTATTCTTATGTATTTTGACACGCTGAACACGATGGTGTAGATTAAATTTAAATTAACCCTGTGCTCGAAAAACTATGGCCATTTTTTGGACCCGGAAATGGCCATTTTTTTATTTTTTGCGTTTTGGGACAAAACTATGGGTTTTATGAAAAAATGTTTCGAAGAAAAGTTGTTGGAAAAGCTAATACGCAACTTTAGTCCCGAGTCGATTCGAGGTCGTGGGCCCAAGATAGAGCCAATTTAGTGTGTTTTTTGGCACATTGAAAAATTGAGTATATGTCAAAGAGTTTTTGTTTTTTCATATTCTGTTTTGGTAAAAAGATAGTATTTTTATTCTTCTTTTATCTGATTTTTGGTATTTTGACCTATCTCATTTTTTGGAGTCACAATCTGCCATTTTGAAAAATCCGTATTTCGCGAATTTCAAACGGAATACTAATGTTATCAATCTAAAACCAAAATTATTCGGAAGATTTCATCATTCTGCATATAATATCCAAAATTCAAGCATTTTGCTCCGAAGATAAAACTTTAGCGCCATTTTGAAAATTTTGGACCAACGAAAAATCCAAAGTTTTTGAGGTTAGAAATTGTTTACGAAACCAAAATTCTGGGTTCTATCAGAGGTTTTGATAGTGAGTATTTTAAGTCTAAGCAGATCGATTTGAGTTGAGTAGAAATGGAGCTATCCTATTAAATGTGTTAGGGCCTCTAAAGGGCTCAATTTTGGGCCTATAGACAAAAACCTTGAATCAAATTACAGAGAAATACTTCGGCTATCTGAGTTTGGAACAGCATACGGAGATTCGTTCACAATCCCAAGTTATAACGAATTTCATCATAAAAATTTAGCGCGGAATTTCATGTAGCGGCAATAAGCGAGGGTCGGTACAATAGATTCCGCGCGCGAAATTATAGTTGCATGCATGCACCTGAATGCTTATAATCGTTTTGTGTGAATGTGTGAGTGTATGTAAAACGTGCATATGTGAACGTGGCATGTTGTTTTTATAGGGTGTTACATAACAAATTTCAATATTAAACAAAATCTCTTTACATTTCATATTTATTGAAAAATTATCTATTTGTCTGATTATTTACAAATAAGACACGTTTCATATTTGTTCCATTATTCATAACATAATATAATTTAATCTAATAACTATCATAAATAACATACATAATATTGCTTATCGAGAAAAATAAAATGGCAATAAATGCAAGTGTACAGATTCACATTATAGATACGTCTAATACTCATTATTTTATACAATAAACACATTTACTTTTTTCTCAATTATTTTTACCCGGAATTTCTGTAATTTTGCTATCAGTCGTAGAGTCTGAAGTGCACGACGTATCGATAATGTTATCTTCGTTATCACTGTCATCATATATTGTTGAAGATGTGATATGATCATTATTGATATACGGATCATCGTGATCCGCTTCATCATCTGAGTTTGTTAGTTTGCAAGTGTCATTGATAACATCATCGATACGTCGTGCACTTCAGACTGTACGACTGATAGCGAAATAACAGAAATTCCTGGTAAAAAAAGATTGAGAAAAAAGTAAATGTTATTATTGTATAAAATAATGGGTATTAGACGTATCTATAATGTGAATCTGCACACTTGCATTTATTGCCATTTTATTTTTCCCGATAAGCAATATTATGTATGTTATTTATGATAGTTATTAGATTAAATTATATTATAATATTATATTATGTTATGAATAATGGAAAAAATATGAAACGTGTCTTATTTGTAAATAATCAGACAAATAGATAATTTTTCAATAAATATGAAATGTAAAGAGATTTTGTTAAATATTGAAATTTGTTATGTAACACCCTATAAAAACATCATGCCACGGTCACATATGCACGTTCACACGTCTACATACACACACATTCACACAAAACGATTATAAGCATTCAGGTGCATGTTGAAATATTTATAAACTATAATTTCGCGCGCGGAATCTATTGTACCCACCCTCGCTTATTGCCGCTACATGAAATTCCGCGCTATTTCGTTGGTCCAAAATTTTCAAAATGGCGCTAAAGTTTTATCTTCGGAGCAAAATGCTTGAATTTTGGATATTATATGCAGAATGATGAAATCTTCCGAATAATTTTAGTTTTAGATTGATAACATTAGTATTCCGTTTGAATTTCGCGAAATACGGATTTTTCAAAATGGCCGATTGTGACTCCAAAAAATGAGATAGGTCAAAATACCAAAAATCAGATAAAAGAAGAATAAAAATACTATCTTCTTACCAAAACAGAATATGAAAAAACAAAAACTCTTTGACATTTACTCAATTTTTCAATGTGCCAAAAAACACACTAAATGGGCCCTATCTTGGGCCCACGACCTCGAATCGACTTGGGACGAAAGCTAAAAGTTGCGTATTAGCTTTTCCAACAACTTTTGTTCGAAACATTTTTTCATAAAATCCATAGTTTTGTCCCAACGCAAAAAATCAAAAAATTGCCATTTTTGGGTCCAAAAAATGGCCATAGTTTTTCGAGCACAGGGTTAATTTAAATTTAATCTACACCATCGTGTTCAGCGTGTCAAAATACATAAGAATAGACGAAAATTAGACGGCGCGGAAATTCGGACATAAAAATTCCTTAAATGAATGGACTATTAGGACGGCTTTATTATATAAAATTGGTGTTATATGCTGACGCACAACATAGATACGGAAGACGGTTTAGTAAATGGGGCGACTAGCATTTTAAAGCAAATTAGCTATGGAATTTTAGGAAGTGGGATCTACATTTCATTCAAACAACAATTACATACCAATAAAACGCATAGTTCGCAGTATTAGGGTTAGAAAAAAATGCATGAGCTCTCCAGATTAACTCATTGTATTCTGTAATTTATGTGAACAATTTCTCTAAAACGTAAAATCCAATAAGTCATTACAGGATTCGAATTCATCCAAATTCCGAATATCTAATGATGAAGAAATGGATTTTAGCAGCAGTAGATACGATTGTAGCCCCAATAGCCCTAGTTCTGGTAGTGAATCTGGATTGAGCCCAGCATGGCCTTCGCCTTGTTCCAGTCCATTGCTACATTTTGAAGGTAAATATAACTAGTGCTTGATCGTGTTTTGAGCTTTCAGGTAATTTTCTTAATAGATGTTTCAAAGAAAATACAAATAATTTGCACTAAACGGAATTTGACAGTACAAAACCCTCAGCTGGTGAAGCGTGCGGAATGAATTTATATAGCACGCATTACAATAGTACCAGACAAACACACTTCAACAGAACTCGGTTTCTATAAAAGAGGAACAATTCGAAGTTGAAAACAAGTTTCCGTTTTTTAATCACAATCATTACATTATTCCAACCAGATCACAAGCTGCGGTTTGGTTTTTGTTCTCATGCATTTGAATGAAGCGAACATTTGCAAACAAAATCTCTTCTGACAAAAAATTTTGCATTAGGATTTTCCATTAACGATAATACAAAGACGACATAGGACTGAAGCAATTTTGTGAAAATGTCGAGCACAAATTTCAAAAATCTGTTGCATCTGGTTGTTCAAGAAATGTCCTATAAGATAAGAAAACACAACATTGTTCCACCAAGCGGACAGCTTGAAACAAACGAAAGCAAACACTGATCTTTCCGCCCCGAGCCAGAACATGTTACTGTTGCGGAAAACAGGGACAGGCAACAGAATTTCTTGGAATAGTTCGGGTATTCGGATAATTGGATTCTGATTTTGTTGCAAGCAGCATGAGTTTCTGTTTTGTTTCGGGTTTTCTTATCTGGTGGAAATCCGCCTTAATAGATACCAGAGCTCAAGAAGGAAGCCTTCAATTACAGAAATTCGGCCTGTTTTCAGATAGTGCTATAAAATGTGTAGTCATAATTCCATTCCGCGTCAAATGGTACTCGTGAACATGATGTATATAATGAAAACCAACAATCGCATTGTGTTTAATTGCAATACATAAGGTAAAAGCCTCAGCTTCTGGTTGGATTTTGCTCACTAACAAACTCAATTTTGCTATGTTAAATTTTGAAAGGTATTCACGAAATACGTGCACAAAGTACTACTTTTTCGTGTTCCTTTGGTTCTAGAACGTCGTGATGTGCAATAATTTTTTCATGATTTTCTCTTACGTATATGAAAAACGAAGCAATTTGAAGATATGATTGCAAACTAATGTATCTTAAACAAAATAACTTGAAGCTCTTACATTTGTACAGTTTTTTGTTTGATCTTTACTGGTTTAAGTACGAGCACAACACTGAGCCCAGTTACGTCGATTCTTAACAGAAAGTTTAGCATGTTGCCGGGAATGGTACCAAGTGGAGGATGCTGCTAAATGGATTTATGTTTTATTGAACATAATTCATAAAACGTATATCTAAAAATTTTAAATATAGCAATCAATTGGAATGAAACGAGATTCAGTTCGATTAGTATTGTAACAGTGCGTGGAGCGTTATATTTTATAAATCTGAACTTACTCCAGATTTAATTGTTCCAGGCAAATGAGTAGGTTTGAAAGTCTATACCACCGCTGAACCTCGTACTTGTAACAGTCGGCTGGGTATTGTTTCAGGTAGCGTTAATACCTCATCGACGTGTTATATGAATTGAGGATTGTTTGTTGGAACCTGCTCGGGTATCAGAGACCTTATTTGATCCGTGTACCCTTGAGGTTCTTTTAAGCTGCCACCACTAGGTGTATAGTTCAGCCCACTTAGAAGCTGTTTTGACTACGATACCTTGATCCCTTCCAAGGGACCACCTCGTACAATTACATCTTTATATATATTCAAGCGTAAATTCTGAAGGTCGTATTCGCTGAGAGGTGATTAGGAATTACCAGTTAAACTCGTTAATGAAATTAAAGGATAAATATATATTGAATAAAAGTTAACATAATTTGATACATTACGACACAACAAACGATCATAAGATTAATCCAAAATTTTGAAATGGGAATTATATGAATTTAAAAACGTCTAATTCAGGCTCACACCAAGTGAGTACCTGGGAAACCGTTATCGATGTCGCTAGTTCTACCCCTTTCGCCAGCGAGCAAGTTCCTGCTCAGGTTCTCTTAAGAGAGTTGGAATCAGTGAAACCTAAGTAGCACACACGGAATAGTGATCGATTTCGCGCTCGATCACGCCGATGATTGATAGAGTGATTTAGAATTAAAGAAAGATTCCTCTCTTTCTGGTAACCTGGGGTAAGCCTAACGACCTGATACTCTTATCATATCTCCTAAGTGATCTCCGATAAGTGGAATTACAATTAATCACCACTTAGCCTTAGTGACTGGAAAAAACATGTATTGACAAAATAAACATTGGCGGGCGGAGCGTGATCTGAAGGTATATTATATCGTCGATTCAGAGGTTGAATTCAAGATAACAGTTGTTCTTTGGAAATCAAAATGCACTTACCTTGTTGGTCTAATATCACAATTCCCTCTCAAATCCCTTGCACAAATAAGACACAGACAATTTATGCACTCTAGTTCTACGTCGGATCAAATTATGGGTGTTATGGAATTGTCACAAAATGATTTTAAAGGAACAAACACTTTCCGCGAAACGCGAAAGATACGAACAAGTCCAGCTCTGTTTTACCCCGCCCTCAGGAATACATAACCCTTGTTGCACAAATCCTACGTTTAGTTTTGCTACACAACTGAGTTTTAACTATGAGCCAATTCAATGCTCCAAACTACCCCTACGCAAGCTACCTACAGCTCCGGGTTTCTTTCTTTCACAATACTACAAGCAAAATTTAACGTAGGTTGAATTTAAATAATTTCTTTGTTGACTTATATGAACACAAATTGATAAATTAATTTAATCCCTATAAATTTAATTTGTATAAATCTTGACAAACAGGATATTAATTGATTTCAAAAAATATGATCTTGTAACACAAATTAATCTGGATTAAGGTTCTACATGACTTGACAATTACTTTATAGACACATTATCTCAACAACAATAAAAAGAAATTGAAAATATTTTAATTATTTTAAGTGTGGAATCTAAATAAAATATATGACTTGAATTAATGCAACAATGGAGCATCCCTGTGGACATAAAGCTGGCTGGACTTACCGGACGAGTAGGTGGTGAAAAACTCTCCTTTTTTATCAAAGTAATTAGTTTTTGTGAAACCATTGAAGCGGGGGCCACCCCACGCGCAAACTTAGAAAATATGTTTGATTTAGAATACCGGGAGCAGAGCCCTCCCATACTTTATAAAAACAACCTATACGAATCTAACCAGGCGAAAGAATCGTAAGTGACGGCTCTTCTCAACTCCACGTGGACTTCTCCTGACTGAAAAAAAAAGTACCATTGACCTCGTACTGTGCTACGTTTGCTAAGCATGGTTCATGGCTGACCTAGAAGTCGGTGCTCCGGAAAGAGGGTTCAGATTATAGATGCTAGGCCTGTCTGGTATATCGTGTTCAAGATATAATAATTTATAAAACTTTAATTCGAATTGAATTGAATTATTCAAAGATCAGTCGGATCATTACAGTATTAATTCTTAGGTCCAGGCTATAATTCGGCCCTCAGCCCTGAAGATTTGAAATTTAACAATTGGTCGTAAATTATCTTTTCTGTACTATCAAGTACGAAATAATCACCCTTAATATAATAATAATAATAATAATAATGAATAATAAACTAAATATACTATTAAAAAGAACCTTTCAACTACCGATTAGCCATCATCCAGAGTAAAAACTGTAGTGTATAAAGGTCATTATTTCGTACTTATTAGTGTTATAGTGTATTCACAGTTGTGGTAATACATCTTCTCAATGATGTTCGATTCATACTATCGAAATTTTACTCCACAATTTTGATTTGTATAGATCCGAATGATCAAATTAGTGTTATTTCAGACATAGATGGTTCTGATTCCGATGATTATTCACCTGTGTGTAGTGAATCTGATCATTTAGATTTCCCGAACGAACACGATGAAGAAATGGAGAAATGTGATGTGGAACTTTTAGATGAAGATGATTCTAGTGGTAAGTCAGTTGTATGTGTTTTAATTGCGATGATACAGAATGGGAATAATTTTTTCAATCTCATTTACACCGTCACCTCACTTTGATTCATTATTTAAGTTGCATGTTTATTTGTGTAACACTAAACTAAAAATAATTTACAATTACAATAATAATAGTATTATCAACACCAAAAACCGGTAATATCCCTATCCCGATACAGAAGTTAGAACAGAATACAAAACTCTATCCCATAGTTTTTACTGCTTTCCACGGTTCCGTCGTTACCGTGAACTAAGTATCTGCTATCTTTTCTCAACTCACACTATTATGGTGCGGACAGTGGCTCAGGGGGGACTTCCCTCATAATCTCAATAAAGTATGGAATTATTCATAAAATCGAATCTAATTGGTCACTGGGATCAAGATTGAGGCAGATTCTCCATCTGTCTGCAGTGAATCATTGAGCTAGATTTCATGACTTTGGCTAGTTGGTTATGAAGTGAGTAATTAACCTACCCTAGGAATGTATGATGCATATTTGAATATAAATATACTTATCTAGCCAAGCTCTGCAATAACTTAATCTTGTTCAATTAGGTATAATTTAATAGTAATACTTATCTTTCTATTCGTGTGGTTACAGGGCAGCAACTGTATGAATATGGTATTTCACGTAAACTGCTATTCGTAAATTTAATCATTGTTTTAAAATAGGTAATTGAAACCTCATGCATTGTTATGGTTTCCCAAATCGCTGATATTCATTCTTTGTACACTGGATTACATATTTCTTTGTCGGCTCGGATATCCTAGTTCATGTAGACGGAAAACAATTTTGATACAATAACAGATAGCTATTATTAGTCTAACTTTATTTCTCCTTATTGTTTCCATTTATATAGTATTGTGTAAAGTTCGTTCTAAGATCTCTAACGTACAACTATTTTTTATTTTTTATTTTAGTACATATCAGGCAAAATGCATTAATAGTACACACATAAAAGTTGTATAAAGGTAACAAAAATAATAAAGAAAAAAAAATTGGGGAAATTATAAAGAGCCAATCGAAAGTAAGCTCAGTCGCCCTTTATGAGTCCACAAAAATCAAATACATCAACCCAGCATCCATTTAACGCCACGCAGAACCTATCCACCAAAGAGCTTCTGCCGTAATTAGTTCTATGGAACCCGATATGTAAAAGATCATTCACTCTAAGCAAGCGAGTCTGAACCTTTAAAGCAAAGCGTCCAGGAACATTAATAACTCCGTTAACAACCTTAAAGGAGAACAACAAATCAATATTCTTCCGCTTCTGCTAAAGGGTGATTTTATCAAAATCATAAAAATTAGAATAATCCATATGTATTTTATACATGAAGTTACAAAATTTTCTCTGGACGCGGTCGTTAACCAAGGCATAATATAGCATAATCAGTTGGAATCGCACAAATACGTTTATAGTCGAGGAAATAAAGCACTAAAATAGGCCAAATCTGGGAAAGTTGGCGCAGTTGGATGGATTGAGATGCGGTTTTCTGCATTCGATTTAGAAACTGATTTAGAAACTTTGTCCGGTATTTTTGTTTTGCGGAAAAAATTTGTTGCATTTCTACAGCCAAAACATGCATTTTTCTAAGTGCACTTTTTGAGGTGAATAAAAAAACGGACTTGAATTGGTTTCTCGGGGGTTTTTGGGGTCGCTGAACACGAATATGATATTTAAAAAATTCCGTGAGGTCGCCTTGGACCTCCCCGGGGGTATACTAGCGTCCTGACGTCCTGGATATCGACGAAATTAATGAAAAATTTATTTTTAATGTTTGTCAACTGTTCGAAAGGTGATATGAAGGTTGCTAGTGATGATAACGACATGAAAAAACTCTTCTGCAATACCTGGTGTACCCTGCGTCCGGGTAACGATGTCATCTTCTAGGAATTTGCTAATTTTTCTTCATAAAAGGTAACAAATTCTAGCTCTCGGGGGTTTTTAAAGTCGCCGATTACGACTGTGACACTCACAATGTTCTGCAAATTACCTGGGGGTATTTCCGGGACACTCGAGCCCTGTGAATCCACGTCATCTTCTAGGAATTTCTTGTTTTAATAAAGTCTAGCTCTCGGGGGTTTTCAAAGTCGCTGATCACGACTGTGACACTCACAATGTTCTGCAAATTACCTGGGGGTATTTCCGGGACACTCGAGCCCTGTGAATCCACGTCATCTTCTAGGAATTTCTTGTTTTTTTTTTAATTAAATGTAATAAATTCTAGCTCTCGGGGGTTTTCAAAGTCGCTGATCACGACTGTGACACTCACAATGTTCTGCAAATTACCTGGAGGTATTTCCGGGACACTCGAGCCCTGTGAATCCACGTCTCCTTCTAGGAATTTCTTGTTTTTTTTTTAAATTAAATGTAATAAATTCTAGCTCTCGGGGGTTTTCAAAGTCGCTGATCACGACTGTGACACTCACAATGTTCTGCAAATTACCTGGGGGTATTTCCGGGACACTCGAGCCCTGTGTATCCACGTCATCTTCTAAGAATTTCTTGTTTTTTTTTTAAATTAAATGTAATAAATTCTAGCTCTCGGGGGTTTTCAAAGTCGCTGAGCACGACTGTGACACTCACAATGTTCTGCAAATTACCTGGGGGTATTTCCGGGACACTCGAGCCCTGTGTATCCACGTCATCTTCTAGGAATTTCTTGTTTTTTTAAAATTAAATGTAACAAATTCTAGCTCTCGGGGGTTTTCAAAGTTACCGATCACGACTGTGACCCTCACAGTTTTCATGCATAGTCGTGATCGGCAACTTTGAAACCCCCCGAGAGCTAAAATTTATTACATTCAATTTAAAAAAAAAAACAAAAAATTCCTAGTAAATGACGTGGATACACAGGGCTCGAGTGTCCCGGAAATACCCCCAGGTAATTTGCAGAACATTGTGAGTGTCACAGTCGTGATCGGCGATTTTAAAAACCCCCGAGAGCTAGAATTTGTTACCTTTTATGAAGAAAAAATAGCAAATTCCCAGAAGATGACGTCGTTACCCGGACGCAGGGTACAACAGGTATTGCAGAAGAGTTTTTTCATGTCGTTATCATCACTAGCAACCTTCATATCACATTTCGAACAGTTGACAAACATTAAAAATATTTTTTTCATTAATTTCGTCGATATCCAGGACGTCAGGACGCTAGTATACCCCCGGGGAGGTCCAAGGGGACCTCAGGGAATTTTTTAAATATCATATTCGTGTTCAGCGACCCCAAACACCCCCGAGAAACCAATTTGAGTCCGTTTTTTTATTCACCTCAAAAAGTGCACTGAGAAAAATGCATTTTTTGGCTGTAGAAATGCAACAAATTTTTTCCGTAAAACAAAAATACCGGACAAAGTTTCTAAATCACTTTCTGAATCGAATGCAGAAAACCGCATCTCAATCCATCCAACTGCGCCAACTTTCCCAGGTTCAATGCTTTATTTCCTCGACTATTAATAAACCACACATTTTCATAGCACAACCAACCACATAATCAGTATGACACCAAGTTCCACAACTTTATTGTAAGGTTAGTGGGCTCAATCTGTTCCCAATATATCTGAGATAACCCAGATAACCAACTAGTTCAGTTAAATTTCAATTGTATCTCTGGGTCTGGGTTGCCTAAGGGCGCCAACAGCTTTGATGAAATGATAATAAAGAAAGAACCCTCAATCAAAAACTTCCGGGATCACGGGGTGGTTAGATAATAATCGATGAATTAAATAAGAGAAAATAAAAGAACTGGTTTCAAATTTAACAGTGTTATCATTGAATACAATAAAATTTGTTATAATAACAACTTTAAATGAACTAATTTCACAATTTGGTAAATATTATAAAATCAATTACAATTGTTTTTGAAACAATGCAAACATCATATCATAATAATTCTTATAACTTAAACCTGATTTTGTGAATGCAAATAACATAAATTAATAAAATTCGAATTGATATATTGAATTAGTAGAATTCAATGAAATTTGAATTTGAATATTTAAGATTGAGATAATACAAAATTAGTGAGAATTCCACTTATCAGATGACAGTGACTATTTAGTTACACCAACTCAGAAAAAAGTTACCGTACTTTTGTTGTAAGTTGCATCTATCACTCGACAGGTTAGAATCACGTGTAGGACGAAGGATGAAGGTACCCCAAACGTTCGTTCAGCAATTATGTGAAGTCGTAATAATTAATTCACAATTCTGAAGGAATAACAATTTGGTTATAACCATAGACCTACTATCCTAAGGAGACAGAATTGTTTACATTTAAACACGATCAGACATTGCCAAATTTCGGGCCACTCAGACCGCTGTATGGCCGTATGGGATGTGTTGTTGCCGGATTAGTTGTTCTGTGTGCCGGATTGAGATTTGTAATTATTATAAAAACGTACATAGCATTATTTATTCGTTATATTAGAAGCAATACTGTTGAAATGTGGTTTTCTCTGAAAAATACTCCATAATTTATGGTAACCTGGAATATACAATCGAATTATAGAATATTTAAATTTTTAAATATAGAACTTGTTCAGAAAGCGACAACGCCGGCACCTTTTATGAATGGGGACTTGGTTCTGTACTACACAATTTGCTTGCGTATTTTTCGTAGCTATTTCGAAGCGGTGTTGCCTTACAAGTGGTACCAAGTTTGATATCATAGTTACAGCGTTGCCAATAAGGAGTAATTATGACTCGACGACAGAGAGGTCCGTTGGTTTTCTTTGTCATACTTCATGTTATCATTGCGACAAGTCAAATGGAGTTTTATGAATGAGATGTTTCGTCTCCTTAGGATAATAGGTCTATGGTTATAACTGATTATCTTGAAATAAAGGTAACAAAATGACAAATATTGAATTTACTTCTGAATGGATCATATATGAATCAAGTTGATTAAGGAAGTTGAACGATAAAACAAATAAATGAGTTTGATGAGACAATTTATTTACTTAGGATTATTATTACAATTTCACCTATAACGTGGTACGAAAAGAAATTTGCGTTGTTTCATTGGGATGCGCTACTTCACTCTAGAAGGCAGTGATGGTATGATTCTGAATTGATTTATACAAACACTTGTAACGGAACCGTTACATGCTCGAGGGTGAAACGGCATCAAGACTATGTGATTTGTTAGTGAATGTTATAACCCGGGAATTACTATTAGAATTAAAAGCCTTATATAAATAAGTTATATTGACATTATTATTCTATAAACAACGGTCACTAATTCCAACATCCTTCCCCTCAACAACTTAATCAAAAGGATAACGTATTGGGGATTTTATTTTACGCCCTGTTCTTGTCGAGATGTTTTCTTTCTTCGTCTCTTTAAGGACTTCTCCCATCTTCTCATCGTAGATCTCATCCTTTTCATAATCCATCTCTTGTTCCTTCTTCTACTCCAATTCTCTCCTTCTAATGCTCTATATATGTCATCTCTTGTGAATGTGTTGGTGTTTTGTTCAATATTTCCTTCTCATCTACTTCCATTGGATATAAACCCCGAAAAGGACACTTTTGATACGAAATAATCACCATTATCCACTAAAAATACTATTAAAGTACTGAGGATCTTTCGGCTACCAAGTAGCCACCATCAGAGTGAACTAAATTATAAATCAAAATGTTCCTGTTCAAATACTATTTGGGAATAATAATGTAAACAAAGGGTTGCCCTCAGGTGGAGATAAATCGGAATTTAATAAATTGCTTTTTCGTTTATACATTTCCATCCCTTCTAATTTACCTAGATATTTGTCTGTACTGTGTTTTGGAAGTGATAAACTTTCTGGTGAAATGGTGTGTCCTGTATTCAAAATGTGTTCGGCTACCGCTGATTTTTCACCATTATTTTTCTTTATATGAGCGAAATGTACCTTATAACGAGTTCCTTCTAGTTTGACCCACATACCATTTTGTACACGACTCAATTGATTTTGTAAATCCTGGATTTGTCGGAATCGGAAACTTTTTCAAAAGTGTTGCCCAAACGTTGTTTTAGCTTGTTCTTACATCTATAAACTGGATGTATTGCAAATTTAGAAAACAAACTATGAAATTTATTAATTACCGAAGAATGATAAGTGAAATTTTTCCATTTTATTGAAGTATTTGAAGGTAATGGCTCTAATTTGGTTAGTTGGCTACTTTCCAATTTCCTTTTTTGTTTAGAAATTAAATTATTCATCAAAGATGTGTGTCCGACGCAATTTGCTAAAGTTTCTCAACTTCGTTGTTATAATTTTGCTGGCTCAAAGGGACCTTGAAAAATCTATGAACTAGACTATTAAACGGAGCTATTTTATATCTAAATGGTGTAGCTGAATCCGCCGGGGTATACTTATTTGTTTGAGTGGGTTTTCTGTTTATGTCGAAATTCAAGTGATTTTCATACAGTGAATCTCAAAAAGCCATATAAATCAAAATCTTTACTTTATCGCGAAAATGTCATCAACGGAAATGCTTGACTGAAAATAACTCGTGCGTTAGTGAATTTTGACCGTGTCACGCTAACACTACGTTTTCCCGACTACAGTTTTTTCCACAATACATCACGCATATCCTAATCACGTGTTTGTATTTTTAGACTAAATTCATGTAATCCTCAATGCGGCCCTGCCCCATTTCAGTGCTCACTTGTATACGTTATATGCATTTTATGCTTCTGAAAAGTGTGTGCGTGAGGCTAATTGACGTGATTGTTTGCGTGCGTGATTGAAATCTCCAGTATCCTGAGGCAAAAATTGTTCACGCGCTTATCCCTACCACCCACACTATACAGTTGTAACATCTTAAGTATTAAACCATTGTTATATAGGAATGGGATATTCATATACTTGATTTTCTTAGATTCAATAAGCAGCAGTAACTATGTACACATAAAACATACTATGTTAGTTATCTTGACCGACGTCAAGTGTGTTTCTAAATATCTTTACTACCTTCATGTTGAATATGCTGACAAGGCAAGGTTGCGTTCGACGTACTGAAAACAATGAATATACATCACGATGTCAATGTCGAATGACGAGAGGGCAACCTAGTTAGGAATAGTTAGTAGTAGGGAGTTACCATAGAGTTGACATTCTGTAGTAATAATACGAAGTTTTGAGTCTTGAGTCGATGTTTTTATTACGTCTTAATGTCACAATGCAATGTTGTCACCATGCAGATATCTTCGTAGTTACTAAAGATACATCCTCATACACCAAGTGTGTGATGCCACCTTATGTTCCTAAATCACTGTTCCCTCCAGACCCGATGTCGTTTAACCACGAACACGAATGGATACTCAACGGACCATAATAATCTTGGCAATCATTTACAAGTTCTGATTATCACATCATAGTGAACTCTGTGGAATACCTTTGGATCAGTATAAATGGAATCAAGTGAACAGGCTGAATTTAGAATAATGGGCTAGGTTATTATACTCCACATACCAGGAATAAAGCCATCCATGCTGCTGAGGGTGCAAACAATGACTGGCCGAAAACAGCAAGACATTGATGACAAGGCACTCAAAGACCTTCGCCAGAGGAGATAAACTGGATATAGATCGATATTTACTGACGTGTAACACTCTTGAAATGTGGGATAACAGAAGACCTTTTCCAAAATTTAGGAAATATCCCCACACTCAAAGACTTACTATATAAGGTACCATTGTGGAATGTAATATAAAAAAAAATTTGTTCACACGTAGTTGAAAAGTGCTTTAGATAAGTTACAATTCAAGTAGAAGAAAGGTGTTAGTATGAACTAAATTATTTCGACTCAAGGACGTTTGAACAACACATGTGGAGTGAGGAAATGCCACCAGGGCCAGCAGTCTTGAAGGAACTTGGTGTGACCAATCAATATGAAAAACTTCAATAGGTGTAAACTGCATACTGGACATATCAATACGGCTGTAATCCAATACTCGCATACTCGCCATATTAACTTGGAGATTGTTCCTCAAAAATACCGAATCTAAATAGTCACCGAAGAGATTATCGAATTCTCTACCATCGGACGAAGAATGATGATTAACGTTATGGTAGTTGGACACTCAGGGTTTTCCTCCGTATATTACCAAAGTTCCACAAGTCTTAATAAATCCATTGTTCCTACCATTTTGGGTGCCAGAAAATAACCGTTTATAATCTTTTCAATAGGTAGCTTGGAATGTTTACGTAGAATTTTACAATTTCTGTAATGGAGATAATTGACTATTGCTAGAATTGTAAACAGGGCATTTCCTAATTAATTAAATAGCAGGTAGAAAGAAACTTTATATTTATAATTTTGAAATATTTAAATTGTTCCGAATTTAAACCAATTCGACTGGGGTTTTTGAGAATGTCGGGGTTTGTTGCAGCAGATCTTGAACGGCCACCTGTGTCGATAAAAAACTTATTGCAGTGAATAGGTCAACGGTAGATCTTGGAACGAACTTTACTTTTATTATTAAAAAGTTCCTCCACCTTTCATGGCTAATCTTTCAGTTAGTTTAATATTACATAGTAAAAATTACGGAATATCGATGAGAAATTCGACACATGTGACCGTGGGCGCCGCGAGAGGATTAAAGGGAGGTGCACTTGCAACAAAACAGTGTGACTCGTATAAAGATTGAGGCGAATGTCAGTCCATCCTCCGAACTATCTCGCTATGTTTAGGAGTCAAAATATATTTTGAGGAGTTTTTGTTCTTTTCAACCTTAAATTTCACTTGTATGTAGTGCCTGTATAATTTATATTTTCAGATATTGTTTTTGGTACTATCTCAAGTTTGAAATTGAAGTTGCTTAGTGAAATTGGAAGACTACTCAAAGTCTACATTAATGTGAAACCTCCTACCCCGTATTTGTTATCAGAGAATTTATTCAGGGCGTTAATAAATTGTTCTGGTCACGTCGATTTGACATATTCTCGTTATGTGGATTCTGTCGATATCATTTGCAATATCATAGGGTGAGTGGAATGCCATTTGGTTTTTGTACTTGTAATCATGTCCTCCATTTCAGAATTCATATTCTAATACCCATTATGCAGACCGATATTATCGAAATGATTAATAGTTTAAAGAATAAACAACACGGCAGTGCTTGTATGAAATGCATCCATTTTGAATCAATTGGAACTACGGTACTTGACAAAATAAGTTCTGTGGCTGGATCAGAGGTTGGCAAAGGAGAAATTGCCAATAAATTGTTACTAGGAGAGTTATATGTTAAGAAGAATTTGGCAATAAGGATCCCATTTATTATCAAGTAAATATATTTTATGCTAAACTTAATTCTACTGCTATTTGTATTTAATAATATGTCAGATCTAGTGATCTGCCGAATGCTATTCTCTTGTTCTCATTTGGCTAGTTATTCAACAATATTGAAACAAACTGCATACTAAATACCTATTACAAAGAATTAGCACTGACAGTAATAGACCTATGATTCCATTGTAATGGAAGTGTTCTTCAGTCAAATTTCTCTATTTTATTTATAGAATACTTTCTGATAGTATTCAAAACATCACTGGAAAGAAGTCGTCCCATAAAAATTTGGCTCAATACCATCTGGGATTTCTATTCTACAATGAAGTTCAAATGAAAGCTAGAATTTGTGAATAGAACTATGAAAATACAATCAAACATTTCATATAAGGTTGATTTCGTTGATTTGATGTATTTCAAAAATAAAAGAATATATGTGACAATGTTTTGTATAATAATAATAATAATAATAAACAAACATTGATTGATATGTATTATTGAAAATACCATGAACTATCATTGTGGAAAATAGTGGGTGTATTTAATAAGTATTTTATAAAGCCAACATAATAATTTCTGATTTTAAGGAAAAAAAAACAAATTACATCAAAATTGAAAATTTTTGGTTCATAAAATGTATCTAATTTCATATTAGTTTTATAACAGAATGTATCAAAAACTGTTAATATTATTTTCTCGATTTTGTTTGTATAATATGAATTTCTTCATTTGTGGTCAATATATAATATATGACAAACTTAGTTCATAAAGTGATATGAATTTTTTTATTCTAAATTCTAATAATTTCCACTTATTAATTAAGTCAAGATTCGTTTAAAATGAAAGATGAAATGAATACTAACCATTGTAAATTTTTCAACTTCATGTTTTTTATTTATTTGGACGGGAATTGTAAATTATTAATTTATTTCAAAATTGAGTGTTGCTCACATTTCATTAACTACAATATCCCAGAAAAATAATGGAAATGAAATGTTTATCAGGAAGCAGATTAGATAATTATGTATTAAATTTCAGAAAAATCAATGGAAAGAAGTCGCTAAAAATTTGATAATTTTTTCTTGAGATATGAGAAATAACCATAAATTTATTTTGCAAAGAATTTGTTCAATTGCTTCAGAACCCTATTGAATTTGCAATAGTTAAACCCAACCTTTCGTGAGAATCAATTTGTGTAACCTCAGATTTGGTTTTAGAAAATTCTTTGATCGTAAATAAGCCTGTTTTTTGTCTTTTTACATTCTGTAATTTCTATAACCTGGGAGAAAGATATTTCGCCAAAATAATTTTCACAAAAAACAGAAAATGCTTAGAAATGATTAAAATTAGTTAAAATAATGGAAATCACAATGTTGTGAAAATTATATTAGAATAATAAAAATAAGTTTGAATTATATATAAATTCTCGGGAAATAGGTCACATTAACACTTATGTTTTATATTTTTGTCTTTACGTACGTTTCGGTCTCACGACCATCATCAGAAGACTTATTATTTCAGTAATCTGATTACTTAAAACTAATTGTATTAACACAAAGCGTCCTTATCGCACCAATTTCATTTAAAATGCCAACGTCGCCGAATCGAACAGAAACACGAAATCGAAATTGTAACACAACAATCTTATAAGTATAATATATCAAGAATCCACTGTTTAGTAGAATTCTCAAAAAATACGTACACATGTCATCAAAGTCTATGAACGACTAACACACGAGACGAGTTCAAGTATTTACTTTCGAACCAGATGTCACGATTTATTAGGTAATAAAAGAAGGTCTGGTCTCTGGAATATACTTTTGACATTCTACCTAAAATATACTTTTAACATTATAATATAAGCATCAATTCGATTACAGAAATGTTAATATTTTAACTAAGGAAACTAATTATTATAAAAGATCTATTCTGGAGATGATTCACATAAAACGTGACTCCAAATCTGTAAATCGTAGGACTGACGTTCAGACACTAAGTCATATTTATACTAACTTAATTAATTAATATTCTTGCAAATTCCTACATGCGTCCTTATAATGTTTAAAGTATATTTTAGGTAGAATGTCAAAAGTATATTCCAGAGACCAGACCTTCTATTATTGCCTAATAAATCGTGACATCTGATTCGAAAGTAAATACTTGAACTCGTCTCGTGTGTTAGTCGTTCATAGACTTTGATGACATGTGTACGTATTTTTTGAGAATTCTACTAAACAGTGGATTCTTGATATATTATACTTATAACATTGTTGTGTTACAATTTCGATTTCGTGTTTCTGTTCGTTTCGGCGACGTTGGCATTTTAAATGAAATTGGTGCGATAATGACGCTTTGTGTTAATACAATTAGTTTTAAGTAATCAGGTTATTGAAATAATAAGTCTTCTTATGATGGTCGCGTTGAAACGTACGTAAAGACGAAAATATAAAGCATAAGTGTTAATGTGACCTATTTCCCGAGAATTTATATATAATTCATACTGGGTCAAGAATCTTTATTATAATAAGTTTAAAATAATCAATATTAATTTCAACGTTATGAAAATTTTGCGATGCGTTATAAGTTGATAAAAAAAACATGGAAAACTATAAATATGAAACTAGAAATGGAATTTGAAAACTTCGAGAGCTTTATTCCGAACATTCACGTTTCGGTTGTTAGGAGGAAAATAGAGGTTTTGAAATCAGTGCGAAGAATATCTTGCAGAAATGCACAGCAATTTTTTTAATGAAATTTGTTATATATGATTATAAAAATGATTTATTTCAGTGATCCTGTAATCTTGGAATCATTGATGTTGAAATGTGGAGGCTTAGACATTCTGACTAATTTATTGTTGGAGAATACGGAACTGACCAAAAAAGGTATTAAAGCGTTATGTAAGATGGCAATCGACAAATCAATGAAGAATCCAAGACTAGAAAAACTAGAAAATAGAAAAATTAGGAATAGAAAAACCAGAGGAGATAGAAGAAACAAATTGTCGCCTAAATTAGAAAACGAAGAATCTATCGAAGACCAAATAGAGCCAAAAATTATAAGAGACGACTACAAATTACGGAATAGTTGTTCAAATAGCGTTACTTTCAGGTTAGACGATGGTACCTTATTGGAAGCTGATCGTTCATTTTTGAGTGAAAAGTCTGACTATTTCCAAGGGCTTTTAAATGGCAGTTTCAAAGAATCTCGGGAAGACATAGTAGATCTACATAACACTGACAGCAAGGCATTACGATATTTGATTCATATATTACAATGTGATATACCTAGAATTAGAGCAGTCGACTTGCAAATGGACTTACCTACACTACTGGATGTCATTCTGTTGAGTGATCGATATTTAATGATGGACTTGAGTGGTTTCGTAGCAGACTGGATCCAGCAACATCGTATATCTGCAGAGACCGTTCCCGCTATATACAAGTGGTCCGTGGAATCGAACACGAATTTGTTACGTATAGAATCGGTCGCGTTCGCACTTGTAGACGATTTGGGGGATGCTGATCGTTTTAGAATGTTCGAAGGTTTGCTAAGTTTGGGATATTCGGTGGAATTGGTAGACGACATCCAAACGTTACTGCGTAGGTATTTACACGAACACGATTATGATATATCTTTTAAAGAAACGATAGATGAACTTGGAAATGCATGTTCTGAATATTCGGATTCCGAAATGTATGATGAGTCGGGTTGATGGTAAAATCAAAACGGTATTATCATTTCCCATTATTACTTATGATTTGACAAATGCGTACGAGGAATGTCATTTACGAAGGGATTAAAGGATCAACATATATTCATGTGTACGTTGAAAAAATGTAATGGCCCATTATGTTATTCACTCAAACGAAGTTATGAGTATAAAAATTAATAATCATTCTCGGATTATGGGTGAAAGGAAAATTCCGCGGAATGTTATCTGCAGATGAAATAAGATTATATATGTAAGGCAACAAAATGAAATAAAATATAGATTCATTTTCATTGCAATAGGTGGTGTTTTTTTTTTCACGTTGTGACAATGTTTCCTGTAATAATCAACCTCAGTAGGGGGCGGCATCGCCATACTTACAATCATTGAGGCCCCGGTGAATATTTTTGGAATGATGCCCTTTGTTACTCTTCTTACCATTCATGCTTGATGTGTATGTTTTGAATGAATAGGATTAGCTTTTGTAGTAATTATTGAATACATATACAATCTATTACCTTTACTTAAGTAAACTAATGTAATAACACATGGAAACTAGAATATGCTAGTAATTTCATCTATCAATAATAATAATAATTTTCATTTAATAAGTCATGATTTTTACAATTTACGTAAAGGAAATTACAATGATAATAATATTATTCATATACAGGGTGAGCAAAAGAAAACGATCCAGTCAAATAACTTGATAACTAAATGAAATCGAAAAATATGTTTAGGATAGAAGTTACAGGGTTTGAAGGGGGACATCCGATGATGACCTTGGAATGACCTTGATAAGGTTGTATGTTCATTCATATTAAGATGATTTAATATTTACACTACACAAAATATATTTACTTTTTCTTGTCAAAAAGTTCATTATCCTTCAAATTCAAAAACAACTAGTTATCTATATCAATCATAGAAAACCAAAACTGAAAACAGCATTATGCATCTGTGCAAATATTATATTATGTTATGACGCCACAGTGCTCCCTCCTTAGAAGAAGCTAACTTGAAAAAAATTTTAGGGAAACGGACTGTCCGACCTGAACGAGTAGTGGGGACAGCAGATTGTTTTTTGGAGTCTTTTAAAATTCTCTTTGTATTTGTTGCTTGGTCGTCATTTAATTCGCTACTTACAGGTTCTTGATCGTCTTTGAGTAGGAAGGCTGGCTTAAGCCTATCAATTGATACTGCCTCACTCTTTCCTTTAAGGTTTAACACAAAAAATTTATTTATTTGTCCGAGAAATAATTCTAAATGGGCCATCATATGGATTCTCTAAAGAACTATGATTGGCATCATTTCTTACAAAAGCATGTGTACTGTGAGCTAGCTCTTTATGAATAAAAATTTTTGGAGAACAATGATTTCTATCTGGAACAGGTTTAAAAAATGATATTTGTCGGCGTAACTTCTCGACAAAAGAACCAGGATCCGTTATGACAGATGACTACGAAAAAATCAGCAGGTAATCTGATTGTCTCACCATAAACCATATCTGAAACTGTAGCAGAATTATCCTCCCTTAATACAGAACGTAATCCCAATAAGACTATTGGAAGTGCATCAATCCAGGAACTATCTTGATGACATCTAATTGCTGCCTTTAAAGAACGGTGCCAACTTTCTTATATACCGTTACTCTGAGGATGGAATGCCGTTGTTCGAATGCGACTAATTCCTAACATCTTATTTAAAACTCTCATCAAGCTAGATTCAAACTGTGCACCTTGATAGGTTGTAATGGTTTAAGGTACACCAAATCTAGAAACCCAACCATTAACAAATGCTGATGCGACAGTTTCTGCAGTGATATCAGGCAGCGAGATTGCCTCTGGCCAACGTGTAAATCTATCTACACAAGTTAAACAGTACCTAAATCCTTTTGCGGGTTCTAAAGGACCAACTAAATCAATATGAACCACTGTTTCCTTCGGACCAGATGTGGTATAACCACGAGCAAGAATGGATACTCAACGAACCACAATAATCTTGGCAATCATTTACCAGTTCTGATTATCACACCATGGTGAACTCTGTGAAATGCCTTGAGATCAGTATAAATGGAATCTAGTGAACAGGCTGAAGTTAGAATATAGGGCGAGGTTATTACACTTCGAGATACCAGAAACAAAGCCATGTTGCTGAGGAAGCAAACGATGACTGGCCGAGAACAGCAAGACATTGGTAACAAGGTACTCAAAGACCTTCGCCAGAGGAGATAAACCAGATATAGGTCAATATTTACTGACGTGCAACACTTTTGAAAAGTGGGATAACAGAGGACCATTTCAAAACTTAGCAAAAAAAACCCACACTCAAAGACTTGCTATATAAGGTACCATTGTGGAATATAATATAAAATAATTTAGCTCACACTAACACCCTTTTTACATATATTTTTGATAATCGTAGTTGAGGAGTGCTTTAGATAAGTTACAATTCAAGTGGAATAAGGGTGTTTGTGTGAAGTAAATTATTTCTCTTATTAAACTTATTGAACAACGTACGTAATGGTAGCGACAAAATTAGACTGCACAACTTAATAGTGAGGGAATGTCATCAGGGTCAGCTGTCTTGAAGGAACTTAGAGTTACCAATCTATCAAAAACTTCATTAGGTGTAAACTGGATGCTGGACATATCAATATGACTGCAATTCAAAACTCGCACACTCACCACATCAACTTGAAGATCGTTCCTCAAAAATACCGAGTCTAAATAGTCACCGAAGAGATTATCGAATTCTCTACCATCGGACGAAGAATGATGATTAACGTTATGGTAGTTGGCACACTCAGGGTTTTCCTCCGTATATTACCAAAGTTCCAAAAGTCTTAATAAATCCATTGTTCCTACCATTTTGGGTGCCAGAAAATAACCGCTTATAATCTTTTTCAGTAGGTAGCTTGGAATCTTTACGCAATTTTACAATTTTTGTAATGGAGATAATTTTATTGTTGCAAGAATTGTAAACAGAACATTTCCTAATTAATTAAATATCAGGTAGAAAGAATTAACTTTATATTTATAATATTAAAATATTTAAATTGTTCCGAATTTAAACCAACTCGACTGGAGTTTTTGAGAATGTCGGGGTTTATTGCAGCGATTTTGAACAGATTTCCCAGCTGGTGCCGATAAAGAATTTATTGCAGTAAATAGGTCAACGGTAGATCTTGAAACGAACTTCACTGCTAGATATATATTATTAAAAAGTGCTTCCACCTTGCATGACAGATCTTTCAGTTAGTTCATGATATTACATAGTAAAAATTATATAAAGTCGAACACGGAATATCGATTAGAAACTCGACACACGTGACCATGGGCTCCGCGTGAGGAGTGGAGCGGTTTCCACTCGTGAGTGTTCACCAAGCGCCCGGGGTGGACTTCTACCTTGGTTCCCAGTCGGGATAGGTGGTTAGTACTCTGAAGAGGTCAAACACTGTCCTCGTTTCTAGTTTCTGGACATCCTCAGTGTCGCATAGCTCTGCGGAGAGTACTCTCGGGGGAATAGGTGTTAGGCATCTGCATAAAATGTACATAGTTTTTTCGTTTCAACCACCTGTACAAGGGTGAATCGTTCAAATTCATTCTGTGGAGGTGGTAGTTAAACGGTCTATTCCCCTTAAGTATCTGTGTCAGCAGTTTGGCATCGGTTCTAACCACCTTTCTCACTTGCTGAGATCAGTTTCCCTAATGTATGGTCCAATCAGTGCTTTAGACTGTCTGCAACCTTTCGTTTGTTGAAAGTTTTTCGAGTGTTGTGATCTAACCCACCAATGGATCATCTCCTTGATGTTCCTCTTCGAGATGCCTTGGTGTCTGCATATACTGATGTGGTTTTACGTTCTTCCTTCAAGCTCTGTTTGGGGAGAATAGTGCCGTGTACTAAGGTATGGCTACCTTTTATATTCCACAGTCCTATTGACTGTATGTGGCTAGCTCTTGTTGCCGCTTCTTGTATAGTCAATAGTTGCAAGTGCGGTGGTGAAAGTAGTTTTCATAGCTCCCGTGACCGGCTCTTAGAATGAACTTTCTCAGATGCTGATTTCGTCGTTTTGAGCTCTGATCTTTTCCACTATACCATCGAGGCATATGTCAACCTGGGTTTAAGAATGACTTCGAAGATCCTGATTATGTTGTTTGAGGGGTTGCCCCAGTTGTGTCCAATGTCCGTTCTGCAAAACCAGAAGACTGCAATTAATTTACGACACTTGTTTTCATGAGAGTTTCTAGTATAAGATGACCTCCTGGATCCAGGTGCTTACTAGACTTAGAACTCCTTTATCTTTAAACGCTTCGGAGATACTTTCGTTGGTGGTATTGTCTAGGAAGGCCTACCTTGAAAAAACCTTCAAACCATTTATTATGGCGATGGGTTGCATAAAAAAGATTGCAAATAAAACTACGCATTTCTTGTGATTGTTGCTATACCGAGAAGTAGATATTTCAAGCGGTAGAGGGCGCCGAAGCTACCAAAAATCAGCTTTCCCCTATTATCTCCCTGTGAAAGTAGCTTTTATGCATCAATGTGTATGAGAATCATCTTGTTTGCCAGTTATGAATTACGAATTTTCTAAATTGACAATGAAAATGCTGTACTCGACATTAATCAACCGCGTGATCTCGAAGATGTGATGCAGTATAATATACTTAACAATTGATGCCCAAGTAAACATGTATATCCCCGCTGACTTATTTTTTGCAAACAAAACAGATATCGGGCATGTTGTGAACGTTTGTCCATGAAGTGTCACTCTGAACTGATGCGTAGAATGCAAGTTTTATCACGTTTAGACTGGTACGTGTTTATTTAGGGAAAAAGGATAACTGATTTCGGAACCGGACTAAAATTAACTTTTGGTAGCTTTGGCGCCCTCTACCACTTGAAATATTAACTTCTCTGTATCGCAACAGTCACAAAACTTGTAGAATTTTATTTCCAACAATTTTGTTCCAAATTTTTTTGTGCCATTGCCAGATCGCGTACGTAATAAATAGTTTAAAAGTTTTCCAAGATGGCGGCAGAAGAGTGGGTGGGGGTGAAGTCAATTCCAGTTTTGATGATTTTTGGCTCTGGAAACCTATTTACCTTCTAATTACTTGAGCATTATTGCATAAGATAAATGTCTTCTTTGCAGCGCCAAAATATACATTTTCCACGCCAGGCACATTTAGAAGGGGGCTGTAACTTGGAGTCTATATACATCAATTATTATATTATTAAAAGTGATCCTATCACATTTTTTCAATATCAACTACTTTCATATCCATAATTTTCCGGAAATTAACTACCATGGTGCTAGTATTTATAGCGGAAAACAGTTTTTTAGTGGTAATTTTGGAGACCTCTACCGTTCTAATTCCGAACTTGGCGGTATCGCGCCGGTTACCAAAATGTGTAGAATGATTTTTTCTGCAAAAAACAATTACAAACTTTTTCAAGATGGCAGTTATACTCTTTTTTAGTTTTAGACTTATCTAATGAGACTGCAAGAAAAATCGCCGGACCTAATTTTTTTAAGGTGAAGCGGTTCATTTCGACAATTTTATTGTAGGTACAATAATGACAATTTGTGTTTGCTCTCACCAACTTCAAACGCAATTTGCGAGAATTGGGTTGAGATAAGTTGAACGATAATGAGCATTTACAGTACTACTATGTCTCATATCAACTTTTTTGAACAGGTGAATTCTCTCCAAACTTATCCTTAATCGTGGTTCCATCGATAGTTTGTTCCCAAAATAAACTTGATTACTATCCCTTTCACTGGAGTCCAAAAATTCATTATCTTTACTTTTACAAAAATTCTAATTAACATATACTAACATATGCTGCTCTGCATACTTGTCATTAGAACACAGTTCATTAGCACTAAAGCAGTCCCAATATAATAATAATAATTATATAGAATATATAACCTTTTTTATATCATTTTATTATTACATTTATGCAGCAAAATAAGTTGAAGGAAACTGCAATTGTAATTCTCAAAGAATTCAATGTTTGCTTAAAGCAGAAAACCTATCCAATTTTTTTCTATGAATATTGCCTTAATATTATCATTGTCTTAGAATATATAATATAACTACATAAAATATTTAAATAAAATTACATTTATTGACTATCTTTTAGCATTATTTGTTTTAATTGTTGAACGGAAATTTCAAGATTAAGAAGTTTTTCTTCCGTAGCGTCGCCATTGTCTTTAACGCGATTCTTTCTTAACGATTTGATGATTTCTTGCATAATCTTATTTTGTTGTAGTAATGGATCGTGCTGCAGGTTCATATTTGAATTAGATCTCAGTATATCCATTTCTTTGACTAATGAATTGTGTGATTCTTGCAATCTATCAAATTTCAGTCGCGATGCTGCAACTTCATCTTTTAATTTCAGATTATCCTCGACACATTCGTTATACATCTTATCACATTGAATTAATTTAATACGCAGATCGTTATTTTCTTTCACGAGTTTATTTTGAGTATTTAGATAAGCTTTATAGTCACTTTGCAGTCCCTGTAACTCCCGCTTCAGAGAAAATATTAGATTAGTGCTTTTTTCAAGTTCACTTTTGTACATACAAATTTCTGATAAATGTCTTGCATTTAGGTCTTTCACTTTGTTACTTAATCTAATATTTTCATCCATTAGGTCATTGTATTTCTTTTGAATATTATTGTAAGTTTCAGTCCGATGCATGATATCAGCTTCGCACTCAGTCAACTTTTCTTTATATGTCTGCTCAGTGACTTTCAGTTCCGAAATAACTTTCATGAGATCTTCTTTTTGTTGATGTTTTATCTCTACCACCTTCGAAATATTAGCTTCATTCCGACAAATTTGCTCAATTTGTAATTTCTTAACACTTCTATCATAGATTTCTTTTTCTTGTTCCCTTTCGCGCTTCAATGCCGCATGTTCATGTTGGAGTTCCATGTATTTCAAATCCCGTATTTTATTCTCTTCTACGACTCTGCTTATGTTGTTTTGTAATGTTTCGTTCATATTCTTGCATTTCTGAATTTCGATATCTCTTATCTTCAATAAATTAAGGTTATATTTGAAATCTCTTTCGAGCTGTAATATATCTTCAAGTACCCTGGATGCTTTGTGGTCTTCCATATCTGACCAGCAGATATTCAACAAAATAATGATACCCGCAGAAAAACTACATTTAATTTTCTGACATACCGAAATCAACTTCATTAGTTTATGCTATTATAAGATCAGTCAATTTGACAATACGCTAAATCTTTATCAAGGATTCTCGAATTGTCATTTGGAGTATACTTTAAGCAGAATTACGCTGATCATTTTCTCCAGGTAAGTTTTACATGATGATAATTGATAGAAGATTCTTGCAAGTTTTAGACCAATAGGAACTAATTACAGTGATGATCTTGCAATAGCGCAATCATCGCTTGAATCTTATAAGAAAACATTGAAAATACACTTTTCTTAATGATAATGTTTCAGATCAACATTATATACACAAAACCTGGCCCCCACCCCGCCACTAGCAAAGGTTACCTTAATCGTTACTAATAAAGTCAAATAAAAATTAAATTATTAAATTATCTGCCTCAAAAAATTTAACAAACTTTGAGAATATATATTTTTCTTGTAATATTGTCTTCTAGTCCAGGCAATAAGCTGGGAAAAAGACCATAATAAAAAAAATATAGTAACCTAGAATTTCAATTTTTTTTGCATTTTGTTCCTAATACCCCAAAGATCATTTATGACTATCAAGACCGCGGGGGACGACCTTTCTACCCCTCCAAAACGGGGTTTCAACCCCTCAGAGGAGCATTCTTATAAAAACAATCCAGAAGTTTAGAAAATTAATGAATTAAGAGCCGAAAATGACCCCTAGTATGTTTTTTGGGTCGCTGATCACGATTCCGCAGTTAGTTTTCACGGAAAAGTCCCTCCAGATGAGAAATTAGGAAAATTTATACATAATAATATAATTTAAAATTTTGTTGCAAAAATGACCTGTACTAAGTTTTTTGGGTCGCTGATCACGATTGCGCTGTTATTTTTCCCAAAAAACTCTCCAGATAGAAAATTCGGGAAATTTGAGATTTTCCTGAGACGGTTATTAATAATAAAGTATAATTTTGTTGCAAAATTGACCTCTAGTAGGTTTTTTGGGTCGCTGATCACGATTCCGCTGTAATTTTTCCCAAAAAACTCCAGATGGAAAATTCGGGAAATTTGAGATTTTCCTGAGACGGTTATGAATAATAAAGTACTATTTTGTTGCAAAAATTACCTCTAGTTGGTTTTTTGGGTCGCTGATCACGATTCCGCTGTTATTTTTCCCAAAAAACTCCAGATGGAAAATTCGGGAAATTTGAGATTTTCCTGAGACGGTTATGAATAATAAAGTATAATTTTGTTGCAAAAATGACTAGAGGTCAAATCTCAAATTTCCCGAATTTTTCATCTGGAGAGTTTTTTTGGGAAAAATAACGGCGGAACGTGATCAGCGACCCAAAAAACCTACTGGTGATCATTTTTGCAACAAAATTATAAATTATATATATATATATATATAAATTTTCCAAATTTCCCATCTGGAAGGGAGTTTTCCGAGAAAACTAACTGTGGAATCGTGATCAACGACCCAAAAAACATACTAGGTGTCATTTTCGGCTCTTAATTAATTAATTTTCTAAACTTTTGGATTGTTTTTATTAGAATGGTCCTCCGAGGGGTTGAAAGGTAGAAAGGTCGACCCCCGCGGTCTTGATAGTCATGAATGATCTATGGGGTATTAGGAACAAAATGCAAAAAATTTGAAATTCTAGCATACTATATATTTTTTTTTTCGGTTCGTTGCCCGGACTATTCTGGAAATAGTCTTCATAATATCTCTCATGCGTTATCAAATTAATGGATAATTTTCGCCTCAGCTCACGAACACTTTCAATAATTTACTATGCACCTTACTTTTGGTTATAAACCGCCATTGTAAGAAAAAATGAGAATATCTAAGACAAACCCCCTCGCCCCACCGAAGAATATAAGGAGCTTTTTCATTATAAATCAAATTCGAGATAAAAATTGTTGTATAAGACTTACTAATTGAAAAAAATTATTTTCCATCTTTGGACCCCTTCCAGTACCATGTACAAAAAGTGGTCTGGTCTGTCTTAGTCTTAAGCATGTTTCACCTCGACCAGAGATGTCTTGCTCGCTAGTTATACAGCTCTTTCGTTTCCTTCCGCAAGTTTCTATTTTATGTAATTGCAACTTCTGTTTTCATAGCGAAAATTGTGGGATTTTTATTGGGATTGGGAGGCATGATACTACTACTACTATTGAATTGTTTTACAAGACAAAAATAAAATTTGGAAATTGAGGAAGTCTTTTACAACCGACATTTTCTTTTCAGAGCTAAGATGTATTATAACGTATATCTGAAAAAAATCCATTTTAATTCATATCAACAGAGTCCGAGCCTTTGCCGGATAGTTCAAACACCTCTTGTTTGATTCTAGACCGAATTATCTATGATCTAGCCGATCAAATTCATACCCTCAATTCCAAACGTCATATTCAAAAATTCAATAAGCTGCTCTTTGCGTCCCAAAACCCTGAGTATCAACCTTCCAAATCAACCCCGCTCTTAAATACTATCTAAGGGTCCTAATTTCGTTTTCCCCCCCAAATAGGCCTACGACATCCATTATTTCTTCTGTAGAAGCATCTCTAAATAAAGTTCCCCATCCCGCAGTAGATGAAATTCGTTTCGAAATTGCGAAAATTCTCATTCCAACATTCCTAAATCAAATTACCCTAATCTTTAAACCAAACTCTTAATTCCCTCAAATCAAATCGTGATTTAGGTATTTTAAAAGCTGATACTTAAAAACTCTCGATATTCCTCATCTATTCTCAAACCTCTTGTAGGTGATTCCAACAGATTTATGCAAACAATTTTTTTTATCTTGCATATCTTGCATGATGGCAAGTTTTAAGAGCAGTCCTCGGGAGCTGCCATGGGTTGCCCACTTTCTTCTGTCATAGCTAATATCTTCATGGAAACTTTTCAGCAAGATGATATTGTTCTTAAGCCGAAATATTGGTTTAGATAAGTCAACGACACTTTTGTTATTTGGCAACATGCTGGCGAAAATCTTGTTCCTCAATCATTTATATTCATTACATCCCAATATCCGTTTCACCATGGAAGTTGAATCGAAAGGTTCGCTCCCATTCCTAGATATATTAGTTAGTCGATAGACTGAAGGTACTTTGGGACATTCAGTGTATCGAATACCCTCTCACACCGATTGATACCTCAATGGCCTTTCTACGACCACCCTGCCCAAAAGCAATCTGTAATAAACTCCTTGGTCCACAGAGCTGTTAACTTATCCTATCCCCAATCAGAATTAAAACACGCTTCACCTTTCTTATTAAAATTTCAATTAAACTTTATCCACAACCCCCCCCCCCCTCCTTCATAAACTGCCTATCTTCCATGTATTGAAAACATCGAATTTCAAAAATCCTTCAAAAGCATAATATTTCTACTCGTTTTTCCACACTTACCAAAACTATCTGAGTTTTACAAACCTATCAAAGATACGCTTCCTCCTGTTCATTTAAAAGGCATTTCATGTTCTTGCGTTAAAGTCTTCATTAGTAAAACATGTCGTAGAGTAGCTACCTGTATGGAAAAACATTAGCGCTGTATAAACCTTCGTGGCACCAGTAGATCTGCACTTGCGGAACGTAAGTTTGACACAAATCATCAAATCCTTTTCGAAAATACTAAAATTCTAGCCCAAGCCCCAAACTTCTATCAGACTTTAAATATTCTTTATCGATATTCGAGGGGTTTTTGAGCACTTCTATCGCGTTTATTTTAAAAAGGCTTAGGCTAATATTGAAAATCACATTTGATTTGTGGCATATTTTGCACATAACATTTATTTCAATTTGTAGAATGAGCGAGTCTCTCTCCACTACTTACTGCAATAAATAATCTAAAGCATGTCTCGATATTGAGTTTAAACACATATTTTCAAGAGGACACTAGTTGATGGTGACATCTATTGATATTGCTAATAAGCTAGGAGGTCCCCCTATTCAAATCTATTTTCAAATTTCTTGCATAGCAACAAACTAAATTTAGTTTTAGATTTCTCGCATAGCAAGTAAATCTGTTTTTAGACTCGAAGGACATCGAATGCTCAACTAAATCTATTTTTAAATTTGTTGCGCAACAACTAAACATTCTTTTATGTGAATGATTTTTTGGTAAATTAATTAATGTAAATATAAATAACAAATGTTTGTTTATCTCACCAACTATCCATATAGAAGTACAATCTTTCATTGGATCTTTCCAGAACACGTATGTTAGAGAAGATTAAATACCTGTTTCACTATTAAAGTACGTGGACGAAGAACTACTCAAACCTTTGGCTATATGCTACTGGAATTTTCCAGACCATTTCATGTAAAACTCACAGATATTAAAAGACCAATTGAACAATTATCGTACTATTTCTGTAATGTCTAACATTTTTAAAATATTTGAACAGATAATTTTCAAAAGTATCAACTTGTTTTATAAATATTACAAGCTATCAGAATGATGGTGTTATAATAATTGCTATTGTATTTCGGTAGTACACAACGCAAAGGCATTCTGAGATAATATGATACAAAATAAATAAAAGAAATTTCGTGAAGAAAACTTGAAAATATACGTAATAACAATCTTTGCCACCTTCCAAACTAACAATAAAACAAACCACTGTACCTATCACACAAACATGGACGTCTAACCTATAACCTCATTTCTAACACTACCACAGCCTTCTTAAAGGATTTGATACTACCAAACAAAAGCTCGCTCTGCGTTATTTCAAATTGCCACAGTAGTAGTGACTGAAGAAGAATTTTTTCGATGTGGACAATGGAGCCACAAATCATATTGTGAATAGAAAAGGTGTGTTCTGCCAGTTTTCGAGAAAAATCAACTTTTATGTTGAAAAACATTGTCAATTCTTTGAAATAAAATTTATTTTTTACCAATTAAACGAAATTTCTTTAAACAAGTAACAAAACCAAAAAATTGACCATGTTTTTCAACATAAAAGTTGATTTTTCTCGAAAACTGTCAACTTTAGAGCTTATGACCAAGTACCTTTTTTGTGTAGAAAACATTGGCGGTTCAAATGGGCATCTCAAAACCGTACTTTTTCCAGTGGTGTAGAAGTTGGGGAGAAAAACAACTACTACCCCTTCAAATTCTTCACCAATTATGGATAAAAAAAAAATTTTATTGCACAAAACAGTTTACTACGAGTAGAGATTGCTTACAAAAGCTGTTTTCTGTACAATGAACGGTTCCGGAGATATTCGCACACTAAATTTTTTTTCAATTTCAACACCCTGTTTCTCGAAAACGAAGTGATTTAGAGAAAAATTTTATATGAAAGACCCCTATTATTTTCAAAAGTTCTATCGTTTCCCGAAGTTATGAACGAAAAAACTGAAACACCCTGTATGACCAGAAACTTTCTGGGATGTCATATCAACCGTACGGTTCGCCTCATTACTTTTCTTAGAGGTCAAATAATATTCATACCAAACCTAGGCATATCGACTAAACTCTGGCGGTCATACTGCAAGAGTGACCTGACGTATTTTCTCCTATGCCAAAGATGCCTATCGGGACCTGATTCACAACAACCAACTTACCTAAACCCAAGATAGATCAACATGATTGCCTAACCCCATCCCCCAATTTGTATCAAATTAAGATTGATTTTTAATTTTTAAGGATATAATTTTAGATTCAGCTTTAGTTGATAACTCCTAGCTTTGAGAATGCCACAATGTGGTGGAACAACTTGTCAGCATTAATTCTAAATTAAATAAATATATTATAAATTTGAGTTAATTCTCCAACTTCCTAAAGTTTCAATCAACAAAATCTGCTCTGGATATCGTAAGATCGCTGGGTAGTAAACTTTCAAGTCAGGTTGCGTTACTTAATATTGAAGGTGCGGGATTCTATACCATACTCGGATCTTGCCAAGATTTGGGACGCTTTCATGCGATCTCAAGCAGGGGGTTACGATAATCGAACAATGGTGTAAAACTGACTTTTTGAATGTTAACCCGTCAAAAAGAGAATTGGTGCTTTTCTCATTTAACGAAACAAGCTTAAGCTAACCTAAACTATACAATCCATGTTAACGCTGTCATTGAAGGTTAAAGGCATGGGAGATCCAAAAATCGAAGTGTTACCCGCTACCAACGTCCGATACGGTCAGGAAAACAAGAGGAATATCTCCAAATACAGCACTATGATTTTACACGGCTTCACCCCCTGCTGAACATTAGGTACACAGAATCAGGCAGAACAACTAAAAGACTATCAAAGAACCGTGGGCCTCAGATTTATAGGAGCCATGCGAACAACAGCCACAGCAGCAATACTTTGTCTCCCAACACTCGACATTTGTGAGACGCAAAGATTACAGCAACTGTAACGAAGTGCCCTCGTTACTTATAAATTAATGTAGGTACTCCTATGGTAAAATAGAAATAATACCGACGAGACTGAGATTCAACGCATCAAAGTTTTGAACATCCTATGTAGAAAAAGTTGAAGCTACTATCAGATAAGAAATTTCTTATTAAATTCACCGCTGACTGCCAGACTCTCAGACCTCCTCTGACGTTTTATTTCTTTTGGCCCAAAAACTAGTATAAAAGGAGAACGACTTTCACACGAGAGGGATTGAAGAATCAGCCGTTCGGCCGTCACTACAATTCAGATACATTATTACCGACCGTTTAATTAATTCAACTTCGTTAATTTCCGAGAATTTATTTTTATTTTTCATTATAAATTCCGTCCGCGCTCCGTAGGATCCACTCATATACTTTGACCAAGTCCGAAGGTAATTATCGTACAACTAACTCCAGTACTAACTTCACTTACCGTAAACCAAATAAGTCATTATTTGTGTTGAGAAAAAATAAATCACCTGCCTTCCGACTTACTATACCGAAAACCAAATAAGTTATTATTTGTGTTGAGGAAAAATAAATCACCTACCTTTCGACTTACTGTACCGAAAACCACTGGCTTACTGACCTCCCGTACCGAAAACCAAATAATTTATTATTTGCATTGAGGAAAATAAATCACTAGCATACTGACTTCCTGTGCCGAAAACCAAATAATTTATTATTTGTGTTGAGGAATTGACCCGATTATTAAAGAACTCGAATATTATTATCGAACACGTAGATTTCCACGATTCGAAATAAATAAAGCCACCTGTGTCGACAATGCTCCAGATACTGACTAACTCTTGACTTATTTCTGCTACTTTCTTATTACGGGTCAACGTTCCAAACATACATCACTTGACGTTCAATTTTTTTACCGAAGACCATCTGTTCGAGGTACAACTGTATCACGAGAATAGACATTCTTATTTGAATTATATTCCAAAACTTCCGATTGTTTAATTGCTGTAAACTATCTCGACTAGGCCAAATACTTGACCTAATTAGTTAAATTGATTTATTGGAATTATTGTTTATTTAGACTAAGTGTAAATCTTTATTTTCTTTTTTACAAATGTTTTCTAGAATCACTCATTTCATTTAATAAACTGTATAAATAAACATCTGCGTTTTACTGGTGAGGAACCAATCCATTCATATCTGTCAGATTACATTCAAAGGAAAATATACAACCCTGGACCACCCATCCCAGTGGTGACCCCTTTCAAATTTTCCGCTTAACAAGAAAACTTATCTTTACCCGAGAAAGGCTGTCACACAACATCACTTCAGCTAAATTCAGTATTCAATCAGTCTCGGGTACTAAACAAGTACGGAAGGCAAACATTGTTATCTCCTGGTTGCAAGCGACATTTCTCGTAAGGAAATTAGATAATGTGCCTACGTCTACGTTTTCATAAGGCCCTATGAAGCATCAACCGACACACGGAAGCCACAAATGAAGAGCGATAAACTCTCCATATCTTCGTTGCTCTAAAACCAAAATTAGAACTGGTGTGGGAATTTACATGGGGCAAAGGAAATTCTGACCCTAAAATTGGTGGTGATAGCATCGACATCCTCACAGACAGTAGAGTAGCAATATCAGCAATAAGCAGGAACAAGATCACCGACAAACTAGTATTAGAAAGCCACAACAAGGGAAATCCTGAGCAGAGCAGTGCTAGGCAGTGGCGGCTCCTCGAAGGAGGCTAAGGAGGCTCAGCCTGCTCACCAATTTATCTTAATGATCATTCTCCATTTTATTTCCTGTTTCTCTGATAATTCTTTGAATTTTACAATTAATTCCCCGTTCTCAGTAGTTATTTTTAATCTGGCAACAGTGGCCAGAGGCTAGATTCTCTATATATCTCAAACGCTAAATACGTGTGGTCAACACAGTTGCCGTTTTTCCAACCAGTTCAACTGCCAAATAGGGTAAAACAGCGGATATGGCAACATTCTCTGTAGGCTAGCTTCTCGTTCGCACTCGGTCGAAATACGATTACTTCCTGCCCTGCGAGCTGCGAGGCGGCGACACGAGACACGTGCTCCGTCAGTTATTGTCGCGACGCGAAGTAAGGTTAAGTTATAATTTATCTGTTCCGTGAGTTATTTAACGTTAAAATGTGCAGTTGCTGACTTCTTAGAAAATCCATTCAGTGGATTAACATATTACAGAAAAGTGGTTTTTTTTAATAAACGGCCTTTACCGGATTTGAAAGGATTAGTGATGACAGGTATGTTTCAAAATCGAAATACACAATAAATTATATTGCTTGCTATTTACATCTGATACAACTTCATGTTGGGGGCACTCGGGTGATGATGATTTGAAAAATTTAGCTCGTGATATAGACAGACATGAAAAATCGCAGGAGCATATTACATCGAGTATTAAGTTTAAATTAACCGGTAAACAGAATATTGTTAAAGGAGGAAAACATATAATTTGGTAGACAAGAAACTACATTATAAACAACTTTTTTTATGAAATTTTAGATACTATTAAAGGTCAAATTGAGATTCGATTTTCCGATTTACATGAATTGAAGTTTTTCGACTCGACGAATAGAAGATTTTTCGAATCTTTTTGAAAAGAGTTTCCCAATACACTTTTAGATAACTTTAAAACTTACATGCGAAATACAATGGGCCAAAATCTTTTATACAATGTTAGTTTGATATCTATTGAAAAAGATTTAGCAAAACACTCGAAACAAAATGATACATTTTATGATAATATTATTGTTCATTTTTCGCAAACTAAAGACCGTACAATTCCGTTAATATATAAAAAAGTTAATAGAAATAATAAAAAAACCTGAATATGAAAAATTAAAAAAAAAATAAAAATATCAAAAATTCAAAGAAAAAAAAAACAAATTGTTTGCCAAGAGAAACTCTACACCTCCACGTTGGTTCTTGCTTGGCAACAATTAATTTTGTCACTGAAGTAGCTGGTAGGGTCGCTGTGCAAAGGTTAAATGTATTGGCTGAATAGAGTATATTTTTACATAAACGTTTTATGTCCAGCCTCCTCTCTTAAAAAGTTCACGAACCGCCACTGGTGCTAGGATGAAACTAGCCAGCATTATGAAGACCCCTCCAATTGCAATGCTCTCTTTTGTCCAACACTTAGGGTGCCTAGATTGCTGTCCTCCATGTGCCTAATGAGAACTAAGTACTCTGACCACATTGATCCAGAATTCAGAATAGATATGAAGGTGCACATACAAAATTTTGATTTCCAGACATTGGTACCTTCTCAATGTCAGTGACAATAAAATTACAGACATTATTTAATGACTCATTATAAAATAAAGAAAACATTTATTATAATACTATATCATACAATGACAAAATCACAATGTTCAATTGAGTAATTCATAATCTTTAATTCCCATTCATCACGAATATTAGAGGGATTAGTAATGATTTATTACTAAGAAATAGCAGCCCCTTCATGATTTGCTACAGCATTTTTCATTTGAAAGTACCAATTGGTAATTTTAGTATTCTCTAGTAAATCTTTAAATGTCAAACAACCCTCTATACTGCTCAAAACACCATATACTGATAAATCGGCTAAATTCGGTTTATCTCCCCCCATAAATTTAGTTCCTTTAGACTGGATACTTCTGGTCCAATAATTACATTCGTCATAAAGCGATTGCCTGACGTCTTCTTTCAAATGATACTTGTTCTTCAATCGTTTACCTATCATCCACATTGCCAAAGCACCCACATACACTATTAAATATCTTTCCCATGTTGGAAAGTTTTTGTCCCATTCGCCCACCTCAGAGAACCAATTAAAAGCTTGAAGGGCTTCATCTTTCGTTCTATATACGTTTGGGGATAACATGTGCACAAGAACATCATCAGTCCATTTTCTCCATTTCCTCTCTTCACTGGAAAAAAATATTAATTATTGTAATACTAGTTATTGCTATTGTAACGAAGCTCAAAAATATTGTACATTATCAAATAAGGAACAGGAGCAATTGTTCGTAAAGTCAGAATGAATATTTCATAAGCTTGCAAAATGAAATATTATTGAATAATTCCGAATAATCATAGTATTGTAAAGTACTTATGTTATTTAGCACCGAAATTATCTAGTTCATATTTCGCTTAATCCAGAATTGATTCATTCAACGCTCGAATTAATTGATACATAATGGCAGCGTCGCATGTACACACGTCACCCGTGGGTGCCCTCAGGGAGAAGTACTGTCTCCGCTCCTGTGGTGCCTGGTGGTGGACAGTTTGTTGGATGAGCTGAATGAGGCTGGGTTTTACGCCCAAGCTTACGCAGACGACTTGGCAGCTGTGACCCTCGGAAGACACCCGGCTACCTTGTGCGAGCTGCAAAACACCGCACTTGCCATCGTTGCACGCTGGTGCCAGGTCGAGGGACTTAGGGTGAATCCTGAAAAGACCGAAGCGGTTCTTTTCACGAGGAAACGGAAATTGGGACCGCTACCAGACATTCGTCTGTTTGGAAGGTCCCTGCACATGAAAGGCTCAGTGAAGTACCTTGGAGTTATCCTCGATGCTAAATTGAGCTGGAAAATGCACCTGGAAACCCGGGAAAAGAAGGTCGTTGCTTCCTTATGGGCATGCAGGAGAGCCTTCGCAAACACATGGGGTCTACGGCCACAGGTCCTGCACTGGATCTACACGGCCATGATCCGCCCAATCATAACCTACGCAGCCGTTGTGTGGTGGCCGGCGACAGAAACGGGTTTGTCCCGTCTGGCGCTGGACAAGGCTCAACGACTTGTCTGCGTGGGGATAACGGGGGCTATGAGGACCGCGCCCACCAGGGCTCTGGAGGTTCTGGTGGGGATCGTTCCTCTACAACTCCATATCAAAACAGTGGCTGCGGGTATGGCGTATCGGTTGGCTGGTCTGGGCCAGTGGGTCGGTGCGTCTATGCCTCGCTGTCATGGCAAAATCTGGGATTGGGCAGCCGAGAACTGACCGATCCTCCGACAGACGCAGGATGCGATAGCGCCTGCTGTCAGGTTTCAAACACCAGACATTCTCATAACCCAGAGAACGGACTGGGAGAACAAGGACTCTGGACCGCTTCCACTAGGGGGACTCGTGTGGTTCACGGAAGGGTCTAAGACTGACGAGTCTAGCGGAGCTGGAGTCTACTCGCGTACACCCAGAAGGGAGATTTCAGTTTCCCTAGGTGCCCATGCAACCGTTTTTCAGGCTGAGGTCTGTGCAATACGGACATGTGCCCTGGAAAACCTTAGATTAAACTACCGAGGTAGGCGGATTTACATCTGCACTGACAGCCGAGCGGCCCTGGGCGCAGCCCACAGAATGACTTCTAGGCTTGTCTTGGAGTGCAGGGAAACTCTGGTTGAACTAGCCAGAAGGAACAAACTCCAGCTAGTGTGGGTACCTGCCCATTCTGGTGTGAAGGGAAACGAAGTGGCCGATGAATTGGCCAAACGGGGCTCCTTGAGTGCCTCTGGCCCCGATCGGAATTTCATCGACCACAGGGCTCCACGCCCTCAAGGAGCTACTAGACAGACAGTGATTCTCGATCTGGCGTGGTTCCCCAGGCATGTGGCAGGCGAAGCTCCACATCAGGGAATTCTCGCCTAAACTCTCTAAAACCCTACTCTCTATGAGCAGGAGAGGCCTAAAACTGTCATCTGAACAAACATCTCCACACAATGGGCATTGTCGAAGACCCAAATTGTAGGAGATGTGGGGAGGCGGATTAAACTGCTTCTCAAATCCTAGCAGAATATCCAGCACTGGCTTCTCTCAGGCTACAACACCTCGGCAGTACACATATGCTGCCTGAAGCAATAAGAGTTATCAGTCCATGCAAACTCTTATTTTTTGGCACGGCCTTAGGCTTGCTGGACTGATTCTTGTATTGAGGGGCGCACAATGGACCCAATCAAGCGGTCTAAGTGCTCCGGACTCGTCCGCCCCGTTTTGATTGTTGATTGAATCGATACGTTAGATTAGTTAGATCGTGTCCAAATCCCGTACCCTCTTCTAGCATGATTCGGAAGATGCGCCGATTATGTAAATTATAGTGATGTATTTGAGCCGCGGTAGAGGGAATATCCCTTCACAGAATCCCTTTCCATGATACCCGGAGGAAATAAGGTATTTAAACCAGATCGCAATCTAAGAACGACACTTCTACTTCTGACTTCTAACTTTTAATTTGGACTTCAAGAAGTGAGTAACAGGGGTAATACCGAAAGTGAAAATTAATCAAGATTCAATTAAGATGAGATTTTGAACCGCATAATACCAGTATATCACCGCTTGCTTATATTTTAGCGGAAACTGTTCTGTATTCATTACTTGTGACTGCGCCGTGGCATTGTTTGTAGAAATAATCACATAAATTGTTTAAATTATCCGAAGTAGATTTATTCTGGCTCTATCTATACCTCGTTTACCGATGATAATTATATTGAATGAACTGTAAGTAATTGCATGGTGTCAGAGTGTGCAAAAGGTGAAACAGGATCACACCCTTCAGTTGTACACTGTGCATATCCGGAAATAACGGAAGGGTGTAAATGAGCTACCGGCAGTTGCTGCACACTGTGCATATCCGGAAGTAGGAGCTGCAGGTCAAATTGTGTTTGTGGATCACAGTACTCAGTTGTACACTGTGCATATCCGGAAATAACGGAGTACTGTTGATTGAGATATCTATAGTTTTTGCACATTGTGCATATCCGGAAGTAAGAGTATAGACATCCTTTGTATGAGTAAAATTGAAAGAGCTGACACTACTATGCAATTACCGTGTAAAGGGATTCCTTGTACTAACTTAGATTAGAGCAGAATCAATTGAAGTACATAATCACATTTTGTAATCGTTTGAACAATAAATAACTACAGATATTGGGCGCGGTTGCGGGGGCGAGTATTGATAGTCGGACGGAAACCGTTTGCACCCGTTTCACCTGCATTGCTTCATACCGCTTTGATTAGTACCTAATAGAAAGTACCGCACTAATTTATATTAGTTGCTTGTTTGCTTGCTTTATGAAATATCTGTAAATAACATATAATTAGTTTGCTATAACCGGTTATCGTAAAGATTGTGGAGTTTCCTTGCATTCCCTCCGAAAGATTAATGATTACATAATATGTTGTTCACTGTTCATTCACCGGTGTTATCATTGTGTTTTTTTAAAATAAAGTAAATAGTGGAAAAGTTGTCTTATCGCAAGGAAGTGAATGAAACCTCTGCTAACATTAACTTATAAAAGACAGTATAACCGTTCTTTAGTTACAATTAAAGCCTGTAATTCAATGCAAATCATTTTGCCCTGTCAAATGCGGCCCCTGGTTATATTCTTCACTGATGCTATCCTGGGACAAGGCAGTCTTTAGACAGCACCGTGACGGCTTTGTTAAGAGGGCCCTAGCAGAAGTCCTCGATGAGGACTAAACCTTTAGCAAAAATCTGGCGCCCGAGAAATGAAGATCATTCCGTAGTAAGTATTCAACGCCAAAGTGACAAAGTACGTCACACTATTCATTTGCATTTAGCACGCTAAACGTTCATATTAACATTACTTGGAACGGTATTTTTGAGGCGATATCATGGCATTAGATTAAAAGACAGGTGTCTCATGACTCAAAAATAAAAGACGTTTGTAGTGGTTAATTTTTGGAGTACTATGTGAGATGGATGGCAGCGTGACTGACCTAGTTTAAATATAGTTCATTACTATATAACACTTTAACGAAAACAATGATTCAGAATAAGGATGTATCTACCGCCAAAATAACTTCTGGTTGAGAAATTTGAAAAAATACTTCCTATGATGTCAAGTATGCTGGAAATATTAGAAACTTTCAATAAATGGGTCTCCGAAATCTTTAAGTTCAGTGAATTTTCATTACATACTACTTACTCCATTTCCTTTTTACTTTGCATTATATTTGTTTGCTCGTTGAACATCACAAAATATTTGTTCAATATTTCATTTTTCTTAGTTCCATCCTCATCTATGAAGGTTATAAATGGATAGCATCTCACAATATCAACTAATTCTTTTTTATTATCTCTCATGTATGTAGATAATGCAGAAATAATCATTGTACTATCATTTAGAGGCTGTAAAAAAATATTCTATTATTATATAAGTATATATCGAAAATTATTACTAGAATGCCTTCTTGTGAAATATAAAAATATGAGAGAAATTAGTATGCAAACAAGGAGCAGGATGGCTACATTGGCTCTTCCTTTATATCCTAGAAATTTTGATCAAAAAAGTTTGAAATTTGTGGGAACAAAAACCTTCAATGCATAATTGGTCCTGATAAATCATTTGGGAATTTGATTTAGGGTATAGGGCAAGTAAAGACTTATTAGATTTCACTTAGCAAATAATCAAGTGAAGACTATAGTTTTACATAGGAATAATTTAGTTCTTATAAATTATTTGGGAATTTGATTAAATTGGCACTGAGGCTTTGATAACATTTCATTCTCCCTCTCGAAAGATTAATGTTCAATCCGTTTTTATACTGATTAAATAATTTATGCAATTAATAGTTGTGTCAATTCTTGAGCATTCAATAGATCAGAAACACAAGATTCTTTTCTGTACTACTATTAATGAATAATTGCAAACCAACTAAAACAAAATGAGAAATTGAAAAATTTATATATCCCACTCCCAAGAAAATTACAATGTCAAATAATCAATGCAAAATGCAATGTAATCTAGATAGAATTTGATTACTGGTCAATTTTATGTTTCCTCCAAAGATTATAAATTGGTATTAGGTACAAGATGATTTGAAGGGCTCATGAAAATTGAAGAGCTTTACTCATGCTTTTATTTTTCGGTGCTTATCAATTATTTAATCAATACTTTTAGCTTGTTCTTGATGTGTTGTGCCTGTGTAGATAAATTGCAACCTTAGGAAGAAATAAAGCTTCACTATCATTACTACAGTAGTATAGTAATGACTTATATGTCTAGAATTTATTTGACAATAATGAAATCGAATTAATACCCTTTACTGGCTTTACATATGCGAAAGACATAAAATTGTACATATTTGCCGTTACCTGATATCCTTCTGCAATATCTACTGTTAATATTGGCACCTTTTTATAAGTAGACCATTTGATAGATTGCCGTAAAACTGGATCCACTTCAACTATATCATATGATATACCGTAATAATCTAAGAAAGCACGAACTTTGCAACAAAATGGGCAAGTCTGATATTGATACAAGATTAATTTCAGACCACTGTCATCCTTTTGATATTGTACCTAAAGAAAACATGATGAAAGTTATAGGTAAATCATTTGAATAATGAAATATTTACACTTTTGGAAGAAGTAATTTGAGGAACTTCCTGGACTATAGGTATAAAGGTATGTTCATTAAGTATATGTTGCCTAGGCTTGTTTCTCGAATGTATTGAATAACCAGTGCCGACTAGAGCTCCCATAGTGATTCCAGCTAGCCCCAATTTAAATATGCTCTTTCCATTTGTTCTACTTTTTGTGGTAAATTGTCGAAAATGATAAAACGATGGGTTATAGTAATTGACCACATTCTTTATACATATGCCACTGAAATGAAAACGGCAGAGTTGGTTCATTCCGTTTGAAATAAGAGACATATTATTTTCATTGCTCAATTCAAACAGGAATTGTATAACCCTCAAATATTTCTTATCTTTACTGCCGGAAGTAGTTCATTTGAATTTTCCATCACAGAATATAAAACTTTTTCAAAGACTGTCGCACAAACTAGGTCTCTGGTGTTTGGTTGGTCGGCAATGTGGCTATAGAGGATAGAGGTAATTAATTATCTTTTAAATCTATGAATTCGTGTTGTCTAGCCATTATAATAATTATGCATAAAAAGTAAAAAGATGTTATCAATTGATTACGTGAGCACTTCCCTCGTTCAAATATTGGTTAAGTTGGATTCGGTTAAATATTTTTCATTTCTCAACCAATTTGATAATGAATTTAAAGTAGTTTTTATTTTTGAAGCGTTTTTAACTTATAATTTATGTTTCGTTATCTGAGAATTCCTTATTTTCTATGAGGTCATTATATTTTAAGAAGATTATAATGATGTTATGACTCAAACGTATGAGAAAAGGAAGAATATGAATGTCGTTGCATTTCTTGGAAATACCTGTCAATCAAGTGTATAATCACTTATCTGCTACACGAGATAATGTTATATATCTGATTGATCTCTGGAATATCATTGTAGGTAGCGTAGGGGAAACTTGCAAATTGTCGTGATTTTATTGGAGTCTTACAATAATTCTCTATTTGCAGAAAATCCACAGGGTATTGCAGTTTTGAGACATTTTTATACAAATAAACTTACAAACAAAATTGGGTTCCTTGCTTATGTCGAATAATACATGTTATTTGTAATCTTACTTCTAATTTGATAAAACAAACTACTGATTTTCGATAATATTAATTTTTGAATAAAATTGTGAAGCAATATTCAGTTTCTTACATATCATTTGAAGGATACAATGATGTTAATGATAAATCAACTTATTTTGCAGAATTGTGGTTTTTGATTACCACCTGGAATAACAGCATCAGGCTTCAGCTATTTGTATGTTTCCAGACCATGTATATAAATAATATTTTGAAGCTATAACTAAAAAAAAGTAGTAGTTAGTATAAAGTTTTATCTTCGTACAATTCCCAACAATTTTTTCGCTGATGCAGCATTTCTTGAAGGGACACAAAAATCGAGAGTGTATTATTGTTATTGTTCAGACATCATCATCGTCATTGAAGGGCAGGCACTTAACACCTAGATGGCTGCTTGATTGGGCCCATTGTGCGCCCCATGATCAGAAGCCTATTCTATTCTATCAGGTTTGTGGCCCGCCAGAAACCCAAAATATTGCTTACGCTGGCTTCCATAAGTTCTTTTGGAAGAAGTTTTGCTTTGCCAAAGTAACGGTGGATGAGAAATATCGATGCTGGACACTCCAATAGGATATGTGAGGCAGTTTCTTCCATCTCTCTGCGTTTCCTACATGTAGGATCATCTGTAATGGCCATGAAGAAGGAATTTGTTTAGATGACAGTGACCCGTGAGGATTTAAGACCCTAATGTCCCTTCTGTTTAGAGAAAGAAGTTTCTTTGAGAGCACACACACTTATTTGGTATAGACAAAGCTTTTTCTGCTCCTTTATTTTGAAGTAGGAACTTCGAGCATGTTCCTTCTTTTAGAAAGTCGAAGAACATAAAGCATGCATATTTCATGGGTTTGTTTTTTAAATTTTACATATTTTTGGGAATACCGGGTTGCTATGTTGGTACCAATTTATTGATTTTCATTTCTCTTGTACACATGTAGTATTAAAGTTTAAGTACACTCGATCATTTACGTCAACATTTATGGGGTCGAGTTTTACTTGCATCCGCAGACAACTGTTATACACTGACCTATATTTTATGATAGAGATCAGTGATAATAAAAATATTCATAGAACATTACTTTGACGGATGAGAATATTTCCAAGTACAGTGATAATTTGAAACAGTAGCAGCAACGTTGAGTAGCAGTAGTTCCATAGTCACTCTTCATTAGATCTAATGCATACATTTATTTCTTACATGCTAGAAAAATGACCTGAATTTTACGTTCTACAAGTTGAAATTTGTTCAAAACTAATCTAACCTACCTAAATGAGTATTAAATATTAAATATTGTTCTGAAATTCTGAATGGTTCGTTATGATTTTATTTCGCAAAAGGAGTGGAACAAGAATCTACTGCTTTTTCTTGAAACTTGATCATGTTTGTTTCAACACTTCAACCTCAAACCGTAATTTACCAGGTTAGAAATTAATTAATTATTATATTCATAATTCTGGCGAACATTGAATGAATGCATTTCCGAATCAGAGCGAAACTGAAAACTTTGGAATTTTGTTTACCAGCAAGTTAGTTTTCTACACAACTTGGAATACCTACTATTAATTTTGGAAAAATACTAAAAAACTCAACCAAATAGTTAATCAGATAAATTTTTACTGGAATATTAAAATAGTTTTCAATATATTTTTATTTTTATGTTTGATAAATTGAATAAAAAACCGCTGCTTATACCATTATTATCATTATATCATTTAAATAACTTAGCTAACCCCTGATTAAAAAAAGTGCAATAACGAAAATCTGGAAATATTTTTTTGCAAAAAATGAACAATGTAAATTGTGTTTATTTTCAGAGATGAAACTTGAGTACTTTCAAGATAAATATATTACTAACTAAACTTGAATAAAATAACTATTAAAAGTTTGTTTTTCACTAATTTAAAATTTAATAAGTAAATGTAACTATAGTTTCGCTAACACCTTAACTTTTTCAAACAAATAGCGTAACTATAGTTTTATTCATTTATTGAATTAGTGAAAATCATACTTTTAATAGTTATTTTATTTAAGTTTACAATGGATTTTCATCACATAATAGCTGATTCTATTCAATAGTACTATCTAGGTAAATAAAAGAATTATCCTTGATTTTTTAAAGATCACCAAATGCATATATTTGAAGAAAAAAATTGTTTTGAATTGAAGTTACAAATATATGAGATGTTATTTTTGTAGTATAAAATAAAAACTAATCCAAGCTAACTATATTAGCTTGTAATGTTACTGATCAATCTAGACTAGTTGTCTGATAAAAGCAAACAAATTGATAGGCAGAATATTAGATTTCGATTCGAGTAAACAACAACTTGCACAGTAATAAAAAACGGGAAATATAACATTAAAATCTGATGAATAACATCATCCACCTTTGCCTCTCTGTAAAGGGTGGCAATAAAAAATATCGCCTAAAAATTTGTGTGTAGTGACACACTTTTAATAGTTATTTTAAGTTTCACTGAAGTTATCTGTAATATTTATATTAAAATATCCAGCTAAACGTACTTCACACTTATCTCTTTCTATAACTTTTATCAGTTTTCCTAAATGTTTAAAGAAATTTTTCTATGTATGACCCATTATTGAATACACAAAAAACAGATTAATTTCCGCAGAACATTCGAACATTACTTTCCTTGCTAGCTTCGCTATATCTGGCCGTTTTTTCTCTACAATGTATTGCAGAGCCCCCATGCTCGTTTTCCCTACGACAGTAAGAAGAAATGAGGTAGAAGCCTCTTATCTCGTAGTTTGAGTTGGTCTTTGTACTTCCTATGTTCACCGAGACATAAACAAATGCAATTCTTTCACCATATGCTTTATTTCATCTGTACAGTTTCCAATTGATTGCAAGTTATAGTTTATACTTGATGAAGTTTACTTGTTTGTACAAAAATTGTTTAATTTTGTTTTTCCTTGGATTTTGCTGGATTGTATAAAAAATGTACCAAAGTCTTCAGGCCATAATTCTGGTTGTTATGGTTGTTTTAAAGGAACTGTTATTATGTACCATTTATATAATATGTCAGGATATTTAGAATAACCCAGTTTTATTTTGAACTGTGTGAAACCATTTTCCATTAGATATTCCTTTATGGATTTTTCGGTGCTTCAGTATTTATTCTGCTGATGTAAACAAGATATTTTTGTTGAGTTCTCGTTGTTTACTACCTGCTTACAAACGTTCTATAAAAAATAGACTATATTTGAGACGTGTTGAAATTATAGCGTAAAGGATTATTATCCCGCCTTGGTTAAATAAAACTATAATTGCTAATATTAAAGAGAAGGCAATAGCTTGGCGCAAATATAAATCTACGAATAATCAGCTGCTTATTGATGAATTTAAAGAACTATGTGCGAAAATTAAAGCAGTTATGAAAATTTTACATACAAATTATTTAAATAATCTCGAAAATAATTTGCATGATGAATAATACTAGTTCGATTCCAGATTCTATTACTTATAATTTCTACTAATCCCAGCACATTGTAAATCTGTTTCAACAGTTTCATCACCAACAATTCACATAATTATCTCCAAGCTATGTGAGCAAGATCTGAAATTAGTCAAATGTATTACTGGTACTGATGGTATTCCGGCATTTGTATTAAAGATTGTTCTCGAGTTTTTTCTCTCTGCTCTGCTATATGTTTAAAAAGTTGTAATATCATCTACATTCCCTGACTTATGGAAAGTTCTTAAAATCTATCCATTAAAAATATAGGCCAATTGCTACCCTCAGCAATATTAACAAAATTTTTTTCGAAATATGCATTCATAAAATCATTTAAGCCCGTGAAAAATCAAATATGTACAAGTCGGTATGGTTTCATAGTTGGTCTCTCTACTACTAGAAATCTAATTGGCATCCATATCAATCAGAGGCTCCGAGTTCGTTTGATCTACACGGATTTTTCCAAGGCGTTTGACAGAATAGACGACGGTATTCTATTATGCAGCCTTTATTATTTTGGATTCAGCAAAGGACTAGTAAATCTCTTTTTCTCTCATATTTGTTAAACATCAGTCAGTATGAAAAGTAACTTGGACATAAGTCTATCCAATTTAAAATTGGATCGGGAGTTCTCCAACCTAAATAATAAGCTACCATTAAATGTATAAAATGCTGCGTTGTAAGTTATGCACGTGAAAGTAATAATAATAATATATAATAATAAGTTTATTTGCATCAATAGATAGATAATAAATAAGCAATAATTACAGAAGCGATATGTTGATCGCTTGTTTGTGATAAAGAAATGGAACTTTAATGAAAACTATGCAAGAACATATATAAAATTAAGTGAGTTTTCATAATATAATATATAATATAAACAATACTATGTAATATAAACAAATGAGGATAAGATGATAATAGTATAAGGGTAAATAATAAAAGGTTACCAATAACCTTTTTTAAGATTCAACTGGTCTTTACTTGTTGACTTCTTCAGGTGAACCAGCTACTGTGTGGCGAAACATGTTTTTTTTAAGTTTTATAGTTAAAATTTATTTTGGAATTTTTTTTCAGTGTGGTGTTCATTTTTAATTGGTAACCTTATAAATTTTATATTATAATTGTGATTATGTAATACCTTATATTTTAAATACAAACTGTCAGCTACCGTTCTTAATTAGGTCGGTTGTATACAAAGACCTTCGTATTACGTTTGACATAATCACATCCTCATACATATTGTTAGGTTTTATATTGCGTAACTCAAGATTTTAATTATATTATATTATACTCACCCTTCAGTGCATTGGAGCGACCTAAGTTAGAATATGCACGTACAGTGTGAAGTCCGAGAAATTCGACAGGCGATTTTTGAAGTTTCTATGTTTTAAAAAGGACAAAGTATATTGTCAGAGGGGCACTTTGCATCAAGACTAACTAAATCGTCTTTCTACAATTGACTTATTATACGTCGTAATTGTTACTCAATGTATTGATCAATAATTGTATTAAATGCCCAATGTTTCTGAAGAAGATTGTATTTCACCTGTTGCTACTCGATCTGTGTCACAATTCTACTTACATACTCATTGCACTGATTTATTAAAGTATTCACCACTGCATACCATATGTAATAGACTCCGATAGTGATGTCGTCACACCCTCACCACTCATTTTTATAAGAATTTCAGTAAATTTGGAAGCTCTAATATTAAATATTATCGCACTAGGAAATACAGGTTAGATTAAGTTAATTTTTTTCATTATATTTTATTTCTCTTATAACAAATACTCAAGAACTTCCAATGCAAAGGTATACTTGGAACATTTGAGAATATGTACTTCATTATTCATCAAAAATTTGAATTAAATATAAATTATAAAGTAAATTTTGATAATTTTCATTTAGCAAATGAGCAAATTATTTAGGTCTAATGCTTCATTCATGTCTAATTATGTTACGTTGTATGTACTCATTTTAAAAGTATGTTCTATATTCTGTGTACTTCCTGCCATTTATAAGGAATTTAGTAGATTCTATTGGGAGTAGGGGTGGCGGCACCTTGGGCAGCCAGACAGAGAGCCTTATCAGATGTAGGCAACCGGTGATACACTCGTGCATGCGCGGTATGCCCAGACAGGTATCGGTAAATACTGACCCTGTATTACCGGCCTGGGTAGACGGTTAGGGTGTGGTCTCGCCTCTAACATCTAGGTGTTACCGGGTAGACGGTTAGGGTGTGGTCTCTGACCGCTAGGGGCCCTTCTGCTATGGTTGTATGATGGAGACCGAGTAGTGGTAATCAGCCTGTATATACAAGATCGTTCAAGGTAGACAGCAAGCAATATGTGAGGTTAGGGAGAACTTCAATGTAAAGCAGCATCAAAATATTTTTCTACACACGGGAATCGAACCCGAGAAATGAAATCCAAAGCCAGCTCCTTAACCGCTCAGCTATGGAGGAATTGAGAACAAGCGATTTTAATGTTGTAGATATAACCGCAGGGTATCCGATTTGAGTGATAAGTGCGAGTATATTGCAGTCTATATGATGCAGGTAATTGTTTTACAATGTGATTCCTCCAACTATGGTCTGGTAAATCTATGTTTTTTTCCAATCTGCAGTCTGTGAACTAGTCATCTGTGTACTCGCATTCTACTGAAATGAATATTTTGTTATCCTACACCGGATTCGAACCCGAGAAATTAATTCCAAAGTTAGGTGGCTTAACCGCCCAGCTATGGAGGACTTGAATTAATCAATTTAAATGTAGTATATAACCTGAGTCACTTCTTCTGAAATGAATTTTTGTTCTACACCAGATTCGAACCCGAGAAATAAATTCTAAAGTCAACGGCTTAACCGCTCAGCTATGAAGGACTTGAGAATGAGTAATTTTAATGTAGTATATATAATCCGAGTCAACTGTACTGAAAAATGAATTTTGTCCTACACCAGATTCGAACCCGGGAAACAAATTCCAAAATCGGCTCCTTAACCGCTGAGCTATGGAGGACATGATAACAATCGTCTTTAATGTAGTAGATATAGCTCCGGTGCACCCTAAGTTTGTCACGTGGGTCTAGCCTAATGTCACCTGTTTCATCTTGATTATAGGTAAAGGTGAGCCTAACCTCATCCATAATAAGTTTAAATCGAAAGAATGTGATTTTTGTGTCACACAATTAGTTTGAAAGTTGAAAATAGTGATTTGCACATGTTTTAACGCGTGATTCATCATTCCAACACGTGCTTCAATATTCAGACACGTGTTCAGACACGTGCTTCAATATTCAGACACGTGTTCAGACACGTGCTTCAACATTCAGACACGTGTTCAGACACATGCTTCAACATTCAGACATGTGCTTCAAGTGAAACAAATATGTTGTTGTTATGATTATCTCTGACGAGGTCACAAAGATCAAGCAAATATGATATGAGATGTTATAATTATACACTAACCTCAATAGTAGGGGACCAAGATTGATTTGATAAGTTTATTCTCTCTCTTCGATATTCGACATTCACCAATATGAGGTTCATTGTGATAGATGTACAAGGCTTCAAAGTGCCTGAATTTAGAATAAAAGAAATGTGTATTACGAATGGGAAACAATCAAGTCACTACCTATTCAATTATCCCAAACCATATAGCGAGTTAGATGAAAACTGTAAGAGACAAATTCGATATCTCGAGAGGAATCATCATTGTATTCCATATGTTAGTGGGTTTATCAAGAATAGGGAACTGATGAATATTTTGAAAAAACATACAGTTGAGATGAATATCGATCGTATATATGTTAGAGGAAAAGAAAAATCGAAAGCTATAAGTCAACTTTTGGAAGAAATTAATGGAGGATCGATAGTTGTTATAGATTTAGAAAATGATGTCAACTGTCCAAAACTGATAATGGGTGAACCTCTTTGTTTGAACAATCATACTTCAAATAATTGTTACTGTGCTGTGAATAATAGCTTACATATTCATAATTATCTTATAAATTTACTACCATTGTAAACCGATGATAATAAATGATATAAATAATAGGTTGATTTTTTATTTCCCTCAGTCTATATCCTGAACTCATATGAGAAACAAAATGATGAAGCTTTGTGGAATTTGTAATAAAAAAGAGATTAATACAAGTTTTATCCCTTGTAAACATAGATTGTATTGTTCAGAGTGTATATTCAATTTAAAGATTATATACTGCTTTGAGTGTGCTGATAAGAGAAAAATAATATCGAAAATATCTATAGATAACTATCGTGGTATTGTGTTCCACCCCTACTCTTCTCCAGGATAATTAAATAGATGTAATGTTAGAAATATATCATTATGAAAAATGTATTCATATAGTATGTTACTTGTACAGTTTGTGTTAACTCTAACCTTACTTCTTGGAACTTTCTCATCGAATATAATATTATATAAGTCTACATTTAATTCTGATAATGGAAGTGCATCATTCAATCATAATTTAAATCGAAGTGATTCCATTCATTTAGAATATGAAAATTTGAATCAACAAAGACCTACCTTTACTATTTTCGCATCGAGGAAAAATCATTCTCCACATCATAGAGTTTCTACCCGCCCTGAACCTCTATCCAGAGAAGAAGAAGTGAGAAATGATTATGAACATCGTATATCTTTTATAAATGTTCAACTCACAACTTGTAAAAGTAGATTGAAAAATTTAACCTTGGAATTATTGGATGTGAATAGTAAATATATATTAGAACGTATATATATCGAGAAATATTGTAAAAGTTCTCCTACCGCCACTACCATTTCTACAAACATAGATGCCCCCGCTAATAATCTTCTGCAAGAGTGTAGATCAGATTTATCTACATGTGTTGCAAACAATCTCGGATTGAAATTTGAATCAGATACTTGGGCATCTAAATATTATGAATGTAATAAAACGAAATCATCCAGTTTGAATATAGTTGACAAAGATAGAAGTGATGTTCTACCTGAACCTGTCCTATCTGAACCAATAAATATTTCAATAAAAAATTTAGAGTGGAATTATATGAGCTGTTACCAAGAGCTGCATCGAACAAAAACTAAATTATAAAATTGCATGTTGGAAGCAAAATTAATTCAACCCGCATCATGAAAAATGATATTCAAGAAGAAATTGGATGATCATATAAATAATTTGAATTTTCTTAAAAACGTACCCAATTATACATATATTACAATCATATAACTCATACGTCTAATTATCTGAAAATAAGTAACTAAGAAAACCAAATATGTTATATAAAATAATTATTATAATAAAAATATAGATAAGGCATATTTATAAGTAATATACAATATTTAATATAAAACTAATCGTTTTCTTCCTCCTCCACCTCTGGAATAGAATGATATCCCTAAGGTAACGTTTTATAATTTTCAATAATATAGCGTTTATTATCAAATGCGCTTAAAACAATTTCATTTTGCTCAATAGTGTAAATATTATGATTATGAGATCTAATTAATTTTTGGGTTTTATTATCGAATTATCAGAATAGACTGATTCGTTAATTTTCAAAATATATAATTTTCCAGTATATTTACAAGATTGAATAAAGTAGGTTCATATATATCGAATTAACCAAGAATTAAACAGTTTCAAATAGTTATTAAACAGCTTAAGAACAGCTTTTGAACAGCTTAAAACAGCTATTAAACAGCTTCTAACAGGTATTGAACAGCTTCAAACAACTATTGAATAGTTTCTCATTAGTTTTTTCTTTTATAAAATAGTTTATAGATGTATGAAATTATCAAAACACTTTCTATATCTTCCTTTATCAATAGCATCATCTTTAACAATACATAAAAATTCATATGGTTCCTTCCAAACAGTATGAACATATATTTTTGAATTCTCCAAAAGTCATATCAGTCCCCACGTGATCATTATATATATGCTTTAAATTTAGATCGTCTTGTGCAATAGAATACTATGAATGAGCATCTAGTTCTATTGAGTGACAAGTGCTCCAAAATTCAGACACGTGTTTAACACATGCTTTAATATTCAGACACGTGCTTCAACATTCAGACGTGTGCTTCAACATTTATAGACGTGTTTCAACATTCGGACAAATTTAACACGTCTTTGATACTTGCTTTTGACAGTTACATGGTAGAAGTGCTCGGACATACACAATATAACATCATCAACTAGTATATAAACAAATGCTTATTAACATATGTTTCAGTATGATTTCGATTCGCCTTCAGGCATGATGAAGATTGTTAAGCAAAAAGACTCGTTGAATATTATGAACTTAGGGTCAAGCATTGAGAATGTTGAACAACCACAACGTCACAGCTCTTTGCTGCCAAATACTCTACGAACAATAATCTGTGGTCCAAGTAATTGTGGGAAAACAAATGTAATGTTATCTCTATTGTTGGATGCAAACGGCTTGAAATTTGAAAACGTGTACATCTATTCAAAGTCTTTACACCAACCAAAATACCAGTTACTGGAGGAAACATTGAAGAAAATTGCTGGGCTTGGATATTTTCCATACACTGAAAGTGATAACGTCATAGACCCCACAGAAGCGAAACCTAATTCGGTAATAATATTCGATGATGTAATGGATGAGAAACAGGACAAAATTCGTTCTTATTTTTCAAGAGGGAGACACAACTCAATTGATAGTTTCTATCTTTGTCAGTCTTTTGCAAAATGTCCAAAACATGGATTGCGCGACAATGCCAATTGCTTGATTATTTTCAAACAGGATGAACTCAATTTGAAACATATATTTACCGATCATGTAAGTACCGACATGTCGATAAATATGGATTCCTTATGATAAACAAAGACTGTGCTATGAACAAAGGACGTTATCGCAAAAGTTTTGATAGCTATATATACATCTAACATGTATATATACTATCATTTGAAATAGACAAACCGCTCAGCATGGACGTGCGTGTGAGTAACATGTTAAAAGAAAAACAACAATTGAAGAGAAAAATTTGGGAGTTAGCAAACGTTGTGAGGAAAAAATATATGGCTGTGAAATTGGGTAAAGCTGAAAATGATACAATTCTAGATAATATGTTCAAGAATGTATCTAAGCCTCTGGAGGAAATTGCGAAAAATGCTGAAATAATCAAACAAAATTCGTTGATTAAGCCTAAAAGTATTGTTTCTACAGCAACACAAATGGAGAACATACCAATCCCAAATATTGTAACTGAAGGGGAAGAATTCGTATATAACCCCCCAGATACTGAAGAGGATGTGTTTACCCCCGAACCTACTATCGACCAGATTCGTGAAGAATTCAGAAAACTTAAGAAAGATAATGCAGCGGCTACAGAGGAGTTTCTGCAACAATACCCCACATTAGCACGTTATTACTTGGAAGGATTCCTATTGGATGATGATGTCAAGAAATACGATGATAGAATGGGATTGCAATATAATTCGACTTTAGATAAATGGTTCATGGGTAATCAACCTATTGAAATTGATAGTGAGAGTAATATAATTATTAAGGGAACTCCGTTCAAGGGTACCACAGGACTGTATAATTTGATATTCTACAGAGATGTTCTACCTGACACCTACACCGTGGAAGATGGAAAAAATTACAGTCAAATGATGGAAATGACTAGTGCCCATAGACGTAATAACGACCCCGCTGATCGAATAAGAAACACTGTAAAATACAAACATGTACTGAAACCTTTGATTAATTCCATTAAAAGACCAAGGTCCAAAACATACACTGGAAATGCATATATCAAAAATGATATGCTTGAATATAACGAGAAACCAATCGAATATGTTTATTGGGATGACGTTAACGAAATTGTAGATAGACTGAGACTTCTTGTTGCATCCTCGCTCGCTGGTAACAATAACCATCACAACGAGATAGTCTCTATAATAGAAGAATTGATAGAGGCTGGTGTAATCGAACAAAAACCGAGTGTAAGACAAATTCATCACAGTTATAAAGATGGTTTCAATGGATAAGTTTGGCAGAGCCTCCTCTTCCATGTGGATATATGATACAAATGTATTTAATAATAATTTCAAACAAGTTCACGGACAAGGATTATTCCTAACGAGTGATGGAAGTTATGATATGGAAAATCGTAGATTGTGCAACGTAAAATCACCGAATGATGATGGAGATGTTGCAAATAAAGTATATGTTGATAAATTAACATACAAACTGAATCTGAAAACGGAAACCAGTCTTAAAGATACCTTCAATGTTAGGGTTGATAATTTGATCAAAGATATCAACAAGGATCTGGATGAACATAAATTAACGAATGAGAAGGTTATTCTCAACATTGATAAACATCTGATGGACATTCAGAATAAATATAATGGAATGGGGATCTATATAAAATCAGAGTATAAAACAATCAGTGATAGTGTGAGGGAAAACAGAAATGAATTGAAAGAGATCAATAACACATTTAACATTGTGAACATGCGTCTAAATGACATTACTAGTAAAGTGGAGGCGTTAGAACGACGGATGACATCTGTGGAACCTTCTAAGAAGAGACCCTCATCATCCACAACAACAACAAAGCAGGGCTCTGTGAAACGTATTACTCCAAATCCTGTGAATATACCCAAAAAATTAATTCTAAACTAGATTTCCGCATTGATAAGATGAGTAGAGAACAAGTTGTGCATGAGCTTCATAAGCCTAGTAGGAAGAATTTCAAACGGCGCAGAACGATCATAAAAGGTTTGGATGATTTGTGGCAAATGGATCTGGCTTAAATGGGTAATTACGCTCGTGAAAATAGAGGATTCAAATACATTTTGGTTATGATCGATTGTTTCTCGAAATTTCTATGGACACGCCCGCTGAAAACGAAATCAGCCGAAGAGGTTCGGAAAGCGGTCAGTTCTATATTGCTAGAAGGACATCGTAAGCCTAGGAATCTGCAAAGCGATCAGGGAAAAGAATTCTTCAATAAACACTTTAACGATCTAATGAAGAAACATAATATCAATCATTATAATACGTATAGTGTGAAAAAAGCAGCCATTGCTGAACGTGTCATTCGAACATTAAAGGAATCGCTCTACAAACATTTCAGTCTTAGCGGGAAATACAAATGGCTTGATATACTTGAAGAAACCACAGAAAAATATAATAAACGTAAACATAGTACTATAAATATGGCTCCAATAAAAGTGACGAAACAGATTGAGAGCGAGATATTGAAGCGATCCTACTCACACATCAAGTTAGCTCTGCCTCACAAATACAACGTTGGAGATGTGGTACGAATAAGTAAGGCTAAACATATTTTTGAGAAGGGATTTACGCCCAATTGGAGTACGGAATTATTTAAAATCATCAAAGTAAAAATTACCAGCCCGGTCACATATCTACTACAAGATATGACCAACGCACCAATCAGCGGCTGTTTCTATGAGGAAGAATTACAGAAAACAAAACAACCCGATGTGTATTTAGTCGAAAAATATTACGAAAGAGGAGGGGTCAACAGTATGTGAAATGGTTGGGTCTAGATAATAATCACAACAGTTGGATCAATAATTCGGATCTCGTTCAATGAACCCATCATTAAACATTTGGAGATTATTAGGAACAAACAATAAGCTGGAATATTATTGACTCGAGGGTATGGATATTATAATAGAACAAAATTCCGTGAATATGAGGGTGAATCAAGAGTGAAGATTATAATATTTGAAACATATATTGTTAAGATCATACTTAAGTCTTTTGTATTGAGAAAATTTTGAAATTAATAAAAAATATTACTTTGAGATCTTTAGTTTTTCTCCCTCCCCTCGTTAAATAACGGTGCAATCTTGAATTCTCATCAGTCTGTATGGAAGCTTACGTAGGAGAAGGTGTTCTCAATACGCTTATAAACAAGCTCCCGTTTGAACTTCATATTCCTGGTTATCAATTCTGTGGTCCCGGTACAAAATTAGAAGAACGGTTGAGAAGAGGAGATTCAGGTATCAATCCACTCGATAAAGCTTGCCGCCAACACGATATTTCATATCTGCGAAACGCTAGTTTGGAAGGACGTCACGAGGCGGATAAAATATTAGAGAACGCTGCTTGGCAACGTGTCAAATCTAAAGACACAAAATTTGGAGAGAGGATTGCCGCTTTCGGTGTGAATAAAATTATGAAGGCAAAGAGGAAATTGGGGATGGGCATGAGAAAGAAGGTTGGGTTCGGAAGTGCAATTGTCGATGGGGTAAGAAAAGTTATGAAGAAAAAGTTTGACCCCACCAATCTGAAGAGAACATCTCAAACAGCGTTGAAAGTTGCACGAAAACAATTCAAAAAAGCAGGTGGTCGGAAAAATGTTCGATTACCAAGAGTAATTCCTATTCCAAAGACTGGAGGATTTTTACCATTTTTAATACCTCTATTTGCCGGCTTATCAGCTGCTGGAGCATTGGCGGGAGGTGGTGCTGGCATCGCTAAGGCCGTCAACGACAGCAAAGCAGCTCGGAAAACCTTGGAGGAAACGGAAAGACATAATAAAACAATGGAAGCTATAGCTTTAGGAAAACAAGGATCTGGTCTATATTTGAAAAAGTATCGCAAAGGTCTTGGTCTATATTTAAATAAACATCCAAAAAACTGCCAGTAAACCTACCCAGAAGACCTCTGACCGATCTCGATCTACGAAAACTAGCAAAAGCTCTGAAAATTCCCCATTTTAGAGGAGTATTTATGCGTGATGAACTGCCATCCAACGGACCATGGAGAAACGAGCGTGGAATAGTTAATTTAGATAGCTCGGACAATGAAGGCACTCACTGGGTTGGGTTTAAGAAAGTCGGTGATAAAGTCTTTTATTATGATAGTTTTGGCAATTTACGCCCCCCTCACGAACTGGTGGATTATTTCAAAAAATGTAAGATATTATTCAATCACGACAATTTTCAGCAATATAACACTTATAATTGTGGCCAGTTATGTTTGAAATTCCTCTCTAATTCTTCAGTTGTGGTCGACTAAAATTGTATTTATTAGTACATAAATACATTGTTGATGAAGTTTTCATCAATCATGTCTCAGACGTTCACTATCACGGGTAAGAGCTCCCGCTTGTCTGTAGATTTTCACCCACCAATAGAACTAGATCCTTATTCATATTATTCTATCGCACTTGTTGGCTTGCATACGTACAATAGCATTCCGAACATTGAAGAAGGTTTTAATAAATTTTATTATAAAAATGTGAAGGGTGAGGAAGAAGTAGTAACTATACCTACAGGGTCCTACGAGTTGACAGACATCGAGGATTTCATACAAAGTGCAGTTTGTGGGGTAGGAGTGAAGCAAGAAGAACGTGACCGGAAATTATCAATAAAATCTAACAACAACACTCTACACACAGAACTAAAGAGTGATTTTGAAGTAAATTTTATTCCTAAAGATAGTATAAGCGAACTGCTGGGATTCAGCAAAAAGAAATTGACATCTCGTGAAGTACATGTATCTGACCGACCTATAAACATAATCAAAGTTCAAACTATTAGAGTGGAGTGTAACTTAACCGCAGGAGCATATTATAACAATAAGTTAGCTCATACGATATATGAGTTTTCACCTCTTGTACCACCTGGGTTTTCCATTGATATAGAGCCGAAGAATCTTATTTATCTACCGATAATCAACAAGACGTCCTTCGATAACATCACACTGAATATTTTAGATCAGAATTGGAAACGGGTAAATTTTCGTGGAGAAGAAATCATTATACGGTTGGAGTTGAAAAAGATCGCAAGAGATTATGGCTTCCAACAATAAATAATAATCCAATACTCACCAGCATTCATTATATGAAAAGAATTCATCTGAGAAGGTTGTTACAGTCGACGTCACTAGAGGACATGGGTTTGGATTTCAGCAATAAAAGACATCTTCATATTGACCATCAGTCATTATCTACAACGAGTTCAAGGGAGAAGGTTGCTGCAGCACTATCATTGGAAAATATAAATTTTTTGAAGTCCCTTGGTTACCATGTCCGAAAAACTTCAAATATTCAACGAACCAAACTTTAATGAAGACATCATTCGAGAAGAAATTCACACCTACTATCCACATACAACATCTTTCGGCTACAGCGATGAAATTGAGATATTAATCAATCAACAAGATGTGTTGGTAGATTTAGCCTCGTCTGCTTTATTCATCGAGGCAGAATTCCAGCCAGAAGCAAGTGGTGATGGTGAATGTACCCTAACTAATAATTTTGGAGCGTTTCTCTTTGAATATATCAGTTATGAATTGAATGGGAAAGAGATAGACAAAGTACGCGATCCTGGTATTGTCAGCACCATCAGAGCTTATCTAACATATGCCGAACACGAATCTGTACCTCTAGCTATTTCTGGATGGTCATATAAGGATGCAATGAGTTCAGTCTACAATAATAAAATCAATTTATGGATACCTCTGAATTTTCTACTAGGCCTATTCATTGACTATAACAAAGTCTTGAGTGGTAAACATAAGCTGCGCTTGATAAGGTCTCGAACCGATAACGATTGCTATACTAATAGCACAGGCACGAAAACGGCTAAAATAAATGTGAAGACGATAGCATTAAAAGTGCGACATGTGTTTCCAAGTGATCAAGTTAAATTTCAAATGTTGGGAAATTTGAGTGCTGAGAAGCCTATTTTGATTCCATTCCGTAGTTGGGATCTGCATGAAAATCCGTTGATGAAGGAGAGCACTCGAGACATTTGGGCTGTTAAAACATCAATCAATTTGGAACGCCCCAGATATGTGATTCTAGCTTTCCAAACTGATCGAAAAAATAATCCTGTTAAGCAAAGTACATATTTCGATAATATAAACTTGCTAAATGTAAAATTATTCTTGAATTCAGAATGTTATCCATATGAAGCAATGAAAATGAATTTCAACGATCAACAATACGTGGAAGCGTACCAGATGTACTATGATTTCCATTCGTGATTGATTGCTCGAAACAGAACGATGCTATAAAGTCATCAACAGTTGACGTTAAACTAGAGATGGAAAGTATCCTGAATTTTCCTAAAAACACCCGCGCTTATTGTATCATCATAAACGATCGTATCATGGAGTATTCCCCGATTAACGGATTAGTTCGGAGTTTAGTGTGAAGAACCAAGTGATGAAGTTTTTTATATTGATTGTTTATATGGTTTTATGTATTTTACAAATGATATTTTGAGGATTAATATTTTTGTATTGAATCTTTTTCCCTCTTATAATAATAATAATAACAATAAATAATTTCTCAAGAAGTCTATATTTTTGATTTTCCCTATGAATATGCTTTCGATAAAGGAAGATATAGAAAGTGTTTTGATAATTTCATACATCTATAAACTATTTTATGAAACCTAACATTGAAACACACACACACACACACAAACACACACACACACACACACACACATACACACACACACACACACACACACACACACACACACACACACACACACACACACACACACACACACACACACACACACACACACACACACACACACACACACACACACACACACACACACACACACACACACACACACACACACACACACACACACACACACACACACACACACACACACACACACACACACACACACACACACACACACACACACACACACACACACACACACACACACACACACACACACACACACACACACACACACACACACACACACACACACACACACACACACACACACACACACACACACACACACACACACACACACACACACACACACACACACACACACACACACACACACACACACACACACACACACACACACACACACACACACACACACACACACACACACACACACACACACACACACACACACACACACACACACACACACACACACACACACACACACACACACACACACACACACACACACACACACACACACACACACACACACACACACACACACACACACACACACACACACACACACACACACACACACACACACACACACACACACACACACACACACACACACACACACACACACACACACACACACACACACACACACACACACACACACACACACACACACACACACACACACACACACACACACACACACACACACACACACACACACACACACACACACACACACACACACACACACACACACACACACACACACACACACACACACACACACACACACACACACACACACACACACACACACACACACACACACACACACACACACACACACACACACACACACACACACACACACACACACACACACACACACACACACACACACACACACACACACACACACACACACACACACACACACACACACACACACACACACACACACACACACACACACACACACACACACACACACACACACACACACACACACACACACACACACACACACACACACACACACACACACACACACACACACACACACACACACACACACACACACACACACACACACACACACACACACACACACACACACACACACACACACACACACACACACACACACACACACACACACACACACACACACACACACACACACACACACACACACACACACACACACACACACACACACACACACACACACACACACACACACACACACACACACACACACACACACACACACACACACACACACACACACACACACACACACACACACACACACACACACACACACACACACACACACACACACACACACACACACACACACACACACACACACACACACACACACACACACACACACACACACACACACACACACACACACACACACACACACACACACACACACACACACACACACACACACACACACACACACACACACACACACACACACACACACACACACACACACACACACACACACACACACACACACACACACACACACACACACACACACACACACACACACACACACACACACACACACACACACACACACACACACACACACACACACACACACACACACACACACACACACACACACACACACACACACACACACACACACACACACACACACACACACACACACACACACACACACACACACACACACACACACACACACACACACACACACACACACACACACACACACACACACACACACACACACACACACACACACACACACACACACACACACACACACACACACACACACACACACACACACACACACACACACACACACACACACACACACACACACACACACACACACACACACACACACACACACACACACACACACACACACACACACACACACACACACACACACACACACACACACACACACACACACACACACACACACACACACACACACACACACACACACACACACACACACACACACACACACACACACACACACACACATAGATTGATGGCAAATTTCTTTTTGCAGATCATTGAAATGGAGAGGGAACGTGGAATTGCGTTTTTTATCAGATTTTATTTTTAATTTATTTTTAATATTGTAATATTGTAAGTGGTTCGTAGGTCTCCTGGGGACGCTTTCCACTTTATTGAAAAAAAAAGCAACGTACCATAAGTTCTACCTCTTGGGTGGTTGGAAAACGAACTTGATCTAAATAAAAAATTTCTTGCTTATATGTTTCCAATGAAATGACAATCGTAATTCGTAAAATCCACCTTGAATGTTCGATATATTTCTTCAAGGAGACTTGTTACGTGAAAAAACATATGAAAAAATGATGACTATTATCGATTATCAGCAATTTTAATTTCTCTAGAATTATTCTACAAATTGTAAACCTAAATTTGAATTTCTCCAAGGATACTTGTTGCGTATGAAAAATGATGTCTCTACAAATCGTAAGCCTAAATTTGAATTTCTTCAAGGATACTTGTTGCGTATGAAAAATGATGTCTCCAAGTCATCCTCTATATACATGCATGTGAAAACAAGTTACATCTACGTTAATGTATACATTTTTTATTAAATATTCTGAATTAGCGAATGTACTTTTGCAATACATTTATTTTTAATTCTTTCCTCCCCTCACCGTTCGAGATATTCCTTAATACAGTCCTGATATTATGCTTACAATTTTGAATGATATGGCACACATGTTCAATTTAATTAAATTCCTAGATTAAGAATAATCTCACTTTCTATAGAGAGTTCAGTAAAGGTCAACAAAACGTTATAATTATCATAAAATTCAAATTATTAATACATATTCTATACATAGCATTCGTTATCCTAGTGCCTGTATAGCTGAAAGAAATATGTTGAACCTCACTATACAAAATAATTCTAACATCTCATAATAATTTGTTTTTAATCTGCGTAATGTGGAGTATGATTTTTCCCCGATGTGAAAATAGTAAAGGTAGGTCTTTGTTGATTTAAATTTTCATATTCTAAATGAATGCAATCACTTCAATTTAAATTATAATTGAATAATGCACTCATTATCAGAAATAAATGTAGACTTATATAATATTATATTCGATGAGAAAGTTTCAAGAAGTAAGGTTAGAGTTAACACAGTTCTTAAGAAAATTCAAATTATTTATATGATCATACAATTTCTTCTTGAATACCAATCTTCATGATGCAGGTTGAATAAATTTTTCTTTCCGACATACAATTCGATAATTTAGTTTTTGTTCGATGCAGCTCTTGATAACAGTTCATATAATTCCACTCTAAATTTTTTATTGAAATATTTAACGGTTCAGATAGGACAGGTAGAGGTGGAACATCACTTCTATCTTCATCAACTATAGTCAAACTGGATGATTTCGTTTTATTACATTCATAATATTTAGATGTCTAAGTATCTGATTCAAATTTCTGAATATTGAAGCACGTGTCCAGAATTACTATTTTCAACTTTCAAACTAATTGTGTGACACAAAAATCACATTCTTTCGATTTAAACTTATTATGGATGAGGTTAGGCTCACCTTTACCTATAATCAAGATGAAACAGGTGACATTAGGCTAGACCCACGTGACAAACTTAGGGTGCACCGGAGCTATATCTACTACATTAAAGACGATTGTTATCATGTCCTCCATAGCTCAGCGGTTAAGGAGCCGATTTTGGAATTTGTTTCCCGGGTTCGAATCTGGTGTAGGACAAAATTCATTTTTCAGTACAGTTGACTCGGATTATATATACTACATTAAAATTACTCATTCTCAAGTCCTTCATAGCTGAGCGGTTAAGCCGTTGACTTTAGAATTTATTTCTCGGGTTCGAATCTGGTGTAGAACAAAAATTCATTTCAGAAGAAGTGACTCAGGTTATATACTACATTTAAATTGATTAATTCAAGTCCTCCATAGCTGGGCGGTTAAGCCACCTAACTTTGGAATTAATTTCTCGGGTTCGAATCCGGTGTAGGATAACAAAATATTCATTTCAGTAGAATGCGAGTACACAGATGACTAGTTCACAGACTGCAGATTGGAAAAAAACATAGATTTACCAGACCATAGTTGGAGGAATCACATTGTAAAACAATTACCTGCATCATATAGACTGCAATATACTCGCACTTATCACTCAAATCGGATACCCTGCGGTTATATCTACAACATTAAAATCGCTTGTTCTCAATTCCTCCATAGCTGAGCGGTTAAGGAGCTGGCTTTGGATTTCATTTCTCGGGTTCGATTCCCGTGTGTAGAAAAATATTTTGATGCTGCTTTACATTGAAGTTCTCCCTAACCTCACATATTGCTTGCTGTCTACCTTGAACGATCTTGTATATACAGGCTGATTACCACTACTCGGTCTCCATCATACAACCATAGCAGAAGGGCCCCTAGCGGTCAGAGACCACACCCTAACCGTCTACCCGGTAACACCTAGATGTTAGAGGCGAGACCACACCCTAACCGTCTACCCAGGCCGGTAATACAGGGTCAGTATTTACCGATACCTGTCTGGGCATACCGCGCATGCACGAGTGTATCACCGGTTGCCTACATCTGATAAGGCTCTCTGTCTGGCTGCCCAAGGTGCCGCCACCCCTACTATTGGGTCAGCGTAAATAAATAAATAGTATGCAATATCAATACATATAAATAGATAGTGTATTGACCCTCAGTAAGCCAGCATTTTTACTCAACTCACTATACGGAAAGTATTGTAAATAATTTTTCGGGATATTCTGTAGTATCATGAAAGTAAGGTTTACATAGTCCTTTATGTCGATGATTTTGAGTGTTCACCATACAGCAAAATATTGAAATAATACATATAGTATAAAACAGAGTTGTAACACATATTATTATGTTGTTAATTCAAACAAACTTTCAATGCTATGGTTTTAGTAGAATTTGATGTTTTTCTACGTGGAGTACGCGAACAACAGCTAGTGAGTATATATTACAATCATACATTTAACAGTATTTAAATATCGATTGTCAGTAGTGTTCAAAATGCTATGTGGGACAAAATAGTATAAAGAACATTTCGCCCGTATAAAAAATACGGGAAAAATAAGCCGAATTTTTTTACATACAAGTCACAAGTTTATCACTTTCAAAACACAGTACGGACAAATATCTAGGTAATTTAGAAGGGATGGAAATGTATAAACGAAAAAGTAATTCATTAAATTTCGATTTATCACCAGCAGAGGCACAAAATATCATTGATTGAACTTATTAGATTCAGAGTGCGATAACTTTAAATTGGAAAATCAAGTCGTAATACAGGGGATATTTTAGTTCCTTTAGACTTTATAACACAGATTCACCTTTTTCTAAACATATTCTAGAAACAGAACATACTTTTTAAAATTGTATTATTAGAGTAAAGGTCTGAAATTAAATACCCTAGAATTTCAATATATGTACATTCATTGTAAAGGCAAAATAAATCCAACTCTAAAATTTCAAGATTTTCTTTCTATTCTTTATACCTGTTTAATCCCTCGCGCGCTAGATGTATAGTGATCCGGTTAATAAAATTAGGCTACGCGCGATACCCGTCGAACGTCCAATGAGAGATAGCGAGTGGGACAATCAGAACGAGTGAAAAAGCATCCCGTTTTGCAACGTTTTGCATATATACTGCATTTGCAATTGTGATTACATCTAGGTTCACCCCTATCCGTTTGAATATAGCATAAATGATGCGGGGATACATGATTGTTACAGATCTTACAAAACACGTCTACACATAAATGCTCTCTCTCTCTCTCTCTCGCTCTCGCTCTCTCGCTAAATACACGATGTTCCTCGAACATTATAGGTGTAATTAAAGTAAAATCATAACCATGAAGTTAGTAAAGATTTATTTTTATCACTCCCGAAAGAAGTCTTCGAGAATCGGAAAAAGAGGAAACATTAAAGTTGACAAAAAAAATGGTTAAAAACTATATAAAATCTTCAACCATCACCTTAAAAGACTTAATCTAAATGCAGTTACAGGGAGAAAAATTGCAATGATCTAGTGCCATTGAGTTGTTAAATGTTGATCCCCATTCCCCACTCAGTAGTAGAAGTTTTAACTGATGATGACAATAATTTGGAAGGTATATTTTTCCAAGATAAGTAGATGCATAGAACTTTTTCCAATTATCCGCAAGTAATACTTTGTGAGGCTACTTATAAGTTGAATAATTTGAGGATGTCACTTCACATCTTCCTGGTCGTGAATAGCAATGGCCATGGAAAGAGTGTAGCAACTTTTTAGAGACTTTTGGCAGGTGAAACAGAAGAGAACATTAGTGACATGACAAAACTTTTCAAACAGCATAACGAAAAATGGCAGGAAATACCATCTAGAAATAATGGAATTGGAATTGTCAAATGCTCATTTGATATTATGTTTATTTCATACGTTGCAGGCCTTTAGAAGCAATATTACTTGTGAAAAGATGAAGATAAATTCCACCCAAACAGAAAATTCCTTGGAAATTTGCAAAAATTAGCGTATTCTAGAAACAACTTGGAATATAACGAGAACTATCACTTCTGGGATTGAAATTAGAAAAAGTTACAAACTACTATAATAAAAACTGGTGTACAAGAAGAGAAGAGAATCGGTTCGAGGTTTAAAAAAACATTACGACTATTAACCATTTAGAGTCTATCAACAATAAAATGAGCGATTGTTCGTGGAACAATGAGGGAAGAACTGTTTCGACTATTCTTTGGTCTCTGGTGTGTTGTGATGGATCAATGTTTCTTTAACGATTACGAAAAGGCGCAAAAAGTCCTTATCGTGCTTGAACATCGCCAAACTCGTCTTTGAAGTTGTTACGCGGTCGCGCTTGTTGTCAACAGAGAGCAAATACAGCGTCCATCTGGCAGATAGCTGTCTCATATTCAAAAATTTATGTAAAATGTTCCGTACCCGTTTGGTTGAGATGACCAGATAACCTCAGCAATTTCGCCGATCGTCCAATATCATACCATGGATTTTATAGAGGATTACTGACGTAACCTCAATTTGACGACCAGAACCTTCGGCGTCCTTTATGATCATACCACGGTCGTATAGACAGGTCTGGCGACTCGTATGTTTGACATGAGCCTCTTACGCGTCGCCAAACTTGTAGTCCCTCGCTCAGCCACTAGGTAGCGCTTGGGTCGGTAAGTGTTACTAAGTATTCTGATTTTGACAGAGGAATAGAACTGTTACTCTTGTCAAAATGTATTACTCACCTTAAAAATAACTTCCCCTTTTTCGTTATACATGACGCACACAAAAGACCTAGTTAAAACGATTTCTATCCGGAATCGCAAGCATCCACTTTTAACGCATTGCCGCATTTCGGCACTTTAAAAACAGAAGTTTGTTGCTTTACATTTTTGTACCACGTTTTGCATTTCGGCTTAATGCACAGTTTCGTTATTTGTTTCTAAAAACGCAGGTATTCCTTGTGCTTACAAGTCAACTGACAGTTGTCAGAGAATATTCCTACATGACGACTTTTGGTACTATGCGACAGTCGACGCTTAGCGGACTCACTTCTCACATAGGAAACAGCTCCGAGTTTCCAGACCTGTATGTACGACCGTGGGTCATACTACCACAACGAAAATCAGTAAACCACTCGTGAATCGTTCCAATCGATGGTGAAGATTATGATGGGACATAATGTTTAAGAAGCGATGCTTTGGTTTGCGTAATATTTTTTCCACAAAAAATAATGTTTAATCAAGACGCAGAATCTACTTTTTTCCATGTTTACAAAAATCTTCAAGGTAGTTTGCTTTCGACGGGTGTCAAAACAGAACTTAATGACATATAAGTCGTCTGAAAATTTTAATGCTTTCTAGTTAAAGATGGTACATCACAAATGTCATATGGGATTTTTGATTGTGGCGCCATCTGTTTTATTTTTCAGGGAGTTTTCACCTTGCCCTCGTATCAAAACGATATTTTTGATGAATCGTTATAGATGGCAGATTCGCATAAAAGAACGCCATAGAAAATTGAACATATCACAAAATGAGATATACCTGCTTATGGTTTTTTTTTCATTCACATACAAAGTAATTCCAGTACTTAATAAAATAATTATAGATCGCTTACAGAAACACAAAGTAACAAGCTGAAGCAAATGCAAATTAATTTCAGAAATAGAAAGAGGAATTAAATTGGAAGGTCAAGAGATTCAAATACCTGTTGTATTATCGGTATCAAGAGAATAGCTGAGAAAAATGTAATAAAGAAAAAATACAATTGTTTGTAAGAATACTGATACTTACCAATCATAATAATAGGTGTCTAATGAATGCGCGATAAATAGTAATTTTATCTAAATTGGGGGGCGCTTCGATTAATAGACGGCGGCCTATTTGACGGCGGACCCTGATGAATAGACATGGCCTTTACAATATGGATAAAATTAGAAGTGAATTGGAGCAACTCATTCAATTTCTTCTTGCTTGTGCAAAACTGTACTTAACATCATAATTCTAATATGTTTAAAAAAATCTATTTATGGAGGCCACAACTATAGAAAGAGGCCCCAATATCACGTCATTTATAATTCTGGAATCAAGTCTTCGGAGAATTGCTGGTTATTAACATTTGAAAGTTGTCTGAAATGAGGAAGTGGAGATGATAGTGGGTGTTGCGGTTTCCCATCCTCGCGTGTGTGGTGTTGTTATTTGTAAAATTACAATTCCAGCCAACACACTTAATATTCCATTCTGAAATATGCCATTGTCCTTTCTAGTCCATTATTTTAGAAGTTTTACACACTTACTGACTGATGACATACTTTGCGCTCAAGGTGTGTGTAAGCTTAGATTCCAAAAAGTGTCACCTTTATTTAGTGCTATGTCTAACATTATTGAAAAAGTAAGGTTCCTCTCGATATACTAGTAACAACACAAACAAAAGTTCCGGACAGCTGTTACACTCTCGGGCTCATCACAGGAACGAGTAGGTTGTGATGTCACTGGTCGACAGTTTTGTCGAGGTATAAATACCGTATTGACAGATTGTTGCAGAAACAAAGATTTTCTAACGCCATCTATCTAGGACTAGATAAGGGAAACCTTATCTTTACATTTAACAAGAGATATTATTTATTATTATATTATATTTGTTGATATTACTTTAGAAAAATAGCTTAAAGGAATTTTTGTTCATTGTTCCAGATTTAGAAAATACGTATGTGCCACATAAAATCGAAAAAATCGTGGACGTCAGTACATTTTACTTTAGCCCAGTGGTAACTTCCAAAGACTCTTACAGTCTAATATTTCCTCCACCCAATATTACAGGAACGTTACATTTGGGACATGTGTTGACTGCTAGCGTACAGGATGCATTGGTAAAATGGTAACTATAACGACTTATCGACCTTTAGTGCATTGAGATTAGAAATTAGATACCAATGAATAATTTGAGACTTATTTATAAAATAATGATCTTGTTGCATGCGCTGTTATAAAATTATAATGTCGTAGACTGTCTTAAAATATTTATACAGTCGAGTGACTACTAGCCTAGTAGTAAAATTTACCGTATTTACCCGGAATTATCAGTTTTGAGTTGATTAAATTTTTTCAAAACTCATAAAATTTTAATCCTGTATTTAGGCGTGTCAGTCTTATTATCCAGGTAGCTCAAGATATTGAAATATAAATCGAAATTGTTGAAAAGTAAAAAGTGACATATGTCAAAAAAATGTAAGTTGTTGTTATCTACGTAAACATTAGAAATAATAGAGTTACTCATTACTCATTTATACATTCGTTAAAATAAATTGTTACAACTGATGTTGCTATGACAGTGAAGCAAAAGGATGCTCCTTAACAAAATTAATCTTGACTATTTTTGAGTTGATGTCTGTGTGAGCCAAATACCTTTAAAGTGGTTAACATTGGAACTGTGTTGTTTTTGGGCGCGGTATAGCCTCCGTGCAAAGGACATTTGGTACCCATCTTAAGGTTATCAAATGGTCAAATGTAGTCTATAGTACTGTTTGTATCATTTAGACAACTGTAATTTTCTGACTATAAATATATATACATCTGCAGAAATGTCCGAAATTAATATTTTAAAATATAAAAAAGTCGTCGAAGTAGTGACGTTACATTTTCGTGTCCCTCGTCGAGGATATATTCCTAAAATCTATTGGTCATGGACCGATACTTTAGTACAATTAATTACTCTGTGGCATCATGGAAGTAAGGTAAAACATTAAAATAATACATAGAGTTGTAAAGCACACGTTGCCAATTCAAATAAAGTTTCAATGTCATGTATTATTTTTTAGCTTTAATTTATTGCTAATCATTATCACAATCATACATTTAACCTGCAGAAGCTACAAAAAATTGGGGTAACAAAACAAGGGCGGGGGAGTTAGTGATCTACGATTCGGTTACTCCTTTTTCCTATTGGAACTGGTAATTGGATACGATAAACTCTGTTTTAAAACGGCATCGAAGTTTGACCAGTTCTTCGATGGTTGAGGAATACTTTCAAAATTCTGTAGAAGGAAAGAATGAAAATAGCCACAATACGAGGTGGGGGAAGTCACCTAGAAACTAGAAAATGTATTATTGTGATATATATTCACTAGCTTTCGTAATAACTAATAATATAATAAATTAAAGCTAAAAAATTATATTCTTTGTCATGACATTGCATTTTTATTTGAATGGACAGGTCTTTTGCAAGGTGTACTGTTAAAATCATTGACATGAAGGGTTATATTAACATTGCTCTCATAACAGGTACCACAGTGTAATAAATTTAACCATAACCTATAGTATTGTATTGTATTGCGTTGGGGATCTTTGCTCACTGTTACCTAAAAGATCTATTGTGTCCCCTTCTGCTTCTGCGCCTTTCAGGACATCTCAGCGGCTATAACAGTTCATCCAACTCTGTGGCTTAAAGAAAGTTCAGTATGCCGGATGGCTTCGCGTTAGGTAAGTCTCCTTCTATTTGGTATGCCCCAAGGTATCGTGCCCTTAGGTTTTGCAAGGTAGTGTATTCTGTGAGGATGTGGATGGAAGTTTCGTCCTTCTCTTCGCATAACCTGCACTCTTATTCTTCTACCAATCCTAGTCTTTTAAGGTGTCCTTTCAACTGGCAGTGCCCTGTTAGAATTCTCGTTAGTATGCTGAGTTTATTTTTACTATCCAGTGGTGGGATCGTTTGTTGTCTACTTCTTTTTTAAGTTCTTCCAGTATTGTGCTAGTGCTTATTCCGCAGAAGGGTTCAGGTCCCACAAATGGTGTTTCGGACCCTTATTTTGCGAGATCGTCTGTTTTTTCGTTACCCTCCACCCCGGTGTGTTCCGGGACCCTGCTGAGTTCATTTAATTTTTCTAAGCATTTCCATACAATTTTGGAGCTGATTACGTGGGAGCTCAGCGCGTTGATGTCTGCTTGACTATCCGACATGATGACACTTTCTATATTGAACTGGACATATTTTCCTATAGCGTGAATCTCTGCTTGGAAAATGCTCGAAGATTTACCTAAGCTTTCAGAGTATTTGGTTCCAGGCCCATATACTCATATTCCAGTTCCTTCTGTTGTTTTGGAGCCATCAATGTACCATTTGATGGCCTTTCTACTGAGTCTTGGGATGGTGTTTTCGTCCCATCCATCTCTCCGACTTCAAGTTCTTTTACGAAGCTATGCATTTTATCCATCTCATCTTGGAGCTTTGCTGGTTTACAGGGAGGGGTCCATATTTCCGTATGGTGGTTTATTCTGGAGTCATTCTACAGGTTGTCCTTATCGCCATATTCTTTACTACCATATGGAGGGGTGTGATGCTAAGGATTACTTCTATAGCAGCCGTTGGGCATGTTTTCATAACATATGTTATTTATATACAGGCTAGTCTTTGGTTTTTTGATAGATTTATCCTTGAACTAGCCCGGCTGACCACTGACCCATATGTGATGATTGGTCTCACTATTACTGTGTACATTCACCGCAGGGTCCTAGGCTTACATCCCCAATTTTTCCCCGCAAAGTTTCTGCACACCATTAGGGATTTTGTAGCCTTGGTAGTTACTACTTTTTCATGTTCACTCTAGAGGAGTTTTTTTATCTAAGTAATTTCCAGATATTTTACCGCTGATCCACTCAATAACGATCTCAACCCATTCGATAGTTTTGAGGTTAGGATTCCTATTCTTTGTAAAGGCAACTAAAGTGATTAAGGTGAGGTTGACGTTAAGTCTCATCGATTGGCACCATTCTTAAGCATATTCAAGGGATCTATGAATTATGTCGCAGAGGACGTTCTCGAACTAATCTCTAACGAATATGACTCTGAAGAACTCTGACAGAGTATGCCGAGGTCAGTCAGATCAGATCGCAGAGCAGTCTGTCTACAATTAAGCTCCACATAAGTTGGGATGCAACTCCCCCCTGTGGTCATTCTCTAGTCTTGCAGATGGAAGTAGTTGCCGTATTTTTGTCTCTGCTATTCTGGAAGAGATCAGTCTCGACAGCAAACTGATTGTCGTACTATCTACTCCTCTGTATTCTAGTGCTCTTTGAACTGCTTCATGTGATATATTGTCAAAAGCCCCTTCTATATCTAAAAAGCCATAAATTATAGTTTCTTTATTCCCCAGGGCATCTTGAATTTCCTTTGTCAGTTGCACCAATTCGATCACCGTAGATTTGCTCGTTTGGTAAGCATGCTGGCTGGCGTTGGTGCAGGGCACCCGTTTCAAGATTTCTGTTATGATATAATCACCAGTTGCTTTCTCCGCCGTTTTTAGGACGAACTATGTGAGACTGATTGGTCGCAGATATTTGGGGTGTGTTGTGTCCCTTTTCCCATTTAAGGAATGAAGGTGACCTTGGCCTTTCTCCATATCGAGGTTATGTATCCCAGTTCCAAACTAATTCGTCTGATGTTTACTATGTGTGGTAGAATTTCCCATTACCCTCGCTGAAGAAGGGCGGGGAACATTCCATCAACTCCGCTGGATTTGAATGGTTGAAAGCTGTTCATCGCCCATATTATCCTACTACTGCTGCATATGTGCCTGGCCATCGATGTAACTTCTCTGGTAGGTCTGTTATACTGTTCTGGTGTTTGCCCTACAGTGTTAGGTTCGCTCCCAGGAAAGTGACGTGTCTTGTAAAAGTTGAGCTCATTCCTTCTCAGTTTCTGTATAACTACCATCTGGTTTCTTCAGTGCCATTGCGGTATCGACTCTGCTTTTTGCCATGACTTTATGCAGTCTCGATGCAGCAGGTGTAGATTCGATATATTCACAGAATTTTCTGAAGCTGTTTCTCTTAGCCTTCCTTAATTCTTTATTATAGGTGGTGAGTTTCTCGGTATAGATATGCCAATCTCCGTTTCACTAGGCTCTATTAGACAGTTTTCGTGTTTCCGATTTTAGTTTTGCCAGATGATTATTCCACCAAGGTCGTCCCAATAATTTCTGTTTCGTTGTATGGGATGGGGCGACTTGATTCGTACGCATCGAGTATTTCGTAATTTATTTCTTTGAGATCCTTTTCCATTTCTAGGTAGTGTCTAGCCTTCCGATTCTAGATACGTGATAAATTTTCCGATTGATCTTTTTTTCCCAATCCATTTTTCTAGGATTCCTTCTGAGGATTGGCTCAGGAGGGTCAGTCTCTGACGTAAACACAAGTATTCTGTGGTCTGATAGAGAAGGTTCCCTCGACACTCTCCAGTTTATCACTAGATATTTCAGGCTCGGTGTACTTACTGTGATATCTATTACATCTTCCCTTACCCGTATTACAAACGTTGGAGTATTTCCTATGTCATGTACAATAATGTTCCTTTCAAAAATAAATTGTAAAAATTGCTCACTTCTCTGGTTAGTGTCTGTGCTGCTTCAAATCATGTTGTGGGTATAGGCGTTACATCCTAGCAGTAGTGGCAGATCCTTCCTCTAAGTATCTACGGACTTCTGGAGGATGTACACACCCTTTTCGTGCCATATAGCAGGAAGCTATAATAATTTCCTGCTGCTTCCTCCTGAATTCCAGGTGGGCTCCTCGATATGGGACGAGGTCTCTTGTCATTGGTTTTAGTTTTTTCTGTGTTCATAGTTGAACCCACGAGTAGCTAGGGAACTAGAAGGTCGACTTCTGCAGTGCCCCGCGTGCAGGAGCAGCCGGAGGTCCCCAGGTCTCCAGAGTCCGCATATTCAAGATAAAGCTTCCCCTTTACCATGAGGCCTTCGGCATATGCTGTTCCACCTCGACTTAGGAGGATTTTTATTGTGGTTCCCACCCACTTGGCCGTCCGGTTAAGGCAAGCTTCCACATCCATTGATGGGTGTGATGGACCCGGTATCAAGCAGGTTTTCATGGAAGGATCGTCGCACTGTCGCGACAGATCTTCTCCTGATAGCTTTGGGATTACTGTGTCAACAAGGTGCAATGTCATATGTCGAAAAACACAAAAACTATATCGGTGGTGTCATCTTTAAAATTGTTAATGTCGGTCCCTTCTGCAGGTTGAATATTAGATTTGATTTGAGAAACTGAAGATAGATGCCAAAAACACCTTTTGCGAAAACAATACAGTTCCTATTTTCACCACTAAAGCTATTTTCATATTTTCACATTCTAACGACCAATAGGAACGGAATCGTCTCTACTATGGGTTACGCACACACTCACGCACACAGAGACATCATCGCAAAAATGGACTACATGAATTCAGAAAGGATCAAAACGCAGAAATAGCTGACAGGAATAGATAGTGGCTTCGCTATGTTATTCAAGACTTAAATGCATCTTGCATTTATCAACGTGATGCGAGATACAATGTCTAAAATATCTGTAATATGAGGTAAAGGATATTTGTTATCAACCCATTTTTCAGTGAGTGATCTGTAATGTATCACCATTCGGTATTTTTGTTCTCCAGAAGTGTTCAGTTTTGTTGGTATTACAATAACTGGGCTGCTCCAACGAATGTGTGAGGGTTGATTTATATCGTTGGCCAATAATTCATCTATTTATTTATCAGCTTCTGCCTGCTATGTGTGAGGCATTCTGTACGCCTTTTTAAATACAGGATTTCCGTCGTTAAGTTTTATTTCATGTTTCATCAGTTTCGTAAATGTTGAAGGAAGCTGTTAATGAAATATGTCTCGATATTCGTAGCTGATGTTTCTTATTGTTTATTCTTATTCGTGATTCAAATGATTCAATAACAATTTTTTTTAGTAATTTGTCGATTTCAGGACTTATTATTCCCTCAGAGGAAAATTTCATCTGAGGTTATATCATAGTCGTCAGTTTCAGAAACGTTTAATGGTTTCAATAATTATTTCTTGTAAGGATTTCTGTACTATCTGTTACAGTAACCAAAGCTTTGTTATTATTAATTTTAACTAAGCATCGAGGAATGTCTATACCTTTATAAAGTAAAGTACATTCTTTTTCAGATCAATATTTGATCCTAAATGTTTCAATAAATCCATACCAATTAATCCGACATGTGTGGGATTGAATTCGAAAATGTAAAAATTGAAATATTCTTTTGTTGTGAACAATTTTGGGAATATGTGCTACTTACTTGTGATATGTTCTCTGATGTGCCGTTTTAATTTTTGAAAGTTGTTCTTGGATATACTAATCATAATATTTATCAACTGCCAATTAGTTGAAACTCTTAATTTCTCAATTACAGTTCTGAGTAAAAATTCATCATGTGGATTGTTTATATCAACCCTATCTGAAAATGTGTCGATCAAATACTCGCTAGATTGCTGAAAATAGCAGGGGTAGTTGTCATCATTCTTCTAACGGGACTTCGATCTCTTATATTACTTCTAGTCATAAATAATTTTTATATTGTATTGATCCGAGTTTTGATTTATATTTTTGATTATAAACTATCAATTTGGTTTGAGAATGAGAAAATTACGAAAGTGAAATTTTATAATGTAACTTGCATTATAGATCTCTTCTGTAGTTTTCCTTTTCGTTTTATTTTGTTGCCTTCTTAAATACGAGCTACGGCGATGATTGTCCTAGACTCGCTGGAGCGTTGCCACGGTTCGTCGATGGTTGGATTTCACGCTGAGCTTGGTTTCTTAGTTTAATCGTTGAAACGAACTCTACTTTTTCACGATTTATGTTGAACTAATAGTACCAAAATATCCTGTGCTGCGCCAGTTTTGTTGTCGTAAAGATAAAAAGTCTTTTTAAAAACAGTTTATTTGATTATAATGTAACGGATAAAATGTGAAAGTAAAAAATACTTGACTAATAATGAATTCAAATCTGCGAACGCAGCTTCTCACAGTCTAAAATCTTATTGTTCTAGAAGAATCTGAAAAAATTATCCCATCTTAGTGTAGTTGACGAAATTATGCAATATTATGTCAGTTTCTCACCATATAAGGTTGTACGTGACACCTTTCAAAATAATTTAAATCGTTGAGCTAAATTATCATGTAGATTTGAAGCAAATAGTAATGTACACTATTTTTTTTTAAATTGGGAGTGTTCTGACTCCGAACTCTCTATCCGGAATAATCATGCCCCACAACATTCTAACAAAAAACTGGCTTTAATTGAATAATCACCGAAAATGTCACCAACTCGTACAGTATAAGGATAAGCATCGGTTTGAAGTGTTATGTCACGCCGTTCCCTTTTTAATCGCAAGTATTTAATTGGAAAAGTGTAAAAAAATATTTTAAGCATTTTAATCATGTCTTGGCATAAAAATTCATTTTAATTATGATTTACCATAATACGTTGAATTATTAATGATTTATTGTTCTGTTAATTAATTTTTTCATGTACTGACAAAATTTTAAAATATTGTTATCACATTATAATAATTCATTAAATTTAAATTTCACCAGGGTACAATCATAATACATAGGAAAAATATTATATTGAATCAAGGCCTACTAATTTCAATCTGATATGAATTCAAAATTGTTGAATTATTACTATATGTGCCATAATTTCAATTTATCGACATGTTATTGCATCTGGCCCCAATCTTATATACCATTTTTCATTAAAGCATGCTACTATAATAATTTAACTAATTATTATTATGTACATAAGTTGTATTATCGAATTAAAATTATGTACATAATTTTAATTCAGCTCATAATTAAAATAGGGCAACAATGCAAATGTGTAACATTTCATTCTTGGCAGGACATGTGTGATGCCAAGTGTACCGACTTTTTTACTTATTGGTGTGTTCCACTGGGAGCACCAGATTATTAAATTACACTCAAAACTATAAGCAACTTGTTTCTTATTAAAGGTATTTGAGAAATCATTTGTCAATAAGAACAATCAGAATATTTTACTTTCCATGAATGTACAAACACTTTTATCCTATGCTAACTTGTTCTTGTATCCTTCTGGTTTTACTATAAAACTATTGTTGTCTAAAAATGCATATTGCGGTCTATCTATCCAGAAATATCATGCAAGAAGTACTGTAAGGAATTGAATACAATTTCAGACTAATATGTATTAGTCCGAGTGTATAATGACTTTGCCAAGTTTGTATCCTTACTACTTGGAGTTGTTTGTAAAAAAACTTTTTCGGCAAATAGTGAGATTTATAAAAATATGAGAACTAGAGGATGTGGTCACTTAAAAACACCATTACACAAACCAACTTCCTACCAATGTGCTAAAGCTTATCATTGCCTACCCTAAACTATCAAAGATTGTCATTCTATATTGGGTTTTAAGAAAGTGTTTGAAACAGAAAATTGCTTTTATCCATATGAAGAATCTATAAATATGATATTTAAATTTTATTATTTACTCATATTATTACTTGTGTCCATATGAAACAAGGAATAAATTTAACAACCATCTTGCCTAAATACTCCAAAAGCTTAAGCCAAAGATAATTGAAATATAATAGATCCAAATTCTTTAATTTAATTCCAAATGACATAAAAAATATTATTAATTCAAAATATTTCAGGAAGCAATTGAAACAATTTATTTTTGAAAATATGTACTTTATTTAGTTGATAAATTCATTATAAATAATCGGAGACATACAATACTTAATAGATTTATTAATGTTTATTTTGTTGTATGATACCGAAATTCATAAACTCACATATGAACAACACACTACCCATAAAATACACTTTCATACCCACACACATTATTTAAACAAAAACTTATATCTTATTTACTGATATGAAACAAGTACCTTAGCACTTACAGATATCAGTATCGTACAAAATCAATATTAAGTAATGTAACAATAGAATAAATTGTAATAGGTTTTGTGAGAAGTAAATTTTATTGTTATCAAAGTTTATTTAAATATATTTTATAGATCACTTTGAACTAATTAATTGTCCTAACTCATTTGATTTATAAATTTGTTTTAATTTTTAATATTGCATTATTATTAATATCTATCCTACTTATTGCTAACAACGCTGATATTTTCTATGAATTATGGCAACAAAGAATTACACCGTTAAATTTTTTCCGTATTTTTATTATCTTAAAATATGATAATATTTAGGCGAATTAACAGTTTATGACGGCGTTGAAAAAGTTCGAAATTTAAATAATCGAATTCTGTATAATTTTATTCATATTATGAGTAATTGGATTATGGAATTTTATCGTTAGATACATTTTTTATGATACTAGAAATCAAAACAACATGCCATTTACTATCTTGCTCAAAGGTTTCTGTACACTATTTTTTAGGAATCAAATGAAAGGAATATCAACGATATGGGTGCCTGGAATGGATCATGCCGGTATTGCTACTCAAGTCGTTGTGGAAAAAAAATTGTGGAAAGGAGAACGAAAAACTAGACAAGATCTTGGCAGACTGAATTTTGAAAAGAAAATTTGGAAATGGAAAGAAGAAAATTCCACAGTCATAGGTAAACGTTAACATTTGTGAAGATGAGCCTTCCTTATTCAACGTCCATATCATATTTCCCCAGAGCAATGAGTGAAACTTTGCTAAATCACATAATAATAAGACCCAAATGCAGTTTTTCAACATGGGCTGGACATGAATTGAATTAATTTATTGAATAAAATTGATCAAGTTAATTATTTATTATATTAAATTAACTACTCAATTAAGTACATGTTATTTTTACTATGCCTTTGAATCATTAAGTCTGATGCTTACACTCTCAATTCACCATAAGGAGAGCTTGGCTTCAAAAAGCAACAAAGTCATGTAGTGTCTAATGTATTACGTGAAATCCAATACTTAAAATAGTTCGCCTTCTGAAGTTTTTCAGGAATAAATATTCGTTTTGGGGCTACATAAACATTTGATATCAAATGGTTCACTGGCTTAAGGAACCTTTCTCGCGGAATAATCAGGCAACCCATTTCCTCTAATAATAGAGAACCTTGCTGATTTTCTGAGAAAAAGCTTTAACTACTGATGACTTTTTAGGCGAGCAGCTCCGAAGATTAGGCTTATCTTTGAACTGGGATCGTGAAATGTTTACTGTGGACTATAATCATTCGCAAGCAGTTAATCAGGCTTTCATAAAATTGTACGAAAAGGGGATGATATATAGAGAAGATGCATTGGTTAATTGGTCTTGCTCCCTCCAGTCTGCTATATCTGATATTGAAGTCGACCACGTACAGTTGAAAGGCCCCACAAAATTAACTATACCAGGGTATGAAAAGCCAGTCGAATTTGGAAACCTTGTGCATGTTGCATATAAAATTTGCGATTCAGGTTTGTATTAAAACAACATTTAGGAACAAATTTCTATGTAATTCGAACCATATGATATAAATATAAAAAACACAATTTAGACAAAACAAAAGATGCTTAAAACAGAATTGCACAGAACAACAATGAGGGCTTGATATCCCTTATGTTGATGTTATATTATAATATTCCTATATGAATAAACGCCAATTCCGTTTTCGGATTATGTTCTTGCAATCAAATAGAGATGATCTGATCCTTTGCATGACAAAACAGTCCTAATCCGCCTGAGCAATTGACCAGTCTACCTTATGTAAGGAAAATATGAGCTTCAATTAGGACCGGTAAAATTTCTGTTACCAGGAATATAGAATAACAAAAGTTATTCATATTTCAGAATGTACTACAAAATAAATAATAATGATAATTAATTATCCAAATTCAATTTAATAACCCAACTGAAATTAGTACTGTAGATGTAAATATATATTAATGACAAATGGAAATATACAGGGTATTTCATAAAATTATTTTTTGGAATGAAATTTATTTATTTATTTATTGACGGCTAAAAACCATTATTTGTAGAGACTTAATATGTACACAGGTCAGAATTTGAAAAGGCATAATATTATTCAATATATTAGCTAAGGTATATGAACAAATTCTAAAAAAATCTTCGTTCTTCGCTTCATCAATTTTTTAAACAAATATAATATATTATCGCCTAAACAACATGGTTTTAGAGAAAAACGTTGCACACAGGATGCATTGGCAAACCTGAGCAAATTAATATATAACTCCTTAGATAAAAAGAAAAATGCTTGGTGAAATTTGTCGACCTTACTAAAGCTTTTGACTCGTATGCAATGATCAACTTCTCAAAACACTGGAAACTGTCAGATTCAGAAATATCAAACTGAAATTGTTGAAAAATTATTAGTTAGTCAACAGAAAACGATGTACAAGAATTAAATAACTCTGATAGTGATTTTCATGAGGTGGAGTATGGTGTACTGCAGGTTACAGTTTTTGGACCGATACTTTTCACGATATACATAAATAATCTGTTTTCAAATTCCAACAACTAGTAATTTAATAAGTTACGCAGACGATACAGCCTTATTCTACTCTGCACAGTCATGGAATGATTTGAAAGTTCTAATGGAAACAGACTTCATACACATAAAAAAATGTTGAGGTAATAAATTATTAACAATTAATTTAGATAAAACCCTATATTTACCTTTTCATCTAACCTTATCTACATCTCCAAATTTTTGTTGTCTCAATATTAGCAATGAGTTTGAAATATTACCTACGATTGAAGTCATTTACCTGAGGCTTAAAATCTACGCGGGAATTCTCACATAAATTATGTAACCAATAAAGTAAGAAAATTACTTTATACGTTCCGAATTCTCAATCAATTTTAAACATTTTATTAGAATTATATATCACTCACTAGCTGCTCCTCATTTGTGTTATGGTATAATTACATGTAGTGGTGCTCTTAATACTCATTTTTGAGAATATGTTACAAAAACGAAATGAAAGTGACAACCTATTTCATGAAAGATGAACTATGGATCTAATATCTTTGTTTTATTGTAATATAGCATGTAACCAAATGAAGGATTGTAAAAACTATCCCGTACATAGTTATGACACACAACACCGCACTAATACTATAATAGCGAAAACCTATGCAACTGCTGCTCGGCGCTCTTTCATGTTTTTTTTTTACTAAAGAAAATTATAATTTGGTACCTAATAAATTCATAAATTGTGTTTGTTTATATTTATATATTATGTATTTCTACATACAAGATCCATCTCGGACCTCACGTGGCATTTTTCATATCTTTATTATATTATTATTATACTATGGTACACTATATTTTTGTCTCATAGATGTTGGTATAATTATTATTTTATAATGCTTTCAAAGATTTTACGTATTGTGCTTTGTACAGATATGTTCCTAAAGTTTTTTATATTTGATTGATGAGAATTTTTCTGCTGCTTAAATTTATACGTGTGATATTACATTTGCGACCTGAAAAACACTGTTGCCCTTATGATTCAATAAAATACCATGATTCCATTTGAAAAACTGAAGGTGGATGTCAAAAATACTACTTAAAACGTGACTACCCCGCACAAAATTAATACACTCCCAATTTTAACCACTTAAGAGAGCGATATGTAAAATTTGAAATATATACGACCAATCGTCTCCACAGGTTTTAAGCACATACGGAACGATGTTAAAAATAGGATCGATTCAGAAATGCTTAAAACTGATATATCCTCGAAAATCCGGAAATTCTTTTTTGCCCCGATTACAATACATGCCTTTATACCTCGCGAGCGCGCGTGTGTGTGTGTATTATTTTTTTGCGTGGGTAGGTGGAAATCTTCAAAAGACGCTGTGAAGCCTGCGCTTCACAGTGTGGAATTTCTACCCACTAAAACCACCTCCCATTACGTCCCAGCACCGCGCGGGATCGCTGTCAGACATTACCTCTCGGGGGACAAAATGGCTGTTATGCGGTTTCTTCTACGCCACGGGCTTGGCCTTTTTCCTCGTTGTCTGTATGAGTTCATACAATACGATGACCGTACACCGCATTCCAGGTGGTCTGTTACTCAAGCATCTCCTCAACGATATTCTCCGAGGACAACTGCTGCTGTAGATTGCTGCAGGATTTCTCGCGGTCCGTTGAAACGCGGACAATGGCATAGAACGTTCTAGGATACTGGTCGGCAGGTCGGGCACAACGCGTCATCGCGTCACAGGTCCTGTTGCACGATGTAGTGATCTACCTCTCCGTGCCTTCTCCTGGTCCATGCGGCAACATCTGGGATGAGGCGATGAGTCCACCACCCCCTGCTGGATGCCTTCCAGAACCGCTAACATCGCTGTCCTAGCGCATCCTGGACTATGGTGCGTCGATGGGTTGCTCCATATTCGCCCTTGCGCCTGTAGATCTCCGCTTTTTCCTCCAATATCAGATGGATTATATATTATATAGATATCGGCGATAATACCCACTTCATCTTTCGAGTGCGATATGCGCGCTTCTCGTAGGGCACACCTACGGTAATTGGCGTTCGTACGACGCCACCGCAGCTGCTGATACCCATATTAAGACTGCGTACAGCAACGTGGAGCTGACACCTGTGGAGAGTAGCCTTCGGCGACTCCGAGTGGGTCCTCCAATTTTGGGCATAATTTTGGCCAGTGCATTGACCACTACGGCTGCTCTCCTGCTCACCATACTCAGATGTTCGTCAACCGCAGCCTGACATCTATGTGGACTCCAAGGTATTGCAATGATGGCTGAGAAGGTATTGCACCGGCGGATTGTGGCGACTCCCTCGTTCGTTTTCTGTGAGACTTATTCCAAATACTTGGTAATGACAACCACAGCAATATCGCCTGCGAAGCCGACATTCTTTGTCCCTGTTGACATGGGCAACCTCAGCATCGCATCGTACATGATCTTACACAATTAGGGTCTAAGTACAGAACCTTGTGGGACGCCTCCTGTGATGTTGTAGGCTTTGGGCCCCTTATCAGAATTTTTCAACAGTATCCGTTTGCTAAAGTAGTTTCTGATCATGCTTGTAACGAACTCCGGGATCTCGCATCAATTTCAGCGCCTCCAGAACCGCTATTTCTTAATGTTCATTTTAATGAACATTAAGAAATAAGTCCTTTTCTATTGTTCTAACAATAGAAAAGGAAAGAATCCGAAATGTATTTTCATTGCTAAATATCAATATGATACTTGTCACATTTTTATTGGATGCTCTTATTTTTTTAATGGCAACTTCGATATTGCACTGTGTTTACAAGCAGAGCATTTTGTGAGTTGTTATGCTTTTAATTTTGTGTATAGATTCCTAAAAAAAATATTTATCACTTTTTATGCTACATCTTAACAAAATTTAGAAATTCAATTATTATTTTCACACATATGATTGGCAATTCTTTCTCACTCCCGAATGAGGTTGTGAAGATTTGAATAGGTCCAAATTCCATATTTCTATTAATGTCCACTCTATACCCTAGATGTATCCAGGGTTGTTTTCTTATAAATTGGGCATCTTCGCTTGAAATAATATTAAATCTTAAAGTTATAATGGAAATGTCTATGAATAGCGATTTACGTTACAACGACGGGAAATTATTTATTCGAGGCTTGGAACGAGGCTGGAATTTATAAATGACTATTTTAATAGTAATTCACTAAAACTGTTCACAACTGTGGATACACTATAACACTAATAAGTACGATGTTATCACCCTTATATACTAAAAATACAATTAAAGTACTAAGGAGCTTTCAGCTACCAAATAGTCATCATCAGAGTAAACTTCAATAGTATTTTACGGCCATTTGTCATAAAATGTTTTATTTAAGTCTATTTTGCTAATATAACTAATTTTAATCTGTACTGACAGTTACACATTCTGTCAAGAGACTTGGACATTGCATCTTGTCCAGGTGACGTAAACTGGGAAAGAATTTAATTTAAAAGCACCAAAGCAATGAGTAAATTGCTAGGCAACAATCGGTCTAGCGATGTAATGTTCCACTTTTCGGCCATAAATTGATGACGTAAAGTTGAATTTTCCAGACAGTATCAAATAAAAATTATTTCCGGCACGAACCTAAAAATCTTGTGTAAATTCTTTTCATATCTAGTTTAAAGAATACAAACATTTAAAACTGGCAGTGTGGAAATTTTATTCAATGTAGAATGTTTCTTTTACATCACAGTTTATTAAAATGATACAATATTGAATTTCGAATAATTATGATCACGTCGTAAATCACAAATTTCGAGAATTAGCTTATATATACATTCAACATTTTCTTGTAATTATTGATCAAATTGAATATTGTTTCAAAGAAAGAAATATAGGTTGTCAAAAACGGAGGTTTTCTAACATAAAAATTAATATCGAAAAAAATATTGAATTTTAAGCCAAATCATATCGTTGGCCCTTTTAATCTTGGTTTCATTTATTTCATCGTATGATGTACTTCATGTACATCATACGATGAATATATTGAAATGTAGTATATCATATTTATTATTTAATATAAATGCTGATAAAATGTGTAGAAAGATAACGAATGAGTATTTAATGTAAAACTATGAATATACATTTTTCTGCAGCATGAAACGACCTAAACAATATTTTCAGATGAAGAAATTGTTATTTCTACCACTCGTGTAGAAACCATACTAGCTGATGTGGCAATTGCTATACACCCCCAAGACAGTAGATACGGAAGACATATTGGAAAATCGGCATGGCATCCCTTCAGAAAACAAAAAATTCCCATCATAGCTGATGAATTTGTGCAGCCAGAGTTTGGAACAGGTACAATTTGAATTAATATATTCAGATTTTGACTTAAGTCTGTATGACTGTGATAAGAGTTGATGATTATTAGTTTTTCATTTGCAAAATAGTAGTTTATAAATTAAAAAAAAACACATTCGTATTGACTTGGTTTTAATAGGTGCTGTAAAAATAACTCCTGGACATAATCACATCGATTTTGAAGTAAGTAAGAGACATAATTTAGAAGTGATTCAAATGTTTGATACAAGCGGCAATTTAACCGAAAATTGTGGAGAATTTTGTGGTTTGCGACGATTTGATGCAAGGGATGTTATTATGAATCAACTTCGTCAGCTAGATTTGATAAGAGGGAGTGAAGAACATCAGATGATTGTTCCTATTTGTAGCCGTTCTCGAGATGTAGTGGAATTTCTCATAAAACCTCAATGGTTTCTTAAATGTTCTGTGTTGGCTGAAGGAGCATTGAAAGCGGTTCGGACTGGAAACTTAATTATTGAACCCAAACGTTTTGAACGTACTTGGTTTAATTGGTTAGAAAATATACGGTAAGTACGTTAGAAATAATTATGGTGACTATGTGAAAAAATATGGGACAGATAAAAATCTATCTATATAGATTGAGTTCAAATCAGAGGTGTATAGAATATTCATTGTTTTACAAGAACAAATAAAGCGCTATAGTGGGTTGTATCTTGTATCTTACAATATGTGTAAGCGCAAGCCAACTGACTTTCATTTCACTTACCAGTAACTAGTGATAGAAACACGGTTATACATTGATTTGGGAATTTTTAATAACTCGTAAATCTGTTCCGTCCCCTATATCTATAAAGTATCTAATGACCTTTTTTCTTCATTGTCAATGGCTTATTGATTTTGGACATGGAGCAATGCAGTTTTGAAAAATCCAGATACGACCCACCCAGAAGAGCATATTCTTCTGGAACAATGTTAATTCCACTTTGAGGTTTTTGACCGTTGCACCCGACACTGATTTTAACTTTATCATCAGGAATGCAAACTTCCTGTATGTAGGATCTTAATACTTTATCCAATCGCACCAAAGGATTCTTCGAATTGAGTTTTTCATATATGTCTAGGCAAGAATAGAAACCCTGATCCTGGGTCGACTATGAATTGTTCTGGTTTCCTTTCAATGTTGACATGTACGTTGTAACATGGTCCTCTCTCTCTCTCTCTCTATGGAACTATATAAAACTTTACTTAAGGAATTTAAATTATTCCTATTCACCAATATTTATTTACCTACAGTGGCCATTTAATTTAGAGAACCATGACACGTTGGAGTTTGATTCCAATCATTTATTAGTCAGAAGAAATGTGAAAAATATCTTTGACACTTACCCTTTTTATTTCACTGGACACTTTTGGATTTAAACACTGGTAAGTGGAGGGATAAACTAGTTTTAATTAGAGACACTCCTACTCAACAACAATAAAATATTTAATAAACAACAATTAAAAGATAATGATAATAATAAAAAGAAACTGAAACTCTGATTTTAGCAAAAACACCCTCTAACCCAAAACACTCTGAATAATCAATTAAAATTAATTCAATTGAAAATGACAAAGTGCCACGTGATTTTCCAAGTTAGAAAATATAACTGAAGGTTTTCGCATTTCGGTTGATATTTATAATGCGATGCGTCCTTCTTCTATTGTAAAAAGCCAAGCTAATTAATTATTCAATAATAAAATTAATTGCAATGCATACAATCTTTGTTCCTTTTGTACAGAATCTGAGCATATTCAAGTTTATCATAAAAATCTAAAGTATTTAATGTATTTGGTGAACATCTCTGGCCTAAATCCTGAACAAGAAGATCTGTTTAAGCTGATATAAGCAAAATTCTTCGTGAAATTATTTCATTGTTCACCCGTAAATTCAGTGCTTTTATTACAGCTGTCAAGCCAGGGAAATTTCCACTTATTAATCGTACAGCTAGTTGCTTATGAGTAAGATGATTTTCGAAAATCTTAAGTTCTTGTCATAGCAATATGTCAAAATGCAAGCATGTGATTGGCTACAATTGATGGGCATAACATTTTCTAAACAATTTCATAGCATTAAACTTGCTCTGTCGTTACTATAGAACAGTGGCGGCTCGTGAACTTTTTAAGAGAGGAGGCTGGACATAAAACGTTCTTGTAAAAATATACTCTATTCAGCCAATAAATTTAACCTTTGCACAGCGACCGTACCAGCTACTTCAGTGACAAAATTAATTGTTGCCAAGCAAGAACCAACGTGGAGGTGTAGAGTTTCTCTTGGCAAAACATTTTTTGGTTCGTTTTTTTTTCTTTGGATTTTTGATATTTTTTATTTTTTTTGAAATTTTCCATATTTTTTTTTTTTTTTATTTTTATTAACTTTTCTTATATATTAACGGAATTCTACGGTCTTTAGTTTGCGAAAAATGATCAATAATATTATCATAAAATGTATCATTTTGTTTTAAGTGTTTTACTAAATCTTTTTCAATAGATATCAAACTAACATTGTATAAACAATTTTGGCCCATTGTATTTCGCATGTAAGTTTTAATTCGTTTGAGAGTAGAAAATGATCTCTCCACCGATGCCGACGTGACAGGAATGGTGACTGTCAAACAAAGTAGTTTATAAAACTGAGGTAAAACTTGTTGCAAATCATTGTCTATCATATATTTTATCATATCGGCGTGAATGTCGTACTGGCCTAAAATATCTTTATCCGAGTAGGTATATAACCCATAATTCATTGTGCACTGCTATTTTATCAAAAAATGTATATTTTAGAACTAAGTTATCTAAAAGTGTATTGGGAAACTCTTTTGAAAAGGATTCGAAAAATCTTCTATTCGTCAAGTCGAAAAACTTCAATTCATGTAAATCGGAAAATCGAATCTCAATTTGACCTTTAATAGTATCTAAAATTTCATAAAAAAAGTTGTTTATAATGTAGTTTCTTGTCTACCAAATTATATATTTTCCTCCTTTAACAATATTCTGTTTACCGGTTAATTTAAACTTAATACTCGATGTAATATGTTCCTGCGATTTTTCATGTCTGTCTATACCACGAGCTAAATTTTTCAAATCATCATAACCCGAGTGCCCCCAACATGAAGTTGTATCAGATGTAAATAGCAAGCAATATAATTTATTGTGTATTTCGATTTTGAAACATACCTGTCATCGTCACCACTAATCCTTTCAAATCCGGTAAAGGCCGTTTATTTTTAACAAAACACTTTTCTATCATATGTTAATCAACTAAATGGATTTTCTAAGAACCCAGCAACTAAGTCACTCATCATTTTAACGTTCACCGATTAGGTAAATTATAACTTAACTACTTAACCTTACTTCGCCTCGCGGTACAAAAACAAGAATTAACGGAACACGACACGTGTCGCATTCTTCTAGCGGAAGGGCGGTAGCAAGTAATCGTATTTCATTCGACCGACGATTCCGTACGAGAAGCTAGCCTACATAGGGTGTTGCCATATTCGCTCTTTTCCCCTATCTGGCAATTGAACTGCTTGGAAAACGGCAACTGTGTTGACCACATGTATTTAGCGTTTGAGATATATAGAGAATTGAGCCTCTGGCCACTGTTGCCAGATTAAAAATAACTACTGAGAACGGGGAATTAATTGTAAAATTTAAAGAATTATCAGAGAAACAGGAAATAAAATGGAGAATGATCATTAAGATGAATTGGTGAGGAGGCTGAGCCTCCTTAGCCTCCTTCGAGGAGCCGCCACTGCTATAGAAACGGTTCATTCTTACCAAAAACACAAAAGAAATTATTAAGTTAAATTAATTGAAATGGACAAAGTGTCACGTGATTTCTCAAGAGAGCAATTCAAGATAGACAATATAACTGAAGGTTTTAGGCATTGCCCTGGTATTTGTAATGCGTCCTTTTTCTCAAGAACCAATCTACTATTAGGAAAATGTGGAATTTCTAAACCTATCTGTCGTTTTCTAAATATGATTAACTGATTTGAATGTACATATTATTTCAACTATAATCAAGACTATATTTAATTACAATTTTGATAATAATACTACGTTACGTAACGAGTTACGTTTTGATTAATTATGTAACTTATGAAAGAAACACGTTTAAAACTTCCATATAAGATCTACAGTGGGTCTGGAAAAAGCCCACTACCTAACCATCTCTAGATGGTTAACATTAACATATAGCTTAGCATTCGTTTTCCGTCCTATATTGGTTATTCATCTTGACAGGCTTATGATTTTTTTCAGAACTGTGTACAATTATTGACCATCTTGACCATGCCAGCTATGATATCATATCACACTTCTTGAAGCGGGTGTGCATTGTCTTATTTTTATTTTAGAGTTCCTTTACTTTTTTCAAGCTCCATTTGTTAATGATACTAAACAGAAAACATCTGGCAACCTGTAGATATTCTTTGCATATAGATATTTTAATTTTACATGAAATTATGATTTTCTAAAATTGATTTTGTTTTGAATATTGGAAATGACTTGTACTAAACCCTTATTACAGTAATGATTTATCTTAATTTCATATATTCCGTATAAGTACGAGCCTCCAAGTTAGACCAATGAACTTTTTCATCTTCATTCTGTCTTCAAATCATATATTTTGCTGAAGCTGTAAATGTATCCTCATCTAGATTGATATGAGATATCTATCAGGTTTAGATGTTTCTACAAATGTTCAAGTATTGGTGGTATTTGCAGTGAAGTGCTTGTAGACAAACTGTTCTAAAACGTGAATTTTTTCATAAACGTTAAATTGGCATGTCCATCACTTAAAAGAACCCCTAAGCTCTGAAGGAATATTGTTAACTGGAATGCGTCTCTTGACCTTGATTCGAATCTCCCTACGTATAATGAAGTGGTTGGTCTCCTTGATATATATTTATTTATAATACAAATCATTTACTGATGAGTATAATATTTGTAGGGACTGGTGTATCTCAAGGCAACTTTGGTGGGGCCATAGAATACCAGTATATTCATGTAATTCTAGAGATAAAAAAAAAGATAAGGTGTGGATTGCCGCTGGGAGTGTGGATGAAGCATTATCTAAAGCAACGAAGCTGCTTATGGTTTCAAAAGAAGAATTGGAATGTCAACAAGATGAAGATGTTCTAGATACTTGGTTTTCTTCCGCATTATTGCCATTTTCAGTTTTTGGTTGGCCCAATCAGGTAAAGATTCTTGCAATATAGTGATGAAATATCTGACTGATAAGGCCTTCCAATTTTCTTTATAACTTGGCTGTTGTTTATAAAAGGTATTTTGAAGATGTATCATATACGTTAGATCTTTACTGAGCGAGCGTTGAGGCCGTATTCGTGAATATACAAACTTTGTCAAAAAGATGTACCACATTTGATATTATGCACAGGTCATATTTATTCCACCTTCTCTTGACCGACCCATGCAGAAAATATTCCTTGAGACGAAAGTATAAATTAGTTTTCACTCGTAATAAGCCAAGGAAGCACTCACGTCAACCTACGATCTAATGAAATCTACGAGTATCAATATGCAGTTAGTAAATATATATACACATATCTACAGATTCAGATTTTATCATCTTTCATGGGTATTGTTGAAAACCAGAAAAACTATAACAATTTGAAATACCAACGGTAATGACACACGAAGACAACGTTGTAAAAAGAAAGCGGATTTAGCTTTAACTTGGTTTCACTCGTGGTCTACTCAGCTGTAGTATAAATGTAATAACTATTATTTCGTTTCAGACTCAAGACTATGCTCGACATTATCCCCTTAGTTTGATGGAAACTGGACACGACATCTTATTCTTTTGGGTTGCGAGAATGGTTATGTTGGGAACTGCATTAACAGGAAAATTACCTTTCAATAAAATTTTACTTCATGGCATTATATGCGATTCTCAGGGTAGAAAAATGTCGAAGAGCTTGGGGAATGTAATCGTTCCCGAAGATATTATAGCAGGAGCAACTTTAGAGGTTCGTATACATATTATGTTGATAATTTATAACCAAATTATAACCAATGGTAAACATCAATTCGAACTACTAGACTGGTTTGTGGACAAGGATGGCTTGAAGATAAAGTACGAAGTAGAGACCTATAATTAGATAATTAGAACAAGAATTTGGCGTTACATTCAAAAGTTCTGCCATGGTTCAGATAGTATAATCATCGCCGGGGAAAAATTCTCAACTTCAAAAAAAGATCGAAAACGTGACAAATCATTCATTATTTCATAATACATGTAAGGTACTTTTTTACCTCTCTTAAATTGTGAACCGGAAACGCTACTGGATGCGGTTGCAAGCTAGGGAATGTAATAATAATTATAATATAACATTTATCCAAGTTATAGTTTACATTAAAATAGCATAAGTACAAAATTTTTTTGAGTTGTACTGAATAAATATCAATAAACTCATGCAGTTTTAGCACACAATACGTATACTAACTTGTATGTAAGTATCAAGATGTAAATCTACAACGGGAAAAATAATCATAATGATAAGAAGAAAATAGCAATAATTCTGTATAATCAACGAAATGATAACATAGTACTTGAGGTTACATATTAACTTGAAAAATTCCATGAATTTTCTGCTTAGGCATTTGTTTTCTTTTATCTCAATCGCCATAACATTATTTACTTTTGGAAAAGGGAAGCTTCTTTGACCAATCGTTTAAGGGAAGCTTCTTTGACCAATCGTTTTTCTAAGTTTGAAGTATTTTGAGTTATTTCAGATTTATGATCTTGTTTCATAGGGTTGTTGAAATATTTTTATTAATCTAGCATACCGGTAGTATTCCATGGCTAAGGAGTAGGTGAATAGTTTTCTGATGTCTATTACTTGAGCATTATTGAATAATGTGTCCGAGGGATACTTTTTTTTTCATTATAAGTTTAAATATCCACTTTTGGGGCACTTCTTGTTGAGTGAGGTGGTTTTCACTAGTCGCCCCCCCCCCCCCCCTCTCAATATTCCGTAGGATATATCGTTATCATCATTCAACCCCTAGATGCACTTAGGCCGCTTCATTGGGCCCATTGTGCGCCTCATGATCAGAAGCCTATTCTATACTAGCAGGCTAGTGGCCCGCCAGATATATTTTACTTTGGCATCCATTAGTTCCTCTGGAAGCAGTTTTGCCTCGCCAAAGTAACGGTGCCTGAGGAATATCAAAGCTAGACATTCCAACAGGAAGTGTGAGGCAGTTTCTTCCAACTCTGCATTTTCTACATATAGGGCCATCTGTGGTGCCCAAGAAGGTGTTTGGTAAAACGACAATGACCCATGAGGATTCCAGTCAACTCCCTAACATCCCTTCTGTTTAGAGAAAAGAGTTTCTTTGAGAGCTTAGGCGCAGGTTCTTCGATAAAGAGCTTGGCCTACCTCATGCGTGGTGATTACCGCCACAAGTCAGACTACTGTTTGTTCAACTGGCCTCGAAGGACAAGACTCCCCACGCAGTTTGATAAAGCGACCCTGGCCAATTCATTTCTTTCAACTCTACTGTGTCCTGGGACCCAAATAAGTTGAACTTTGTTTGTCCTAGCTATTTCAGACAGTCCATCTCTGCAATCTTTGACTAGTCTTGATGCGACTCTGTGTGACTTGGGAGCTCCCAGAACCGACCGGCTGTCAGTGCAGAGATGTATATTTGCATATTTAAATAATTTCTTCCAAGGCGCAAGTCAGAATAGCATCTCAGCTTCAAAAACCGTGAAGTTCGCGCCTAGGACCACTAATATAGTGTATAGGCTTTTTTAGGTACGCTCCTGCTCCCGGAGCCGGACCTAAGGACGAGAGTTTCGTTATTCCAATCTCAAGACTTCAATCCATCTTACCACTATTGGATTGATTCCACGTCCATAAATACTCCTAAGGCGTGTTCCTCCAGATCCATAGCATCATTCATCCGTGTGACTAGAGGATAAAAGCCGTTCCAGTGGATAGACCAGCCTGGCAGGCAACGGTGCAAGGGATAGGTCCTCAATGGTCGGCCCTTAAGTGTCGATCAATCAGTCTTTCCATTCCCTTCAATAGGAATGAAATAAGATTGATATGGCGGAATGCCCTAGCTTGGGTATAATCGTTTTACCCGCATTTGGGATGCACACGACTTTCACCGCCTACCATAGCCTTGGAATAAAAGCGGTGGCATTTCAAAATCGAAATATTTCAACTAATATCTTGATGATTATTTCCTGACCCTCTTGAAGGAGATCCGGGAAGAATTCATCTTCCCCTAGTGATTTATAAGGTGCGGACCTGGATGTGACTCACTTCTTTTCTTTATTGACTATGTCGGAGGACAGACGGAAGTAGTCATTACGATGGTCACCCTATCCATCTGCTCCTTGGGGAGCCAGATCTCTTTAGTCAGTGACTTCTTGCGTTCTTTAGCTTTATTAAAGAGTTTCTTCACCTTTTTTCGGTATTCCTCCACCTTGGAGGTTCACTAAGGTGTTGTACCTCCAGCACTACTCTGTTTAAAGCCACAACTTCATAAGCATAGAGTATGGTGGAGCTCAGATCCCTTAGGTCTCTTTGGGCAGCTTTATAGCTTTCCCAGTCAGTGACTACTTGTGTTCGCTTAGCTTTATGAAAGAGTTTCTTCACCATTTTTCGATGTTCTTCCACCTTGAAGGCCTCCTCTGCTTAAAGCCTTAACTTCATAAGCAGAGACCATGATGGAGCTCAGATCCCTTATTGCAGCCTCTGCCTCCGCCCTCCTTCTCCGTGATGAGTTTGGAAACATGAGAAGCCTACCACTTAGCTCCTCTCTATAGAGGTCCTAGTTTGTAGTTCTCGGGTTCCTGTAACTTTGAATCTCATTAGAAATGGATTCAACATTAAACAGAATGTGCTTATGGTCCGATAGGGACACTTCAGAAGACACTTTCCAATTCAAAACCTGAACCTCCATTGTCTTGATGCAAATAGTTAGATCTATAATATCCTGTCTTGTAGGCGTGAAAAAGGTCGACGTTGATTCTGTATTGAGGATTTCAACTTGTGCGGAGCTAAGAGTGCCTCTCTCCTCGGAGTCACACCAGTGCTCCCCCACATTGTGTTGTAAGCGTTTGCGTCACATCACAGGAGAAGCGGAATCCCCCGGTCTTCACAATATCGAACTAGTTTGAAGGGATGTGTTGTGACTTGTAAGGGAAGTAGACCATTTCCATTTCAGAGCCCCCAAAGTAATTCCTGATCCTGACCGCTAACAGGTCCCTGTTAAGGAATCGTGGCATGGAAGTCACATGTACATCTTTAGTGAATATGCAGACTCCAGGTCGGTCCACAGCTGTACAATAATGTAACGTACCCCTGGTTAGGATTATGCCACGGTTCTTGAATCAGTGACACCTTAATGTTTTGCCCAGTGAGCTTTTTGCACAGCATGACAGCTGAAGACTTACCGTGCTGGAGATTGATTTGCAAAAACTTCAGTCATAGTGGCCGAAGCATTTTTGAAACCGTTTATTTGGGGGAAGTAGCAGTCTCATGGGACTAGATGGTCTCATTTCGACTGCCGCTTCCTCCAGCTTTTGGTGAACCATCTTCTGCCTCTCCTTGTTTTTCCCTAGGATCCAGAAGAGTTATCTGAGCCCTCGTAGCCTTGATGTATGGCTGGTAGTCCATATCTTTCAAAAGGTTCGTCCAGCCTTACCACAAATCTGAGACCTTGGGGTTCCTCTTTTCTTTAAAAGAATCCCCATCTGGAGGAGGGTAGACCCTGGTTTGAAAGGTGCCCTTCTACTGATACCCATGGCATGGCCTTCCTCCGTTTCGGTAGAACTGAAATGGTGACCACTGTTTCTACCAACCTGTCTCTGGATGCGCCGTCCACCGCAATCACGAGCAGACACCTATTCTACACCCGAAGAATATATGGGATTGTATAAGAGAAAAATCTACGGATTTTAAAGAACATTCTTGGCTTCCGGATGGATTCCGCGTCAAAATAGCACGACTTGATGCCAACGTTTCTTCAAGCATTACAGGTGGCATCTTCAGCGTAGGTTTGAGGCAGTTCAAGGTTCTCTACCCCGCCAAACAACACATATAAATAGAGAATGAATATAAAGGCTTCATAATGCAGTGAGCTACCGCCACTGAATTTTGACGTGATTCTCGTATGTCAATATCGTGTCCAATAGTTTGAAACGTTTGAAAAATTATATCTAATTTTTATTCTATTAACGTGAAATCAAACCTCGAATACAACGACAACTGATAACAAATTATAAATATACTCCCTTAAGATAAATTATGTTTTCTACATCTACATTCACTTTTATTCCATAAATATCCTTCATTATTATACTTTTAATTACATATGTACATTTTTAATAGAAATTAGCCCAGAGGTCATTGGAAAGTCATACATCTGGAGTATTAAGTAAGGTCGAGTTGAAACAATCCCTAGAAGGTCAGAAGAAGATGTTTCCTGAAGGAATTCCAGAATGTGGAGCAGATGCTTTACGGTTCACGTTGCTATCGAGTCCTATCAAAAGTAAGGTTATTGATTTTTTATTTCATTCTGATGTTTGTAAGTTCATTTGTTCTAAAACTTATTAGGAAGATATCTAGGAAATACTTGTCAATTTTGTAAGAGAACGTTCATTTGATTTCTCAAAACCAAAAAATGTAATTTATCGTAAAATATGAAAAACTAATTCGAAAGCTATGATATAGCTTAAATGTATAAACATAATGTATCAGAAATGAGAATAAAACAAGTGGACTGTGTTTGATAATGATGCGATCAGCATTGAAACTGCAGTCACAATTATTGATGTTCCAATAAAATGTTAGGAGTTAGTCTTTAAAAAATGCTTCTTCACGGATCCATTAGACTTCATTTGACCATTACATTAATTAACAAATAACCAACTTTGATAAATTATGTTTTAACGCAGTTTTTGTTCAGAAGTTGAGAAATAAACGCCACCACTAGAGAGCACTAAAAAAATACGTAGAACAGTTTTGTCCGATTAAAATATATTCATAGTTGCAATCTAAATGATTCCGATGATGATGTCACACCCCCACCACTCACTGTCATAAGAATCTCGGTAGTGTGACGTTAAAATCCCACCTTTGACTTTCAATTAATTTAAGTTTGTATTTTAAACCTTTATCAAATTGGTCTTTATTTCTGAGTACATAAGGATCATAATATAACACCGAAAATATGGGTACATTGATTCGTACGTAACTCCATTCAAGAACTTTGATTACTGTAATCTTAGACCTGAATAATTTGCTCTTATTTTGACATAAAAATTTTAAAGATTTACTTATAATTCACATTTAATTTCAATTTTTGATAAATAATGAGGCAAAACTCTCTGATCATTCCTCACATTCTTGAATCTTCCAAATATACCACCTTCGCGTTGAAAGTTATTAAATATTTGTTATAAGTAGAGCTCGGGAAATATGTAAAATTTATATTAAGTGCATATTTGCATGTTTTGAATAAATTCTATAAGTGCATATGCATTTATTAAAAGTGTATATTTCAAGGTATTTTCGGATTTCTGCAAAATGACATTGAGCCAATGAAATCACAACCTCCTTTAAAATTTGAAGTTTGAAAAGAATCTAGGATTTAGTTCTTGTCTTTAGTTAGTTCAGTAAAGTTTTGTTTGCAAGTATTTATCAGAAGTGTGTGATAATGCCAAAACAAAGTGCTAGTAAATCAATTCTTCTGAAGAAGTGGATTAATAATAAAAAAGACTTTAAAATCATTGATTTGAAACAAACTGGTAAGTAATTATTGTGTTAATTTTCAAACATTTTTCTAAAATATAAGCTGAATGTAACTTTACATTAAAATATAAGTTTTAGAACAGGTACTGTCAGTCAGTGTCTAAAATTTATTTATTTTAAGGCACTGGTGTTAAAATTATTTTTAGCAAAGCTGTAAACATGGTCTTGACACTGACTTGCATACATTGTACTGTTCGTCATAAATTGATACGTTATTGTTTATTGTATGATGAAAATGTGATATTTTACTAAAGCCTCTGATCATTTCAAGAAAAATTCTAACACCGATATTCGAAAAATAGTTTATAGGAGACACTTCAGGAAACAAATTGTAAAAATTCTAATATGCAGTGTGTTTGGTTAACGCTGTTCCCAAGATCAAAATTGACTCACGAAACCACCTTCTGTTTTACATCCTGTATATAAAATTTTAGTATAGGTGAAAACCAATCAAATTACTCTTTAACTGGCGAAGTAGTACAAGTTTATTGGTTAACTTTTTTATTTCCAATTTCCAGATTGTATGAGAAAAAAAGTTTCAAGCTAGGGCACTGCAACGCATAAATCTCGTTCACAAAAGCCTCAAGATTCGGTTGAACAGCTCATCACTACAAATCAAACGGAAGTTTCGGACGAACAAAATTTTAATAAGGATCTATGCAGTTTGCTGGTCGGTTGCAATATCTCAATTGTAAAATTGGATAATCCATTATTTCAAAAATTTTTAACCAAGTATTGCAAGATGTTCAGGTTCCTTCTGCTATGACCATAAGAAAAAAATATGTTGATTCCAACATGCAATTTACTGTTGAAGCGATTAAAACCGCAATTGGGAATAATCCAATATGGATATCTGTTGACGAGACGACTGATGTTAAAGGACGGTATATTACAAATTTGGTTACAGGAAGCTTAAACGGGAGTGAGAGTAGCACCGGATACTTAGTTTCCGTTAAGGAGTTGCAAAAAACTAACAATCTAACTATTTCTAGATTTGTAAATGAATCTCTTCGTAACTTTTTTTTACCTGAGCCGATACCAGCAGAAAAAATGGTGTAATTGTTGAGTGATGCTGCGCCATATATGATCTAAGCAGGACAAAATTTAAAAATATTTTTTCCAAATTTAATACTTGTTACTTGTTTCACACGCTTTAAATAGAGTAGCAGAAGTTGTAAGGACAGAATTTCCAATGGTCAATAGTCTGGTATCAATAATAAAAAAATATTTTCAAAAGTCCCTCTGCGAGTACAGGTGTATAAAGATCGTTTACCACCTGACCTGTGATAACTAGATGGAGAACGTGGTTAAATTCTGTGCATTTCATAACCGATAATTTTGAGGGAATTAGAGACGTTATATGTAGTTTTCGATGTAGATAATAAAATGTGTGGAAGTTTTAAAAAGTCATTTGGCACATTTCCAAACCAATTTTGTAAATATTGCTGAATCAATTACGAAATTTGAAAAGCGAAACATTTCGTTGAACCAAAGCATTGAAATTATCAATTCAACAAATAAAAAAATTAAACATTTTGGGGAAACCAACAAAATGAGGGCTATCAAAAAATGATTTAAATAAATAATATTATTAAAATGGGAAATTGTGAAGATAATTTTATTTTACTGGTAGAACCCTCAATTATATTTTAAGTTTGCCCCTTAACTTCTTGTGAAGTAAAAATAAGTTTTTCCGCGTTCAAACAACTATTATCAGATAGAAGGCACAGTTTTTCTCTAGAAAATTTAGAAGAACGTTTAATAATATATAGTTTTAACTGTATTAATATTAATGATGAATTAATGATGATTGATGATAATATTGATAATGAATAAATAAAATAAATCTACATAGTATAAGTTATAATATGTTGAGTAGTAATAGAAGATCAGCAATAATAAGTAATAAGTAGGTAAATAGCTCTTAATAGTAATTTTAATAAATATTTTTTGTGACTTTAGCATATAATAAATAAAATACCTTCAATACAAAGATTACTGCGTTTTTTATAAATGCATAACTTAATAAAACGTTTATGAAAGAAAAAATGTCTATACAAAAAAATTAACTTCCATATGATTCAAATTTTGTGAAAAAATAGAAATTTTTTAAGGATTAGTAACCTCAGACGTACAATCTTGGGTTCAACTGAACAGATTGAGACAGTTCAATTCATTTTAAATTTATTCAAAATCCTATCCCTTCTGAATTTTTTTACAGCGGTTGAAATAATCGAATTTGTTTATAAATAATATTCTTTTAATATTTTAGTTTTTGTTGACTGCTACTAATTTCAGCTCACAAAACTTTTTTGGAACAAAAACAAAGATTTAATTTATTTTAAAAGAATCGCCCAAAACTGTTATTCGTAATTTCAGAATGAAGAAGGAGGAAAAGAGTTATATTAAAAAAAAAGGTTTTGTTGATTTTTTTTTTCAGTAAGTTAATAGATAGCAGAGTAAGTATACCGAGCCTGAAAGATCTAATGATAAGTAGGAGAGTATCAAGTGAACTTTCTCTATCTAATCACAGAATAATTGGCTTTAGATTTAGACTGATCCTCCTGAGCCAACTCCCAGAAGGAACCCTAGGAAAACATATCTGGAGAAATACAACACTAATCTAAAAACTAACTTGAAATGCTTACAGAACAGGAGGGCGAGGCACTACATACAACTGGAGAAGTAAATGAGACAATACGAGATGCTTAAGAATCGAGCGGCCCCATATAACGCTATATAAATATTGTAGGGGGACACCTTGTTGAAATAGTCATTTGGCAAAAATAAAATCCAAAACACGAAAGCGTGTAACGGAGATACAATAAAGAAGAAAGGAGAGCGAAGAGAAATAGCTTCAGAACATTCTGTATAGATATCGACTCTACACTTGCTGCGGCGAGACTGGATGAAGTGAAGGCAAACTAGAATCGATACCGTATTGACACAAAAGACAACATACGGTAACTATAAAGACAGTGAGAAGAAAAGAGGACAGCTCTTACTGCTGTCACTTGCCTGAGAACGAACTTGTTTCTTTAGGGCAAACAAGAACAGTATAATAGACCTACCAGAGATGCCATACATGTGACCAGACACCTATTCAGTAGTAGACGAATAAGATGAACGCCTTTCACCCGTTCAAGTCCAGAGTTGATGGAATCTTCCTCGCTCTGCTTCGGCGAGGGCAAGAGGAAATTCGAACTCAGCAAACATTATTCAAAGTAGCTTGGAGGTAGCAAACATACCAGCGGCCTGAAGAAGGGCCAAGGTCACCTTAATTCCTAAAGCTAAAAAAAAGGATAGGTACAACACATCACAAATCCCTGTGATCTATTAGTCTCATATCGTTCGTCCTAAAAACGGTGGAGAAAGTAACTGATAATTAGATCAGACTTGACATCTTGCACCCAAGCCAGCATGCATACACAACGGGTAAATTTACGAAGATTGCATTGGTCCAAAGATGAAATCTAGGATGCTCTAGAGAATAAAAGACTATAGTTTGTGCTTCTCTAGATATATAGGAAAAAAGTTCCTCAAAGTGGGCACCTGAAATGGTATTTTCTGAATATTTCCGAAACGCCTTGTGATAAAATGATGCAATTTGGTACATGAACTAAAGTGTGTATGCCCAATGCAGTGAATAAAATATATAATTTCAAAATTTCATTCAGTAGTGTATAAAACAGGTTGGGGATACGTTAAATTTTAATCGTAACTTTTTCGTATGCAAATTTTTCGACGATTTATGAGTATTTAGACCTTTTTACGGAAATAAAGGTACTCTTGTTCCGTATCGATCAAATGTACCATTTTCGAGTAAAATCAATTTAAACATATTGTTACAGCCCACAAATTATACACAACATTCCTATATTAAATCATAGTACTACCCCATTTTCTCTGTGTGTGTGAGCAGTCCTTGACTCTGACATTATAGAAAAAAAAGTTCAACGAATCATTATCAGTCACAACAAAATAAGCAATATAAATATTTAATAAGCCAAATTTACAAGAACAAAAACTATGTTCAACGTAACATGAATATGTGCTGCAGACCCGCCGTGTTATACATGTTTTGCCGTACATTGAAAGGAACATCTTCCAAATTTATTCCCAGATTATTATGCAGGAAGTTATGATACTCATGCGCATTGAGGTTGGGTAATACAACCGGACCTATGAGTTGACGCCCTATCATTCCTGCCCAATGCTGAAAATTAGATCGTCGTACCACTCTGGGATTCTAATTTGCCCATACATGGGTGTTGTGCATATTAAACACTACATTCCTGGTGAAGATGGATTCATCGCTCCAAAGAATGTTTGATATTAGCATTTTATTTTCCAAAAACCATTGCAGAACTGTATCCTTGGCTGAGAATCGAGTGGCAATAAATTTTACACACGTTGGTAGTGAAATGGATGAATTCCTTGAAGTTTCAACATCCTATCTAAAATCAATCAATTTGGTATTTTTTTGGCCAGTTGTGTACTCGCCTTTCTCATTACTGTTGTCCTAGATACGTTCAAGTTTCTGGAAACGGTCCTTGTACTGATTGAGGATTACCAACTACATTTACACAATAATTGTTAAATGCGGCCTGCGGAACGTGTGTATCACCAAATGTCAAAGAAACTAACGCGCAATTTATTTTTTCCACAGCCACTAACTGAATGAAATTTTGAAATTATTTTTTATTCACTGCATCGGACATAGAAACTTTAGTTATTGTACCCACAGTCGTATATACAGGTCTGGAAACTTTATGTTTGACATGAGTCTCTTACATGTCCCTCGCTCAGCCACCAGCTGGCGCATGGATCGAAGTGTGTTGTCAGGATGTCAGGATTAGGCGCCATATCGTTCAAACACGTTCGCAGAGAACATCCCTCGACTCATGCGCCACCCTTTTAGTACTACGCAACAGATGACGCTTAGCGGACTCAATTCTCACATAGGAAACAGCCTCGAGTTTCCAGACCTGTATATACGACCGTGATTGTACCAAATTGCACCATTTTATCACATGGCTTTTCGGAAATATTCAGAAAATACCATCTTCAGGAGGCCACTTTAAGGAGGCCGTAGCTCCCTTATGAGTCATTTTTAGACCAATGTTCATTCTAATGTTTTTTCCTATTTTTGGTCGTAGAATCCGCTTGTGAGGTTTGGCAGGCTAATTATGGGACACCTTAAGAAGGGGTTTTTAAAAACCCACCGCACGAAGCAGTCAAGAGCACTAGAAGAGACAGTAATACATATCACGATAGCCAAGTGGATGTCGCAATTGCTGTACAAAAAAAGTAGGAAAGGAAACTATCTTCATCCGCAAAACTAGATGTCCACAAGGAGAAGTGGCCTCTCCACTCATGTGGAGCCTAATTGTAAATCGACTTCTCTGCGATCACGTCTCTACATACCTTGTCAGAGCGATGTCAATGACATAATCATATTCGCAAGAGGTAAGTTCGAGAATATTGTCTGCGATATAATTTAAAGATGCCTTGAATACACCAAAGAATGGTGCCATTGGATGAGGCTTAACGTAGACCCAACCAAAACCATCCCAGTTACCTTTACAAGGAAAAGAAACCTTAATTTAAAACCCATCGAATTATAGCTAAGCAGCTCGGATTATTAGAGGAAGAAGAGAAGTTGGAAACTTATATCTACATCCTCGCAGAATGCACTACCCTGCAAAACCCATGACCTTGACACCCGGGAGCATATCGAAAAGAAGGAGGAATATTTATCTAACTTGAAGCCATCCGAAATCTTGAACTTCCTAGAAGCTATATCAGTGATACCCAAAGTGGTCTATATAGACCCCCAGCGGTCGACGACCTGCAATGGGTTCATGTCAGCGAAAAAAAAATTTGGTGTCTATGAGATGAATGGAGGTCCACGATAGTAGATCTCATTTAATCAATAAATGTAATAATCCATATATACGGATAGATTTGTTGCGTAGTTGACTGACAATACACTACGGTCTTGTATACAAATTTATTTTCGCAATTATAATATTAGTAGCATTATAATGCACTATTTTATTCTATTCAATTCTACATTAATTAAATTCAATTTGATTACGTAGTAATTAATTTAGTATATTTCATAAAATTGTGTATTAGTTAAGATAAATGACTACCTCATCAGAGGAGGAAGAGTGCAGGTTCTGCGAAGAAAAGTTGGAAACTTATATCTACATCTTCGCAGAATGCACTACCCTGAAAAACCCATAGGCATGACACCTGGGAGCATATCAAAAATAGGAAGGAATATTTATCTAACTTGAAGCCATCCGAAATCCTGAACTTCCTAGAAGCTATATCAGTGATACCCAATACAACAGCATAACATCTACAAATTTGCAAAAGTTAGACTATTGTTTTCAAAATATCTTTTTTTTCAAAGGTTGACTAGAAGGTCGAGTCATGTGGATATTGTGCTGATTCTTAGATTAGATTTAAAATCAGATATTATGTATAAGAAATTGATTGAATTTTAAAATTTGTGAATTGCAATTAGTTGTAATCAATTTGAAGAAACAACAGGATTTAAGCTAGTAGTGATATTGCATATTGAGAAATCATTACACAATTGTATAATGTTTAATTCGTACTATTTCACTCCTGTCGAGATTGCTTCTTTCATAAAAACGTTACATCTGCCTCAAAATTATATGCTGTCATTTATAAGATGAGGATTAACAAATGAAATGTAAAAGTATCCATGAATACTCGTTGAAAAATAGGCTGAATGAAAAAATATTGATGCAATTGAACATTTGAAGATTGATTTAAGAGCAAATCAGATGGTTTCCGGTGAAATTATGTTTGCAAGAAAAAAAAGAAGTTCACAGACGTTTATCATTCTGAATTTGTATGGCTTTTATGAGTAGCATTGTTTGCAACAAAAATGAACTTTCTCTTGTTGATTTTCGTTTTCTGTATGTGAGACTAAGTTGACAGCTCATGAATTTAGGATACCAAATAATGTGTCTTTCATAATAACCTCGTATACGTTCTTAGTTTCATTGAATTTATATTGAAAAGGAAATTGAAGTTTCTTTTAATACTTAGTAGCACGGCAGGGAGAAATATTAGAAGCACTATGGAAAGTTTCTCGTTTAAATCGTTATATAACACTTTTGAGACATGGTCTAGCCACGTTTGGTCTTTAGTCTATCCAAGTATAGTAAGTTTGTTTGCAATAATTTATATTTTGAAAGAATAAAACACTTAATTCGTTTTTATAGCACTTCTATTATAGAACACTATTGTGACTATAGTTTCGACAACTAGTGTGTCTTCTTCAAATGATACATAAATATTTTTGTATTGTTCTAAAAGATGACACACTAGTTGTCAAAACTTTAATCAAAATATGTTCTATAATATAAGTGATATAAAAACAAAGTAAAAGTGTTTTATTCTATCAATATGATGAATTATCATAAAGTAACGGCTTCCACCATCGATTTTTCTATTGTATTTTTGTTACAGATCATTTCATCCATTTTGATATTCAGGAATGTTATACGAACAAACTATTCTGTAACAAGATATTACAAGCTACCAAATTCACGAAATCATGGTATGATAACACCACGGCTGCACAGGGTACTACACACTTGACTGCTGAGAACCTAACGACAATGGATAAATGGATACTGAGTCGATTAACCCACATGGTCGATGTAGTAAATATGAGTTTGAATAAATATGAATTCCATATAGCCACTCAAGCCATCAAAAATTTTCTATATTACAACTTTTGCGATGTGTATCTGGTAGGTTTGCATTATTAGTTATTTTTTCACTTCCCCTGCAAACAGTAAACGGATTTTAGATTCAAATAAAAATCTAACTTGATGACAACTTATTTACTGAATAAGGACTATTATATTTTGCGTTCAATTCGGAGAATGATCTTATTCTTGTTGAACTAATATATTCTTGAAAATCATGTTCTTCGCAAACTGTTTTTTGGATTGTAGACTTTCAAATCTAAAAATGTCGACAAATATGTCGATATTTTCAAAATCTAAATAGACATTTTAAATTGCAAGGAGAGGGAGGGAGGATACATGACAGGTGATTTTTCATTTCTTTTACCTGTAGGTAAGGAATGTATTGAATTTGACCCAATAATTCGAACTCGAGTTTCCATCAAACTTATGAGTTGAAAAAGACAATTCTTAGAATTGTTCCGAGTATACATGTATCATTGTCTGTGTGGTGTGTGAAAGTGAGAGAGTGGTGGAAATCGGTAAATGACAATTTAATCTTGTCGTTTTCGTCGATTATTTTCCATAACTTTTATTAATCTCTTTTATTTTACTGACACTCTTAATTTATCTGGCAGCTATAATTTTTTTGAATATTTTGTCTTAACGAGACGAAGACCTATAATGACAGGAGATATGCATTGACATTTTCCTCGCAATTTTACAAACTATGGGCTTCAGAAAAGACCTCACCAGTCAAATAGTTCGTTAACTTAGCATGTTACTCTATAAATTTGTGTTCTTCTAATTTTCTCAAAATCTCTAGGTATGGCTCGTTCGCTATAAGAAAGAAATGACGTCATAGCTGAAGGTTATACAGTATCAGATTGACCAGGTTGTCAATGTATTTGAATGCAATTAATCGTTTGATTCAATAAACTGATACTGATTATATAAAATAATACAAATGTAGGTAATTCAGCAAACTCTGGTGGTGTTTACCAAATTTTTGAAGAAAGAAATTAACTGCATGTAATTATTTAAACTAGAAAAATAAAGCTACCTACCTATTCACGGTTTCTTATTGCATAAACCGTACCTAATTGTATATCATTGTAGGTTTCCACAACCTCGGAAACACTTTTAATGTAGGTTGATTATTTTAATATTTCAACGAATATTCAAGTTGAATCCAAATTAAATACATTTTGATATTAAATTCTCTTATTAAATAACGCAATGCGAATGAATGGCAAAAGTTAGTATCTTTCAGAACATTTTTCATTCCTGTTATAAAATGCTCAATTGTTTTTAAATGATCGATTATCAAAATAACACTGATCCTACTCCTGAAATATTTAGATATAGATACGGATAACTAACCTTCAGTCGATATTAATAATCCATATTATTTTTCATATTGTGTAGAGAACAAAATTATAAACTATACAAATAACAAAAAGTCACTTCAATTTTGGTATAGATACGTCGATGATGTACTTGCCTTCTTAAAAGGCACATCTAGACAATTGAATTCCTTTCTTTCATTTATTAACCAGCTTCATCCAAAAATTAAATTTACGTTGGAACCAGAAAAAGATGGGAGGATAAGAGAATAAACTTCAACATTTACAGAAAACCGACGCTTACAGACACCACTATTCCTATTTCATCGTATTAGCAAATTAGCAGCATATCACCTCACTATTGAATTGGACACAATAAAACGAATAGCTATATCAATAATGGTTTTTCGGTGGATCAAATAAAAAAATTAATTAATAATTAACCGCAAACAACAACAATATTTACCCCTAAATGAAACACATAGATGTATCAACAAAATTCATTTCTCTGACGTATTTTGGTTCCAAAAGTGAAAATATTGCTAACATTTTATCACGCCATAATCTTGAAATCTGTTTCAAACCACAAACTAAACTCTGCCATCTTATGTATAATGCTAAAGACAAAACCAATAAATGTGGTAAACCTGGAGCTTATATGGCAATTTGCCCATAGTGTGAAAACTTTTATATAGGTTGTAATTTAAACTTAGATACCAAAAACATTTTCGTTCTTTCAGACTTAACAAAAGAGACATAACATTTGCTAACCATTTTTTACAAACAAGTCGTACCTTTCCTAATTGAGATAGCCTAAGCACTTTACATAATCAAACCTTCAAATTAAATACATTAGAATCAATAGAGATTTATAAAGGTGTGAAAAACTATAAAAATATCCTAAATGATCAGTTAGACCTCTACCAAAGTGATCGTTTTCTTTGTTATTCAAAGCACTCTTAGAATAATTCTTAGAATATTAAATAATAATTATCCTAATGCACAATTCACTCTATTTCCCGGGATCTATCTGTTTCGGAATTTCCGATGATCCCACCCTCGTAGTCGTAATCTCATTATCCCTATTGTACTTTTAGTTCCTATTTATACTGTTTTACTTTAATTTTGTATCTGTTTGATAATGGCACTTCGGTGTTGAAACTATAGAGACGTTTTGATGATATTATTAAAAGTGGTATAAAAACGAAGTAATTGTTCTTTCATTTAATCATAATGATAAATTACCATAAAGGTACTGCTTCTACCATCGATTTTTTGATATTATTTATAATATACGTAGTAATGCGAAACTATTTTCACATACTATAACTTCTCAGTTATAGTGTGTCCACAGTGTAAACTCTTATAGTTTATTATTTTCACATAGTCAAGTTTAGACATTTTATTATTTTTGTATTATAATATTTTTTTAGCAATAAAATTATGTTTCTTTTCTGTAACCATATTAAATCTGTGGGGTATATTACTAGTGCACTTAATATTAGTTTCAGATTGAATACTTAAAAGATAGTTCACAAAAATTAATAAATGTTGATGTGTTTGATATAACGAATTATTGAAATGAGAATGAAATAACTTTTCTAAACTTTCGTTATTGGGTTTTAACTTGTACAGTTCCAGAAAATATAAATCATCCACTTCTTTAGGTTCCAAGAACATGAGGCCAAAGCAATATCATAGCCATTTTCCGATCTCGGAATTTTTATTTTTACATTCTTAGCGAAGTCCAAGTTTTTGAATTTGTCGATACCACGATTGGCTCGTCCTACCGTCTATTTTTACATTATTCCAAACTTGCAATACTGCCTATGAATAACAATCTCAAAATCTACCACAACTTTTTACGGCAAGAACTAAAATTTATATTCTGTGCACAAATTTTTAATTTTTATCAAGCATGTTTTATATGTATTTTTACTCTTATCGTTTAACAAAATACTAGTGGAACATAATATCCATTGAAATATCCATGAATCAAGGTAATTGCTTGAAAAATGTAGTGCGATAAAAGAAAGTTCCATCGACATAAATTATTTTTGATTTACATAAATAATCTAAATTACTCTTATGAAAAAATTACAACATTTTCTATGTTGTCAAAAACTGTTCATTCCTTGGAGTTTTCGGATTTAGCTCATTTAAAGCTTCATAAACTTCCTCAATTAATTTTGGCAAAGCTGGCACCAAATTTTGACTGGCGTAATATTTGTTTTTCCTCATGCAATGTGTCTTTTGACGTTAAACTCACGTTATTTGTAACCTGTTCACAAAGTTCTTTTCTGATCACCTTTGTTGGTTAAGATTTGCCTTTCCAAAGCATTTCTATCCTCCGTCTGGTGCGTATGGTTTGCATTCAAACTTGTTATGACTCGATCATACGATTCACCCAAAGTATGAATGAAGGCTTTGCACATCTCCATTTAGATTCTCTAGAAGCTAGTTTTCGATAATGTTCCTTGTATTTGAAGTTATTTAGCACCTAAAATATTTTTCCCTTTTACTGTACATTTACGTCAGATCACCAAAACTAGCCATGTTCCTGTTTTTACAGTTGTATGCACTCTTTACTCAATACTCAATTACTACCGAAAGTAAACTAATCCTCAATTACTACCGAAAGTAAACTAATCCTCATAGTAATAATTCAATAAGCAACAAATGAATTCGGGTACCTACATATATTTTATTACCTATGGGTCCTGGGTGCCAAGATGGGTCATTATAAATGGACCGACAAGGAGTCATAAAATTGACTGTAAAATAATGTGCCGAGGCGGGCTACACCCCCAGTTAGTGAAATGTTGCTCACGTGGATTTTTTCTCATCATGCGATGTCGAAAGCTTAAGTAACAAGCACATTTGAACAGACAACTTGTTATAGCTTCCTTTTTTTAGGAAAAATTAGTTTTATTATTACAGTGTTTCTAGTTAAGAATCACTATTTTTTGGGCATTTTTTACTAACGATTGAAGTAGTTGTTGAAATATATGAAGTATGTGCATGACATCAAGCTTTCACATAGTTTTAAGAAACTCATTACATTCTTTCTTGTTGATTAGAGGAACCATTCATAATCCATAATAATTGTATCTACATGTCCATTCAGCGTCTAAATAAGTGGGTATAATAAAACGCATTTTATCTGCTTTATCTTCTTTAGCAGTCATAAACTGACTAGGTAATGATTTTCAGGAAACGTCAAAGCGTGGATTACGAACTGCAGATAGCATGTATGCTGCAGGGCATTGTTGGACTTTGGTTAATTCTCTAGACGTGGGATTGAGATGTCTTGCACCTTTCATGCCCCACATAGCTCAGTATTTGCATCAACGCCTTCCAACGTTGGGATGTAAGGACCTGCATTTCCCAGAGGTAAATATTCTACAACTCAAATTACAACAAAAAAATTAAATTGTGGAACATATAATCATCAGAAAATTAAAAATATTAATATTCTTCAAAGCCCTATTTGCTTATGATAATTTGCTAAAATCTCATTTTTAAATTACGTTATTACAACACTAATAAGTAAAAAATAATTATCCGTATCTACTAAAAAATACTGTTAAAGTATTAAGGCCCTTCAAACTATCAAGTAGTTATCCATAATAACTAAATTAATTTGTTTGATATCTAATTTAGTTTAATTAGTCCTTAGTACTTAACAGTGTCTTAGTGAATATTTCTTACTTATTAGTGTTATAGTGTATCCACAGTTGTGAACTCTTCTATAGTCTCCGTTATTTGTAACGTATACCATTATGTTTTTTTTAATTTCGAAAGCATCATTTACTAAGACGGAGTGACGTAGCAAAAGGTCTTCTATTGAATCGGGCTATATGGCACACCTTGATCTTCTTTCTAGTATTTCTACGGACCGATTTGCTCAAACGCTAATACGTTGTTCACAATAACTAAAAATTACGTCATGGATCAAGGTCAGCCATGAAAACCGAGTAGAAGTTTAAAGAAAACATTCTTGACAAGATTAATTTCAGTTACATCTTGCATATTTTTAACAAGAGGGTCATAAAGGATATAAAAATGGAACCTCTGATAACTAACAGTTTCATATACAGATGTAAAATTAAACTAAAGAAGTGGAAGTGTATAGCTTTAAATCAATATCATTTATTTGTATTAAATTTGCTGTTGCGAGCATTAAAATTTCTGTTTCAACTTGAAGTTATTGCACAAGCACATCAAAATGATGAATAATACTCCAGTGCCTTAAACACTATAGTTCCCTTAAACAATGCACATTAATAATAACAACAATAATAACATTGGCAAATAATCTTCGCCCATATTTCTTGTGTTGGTTTTCCTAGCCTTCTTCCAAATAGCCACTGATTTTTCCGCCAAACTACCATCTGTACCAACTTTATCCCTGTAATAGATTGTCATACCCAACATATGTTGGATGGGGTTGAAAATGTAATGGTAAGGAGTAGATGAAGTATTTCGTTGGTCGTATTTTCCAGGTAATATGATTATCTGCTACGAATAATGGTTGTGGCTTATTCATTTTTGCCAAGATCAACAACAGTGGCTTAAAGGTATTATTGTAATGTATTATTTATTGTATATCACATTTCTTGGGGGTGCTTGTTGGCAGTTTATTCAATATCCACGATGGTGGTGATTCTTCTAAATTCACTAAAAGTTGTAATTAAAACCAATATAGTAAGTTATTTTGATACATTTCACCATGATAATCGACATATTGCCAGGATTGACCGACAGTAACATCTTCGAAGATTCATGTCCCGTCGAAATAAACAAATAGACGTATTTACACCTTTATATTTAAGTTTAACAGACTGATGTGAAGAAATCTAGGTACATGTTTAGCAACTTACACAGAACACGACGTAAATGTACTTATAACGTCGAATTGCAGTCCTTGAAAGAATTGTTATTGTACTTTTGAACTTTAATTCTATCAAAATTTAGATTCACAATAAATTATGAACTGTCTAGTTAATTTAGTAAAATCTATAAATTATGTCGGCAACTCTGTAATGGGTTGCCAACTGTAAAGAAGAAATATACTTGGTTTGACGAAGATGGCACTTGCCTAGGGAAATTGTTGAAGTGAATTGCTTGTAAAAGTAACTAAGTGGGGCGCAGTTTTTTTATCTGTTTTTCGCATCGTCCGGTGCGCTATCTGCCCAATTGTGGAGAGAAATATAACAACACGACTTTCTCTGTCAGTTGCATCTGCTGGCGCGGCACCCGACAAAGGGCTAGCTCGTTTCCGCTGATTGTAGCGAGAAATAGTGGCGATTTATACACGTGTCAGAGCGCCCTCTACAATGTACTGGCGGCCGTTGAGAGAACTAGGTTTGCCAGATGTATGGACTTTGTGTGTCAAAGTCGCTTTCTTCTTTTGATGCCGACTGATTCATTTACATGGATTTGCAGCTTACTATAATAGAGCGCACAAATGCATGCGGCGTTCACAGAATACTCACATCTAGAGATGGCAATAAATATGGATTAAATGATGAATCGATCATTTGATTAATCGAACTATAGTAATCGTTCACTGATTATATCATCACAAAATAATCGATTAATCAATCATTCAATTAATCTAATATTTCTGAAAATAATTTGATTTCAATTCGTGTTCACGTTATAATAATAATACATCAATGAGTACATCATTAGATACTATTTAATCCTAATCACTCATTCAAACAAGACGAGTAGAAGATTTGAAGGTTTTAAGCACAATTTACATCTCACTGAAATATTCATACTTTAACCTTAGGAGGATGCATTCTCATGGGAATCGAATTGAAACATCAAAGATTGATGTAAGATTAATTCAAATGTACTAAAGACCAAATCCATACTAGTAACGAACTAATTATTTTACTGATAGGATGAGTCTAAGTTGTCACTGTGAATAGCGACCGACAAGTTGGTATAATAATTTAGCATGTAAGATACAGAGTAGCGTAATACACAGAACAGGGAATTGCATTTCACACAGAACCCTGAAACATATTTTTCATTCAATCTGTGGTGCTGCTGTCGATTAATGGTAAATAATGATTTAATCATTAATTTAATCCAAGCAAAGCATATCATATGATTAATTGTTTAATCTGAATGAAATGATCTATTATTTCAGCGGTTCCATTGATCGTTGCCATCTCTACTCACATCGCATTTTGAAATACCAGCTTAGAACAAACATGCAATTTCGTTTGAAATAATAAGAAATTTAATGAAAAGGAAATTTCCTCAAGTCGGTTCTTACGGTACGTTGTTGGTTGCTACTTAGAGGAATCGAGCTCACGCAACTAGACAGACTGCGGCGCGCGCTCCTTTTCGGCTTATGCGAAAGACGTCGTGAACGTAGCGAAATCATAAGCAGATCCTTTCGGACCACTCACCAATTCCGTTCAACCCTTCACGCATGCGCGGCGTACTGACCGACCTCTTAGTAATTCATGATTACCACGTTTATCACAAAACATGAATTGACATTTGGATTAAGGTAGTTGGTCTGGTAAGATAGTGTCGGAAATTTTTGAGTGAGATAGTACTGCTGTCATCGCAATCCTGACTAGTCTGGCAACGTTGCGTTACAGTTAGAGACTTACTAGGTGGTCCATACAAAACTGATATTTCACTATTATTGGAAATCATAGAGCGAGTATTGCAATATAATAGCAAAACATGTGTACTATAATAGAGTTCATCATTTCAAATCAATCTCAATGTTGAGTTTGATATTGTACAAATCGACCCAACATTGCGGTTGGTATCGGATCACTATGGACGGTATTAAATTTTTTTTTTAATACTTTGACTACACGAGAGGGAAACCTATACTGTTCGAAGAACATCGTGTGAGCCAGTAGTGGAATGTAGGGAGAGGAGATAGACATTCGTATTTTTATTGAAGATTTGGAGGTTATAGGCATAGGGAAAGACTTCACTAGGTAAAGTGTTCCACAACTGATCTGTTCGATAAAAAATGAAGTTCGGCAGGTCTCGAGTTTGACAGTGAAGTGGTGACTAGTTTGAGCTCGTCTAGTCGGCCTATCTGGAATCTCTCGTGGTGGAACAACAGGCGAGATTTCTGATTAATACCGATCATGGAAATATCTATAGAAAAGGGATAGGTAGTCCACCGTTCTACGATATTTTGGAGAGGTCAATTAACTTGTAAGTGTAACATCATCAATCAAACGAATAGCTCTTCTGGATAGAATCTAACAACTTCAGCGTATGTCTGGAAGCCGAAACATGTGAACAGTACTCCAGGACATGTCGAATCCGTGTTTTGTAGATTATGAAGAGCTGTTGGGATGTAAAGTACAATTTGGCACGGAATAGAAAACCAAGTTTTTGTGAAGTTGTTTTCGCAATGGACCTCACATGATCGTCCCATCAGAACCGCGAATTGACTGGTGATAGAAATAAGTATTAGTTTTTAGTGATGATGTGGAGTTTTCAGTTCTTTTTAGATAGTAATAGTGTTTAGTTCTATTTATATAGTTTTAAGTGTTTCTTTAAATAAATCGTTGCATTAAAATTACCGCTCGCATTTTATTCACACCTTTCCGAATCGTAAAAACGTTGCTATATTGAAAGTTCACACGTGCTAATTCAACCTACTTAAACTGTTCTACGAATGCATCGGTGTCGGTTTCTACTGCTTTCTTGAAAACTAGTCGGATCCCTATTTCTTTTATTGTTATCATTAAATATATAGACCTACACTGCATAACAATCAATAGAATGCCAAAGTCAAAAGCCATTATATCGGCTCTAGGCAGTTTTTATTTCCTATTTTATTGAGAAATTATAATTTGGTAAAGTTGGAAAAATTCGTAAGGGAAACGCATATCTATACGATACAACTATCTTAATTGCTGATTTCTGACAAAGTGCAAATAATTTATCAAGGTATAATAAGAAATGTTTAAGCGCCATGTCGTTACATTTATTTCTGATTCTACATATGTCTGAACAGTTTTCAACACATATCAACTGAAATTCCAAACGGCATTCCAAAAATCCTTTTGTCGTTACCATACTTGTGAATTTTTTCTATTTTTGAGCAAAATGAAATTACAGAATATAAATAGAAGAGATGAATTATTGGAGAAAAAAATTGAAGATGTCTTAGCTATAGTGATTGGTATTAGAAGACTGAAGAACATTTTCAAAGTTACCGCCTCAGATATTCCCAAGGGTAAGGTATTTTACTTATGATAATGATAATGTGAACAGTTGAGGAAATGAACCACTATCTCAATGTCAAGTGAAAGATTTCAGCTTATATAGTTTGTGTTGGATCTACTTGATTTGAAAACTACTGGATATAATTGTAATATCATAATAAAATGTTTATTGACGTTAGAATTCACTATTATTTTAGTATAGGGCTCTCTAGAACGATCAACGACCACAGTTAAATAGCCCGACAGCTGTTTCGCCTTCTCCGCCTCAGCAGTGGAACGAGTAGAGCTACAGTGCCACCTATCGCTGATCGATGTATGTGAACTCTTTTATAAAAAAAAATGGTGTAGGCAGTTACTTTGTGATAAATTGGCATATTGTAATAATAAAACACTTATTACTTTGTATTTTATCACTTACAGAAATAAAAACGCGACTATAGTTTCGACAACTACCGTGTCATCTTCAAAACGATTACAAATATATGAATAAAGTCCTCAAAATATTTATAGTCAAAATAAGATACAAGTAACAAGTGAGCCTTTGTTTGAATAGGGGAGAAGTACATTGCCGGGATTGAATAATTGGAATAGGATAATAGGGTAGAGTTAATATAGTAACTAAGAAATTTTAATGCGCAGTTGTGAATTCCTGGAAATTTTATGTTATCAAGGTATCGAAAGGAATGCTATAGTACAAATCTACTTGATTGTTTAAAATTTTACTGTCGTTGATTTTTACTTTAATGTTTCATTTAAAACCTCTGATTATACTAAATTTGGAAAAGTGTGCCCTGTTTCTAAAATATGATTGGAGAAAGATGAATCCATTTTATTGTGTCTAAAAGATCAAACATTTCCTGACATCTGATTTCTATATTACGACTTGATCTACCAATGTAAAAGTTATCACACTCTGAACAGGTTAATTTATATCCTCCAGGTTTATTAAGGTTATTCGTTTTTTCTTTAGTATTAAATAAAATATAAGACAATTTCTTCTACTAATTCTAGTGTGTTTAATTAAAAACTTTTACCCTGATTATTAAAAGAATTTTTTTTTTTTCATGTTTATTCATACATGTATTGTTTTAAAGATGACACGCTAGTTGTCGAAACTATAGTCAACTTTTTTGTTTCTATAATATAAGCGATAAAAAGCAAAGCAATAAGTGTTTTATTGTATAAACTCTTCTATAGTTTATTGGATAATATTCTTTTCAATTTGAAGGAATTCACATAAAGCGAATGTTGAAACTCGAATTGTTATTTTATTTCGTTATTCAGCCATATATTATTCATATATTGAATTTTGTATCTTGATTCAAAGAGTTACTAGCTGTATTTTTTTTTTGTATTGGAGAATGATGTCAGCTAGTTATAACCACCCACTGGTGGAAAAAATTGGAAGAAAAAAGTACGTGATTTAAAATAATTCAGAGTTTCACTAGTATATTCATAATTTCATTATATATGTTATTTATACTTCCTCACTATAAGTAGTACTTAGTGTATGGGAGGTATTGCAATCGTGCTTTTTCCGGGTTTTCGTGGACATATTCGTTTTGAGCATTTGTGAATCAATCTAGACAATATTTGACAAGATGTCTTTACATAGTGAAATACAAACACATTTCGTGTTAGCAGTTGATAGTGGTTCACCAGGTTGAACAGTAAAAACACGTCTGTTAGTCCCAAACAGCTGTTCCGCTCTTCTCATGAGCTCGTCAGTGAGACGAAGCAGAAGTGAAGTCACTGATCAACCATATCCTAAAGTGATAAAACAACCTCTAAAATGTTTGGCGAACCTAGATGTTCCAACACCATCTGCCGGAGAGCAGATGTCCTACTGAGAATGAAATTCACAATGCTACGCATTGAAATAAGAGTTCTCTCGATCCAAATATCGACGGGGAAATACTGCGGAAAAGAGACAGTCCCACAACAATACACAGTGAAATACAAACACATTTCCTATTAGCAGTCAATAGACACAGCTTTTGTTTACTAGGTTGAACAGTGACAACACGTCCTATAGGCCCAAACAGCAGTTTCGATCTTCTCATGAGCTCGTCAGTGAGACGAGGCAGACATGACGAGCTCATTTGAAAAACGAAATAGCTGTCTGGGACTATAGGACGTGTTGTCACTGTTCAACCTGGTGAACGAAAACTTTGGCTATGATACATTATCTCGACCAATTCAATTTAACATAGAGTATGATATAACTTCTTTCATTAGCGGTTTTCAAAGTTATATCAATCATTTCCAATATAATTCCTGCTCCTAGAATCATTCACATTGAACCCACAGGCGTGCCCAAAAGCTATTTTGCTAAAAAATGTGACGTGATCAATTAATCAGTTTTTTTTTAATTTCATTATACATTTTTTTCTTTCAATTTTATTATTGTACAATTTTCAACTTACTGTCTTATGTCGTTTATCGTTACGCGTTAAAGTTTATTTTGTTTCACTTGAATTTTTTTTTGTTCCCTCAAGGACAATTGAAACATTCCCAAAGAAGTTCACTTTTATCGCTGTTAGATTTGTACTCGAGCATTATTTTGTTCTCTATATGGCAGTTGCAGTATTCCCAAAAAAGTTTCACTTTTGTCGGATGTTAGGGTTGTACTAACGCATTACTTTCTTGACATATTTTTTAATAATATACGCGCACACTAATACCTAGTTTACTGTTATAATAACGATTATGTATAATTTTTCCTACTAGATACAGCTTCACATTTGTCAATTTAAGTGATGATCTTCCACATGAACATTTTCGTCACAATCACTTTCCTTTAACTATACATATCTGGCTAAAAATCAGTGAACAAATCATAATTCACATTACATTTTGTAAGCCTATATAGCTTAGAAATTCCAAAGTTAGAATAAAGATTTCGGAAATTTTTGCTCCAGTACTCCTAGTTTAACATATGTACGCTTTAAGCGATGAGCATCCGTATTAAGAATTTCTGCCAACTGACTCCTCTTATTATATATGTCCAGTTAGACTGGAAATCTGTGGATGATTCAGAAGTTACAACATTCGTAAGCGTACATAATCAGGACATACTTTATTTTCTTGATCGAGCTCACAAATTACAAATTCTTAAAAAATTTCATAAACGTAAAGAGAAAATTACAGAAACTGGACTTAATGTTTCCGCGGAATCAAAACATACCGTAAAATACAGTGTTCTATTTAAAAACATAACTTTGATATAAATTATTATTATTGGACCATTCTGTACAATCCAAGTTATTTTTTATTTGTAGTATTAAAGGCGCTGTATGTCACTATTAAGAAAATAACTTTGAATGTTCAGCCGTTGTCCATACAGAAACCGATTGATACAAGTGCGCCAACCTGTATAGTTTAAAAGAAAAAACTCATTTTCAACTAAACCGTAGCCAACCATCTTCCACATTTGAAAAAATACAACACGAAAGTGAACCTTTTTTAGATTTTCTCGACGCTACGTATTATACACAAAAAAGTGCCTCAAGAAGGTAAAAGTTGTTTTTTCTTTAGTTTACAAACAACCAAGATATTTTCATGCGTCTGAAAGTCGAAAAATAAAACTTTTGTTTTACAGGAAACATTTTTTTATACTTTAATTTTCCGAATAATGGATTTATCCACTTAACTTATTGCGATTTCGCTCGGCCTGCATATTTCAGTGCCAAAAAAAAACACCACTCGCATCGACATCCATTTTTGCTCCAGACCTCCACGAAAGGGAGAAGAATTTCTGTTTTTTAAACTCTGAATATTCAGCAATTTTCATCGGTAGACCACCAACAGTGTACTGACCAGCATTGAGGGGAAATATATTTTCCATTCCGATATGTTGAAATTTAACACAGACTCAGCTCCAGGAGTATGAAGATTTAGATATTTTTTATACAAAATACAAGGATGGAAACTACATCCATCGTCAGATATAGTAAATCTTCTCGTTGTTAATTTTTTTGTAGCAATGTCGCAATTACTTATTCCCAAACATCTTCTACGTAGTTCATGATCAGCGACATCAACCAAAATTTCCGAATATTGTAATAACTTTAGCAAATAACCAATGGTCATCGGGAGCTTCCTACCGCAATTGTTCAATTTCTTTACTTAAAACATTATCTTTTTTCGAAATATAACGCTCATTCTTCCATTTCAGAAACGGTACTACCTTTTGATATTGACAAATAAATATGTCATTTCCTTTTAAAATAAAAAACAAATCATTGAACTTGAACGTTTAGATTTCCAAACCGCTTTTTACTATAGATCATTTGACCATGACGAATTAGGACTTAATCTAGCAGAGAGTTGATATATGCCAACAGTACATCGTTACCACAATCACACCACTTATACCTTGTAAAGGATTTTTAGCCAATAAACTTACAGCCACTCTAGTGGCCTCATTAAAGATGGCTTCTGCTACATTCATTTCACCAAAATAAATAAACCCAGAAATAAACAATATATGTTGTCCAGATATGATTCCAAGACTTACTACAAATTTTCGAAGTTTTTTTTTGCTAGGATAAGAATCAAAATTTGATTGTAACTTTTAGTTTATTTACAAATAAAAAAATATATATATAATGTACTACACGCATGGTACCAGTCTTTACTGGCGAAAATAGGAAATAACAGACGAGCCGATAGGCAAATTGCCACAGATTTTGATAGACTCCAATTGATTGAAGTCACGAGTTATATATGGGCAATTCTAAATTAAAGGAGATGACCATGGGGGGGGGGCCTCTGCAGAACTTGCCGGGGCCATTTTTTTCCGTTTCTACATCGTACTTGAACTCGTTTACCCCAGCATATAGAGATTAAAATACCCTTTAAAAAGTTTTTTATGAATTTTTTCAATTTTTTGTGTTGTTTTTCAACGAAAATGTAAAAAAACTGTTTTTGACCCCAGAAATCGACATTTTATAATAAATAAACGTCCAAGAAGTCATTGCCGATCAAAAATTGGCCGCTGAATCCGAAAATGGTGTCAGTTTCCTTCCATAATCCTTTCATAACGCATCATTTTCTATCCATTGGCTGATTTTCGGCAAGATTCCTTTTTTTTACGGCGTCATATTGGTGTGAGCGGTGAATTTTATTTTGCGAAATCTACGTGTTTTTACCTCAGCTTTACAATAAAATAAGAATTTTTCTGGCTAAATGGATTTTAGAGGTCGAAAAATAAAAAAAACGACAAAAAAACCGATATTATTGTATAAAAATCTGCCGTCAGTTCGCTGACAAGTCTTTTTTTGAGACGTATGACCTTGGAATCGGATTCAGCGGGAAATTTTAGGATAAGAAAACAGTTCCCGAACTTCATCCAACAGTTTTTACACTTCAATATGCTATTAATTTTACGCCAAAAAACCAGATAAACGTAATTTTGTTCCAGTTTTTGAACCTTTTTCGATCTCAGAGTTGCAGAATTTAGAATCGTAAGTAGGATATTTGGATTCCTTTGACAATTTTCGATCGAAAATGCTATTACATTTTTAAGTGGCTGCTCACACCGATATGACGCCGTAAAAAAAGGTATTTTGCCGAAAATCAGCCAATGGATAGAAAATGATGCGTTATGTAAGGAAACTGACACCATTTTCGGATTCGGCGGCCAATTTCCGATCGGAAATGACTTCCTGGACGTTTATTTATTATAAAATGTCCATTTCTGGGGTCAAAAGCAGTTTATTGACATTTTCATTGAAAAACAACCCAAAAAAATTTTCTAATTACCTTACTAAATTCAGAATATCTTAAAACCTGTTTCATATCAAAAGGATGCTTGTAATAGTTTTCTTTATGCTTCTTTCAGCTCAAGTCATCAGCGATAACTTGAATTATGCAGAATTTAGAGAAGTTATTGAAGATTTAACTGCTTGTCAAGAAGTACTGTTTGATGCATCTAATCTGATGAATGGAAAGTTTCAACATTTCCCTGTAAAAGATGTTCTTAGTAATGGGGTGATAATTTATCTGAACGTACCTAAAGAGCGAATAAACGTGATGCAGTTGGATTTACCAAGACTTCAGTTGAAGAAATCAAAGTTATTAAAAGAACTAGATCGTGTAATTAAAGTCACGTCAAGCAGTGCTTATACAGAAAACGCAGCCGCAGAAGTCCAAGAATCACACTCAAAGAGGGTTTGTTAACTGATAAAAATTATTTTAATTTTCATACTGTTGTGATGAAAAAACAAAGGTATTAGTGTTTTCCTTCATAAACTTAATTAAAATAACTTTTAAAAGTTTGATTTTCACTAATTTCATGAATAAATGCAACTATAGTTTCGCTAACACCGTAGCTTCTTCAAACAAATATTACAAAGTACTACAATACTATAGAAGAGCTAACCTAATATATAACTTTAATGATAATCTTAGGATAGATGATACTGGAATTTTACCTAAGTTTAATCCATCGGGGGATTAAATGCTAAGCTGCTGGCAAGTGGAAAATCTATACAAATTTGACAAGGGAGAATTATTATTTGTTGATCGCTCAATAGGATATCGAACTTCTTATATTTATCAATTTCGAGGGATTGTCATTCAGGATATTTAAAAATTAAATTTGAATTAAATCCGAAAAATTGAAAAATGTATACCAAAAAACCAAAACATGAAAGCTCCATTAATTGTTACTTCCCTTACTATACGTAGTATACCCAGGTTTTAGTAGTAGAACTTTAACACTCGATAGAAAATTCGATTTTGAGAAAACAGTTCCCTTTAAAATATATTCTCAGATGCTTAATTTTTGAGATAGGGGTGTTATAATTTATAAAAAAGACATGATGTCGTGTGTGTTTTTTTGTGAGGGTAGATGGAAATCTTCAAAAGATGCTGTGAAGCTCGCGCTTCAGAGTGAGGGATTTCTACCCATTAAAACCACCTCCCGTTACGTCCCCGCACCCCGGGGGATCTCCGTCAGGCATTACTTCACGGAAGACTAAATGGCTATTATGCACTCTGTCAAAAGCACGTGTCAAAACAAGTCTGAATCTTGAAACAAGTGACTTAATTTCAAAGCATTTGACTGTCTCTGTTAAAAGCACGTGTCTGTATGTTGAAACACTTGTCTCTCAGCCGGTAATACAGCGACCTCTCAGCCTATACAGGGACCTCTCGGCCGGTAATTCAGTGACAATACGACATCTGATAAGACTGTCTGTCCAAAGTGCCCCCTACCTGCTTCAGTCACAGTCAATTTTTTACGATTACTCTATGGTAAATTTTGATAGTTCATGTAACAGCAAGTATAAAACAGGTTATATTATAGCAAGAATATTTTCGAATGTCAAGCGGACAGCAGGTCTCAGTATACAACATAGAGTTGTGCACTAGATTATGTGGAATTTGGATAAAATAATATAATATAACGTCTTTCATTAGCAGTTTGCAAATCATTTTCAATATATTTTCTGATCCTACAGTCATTTACATTTACCCGCTGGAGAATCCGAAAGTCATTTTGCACTTGCTCTTTTGTAGTAAAGTAAGTTAGTACTTTGTAATATTTGTTTGAATAAGCTACAGTGTTAGCGAAACTGTAGTTATTTATTCATTATATCAGTGAGAAATTGTTATTTTATTTAAGTTTAGAATGGATTTTCATTAAGTAATGTCTGATTCTATTAATTTTTTTCTTAGTTTTTGATAAATTCATTTCTATAGAACCAAATAGAGTTTGAAATATTTTCTGGAAATTGCGATTGCTGAAAATATTTAGCTTATTTCAAGCCTGCTTATACCTGCTAAGTGAAAAATTCATTATGTTTCTAAACTAGGTAAATACTAAATGCTAAATTTTGTAGATAAAACGCAGCTCAACCTAATATCATTGCATTCTTCTATGGAAGGAACGTAAGAATCAGAGAATACAGATCCAAATATCATTTATTAAATGTTTGTGAACACCAATTATTTTCCGAAATTGTCTCATGGAAGTACATTAAGACAGAATCTTAGCATTTCAAATAATAAATACTCTAAAATATTCAAGTACACAATATATTTGCTCAATTAAATATTTCATTCATTCAATGGTTGAAATTTATTTGGTATAGATTGAATACCAAAGTAAATTTTGTTTTCCTTACCTCAGTTAACTATTTTATTTCTCAGCTATAGTATGACACACAAAAACACGTAAACGTATGTTGTGTCTGTGTGTGTATCCTTCATGACTGATGTGTGGACAATAATATATCTAATAATTTCAATTTTTTCAAATGTTATTCCATAAATGAGCAAAATCTAAGTCATATGTCTACCAAGATAGATACATGATCATAGTAAATTTATATCAGAAAGGATTTCGTCAAGAATGTGAACATTTTTTCTAAATACATCTCAAATGCTATCCAGACTGAACGCGTGCTCAAGGATTTTGGGAGAAGATCTGTAAATTTCAATACATATATTTGAATTAAAGAGAATATAGGGACAGTAGTCAACATATGAGTAATGCGAAATAATCCGTAAACCATAATAATATAAATTTAGTAACTTGAATATGTATTTTGATAGTTGAGTTGTGATTTGGTTGATTCTTATATTGGTAATAGATTAGATTTGGTTGCGTGCATCTTCGCCTTGCTCTCTTGTTGGATTTTTATTCTTTTGGTTCCTGAACATTTTTGACATGTTGGAGTTATCAGGCACCTTCATGTAGTAGAGTATAATTTCAATTGGGGATTTTGTTTGTTTCAGATTGCTGTTTTGAAAGAAAAAATAGCTAGAATAGAATATGTTCACAATATGACAAAACAATGTGAGCTGTAGTGTAGATATTGTTTGATCCTGCAAGGAATTAAAATAGTGTTTTCTTAAAAGAACATTTTTTTTATATCACATATAGGATGATTCCTAAGTTGATACTTTTTGACTATGCATAATTTTTTGAAATAATCAACATGTTCAAATAACTCAAATATAAGCGAGATATCTCCCAAAAGATTTAAAAACCCAAAGCCAGGCCTGTGCATGGATACGTCGGCTAAGAAGATGAACTATTACCTTATTACGCACCCTCACCGAATACTTGTTGAGTAGAATTGAATGGTGCCAACATTGAACACATTATTTAGACAGGATGTATTGGACGCCTTTTGTAATAACAGGATGGTAAGTTTCTTATTTTTGAGTTATTTGAAAATGTTAATTTCAATGAGTTCTATACACAGTTCAAAAAAGTATCAACTTAGAAATCATCCTGTGTATAATAATATATAATAATGGAATATACTGCTTCTCTACCGAACTAGTATATCTGGTTTTGATCGTGTATATGCATATACACTGGGCTGCTTCCAAAGATTGGTGTCTTGTCTGATCCCAAAAACTACCGGCCGATCACTTGTCTCAACACCTGCTACAAGTTATTTACACGCATCTTGTATAGATTGTGATGGATCGATCCAGTAATTAATAGCATCAGCGAGCAGCGCGGGGCGAAGAGGCATGGAGTGTTGTCGGGAGAACCTGGTGATAGATAGATCTGTCACTTAGGACTCTATACTTTACAAGCGTAACCTTTCCATGGCCTGAATTGACTACGGCAAGGCATTTTTGATTCATCATCATATGAGCTATTATTATACTTGCTCCAATGCCTTGCGATATCAACCCCATTGGTGAGATGCATAGAACATCTGTTGCCACTCTGAAAGACTCGTTTTGCCATCACATCAGGCACACCCTTCCAACGATCATACTTCACGAACTATGGTCGCCGGATGATGACGTCATCATCTCCAGTTTGAGGAATAAAATATCAAAAATAACTTATTATAACATTTATTTATTTAAAACAGTTCATATTCATTGGGTAGTATATTATTGGGCAAAATCCGTTGGTACCTGGCAACAATAGTTTTGCCGTTAAGTATTATGTCATAGCGTGAATTTTAGGGAAAAATCACTAATAAATGAATTCTTATTTTCATCGAAGCAGACAGACAGACGGGCACTCATTCACAGTTATACAAATAGCCCTAATAATAAACATCATTTTTATTTTCTTAAAAGCATACAGACAGGCAGATAGACCCAATCGCCCTGATTGAAACAAGGGCACCAACCATACGATAATTTTATTCATTGTCCTAATAATAATCTTCAAAATTTATAACGGCTGTTATGACTTATAATCGTAGATAAAGTCAATGCTCTAGCATATTCAATGGTGATATTACTTAGGCTTCTATTGTAGTTTGTAAACCGCATTGGTGAGTTGGAAAGCTCACAATTATTAAGTGTTTTTAGGCTCTACAGCAGAAGGTGTTCAGTTGTGAAAGCAGCAAAATTGATTCCAACAGACTCACTCAATCTGACACATAGAAAGCACGTGATTGATCGAAAAACTACAAAAATATGTATCAATTTCTAGATTCGATCCAGAAATACAGAATAAGCTATTGTCTTGATGTTAAATATGTAAATACCCTTGATATTATAATCTTTCCACAATAACATTATATAAAATAAATAAGTTACTATATTTTTAATATACATTTATTTTCGACATTTCAGAAACAATAATAGTACCACAAACCTGCATCTCTAACATTTCAATCCTAAGATGATATATTCCTCTCAAGTAGGAAAATAGCGACATCATCACACACCCGGCGATCACAGTTCGTGAACTATGATAAATTTCTCTCAAGTAGGAAAAGAGTGACGTCATCACACACCCGGCGACCATAGTTCGTGAACAATGATAGCCGGTAAATTCTACATTTGAAAAACTAATAATACCTCATACCTATAACTAACACATCAATCCTAAGATGATAAATTTCTCTCGAGTAGAAATAAGTCACGTCATCATACTCCGGCGATCATAGTTCGTGAACTATGACAGCCGGTAAATTCGACATTTGAAAAACAATAAGTATACCTCAAACCTGTATCTCTAACACATCAATCCTAAGATGATAGATTTCTCTCGAGTAGGAAAAGAATCGCGTCATCACACATCCGGCGGCCATAGTTCGTGAACTATGATCCCTGGTAAAGTTGTGCAATTAAAAGTACAACAGATCTCCAACTCTATAAAAACATAGAAATAGAATATGCAGCAGGTACGTGAATAGTTCGGTGCGTAAAGAGAAAAAAAAATAAAAAAATATTACATACACCAGGATATCCAAAGTCGTGTAATAAATCGTTACATGTGGGGAAATTGAAGCGACAATCTTCAAAAACATGTGGACTGAGTCGAATGTTCTAGTGGACCATCTAAGGACGGGGTTCATAGAATACAAAGATTATTATGACAGATTGCCAAACATGTGTCAATCACTTTTCAAAATTCCAGAAACTTGTCTTAGATTGACACCATCTAAGGGTGACTTTAGTTTATCTCCCCAGAGTTTTTATTACTCGATACACCCTGTCCATTCACTGTTATTTTGATTGAATATTGCCACGCACCAGTTTTTTTTGTAGAGCTGAATGTTTTTAAATGAATATTGGTTTGGGGCCGAGAGGCATGGCATATCCCTGAGAATTCTTGTTTGAGATCAGTTAAATGGTTTGAAGTAAGTTTTGTAATAAGATAATACTTTGAAATAAAATATCTGAAAGATTATAATAGGAATAAAAATGATTTACAATATTGAAGGAAAATATAGACATGACCCCAGCCCCTCCAACACCCCCCCCGGAGGAAGCACCAGACCCCTGATGTATAGTGTAAGTATGAGAAAAATTGTAGGTGGGCTTGTGTAAACATTTTTTAAATAAAAATTAAATATACCAATGGATAATTAATGATACACGTTTATAACATACAATAAATTGATATATTTTGTTCGAACAGAAGGGATTCCATATCAACCCATTCCTCCCACAATTCCTCCTCTTGCAGCCACAGTGGCATTTTTCTCCCCATCACTCCAGAACTGGCTTCCTATTGATGGACGGCTATCCCCTATGATCCTTCCCTCTCCAAAGGATATCTCCTATTGGTTGAGGAAAGGAGTTGACTCATCTTCGAAAGAGTTCTTCCCCCTTTCCAAAGGAGCTCTCCTATAAGTTGAGGAAAGAGATTGTTGGTTCCTTCCAGATAACGTATACTTTGCTACACGAAAGGTTCGAAACGTGGGCCAAGAAGGGTTCCAAACATGGCTAGTTATATTTATAGAAATTTGACTCTAGAAAAGCTCGAAACGTGAATGCTTTTCAAGGAGTTACCTCCAGAAAGGTTTAAAACAGGGCTAGTTATATTTATAGAAATGTTTAACTCTGAATCCAATTAAGGTAATAACATTTTATATAATTCATTAGATAAGCTACGCATATATGAGAATGTTTTCCGCCAATAATTTTAGGTGCATTAGCAGAATCAAATATAATGATTTCATAAATCGTTATAATATAGGAATGTGACATAGTTATGAGAGGCCACAGCCACAAGGATGCTTAGAAAGCGATACTATTTTATGCCTACTAATTGAAGCAATCATTATGTGGGTGATAACAAGAAATTATTAATCATCTTCGTTTAACACCGTAGAATTTAGAACCTGCGATAACCACTAGTCGTTGTAATAAATTCCACTGATCATATTGAAGAAACACCTCTGGATATATTTAAAATAATTGGTGGAAATAATATATTTATTATATTTATGAAATCAAAGCTGCAGGAAAGAAGCGATGTTGATAAAACTCCTACATCTCTGCAACGTACCGATAAGAACTGCAAGCAGGTCTAACGTAGATAACAAGGTTCTGGGAATTACGACGTAGTTTCGAGAGATAAAAGTATGATAATAATTGACTCGAAATATATTCAGAACCTTTATCAAATGGACCTATTGTCATCGAACTAGTGAACATTGAATGTGAGGTGACATAACTGGTGAGATAGAGTATAACATAGTCTCAAAGTATAAAGGTTTGTTGGAGTCTCCCTATCATCGTTTCTCGCGCCGGGTGACGTCACTCGTCTCCTCCAATCACAGCCTAGCTCTCATCGGCTCGTCGCCGTCACGTAACAACATCATATTATGTCGTCGTCAATAATATAAAATAATCGACCAATCAGCTTGCACTCGAATTAAGAGTAGAAGGGAGGCTCCAACAGACCTTTATACTTTGACTATGGAGTATAAGTGGTAAGTCATCCCAACGAACTGCATTGGTTGATGGTGGGTCAACCTGTGATGGTGCGGGGTCGGTCACTAGAAATAGAAGTGAATAAAGTTGTGGGTAATGTTATTAAAATCAGAAAGCAGATAAAGCCGCGGTCTTATCTGCTTCCTGTTAACTGCTTCATCCGTTCTTCGATTTTGTCAAAGAAGGATCAACTGCTCGTCTAAAAACAGATGAAGCCGCGACCATAAAGCATGTGAAGGCGCGGCTACTTTGTTATGATTGTGACTGTTATTTTGATACACAAAGTCTCTAAACAGGAGAAGCAGCTCGTTTGATAAGGACACGCTAAAAAAACTTTTTACTGATTTCACAATTTCTAAGGAATTAAAGATTAATCAACATAAAAAAGGCTCATAGTCGAAATATCAAGAGTGGTAAGACGCAATGACCTTTTTAACCGCATCGGAAATGTAACGTTGTTGTTAATTGACGTTTGATTTCCTATAATCGCAATATTTGCAATTCTTTCAAATAATTTGAGGTTTCAAGAGTGCAGTTAAAGCGTAGTTGTATATGTGTTAAAAATGATCCTCCTAATTCTGTTTTTAATGTATCACATACGAGAACACACTTATAAACGGGGATGCGCAGAAGGCATTTTGCCTAGCAGTAGACATTTTTCCTGCAGGCGCTTTTTGGCTTGGCATGAGATTGAGAAATATACCCGTGGCGTGGCCAAATAGTTCTATATTAGTCCAGGAAATAAAGTACAAAATCGAGCCTAATTAGAAAAGTTTGAGGTAAAAGGCCGATTTGGATGTGTGGGGGCTCATTCGATTCGTTTTGACCTCTAGATCAGAATCTACCACAGCTACATAGGAGGAAATTTGTCCTATTGTTAAGAAACAATAAATAATGGCATGTTTTTGACATAATAAAAAAAAATTGTAAATGCTATTTTCCATCAATTTTTAGCGGGTAAAGTAGAAAATTGCAGTTATTTGATCAATAAACAATGTGAATTTAAGGTTTATAACAATTTGTCAGTTATCTATTTGTTAATAAACAACAAAATGGAAATTTCCTAAATAATCAAGATTAGATTCATTTTCAGGTAATTTGAGGTCGCTGAATACAAATTCGATGTTATTTTTCTGATTGGCTGTTAATCTAATTAGTTAATTAACAATTTGTTAATAAACAAATTAACCCAAAAAATGGAAATTTAAAAAATAATCAACACGAGTAATTTTCAGGTAATTTGAGGTCGCTGAGTAGTTTGATGTTATTTTTTTGATTAAATGTTAATATAATTATTTAATTAATAATTACTTAGTTACCGAATTAACAAAAAAATTCAAAGTCTCAAAATAATCAAGATTGGAGTCGATTTCGTATAATTTAAGGTCGCTGAATACGAATTTGATGTTATTTTTTGAATAAATTGCTGGGAAACTATTTTTTATCAATAATATGAAAAACCACTCTTCCCCTTTACGGCTACGGTCCTGGAGGTTGAATTACTGGTTCTGAATTCAGCTCATACGTCCCTGCACTTCTCTCAGTTACCATGGCAACGCTATCAATCAACTAATAATATGAACAATTTATTGAGAAATCACATTAGATTCAAATTTAACTACTTCAAATTATCCGAAATTGACTGTAATCTTGATTATTTTAAAACTTTGAATATTTTTTGTTGATTCGCCAAGTGAAATAATTAATTAATTAAATTATCATTCGATTCAAAAAGTAACATCAATTTCGTGTTTAGCGGCCTTAAATTATACGAAATTGACTCCAATCTTGATTATTTTAAGACTTTGAATTTTTTTGTTAATTCGGTAACTATGTAATTATCAATAAAATGATTAAATTAACCTTTAATTCAAAAAATAACATTAAATTCATGTTTAGTGACCCGAAAATGACTCTAATCTTGACTATTTTGAGACACTGAATTTTTTTGTTAATTCGGTAACTGAGTAATTATCAATTAATTAATTAAATAAACATTTAATCACAAAAATTACATCAAATTCGTATTCAGCGATATCAAATTACCTGAAAATGACCAGTCTTGATTATTTTGAAAATTTTCATTTTGTTGTTTATTAACAAATAGATAACTAACCAATTGTTATAAACCTTAAATTTGCATTGTTTATTGATCAAATAACTGCAATTTTCTACTTTACTCGCAAAAAATTGATGGAAAATAGCGTTTTTAGTTTTTTTTATATATTGTTATAACACATCATTTTTTGGTCAATATTTATTGTTTATTAACAATCTGAGACATTTCCCCCTATGTAGCAGATTCTGATCTAGAGGTCAAAACGAATCGAATGAGCCCTCACACATCAAAATCGGCCTTTTACCTCAAATTTTTTTTTCAAAACCTTTATTTCCTGGACTATATATTGAGTAGACTAAAGTAGTGTATTAAGCATAGGAAAGCGCTGGTAAGTTGATGGACATTCCGTCCTTCTCGCACATGTAGTGCGCTCTCACTCGCACGGTCTCCCCTTCTACACCGAATAATACATATCTATTACCAGTATTGGTTATATATTTGTCTGTGAGAAGGACCGAATGTCCATCAACTTACAAGGGAAAGTAGTAGTCTACTCTATATTTATATAGAACTCTTTGGGCGTGGCATTGCGAGTTGCTTTTTCTGTTTAGACCAGAGATTACATCTCTCTGGTTAAGACTTCGTATTACGTTATGCGTTGTCCTCATAGATATATATATATAAATATGTATAATATCTATGGTTGTCCTATATTTTGTTTGTCTTTGTTGACATATGTCAGATGTCACAATATGAACTTACGAATTGAAAGTGTCTTCGTCTGAATGAATTGACTGATTTTCACTCCGTTTACGTTTGTTGGGAGAATTTTCATTACTTATTGAAATTAGAATTCATCAACATCGTCTAAAACGAATACAGCTTTTTCTCATGTGGTCCATATATCGTATTTTACCAGCGTGCGCCTTCTTGATCATATTAATGCGCTTGAATTGATATGACTTTAGAAGACCCTTTTTTTGTTGTTAAAGAGTAAGTAATAAGTATCATAATCAAGGATAATTTTCCATAATCTAATGTCACGTGACATCACTTCAATGGGTCCTTTCTTTTGGATATAAATATTTAAGATTAGTCTTACATGTAAACATGTATTCAGTGTCTACACCTTTAGCAGATGTATCAAGTAGACATAGTGATTGTATGAATGTTTCCAACTTCTATATGTTTACAAAAATTGTTGAAATTATACAATAATTACTTAATTTTAATTTTAAACAGAGACTAATAGGAATAGTTTATAGAAATTTGTACAGAATTCTTCATAATCATCCTTCCTTCTATAGAATGTATCCTTCACAATAATTGAGGCATTAAATATTATGGATGGAAACTTCATCCATAGCTTCCCCATTAAAAAAATATAATTGTGTATTCTGAAATGTCCAGTCCAAAGGTAATATACCTTGCAATATGTAGATGTATACTTTCTCAAATTTTTACTAAGTTTATAAGGAATCAGTACAATATAATTGAGCTAGATTTTGTTATGACCTGACTACAGCAATTTTGAAACTTGTCAAGTACCTACATAAAATTGAAATATTATCAATCATTAATTATATGTGAAATATTGTTGTGCTGCCATTAATTTATTTTTATGTCCAATCAATGATATAAATAACATCAAATATTCCTCTATTATAAATAAAATGATAGAAAAATTGAAAATACCCCCAATGACATGAGATTTAAGTTAATTGGAATTTGGGATTATAGATATCATTCTGAAAATATCCTAGAGATGATAAATAATAGATGCAATGATCAAGCCCAGCCGAGGAAATCATTTTAGTTCTTTAGTGTTATAGTTCCTTTTTACACTTATCTTAAAATTTCTCATCTATCGTTTTAGTGAAGTTTTCAAGGCCCTAAATAAAACCAGAGGTTTGTACCTTCGATGGATTGAACTTCAGGACAATAATATTTGCATAATAAAAGATGAAATAGAATGGACCAACACAGAGTTGAAAAATTCGTTACGTAGTATAGAATGGGACTTAGAAGATTTGGAAGATACCATTGATATCCTTTTATAAAATTGTGTATGTTCTGCATAAGTGATACACTTTCATAGTTTAAGTTATGATGTAAATGCCACTACAAAATAATCTTGAGACCGTTGGGTCATGTCATTTAATACCACAATAACAGATGCTTCTTTTTGATAATACAAACCACATATCTGTTGTTGGCAATAAGTAGGATGTTCAGGAGTATGCAACCCTCACCTGGTAGTAATTTTGACATTACCTCTTATGATCTTCAAGGCACTAATTTATTAATTAATTCTTGGGAGGCAGATCAGGTATATTCATATAATTTCCTTGTCTGTCCTGTATTGTGACCTTAAGATTTTCATCAGAAAATAGCTGAGAAGTTAAATAACTTATTATAGAGCACTATATGTAATCAATCAACAAGCATCTTTCTTGACTAATAATTTTTACTCAGGATATCTAGGAATATAACTGTTTCTCTAAGTTTATATTAGTTTAGTTAAAAAAGTAACCAAACTGCATAGTCCATGGATGTGACTTTGATTTTGAAGTAATCAATTTTCTTCCCAAGAATCTGAAGATTTTTAGAATTGAATTGATTATAGGTACTTGAAATTAGAACAAACTGAATTTTATTGAATTATTAAAAAGAATTATAAAATCTATGAATTACCAAGTCGAAACTTCACCGATGTGAACATCTATTCTCCTTAATTAAGAAATACATATTGTAGAAAAAAATCCAAGCAAATTCAAATTAGATAACAAAGAACTTACAATAAGAAAAAAGTTCATAGATAGCACTCGCGAAGAAGTAAAGGTAATGTACATGAGCACATGTTAATAATCGTGAAATCACAATTATTTTTGATTTCAGCAAATGAAAGAAAAATTAAACATGAACAGAGGCAGGGATAAAGACCGCACTGCTAGACAAGTAAGTCTTAAAATAAAGACTTTTATTGTTTCTCTTTCTGTCAGAAAATATGAAGTAATATCAACTTATGATAAATATTGTTGGTATTACTTTATGGGAGATGAAAGTATGTTGCAGAAAGTGAAATCTGGATTTGGCTAAATGGTTGGCAGCTGCCGATTATATATGTCTGTCAAATTGGCATTCACAATGTACCTAACAAAAAAATTGAAAGAAAATTGTTGTGTATATCAATGATTCTAAAGTTCCTGCAAACTGCGAAATATGTCCAGTGGATCAGGGCCAAAAACAATTCTACATTTCATATGCAAGCTTTCAAGGCAACATATACGAAATATAGACTTTGAATTTCACAAGATTAGTTCCCACAACAATTGATATTATTACTATTCTGTAAATTCAAGTAGAGATGAACAACAATGCCGCCTTTTTGTAAAGTAATAGAAGGGTTGAAATAATGTACCTTGTTTTGTATTTAAATAATATATTTCATACTTAATTATATCATGAAGTAGCGTCTGTGTATTATAATTATTTAGTGTGACTAAAACAAACATTTTGGGGTTAGCAATCCTCGAAGTTGTTTTGTTGAGCTTGGAACTTTTTGTGAAAAATACTGTGTTTAGTAAAATTCCCCTATATTTATTTATTCCTTAATTATTAATGCTAAGTGTGAATATAAATAAATAATACTCAAACAGAAAGCAATAGTGTGCTAGTAATAAAGCAACAAATAACAATTGAAAATAGATTGAAATTTACAGGTATGTGATATAATAATATACTCAAATTCATTAACTTGTGATCTAAATTTGGAGATTTATATGCAGTTTACATAATGTCTGCATCGCCTTTGAAAAGTGCTTTAGATAAGTTACAATTTAAGTGGAAAAATATATTACATTCCATGGTGGTCCTTATATAGTATTATAATGTAAATAATTAAGAGACTGTGAAGTTGCGGTTTTAGAAAGGGGTCTACTTCTGTATCCAATATAAGTCAAAATATCAAAAAAGAGTGACCATTGCATTTTAGCACAGGTTACTAAAAATTTACTAAACAGCAACAAAGTCTAAGAAACGTTAATGACGAATAACTCTGAACAATCTAGAAATACCCCGAGACAAATTTTGGCTCACCACTATATTGACTAGATTCAGCACCACCCGGTGTTGATTTTCATGAATAGCTGTTGAACATGGGAGAAAAACTTCCTCATAATGCTTGTGAAAATTCATTGAACATTTTTGTGAGAAGGTCGATTTGTCGTAGTTTTATGTTATGACGCCAGCTCTGGTTTTAGGAACGATAATTTTGTAGTTCCTGAAGAGATAAAATTATATTTTAGCAAGAAGCTATGAAGAGTAGGCTACTCTTAGGTGAGCTCTTGGGAATGTTTTGTATGGTGTGATGTGGTGCTCGTAGGATGTAGCAACAAAACTATATTATTAATCATCACTGCTATATTTAACTATATACTATTTATAAAAATAAGTATTTAACTCGATCTCAAAATGTTGAATATTTGAGTACTTTCAGCTATGACACTTGGAATATGAATGAATCGCATTCTTTTAGAATGTTTTCTTACTCTCTAGATTTACATTCACTCTTCCTAGAAGGAATGTCCTAATTTGTCCAAATTGAGTGGGGACAATACGCTAATGTTTTAGATCTTAGCGGTTATACTTGCCATTAGGAAGATCGCACCGCCCATTAGATGACATCACAGCGGATTATCGACCATTCACATCTGTGAAGTTTCATTAGTTCTATCTTGAAGCCTAACCTTAACCTTACTCAAGTAAACAAGCACATACATACAAATTATAAATACTTACTTAGAACGAATTTGGATGTTGGTTTTTGATATTTCCCCAACAAATTTTCAACGGCGACATGATTATTACTAATTGGTAGACTGAACCCAATTTAAACATCTCATTCATTTATTTTAGAGTAGTAATATATGAATGACATACATTTTCTTTGCAAATATAGTCCAGTCATATTAGGCATAAATATGGCTTCTGTTTCAAAAAAAATGGTAACAATTTATTTTCTTACAATCACTCTTATCCACTCTTTTGAAATTTATTAGTACAATCACTGGCCATATAGACTACCCGTTAGGAGGAAACGAGTGTGCCAGTAATCGAGCCAGTATTGCGTTCTACTACGTTTGGCCTGTTAGTCGTTATTCAACCTGCGTCGGGTAAAGCCTGGTAGCTCAGTGGTAGAAGCATCGATCTTCTAATCACTGGCTGCCGGTCGCGGGTTCGAATCCAGCGACTGCGGAATTTTTCCGATGGCCCGAGAAAGTGGTGCGGCAAGATACAAGCCCAAGTGTCATCGAGGCTGCCCTGGTTGCAGGATCGAGCCTACCACTCGAGGTGGAGTGTTTAGTGCCCATAAAGGGTTTCAACCACCTCCTGTTCATGTTTTGAATGGCTTACAATGGGCAAACAAATTAAGAAAATTGCATTTAAATGTCCATAATAATAAAATGAAGGTCGATCAAATATGCAGTAGAACTTTTTAGTAAAAGTATCAGATGCCCTCATATTTTGCAAGGATCAATGAAGTTAATTGAGTTTGAAAATGTTGAAGCTGCAGCCAATTTCATTAAAATTTATTTGTCATTTTAAACACTCAAAATATCTTTTATTCAAGATTTAAAAAAGCGCTTGACAGTGAAAACCACACTGATTTTTTTAGATAGACTGGAAGATCATTTAATTAACCTTAAAACGGTTGAAAATGTTAAAATAGTTGACACTAACAGAAAAATGGGATGTATTAGATTTTCTTTTTGCATCGAAAGTACCATAGAAATTATAAGTTCCTTCCAGTGTACAGGTTAAGTCAAGATCTGTTGGAGCTTCTGTTTGGCAATGTTCGACAACAGAGTGGATTTAACAATAATCCAACTTGCCAACAATTCCGGGCTACTATTAAAAATTATTTATGCACATGCAGCTAAAACAATCATTTACAGGAAGTTGCATTCCTTTGGAAAATATTTTAATTTTAAACTGTGATTCTGCCATTGAAAAATTTAATTTTACATGTGACAAATATAGATCAATCAACAAAGTAGAGGGTAATGAGAAATCACAGGATGAAGAATAGTATTTCAATATTTCTGTAGAATCATTGGAACTGTCTGAATATACTAGATAAATCATTGTTTATATGAGTGGATTTGTAGTACATTTAATCATGAACCGATTAAAATGATTAGAGTGTTTAAAAACATCTCCACTTGATTTTTTTAATAGATCGCGGTGGTTTAATTTATCCCTCCGAGGATGTTTTAAGATTTGCCAACAAACGGAAAAACGTATTCGCACATTTTATCTTACCAAAATATTTTCTATGAGATCAGTTTGATACATGACTGCTAAGACGCCAACTCATTTGGTTGAATTGATTAGAGGCATTGTGCAAAAATACATTGATTTGAGAATTCACCAAAACTTTTTACAAACGTTGAAACTACCAAACGGCACATTTTAAATAAATTGACTTTATTTTGAAAGCAATAATCTAGAGTTTCGACGTTTACTATTTAATAACATACATTTAGTTGTCAGGACATCAATACAGAAGGCTTATATAAAATTTATGAAAACGCAATTCAGATTATTTAGATATTCAACTGAAGTTTATTTCTTTTGCTTCAATCTTTTCTGTTACTTAAATCTACTTTATTTCTATATTTAGTGTCATTTTATTCTTACGTAAAAGTTAATCCTTGTAAAAAATAGACACTGATGATTAAATTATTATATTCAGAATATTTTGTCATGATGACAATCGATATTCTTTTTTAATGTTTGTATAGAGCGAACAATATACATACCCCATTCTGATAACAGAATACTGTTGTCGCATCGTGACGTCACACTCATGTTAATTTGCCCTGTTTGAAAATCATTTTTAGTGAAAGTCTTCTACGTAAACACCTTCCATTATTTGGTGATGTCAACGACATAACTAATGGCATATTTATGTCAGTTCATGTACGTTTGCTCTTCAGATTTTCCTTTGGATGTTAAGATTAACAGTAAGTGATTTCCTGGGTTATTTCCGAAGGTATTTTCCGAAATGCCTCGCTGTGTTCCTGAATGCAATAGTAACTACAATTCAACTAATACCTCGGTAGCTGTTTTTACATTTCGTTTCCCTAACGATCCTGAAAGAAAAAACCATGGTTATTGGAAATACACATAGAGAAAAAAGCTTAAATGTTTCAAAACACTCAAGTTTGGTTTACACATTCCGCCGATACTCACATTATCAGGAAGACCGTCACAAAACCTGAAGGTTCACTTTTAGTTATTTCTCGAAAATTTCCCAAACTTACCGATTTCGTACAATTTTGTCCAACCAACTATGATTCCCAAACAAGTCTCTTCCTACTTAATGAAAACATCCTGAAGTACGTAGACAGCAAATTAGTGGCCGGTACGAAATATATATTCAACGAGTGGTATGATAAAAGACTTGAGACGTTTGTAATGGCCTCAAAGAAAAAACTGCTGTCGGATTTAAAATAAACAAAAATGGTTATGTACTGTTTCATCAATTCAATGTTGAATCTTCTTATTCAGTCCTTCATCGGATTAAACATTTTCAGGTCACTTGAATCGGAATTTTTTCATAATAAATTTGTTTTATCTTCTTTAAAATTTGAGTAATAAATTAATTTGTGATATGTTGATTTTGCTACTGCATGTATTCGAATTTTTCCGTGCCGAATGACTCCGATTGTGATGTCGTCAAAGCCCCACCACTTATTGCCATAAGAATTTCATTAAATTTGAAAACCTTTATCGCACTTAGAAATAAGGGTTAGAATAAGTTAATATTTTCCTCCAATAATCCTTTGTCTCTTATAACAAAAAATTAAAGAACTGCCAATGCAAAGTTGGTATTCTTGGAACATCTGAGAATCTGATCAGATCAGATATGTAATACAGTAATACAGTAATCAAAGTTCTTGAATAAATACCTACATATTTACATAATTAAAAGTACCAATATTTTATGGTATTATATTAGGATTCGTATGCACATAAAGGCTGCTAACATTCGAACGGAAGCTGAAGGTCATATAATGTAACGTATCGCAACGAACAACCATGGCGGTTATCTGTGATAGCTTCTGTATGTCAATCTATGAACTGTCATGGTGTCTGTCTGTCAACCAAAAGAACTGTCATGGCTACCTGCCAAATGCCAAAAACCTCAATTTTTGATGTGTAATGGTGGTAGTTGAACTATTATATGAGCGTGGAAAACGTGAAAGACTTATTTCGAAATTAGTATCACCATCATGATGGAAACGAAATTGGACCAAAAATTCATCTCTTCGTTACACCGAAAGTGGTGATTTTATAACATATTCGGAATCTACGTAATGTCCTGAACAACAATGTAAGACTATAGCGATCGGTCTGGCCGATCTTCTGCGATAAAGGTTTGAAAATTCTCTTCTTCAAAGTATAGCTTCATGGGTATCAAAATAATTCTCGACTTATTCCTGAAAAATAAGTTATCATAGGGCTGAATTGTCTAGAACAAGAAAAGCGTGTGAAACGTCAGTCGCAGAGATATCTGTCATAAAATCGACAAAAATATGTATGTAACGTTTACCCATTCTGGTATGAAGATACAATGAACTATTATGTAAAGTATCTAAGAGCGAGCTGTCATTAAGATAGACCGATCAAAATGCGTGGAAAAGGACACCTTGATTTGAAAATGCTTATTTTATATGATATATGAACGAAGCATGCTCAATGATAGTAAATTATAACTTTGAAATTTGTAAGCATAAATGTCCATTTGATATTTTATGAAGAATTCAGTGTATATAGGTGACGCATGTTCATTTGTGTTAAATTGGAAATTTTTAAGCACCCATAACTAACGCATGTTCATTTGAACTGCTTTAATAATTTCGTATATACCGCTGACGCATGGTCACATGATGCATTTGTGTTAAATTAGAAGTTTACAATTTTCAAGCAGACTTGAATTTCCGGGCGTGAAGTACATTTAGATTTAACATTGCATTCACAAACATCTGTGCAATCAATGCCAATTTGAATTCTGTACATCATTATCTGAAGTCCTCCAAGCCTCACATAATATTCCACACCGAGACTCAGATTAAGCCTAAAAAGTCAACAAATCATCTAATATTTCCAAACTACGAGCTTTTGAAAGTCTTTCGCTTCCATGGAGGCATCTGTGCTCATGTACAGAATACTCTCTTTTGCTCCAGATTCCCAAACTTCGAAATGGGAGATCGAACCTTCTTTGGCCCAAACTTACATCGAAGATCACCAATAATTTAACGTTACATCAATAATAATTAGTATATCGACTTCTTCGATTACCTCTGAGAAAATCCACTATCGGAATGCCAAAGTTCTCCCTTCCGAAATCATAATTCTTGGACTTCAACGTTTACAACGACTGGCTACATTCTACAAAAAAATAACGCTCCTGCTAGAGTAGCGGAAACCTTTGCTATCAGCCAAGCACATAACAATTCTGTAGAAGAGACCATGTATTTTCCCCGAGGGGCGACTCACAGCTCTAATCCACTTGATTCATTTCTCACAAATCATCCAGAGTCTTACCAAATAACCGTAAGTGCACCAATTGGAAACTCAGATCATGGATTGTTCTGTGCCTCAAGTCCCATAGACCTAGAACGACTGTACGGGCTACGAGAATTCTTTTCTCTTCTTTTCCTTGGAACCCAATTTGTTTTTCCACTCTTGACTTCCTATATCTCCAACGGAATATATGTCGAATTCAGGGTGAAACAACATTCTCTCCACGCATGTTAACATCAATAAATCATGCGGGCTCGTCAATATCCCACCACTTGTCCTAAAAAGTGTGCTCCCAAACTAGCACCGATCCTAACTGGTCTGTTTCAGCTTCCTTACGAGCAAGGAGTTTCTCCAGAAAACTGAACCTTCAAAAAATTGATTAAAATCATTGTATTCCATGGTGAGGCGCAAATTGTCGCATTAGATATAACTAAGGCTTCTGATCAGGTTTGGCATGCTGCTCTACTCAATAAACTCCCCCAAAGCTATGTGCATGAACTTCTGGCTTCCTTCCCAACCGAAGCATTCCTATTGGATGGTCAGTTTTCAGATCTCTATCACATCAATCCTTTAGTTTTAGTTTTAATTTTGTTGACGATTGCTCCATTCACTCGAACTTCAAATCCCTCAAACCAATAACCAACAACCCATTAAATAATAAACGTTATATCTATTCCAGTATTTCGACACACTTTATTAACAGTTAACTTGATGAACTTATTGGGGTGGACCAAGTGGCCCCATTAGAATCGCTAACGCGTACTGCTAAGTAGTAAGGCATTTTCACCTCTAAATATCTCAGATAATTCTCTTTCACATAGTTGAGACTTCGTTAGTGGGTGTAACTCTCATTTCTAATCGATATCATTGGTCGGCGACCATAGTTCGTAAACTATCATAGCTGGATGGATGGTGTTGACATAACTCTTCGTTATAATGAATTTCATTAGCTGACGATCCGGGGTGACTTCATCATATATATCATGAAAATATATCAAGTATGTCAGTATCGATATGTCCTTGAATGAATTGGTTCAAGTTTAAGTGCCAATGGGAAATTTTTGATAATAATAATTTTTTCACAATCCCAACCTCATTTCTGAATGGGATCCTGTAGTGGAACGAATTTATATTAACCGAAATGATTTTCGAAATAAATGTAGCCGAATAGAATGACAACCAATGGACCATCAAATAGTTAACGAAAATCAGCCGGAGGTATTCACATAAAGCGTTCATAAAACGACCAATTACACGTTGTTATTTATAGTACTTCTTTGAAGTATTATTCACACCATTTAAATCGATGTCTCAACCACTACCGGCGCCAGCACACCAAGAAAACGACGTTTATGTAATGCAATGTTTCAATCTTAGTGCCTCATTAGTTTTATTACTGAAAATCTTTATTAAAAATGTGAAGAAACGTACTAATATTTATTGAGGAGTTTTATTGCAGCGACAATAATAAAAATTTACCTCATGGTCGTGCGACCATACTTCACGAACTATGATTGCCGGTTGAATACATCGCCAAATCGCTAACCGTTTCACTGAGGCGTTGGTAAGCGACCGGCGAACATTGTTTGTGAACGATAATCGCCGGACGATGTTACATACAGCTTCAATGAATTTCGTTGGTAGCAACCGACGATCATTGTTCACAAACTATGATCTCGGGATGATGCCGTCACTAACCGTTTCATTCGTTTGAGTAATAAAATATCAAAAATAACATTTATTTAAAAAAATACATTTTGGTAGTATAACTAGAATTTAAGAACCAATGCTGTATATCATTCACTTGTGAAACTGTACACATTATATGCCCCTCCGTCATTATAATTATTCAGACAACTGTTTGAAGGCTCGTATTTTCCTGTTTCGCATAGAGTATGATGAAACCAGAACACGTCCACAATGACAATGAGGAAATGCCGAGCTCTTTGAATGTTCACCACTGACGATTGCTGTTGGTTATTTAACAATATAATCTAGTTTGTACTATTTTTCCACTAATAAACTATAAAAGAGTTCACTCTGATGATGACTACTTGGTAGCCGAAAGGTCCTCAGTACTTTAAGAGTATTTTTAGTGGATAAGGGTGATTATTTTTTATTTATAGTACTATTTTTCTACTCGGAATTTCATTATCTTATCTAAAGCACATTTCATTTCTCAATTCCTTGTTACAAGTACTTCGAAAAACCTCAGGTCAACTCCAGGAACACGTATTAATGAGTAATTATTTGTTTATTAATGACATTATTGACTACCTGGAATATTTGAACTTTTTTCAGCCCCAAAAATTACATGTAACACTTTCATTCATCAAAATTAACATAATGGCAGATTTATTACTGCTTATAATTAATATTTTCTGAAATTTTACCTTTAGTATTTCTCTTTCTTTAATAATGTTGGTTTAGATTCAGCTTACATACGGCTGCATCACAAATGAAAAGTGATAATTTTGAGTAGAAAATGGGTGTTACTGTAAATTAAATTTATTGTAGAAAGCATTAATAGGTGGCATACAAGATTCGAAAACCCATCGAAAGGGTCGATAGAATCATTCGGCATTCCCCCGTTCTTTGTTAATAGCCCCAATTGCGATTTCAAATTTGAGAAATCGTTCAAGTATGATGCCAATTTATCGAGAGAGGAATTCATAAATCTGACCGAGTTGATGAATTTCAGTTGAAATGGCGTATCATCCACGTGTTTGGTAAAACTTATGTATTTTTCCTTAGTTATTGAGATCAAATCCATTTTCCCTTCATTCGTTAAGCAACATTTTTGATGATGAAGTTGGGGCAACACAGTTACTTAAATTATGGATACTACTGGAACAACATGGGTGTCCTGATATTTAATGTTGCATCCTTCATGTGTAGGGCTACGATAATTATTTTGCGGTAGAAAGTGATTGTGGTCTCGTACTTTTTTGTCTACTCCAGAGAATGGCTGCCAGCAAATATGACAACACATAGCTCTTCTGAATGCAGCTTCTTCTGATATCATGAGGACACCAGGAATCAGTTTCCAAATCCTCGGTTGTTTCATCTCATCCTCGAACCACCGCATGCAATCATCGCCTCAATAAAATGAGAGTGGATCATCATAAGAACATGCTGCAGGGATATGTTGTTGTGGTTTCTTTCGATCTTAAGTTGGGCGAAGAACGATTTCCAGATTGCGTAGACCACAAAGAGAGCCTTTACTTAAAATTGCTAAACTTCAGTATATTCTTCCTCAGTTTAGGAATCTTCACCCTGCAGGTGCAGAATTTTTCCTCACAGTGGAAGTAGTGCAGGCAACGAACACTAAAATATGTTTGACCATTATACTTACTCAGCTACGATGAAACTAAGTGAGATAAATCTTTAATCCAAACGTAATGGAAACAAGTAGGCTGTAGATCATTGTTCTCTTCTTTCTCCTGAAAGTATCGATCTTTGATGAGTAGTAGATTCACATGTTTATCTTACCTTCTTATCCTTTGTAAGATAAGATGGTAATGGTTCTTCAAGATTTATACATTGATGGAGGCTCCATTCTATTTATCAAAATTGGGGATCTGTTGCATGTTCATTGGGAACTATATATCTTTCAATTTCAATGCTTCCGAGTAGTACTGGTATGAACCAACTCTATCTGAATCAGCTTGATATAGTGTTGGTGCAACAGCCCACGCGAAACGAGCATCATCGTCATTTTTCACATGTATACACCCTTTATGTTTAATCTTGGCTAGTAACTCGATATATGAAGATCCAAGCTGAGGTGTGAAATTCACCCTCAAATTAATAGTCTTCGTTAACGCCCACCCACTATCCCCATCCTGGAACTTCTCCAATTGGGTCAATGTAGGTTTCACAACCTTATTTCCGAACCAGACATCTAAGTTGGTGTCCCGATAGATCGGTGTATTGGAGGTGGTGAAATACTCAAATTCAGTCATACCTGCTCTGCTTAGGTGATGTGGAATTCACCGCAGAATGCCGCATTGACTGCAATCTCGTTTTTCAACACGTTCTGGATTCTCTTCTTGAAAAGAGCTTCATAGTCTGACAGAAACGCTTTGGGATCCGACTTTTGAATGCAGGCATAGAATCACCCCAATGAACCCGCTCTCTTGTCCTCCCTTTTTGTACTCTTCTGCATCGCATACTCTTAATAGTCCCCAATGCTGCTAGTAGATTTTGTTTTTCACCAATGTTTTTGGAAGTTTTGAGGGTTTCATGAATTCTTCTTATCTCTAAGGAGCTCTCCCGCAAATCCATCAAAGGTCGGTGTTAAAAGCCCAATAGGAGCTGTGGTAGTTAGATCGCCAAAGACAGACATCTTGATCTGCGATAGAATTAAAAAAATTGTTATTGAGATAACTCAGTTGTTACTTGAAAATCAGAAATTGAAGGATACATTATCTCTTCTAAATGTTCTCTATAGAGATCACTCGTAAATTATTAAATATGTAAGCTATATTAGGGTTTGTAAAAACTCTCGAACGATATGTACCGGTGAATTATAAGGAAATTACACTGAAGATATCAACTCTGTTGCTGTTGAGATCTCTCGAAATATATTAAATAGGCGAGTACTACGGTTTCTACAAACTCGCGAACAAAATGTGCCGGTGGATTATAAGGAAATTATACTGAAGATATTACCTTCCCTAAATCTTCTCTGTTGAGATCATTCGTAACTTTTATGGAAATAGCTAGAGGATATTAAGTCTCTAATTGCTCTCTGTTGAAATCACTCGTTAAGTGAGTATGTTACATGTTGGTATTTTACCTCATCGACGACCGAATACAGAACTTTTTAAATTTGCAAGGTATTTGCGAAAATATAGTTGTGTAAGGATTAGGTGAACGCTTGTATAATACAGTTATTTGAGTAACTAGTAGATAAATCAGCTGTATTTATAATTCTATAAAATAAATTAAAAGCAGACTTTTCCTATGTGAGCCATTAAATAGATAAAACCAGCCTTTTTCTGTTCGCTGAACACATACGTACATAAAGGGTAAATATTTGGAGAGAACTAGAGATGTTTCTCTCTTGACAATAATGTTGATCCGAACCGTACAGCAGGAAATCGCAATAGAGTTGAAATGGTAATCAACCGCAAAATTTAACGGTTTAGAATGCTGAATATTGGTTCTTCTTCTCGATATGCATCACCAATTTTGTTCCATATAATTCTCTTCGATACTCCTTTAGAGTATAAATGAAATTCAACGTCTTCGGATTGGCATGTTGACCTAGAGGAAAGAAAAGGGCCGGGTTTATCATCTGTAACATAACATGACACTTTGTGATCCTACCACATTTCAATACTGATGTGTGTAATCATATCATCTTCGAGATGAAACTTCGATAATGAATTATATAATATTTTCTATCGCTGCGCCTACTTCAATAATTATTCTAAATCTTTACAACAGCTGTTAGATTTCGCTGCATATGTGCTGTTGTCACCCAATTTAACATCTTTGATTTAAATAATGTAACAGGAAGATTTCTCATTGTTTATGAAGATATTGTAGAAGATTTAATCTCATTACGTGAATGTTATTCCTTATCTCTAGCGTGCTTATCTCTTCAACTTAAATGGTACAATATACGAGTGAATATTGCCCCGCCGGTATAACCTAATTTAACAATTCGATTCTGTAAATTTATAATATTTAAAGATGGGCTGATATGGTGGATGCGAATCTTAAATATATTAGTGCAGTTCGAAATTAGTTGCTACCCAAATGACAACATGTTATTTATTTGGGTTGTAGATCACCTAGAGATTTCTCTATGATGAGTAACTATACAAATAAAAGTAGAAGTCGACGATATAAGAGTAGCTCAGCTGGTTGATGCGCTGAACACCAGGAGTCGTTCATTCTGTATTTTCTTCATAAGGATAAGGGTGATCGTTTCCTTTCATTGTATTATAGTGTATCCACTATAAGCTATTTTGGAGTATGTACACCAAAATTGAATCTACAGAGCATTCTAAAACTCAAAATTAATGATTTCTTTTCATCAGCTGTTTCCAAGTTGGAGTTATGTTCCCTTTGTTACTTATTCGGTACATAACAAGGTTTGAAGTACCAATAGTATTTATTTTGTCTATTTCAATTGGATATAGAAAATATATAATTATGATAAGTCTAGATGGATCAGTAAAATTACAAAATAACAGTTCTGGACAGCTTCCCTCTATCATACAGCTCATCAGCAGAACGAGAAAGTTTGCAATGTTACTGAATGATCCTCTATCGAAGGTATACATAACTGACTAATAGAATGCTAAACTTTACAAAGTTACGCAGAATGTTAAACAACTTGAGCACCAGATGGAGACACCAAATCGAACGAATGCAACAATTGAGAAATAAAATAAATAAATTTCATCAATTTTCTGGCCCCTCTAGCATGCTGTTAGTCGGTTATATATACCTTTGGTAGATGCTCGTTTAGTAACATTGCAAACTTTGTTTCTCTTGATGAGCTGTCCAGAACTATTTGTTTGTAATGTTACTGATCGATCTACACTAGGGAGGGCTCATCACTGGGAATAACCAACAAGAAATAAATGAACATTCATTTATTTCCTAATTGTTACAACCTTTGGTGCGGCCTTTGGCGCTCAAGAATTCCAACATTCCTTGTAACTTTTGTGAAGTTCGAGAAATCTGTCAGTGTTGTACATTGTTTGGATTTTGTAGTAGGACATCTACTATTAGATGGCGTTAGATATTTTTGGTTCTTTTTAGCATTCTATCAGTTGGTTATGTATACCTTCGATAGACGATCGTTCAATAACATTACAAACTTTCTCGTTCTGCTGATGAGACTATCAAAGAGCGAAACAGCTGCCCAGAACAATTAGTTTTTAATGGTACTGATCGATCTGTTAGAGACCTTTTCATTGTCACCTGAAGAAAGTCAACGTATTTTTTAATTGTAACAAAATAAATAATTGATAAACAATTCTTGAAAATACTCCATTTTCAGCCTCTCTTAGATAACAGCCCTGTGAAGGTGACCAACGGTCATGGTACAACTAAGTATTCGAAGTTAGAGAATGATACAGACAGCCCACAGAGACAGTTTTTGAACGACACATTCTCGCAGCAACAATATCTGAGTCAAGAACAAGATGGCCATCTGGAAGCTATTGGAGAATCGTTGGGATCTTTGAAAACCGTATCTCGTCATATTGGTATTGAACTAGACGAGCAGGCTGGGTGAGTTAGATACATTTAATCCATTTACAGGTAGTCCTCTAAATGTAACACGATTTTGTAATTAAAAGGTGAATAATTTGGCCAGAATTTCGGGGACGCTGTAACTTCAATCAAAAAATAGCGAGTGTAGATTTTAGTTATGTGATCTATTATCACTGAAAAATTACTAGAAATAATTTATCTCTTAGCCCTGCTGATCAGACAGAATTCAAAATATATATAGGTTATCAGAAAAGTTGATAAAAAAAATTAAGAGTAATAGTTTGCATAGGGGGAGTAAATTCATTGCCTTGATTACGCATATGAGAATTTAATTGAATGCAAAATATTTAATATTTGATCGCGACATAAATATTTCCGACGGTCTTCACGGTGTTGGTTATTAAACTTCCTTCTTATACGTTTCTGTCTACTGATTCTACGCTTCCTAATACAAACTTTGAACTCTACAAGATATCAGTAATGCTTGATCTACATCAGGCTGTACATGTGTGGTTTACAGTTTCTGCTTAAACGGGTTACGTCTAGGAAAATAAGTCGGATCTTGTTTCCGCAAACTCTTCTAACTAGGATTTCGCTCTAGCTTAACAAGGAGCTTCGCAAGAGTCGGACTCAAGACTTCCAACTACAGGGTTTATTCCTTTTTGTGCTATGTCTGACTGAGTCTCGAACTTAACATTCCAATTAATTTATTCTCGATATGCAATTCGGAGAGTGTCTTCTCGAACGACTTATAATATAGAATGACAAGGTGATTCTCAGGAGACGAATACACTACCTCCAACTACCAGGGTTGTGCGTTGTGTTCGCTATCGGTGTCGGGTAATCACTACATAGTATAAAACAAAGTCGCTTTCTCTGTCCCTATATCCCTATGTATGCTTAAATCTTCAAAACTACGCAACGGATTTTGATGCGGTTTTTTTTAATAGATATAGTGATTGAAGAAGAAGGTTTGTATGTATAATAACATCCATTAAATAGTGGAGAAATACTGTTATTTTTGAGGTTTCTAATGTGATGTCGTAAATAATTACATTTTTTCCGCTTACATTGCAAACGCAGGCTGAACACTACGAGATATATCAAAATAATGTACTAAGTATTGTACACATTGAAAAGGTCTACACAAAACTCCGCGATGGTATATGTCTATCTCTTATGGTTATCCCACAATACCATTTTTTTGTCATTTACTTTTTACGACAAATAATGGCTAATTTTCGAAGCGATTTTAACCAATACAGCATTAATCCTTATCCAATTAAATACCTTAAATACATTGTTGATTTAATATAGATCTATATGGCCCTTTAAAGCATATGATTTAAATGAATATTTTCGAAGATATTACAGATTTAAAAATTGCGGGACGTATTGTTTGCGGCGGTACCGGCCGGCCGTGCGAAGCCGGGGCAGATCGCTAGTCATACATATTACACAAAATGAATAACAGTAGTACTCGAATGAAACGAAGTATGGAATCGAAATTTTGAATACCGCACTGATAAAATAGGGAGGTTTAGTTTCTCAGTGTTCCGTTCACTTTAGTTAGTCTAGACTTATTTTAACATTCGCTATTTTCTCATTCCAGAATGCTCGATGAGTTTGGAACAGAGATGGAGAACACTGATTCAAAATTGGATAGCACTATGAAAAAAATGGCCAAAGTTCTACACATGACAAATGGTAAGAAAATCATAATCGTGGTAATAGCTTATAAAAGCCGCCGATTAGTGCGTTGCTGACTGGAGCCCAGTTATATTACACTCCGCACAACAAGTATTGCCTCGTGTTATGATCTGTAGCAACAAGTTACAGATATTTTTTTGTTTATACAACACAGGTGTCCGGAAATACCATTAATATACTCCAGGATCTTATTCCTCGGTTGATTTTAAGAAATAAAGTTCATATGAACAAGTGTCGAAAAATACTTCTTAAGGGCGCCCTCTAAAGGGTTCAAGATGAAATTAAGGAATTCAAAACGGTAAATTCGATTCCTCAACTATGTCTGTAAAGAAAAATATTAATTCATATCAGGAACGTCTAGAAATAGGGGGAAATTTCTTGACAAAATAGATCGGAATGTTTTGTTTCGATGAAAAGCATCATTTTCGAATTAAACTGATTTAAAAATTATCTGACTTTAAAGTAAAGATGGCGCCAAAATATTGATTTAATTTTTTATGGAAACGAAAAAATTTTTTGATGCGAAATTCAGGGTATGGCCTTAACAAATGCTATTTTTGGGCAGTATTGACCACATTGAATTTTCATCATAGGCGTGCCGAATAGGGAATCTCTCCATAATTTGATTCCCTGACTAAATTTACACAAAAAAGTTACTCCTTGAGATTTTTCGTAGAGCCCACCGTTTGCGGTATCTAAGCCATGTGAGAGCAGCCGAAGTAATAGTATTATTGCAGAATGGCCGCAACCAAAGATACGCCGCTCAAAGATACTCTTCGCATTTGTGCAAAGATGATGAAATAAATTATTTATTTCATTATCTCTACACAACTAAATAAACAATATTCAAATTTATAATGTTTTGAAGAAAATGTTATTACAAAAACAAATTTTCCGTTCCTGGGAATCGAACCCGAGTATCCTAGCCCCTAGACCATACCTTTGCTTCGTCGCCGTTTGTTATAAACAGTTAAAGTGCGGTGTAAATTTAAGCTTACGTTATTGTTGTTGTTTGAACGTTTTTCTTGAAATTTGGGTGAAAGCAGTTCTAAATTAACCTGCGTTTACTGTAATAGTTTTGAATAGATTCAATGTATACTTTGAGAGTTATGATTTTAAAAAATTTCAACCCTACACAACTAAATAAACAATATTCAAATAAATAAAATAACGTTTTTAAGAAAATGTTTTTACAAAAATAAATTTTCCGTTTCTGTGAATCGAACCCGAGCCTACTGAATGGGAGCCGAGTATCCTAGCCCCTAGACGATACCTTTGTTCATTACCGTTTGTTATAAACAGTTAAAGTACGATGTAAATTTAAACTTATGTTTTTGTGCACACAGATACATAGACAGATGGATTTTTTCAAAGTTGCTTAAAATTCGATAAAAAACACTATTGTGAAATTTTTGCTTTAGGACTTTTTTTAACGATTTTGGAAATAGCTTGAGTAAATGCAATATACTCTTCGGACTTGGTCTGCGGAGAGTATAATGCAATTATTTATCGTTCATTTATGAACATGAGTATTATTTGCGTGGATATAAAAATTTGTATTTCATTTTTTCGAAAAATTCTGGTAGAGGCTTACCATCCTAAAACATTCTAGTACGTTAAATTCTGGCTATTGTTTAACTTGAACGATACATTAGCATGGTTATTAACCAACGAACAATATATCTCGGCATATTTTCAACATTAATTGTTTCCATCGCAAATCCTTCGTAAATACCGTGAAAATGTTTTGATTTAGGCCAAACCTGCTGGGGCTTTTTAGACATGTTTTTGAAAAGAAAAAAGTATTATCGAAAGAAAAGTTCTAAGAAAAAATTTCTTCGATTATTTCAACTCCTTACAAACATTCTTCAGGGTTGAAAAAATTCCAAAAAGTGTAGTTTTATTGACGGATAGTGTTCACAAAGTTTCGTTTCTTTTAGCTTAATTTACAGAAGAAATAAAAAAGAAAAACAGTTTTTTTTAAATTTTTTGGAGAGGCATAATTTTCATCAGAGAATGTTTATTTCTCGAACAAAAACCCATTTGCGATTGGGCTCTATGCCTTAAGGCTCAAATGTTCCACATATACCTTGCTTTTAAATAATCTTGAATATAAATAACATGGAATACAAGTTGTTTGTGGTTACAGTATTAGTTTTTGCTCTTCGAATATAAGAGAACCCTCAGTGTTACTCCCTTGATATGCCACCTGGGGTGAAAAACGGATTGCACATTTATAAAGTTTATCAATTCATTAATAATACTAATATGCTAACCAATTCGACTAATTCTTATGTATATATTTTTTTCAGATCGACGACAGTGGACCGCTATTATTGTTTTATCTGTTATTCTCTTTATTGTGATACTTTTATTTATTCTACTGTGATTTTAATTTCGCCATTCTATATAAGTGATATTAGTACATCTAGAACATAATATAGATTGATACCATTTGTGGCAAATCATAATATATTTAGCCCAAAAATGTATCAGTAGTAATTGAATAGCTTAAGTTATTTGGCTTCTGGTAACTTTTTTAGTCTTCATAAAATAACCATTGACAGTAAAAGGTGAACTATTGTTGCATTTTGCTAAACAGTTTATGTAATCGTTGTGTTATTCTTGCACAAATTTCATTATTGAGTTGCAATTTAGATATAATTATAGGTAATGATATGATTTGATATTACAATGTGGATTCTTTATGAAAATGGGATTTTTTGTACATATTAGCTCACTAGTATATCGATGGTAATTCTTTTTATCTTGTAATATAAGAAACTTTTTAAGAATTACAATGTGACCAATCACAACCTTGCCTGAAGCTTAACACGATTTTGGAGGAGTAAAATAATTAATTACTGAATATCTCCATATAGAAGTTGAAACTTGTTTGGGAATACCTAGAGGTAGAGAATAAACTAGGCCATATCCATACATCTATGGTTTCGGCGTTTACTTAGTGTAAAATCATTTTAACTTTCAGAAGTTGCAGAATTAAACTCAAATTTACACAAAACTTGTAACATTTAATGCTGACAAATTTTTTCACCACACTGGCATTCTCAAAACTAGTTATTAACTAAAGCTAATTCTAAAATTGTCATGTCAATTATGCCACATAATTTTAGATTTAGCCTTAGTTGATAATTCCTAGCTTTGAGAATGCCACAGTGTAGTGAAACAATTTATCAGCATTAATTCTAAATTAAATGTTCCATGTTTTGTGTAAATTTGAGTTTTATTCTCCAATTTTCGAAAGTTGAAATAGCCTTATTTATCGGGGTGCATTTATTCGAAAACTGAAGGAAATGGAACGTTATTATGCGGTTCTTTGGTAGAACGTTAATTCTACAAATCAATTTGATATATTGGCAAAATACACCTATGACTTCACCCATATCATTGTTATAATAGCCAAACACTGAAGAAATGACACGATTGATACTGTTTCCCAAACGGAAAAGCAACAATATATATTATGTGAGACAATCAACTGGTTCCAAAGCCAACACTAAATACTTCAACACATTAATCTAAACTGGACTTGAGATGCATGGAGGCATTCAAACTGCTGGTAAATAAGAACCAGATCATTTTGATGTGAAATGAGGACATTGAAGGAAATGAAAGGACTGATCACCTTGCCAACGGTAGGTGTTCTGTAGAGGATTAAAAAAACTACAATATTCCAGACTAAACTAAGCGAAAAAAAAATCAAATCGCAACAGAGAGCAATTTACCCAAGGAGTCGAAATATTTCGTTTTGGGCTCAAAGACACCGGTCCCGTACCTTCTGTTGTTTTTAATTCATCGATATACCATCAGATTGCACTCCCAAAGTGGGTTTGGAAGCTCTGTGTAAACACGAACATCTTACCCATGTCATCTCTTGGTGTCGTGAGTATAGGTGTTTCTTCTCATTCAGAGAGACATCATCCTTTCACGAAGTCTAATACCTCACTGAGGTCTTTACTTATGTTAAGCATATTTTTTTGCTGTTCTACGTTCTAGCTATGTGAAGGGGGTTAGTCCCTGAACAGAACATCGCTTAAAACTTTACGAAAGTGGTGTTGCGGCCAACAGCGTCAGGGTGCGGAAAAGTGAAGATTGAGATGGAGATACTATCTGCCACTAGTTTCAACCAGATGTTTATTCATACTCTCTGCTTAGAATGTTACTAGTTGACTTCTCGCAATTTCATGTAAACAACTCTATTTTAATTTATAGTCAATGGACAAGACACCCAGTTTCCATCTGTTGAAATTCTTAGTCAGTTTCATTATTATTTGGAATTGTCCCAGATGATACTCCTCAGTAAAATTGCAGTTCTGTTAAACTGTACCAGTGTTCACCATAATGAAGGGGTAACAATCATGCAACGAAGAATGTATTACCTTTAATCTTTTCCCCGATATTTGAGGAATTGTGTTACTTGCGTTGTCCTCTTTTAGTAACTCTTCCAGCTTCTCCAAAATCTATACGATAGCTATTGTCCACTTGAGAATGACTTGTTATTCGTTTCCGTGCGTGTACAAATGAATCTTTTTAATAGATTTAATTCAAATTGACAGGCACCATGGGCCTTAACATATTTTTTAATTTCTTCTTTGCATTGCAATACGCCTCCAATTTTTCGTAAAGTTGCGAATATTGCCCAATTATTCCTTCATAATTTACAGGTTGAACCAAATTTACTCTTTTTTACCTTTTTTCCGATTAATTGAACCGGTCAGGAGGAAGAAAGGAATGTTTTACCATCGCAAAAATCATTAGAACCAATTTTACAGTTTTCGGTGTTCAGAGGGTTCTCGTCTAGAATTTTAAAAGGTTATCTTGCATAGAGGGCGTTTCGCATCTAAGATGTGAACGATTCTTGCTCAACTGTCAAAAAATCGTGACATTTTTGCATCTATTTATACGTGTACCTATTTTTTTTCACCATGAAAAATAGTATATTAGAGAACTAGTTTCATTAGGACGGTTTGGCGCATGAGCTCAAGTTTGGAGAACGACCGCGAAGTGGGCCAGTGCGCCTATTCCGAGATTTCACATGTATTTTTAATACATTTTAAATAAATTTAGTTTGGGGTTCTTCTCTTGGATTGAAAACAGATACATTACATTTGAAGTATCCATTTGAAACTTCTATCAATGTGAATATGTCAAATTTCGTTTCGCTTCTTTTGAAATTATTTTAATGTTGATCACATTTTTGAATAAAATGAACAAAGATTTGTCGATGAGTACTCTTACCATTTTGAGCAAAATAGTTGAAACATCTGTCGGTAACTTGTTACTATTAAAATCCCGTACCCCGTACTTTTATGCATAAGGTTATGATGATACATGACTGTTCGTCAATAATAATTTCTAAACCTAAAATGCACTAGAATTGTAGTTTTAAAGTCATAAGCGCCGCGGAATAAAGTGTTTTGTCCACGACTATTGAATAAAATATGCATAATGCATGTGTTTCCTCAAGCAAAATGATATCCATTAATCACTAGTGAATAATGAAATCATTATTCACTACTATCAATATGACAAACATGATAGACATTTTTCTAAACAAAGACGATAAAAATAGAGCGCGCTATGAAACTTCAAGTCCGATCGAATTTAATTTGAAACGTCAACAATTTGTTGGTTCGACTTGTTTCAACAGCAAAGTTTATTAGTATCAAAGTAATATTTATGGGTCGTGGACAAAGTATAGTATTCTACTTGCATATTATGACTATGAAGTTTACGGCACGAGCCGCAGGCGAGTGTCGTAAATCATCCAATTGAATAATAGCCACCATAATAAGCTCGTTGAATAATATACAATTTTTCACTGCAACAAACCGTTTCTATAGTAACGACAGAGCAAGTTAACTTAGTGCTGTGAAGTTTTATAGCGAGTATTTATTTATAATACAGAATTTTAGCTGTTTGATTCAAAATTACAGTTATACAATAGTAACTAGTGCAAAAAGCTTATATTTGTTGCACAATGCTGAGTGCAAATTTTATTGAAGAGTATTTTACAATAAAAGAAATACTACAATTTTAAAGTGACAACTTGAAGTTAATTACGGAAATTGTCACTGTCAGAAGTCATCCATAGGTAACTATGAATATGCTTTCGTCAGAAACAAGATTTGGATTAATCAAAATTAGAGTAAAATTTTTTGCGTTTTAATATCAAACCATAACGTTTCAAAGAATATTCAATGGTACCTAAGTACCTGTAGTTACCATGTTCATACGTATACTCAAATTACAAGAAAAAAAGTTATTTTCATATTAAACTCGTAATCCATAAAGTATCAAAGTATTTTTTGCACTAGTGCAAAAAGTGAGTTACATTTTGCAGTAGTGCAAAAAGTTGAACTTTTGTCACAGTATATAATGTCAAAAGTGATATTTTTGCACGATCGTAGAAAAAGAAGACTGTATTTCGTTTGTAGAATTCGTGTTTTAATGACATATTCTAGAGAATTTCCACGCACTTAATACACAATAAGTATTTTTATTTAGTTCTTCTGAAAGAAATTTCAGGCAATCGGAAGGAATTTAGAAGCCCCAGCAATTTAATATCTTGGTAGAAATAATCCAATGATAATTGTTAATTTGAATTGTCGATTCTTGATATATCTTGGTTTCTGGATGGATTCCGTGTCATTATGACACTATTATACAGCGATGTTACGCGGAGTATTACAGGCGGCATCCTCAGGGCAGTTTGAAATCTGGAACGGAGACTGGATAATTAAAATTATGTAACGGCACGACGTCTGACTACTTCAAATTTGAAAGAATTTGACAATTTTCTTACAATCCAAAGTTCACATTAATTTTTAATAGCTTTCGACATACAATACATATCCGATGTTGAAAAATGAATTTTCACCTATTGGAATAGCTTCGAAATTAACCAATGTTTCTTGTTCATTTTGCTTCCATGTGCCACTTTTATCTGAGCCTGTTAAATCAGGTAATTGATCAAACCCTTTGCTTTAAATTGAAAGAAAAAGATTATTGCTAAATTTATTCAAGATTTTAGTTTTTATCACACTATTTTTCAAAATACAAAAAAAATACCGATATCATACTTTTAACAACAATATAAAAGGGTTGAGGTGGTAAGTTTGCATTTCACTTTGCCCTGCCGTGCACGAGTATGTCATGAATATTCTTTCAGAATTTTCTATTTTTCCTTCAATTTTATGTGATTCATCATTCCAATTTGAAGTTATCGCGGCGTTACGATCACACAATTGTCATTGGATTCGTAATTTCTACCACAAGGTATTAAATTACTGGGGGGATTGTCTGATTATTTTCAGAACTATTACTTTTAGTAAATAAACAAATATCTTCCATTTTTTATAGACTTTTCAAAGAAAAATCATTCGTTCGTCTGCTCCAATACAGAACTGTATACCAGAACTAAGTTTAACTTTATCCGTATTGTGAAACTAAACACTACTATGTTGATATCACTTTATCACTTTTGTTTGTAACTTCCGTTATTCGAGTTTCAGCGTTATTATACCATCTTCAGACAGTATTCAAATACAATATATACAATAATAACTCTTAAACTCGAGTAACGGAAGTTACAAATAAAAGATATCAACATAGTGTTTAATTTTAAAATATGGATAGAATTTCATATCATAGTAAAGGGTGAAACGATAGAAATTTAATTTTGATCCGGGAAAGATAACGCTAGTCATGTCACATTCCAATAGCTGCTTTTGTATGAACAAGTAAACTTAAACGCTCGATTGATATAATAGTCAGTTTGAATCTTCAGGAAAACAAAATCGGATTCCACAAGAAAAACTAAAAATGGTGCTACCAAAATATAATATTGTCACATTTTTACACCTACACGACTCTCATATCAAAGATCTGACTATGGCAAAGTTTCAATTCTGTCAAAATTTTAATATTGAAATCTTGATAGCAAAGCATTGTAAGAATTATTCAAAGTAGACACCTTTTACCGATCTGCAATATACTTGGAGAAAGAGCTAAATCCATTCGGGATACAATGGGTTTGAGAACTTTTTTTTTACAAAATTGATAATTTTTTGAACTAACTGCTTATTAATTATTGAGCATATCTTGTTGAATTCTTCTTTTCACTTTTTTTCTTACCTAAATGTGTGTACCTACTTAAGAATACAAGGAATTCCTATTTTAACATATACCTACACTGTCGGGGAATATAAGGCCAAACATATTGAGGTCGTATTTACAATCCAAATGGAAATAATGACACCGGGGACGGAATAAGAGAACAAAACCAAACATAATCCCAAATGTTTTGACTGTCTAGCTTCAAGGTAGTTTAATCGAATATTTTAACAGCTTATAGACCATAACACATTATGAAATTTTTATTCCTTCAGTTGTCTATCGAATTCATGACGCTAGTGAGTTGTTATGTATATTATTTAGTGGAATTTATGGTATATTGATCATTTTAAAGGTGTACAGGCACTTTGATACCCAAATGTTTGTAATGTTTTCTTCACAGTTGTAAATAGAGTGTACGTAGCATCAACATTATTTTTGCTCAACTGAAATTCAAAATGAAGAAACAGCATAGTTGGTTGTAATAATCTACTTTTGTAAATTTAACTTCATAATTTACTGAACATATTGCTGGAAATTATTACTCCTAGAAATGTTAAATGAGAACTGCAATTGTTGAATTCTCAAGGAGTTATTTATGTGGTCAAAAGAATAAATAAATTCATATTCCTAATAATTTCTTGCACTATTATGAGTAAATTGATGGGATCGAAACAGGTAAAATGTTTCTTGATTGTTTAGTTATAATGTTGCGCAGTTAGGCCAGTAACCTTATGACATTTGGTAAAAAATCGTTAGATTAATATGTATATAATTATATTATAAACATATTAAAGTTGAAAACACAGGGGTTTTCGCGGGTACAAAGCACATTTATCACGAGGAAAACAGTACTTGGAAAAGTGCAAACAAAACTTCAATGGGTTCATTTCATTCCCTTCTTCAAAAGTTACAAACAACTAAAACTTCTCACCAAAAACCACTAAAATTAATCAATATGTGATTTACTCAATTTTTCGATTACCTGGGCACTTTGAGGGACCTCCTTCACTCTACATTTAGTCTTCTCCTCCTCCGTCAATTCAGTCTTATCATTGGGATCCCCACTATACTTTTACAGGGCAGCCCATCGGTTGATCTCCATAACGCTCCCACCACCCGCGAAATTCATAAGTGGTTATAGATGTTTCACAGATATAAAGGTTGAGCATCATCCAGCAGTAGTACTTATCCTTAGTATCAGCTAAACACGTAAGTTCATTAGAATATATTCGCAATAGAAATGCCAGCTATAATTATTCATAAAAAAATTGAGTGAAGCTTTTATTTGAAATACGACAGCACAAAACATTGAATTCAATCGCTCTGACGAAATTCAATTAATCCCTTTTTTCTCAATTTTTTATAGGAATATTCTCATGCCTCTTACTGAAAGCATCTGACAGTAACTTTTTCGAAAAAAGTGGGTTACAAATATTTTTCTTCTGCGACCACCCTATCCTGTTATGGTCAGTGGTCATGGCATATTTATTTAGTGGTTTTCTTAATTGACTCGGTTTAGTCTTCTAGACATTTTTAAAGAATTTAAATTCGCATTCATTCGTCCGAAGATATTTTGAAAATGTTGCTTTCTACTTTACTTTGTTCATCAAGTTTGTCGTTGAAACATTTTTATACCTATACTTTTCTTGGCCGTTAAGATCTTCAATTGATTTTTCAACATTCATTTTCGTCTTAGGGTTATTGGCCTACGTTTATTCATCCAAAGAACAAGCTAAAATGTATAAGTACAAAGAGTCTGAGTTAAGGTATGGAATTATGAAATTCAAATGCTTGCTGTATATGTTTTATTATATTATTTGTTGTCTTGTGATGTGAAACATACTAATTAATATTCAATGTTAACCTATAGCTTCAATAACTATTGAAGAACATCATTTCGATACGATACATATTATGTATAGCAGGTGTCAACTGTTCTAAACCGCACAACGGAAATGCTAGGGCGGGAATTCAGTGAAATTGTTGCAAGGCTTCTATACATAAGGCGTGCACTGGACTTGCTGCAGATGAACTTGCAACACGTCATAAAATAAGATGCTTTAAAGTTTTCTGCAATAAATGTATTGATGAAGTTAACAAATTAAAATCTATGATCAGAGAAACAAAATAGCTTATATGGAACTCAAGTTGAATATGGCCAGCTCTAGCTCACCTAGTAACTCTTCCCTCACCGAGGAAAACACCGCGGAAGTCACGAAACGTACTTCACGCGCATACTTGTAAGCGGAATCCCCGAATCTCAAGATGTAAATCATGATGAAAATTATATTGGCAATGTTTTAAATATCATTTCTAATGACGCTATCCCCACCTCTATAAATAGAATTGGAAAATATCTCGCCGTCGACTTATTAAATTTGCTTTCTGCAACCCTATCATTAACAAGACAGTCCTGCGGAACAAATATGAGTGGATCAACTCAGCTTGCCTACTTAAATAATTTAAGAGATTTCCTTAAGAAACTAATGGATGATGGCGAAGAAGATACCTAGAGGTACTTCCCTGTATAATCGATACCAAATCGAAAAAGTAACGTCAACATTATTTGATTGGAAAGTAATTTATGCAAAGCTTTCTTCTCTATTGGGTAAATTCTCTTATTTCCTTCCATTAATTCAACATGAAAACCCGTGTTTTATACTAATTAACGAAACTTGACTTGAACCAGAAATACTAAATTCTTTAATACATATTCCAGGTTATAATGTTTTTAGATCTGATAGCCTTGATCGACCGGGAGATGGAGTTTGTATTTGAATTGAAGAGCATATTCTAAACCAATTCTCTATCAAGTATGATAGGATTCTTTGTCTAAATATTGATACTGCTATTATTCACTTCTCTAAAGTTATTAGATTTTCATTGTTATCTGTGTATGGACTCGGATATTGCCCAATTGACACAAACAATACAATAACTTCCAAAATTGAAGAATATATCTACAGCAGTTGGGAATACATCCATTAATTTTGTAAATTTCGTAGAAGACTCCAATCTTACACAACTTATAGAGGAGCCAATAAGATTTAGAGAGAATCAGACATCATCTACATTCGATCTACTGCTAACTAACGATCCAGATTTCCTTACTTTACCTAAAGTTCTCTCACTCATCGGAAAATCGGATCATGGCGTTATATCTGTTAGCCCTACATTTTTACACGAGCATGAACCCACTTAGCATGACCTTAGAAAAATTACAAACTTGTGAATAGTGATATAGCAGTTGACTGTTATGTAGGAATGAAAAACACAAACGTCATCTTTAGAAAGTCTATCGTAGAACCAGAAATATGAATGACTATAACGTACATAGGGAATATTCTAATAGGGTGATATCTATAATTAATCAAGCCAGACAAAATTATGAGGAAAATATTGCGAGCATTCCAGACAAAGAAAGTTACAAATATGTTCGATCGTCATTCTCATCTAAAGTGAGTGTCCTCATTATTAAGGATCATAATAATTGTCCATGATGATAAATACATGATGTCGCAAATCCTTACCGAGAAATTTCAAAACACCTTTACTAAAAAAGATGTGCCTCTAAAGTTAGCAGAAATTCGATCTACCAGATCTATTAACTCAATTTCAGAAATTTCATTTGAAATAAATATTATTCAAGAACATCTTAATAACTTGGCTAACAACAGTGACCCCGGTTAGAATGAAATAACCTCTACCTTACTTAAACGTTGTCACCATATATAGGCATTCCCTTATCAATTATTCCGACTAATTCATTCAATACACATCGTTTATCCGACGGCTGGAAAATATCTTGTGTAAGCCCTATCTTGAAAAAAGGAGATAAGTTGGACCCTGAAAATCATCGTTCCATCAGTTTAAATTCAATAGTTGCCAAAGTTATGGCAGCAATCATCTCTAAAAAAGTCATGGAATTCTCTCTAAATAATAATTTAATACCTTCTGAGCAGCACGGATTTGTTTCAGATCGCTCCGAACTTACATACCTGCTTGACTGTGCCAATAAATGGAGCTTGTCACTAGATAGTATTGAACCAGTTGACATAATCTACTTGAACTTTTGAAGGTTTTTTGACCGTGTACCTTTATAAATTGTACTTTACAAACTAGAACTTCTTGGAATTTAGGAGTAATTTACTATCATGGATCTCGGCCCATCTGACTCACAGAAAATTTTCCCTGCATATTGCCCACACACTTCCGAATATGACGTTCATATAGGGGTCTGTACGAAACCTCTTTTGTTTATTTTGTATGTCTCTGATATTCGCAACTATGTTCAGTCGATGATTTCATTTTATCAAGATTCAAGCCCCAAACCTTTCCGAGAATTCAAAATTTTCAAGAAGACTTACACCAAACATCGATCTGGCGTAAAGTATATGAAATGTCTCCTTATGTTCAAAAGTGTGTTGTAATGCACATGAGAAAGCATAACTCGCACCACATTTACAAGTTTGATGATATTCAATTAAAGACGCTGACCGAGCATGACCTCGGACTGACCATCACGGCAGATTTATCTTGGGCCAAGCACATGAACAAAGTAACAAAAAAGTAAAAACTTCTGTTAACTCACTTTCTAACGCATTTCATAAAATTTCCCCTCAAAACTTCTATAACCTTTATACAACATTCTTGAGCCCGTGAGCACGGTTTGGAGTATCGACTGGTCATGTGATGCAAAGACATTGGAGCTCGTATTCCATTTGGCATCCGTATATAGTGTTACGAGGACAGGCTTCCCATTCTGAATGAAACAACATTTATAGAACGTCGACTTCGAGGTGATCTGATCGTGGACATATCGTATTTTGAATGGTTTATTTGAGTACGATTTAGATCACCTATTTAGTCTGAGCCAGAATCAACGTTTGAGAGGTCAATAATTGAAACTTAAAAATGAACACTACAAATCGAAGTCACGTTAGGGCTTCCTTAAAAACATAATTTTTTCTGAGTGGAATAATCTCCCTTGTGATGTTGTACGTGTTGTGACAGTAAATCTTTCCGCTGGATACACATTTCACCTTTTCTCCAATTTTTTTCAACTATTAACTCATGGTAAATTTCGCTAATATAATTTGAATAGCTGCGGAGGACACTTCAGTGTCATCCATCCGCAGCATTTACAGTAAGCATCATCTTCAGCGGAATATGCTAGCCATTTCTGATCAGTTAACCATTTCGATAGAAATACCAAATTTCTGTTACTCTGTATAGGAAAAACGAATTTTGTCGATGATGTCCACACATTATCCACTACTTCTAAAGTTTAAGTTTGCGTTATTCTGAAGATTGAGAACGATAGGTCTCTATCGCGATTAGAAATCGTCCTGCCCTTATTCGGTGCGCTGATTGAAGTAGGGAAATTAGTAGATTGTATCATTTGAAGCTTGAGCCAAAAACACCCGGGTAATTTTATTGTGCCTTCAAAAATTAGGAGCTGGCATGAAGGCCGAAACGATATGGTTAAATATATTAACTATCGTTTCGGCCTTCACACCAGCTCCTAATTTTCTTTATTTCTTTATTCAACTCGTGCTGAAAATAGGGGTAGGTAACGCCAGGTAGAAAAATACAATGTGACGAAAGATTACTACATATTTAGGCCTTTCTGTATCCAACGTGGCGGCTACAATTTAGTTCAGCACGGTCAAATCTACAACTAACACAATCTTTCGGAACGCACATTCTCCGCGGTTTTTAATCTTCTGTCACATTTACATTTCTTTCCGCATTTTCAGTACGTCAATAACAAAAAAAAAATGAAAATTGAATAACTTACAAGAAAAAAATAATGAATTTAATAAATTGATATATTGGCATCATTCTTGCTCGTAATAATATGATAATGTTTTTGTTTATTATTTAATCTGTCATCTGATATTCCTCTGATTTTCAAGAAAACACATTTCCTTCGATGCACCTTTAGAGCGTACGCCATAAACCTTCGGTACATTTAGAAACAAATGTTGAAAGTGAAAGATTGTTACATGTTTTTTATTAGTTTTCTTGACCATATTTGGGCAAAAAAAATTTCTGTTATTTTATAACATTTTGTTTCAGAATGCCTTTTGAGTTTTGTGTACCTAATTGCAATAGCAAGTATGCCGCCAGTTAAACTTATTATTCAATGTTTGTTTTTTCACTAGAGGAGAGTACGAAACAAAAACGGATTAGAGAAATTCATAGAGTTCCCAATAAAAATGCATATGTATTTTGCAAACATTTACTTGACAGTGGCATTATTTGAGAAGAGAAGAAAACAAAACGTGATGGATATGCATGCACTTGTATTTCCTAGAAAACTGAAATTTGTTCAAGATTGCGACGTTTTCGAATCAACCTTTCTATTTGTCAATAAATTAGGTTTTTTATAAGAAAAGGCACACTAAAATCTTTCGACAGTTCGGCCATAATAATGACCGTACAACAAAATTTGCATAAAAATACTAAAATTCAATTAAACCTTTGCTCTAACGATTTATTCTATAGGCAGTGTCAATTTTCTCGAATTTACTCTAGGGTATAATTTTATTAGAGACTGGAGTTATAAGTTTGCCAAATTCCAACTTTATGAAAAAAATAACCGGTGATCTCAAATGTAGACTGTGATTGATAAGTCACAAATTATTTATTAATGTAATTTTAAATGTTAGAGTAGACCCGGGTTGATTACACGACAAATTCTTCATCATGGCCTATCATTGTATCTTCTACGATGTCGAATTCTCAGTTTAGGAAAACAATAGTAAATATAGTACTCGAAATAACAGGTGTTCAGAAAGACCGCCTTTCTAGCTAATGCCAATGAATTAATGATTTCTTCGAAATTCAATTTTTTGTCCAATTGTGCTTCCAGGCACATAGTAGCTAAACTTGACCCTCTAGTTTAGGTTGAGCAGAATAGATTGATCGATGGAACTTTTTATTCTTACCAAAACACTGAATGAAGGCTCACCACGGGTCACCTCAGAAACAGGGGAATAACCCGGGAAAAATTGCTGAAAATCATAAAAATTGTTAAAAATAACCCCAAAGCTGTTTTTCCAGAAGTTATGATTGCGGATTATGATAGAACTCTTCTGGTGCTACTCAGAACCCTGCTTAGAACCCGCGAATGTAATTATTTGGAAATTGCGTAGGGCGTAAATGCAAGAAATGTAATAATTTTTTATTTTCATAAAAACGTTAGAACTATTTCGAACTTTTCTATAGAGCGTCGCTTCACATAAGTCCTTGAGAAATAAAATGTCCTTATAAAAAGGTTCCAAAACTCTTCTGGGATCGTTATAATTAAAATATATGTAATAGAATATAAATACAGGTTGAGTTGGATTGGAATACATTTTGTGATAAATTATTCTCCGCAATTCTGAAATGGATGATTGCGAACGACATAATTCAAACAGTCTTTACGTACTAGCTGCAATATATACTATTTTATTTTCTAAAATTGCTCGAAAAATATTGCGAGCGTACACTTTCGCAGTACATTTTCAAATTGAGTGCTTTGAAAAGGGATTCGTTTATTAGAATTGCTCTTGCAATATTAGAACTGCTGTCATTGCAGAATAATTTCACACTCATTTCAAATGTCTTGTATTCGAAAACACATAAAAAATTACTTCTATTCTGACCATCCCTAGAAACAATGTATTTGGAATATTCTATTATTTTAAATAATTTGTAGATTTAACGTACTGACTTTTTTACAAAAAAAGTTTATTTTTTGTATCAACTATTAGCCATCAACAAAACCGGTTTTTTAAATGCCATTGATTCCAAAAACCTATGTAGTGACGAGATAATTGATTTGGATGTAAAATTTTAAACCAAAACAATTTAAAAAATCTATTATTATATTGTTATTGTATTTTTTGTTAACGGCTACTAATTCATGCTCAAAAAACTTTATTTTATTATTATGTATAAAACGCTGAGTTTTTCTAATCATCAGGTTGTAAAATAATAATTTATATGCAACAAAATGAATTATGCCAATTCTTTGTGCAATTTACTATCTAATCGCCAAGTTTCACAACTGTTGGAACTACCTTAAAAAAATTGTTTATAAAAAGTTTGCATTATTTCTACGTTGACGTGTTATTTGCTGATACGCTCGTATGTTGGCTATATGACTCTAAGTTTTACAATATCAAATTTGTTTTATACTTCAGAATTATAGAGTATATTTCTCATAGTATAATTTCGGAAGAATGATCCATTTTTGGTATCAAAACTCATGATGAACAGTCTAGGTATATAATTAACTTGGCACAGCGCGACTGCACATTTGTCACATATTCTTGAAAAGACGTACACAAGAACAGTAATTTTAAAATTTAATAATACACTTGGATAAGTGTATTTCCAGAAACAGTAATAACGAATATATACAGCTTTATTGGTCCAAAGATGATCCTTTTACCACAAGAGAAATTGTGAAAGAAGAATCGTCTTATTTGATGAAAACTCAACGCACAATCATAAAATTGATTTCTACTTAAGAAACAAAAGTTACAAATATTATCGCACCAGGTAGGACAACATCGTACAATGCTCAAATCAATACCAATTACTCATTACACCCATTTTGAATAATATATGGTTTCTTTCAATTAGATATCTCGAAAGATCGCCGCATATGAATCCATGCAATACTTACGTGAATTTATTTGAAAGATTAATATTTCATTACCTCTCCATTAAACTTGGGAGATTGAAACGATCGAATTTACAACGAAACAGCTAAAGTTACCAAGTTTTAGCACTATAAAATATTTAAGTTTTTTTATATTTTATTAGTACGAATTAGAAAAAGTCTAAAAGATTAACCGAAAATTTAGGAACATATAGAGTGTTACATTAGAGTCTAATACTAGATACTCCAAAAAAGTGTACAATGTTTCAACTAGGGAAAAAGGGTATTAAAAAGTACACACGCAGAAGCTTAAGCCTAACTAAAGGTTATAATAAATTAACAGCCAGAAAAAATGATATTTTTCATCGACATATACATATGGACTGCGCGTGGCAATGATAAGCGCGGCTAGTTCAGGCGAGAGAGGGAAAACGAAGAGGCCGGCTCTATCGCGTTTCTATTGGCCGCTGCGTACTGTAGCTAGTATGTTTACGTCTCTCTCGCCTGCACTAGCCGCGCTTATCATTGCCACGCGCAGTCCATATGTATATGTCGATGGTATTTTTACATAACGAGCAACATCTTAAGAAAGATTGAACAATTAGGAGCTGCTTTCAAGTATTGTATTAAGTTCGAGCTCTAGATATCTTAGGCATCAATATGAGTATTTGATCGCAATTACCTAATACTCCGAATAATTGATTAAATGAAGTTCATGATATCAGTTTGCAGCTAAACTGAGTAGACAACCTCAGCCAAGAGATTGAAATGATGTTCTGTCAATAATTTCGAGTATATTCTATTAAGTATTTGCCAATTTAAAATTATGGTTGCTTAACGCAAATGTCCTGAATATTATTTTATATTGTATTTATCTGAAATTATTTTATATTTTCAACTGTGGCCATATGGTTATATATATTTATATATTTTTGTTGTTATATATTGAAAATAAAGTATTTATAGATTAATTTTGTTTTTATTTTTTGCTGATAATAACATATACCTAAAATAAATGAACAGTGATCAATCGATCACTGACTTCCCTTACTTTTGTTAGCAAATTAGCTTTCGGACACTTCTTCGGGTCAAATGTATGATTGAAGAAATACATGGAAATGATTTAGAAACATGTAATGAAAAACTTAAAAGTATACTCTATGTTACATTGAAATTGCATTCAAATACAATTAATGTATTTTACAACTCTATGTTGACTTTTTTCGAAATTATTCAGACTAATAAAACCTTGTTTTATAGTCCAGTCGCTCTGTCGTGAAAAATGGCCAAAAACAGATTTTTTTTGGGGAGTGGTATTTTAGAGTGGTTTCGTATGTTTTTTGGGTCGCTCATCACGAATCTGAGGGTCAAATGTGTATTGGATCAATGCGCTTCAAGTTATGAGCATTTTTTATGGCCAAAAAAGTAATTTTTTGCGTATTTTCGGTTTAACATGAAAAGTATGACATGACATGAAAAAAATACCTATATGAAAATTATAGGTATTATTGAAACGCGCCGAATGAGCCCAACTAGAAGTTTGTAAAATATTTTGGGCTCACTGTGGACCTATTTTAATTCTTTTTTTTGAAAGAAACTAAAAAAATTTCCTCTGAATTCATTTTTCAACTTGATGAATTGTAAATGGCAAGAAATTGTGCATTTTTGTATCTGTTTTAATTTACTTTTTGATTTTTTTGAATATTTCATGAGGGGGCGCTACAATCGGCCATTTATAAAATATCGTAAAATGGCGATAACTAATTGAATTTTCAATATATCGACTCGAAGCAAAAAGCATTCAAAATAATTTGATATTTTTCACCTTGTTTTCCAAGCTTGCACATTTTTTTCCAAATGCGGCAATTTGGCGCCAGGTCAACGTTTTTTAGCCTCAAAAAAATCGATAACTTTGAGGTTAAATTTTATGAAAAAAATTGAAATTCCCACAGCTAGAAGTACTTTCCATGACCCAACTTTTTAGCCCAACCCAAAATCGATTGGTCAAGATTCGGCTGAGATATTGAAGTAGACGTGTTGAGGTCCACCCTGGGCCCAAATTTCGGTTTTTAAAAAAAAACTTGAATTTTCCAAAAGAAAACACAAAACTATTTATTGCTAAAAATGCGTATACCTACTTATTTTTTGACAATTTGGCGATCTGAATAAAAAAATTTTATTCATTTATTTTCTCATGAAACAATATTTTACCTTGAAACAAAGCGCGAAATTTATGAATTTATTTCGCAAAATTTGAATTTTTTTGATGAATTAATAAATTTTTCTTATTACAAAAATATTTTTAAGCTATTGCATATAGCTTTTATCCCGGGCTTTGAGCGCGGCGACCGAATCAAGAAATTCCTTAAGGAAAAATAATGTAAGACCTAAACACCTAACATGTGTCAAATTAATTAATTAATTTGAAGTGTCTAAAAGTGAGAAATTTCGCTATTTTATACGAATGTTATAACACTCTAGCGCTTTAGACTCCGGGATTTTCACGTGGCCTATCGAAATTAGAAGGTTCGAATTATCTAAAAACATAATTGCATGAACTCCAGACGTCCTATGTAATTAGCTACGAACGAAATCATTTTGACATATGCCTCTAGGAGCTCGCTACGCGTCAGTTAGAGTTTATACGTTAGACGCGCTTAGCAGAGACCTGAGAGTATCTGTTTCTATTAAGCTATTGCATATATTGCATATAGCTTTTATCGCGGGCTTTGAGCGCGACGACCGAATCAAGAAATTCCGTAACGAAAAATAACAGGAACTCGTTCATGTTGCGCTCTCTCGGGTGACTAATATTGAAAAATTGTATATCACGACAAAAAACGATAATTCTACATTCAAGTTTTATAATAATCGAAGGCAAGCTGCATCGGCTGCATCTTTGTTGCAAGAATTCAAAAGACTGCCTTTAAATAGTGTTCAGACGACAGCTCAAAGTGTCTTAGATTTCATTAGTAATAGAAATGGCATTTCAGTAATGACTTCCAATTGCCAAAGTCTAAATAGTCACAAATACGATTTACAAGATTCAGTTACAAGACAAACAAATGTGTTACTTCTTACCGAAACTTGCATGGCGCATGATATTCCGATTGAAATACCTAATTTCAATTGTATTGTTCAATTCAAACGAGACACTGTTCCAGAAGGTGGGGTAGCTATTTACCAAAATAATAATAATGTAACTATTATTATGACTTCGAATATTGAAATAAATATTGCACACGTTAACGATGTTAATGTTAGGCGCTCATTTGTTGGAGATATTTGTGCGTGCTCATGCAAACTTAGAAATGGCCTACACATAGTCATGGTAGCAATTTACATTTCTCCGAATCCAAAATTGGACGAGGTAGAGCTTTTTATTCATCGCACTTTACTGGAGTACACTGAAGAAGGGTCGAAAATACTTGGTACAAATGGTAATAAATTTCCACTTATCTTGGCTGGCGATTTCAACATCAACTTCGCTGATGGAAAATCAGAGAGGTTAACAACTTTTCTTTCGGAAAAATTGAATTTGAAAATGAATAATGATCCACAAGAATCCACAACAAAATATGGGACCACCATTGACGCGGTATTTTCCAGATATTTAGAGGATATCAAGTCTCAAACTTATGTCTCTTATTTCAGTTATTCAGTTACCATAAACCTATAGTTTCAATGATAACAAATTCCTGAATAACCTACATGTATTGTAAGATAATAAAAATATTTTAAACGATATTAACTTCTCATTTATTCAATAAAAGAAAAAAAATTGTTTTCTTATCGGTCACCACGCTCAAAAAGTGTAACTTGAATTAATATCAAAGGAAAACATTGAATTAAAATATCAAAGAAAAAAAAATACTGCATAAATAAAAAAAAAAAAATAATTATAATTGCATAAGTTGAGAAAAAATGCTATGCAATAGCTTTACCGCGGCAGTCCCCGAGTGCCACACGTTTCATTTTTTGAGTTAATACGTATGTTTGTTAGTGTACGAAAGTGTGTATGTGTTTTTTTCATGTCTGTGTACGTGCGTGCTCGCACAAGCGCGCTTTCTTAATTTTTGTAAATAAATCTTCAAAGCTTTTTTTTACCATTTATTATTTTTTTATTACATAAAAACAAACTTCTTTACAACTACATAAAAATATATCTTATGATCTGTTTCAAACTAATTAATAATTAATTATTTACACATACACAAAGACATTTCATTCCAATAACTGTAATTCATACTAATATAACTTAAAAAGATTTTCAAAGTATAATGTCCTTTATTTGTTAACAATGGGAATTTCAAACATGATATAATTATGCCCTCATTTTCTTCGCCTTTTTACTGGCACTTTTTTGGGCTGTGACAAAGCATCTTCACTATCTGTTGTGCAATCAGAAGTAGTGTTTATTATATCATCTTCGTCACTGTCGCCGCGCATCTGAATGGACGGTTTATGATCATTATCAATATCATCAGAAACTATTTCGCAAACATTTGAAGAATCTTCATTACAAATTTCATCATCAACATTAACAAAATCGTTAACATCTGTTTCGTATTGATCGAATAAAATTATGTCTTTCTCGCAACAATTCGCGCAATCTTCACCTTCGCAATATTTGCATAATGTAGAGCAAGGTAAGCTAACTTTCTTGCAAGTGCATCTTCCGGTACATTTTTGTTTGCGATTGCAAAAAATAATTTTCAATAATTCGTCTGGAGCAGCTTCTGCGGTTATTTGAATTGACATAAGGCCATTCTCAGTAACTTTCCAACCCCATTGGGTTGGTTAAATATTCTCGTTGCCCACCCAAATCTGTACTTGGCAATATACACGATATATATGGTATTTCGCTACATCGTCAGTTGGCGGTAGGCTTTCCAATTCGCAAGCTGATTTTTTCGTACGTTTTTTAAACAAATGAGCCGTAAATGACCGAGTTCAAGGTAAAATATTGTTTCTTGTGAAAATAAATGAATAACATTTTTTTATTCAAATCGTAGCCAAATTGTCAAAAACATAAGTAGGAATACGCATTTTCAGCATTAAATAGTTTTATTTGTTTTCTTTTGAAAATTCAAGATTTTTTCCAAAAACCCAAAATTTGGGCCCAGGGTGGACCTCAACACGTCTACTTTAAAATCTCAACCGAATCTCGACCAATCGAGTTCGGGTTGGGCTCAAAAGTTGGGTCATGAAAATTTCTTCTAGCTGTGAAAATTTCAATTTATTTCATAAAATTTAACCTTAAAATTGATCGATTTTCTTGAGGTTAAAAAACTTTGACCTAGCGCCAAATTGCCGCATTCGAAAAAAAATGTGCAAGCTTGAAAAACAAGGTGAAAAATATTAAAATCTTTTGAATGCTTTTTGTTTCGAGTAAATGAATTGAAAATTCAATTAGCTATCGACATTTTAAGAATTTTTGTAAATGGCCGATTGTAGCGCCCCCCCATAAGATATTAAAAAAAATCGAAAAGTACATAAAAATAGATACAAAAATGCACAATTTCTTGCCATTAACAATTCATTAAGTTGAAAAATAAAGTCAAAGGAGTTTTTGTTAGTTTTTTTCAAAAAAAGGGCTAAAATGGGTTCACAGTAATCCCAACATTTTTTAGAAACTTCTAGTTGGGCTCATTCGACGTGTTTTAATAATACCTATAATTTTTATACAGGTATTTTTTTCAAATATGTCATACTTTTCAAGTTAAACCGAAAATACGCAAAAAATGACTTTTTTCGCCATAAAAAATGCTCATAACTTGGAGCGCATTGATCCAATACACATTTGACCCTCAGATTCGTGATCAGCGACCCAAAAAACATAAGAAACCACTCTAAAATAACACTCCCCAAAAAAAACCTTCAAAAATTACAGAGCGACTAGACTATTATACCGACTTCGCAGTCACATGAACTATCAAAATTTGCTACAGAATAAACACATAGATGACGTCACTTGAATCTTAAAATGGATGGGAATTTCAGATCTGACGTACGATTCTATCAATGCTTTAATGAAGAAGAAAGTGTACAAATCTGAACTTTATCAGATATTATGACAAATATTAACATCTACCCATTAACCAAACTCAAATCAATTTATTGACTGTGGCGCCATATCCTACGGCAGGAAAGTCATACCAGTTCCCATAGAAGGTCCTAAAAATGACATGAACAATTTTAGTTCAATAGCAATTGTCCCTATTTTCTACAAAATAAATAGTTTAATCTCGCTTAAAAAACAAATAAAATAGTATAGCTTTCGAAAAAACAAATCAACCAATGTTGCCATTGATAAACGCATGGAACTAATTGTTGAGAGTAAATTCTATGAAACTCTTCAGATAGATCACGTATTCTGAGAAGAATGATAGATTAGATTGAAAAATAACAAATAGATAAGTCAAATTCTGACATATGTTGTAATATACAAGTAAATAAAGTTCATTCAAGATTATATTGAATATTTCAACAGGTTATGGGCCCAGAAAGCTCTGGCATAAAAATCATCAATATAAAATTAAAACAAGAAATGTCGACATCAGAAGAAATTAAGATCGAAAAATTGATTGACGCATAAGGATTTCCAGTGTGCAAATTTCAGTTGGAAATCTTCTTTAAAGCTCAAGGTGTCTACGAAATAGTAAATGGAATCAAGCAAGATTCTATCATCCCTTAGAGGAGAAGAGAAAGCAGAATGGATACGGAAAGACGCATGTGAACAGAAATTCATAATAACAATTGATAAGAAAATACTTATGCACATTATGTACTGCAGAACTAGTAAAGAAATGTTGTAACTGAGTAATAGAAAGAGCTAAGTGAACGTATAATCCTCGATAATTCAAACAAATCTTTTATTCATTACTTCTAATTAGTAATACTTCGTTCAGGATTACCCATATTAAAATAGTCAGTTTAATATTATTTCTCCCTGAACTGAGTAAAAAATATTTTATTCCACTAATGTTTAGCTAATACGTGGCATTTATTATGGACATAAATATTTGTTCAATTTGTTCATCCGGTGTAACCTTTAATCCCTCTATGAAGTTGGTATGCTCGACTAGCTAATGATCATAAGGTTATATATATATTTGTTTCTCCTGGTTGGGATTAAATAAATTCAATCTTCATAAAAGAAGTGAAACTTTACTAATTCTTTACAAAAATCACAGATATATGCATATACACAATTTACAAATATTGATTCAATAAATACGGAACAATTAATAAAAATTTAACTTATAAATAAACAAATATGATGAATTTAGCTTATCAAATTCCAGGCAGTTTTACATTCTTAATGATTCCATTTAATACATCGATATTCTAGCCAATATTCAGTTGAGAATGAAAAGTACAAATTTGTGTAGATATAGCAGTGATTCAATATCCAATTTATATTACGTATTCGAATTAATACAAAAGAAAAAAAGGAAAAAAACTGAAAAAATCAGGTTAATTAGTTTTGTTTATAATCAAAACCAATCTCCATCTACTCTTCCAATTTCTTCTCAAAAGAGGTCTTTTAACTCCTCAATAATTTATACAGGACGACTTGCAAATACCTTTTCCTCCAAATATCCCCATAGAACGAAATCGGATGCGGTTCGGTCGTTATCGTTAAGATATTCTCCCAGAAATCTCATTGTGTTTGGTTCCCAATTCATAAATTCATTGTCTTGAACATATATTGTGATAGCCAAATGATCTCATGGGTCACTTCTAGCTCGATAAACGTCTTACAGTATCTCTTAGTTTTCCAGCAGGAAACTTTTCCTTGGGTAGGTAGGTATTCCTACAGTTGGGACACCCTCACGCTTCGGCTCCTTCCCCTAGCGCTACGGCTTTTGTTGTTATCCCCGCAGATAGTCCCCAAGTATCTCGTTTTGACATTCTCGGCTCTTTTTTATAGTCTCTTTAGGCTGCTTTGTAGCTTTCTCAATCCGTGAGTACCTGAGTTCTCTTATCTTAATTAAAGACTTTTCTTATCTGTTTTCGGTGTTGTCCCTCCAGCGCTCCCAACCCTGAAGTCGCAGCTGACTTCATATACAGAGATGATGACAAAGCTGAAACACGATACTGTAGCCTCTGTCTCCGCCTTCTCTCCTCCGTGGTGAGTCGGAAGCACAAGAATCTTACCACTTAGCTTTTCTTTATAGAGACACCAGTTGGTAGTTCTTGGGTTTATGTTACTCTGAACTTCATAAGTAATGGATTCAACGTCAAATAGAATTTATCTATAATCTGATAATGGCGCTTCAGGAGAGATTTTCCATTTGAAAATCTGAATCTGCATTGCCCTCGAGAAAAGAGTCAAATCAATAACCTCTTGTATTCCAGGTGTCAAATAGGCTATTGAGGATCTCAAACTGTGTACAGCTGAGGAACTCTAACAACACCTCCCCTAGGATTGATACCCCTGCTCCCCCACATTGTGTGATTGGTGTTGGCGTCAAATTGCAGGAGAACCCTCACAGTATCGACCAAATTCGATTACCTGGATTGAAGGGATATGTTGGGAATCGTTGGGGAAATAGGCAGAACAAGCTACCATCTCCTTCTCCAGGGTCCCAAAGATATACCTTAATCTGAATTGTACATGGATGGATGGATGGATTTTGATGTGAAGGGTGTATAATTATACTGGCACTTAGGCCTCTGAACTGGGCCCATTGTGCCACCCCTTCAAGGCGAAGGCCCCTGTCCCTCCTCAGCCATCGAGCCAACCAATCGCGTTGATCAGCCCGAGGACCCCGCCGGGTGGAGCGTCGCCAATGTTGACCAGATTTGGCCAGGGGTCCCCCAAAATGGCATCTCTTGTCGATGAGAGCGCCGGGCAGTGACAAATCACATGTTCCGCTGTCTCATCCTCTTCGTAGCATCCTCGACATATGGGGTCGACAACGACTCCCATCGTGTGAAGATGTTTATTTAGTCGGCAGTGTCCTGTCCATATTCCTACGAGTCTTCTAAGATTAAATCTTGTCAGTCGTAGGCAGAACTTTGCAATTTTTGGGCACGGTGCTTTTATAGCAGTATGTGCCTGTCTACAGCTATCATTCGATATCCATCGTTCGGTATGCCGTTTTAGGGTATCTTCTTTTATCAAAGCAGTCAGAGTGCTTGAGGTTAGCGGCAAGAAGGGCTCCGGCCCGAATAGTGTTTGTCCGGAGCCTTTTCGCGCCAGCCTGTCCGCCTCTTCATTTCCTTGATGTCCACTATGTCCTTTCACCCAGGTGAGTTGAACATCATTATACTGTGACAGATTTTCGAGGGTTCTACGGCACTCCCAAACTAAACCTGAGTTAACCTTTTGGCTACTAAGGGCTTGTAGTGCTGCTCCGCTGTCTGTCATGATCCGTATTCGTTTGCCGGCGGTATTTTTGTCCGCCGCTATTCTAGCTCCTTGGGTCACTGCTACTAGCTCCGTTTGGAACACTGTAGCATGGGATCCTAGAGGTATGTATTCGCGAAGGTCAAGTTCTTCGGAGAATATTCCAGAACCTGATCCCCGGCTATTTTTGGAGCCGTCCGTAAACATGTTCATGTCGGGCTTTGTTTCGTCATTTTCGTCTAAATCGATGTGATAGTGTTTGGTGAAAGTAAACTTCGCCGGTATGCGGTCTGCTTGCGCTCCAAGTAAAGGTATCCTCACGGACGCCTCCTCGAGAATGAAAGCATGACCACCTCCTCTTTTCACATTCCACAAATTTCCATTCCGCAGTCTTAGAGCCGCTCCCAGCGCCATCTCCTGTACAAAGAGGTCCAGGGGAGGCAAATTGAGAATAGTCTCCATGGCTGCAGTTGGTGTAGTTCTCATAGCCCCAGTCACTGCCAAGCACACAAGCCTTTGTACCCGACTGATGTGAGCTATTTCATTTGCTTGTCGGATTCTGGGCCACCAGACAAGTGCTCCGTAGCAGAGCATGGGTCTAATGACAGCCGTATATAGCCACAGGGTAATCTTAGGGGACAAGCCCCATGAGCGCCCCATCGCCCTACGACATTGCCAAAAAACCGCACATGCTTTGCTGACTTTTACCTCAAGGTGTCGATGCCAGTTTAGCTTGCTGTCAAGCACGATACCTAGGTACTTGACCTCATATGCCAACCTGAGCTGGGTACATTTAAGCTTTGGTAGGACCATCTGGTCCAGCTTTCGTTTCTTTGTGAACAGAACTAGCTCTGTCTTTGTGGGGTTCACTGACAGAGAGCATTCTATGCACCAGTCTTCAATTATCTTGAGAACGCTCTGCATTAGTTCACAGAGTACTCCAAGATAAAGTCCTGTAAGCAGGATTGTAAGATCATCTGCGTATCCAATGGTGTAGTAGCCCAACTCATTGAGTCGCCGAAGTAGGTTGTCAACTAATATGATCAATATTAGCGGCGATAGTACTCCGCCCTGCGGACAGCCCCTACTTGCGATACCCCTTACGGTGCAGGCTCCTACAGTTACTTGAATTGCTCTCCATTCGAGGATATGGCGGGTCTGAATTGTACAGTTGTACAATGAAATAATGTACCCCTGTTTTGGATCACCCCTTTGATTTGTCCATTGTAGGCCCATGGTTCCGGAATGAGTGACACATCAGGTTTTGCTCAATGGGCTTCTTGCACAGCACGACAATTGAAGACTTACCGTGCTAAAGGTTGATTTGTAAAAATTTCACGGCAGCAAAATTCTTATAAATCTTCATTTTGGAGGAAACAGCAGTATCATCAACCTCGCTGAGTAGGCCCATTCCGATGTCGTCTTCCCCAGCGGGCCGGCTTTTGCAGATTTTTATTCCGGTCCGCCTTGTTTTGCCCCAGGAGGGTTACCTGAACCTTGGTAGACTTCATGTATGGCTGAAAGTCCATCTCCTTAAAAATGTTGACTGACAGTAGTAGGTATGGCGTCACTTGGGGCGGCCAGACAGCGAGCCTTATCAGATGTAGGCAACCAGTAGCGCATGCGCGGTAGTGTATTATCAGCTGGGTAGATGGTGTGACCTCTAGGGTGTGGTCGTCTCTGACCTTGGTGGTAGAGCGATCAGCTTGTATATACAAGATCGTTCAAGGTAGACAGCAAGCAATATGTGAGGTTAGGGAGAACTTCAATGTAAAGCAGCATCAAAATATTTTTCTACACACGGGAATCGAACCCGAGAAATGAAATCCAAAAGCCAGCTCCTTAACCGCTCAGCTATGGAGGAATTGAGAACAAGCGATTTTAATGTTGTAGATATAACCGCGGGGTATCCGGTCTGAGTGATAAGTGCGAGTATATTGCAGTCTATATGATGCAGGTAATTGTTTTACATGACGTTAGTCATGCAGGTATGTCACGAAGCGAGGTATGGAATGTGAGACTTCATAGCGCTAGCCCATAGGGGTTTTGAAATAGTGTTGTTTGTACATGCCGTCAGTCACGTGATTTTTGAAAGAGACCGGGCATTCAACGGAGGTATCATGGGAGGGCTGCTGTTCCTTGAATGCATAAATGGAATGTTATATATAGTATAGAAATGATATCTTCTGCATCTCTCTCAAACGCGATGTTTATAAGGAAATTACTTTCAAAAACGTTTATTCAAGCTGTCTGTACCTTACTTGATTGCTATATTACAAAATGCAATTTCAATCATCTTAAACATATATGGAAATTATTTTTAGTATACAAAATGGAGTTGGGAGACTTCAATGGGGTATGGAATGTGAGGTTATACAGATTGTTTATGTATGACGTTAGTCATGTGAATTTGAATGAAGCTGGCGCGATCTCCAACGAGACAGGTGTGTATGTGAGGTTATACAGAGTGTGCAGGTATAATGATGTCTATCACGCAGGTCTTCAACGAGGTATCTACCTTGCAGGAGCCTTCAATGAAATGTGAGGTTGTTTGTACATGCCGTTAGTCGCAGGGTTTTGTCTGAGTTATAATGATATCGTACGCGGCGCATTGTCTGCCCCCACAAGTCTTCAATAAGGGCCATAACATCTAACATGTGATAGTTTACAAAAATGCTGCTTCTCATAATAGCGATATTATGAAGCGTTTGCAGAAATAACTATTAAATCATCTAAGGACTTTTTGCTTGATTAGTACTAGCGAGTACAATATTCGTTATAATATTATAAGTATGCATCATTAGCTTACTTGTGCGATAAGGTTGTGCCAAATCATGTCCAACAGCAATGTATTCAACTTGAAATTATCGTAATGATGCGCGCGATCCTTCAATGTTAAAGTAGTTTCATAAGTTATCCGAAAGTAAAATGAATATATAAAATGTTTTTTCCAAAATTAGTTCCGAAGTAAACATAATTCGCTATAATATTCATTCATGTATGTTACATAAATTATCCTATATAATTCAAATAAGGTTGAACAATATTCACTATCATTTTTTGCGGTAGAGCTACAGCTCGCTCGAGAGAGATAAGAAAGATACGCCGATCACCTTCAAACGCGATGAGAATACTTTATTTTAAATCACACATATAGTATGTATATATTCGAATCATATTGATTGTAAATCGCATAATATGATCCGAAATCTAGCTGCTGCTGGGTGTAGCCCTATACAGAATCTAGACGAAGCGGTGTTACGCATCACGATGATTATTCGAACTGTCTGTACAGCTCGATTGCTATATAACAAAATACATTTTTTTAATCATCTTAAACATATAGATGTGCTAATATAATTTTTTTTTTCAGTATACAAAAATATACTAATAAAACATTTTTCATCGACACACATTTCTTCATAGGATAGTTGGCTTTTTATAAAATTCAATCAATTTCAATGGGAAACATATATGCGAGGGAGTTTTATAGAGATCGAACTCATTTCCCCAACCTCCCAAGAGGTAGAACTATGATGAGGAATAGATGTGGATAATAACCATATGAATATCTTCATAAGCGCTAATCTATACGACATTCAAACACGTGCTTCATAAAAGTCTGAATATTGAGTAGAGCTATAGTATCTTCTTCATAAGCGATCATTATCATCATTCAGACACTTGTTTAGCACGTGATTCAACAGCCTGGCATCATCGTTCACGAACTATGATGGGCTGATGAGGAATAAAATACCAATAATAATTATATAAATATCTCCATTAGCAATCTGTACTATTTTCCTTCACGAGCACGACTTTTACAAACTCCATACGTTCGCGTAAAAGATTATAATGATAAACACATTTTTGTTCACGGGTTTACATAATCATATGAATATCTTCATAAGCGCTAATCTATATGACATTCAAACACATGCTTCATAAAAGTCTGAACATTGAGTAGAGCTATAGTATCTTCTTCATAAGCGATCATTATCAACATTCAGACACTTGTTTAGCACGTGATTCAACAAGCTGACATCATCGTTCACGAACTATGATGGTTCGATGAGGACTCAAACATTGAACAGATGAATCTTTGAGGTTAAATATCTGCTGTAGAAATTACCCCACCTTTATTACCTTTTATTTGACATTATCGATATTTCCCATGTAACTAACCTAAAGCTATTTTGTATGCAACATTGTTATCATTTGCGAACCTTCGAGAAATTTGGCTGGGGCTAAATGAATATGTTTGACTATTATTACCTGTAGATTTATTTGAGATTCTTCAAGTTTGAGATTGATAACCCACATGAAGAAAGAAGCTTCAACGAATTGATATCAATGAATATTCGCTATTCTGAATGTGACTACTTTATCGGCTTCAACACTCGAGATAAGAGAGAATATTTACCGCTGATGTAGGGAAAATCAATATGATGCATACAAATTGGGGGTGGGTGAGAACATCAGACTATAGCTTTATGTGTATCGAAATACATAAGGATTTTGACGAGTAAGTGGTGTTTTATTGAATTGAAGATCCGGCGACCATCGTTCACGAACGATGATGACGTCACTGCTTCATACCAATGACAGTAACTGATTCAATCCGGCGACCATCGTTCACGAACGATGATGACGTCACTGCTTCATACCAATGACAGTAACTGATTCAATCCGGCGACCATCGTTCACGAACGATGATGACGTCACTGCTTCATACCAATGACAGTAACTGATTCAATCCGGCGACCATCGTTCACGAACGATGATGACGTCACTGCTTCATACCAATGACAGTAACTGATTCAATCCGGCGACCATCGTTCACGAACGATGATGACGTCACTGCTTCAAGCCAATGACAGTAATTGATTCAATCCGGCGACCATAGTTTACGAACTATGATGACGTCATCATCGTTCACGAACTATGATGGGCTAATGAGGAATAAAATATGAATAATCATAATGTTTGTAATACATTCATGCACATGTTTTATCGCATGATTCAACACATGCTTTAACATTCAGACACGTGTTTCAGACACGTGTTTCAACATTCAGACACGTGTTTCAGCATTCAGACACGTGTTTCAGACACGTGTTTCAACATTCAGACACGTGTTTCAGCATTCAGACACGTGTTTCAGCATTCAGACACGTGTTTCAGACACGTGTTTCAACATTCAGACACGTGTTTCAGCATTCAGACACGTGTTTCAGCATTCAGACACGTGTTTCAGACACGTGTTTCAACATTCAGACACGTGTTTCAACATTCAGACACGTGTTTCAGACACGTGTTTCAACATTCAGACACGTGTTTCAGACACGTGTTTCAGCATTCAGACACGTGTTTCAGCATTCAGACACGTGTTTCAGACACGTGTTTCAACATTCAGACACGTGTTTCAGCATTCAGACACGTGTTTCAGCATTCAGACACGTGTTTCAGACACGTGTTTCAACATTCAGACACGTGTTTCAGCATTCAGACACGTGTTTCAGACACGTGTTTCAACATTCAGACACGTGTTTCAGCATTCAGACACGTGTTTCAGCATTCAGACACGTGTTTCAACATTCAGACACGTGTTTCAGACACGTGTTTCAACATTCAGACACGTGTTCCAGCATTCATACCTATTTAACATGTATTTGATACCTGATTTTGACAGAACCGTAGAAGCACCTAACCGCGCGATCAGACATACACAATATAACATCATCATCTAGTATATAAACAAATGCTTATTAACATATGTTCCAGTATGATTTCGATTCGCCTTCAGGCATGATGAAGATTGTTAAGCAAAAAGACTCGTTGAGTATTATGAACTTAGGGTCAAGCAATGAGAATGTTGAACAACCACAACGTCACAGCTCTTTGCTGCCTAATACTCTACGAACAATAATCTGTGGTCCAAGTAATTGTGGGAAAACAAATGTGATGTTATCTCTATTGTTAGATGCTAACGGCCTGAAATTTGAAAACGTGTACATATATTCAAAGTCTTTACACCAACCAAAATACCAGTTACTAAAGGAGACATTGAAGAAAATTGAGGGGCTTGGATATTTTCCTTGTACCGAAAGTGATGAGGTCATAGACCCCACAGAAGCGAGACCTAATTCAATCATAATATTCGATGACGTGATGTTTGGGAAACAGCAGAAAATTCGGGCTTATTTTTCAAGAGGGAGACACAACTCAATTGATAGTTTCTATCTTTGCCAGTCTTTTGCTAAATGTCCAAAACATGGATTGCGCGACAATGCCAATTGCTTGATTATTTTCAAACAGGATGAGCTCAATTTGAAACATATATTCACCGATCATATAAGTAGCGACATGTCACTCGAAAAATTCAAAGAGATATGTAGCGTATGTTGGAAAGATAAATATGGATTCCTTATGATAAACAAAGACTGTGATATGAACAAAGGACGTTATCGCAAAGGTTTTGATAGTTATATATACATCTAACATGTATATATACTTTCATTTGAAATAGACAACCCGCTCAGCATGGACGTGGGTGTGCTAAAGAAAAAACAACAATTGAAGAAAAAAATTTGGGAGTTAGCAAACGTTGTGAGGAAAAAATATATGGCTGTGAAATTGGGTAAAGCTGAAAATGATGAGATTCTAGATAATATGTTCAGGAATGTATCTAAACCTCTGGAGGAAATTGCGAGAAATGCTGAAATAATCAAACAAAATTCGTTGGTTAAACCTAAAAGTATTGTTTCTACAGCAACACAAATGGAGAACATACCAATCCCAAATATTGTAACTGAAGGGGAAGAGTTCGTATATAACCCCCAAAATACTGAGGAGGATGTATTTACCCTCGAACCTACTATCGATCAGATTCGTGAAGAATTCAGAAAACATAAGAAAGATAATGCAGAGGCTACAGAGGAGTTTCTGCAACAATACCCCACATTAGCACGTTATTACTTGGAAGGATTCCTATTGGATGATGATGTCAAGAAATACGATGATAGAATGGGATTGCAATATAATTCAACTTTAGACAAATGGTTCATGGGTAATCAACCTATAGAAATTGATAGTGAGAGTAATATAATTATCAAGGGTACTCCGTTCAAGGGTACCACAGGACTGTATAATTTGATATTTTATAGAGATGTTCTACCTGATACTTACACTGTGGAAGATGGGAAAAATTACAGTCAAATGATGGAAATGACTAGTGCCCATAGGCGTAATAACGATCCAGCTGATCGAATAAGAAACATTGTAAAATACAAAAATGTACTGAAACCTTTGATTAATTCCATGAAAAAACCCAGAGCCAAAACATACACTGGAAGTGCATATATCAAAAATGATATGCTTGAATATAACGAGAAACCTATCGAATATGTTTATTGGGATGACGTTAACGAAATGGTGGATAGACTGAGACTTCTTGTTGCATCCTCGCATGCCGGTAACCATAATGAGATAATCTCTATAATAGAAGAATTGATAGAGGCAGGGGTAATTGAACAAAAACCAGGTGTAAGACAAATTCATCTCAGTTATAAAGATGGTTTCAATGGATAAGTTTGGCAGAGCCTCCTCTTCCATGTGGATATATGATACAAATGTATTTAATAATAATTTCAAACAAGTTCACGGACAAGGATTATTCCTAACGAGCGATGGAAGTTATGATATGGAAAATCGTAGATTGTGCAACGTAAAATCACCGAATGATGATGGAGATGTTGCAAATAAAGTATATGTTGATAAATTAACACACAAACTGAATCTGAAAACGGAAACCAGTCTTAAAGATACCTTCAATGTTAGGGTTGATAATTTGATCAAAGATATCAACAAGGATCTGGATGAACATAACTTAACGAATGACAAGGTTATTCCCAACATTGATAAACATCTGATGGACATTCAGAATAAATATAATGGAATGGGAATCTATATAAAATCAGAGTATAAAACAATCAGTGATAGTGTAAGGGAAAACAGAAATGAATTGAAAGAGATCAATAACACATTTAACAGTGTGAACATCCGTCTAAATGACATTACTAGTAAAGTGGAGGCGTTAGAACGACGGATGACATCTGTGGAACCTTCTAAGAAGAGACCTTCATCATCCATAACATCAAAGCAGGCCTCTGTGAAACGTATATCTCCAAATCCTGTGAATATACCCAAAAAATTAATTCTACACTAGATTTCCACATTGATAAGATGAGTGAAAACAAGTTGTTCATGAGCTTCATGAGCACAGAAGAAAGAACTTTTACCAGCGTCGAACATACATAAAAGGACTTCAATATAGGTGGAAGGGGTAGGAATATGCAATACGACTAGGACGATGAATCAAGAGTCAAGATTGAGATATTTGAAACATATATTGTTAAGATTATACTTAAGTCTTTTGTATTGAGATAATTAATAAAAAAAAATTATTTTGAGATCTTTGGTCTTCCCCCCGCCCCTCGTTAAATAACGGTGCAATCTTGAATTCTCATCAGTCTGTATGGAAGCGTGCGTGGGAGAAGTTGTTCTCAATACGCTTATAAACAAGCTCCCGTTTGAACTTCAAATCAATACCAGGGGCAAAATTAGAAGAACGGTTGAGGAGATTCAGGGTATCAATTCATTCGATAAAGCTTGCCGTCTACACGATATTTCATGCAATATAACACTTATAATTGTAGCCAGTTATATTTGGAATTGGTCGACTAACATTTATTAGTATATAAATAGATTGTTGATGAAGTTTTCATCAATCATGTCTCAGACGTTCACTATCACGGGTAAGAGCTCTCGTTTATCTGTAGATTTCCACCCACCTATAGAACTAGATCCTCATTCATATTATTCTATCGCACTTGTTGGCTTGCATACGTACAATAGCATTCCGAACATTGAAGAAGGTTTTAATAAATTTTATTATGAAGATGTGAAGGGTGAGGAAAAAGTAGTTACTATACCTACGGGGTCCTACGAGTTGACAGACATCGAAGATTTCATACAAAGTACAGTTTGTGGGATAGGAGTGAAGCAAGAAGAGCGTGACCGGAAATTATCAATAAAATCTAACAACAACACTCTACACACAGAGCTGAAGAGTGATTTTAAAGTGAATTTTATTCCTAAAGATAGTATAAGCGAACTGTTGGGATTCAGCAAAAAGAAATTGACATCTCGTGAACTACACGTATCTGATCGACCTATAAACATAATCAAAGTTCAAACTATACGCGTAGAGTGTAACTTAACCGCGGGAGCATATTATAACAATAAGATAGCTCATACGATATATGAGTTCTCACCTCTTGTACCACCTGGGTTTTCCATTGATATAGAGCCGAAGAATCTTATTTATCTACCGGTCATCAGCAAGACGTCCTTCGATAACATCACGCTGAATATTTTAGATCAGAATTGGAAACCGGTAAATTTTCGTGGAGAAGAAATTATTATACGATTGGAATTGAAAAAGATCGCTAGGGATTATGGCTCACAACAATAAATAATAATCCAATACTCACCACCACTCATTATATGAAAGGAATTCAACTGAGAAGGTTGCAGTAGCCATCACTTGAGAACATGGGTTTGGATTTTAGCAATAAAAGACATCTCCATAGTGGTCATCAGTCATTATCTACAACGAGCTCGAGGGAGAAGGTTGCTTCTGCATCACTGTCATTGAAGAAGGAGAAGGTTGCTTCTGCATCACTATCATTGGAAAATATAAATTTTTTGAAGTCCCTTGGTTACAATGTCGGAAAAACTTCAAATATTCAACGAGCCAAACTTCATTGAAGACATCATCCGGGAAGAAACTCATACCTACTATCCACACACAACATCTTTTGGCAACAGCGATGAAATTGAGATATTAATCAATCAACAAGATGTGTTGGTAGATTTGGCATCGTCTGCTTTATTCATCGAGGCAGAATTCCAGCCAGAAGCAAGTGGTGATGGTGAATATAAACTAACGAATAATTTCGGAGCGTTTCTCTTCGAATATATTAGTTATGAATTGAATGGAAAAGAGATAGACAAAGTACGTGATCCTGGTATTGTCAGCACCATCAGAGCTTATCTAACATATGCCAAACATGAATCTATACCTCTAGCTATTTCTGGATGGTCATTTAAGGATGCATTGAGTTCAGTCTACAATAATAAAATCAATTTATGGATACCGTTGAATTTTCTACTAGGCCTATTCATTGACTATAACAAAGTCTTGAGTGGAAAACATAAGCTGCGCTTGATAAGGTCTCGAACCGATAACGATTGTTATACCAATAGCACAGGTACGAAGAGGGCTAAAATAAATGTGAAGACGATAGCATTAAAAGTGCGACATGTGTTTCCAAGTGATCAGGTTAAATTTCAAATGTTGGAGAATTTGAGTGCTGAGAAGCCTATTTTGATTCCATTTCGCAGCTGGGATCTGCATGAAAATCCGTTGATGAAGGAGAGCACTCGTGACATTTGGGCTGTTAAAACATCAATGAATTTGGAACGACCCAGATATGTGATTTTAGCTTTCCAAACTGATCGAAAAAATAATCCTGTTAAGCACAGTGCATATTTCGATAATATAAACTTGCTAAATGTAAAATTATACTTGAATTCAGAGTGTTATCCATATGAAGCAATGAAATTGAATTTCACCGACCAGCAATACGTGGAAGCATACCAGATGTACTATGATTTCCAGAAATCATTTTCAAATAAAATAATAAGCGAACCCATGTTAGATTATATAGCATTCAAGAATAGAGCAATTTTTGTGATTGACTGTTCAAAACAAAACGATGCTATAAAGTCATCAACAGTTGACGTCAAACTAGAGATGGAAAGTTTCCTGAATTTCCCCAAAAACACCAGGGCTTATTGCATCATCATTAACGATCGTATAATGGAGTATTCTCCAATTACAGGATCAGTTCGGAGTTTAGTGTGAAGAACCATGAATCTGTTATTATTTTAATTCTAAATGTATTTTTCTAAATAAATGTTATTATTATTATTTTTGGTATTTTATTTCTCTCACTTTCCCGCAAGACATCACAATAATGAACGAGCCGTTTGGTAAAGTACAGTCCCTTGGATCAACCCATCAGGATTGTAATCTAAATTTTAAATATCGCTTCAGGTCTAGAAACAAAAATGTATGCAACTATCTAATTAATAAATATAAAAGTGATTCAGATTATTATGTTATCTTTTCAATTATTATAATATGTAGTACCTAGTGGTTATAAGACAGTTTGCGGTAAATATTCTCTCTTATCTCGAGTGTTGAAGCCGATAAAGTTGTCACATTCAGAATAGCGAATATTCATTGATATCAATTCGTTGAAGCTTCTTTCTTCATGTGGGTTATCAATCTCAAACTTGAAGAATCTCAAATAAATCTACAGGTAATAATAGTCAAACATATTCATTTAGCCCCAGCCAAATTTCTCGAAGGTTCGCAAATGATAACAATGTTGCATACAAAATAGCTTTAGGTTAGTTACATGGGAAATATCGATAATGTCAAATAAAAGGTAATAAAGGTGGGGTAATTTCTACAGCAGATATTTAACCTCAAAGATTCATCTGTTCAATGTTTGAGTCCTCATCGAACCATCATAGTTCGTGAACGATGATGTCAGCTTGTTGAATCACGTGCTAAACAAGTGTCTGAATGTTGATAATGATCGCTTATGAAGAAGATACTATAGCTCTACTCAATGTTCAGACTTTTATGAAGCATGTGTTTGAATGTCATATAGATTAGCGCTTATGAAGATATTCATATGATTATGTAAACCCGTGAACAAAAATGTGTTTATCATTATAATCTTTTACGCGAACGTATGGAGTTTGTAAAAGTCGTGCTCGTGAAGGAAAATAGTACAGATTGCTAATGGAGATATTTATATAATTATTATTGGTATTTTATTCCTCATCAGCCCATCATAGTTCGTGAACGATGATGCCAGGCTGTTGAATCACGTGCTAAACAAGTGTCTGAATGATGATAATGATCGCTTATGAAGAAGATACTATAGCTCTACTCAATATTCAGACTTTTATGAAGCACGTGTTTGAATGTCGTATAGATTAGCGCTTATGAAGATATTCATATGGTTATTATCCACATCTATTCCTCATCATAGTTCTACCTCTTGGGAGGTTGGGGAAATGAGTTCGATCTCTATAAAACTCCCTCGCATATATGTTTCCCATTGAAATTGATTGAATTTTATAAAAAGCCAACTATCCTATGAAGAAATGTGTGTCGATGAAAAATGTTTTATTAGTATATTTTTGTATACTGAAAAAAAAAATTATATTAGCACATCTATATGTTTAAGATGATTAAAAAAAATGTATTTTGTTATATAGCAATCGAGCTGTACAGACAGTTCGAATAATCATCGTGATGCGTAACACCGCTTCGTCTAGATTCTGTATAGGGCTACACCCAGCAGCAGCTAGATTTCGGATCATATTATGCGATTTACAATCAATATGATTCGAATATATACATACTATATGTGTGATTTAAAATAAAGTATTCTCATCGCGTTTGAAGGTGATCGGCGTATCTTTCTTATCTCTCTCGAGCGAGCTGTAGCTCTACCGCAAAAAATGATAGTGAATATTGTTCAACCTTATTTGAATTATATAGGATAATTTATGTAACATACATGAATGAATATTATAGCGAATTATGTTTACTTCGGAACTAATTTTGGAAAAAACATTTTATATATTCATTTTACTTTCGGATAACTTATGAAACTACTTTAACATTGAAGGATCGCGCGCATCATTACGATAATTTCAAGTTGAATACATTGCTGTTGGACATGATTTGGCACAACCTTATCGCACAAGTAAGCTAATGATGCATACTTATAATATTATAACGAATATTGTACTCGCTAGTACTAATCAAGCAAAAAGTCCTTAGATGATTTAATAGTTATTTCTGCAAACGCTTCATAATATCGCTATTATGAGAAGCAGCATTTTTGTAAACTATCACATGTTAGATGTTATGGCCCTTATTGAAGACTTGTGGGGGCAGACAATGCGCCGCGTACGATATCATTATAACTCAGACAAAACCCTGCGACTAACGGCATGTACAAACAACCTCACATTTCATTGAAGGCTCCTGCAAGGTAGATACCTCGTTGAAGACCTGCGTGATAGACATCATTATACCTGCACACTCTGTATAACCTCACATACACACCTGTCTCGTTGGAGATCGCGCCAGCTTCATTCAAATTCACATGACTAACGTCATACATAACCAATCTGTATAACCTCACATTCCATACCCCATTGAAGTCTCCCAACTCCATTTTGTATACTAAAAATAATTTCCATATATGTTTAAGATGATTGAAATTGCATTTTGTAATATAGCAATCAAGTAAGGTACAGACAGCTTGAATAAACGTTTTTGAAAGTAATTTCCTTATAAACATCGCGTTTGAGAGAGATGCAGAAGATATCATTTCTATACTATATATAACATTCCATTTATGCATTCAAGGAACAGCAGCCCTCCCATGATACCTCCGTTGAATGCCCGGTCTCTTTCAAAAATCACGTGACTGACGGCATGTACAAACAACACTATTTCAAAACCCCTATGGGCTAGCGCTATGAAGTCTCACATTCCATACCTCGCTTCGTGACATACCTGCATGACTAACGTCATGTAAAACAATTACCTGCATCATATAGACTGCAATATACTCGCACTTATCACTCAGACCGGATACCCCGCGGTTATATCTACAACATTAAAATCGCTTGTTCTCAATTCCTCCATAGCTGAGCGGTTAAGGAGCTGGCTTTTGGATTTCATTTCTCGGGTTCGATTCCCGTGTGTAGAAAAATATTTTGATGCTGCTTTACATTGAAGTTCTCCCTAACCTCACATATTGCTTGCTGTCTACCTTGAACGATCTTGTATATACAAGCTGATCGCTCTACCACCAAGGTCAGAGACGACCACACCCTAGAGGTCACACCACCTACCCAGCTGATAATACACTACCGCGCATGCGCTACTGGTTGCCTACATCTGATAAGGCTCGCTGTCTGGCCGCCCCAAGTGACGCCATACCTACTGACAGTTCTTCTTAGACCCAGAGGTTCCTCCTTCCTTTCGAGGTTGCCCCATTTGGAAGAGCCCCTGGTTCTGTTTTCCAGGTCATTTATGATGGCATGGTTTGGAAGATGCCTCTTTCTGGAAACCCATAACATAGCCTTTCTCCGTTTGGGTAGAGCTGAGGGCTCTACTGCTCGGAGACTTGCCTCATCCCCCAGTGTTTTATGGCGGCCGCTGTATTCAGCAGCTACTCTTTGGAAGCGGTATCCCCAAGGGACATCGTCGATGAAGCCACATAATTCAAATCCGCCGCAATCTCTTGATTCTGACACTCTCTCCTCCGCCGTTTTAGCCGACCAAGATGGGTGTGGGAGATAAAGAGGACCCTTGTAAGGGGAAATTTACTTGTGAGTCAGAAATTAAATCGATTTAAATACACACTATGGAACAAATAATACTCTCTGGTAGAAGGAAAGAAGGTGAGGACCCCTGCAAGGACAAGGTGGTTTTGTTTTAGCTTTTGGGTTTCATATGATTCATTCAAGAGTATTGGGGAAGTAATCAAACGCGTTCGTGTGGTTGAAAGACACCCGAGATTCTTCCCGGTTTCTCGGGGCCTGTCACCCATACCATTCAGCCGCGAGATACGAAGCAACAAAAATGTAATCTTCTCCAAGAGTTTTTCTCTTATAGTTTTGAAATGGGCTCTGATATATCGAATCATGTCAGTCATATGCAAAAGCTTGCATTTACATTGACTTCGTTGGGCACAAAAATAGATGATGCAATGATAATGCCTAAAATATTGGCCAGCTTACCAAAAAATTACCAATACTTCAGTATTGCCTGGGAGTCTACTGCAGTTTCAGATAAATAAAACCTTGTCCAATTTGATAACACGGTTATTAGTAGAAGAAGCAAAAATTAAAGGTCAAGTTGAGCCAGACTGTTGCTTTCAAAACTGTTCAGAAATTCAACAGTAGATTAAGTATTTGTCCTAAAAATAGAAAAGGTTCATCAAAAAATTGTTATATTTGTAATGAAAATTCTCATCTTGCCAAATTCTGCCCTAAACAGAAACAACAGCAATATAAATGTACGATATGCAAGAAAAATAATCACGAAGAAAGGAATTGTTACTTCAGAAACAAGAAAACCAGACCTGTTCAAACAAATCACCATGACAGAGTAGCTTTTTTAACCTGCAGTGACACTGAGATCTCCAAAGACTTGCTTATAGGCCAGTCGCCAGAGGAAAAATTGAGAAAAAAAATTGAAGGTATAAATTTGCAATGTTTTTATATGTATTTTGATGCGCTGAGAACGGGAAAAATAAAGAAAAAATTCCTACGAGTTAGCTTCAAAAGTTACGGCTATTTTTTGGCGCGAAAAAAGACGATTTTCATGTTTTTTGCGTTTAAAAAGAAAACGGTGGCCCAAATGGAAAAACATGTCGAGAGACAAATTGTACAAAAAGTGAAAAGGCATCGTTTGAGCCGAAATATAAGTCATTTTGAGGTTATGGTCTTGAGATAATAGTGTTTTTTTGGGGGAAAACAAATGTTTTTTTTCTCATTCGAATATTGACCAAAAAAATATTCTATTCAAATTGAGAGATGGTATTTTTCATGTACTTTCTACAATGTTTTGTTTTTTTTTATCTTCCATTTTGGGTTGACAATCGGCCATTTCCAAAAATTCCTAAAACTGAGATTGCCAGCCGAAAAATGGACTTATCGACAAAAAAAAAGTCTGCACGTAGATTTCAACAAATGTGATACAAAACATCCTTCAATATTGTTTTTGGGGCTTAAAAAAAAATGTAGAACCACTTTGAAAATTTCGGATCTCGGAAAATGTGCAAATTTTTCAGGTTAGAAATTTCTTAGGTTGATCAAATTTCAGGTTCTATCATAGTATTTCACGACTAGTATTCTACGCTAAAAAAAACCTTCCTAGGTTGAGTAGAAGAAGAGATATTGATATGAATGTGTTTTAGCCTCCCCAGAACCCAATTTTGGGCCTATCGAAAAATTTCGGAAATCGTTGGGAAGTAGACAAATTTTCTGATCTAAATCTAAAAATGAGACCTCGTAGCTATCACCATCTCGAATTTAGAGCGCGTTGACATACAAAAAATCACGTGTAAAATAATGCAGCGACTTAAATTTCTATACCGCTTATCTGCCGTAATAGTCCAGTCATTTAAGGAATTTTTCTGTCCGAATTTCCGCGAGGTCTAATCTTGGTCCATTCTCAAGTATTTTGACACGCTGAACACTATGGTATAGATTAAATTTGGATTAACCCTGTGCTCAAAAACTATGTCCATTTTTTGAACCCGAAAATGGCAATTTTTCGATTTTTTGCGTTTTAAGACAAAACTATGGATTTTATGGAAAAATGTTTCGAACAAAAGTTGTTGGGAAAATACATACGCAACTTTTGGTTTTGGTCTTAAGTCGATCCGAGGCTGTGGGTCCAAGATAAGGCTCATTTAGTGTGTTTTTTGTCAGATTGAAAAATTGAGTATATGTCAAAGAGTTTTTGTTTTCTCATATTCTGTATTGATGGAAAGATAGTATTTTCATTCCTCTTATTCGATTTTTCGTATTTTGACCTATCTCATTTTCTGGCGTCACAATCGGCCATTTTGAAAAATCCGTATTTTACGAATTTCATACGAAATACTGATGTTATCAATCTAACGCCAAAATTGTTCGGAAGATTGCATCATTCTGCATATAATATCCAAAATTCAAGCATTTTGCTCCGAAGACATAACTTTAGCGCCATTTTGAAAATTTTGGACCAACGAAAAACCCAAACTTTTTGAGGTTAGAAATTTTTCACGGAACCCAAATTCAAGGTTCTATTAGAGGTTTTGATAGCGAGTATTTGAAGTCCAAGCAGATCGATTTGAATTGAGTAGAAATGAAGCTATCCTAATAAACGTGTTTGGGCCTCTAAAGGGCTACTTTGGGCCTATATACAAAAATCTTGGAGAAAACTACAAAGAAATACATCGGCTATTTAAGTTTGGAACAGCGTACGGAAGTTCGTACACAATTTCAAGATATAATGAATTTCATCATAAAAAACTAGCGCGGAATTTCATTTAGCGACAATAAGCGAGGGTCGGTACAATAAATTCCGCGCGCGAAATCATACTTTTTTAAATGTTTTGAAATGCACCTGAATGCTTATAATCGTTTTGGGTGAATGTGTGACTGTATTCAGACGTGTGAACGTGTATACGTGACCGTGAAATGATGATGTTTTTATAGGGTGTCAATATTTTCATTACCGATCCAAACCTGAACTTGGTAATACACCCTAAAAATATGTTGCTTTGCAGCATTATCTTATTTTCATATGGTTACCTTGTTGAAATCTTATGTCGAGTATGAAAGATCGAGCAATTGGTATTTGCTAATGAATGTGTTGAATAAAATGCTCCAAATTTTTCATGCCAGTGGACATTTACATTATGCCAAGGCAATAGAAGGTAACCGTATGAAAATACTATGATGCTGCAAAGCAACATATTTTTTTGGTGTATTACCAAGTTCAAGTTTGGATCGGTAATGAAACCATTAATCCAACGAAATAGGGTTGGAGAAATAGTCCGAATGGACTTACTCCTATACAAACAGTAAAAATGTACGTTGCGATGAGTTGATCAAAATGATCTCTTGTGGTTTTAAAAAAAGGGATACCTTGTAGCTCATTTTGTAAGCATTGTGAAGGTAAATACTGTTCTAATTGCCCCGAGCCAGAAATGAGTATATTAGATGATGATTATTTTTATAAGTGTATGGATGAAAATGAACACGATGATGAAGATGATGACGATACCGATGATTTTATCAAGGACAATTGCGACCATCAGATTTTATCGAACGCAGATGATGAAGCGGATCACGATGATCCGTATAACAATAATGATCAAATTACATCATTAGCAATATATGCTGACAGTAATAACGAAAACTTAGGTTATTTGTGAATAATTAGAGATATAGATAATTTTTTAATAAATATGAAATGTAAAAACAAAAAAAAAAATATAAATATGAAGAAAAAAATTATTTATCCATCTTAGTTTTTTTGTTTAAATATTGAAATTTGTTATGTAACACCCTATAATGACATCATGCCACGGTCACATATACACGTTCTCACGTCTACATACACTCACACATTCACATAAAACGATTATTCAGGTGCATTTTAAAAGATTTAAAAAAGTATAATTTCGCGCGCAGAATCTGTACCGACCCTCGCTTATTGCCGCTAAATGAAATTCCGCACTAGTTTTTTATGATGAAATTCATTAAAACTTGGAATTGTGAACGAATCTCCGTACGCTGTTCCAAACTCAGATAGCCGAAGTATTTTTCTGTAATTTGATCTAAGGTTTTTGTCTATAGGCACAAAATAGGGCCCTTTAGAGGCCCAAACACATTTATTAGGATAACTCCATTTCCACTCAACTCAAATCGATCTCCTTGGACTTCAAATACTTGCTATTAAAACCTCTAATAGAACCTATAATTTGGGTTTCGTGAAAATTTTCTAACCTCAAAAAGTTTGGGTTTTTCATTGGTCCAAAATTTTCAAAATGGCGCTAAAGTTATGTCTCCGGAGCAAAATGCTTGAATTTTGGATATTATATGCAGAATGATGCAATCTTCCGAATAATTTTGGAGTTAGATTGATAACATCAGTATTTCGTATGAAATTCGTAAAATACGGATTTTTTCAAAATGGCCGATTGTGACGCCAGAAAATGAGATAAGTCAAAATACCAAAAATCAAATAAAAGAGGGATGAAAATACTATCTTTCCATCAAGACAGCATATGAGAAAACAAAAACTCTTTGACATATACTCAATTTTTCAATGTGACAAAAAACACACTAAGTGGGCCTTATCTTGGGCCCACAGCATCGGATCGACTTAAGATTAAAACCAAAAGTTGCGTATCAATTTTCTCAACAACTTTTGTACGAAACATTTTTTTATAAAATCTATAGTTTTGTCCCAAAACGCAAAAAATCGAAAAATGGCCATTTTCGGGTCCAAAAAATGGACATAGTTTTTCGAGCACAGGGTTAATCCAAATTTAATCTACACCATCGTGTTCAGCGTGTCAAAATACATGTGAATGGACCAAAATTATACTTCGCGGAAATTCGGACAGAAAAATTCCTTAAATGACTGGACTATTACGGCAGATAAGCGGTATAGAAATTTAAGCCGCTGCATTATTTTACACGTGATTTTTTGTATGTCAACGCGCTCTAAAATCGAGATGGTGATAGCTACGAGGTCTTATTTTTAGATTTAGATCAGAAAATTTGTCTACTTTCCAACGATTTCCGAATTTTTTCAAAATTGGGTTCTGGGGAGGCTAAAACACATTTATATCAATATCTCGTCTTCTACTCAACCTAGGACATTTTTTTCAGCGTAGAATACTCGTCGCGAAATACTATCATAGAACCTGAAATTTGATCATCCTAAGAAATTTTTAACCTAAAAAATTTGCAAATTTTCCGTGATCCGAAATTTTCAAATTTGTCCTATATTTTTTTAAGTCCCAAAAACAGTATTGAAGGATGTTTCGTATCACATTTGTTGAAATCTACGTGCAGACTTTTTTTTTGTCGATAAGTCCATTTTTCGGCTGGCAATCTCAGTTTTAGGAATTTTTGGAAATGGCCGATTGTCAAGCCAAAACGAAATATAAAAAAAAACAAAACATTGTAGAAAGTACATGAAAAATACCATCTCTCAATTTGAATAGAATATTTGGATTGAATTTAGTTAATTAAATACCTAAGATACTATTCTATGATTCATATGGAACCTTTCATGTAAACTACATATTTGTTACATATCATAGTATAATATTGTCTTTTATCTTAATCAGTTCTCTTCAAGAATTTATGATATAATAATTGTATGATTTTGGGTGTTAGTAGTGCCGAGATTCTATCTTTCATAGAGTTCGGAAAATTCTGTTTTTTGCTTAGGCTGTTCCAAACAATCTCTCAATCTCGTCATAAATAACATTAAATACTTTTGGTTTCAAGTTTAATTCAATGTTAAATTTTCTAATGATAATAATCTGTTTTCAATTTTTTTCCAATAATATTACTTTTAATTTGATGGTGGTTAACAAAATCTGTTGATAAGAGTTAGTTTGTTATTCCGGTTGCTTGAGGTACCGTACCTTCGGATTGTGGCCACGTTTCTGCTCTTATTGTCTTTTTCCACAGGGTTGAACGATTGACACGTCTTTGTCATTTCTGCCTTACCTGGCACACCGAATTCAATGCAGCTTTCTTCCGCTCCAACGAGTTCAAAGGACGGTAACATTTTATAGAGTTGAAGTAACCAAATTTTCACGATTGATTGATTGATTAGATCCAAACAAATTAATATTTCTTTACAAATTGCTTTATCAAATTCTAAACTTTATTAGTCATTTCAAATCATTTTAGTTATCTATAGTTATCAAGATACATTTAAAATTTGTTATTCAGTCTTATTAAATTTCAATAGAACTTATTTATACCTTTGCTTAAACTTTATTGTTCCATTTAAGGATTGAAACCACTTTGTTAGGTTTCAAACAATTGTTCTTATATTTTCTCTTATTCAATTCATAAACTATCTAACCACTCCGTAATGCCGGGAATTCTTGATCGAGTTTTTTTCTTATCTTTTCATTAAAAGCTCTTGGCGCCCTAGACACAACCCTCAATCGGGAATCGGAGGAAACGTTCCATTACGATACCCGAGATTATAACTTACTGAGCTAGTTGGTTACATTGGGTAATAAGTTTAAACCTTACAATGTCACTTCAAGTCACTGAAATTTATCACCATATCGTACACCATGATTTGTTCAATGTCGAAAGACATAATGATCCTTGAAGTAATTGCCAAACGTGGACGCGTCAGTGTACTTTCCGTGAATGAAGGAAAATATGTCTTATACACAAAACATGTTGCAGAAACTAGAATAAAATTTATGTTTATCGATTCCTTCCGTTTTATGGATGCCGGTTTCGATGAATTCGTATCTAGAAGGAGCGGAGAGATATACATTTTGAGAAATGAGTTGTCTCATATGGAATATTCTGAATTTAAATTATTGACAAGAAAGGATATTTTCCACATAATTATACCTATTGATTATTTCGAAAAATTGCTTGATACTCAATTCACATCCGCAATCAATTTTATAATAAACTGAATGATGAGATATTGACAAAACGTTTGGCAACAATGCGATATAGAGATTTTAGGTCAATATAGTGATCTTTATATGAAGACAGATATTCTTTTTCTGGCGGACGTTATGAATGAATGCTCTAGGGTTTGTGGCTATGCCTTGTACGCTATGTTGAAATTTACCAAAGGAAAGCTTCAGATAATGAAGGCAACCCGGTCTGCTTCAATGGCTTTCCCGACGCGAACGATAGATTTATGGAGCAGCATGACTCATCCGAACATGCAAAACATCTGTGATACCTAGACGTGAAGAACCTATATGGGTGTGTCATGTCCGAACACCTTCCTTATGATGGGTTTGAATTAATAGACCTCGATAGTATCGTTGACGTCACTTCAATTGCTTACGGTTCGCCAGAAGAAGATTCACATAAGGACTTTTTTTTCCCAGAACCCCGTGTTCCTCCAAATTCTAAATTACCGAAATTTGGAGCATGGTTTGAAATTGACTTAAATCAATCGTGTATTGAAATTGAAACGATCTGCGTCGCTAGGACCCTATATTGAATTATGTACTCTATTGAAGGTTGCAACCAGCAGGTTTTTTGTTTAAAATTAATTAATGGAAAATATACGTTTACATCGCGTTGTCAAATTTCATTTTTTATTCAATAAACTTTCTATATATAGGGATGCCCTTTTTGGACGTATCTTAAACATGTAGTACCAGCTTCACTATAATTTTATGTTGCCTATGATGTAAGTAAATGCGATATATTTTATACCGACACTGATTCATCCATTCATGAGCTGATATGCGATGATGTATCCAGCGAAATTATCAAAGTGCACTTGATTCATTTCGGAACGTCTGACTATGCTCCAGCCCCCAATTGAATATACCTGGTAAACAAGAAAGTCCCAGGTTAGATGAAGGATGAGGCGCACGACAAAACTATAACAGGAGGTAAGATCGAAAATGTATTCCTATAAGGTTCAGAGAGGGATAGTAATTGAAAAATTGAAAGAAGTAAAGGAAAATGTGTTCGAAAATGTTATAAGTATCGAAGGATATCAGAATTGCTTAAGGTATTGGGAATCTTACAATTTTTCGAACCTGTTAATATAATCACAGGGGGAAACAACCTTTTTTGTCAACAATTTGAATTTAGAATGTTTTAAATGAGAAAAATCTATCTTTAAAATTTTCAGATTCTCTTTCTCATTACAGGTACCAATTCATCGAGACATTTTATGCTAGTTTCTGCATCATGTCCTATGAATGAAACCTATTTTTCTTTATTCACAGGAACTAATTAGCTCAGTAAATTCAATTGTCCTTCAGGGTCTCGTAATGGAATGTTTCCTTCTTCTAACCTTGATTGTTGATGGATTGCATAAGGGCACCAACAGCTTTGAGAAATATATAAGAAAATACTCTCGATCAAGAACTTTCGGCATTACGGGATGGTGAGACAAGTCGATGAATTAAATACGAGAAAATCAAAGAACAATGGTTCAAAATTCAACTTAGTGGTTTAATCCTCAAATAAAATAAAGTCTTAAGATAATGAACTAGTTTCACGATTTGGTGGATGGTACCAAATCAATGACAACTCTCTCTAAGCGAATGAAAAAATGTTAATACTCATAACTTGAACATGAATTTGTTGATGCAAATAATATTAATTGATAAAATTCTAATTGGAATATTGAATTAATAGAAATCAATGAAATTTGACATTGAATAAAACATGAATTTTATTACAAATCAAAAATTTACTTAATATTCTAAACTAAACAATAATATATTATTTATATAGAGATCGATCCGACCGATCTTCCACGATGGGAGATTGGAATTTTCAGTATAAATTTCAATGCTTGTAACTCGTTTGATCAAATTTGGTTTTAAACATATTTTGATAAATGTGTAACACCCATAGGTCTTATTACTGAGCTACAGAATGCTTCTAATTTTATAATTGTGGGCTCAAATTTTTTCATTATATTTAAATATTTATAAAATATATATACCAGAATATTCACTTCAGCTCCACTATCTAGTTACTTACTTTTGATTTTAATATTTTGTAGCCATTAATTTACACCTTCCATGTATTATTGATAGTGAATGGATTAAAGTATCACACTGATCCGAAGTTTGTATAGAATCATCAGTTTCTACTAATAACATAACATTTCCAATTTGACAAGCCACTGCAAAGTGATTTAGTACCCCACATTTAGAATACTTACGGTTAAATGCAGGACATTCCCTTGAACTATGAAATTTTCTACATCTGCGGTAGTTGACAAGTTCTCTTATCTTCAAGGCATCCTCAATATTTTTTTTTTGAAAAATCACTCCTTTGATTGTTCGCATGGCTAGTTTTATTCTGAACCAAATCAATCGACTTTTCTTGTAATGACCTAGCTTATTTCTAAGACAACTCTGCAGCAAGGCAACAATCTACCGCCTTCTGAAGATCAAGATTACTTTGACGCAGTAACCTGTGTTGCAGTTGGTCGTCATTCATACCAATGACAATGCTATTCCTAATCATTCTATCAAACAAAATTTCAAATTCACAGGATCGTGATAACTTCTTTATTACAGTGAGGAATTGCTCAACCCCCCCACCCCAACTTGTCTTTTTCATGAAACTGGAATGTTTCAAATACAATGTTTTCTTGGGGTTACAATATGATTCAAAAGAATCTAGAATTATTTGCTCATCCATTTGGTCTGCTTCGGACAACCCGAATGTATTAAATGGGCTCAATGGCTTCCTCTCCAGCTAGACTCAACAATATGCTTGCTTTAACTTCGCTACGATTTCTCAGATGCCATCATAAAAATTCCATAATTTTGTTTGAATCTTCTCTAGTCATCACTGATATTATCTTGTAGACTTAAGGCATTTGGCTTCCCGGCGAAGTATCCCATTTTTGAAATTATTCAATAACACAATTTTCTTGAATTTACAGACATTCTCTACTGGAAGCGCACAGAATAGTGAACTCTCAAACTTAGTTTTTCATTGTTAGACAGGTTCAGATATACTTTATACACATTCAACAACAACTCGACTGCGCCATGTAGTATCTGGTATTTAGAAAATAGAACAATTCAACTTCATCAAGTAATGGGGCTTTTATTTGTACAATACAACAACTGTCACCACAAGTTTTCCCACAACGTCATGTCGCTGCTCACGACACCGTCAACGGTCTATGACTACAATAGCAACTATAGCTTTATTGGTATCAAATGGAAGATCTAGACTCATAGAATATGATTTTTATGATTTTCAGTGTGAAAATTCCAATATGGCTGATACAAATGTGAAAAATGTGAATTGTGTTGCAACTATAGCTTTATGGGTATCAAATAAAAGGGTCTAACTTGTAGAGTAAGCTGTCAACTGTCGATCTATGAACTGTCTCATGTCATAACTGTAAGGTGGCGTTATCTATCATATTCATTATATGAGCTAATATAGCACTCGATATTCCTTGAATAATCATTTTGAGATATTGGAATATTTCTGAACGTACCAGATATATACATACCTAAATGGAATATTCCGTGAATATGCCAAATGAAATATTCTATAAATATTCATTTGAGAATATTCTTAGAATATCATTGAAGCGATATTGAAAGAATATTCGGAATGTTCCAGGAATATATGAAAAGAATGTTTGCGGAATGTTCCAGAATAATATTCTATAAATATTCTAATGATATTTCGCAATAATTCCAGAATATTATAGGAATGAAAACAATTAACGGACTTATAAGCACTTGATACTAATAATAGGAGTTCAACTTCCTTCCTGTAAATGATTGTAACTGTTGGATGATGTTAATAAATAAATAAATAAGGTACACAGATAAAATAAAAACGCATGTTTTTTTTTATTATGTATTTAATGGCGAAGGCAGCTAGGCCCTTTGCGCCATATAAAAACACATGTTGAATCATCGGTAAATAGGGAAAATAAAATTGTTGAAAGCCGTCTATCTTGAGGTACACCAGACGATACTATAATGAAGGACGAGATAACCAACTGCTTATTTCACCAGCAGTGTTCTGTCACATAAGTAAGCTTTAGGCCAATGTAGTAATTTTAAAGATATTCCTAGATAATTGAGTTTTTTAAAATAATTATTGGTGGTCAACTCTGTCAAATGCTCTATAAGAATCAGTATATATACATATAACAACGACATTATGTCCATTTTCACTACATTGATTTATACGATGATGATATAGAATCAAATTTGTTTCAGTCCTGATAACAAACCATGTTGTCCTTGGATAATTTTATTTATTGAATAAAGTATCGATTATAATTGATTCTAAGATTTTACTCACATCAGATAGAATAGAGATAGCGCGGTAATTAGTAACTTCAAATTCACTGTCAGATTTATGGAGAGGGACTACATATGCCAGCTTCCACCGATCAGGATAGGAGCTTGTTTTAGTTGAAATATTGTATCAAAGGGACGGGAGCCAAGATAGGGAGGCACTACACATTTTTAAAAAGGATGAAGGGATGCCATCAGGCCAACCATTTAGTCTATTTTTTAAACAACTACGTTTACTAGAGGCTATATCTGAATTGATATGCAAGTTAATGGAATTAACATATATGGCAGTATTGTTAAGATTGTTAGCATAAGAAGTATAATAAGTAGAATATACGGACTCAAAAATTTCAGCAAATATGTCGCACATATCTTGAATATTAGATGAAGTAGTTTATAATTAACGGTTTTTGGTATGCCATAACATTCTTCATTTGAATTTACATAGCTCTAAAAATTCAAAGTTATTTTGAGTAAAATCAATAAGTTTTCTATATTCAATATTTCATACTATGTTGAGAGTCTTAGATCTCTATATACAAGTAAATAGATATTGTTTTTTGTTTTTTGATATTTCTGATAGGCTTCATTTTTTTGTGGAATAATATTTTTAGATTTATTAGACAGCCAACTCGGATAGTTACCACAGAGTTGACATAATCCTTTGTGACGAATGTTTCAATAACATTTTGTGAGATGTCATATAGGTTATGTAAAGATTTGTTTGTATCGGTATCGCAAAATAGCAGTTTCCAATCAATAGAAGATAAGTAATCATTAATGAATCCATATGATGCTTTTTTGTAATTTAACTTCCAAGTGTCACCACTACCAAGAGGTAAAGAACTAAATTAAAAATGTGGTGATGTAGACCTACGAAGTTCAAATTATCACAGATTATAGCTTCTTTGTTGGACTTAGTTATCTTCATCATGGCACCAGCTTACACCTGGCAAATTATATTCACCCACAGAACCTACGTCAATATTAAATTCTAGCGGTGCTGCGTGCTGAAGGTATATCTCTTGGAAGGATGATGGGGAATATGTAATAATTATCATTATGTAAAATTTCTCCCATGAGTTAAAAGGAACTTTGAAGCACTGTGACACAATAGTAAAACGTATAGATATCAGTGATACTGTTACCGCTATTATTTTGGGATGCATAGAACACAATACAACACATAGGAACTAACTAACTCCCATTTTTTTGAAAATCAAGGAAAAACAAGGAACATAGGTTTTTCTATTCCATTAACTTATATGATGCTCTACGGATCGATATGTTCCTTCAGAATTTCCTTCATTTGATCACATTCCTGATATCCAGAATTGTATAGAATATACAATGATACTTTTCAACATATAATATTCTCTTCATTTGAATCTTATAGAGTTGGTTTAACGACTTTGACTAGGAAATATTTCCAATTTTTTCTCACAACCCAACAAGGCAAGTTCCTTGACTATATATGTATGTGAAGAGATGTGGAAGCTTTGAATATCGATCACTAAAGTCTGCATCTCGAACTAGAATCATTCATGTAACGATTGATAGCTCAAACACGTGACGACTTTCAAACCAAGATTTACGTTGTGAACAAAACAGTTTGAACATTTGACCATTATTGTAATTATAATAATAACTTTATTCAGGTGCAAATGATACAATAAAATGTCGTACATACATTAAAAAAGTCCTATAATAAAAATCCTTACACTATAGTATTTTTCATCAAATTTTAAGCAACTTTGGGAAGATTTATCTGTCGAATCTGACGGAAAATCCTGTGAAAATCACACTCTTTCCTAAAGAGTCAAAATTGAAAAAAATCGTCCAAAATATACACTGAATCGATTCAAAACTTTTCAATGTAAATTTAAGCTGATTTGAAACTGCTTTCACTCAAATTTCAACAAAATCGTTCAACAACAACGAAAGCAATTGTTGAAGTAAATGTAAATTTACATCGTACTTTAGGGAAATTGGTTTTTATACATTTTCTTAAAAACATTTTCAATTTGAATATTATCTAGTGTAAAGATAATGAAATAAATAATTTATTCATTTCATCAGATTTACTCTAATGCTAAGAGACTTAAAGAATGTGGAACAATTATTTATAAATCAGGAGCCCAATAAAATGATTTGCGAATAGTAACTTTTCCACGCACACTATTTATTCCCCCAGGTTTTTCACACTCGATATTCTAGATGTGCAAAATGGTGAATTAAAATGCGTTTCCTTCGATTTTATAGAAAGGGATGGTTTTGGTCTTTTTTCGTCGTTGACAGTGAAATCTTTTATTTATAACATAATATAATACTCAGCTGACAAAATCTATTACTATGCAAAAATCAAAATAAATGGTTGTAATGGTTCATACCACATGGCCTTGAAAAGTTCCGGAGAGCTCTGTCTATTGAGCCTTATTTTGACAGCGGTCCAAGCTATAAGTATATACTAGAATGTAAAATCAGTTATCAACCAACAACATTTCATTTTCAAGCCTCCAGCTTCTATATTGTAATAGTGAAAGAAATTTCCAGTTTTTATTTAGTACATTCCAATTAAAAGCTTATAGTTGAGTTTTTCACTAAGTAGTTTTCAGAAGATTGCATAACCGCAGCTTCAGGTATTACATATCTACCTCATTGATTGTCTCGAGTTAAGCACCACTACGAACGTCCATAGTTTTAAAACTTGGATCTTTAATACCGACTTATAAGAAGAAGAAGACGATGTAATTGAAGAATTCTATTATTCAAGTATTATAGTCATGATTGTTTTGAAATTCTTACCAAGTTTCAACAACGTAAACGTAAGTGTTTTTCTCATCGAACCACGAATCAAAGATAATCCAGAATTGGATAAAGAGGCGTTTACGATTGTTGGTAAATTGTATAAATGCCAACTTTTCTCGACGGAGCATGTACCCGAGCGACAGATAGGGCGCTATATGGGAGTGGGAAGAGTAACTTCAGGACGCAGAATGAAAACAGTTACGACGGGACGTTTGGCGTCGTCTGAACGTTCATTTTCATTAGACGTGTCTCAACGGTTCGAATAATTTCACAGTGAAGGACCTTTTGACTTTTTGTTCCATCTCTTGTAACTTATTGAATATTCTCAGTTATGGGAGTGATTTTTAAATTATTGTGCTAGTTATGGGAAAATTTGAATATGTGAAAAACTATTAAAATTAAGGTATGGCACGAACCTGTTTCACATGCTTTTTAAATTGCATTTTCCTTAATAATGCGACATGAGGAACTAAGAGTATTATTTTTTATGTTTCTACCAATAATATAACTTCTGAAGTAATTTTTGAATTTATGTGAGATCTATGTTAAGATTATGAATATGTGATCGACTATTGCTTTCTAGTAATCACTATCTAGAGATTTATAAAAGTCACTAGCATTTATATCCTCTAAATTCATTATATAAATTGTTTGAACTGTCCACAGCAGAAAAACTGAAACATAAAACTGGAGGTTCTTATTTATAAGTTGGAACATACATTTTCTGGATAATTGATAAATAATTAGTGTATATGAATATGAATATACATTATTATGTCCAAATTTTGATTCGTTGAATCTCCCAGAAGTGATAGTGAAGGTATATCCTCAAATATGAAATATAGTTAGAGCTGGCAACATTCTGACACTGTAACATCATTGTCGGTAATTTTGCTATTCTGTGTGATTGCGTAGCTTGAAAATAAAATATGTTCATCTACTGGCGATTCTCCAAGTATCTTCATTCTACCAGAAAAAGATTCCCAAATGGATTTTATTAAATAGTGGATTTATCTGATTCTTTATATATTTTTTTCCTGAAAGATGTTTCAATTTATTGTTAACTGGACATTAAATGCGGGTGAGAGGTTATCGAAGTTATTTGTTTCATTAAAGTAATGATAGAGCATTTGAGATTATATTTTGAAATGGAAAGCAGTAATATATATATATATATATATATATATATATATATATATATATATATATATATATATATATATATATATATATATATACATATATATATATATATATATATATATATATATATATATCAAGTACCTATAATAGTAGTTATAAAATACGCATTCCCACCACGAGGGTTCATGATATGAGGAGTACTCACAAAAAAAAATTTAGGATTAATAAGAATTTATTATGGATTAGTACCAAAAAATATAAAACAACAACATGAAAATGTGAAATACTGAGAAAAGCTATATTTTTGAATTCATTTAAATATACCTATAGCATTAGTTTAATTTCTAAAAACATCAATGGCATATCGACACATGGAATAAATCTATGTGTGTGGAGAATGAATTATAATTCTTTTGTAGTTGAAACATTGGCGCATTATTTGCATAATTTGTAGTAAATGATTGGTGGTAGAATAGTGTGGACGGCCAATAGTCTTATCGTTTGACGTTAAAGTAAATATTACATAATATAGTGCTACAGTTATCATTATTGTTCAAAATAGAAATAACAATCCTGAAAAATGTCTGCAAGAGTTTAGTTTTAATAATTTGTGGAATTAAGTGAAGTGCGGATTCCATACTATGGAGGTGTATTCTAGATGACTATGAACTAGAGATTTATACAGCAATATTGTGGAGTCGAAATTAGGAAATGATTCAGTTGTACGCAATAAACCCTTCTTGACAATTATTTCAATACGTGATTCAAATGATAATTTACAGTTTAATGGAACCCTCAGATCGTTAATTGTCTCTACTCTCTCCAACAACATACCATTGATATGGTATCTATTTTTAAACACACTAAACATATTGGAAAAAGTGATTTGATAATATTTACTGATATTTAAAAATAATTAATTTATACCACAATATTCATGTAGCCTAATTCTGGGAGAGATGACCCACCTGTCTTGATTAGATCAGGAAATTTTAATTCACAGTAGTATCTAACTGAAATTTTTTATTCATATAGCTAACAAAAATAACATTATAATCTTAATAATGAAACAAATAAAAATATAAAATGTTTTCTTTAAAATATAAGAATATTTTATGTAAGTACAAATTCAAGTACCCAGTCTCCGGGTGAGATGAGTTAGTTAACAATATACGCTATTCAGAATCTTTATATTGACTGTTATTTTTTCCTTTGACACGAAACGTTACCACATTCACCACTTACCAGTCATCCAGCGATCCTTCTTTAAAGTGCTGTTATACAGTCCTCCACATCCTAAGCATTCAGCATTATTGTCGTGTTTAAACCAGATTTTTGGGATTGATAATCGGAAAAATCTAGCCTGATGATGAGTTGTCCGTCAGTTTTCAGATTTGATTGAGGTTTTTTGCTTTTTGCTTGGTGATTTTAGATGCTTTCAAAATTTTGCTATCAACTGTTTTTGCTCGCCTTCACACATCTTTGGTATCTACTCAATATTCTCAGTGGATGTTAAAATGACAACTTGTAGACCTTCTATTTTGTTCAACAGAAACTGATGTACAAGGCACTGGGCACTGGATTCATTTTATTCAAAATCGTAAAAGGGGTATCCTTCATTGAGTTTTTTCCTAATTGATATGTGCAGTTCTAGGCAGGTTACGTTTAGGTACATGTAGTGAATGCCCCAGTTATAATAGGGCATATATCCCGTATAAAATCGAGCCATCTCACCAAAACATTACGGGATAGATGGCTCACCTAATTTTTCCATAATGAAAGCCGAGCAACTCTGATAACATAAACTTTAAACAACAAAGTCACGACTACAAATAAATAGTACAGCCAAAAATCAATTTCATGCAAGTAACAGGATATAAACTACTCGCAGATTATAATATTCATATGACTAATAATTCACCCATTTATTGCTCTAAAGACCGATAGCCGTGTTGTTTGTGCTAATACGCTCGTTACTGTTAATGGTCACCACTGACTGGCGCGAAAGTGTCTATAGTGAAGAAGATATTCCATTGAGTCATCTCCCCTGGAGGGCGATCTCTCCCGAACTTACCCCAACCTATTGAGATCACGTTGTTGAGAAAAGCAATTATAGATAGAATTAACAGATTTATAGATTTTTAGGTTACCTGAGAAGAGTTTAGAAAACAGCGCCCAATTTCGTCCATATAAACAGCGAAAATAGAAGAGCACTTAAATGTGATCCTTGAGGAATACCCGGAGTAATTTGAATGGAATTTGATGTACAGTTGTTTATTTTTACACACTGGAATCTGTTGTTTAAATACGATTTAACACATCGAAGTAGATTGCCTAGAATATCGATGTTTCCTTAGTTAAGAAATACTGTTTTGTGATGTACCTCATCAAATACTCTTCATAAATCGGTATACACGGTGTCAACATGATTCATTCCTCTTATTGTCTCGAAAAAGTTTTTAACAAATATGTTGGTTATAACTTTGCTTGGAAAAGCCTTGTTGATGCTCAGATATTTGATGCTTTACCATAAAAAATACCTCGTTTGTTAAAATTTCTTTTAGTACATTTCCTAACATTGATGCCATTGAAATTGGTCGATAACTAGTACCTACATACTTTTTTCCACTTTTCAAAATTTGAAGAATTTGTTCTTTATTCCCACAAGAAGGGAAAATTGCTTCAGATATTAATTTATTAAAGGTGAGATATACAGGTAAGAGCAGTGAGTCCTTACAAGATTTCACGAATAGTATTGCCAATAATCCGTCAGATCCACCTTTATTATTATATCCAGTTTATTTAACTGATCCTCAATTTGTTCATAAGTTAGGTTTACTCCTATTACTACTACTTAGTGATTCAATTTTATCTATAAAAGATGAAGTGGAGTATTCTGGGGATTCACATATGGCAGGATCTTCCAAAGTAAAGGATGATAATGCTTTTACAACATAAAAGTAATCTTTATTCAATAAATACAAAGAAGTATTTCACAATAAAATGAAATAAATAAAACTGATGAGCCATAAGTGTTGTTCCACTTGTTTCGCACAAATATAATAAGGTCAATAAAAATTATTACACCAAAGTATCCTTATAAATAGTACCTAAAAATAGAGATGATAAAAAACATACCTATAAATAATAAACAATAGAAATAAGAATAAATGCAAAATATAAAGAATTATAGTAAGTTTCTCCTTGTTTATGCAAGCAGTACATTATAACATACTATAGCTAGGATTTGTTCAGCTTACGTAAGTATCAAAATGGCAATGAATTAATTGTCTTGGATTCTCAAGAATGAATCTCTTCAATGCATTTTTGAATTGCGGTGGATATATTGATGTTTTTATTTGTTCAGGTAAACTATTATAAAATGTTGGTGCTAAGTAATTGAAGGAACCTTGTGTTATTGTTTTCATCATATAGGGATTTCGATTTCGTGTATTGTATGAATGATTAGCTACTAATGCTGTTTGTTTTGTGGTTTGATATTTTATGAGTGTGAAAAAAGTATAGTTGTCTGTTGTCCATAATTTTTGTTTCTAGGTATAGTTGGTCAGAGTTGTACTGTCGATCTTTAGAAAAAATGAGTTTGAGAAAACGTTTCTGACATATTTCTAAAAGGTGTATGTGGGTTTTCGCTGCATCTCCCCATCCCAGTATTCCATAGCTTTCCACTAGTGCGTAGTATAGTATCTTTAGGAGGTGGGTTGGTAAAATGTTTTTAAGGTATTTGAATCTGTATAAAATAGTTTGTAGTTTTTTTATGATATATTTAATGTGAGAGTCCCACCTTAAGTGTGAATCAATGATGACTCCTAGATATTTAATTTTATTAAGCGGTGAAATATGATAGGGCTTGTCATTTATATTTATAGTTAAGTTATCTGAAATAGGTAATCCAGTTCTGTTACAGCTAAAAGGGACGTAGTTCGTTTTTTCCAAGTTCACTGTGAGTAATTTACTATTTAAAAAAGATTTTATTTCACTAAGATCGTTTTGTGATTTTTCTTTTAATGCTTCACAGGTGTCAGCAGTATAGACTATAGAGTATTGCCGTATCATCAGCGAAACCAAGAATGTATCCATCACTTTCAAGAGAATATAATTCATTCACATAAATATTGAAAAGAATCGTACATTGTGGTATTCCGAATTCAACTTTTTTTGCTTCGCTGATGACTTCGTTGAGTTTTACTCGCTGGTACCTATTTGATAAGTAATTTTTGAACAGCTTTAGACTTTGTCCTCTTATACCTATGTTTTCAAGTGATTTCAAAAGCAAATTGTGGTGAACCGTGTCGAATGCTTTGGAGAGATCTATAAAAACGCAAAGACACGGTTTACTATCATTTAGGGCTGTGGTTATTCTCGATGTCAAGGTTAATATCGCATCCTCGGTAGATTTCTTTTCTCTAAAACCAAATTGATTGTTAGAAATTATATTATATTTCTTCAGGAAAGAATCTAAACGATTTTTTAAAGCCTTTTCAAAAATTTTGGAAATGTGTGTTTTAAGCGAAATAGGGCGGTAATTTGTGATTGTGGTTGGGTCTCCTTTTTTGTATAGTCGAATAATGAGTGACTCCGACGACCATATTCCTGATTCGAAGCATCTGTTGATAAGGTTTTTTAAGGGTTCCAGAATATGATTTGCAATTGATTTGAGGGTTTCTGATTTGATGTTGTCTATACCAGCAGCTTTTTTGATTTCCAGATCTTGAATTATGGTGCGCAGCTCTTTAGAATCTATTGGAAGAAGAACCAAAGAATTACACATGTTTTTATTTGCTGGTGTATAGGTTGGTGTTTTGCTTATCTTGTTTGCCAGCGTTTTTCCAATGGATGCAAACACTCCTTTAAGTTCATTGGTAATATCTTTTTTGTCGGTTATGAGTTGACCAGTATTATTTTTAACAGCGTCAATGTTTCGCTGTGATTTATTATTTTTGCTGATTTTTTTACTACATCCCATAATTTTTTTGAATCGTTATTGTTGTTTTCTATCTGTCTATTGTAATATTTTCGTTTGGTAATTTTAATCAAGGAAGTCAACTAGTTATTATATTGCAGTTTCAATTGTAAGTCATTAGGATTTTTCTGACATTTTTATGTAGTGTTTTTTTTTGTGTTTATTGATTTAAGTAAAGCATTAGTAATCCACGGAGCAATTTTCATATGTTTTCTTTTTATTTGACGTATTTCTGTGGATTCTTTGATTGCTTTGGATAATGTTTCTATAAATACATTAGGAGCAGCATCTGGATTTTTTTGGTTGTATACTGTGGTCCAAGGAGTGTTCGTTAATTTGTTATTTAGTGTTTTTATGTTTATTGTTTCGACATAGTGTATGTTGTCTTTTTTAGTCAGTTTTTCCGTATCAAATATAACTTGTAAGATAGTAGTTGAGTGGTCTGTTATATTTGTTTGTAATACGATTGGTAGTATGTTCTCAGTGATATTATTTTTGGCTTTTATGAATGTATGGTCTAAGCACGCCTTTTGTCTTGTTGGATTATTAATAGTTGAGATGTAGCCGAATTCGTTTAGAAGGTTTGTGTATTCAATTGTGGTGAAATCGAATTCCAAGATGTTGATGTTTAGATCTCCAATGAAAATGTATAATCTATCTTTCAAGATAGTTTTTGTATTAACAATGTAGTTTGAATAATCTCGTATAATAGATGTAATTACTTTTTCCTCCAAAATATGTATAATCTAATGGATTTTTAAATTTTTCTCCAGGGTTTGCGCAATTTATATTTATCTTGTATTAATGATTGCGTGGACAATTTAAAACATGTAGGTATCTGTTCGTGACTGTTTTTGAGGAACATTATTAGGAATTACGCCATTCAATATTCCACATTCTTATGTAAAAATACGGTATCCCAAACAATTTGACCAATGTCATTGCTAACAATATTATAGTTGGGTAATTTAAAATTCAACTCACTGAATGTTGACTTTTTGCTTAGATTAATATTATTCGGACTAGTTGAATTATAAATAGATTTCTGATAGGCATCTTTTGGAGCTACGGGTTGGGGTGAGGACGTCACTACTTACCTGGGGACAGAGCTGAATACTATATCAAACATCTTTGGCAAAATATAGTCGCTCACCAAAGAAAAATGATCATTCGGATGATTTCGCACAATTTCACTCATATTATTTACATGGGATTGGTTATTATCAATTCTTTTGTATAATCAGGTGAATAAACACAGTTTGTAATAAACTTGTTAATGCCACTCAGATTAATCGGAACCCACAAATCTTCTCATATTCCTTGGCGGAGCCAATCTTCTTGAATGAATAAGATGATTTTTTTATTCACAGCAATCAATCTCCATCCTTCTTACTACTAACTTCTAGATCACGACCTTTTCGAAGCACGCTGAAAGTACTCAAATCAAAAAGTTCTGCATTCTTGACACTGCCGTTAAGTCATATTTCGGAGATGCAAATAATATCTGACGAGGTATAATGAGATTGATGTACAAAAATCTTTGGTTTTAGTGCGGAGACCGTGATTATTTAAAAAATGGAAATGTCAATAAGATTACTATGATATTACGATGAAAGATAAAGTTATTGAACAATTAATATACTAGATAAACTTAATATTTTAAAAGCTAGTATCCTCAACAATTAGGTGAGTGTCTACCAGTCTTAGGGTTACGTTTAAAAATCTTGCAGTCACGTGTCCAAAAACTTTTTTGTCTTAAAGAGATCTCTTGTTTGATCATATAGGGTCTTGTTTTTATTGTAAGATGATCGTTTATGTGAATAAGTGTATTTTAACCAGTGAATCCACTATCGTTTAACCTGGCGCCTTTCATTTTACGGATCGCAGCAATAATGTTATCTTCATAAACTCGAGCATTTAATTTTACTATAACAGATCGGGGTCGTATGATATTACTATGCATTATGTACCACTCTAGGACAGGATTCTATCATTTGTTTGACCAAGGTAGGTTATTAACAGTAGCTATAATATTTGAATTTTTATCCTCTGGTACACATTTATTTCAATATCATTGAATTTTAATTGCTGATGCAGAGCATCTACTTTTGATCTTAAATTTAAAACTTTCTTCGCAATTGATATTGAATGGCTTTCCAACTTCTTTTTGCTGATTTTTCACCAGACTTATATCAGCTTCAGTACTATTTAACTTAACCATTAATGCAGTATTAAGTCCTGGAACTTTGATTATATCCAGTAAACTCGGCATTGATAAACAGTTTAATGAATTGGTTTTTTGTATCCAACGCAGTGAACTATAGGCGTGAGACGTGTAACAACAGCTTCACACATGTTTCAAGCTACGCGATGCTGATAATAAAATTATCAAGAGAAAAAAGTAATTACTTATATTTTATTCTGATGACTCAATCCAATACATTGGAGTATGAATTTCGCATATGTAAAATGTACCAACTCATTTGAAAATTTATGTAGTTATTGAAACTAATGCCAATTGTTTTCCACGAAAAATTCACAACTTTTCTATCATAAATTTGGGCTATTGAAATTGGAACTACTACATAACGTGTAGAGTATTTACTTAGTGCAGTTATAGATGCACATATTGAGTCAAATACTCCGATGTTTTGCCAGTTAATATTAAGTGTGATGAAGAATCGACGCAGATGAGAATAGCGTGTATTCCAAAATTGAATGTGATTTATAAGGCTCATGTCAGTACTCCTTAACTAACGACACAGACCAGTATTTGTACTAAGACGGGCAAAAGTGTTATTAATGGCTTCTGTGAGTCGAGACTCTGTCGCCCCCCCCCCCCCCCCCCCGCCGTTTTCGAGGATGCTGAACACGATGGTGGTGGTTTAAACTCTTTCTGAGTTGACCGTCAACTCCAAACGGCCAAAAACAACCCCCAAAAAGGGTGAAACGCGGATATACCGACATATTCCGAGAAAAACCGCGTCACCTCCCGTTTTCGAGGGTGTGTTCAGCACACTCGAAAACGGGAGGTGACGCAGTTTTTCTCGGAATATGTCGGTATATCCGAGTTTCACCAATTTCGGGGGTTGTTTTTTGCCGTTTAAGGGGTGAGGTTGACTCGAAGAAATTCCAAAGTACCGGCATCGTGTTCAGCATCCTCGAAAACGGGAGGTGACGCGGTTTTTCTCGGAAAATGTCGGTATATCCGCGTTTCACCCTTTTCGGGGGTTGTTTTTGGCCATTCAAGGGGTGGAGTTGACTCGGAGAAATTCCAAAGTACCGGCATCGTGTTCAGCACCCTCGAAAACGGGAGGTGACGCGGTTTTTCTCGGAATATGTCGGTATATCCGCGTTTCACCCTTTTTGGGGGTTGTTTTTGGCCGTTTGGGGGTGACCGTCAACTCAGAAAGAGTTTAAACCACCGCCATCGTATTCAGCATCCTCGAAAATGGGGGGAGGACAGAGTCTCGTTAGGCTCTGAAATATTTTCATATTTTTCCGACTCACAGAAGCCACTATATTTCCAAATAGAAATGCCATAATCATAATACCAAGTGCTATTACTGCTATTTCCATCTGAAATCTGAAAATAACTGTTTTAAATAAGAGGTACAAAATATCAGTTGCTATTTGATATTAGACAAAATATGCTCCAGGAAGTTACTTTTGAGAAACAACAGTTGGTAAATAACAACACATCGCTGATTAGCAACTATCTCACATTCTTACTAACTAAAAATCTGAACTGTGAAATGCACACTCCCCTTTCCATATTGCACAACACAAGTTCTTCTTCTGTTTATCTTATAAACAATACGACGAATTAGGCTCTCTCATACTTTTACATTAATTCTATACATCTCTCGATCTGACTCAATCTATATATCTTTAATAAAGAATTGAATTCTATATTTGAAGCTTAAAGTGATATGTATGTGTTCGTGTGGAATTCGCCAAAGCCATTATACACAGATCTATATATTTTTCGAAATTCTACCTTCATTTCTCTCCAGAATTTTAAATAAGACCAAAAATTCAACCCGTTCGTGACAAATTTGAAATGCGTTATACATGACGATGTTCAAACATGGGTAAATACATACGTGATTGAATTGAATTGAATGATGAATTTCCAAAGCAAAAATAAAAAAAACAACTTGTCAGTAATAATCTAGAATCTAGAACAATAATATAAAATAATCGTTTATAAGTCTTATTAATCGAATTTAATTTTTGGATGATGTCAATAAAAAAATCTTCTATGCCAGTTGAACCAAATTTGTTATAAGCGGTTGAATTTTAGCGTTGTTTCATGCCATAAATCAAGTTTCGGTGGTAGATAAAGGTCATATTAATTGAACAATTGACAAATAAATGAATTTTCATCCATTTCTTGTTAGATTTTCCATATAACAACGATAAGGTAGTCTCTAGTCTAGATCGATCAGTAACTATTAGTTCTGGACAGTTTGAATTTCTTAGTGGGATCTACTCGTAGATAGCATTTTATTATTCGGTTATGTATATACCGTCGATGAAGAGCTCGTTCATTAACATTGCAAACTTCCTCGTTATGCTGATGAGCTTCATGAGATAGCGAAACAGCTATCCAGAACTATTAGTTTGTAATATTACTGATCGATCTAGACAAGAAAGACCTTATCATTCATATTAACTTGTCAAATTTCTCCTGAAATTATGAATAACGGAAGCTTATATATTAAGTAAGCTGAATTTCGTTGACTCAAAGCAACCATTTTAAGAAAGAATAAGCAAATCGAAGAAAGAATAAGACGTGAGAATGTTTTTTGAATGTGTTATTATGAACCAAATATTATGCAAAATTGCAAACATTCAATTGGTTTATAATTCTTCAGAAATATTTAAATTAAGACCCAGGAAAGTTGAATTTTCTGGTGCCTGTTTAATTCGAGTTAGCAGCAAAGAACAATCGACAGAAAATCTTTACCTAATCGATATTACCCTCCCATTTGCTCATTGCGTTTCATATATGTGAGCGTTAGTGAAGGCACCGGCAATTTTTTGCACTAGTGTTTTGTTTTGTGAGATTTTTTACTCTTGTGATAATTGAATGGGTCGGACATCTAGAAACTATAAAATCTACGTAGACTTCAGAGAAGAACACAAAAAATGCAATAATATAGACAATATTCAGAATAATAATGTTGACTACTTCTAACGTAAGTATAATTTTGAATAAGTATAAGTTATCACCTATCACCATGGAACAACAAATTTTCAGATTTCTGATCATCCCAGTAAGGGCTCTAATCGTGTATATATGAGATGCAATATAGTAAGATTTTCTATTCGATAAATCATAAAACACAGTGTATGAGAACTATGTCATAGATATAAGGAATATCTGAGATCTAACTTCAGTTGTACCTTCATCACCAACAGCCAACTCACATAATTATATAAAATCACTCAATAATATAGGGTTAATATCATTATCATTCACTACATCATTAAAATTGCATTGGAATATATATTGAATGAAAAATTGATTTTGGCAGCCGTAACATTGTGATAATTCATCATTTTGGTATAGTAAAACACTTTTACTTTGATTTTTCCACTTATATTATCGACACACTACCCTAGCTTCTGCAACTAGCGTGTCATTTCCAAAACGATACAGATGTATGAATATAATAGGCAAAACAAAATAACAACACTATCTGTATAACCTCCCATTTTTGTTACAAAACGTATGTGCGTGCAATTTCGGCAGTTAAACTGTTATAATGAAACAATAACAGCAATCAATTATTTGTATGAATGTACATAGCGTATCTTAAGATATTTATAGACAACATTGAGTAAAAACATCAAATAGAGTGCAGTTTGGATATGAGGAATTACATGGTCGGAATTGAATAATAATTGGAATATAATATATACAAACTACCAAGGTAATTAGGCAATTTCAATACTAGACAAGTAAAAGTAAGTGGATTAATATATGAAATTTTATGTTATCAAGACATCGGAAAGAATGCTGTAGTACAAGTATAATTGCTAGTTTAAAATTTGATTCTAAGGTGTTTAAATTAGAACCTCCCCATTAAGTCTTTGGCAAACATCATCATATCTTATGTTGAAGAAACTACAGTGAGATTCATGGGAAGAACTGAATAGTTTCTTATCAGTCATTAACAATATTCATCCTAATATTAATTTGACATTTATATTTGACTATAGATATCTTAAGATTCCCTCCATTTATTCATATATTAGTATCGTTTTGAAGATGATTACACTAGTTATCGAAACTATAGTCATGTAAGTATTTTTGTAATTTAAATAAGAAAAGACAAAGTAAAAGAGTTTCATTTCATAAATATTGAATAACATATTAAACCCCAATGTTGGATATTCAATATTATACTGTTTGAGGCCATTTCTAAATGAATTTGAATGTCTTGTGTTTCCTAATTCTGAATAGCACTATAGTGTAGGTGTTGAGCAATATAAGAAAAGGATAATGTATTCCAGTGTTTTGGCATTGTCACATATCATGTCTGATAATGCCAATCGAATCCGTATTCTACGAGATGATATGATGGTTGACATTGAATGGCTCAAGTGAATCAGGTGCAGGGACTTAGAAATTGTTGCAAGCACTGGAATTCAGTTTTATCAAAGAATGCTAGACAATAGTCCATCTTTGATAACACTACGTTGCCACATATGAGAGAATTGATGATAATGAGAGCGTAAATTCCAATTAACTATTAAAAGAAAAACAACTCACCAGAAATACGTTTTTTGTTAATTCAGCACAGACAGATCAATATATTCCTATGTGGGCATAGCGAAATTTCAAGAAAAACCCAATTTGCAAATTTGGTTTTCCATATAAATTATATTTCTTATATGCCACTGGGTGATAAGTGTAAATCTATCTAGGCGGAGGAGTTCAACTGAGTATTGAACCAATAAAAGGGTATTCTTGATTTTGGCAGTATTGAGTGACTAAAATCCAATTTCGCATCCGCCTCAAACGATGAACAAAATGTCATGCCCGATGATAAAATGTTATACTTCCCATTTCAATTGCATAGTTGAAGAAGTATTGTGTGATTCAGAAATTTAGAATTGAATCATCAGTTATTTCGCAACAACCGACTGATACGTGAGTATTAGCCAATTAGTTGCTATTTTTGTTGATATCTCGATTTACATTTTCATTGAAAGGAATCCTGTTTCGAATTTTTCTTAAAGCATTAATATCCACAAATACATCAGAATATCTACTGAAAACATCACAATTATCAGTTTTCCCATTTCACTACACTCATTACTCAGTATGAAGAAAGTATTGTAATCGGCCTAAAAATATACCGGACTTTCGCGCAAATATCTTTCAACAACCTTTCTTAACCAATCTTGATTATTTTTGAGATGATGTCTGCCGAATGTGCCTTTCCTATTGTTCGCATGATTTTGAAATTTTACAATCTCTTTAAAGTGGTCAAAATAGTATAGTATTGTGTGGGCGATGTAGCCCATTGCTAGTGGCACTTTTAGCATTCATCTTCAATTTTTCAAGGTGAATCTATAGTACTTTTTGTACTAACATTTAAGCTGCGGAAGTGTCCGAAATCAATATTTCACAATTTAAAAATAACGTCACATTTTTGTGTTTTCGTCAGGGATAATCCTAAATCTTATAGATCATAGAACATAGTTAATATATAAAAGGCTACATTAAATTAATTACTCTGTGGTGTCATAAAAGTAAGGTTGTCAATGATTTCGACAGTTCACCTAATAGGCGAATATTATAATAATAATATATGTTGCCAATAGGGGTGTGCCATCACTGTAAAATATCAAACCGTGTAACCAATATGACATGACAATTGAAAATTTTCTATGATAACAGATGAATGAAAATAGTCATAATTCTCTAATGAGAAGATTACATCTGAAAATCTCCCAAGTCTACCGGTTTTTTCATAAAAATCCTAAATTTGAGACCTTTGTGAGTCGATGAACTTGTACATTATACCAAGTATGATGAACTACATCCTAAGTTGAATCATTGCCAAAAAAAAACAAGTTCTTTCTCATATCTTTTAACGTTTGCACTCTCCCATTCAAATACAATTTCAATGTCATTACATATGAGTATAATTGTTTAGTTTCAATTTATTACAATTACATTCATAGATTTACCCCCCAGAAGTTTCCGAAAACGAAAACTTGTATTAACAAGAGAAGGGTGGCGGAACTTAGTGATCTACCCATCAGTTAATGTTTAATTGTGAGTCAGATCTTCTGGGTTGAATGAGCAAACAGATGATGCTATGGCAAATTGAATAAACTGTTGGGAAGTAGTATCTAGTATATTGGTAACACTGAATATACAATTTCAGTGTCTATGATGTTGTACGCATAAAGTAATAAAACACTTCGAGATTAATTGAAGAACGTGTTTTTATTAATGCAATAATATAAATAATTAAGGGCTAATTATCCAACAGGTTATGGGCCCAGTTGTGTGAAAGTACAGACACCGTGAAAATAGTGTAGATTTAATAAAATTTAGCAACTGTAATCAATCTGTGAAAATGTTACTACATACATTACCAGTTCCCTTGATGTCCTCAAATAATTTTACAAATTGGAAATTTAGGATTAATTCAATCCTTGAAAAAGAACAAATTGTAGTTTTTCTGGAGAATAATCAGAAAGGAGAACATTTTTGGTTAACGATGCCAAGGCTAAAGTTATCATTATACAAGGTTTATCAGATACACATCTTGATATAATTCAAGATTCTAAAATGTCCAAAGAAATGCTCAAGGCTTTAAAAGGTGTGTTTGCGAGATCTAGTTCTTTCTCTAAATTAACCTTATGGAGAAAATTAGTAAACTTAAAAGGTGACTTAGAGGACCACTTTCTTAACTTCGACAAAATTATTAGAGAATTGAGTGGCTTAGACTCTACGCTTGATGAAAGCGACAAAATATGTCATCTACTTCTATCACTTCCAGATGATTATAGTAATGTCGTTACTGCCTTGGAAATTGTAGAAAAATTAAAAATGGATTTTGTTAAGGCACGTCTTCTTGACCATGAATTAAAGTTAAAGTCTGAAGATAGTTCTGCTATTAGTTTTAAAGTTCAAAATGGTTCATGTTATATATATGGTAACAGTACACATTTTGAGGCAAACTGTTCCAAGAATGGACGGAGCAGATGTTGTAGCCAATCTTATCGGGGAAGAAGAGGTGGCGGTTTCTCAAGAGGTAATTTTCAGCATTTTCAATAAAGGGATTTTGCAAGGAAAGATGGACATGCAAACTACGCAAGTGTACAAGGTGAACGTGAAATTATTTTAATATATACTGAAAGCTATAACTCAACAATAGTTTTTTAAGACAAGTTGTTTATTTACGATAGTGGAGCCTCAAACCATTTTGTTAAAGGCGAATTAAAACGTTACATGAAAAACATTCAACAACTGAATGGCAGAGTAAGGATCATACGAGCTGATTGCTAGATATTAACAGCAACTGAAAAAGGAGAAGTAAGCTTATATTGTCAGGGGCAAAAGTTCGTTATTGAGGCATTGATTACCAGTAATAAATCATAATTTATTGTCGTCATCTAAAATGGTAAACCGGGAAGCTGTGATAATTACAAAGGAATTAGGTAGAACCGTTTATTTGAAAAACAAACCAGTTTTGTCTATCAAACCATATGGTCTGTACTATTTTGTAGCCCATCAATTTAAAGAAAGATGTTTATTGAATATTGAGGAGGGTGAATTATGGCATAAGAGATTGGGGCACATCTCAAAGGATGAGCCCTCACAACTGGGCTTGCCTATATCCCCCAAACACTGTGTGAACCATGTGTCGAAGGTAAATCTGGAAGGATACCTCTCCAGGAGAATAAAACACGAGCAGCAAAAATAGGTAGTCTCATTTCAAGTGATATATGTGGTCCTCTCACCCCGTGTACTCTTGAAGGTGAGAGATATTTTCAGGTTATTTTGGACGATCATTTTCATTTTGTGGTTATTAAACTGCCACAGAAGAAGAGTGAAACAGCTGACAATTTGATATTGTACATTCAAGAAATGAAATGAATAGCCGCACGTCTTTGTTTGGATAATGGTGGTGAATTCAACGCGAGTAATTTTTTTTAACTTTACCAGAATAAATGGGAGTTTACTATGAGTCATTTGCCCCAAATGAATGGACGATGCGAAAGGACGAACGGAGTTATTTTGTCGAAATTGAGGACAAAATTAATTAACTCTGTTGTCTGTTTGCATTGAAATGTACGGTATACGAGATAAATAGATCCCCAACTTCAGTTCAGAAATGATCTGTCAAAATTGAAAATATTTGGGTGTAGAGCATGGTACACTTTGACAATTAAGCCTGGGAGATTGAAACCACGTACAAATCGTGCCGTGATGATCGGTTACTGTGGAGGAGACTATAGGTTATGGCTACCGCAAGGAAGGAAAATTATTAGGGCAAGAGACGTAAAATTTGACGAAACTGTTATGGAGTATAAATCTAGCAATATTGAATCCAAAAATAAACTGCAAAAAGAACCAAGAATAGAAGAAGAAGCGGTACAGCTGATACCGACAAATGGAAATAATGCAGAATTGATTACTTCCCAGGAAGTTGCCTTTATTAAAGAAAAGATATTTACTTAGTTCGTTTCGTCGATGATGCTATATTAGCTGGGAAGGATGAGAATGTCAATTCATTATTTAAAGATTTGCAGACAAATTTTGAAACCTAGCTAAAAACCTAGGAAGACCTAAATCATTTTTAGGTATGGAAATTAATTACGTTCGAGATGGATTACACCTTTTACAGATAAAAATCTTCGAACGTTTGATGAAAGAATTTGGAATGGAGATATGTCGATCAATTTCAACCCCTATGCAAGGTATCAATGGTTTGGAAGGTATGAGTGATGCAGACTGGGGGGCCGACCAATACGATCTTAGAAGAAGTGTGAGTGGATTTGTATGTTTCCATACTGAAAATCCTATCGCATGGCATTCCAAAAAGCAGAGATGTGTCGCCCAATATACAATGGAAGCAGAATATATATCAGCTGGGTTTGCTGCTTCGTGGTGTTTTAAGTGAAATAGAGAAGCCCAAGAAAAGTAGTGAAATGATCTGTGAAAGAGTGATAAAGTCGGCTGAAGATGTGCTCAATCAAGAAGTAAAAGAGCCAGATGAGTTGAGTGTAGTGCTTAAAATAGATAACGTGAGTGCGATCTCGTTAACCCATACTTTCACAAATACTAAAAGAGGGAAACATATAGAAATTAAATATCACTTTATCAAATTCTATGTTTAAATAATATCATCAAAATACAGTATGTTAGTTCTAGAGAAAATATTGCTGATCTTTTTACAAAGGCTTCAGGAACCGAAAAGTTTGAAATATTTGGAAGCTCATTCCTTACTTCAAAGACCAACTAGTAGTAGATTTCTAGAATATAATCTTGGATAATTCTGCAGAATAGATATTTATGTTTAAGTTACTATTATTATTAGTAGGTACATATAATATTTTTATTTTTTTGTTCTTGATCAACAAGATGTAATCAGTAATCTGTTTGTGATCCCAATAAAATTAACATCTTGTTGAGGGAAGGTGTTGGAAAGTAGTATCTAGTATATTGGTAACACTGAATGCACAATTTCGGTGTCCATGATTTTGTATGCCTAAAGTAACTAAACATTTTTGTAGTTAATTGAAGAACGTGTTTTTATCAATGCAATCATATGAATAATTGAGGGCTAATTATTCAACATAAACATCAGATGAAATTATTGGAAGTAACGGTTATTACCGGAATAAACAAACAATAAACTTTTTTTGATGCTGCAGCGATACTAGCAGTTTTTTTTTCATTCGTGACTATAGTATTTATAGGTACCTACAATTACATGATAATTACAAATTCAAATTTGAGCAATGAGTTGTCGATGGTGCAAGTCTGGTCAAAACTTTCGCCCGATTCAACTCAACTCAACAACATTCGGTTTCTTAGCCATGTTTTTATAAGGCTTAAAGCAGGGTAAGTCCGTTCTCCGGAAACAATGTGTAGCTTAACATTCAGCATCATTTTGATATTCGGATAAATATCTTCGTCGCATTCGTTGTACACGTCTAACTCTGTTATAGGTAATGTTTTTGATAACCCTAATTTTCGAACCCCTTTTGCTTACCAGGTTTATTTTCGGTACAAACGACGATAATGTCGCCCGTTCTTGCGTCGAAACTAATTTTTTTCAAATATCTTTATTTATTAAAATGTAATTCAACAAGGAACGATATTTTAAAATTTTAAAGTTAAAGATCTCTCTTTAAGATTCTTGTATTTCACTCCAGAAGGAAGATTATTTGAACATTTGTTACAAGGAATAATATTGAAAATGCTGTTATTGAATAATATGTTTCGAAAAGTGATTCATCCTATCACTACGATCTCCATTTATCACTTATGTTTCTTTACAAGGTGACATTTTGGTCGTAAGAAAATAATTATTTCACATAAAATTTCTGGAAATCTCTCCCCTATAGTTTGGTATTACAGATCACAATGAAATCCTTCAAATTATGGAAATGGTTACAGAACACATGTGATTATTAAGATGAATAAACAATATATCTACCATAGGTGGAATTTGAACTAAGATTCTTAGTATTCTGGACTGAAGCGTTAACAATTACGTAATGTTTCATCGTCACTATTTTGATGAACACAAATTATTGATGAAGAATTGTGATTAATCTTTTCAATGCGGAGTATACAAACCAGTACGTTTTACCGTTTTGTCAACAGCTCACCTGTAGATAGTAACTATACTAGTTCTGTGATAGAACTGATAGCGTTCTGAGCAAGTATGATAAAGTCAGTTGATAATTTCTAGCTTTGAGAATTTGTTAGCATAATTAAATGTTAAGTTTTTGTGTAAAAATTTGAATTCAATTCTCCAACTTTCGAAAGTTGATAAGGTCTCTCTACTATAGATCGATGTAGCAAAAGTTTACAATAAATAATTTTCATTTATATCTCTAAAAAATGTAATGGAACAATTTTTTTGTCCCATTAACACAAGAGATTTTATTTTTCAATAAACTCGACCGGTTTCGACTTTTATATCATTAGTGTGAATATAGAAACAACAGGTAGATTTATTTATGTATAAAGTGCACACATGTAATGGGGAGAGATTAGGATTCAATTGGTAATTAACTGTATTGAATTCGAGGTTTTTACACAGTTTGTTAATCTCGAAACTTTCCAACAGATTCATTGAGTTTCCTTTGTTGCAAGTGTGAAAGGTTTCAAGATTATCCATTGCCATTTTATGCTTTATGCATGCAAACTAATGATTCCAACAACTTGTACTGCTTAGGTGATCTTAACATCGACTCAGTACTTATCTTCCATGTTGAACTTAGTAAAAATGCAACAGAAAATTACCGATAAGCCATTGGGTACTACATTCAATCCTGTAGGTATCGGATTTTTTGCTCAAATTCAAGCCGCTAGATAAAGAAGTTGTTATATCAAATTTTGAAAATTAGTTACTCATACTGCTTGATAATTCATCAACATAACTAAAACATGCATATTTCTCTCCTGGTGTTTTTGATGGAATATTATAACTGCGAAATTTGTTTCTGTTATTTCTGATTAATGATTTGATTAATGAAGTGAATATGGTTATTGTTATTTAAAGCTATCTGTTTAATTGTACTCATTTCTGTCTTGAAATCTTTTTCTGATAAAGGGATAGAATCATTGAATTATAAGCTGCTAATTTATGATTAATATGACTGAAAGATTCCATAGGGATGGTCGCACAACGGTACCAGAAAAAGATATGTTTTTGTATTGAAGAATTGTTCATGATAGACTTTTTCAGATTATTCATAAAAATATCTGCTAATAGCGGGCCAAGTGGTGAACCCATGAAGACGCCTGATTTTTGTTTATAAAACAAAATAGTTCTGAGATATCAAGCTTTCTTAGCTTCTTATTCTATTTTCGTTTATATGATTTTGGTTATTGTATTCTATGTCTGATTTTTTAATTATTTCTGTAATTTGGTGTCTGTGAAGCGTGAGGGGTATTGATGATATTCCTATGTGTCTGGATATTTAGTTCTGCTTGAACTCCAATTAATTCTCTATTTTCTTTAATTTTATCATTAAGTGGTGTGAACCTGAGTCCTTTGTTTGATACATTTGTTTGTTCCTCATTGAACTGAAGTGTTGATAGATTGACAAATCGAGGATGAAAGGTAATATTTGATGTTATAGTACCTTTAGATAATTGTTTTTCCTGATTTTCTTGTCTATTCATTTCTAAGATGGAAAACTTATTATGTAGATTTTTATATTAATTTCGTCTCGGACAGTATGCTTACTTGCATTTTCATCTCATATTCCAGACAATCCAATTTAATATTGTGTAAAATGTTAAATAATTCATCCTGAAAACATTTGAGATAAAGTTTGATGTTGTCACGTACCTTGTAAAACTTTTTGATATCTTCCTTGAGCCAAAGAAGTTCCATTTTTGGTTGGATTTTGAAAGTGGTTTCATTGGAAACATCACACTCGAATATAGCTGTGGGTCACTTTACGTTTCAAGCACTCTTTGGTAAACCACAAATTCAACGATAAATAACTATTTTACGAGAATTGTATAGTGCAGTGTCAACAAAGTAGCTCGACTGGCACTCAATTGTTACATGAGTGAGTATAGTCAAATTTGAAGTTTCTTCGCTTAGTTTCTTACCATTCCTTGTAAATGCATTAGGGTTTTATCAGTTTCCTAAATCAAAGAGATAATTTAGATGATTCGAATCTCTACGAAATTGAAATTTTGTTTCAATCATGGATAGGATACGAATCCGCATCCTCAAGGATATAAAGCTGAACTACCATCTAATTTCTTAGTTGAGCATTTCGAAATTAATGAATCGTTAGATGTAAAAATGTATGCTTCCGTAAAGTTTTAGAAAAAGCTCCTCTTCCAGAAATTTCACTGTTGATCCTTGGAGTGTTTCATGAAAATGGTCATTAATTAAAGGAATATAATGGTTAGGAAAACCATCGCTCGAGATATTTTATGTGTCATTTGAACAGGATATTAAGGACATTGTTATTTAGTGGAAAAACCCTCGTAAAATGTTGGCAGCGAAAATTTTTATGTATGGGTTGTAAAATTATAACTGGTTGTCCCGATACCTCTATATCGCCGTTATATTGATCTACTTGAGATTAAGGACATTGTTTTTTATATTTCCGGTTATGAAATTTGGTAAAGCCCTCCTGCCAGGTCTGCTAGTTGATCTTTTATTGGAATTACATTCGGGGATAAATGAACATTGGTAACATAGTTATTTATGTAAATCAAGAATGAACAGAATATAAATTTATTTGGCAATTAATTGTTTTACAATAAATTGTACATCAAAATTCACGAAAGATCATGAGTGACGTTTATGTATGACACCGTTGAGTAACATTTTTTCTTTCAATCAGCTTACACTATATAATAAACGATACATTTTTTATATCTACATTAACAACATTATACAAATGAAGTATAAATCTGTTAATGGTATTAAGAGAATCTGGAAGACGATGAGATCAAAATAATTCGATTATATCAAGTCTTGTAAAAATCTGAATAGTGTTCATTCTACAATACTACTATTTCACACTATTTATTCTCGCTAAGATTTCTTGGGAACTAATATATGAAAGCTGCTGGTCTGCGATTGATTTGTGTTTAAATTCCTTATTTTTACTATACAGGTAAGTTATATAGATTAAAATGGATTTTGAGTGATTGGATGAGTGCAATTTATATTATCTTCTATCAAAAATAGATCGGGGACAAATAAAAAATAAATGAGAAGTTGTTCTTGTTTGCTATTATGATTATAACAATATATAAATATAGCATGCAATTTAACATATTATATGCACAAATTGATAAGCAGACAATTTCAAATAGAACTGGCATAGAGATTAACATTTACTACCTGTAAATAAAATACGAATTGGATTTATAATGAGTATTGTTTGATTACAAATGCATTTATCGAAAATATTCTCAAATATGAATCTTTAATAACTGTTCATTGCCATCATAACGAAAACCATATTCTATATTTCCTAACTATTCCTATCGAAAATATAAAAGTAAAAATTCATAAACATAAATAAAATACTCAATAAAATTATATATAAAGTTTTTACGATAAAAGCAATCAAAATTTTATCAAAAGAATGCTGAAAAAGACAATTTCTTACTTAAACAAAACTTTTTCTATTAAAATTCTTTTTCAGTTTATTAATATATAATTAGATTAATTTTTATGATAAAACTAAAATATGTTCCATATTAAATTTAAATTAAGCAGTTTTTTAAATAATTTTTCATATTTTAATAATGAATAGTTAATTTTTTTAATTTACTTAATTAATAAAATAAAAATTAATAATAATTCTCAACAAATTATGTTAAAATTGGATTATAAATATAAATAAATTTGTTATATTCAAAAATCATAAAAATTTAATAAATTTGTGAATAAAATTACTTACAAGAAATTATGATAATATACTAAAGAACGATAAAAATGAAAAATGTTACTTCAATACAGCTTCATGTATTAATAACAAATGAATAAGCATATATTTATTTAAAAAAAATCGATGGTGGAAGCCGTTACTTTATGGTAATTTATCATTTTGATTATATGAAAGAATATCTACTTTGTTTTAATACCACTTTTATTAATAATAACGTGAAAACGTAACTATAGTTTCAACATCGAAGTGGCATTATCAAACAATTGTAATTTTCTATTTGTTTGATAATGGCACTTCGGTGATGAAACTATAGTTAGGTTTTCACGTTATTATTAATAAAAGTGGTATTAAAACAAAGTAGTTAATCTTTCATATAATCAAATTATATTCACTAATTTTGAAATGATGAAAAGAAAGTTCTGCAACAGAATCAAATAGTACGAAAACAGCGTAACACATTGAGCAACCTCATAACATTAAAGAATAAATTAATCAATCAAATATGGGGAAGTACAAGTTGGTGGAAGATAAGTTTTTTGTGATCTGTTGATCTTATAAATCCCGATATAAAGCATCTCCGATAATTATAATTGCAGGTATAAGCTATCATGAAAGAGCTTTCAGAGATCACTCTACATTAGACTTTAGTGAACAAATAACAATATTTGTATTCGAATCAGTATATAGCAAAACACTTCGAATTCCATGTCATCGAGGGATGCCGCTATGGTCGAAAGAATGGATATTATTGAAAAATCGACTTGTCAATGGGAAGATAACTTTTCAACAATATATGGAAGGGTCACATTGATGCGATCAAGTCTAAGAGTGAGGTTTTGAATTGAGGATTTATATTCGATCGGCAAAGATTAACTTTTTTAGAGTTGAGATATCGCAATTAATTTCTAGCACATTATGCTGCAAGGTTTGCTATTATATGTTCGAATTAATATGACGGGATACTTTGATGGAATCACAACTTAAACAGACACGATAATGACAAAGAAAAATAAGTGAACAAATCAATATCAATAGTTGAGGAGGATTCTTGATTTTTCCCTGTAATCTACAAATGGATATTAGAAAATTAAAGTTTATTATAATAAATTCACTGAACTTTCTCCTTCTATGTGAATTACTTACATTCCTAATTAGCTATACAGCATTTCATATCACATGCCAATATGTTTCTATGAAATAAATACCTGATACACTACTAAGTTATCACATTTATGATAATCTAGGATGGCACGTGTGCTGGCCATCAATGCAGGGGGCACCATTTGGCAAGTTTCATTAACTTGTTCGAATAGACGATTCAAGGCTAGGCAATGTTTCACAAACTAAGTCATTCATTTTAGTATAGATGATTAAAAAAATAAAGAAGTGGTCAAGAGCTATTTTTTTAACCAATCTTTCATTTGCATTTTGTTTCAACTTGGCAGTTCTAATATTTAACGAATATTGAACCAAAAATAGTAGTATTTTTTATAATTTACCACATTATTATCTAATAATTTGAAGATTAGACATTTGACACCATATTTGTTTATCAATATTTTTTTCAAATTATTCCCGATATATTTAATTCTAGTAAAAATCATTTATATATTTTGAAACCGACATCATGGATTTCAAATTTTGAACCAAATATTCGTAGGAACCAACCTAGAAACCAAATTTCAACCGATTCAGAATAACCTTCAAAGAAATTACGTCATTGTTTACTATAATTGTTTATATAACAATAAATTTATACTCGAATCCCCGATATTTGTTTATTTGCGCTTTCTCCGAACAGTTTAGTTCGAGTAACAAGAAGCCGTAGCAAGCTATTGCCAAGTAGGTCCTGGAGGCAGATGTGATCCTGCCGAAACGTCATCAAGACCAGTGTGGTTTCACCAGGGACCAAACATTTACGCGAATAAAAACCCGGAAATCCAGCATACAACACTCACGGAAATGAAATCAACAAATATATATATAATATTTTATCTTTCAACAAATTTCTGAACAATATGTAGAATAAATGTAATGAACATCATAAATGCAATAAACAGTGTGTTCAAGATAAGGATGTTGGAGACGGTAATGTGTCCAGTTTTGGTTAAATGGCGAGAAAGTTGCGTAGTTAAAGGTCAATTCAAATGGATGCATAAGATTTCCGAAATCGTTATTACATTTTTAAGTAATTTAAAAAAAATTGATGGAATAAAATGAAGAACACTTTGATGAAGCAATTTTTCATAAGATTTCTTGTTTTAATGCCAGTTTTGAGGACTAGACATCCAGGGATGTGGGGTCGAATCCTGAGCTGAATAGTCTGAATTATCTCCAAAATTTAGAAATCATTGAATGAGTACTGTTATAGTAATTTTCAACTACACTTATACTCATACTTACATTCCTCATTTCAAAATGGTTGAACTCAATATGAATGTACGTAAATAATTGATCTAAGGCGGGGCAAAGAATCGCATAGGTTTATCAATGATCCACTGTCTTTCACAGGAGAAGTGGTGTTAGAGCACCAATTGTTCCAATAGCCATCTACTTCTTTCAGTGGGACATCTATCTTCTAGTAGTGGCGTTTGGTATATTTAACGAGCTCTTTTTCAATAGAAATTTGGATAAGTTCTTCAATGTACTCTGTGCAGTGTTGCGAGTATAATTCTTAATTACTGACAAAATTACTGATGATATCCAAAATGTTTATAGAGTTCTAACATGTAAGACTATAGATCATTATCATTCAAGCATTTCAACTGATGTTACGTAATTTACTAATGTTCCTCCCTCGTACGCAACAATCAGCTCATTCTTCTGTTTAATCCCTATAAAAAAAGTTATATACCGATAATAACATTTAATAATTTATTTGATGAGATATTGCTATATTTGATAAATCGGAAAAATGAATTTCTCCAACTCTGAAAATATAACATTTATTTGTATAATTAGGGTATCCAACATTTCAAGAAATAGCTCGCATGGTTGTTGCTTTCTTCCAGTAAGTTCATGATTTTTCTGACAATTTTGGTCTGCCAATATTCAAGCTGTAGAAAATTTGATTGAAAAATATTTTGCAACTTCTAACCTCTCATTACTTTGATACTAGTGACTAGAAAAGCGCTCTTGCTTCAACTATATCTGGAAACTTATTTTGTAGAAGATTAATTTGAGTGTTTCTGAAAAAAACATAAATTTATAGTTTCATGCGTTGGTTCATTTTGTGTAGATTCAGAAAATATGAAGAAAATGCAGATGAAGTAGAAAAAAGAACTGCACGCTTTACTCAACACTGAATTTATTGCATGTACAAATCGAAAATATGTGTAAATCGCCAGAAGGACCGTTTTAATTTTTGTTTCCAAATCTATTCACCGAATTTAGATGTTAATATTGAGAATAAATATTCATTGGTTGGTCCGGAACTAAAACTGTAACGTATCGAATTACAATTACAACTGACAACTGATATTTATGTAGCTAATGTCTGTGATTTCCTCAATTTGCCATGAAATGACGAAATGTTTCGAATTCTCTTCATCAATTTTCTCACTAAAAATAAAACTAGTGGCATCAACCAAGTAGTTGTGTTTAGTTTTAGATGTGCCGGCGAAAACAGACTTGGTTTCAATATCTTTCCCTAAAGTAAATGAATATAGGGTGTACTAATTGAACAGGAGAGAGAAGAGTTCTTTGAAATGACCTTGATCAGAAGAATATTTATTATTATCATGTTCTCGCAATTGCAGCTCTTGTATACACAAATAAATCGAAACATCGATCAAACTCGCTAAAATTTCTCGATTTTCCGAACTTCAGTTTAATATCAGTTTATCGAGCGCTTTCTATTGATGTAGCGACTAATGTACAATTTTAAGTGATATGTTCCTCGCTCCCCTTATGTGTCTCTCAAGAACGACATACTTATTTTATATCTGAATATCCCGTTTTCCCCATGTTGTTTCACCACTTTTCGAGAAAAGAACACAACGTCCCTTGAGCTAATCATATTTTTCGCACAATAATTTACCTGTGCCGCCAATTCCATTTTTAACCCTGTCACTTCACTCACTATTCAAGTTCAAGTTTTATGTAACGCTTCCTGAGCACCGCAACAATAAAGATAATGTAGAATAATGATGAAGTCTATCTAGTCTAGATCTATGAGTATATGCCCCACTAGGAAATCAACCAATGTGCCACATTGACTAATAAATTCCTCGAACTTTAAAACTTACGGGGAAAGTTAAACTACTTGTGTGCACCACCAAACAAAACCAATGTAATAATCGAAATATAAATAAATATATGAATACATTCATTTGTTTCTAGTTGACTCTTGTCGAATAACAGTGATAAGGGGTCTCTAGTATAGATCGATCAGTAACATCACAAACTAATAGTTCTAGACAGCAGTTTCTCTGTTTTCAGGGCGCTCATCAGATGAACGAGAAAGTTTTCAAGTTCGTTCAGTGACATCACAAACTAATGGTTCTAAAAGGCTGTTTCGCTGTTGTGATAGAGCTCATCAGTAGAACGAGAAAGTTTGCAAGTTATTGATCGATCCTCTATCGAAGGTATACGACTAGTAAAATGGTAAAAATACCAGATTATTATACTATTCTAATTATTCTATGAGTAGTAGTCACACTAAGAAATCAATCAATGTACCACATTAACTAATAGATCTCTTGAACTTTAAATTTGAGGGGCACCAGAGGGAGACACCAAATCAAACCACTGCAACAATCGAGATGAAAATGAATATATAGACTAGACTGGAGAGACATTATCATTTGTTATCTGGTAGAAGTCAATTAGAAACAAATTAATGTATTCATATATTCATTTGTATCTCGATTGTTAGATTAATTCATGATAATATTAGTAATATAAACACTGAAAACAATACCGAATTACAGAAACCACAAATATACAAGTCAGACACAAAAATACTCAAGTCTATACCAATTTGTAATTAGTTTCAGCCGTTTTCGGATAATTTTCACCAATTCACATCCACTGTCTTATGGCAGGAAAGTGCTTCTAGGGCGACTAAATGTATGTTCAGTTCATTGTCATCATAATATGAGTTGAAGTTAAGAATGAATTCCCCTGACTTAATATGATGGTTTGGTGGGTTCAAGGCTGCAGCATTATTAGAATCTGCTTGGAAATAGCGAAAACGAGCACGGCTCGAATTCGCTAAAGCTAAATGTAAGATCATAAGTAGCTTGGAATGAAGTATAGAGAGCTGAATACCATGACTGACCAGCTTAGTTGGTTGCGTTGCAGATTCTATGCGTGTGATTGAAGTGGATACTTTACATCTACATCCCCTATGGATATATAATGAATATACACTTTTGAATGTATAATACTATTCACTTTTGAATATATGATTGATATTCAATCCTATACTTAATACTTATCTCGCAATGCTATGCAATATTTGTATTTCATGAATAATAATACTTTAATACCAAATATGGTGAGACACTACCTCCACTACCCGGCTCAAGTTTACAATTCCGCAATCATCTGTCTTGCTGAATTGCTGCTACACGTTTTCGACTGTGCCCAGCTCGTCTATCATAACTTTCTGTCTGTAAGTAGCGATTCTTGGATCTATATACAACATAAAGGCTTACATGAAGTTGTCTTGCAACATTACGTTACTTGTACTCTTCTTCAATTATTGTTACAGCGTTTGCAACTTCAACTTTGATTACACAGGCCAACAAAAAATTTGTGATTTGAATTTGTTAATTTTTTTGAAGTTTTGGTGGCTGAACTAATAGACAATCAACATTTTTTTGTTTCCATCACGCACAATTGTTTAATAAATTTACTAGGTGTCATTTATGGTTTGTTTTAATATTTGCGAATAAAAATTGAATGACATTCTAAAAATCGCTACGCCACTGAGATTAAATTGTGTACAAATCAATAGAGTAGTATAGAAGAATCCCCGAAAGTAAAATTTAATTGCGGGAATTCCCTGATTTTCAGTCAGACCGTTGGCGAATGAGTTATAAATATACGTCTTTGTGTAACAAGCGCATTCATTACTCTGTTTGCGTTCGGTTTAGGCAATCGTTGTTTAGTGAGTTTATTGAGCTTTTTGCAGTAAAAATCGTGTTTAAAATGTCAAAACTTTCTCAAAATAAACCAGACACTTTTTGCTATGTGTGTAGTTGTTTTGTGGTCAAGAAATTTAGACGTAAAATTACATCTTCTGGAAAGAAAAGAAATTAAAGATTGTTTAAGACTTTTCAATTTAGTTTACTATTTGTGATTTGTTTTTGTCTCTGTATCAATAAAAGTAGCGTTTATTTTGACTAAATTTTTTATTAATTTATTTTGAACATTGATAAAAAACCTACGTGATAGGGCAAAATGACACTCGGATTTGAATTAATCAGATCAAAATTATAGAAAATCAGATGTCATATCGAAATCAACTTTCAAAAAGTCAAAATTTGTTGGCTTGTGTTACATGCCTCATTGAAGTAGCATACACTTTAATGACAATTTAAATAACACAACCTCATTATAGTTATTCGTAAATTGTCATAAATATTCATCTGGAGATATTCAATATGACTTCTTATCATGACCTGTTTTCATGTAAATGTTTTTGTTGAAATTCACTTACCTATTGTATAAACAATAATAATGAAGTTAACAACCTAATGTGTAAATAATGACGAAGCTATCAAGAGAGATAGATAGATAGATAGAGATATATATATATATATATATATATATATATATATATATATATATATATATATATATATATATATATATATATATATATATATTCTTTTGTTGATATTCTTGAACCATTTGTAATATTTGTATGTTTTCTTGGTATATTGGTTCGTATATATACTGATAATGAAATAAAAATTCTGTTTTGACGTTTCGACAACGTTTATTGCCTTTATCAAAATTGTTAATTGAATTAGTGTTTCCATGTAATTTAGAAAAGAATAGATGATTTCGATTAATGAAATGCGTCTGCAGCCGACTTGTGTTTTAAGATCCAATTAAAACTGCAGAAAACATTGGATCGGTTGTGTGTGAAAGAGTAATGTACGGCTAACTACAATTTGAAATAGATTGAATTTGATTAAATACAAGACATTCCAATATTGTACAATTATAAATATCTATGAATTATTGTATGAATTAGTTACTCTATGATAAGTATTTCTATCATAACTATTCAAGTTTAAGATAATTCTATGGAATTTAACCTCAAAATTGTTACTCTATAGTGTCATAGTTAAATAATACTTCATCTTTTTTAGGTTGAATTTTAAATAGACAATGGAAAGTGGCACTTCAAATTAATAAAATTTTGTTAAGTTTGAATTAGATTATTGTACAGTTTCGAAAGATTGGAATCTATTTTGTCATTTACACAATTGTTCTTTTTAATTTGAATAGATTCTAATATCAAACGTTTGTTGTCGTTTGTTTCAATATTTAAAATTTTTGTATTGTTGTAGTCGAAAGTATGGTTAGTGTCTTTCACATGTTTATTGAGCGCAGTTGATGAATTTTTGGTATATTTGTGGCCATTTAATCTTTTTTCGAGGTATTGTGAAGATTGGCCAATATATACCTTTTCGCAATCTTTGCAAGGGATGGAATAAACAGTATGGGTTATTTTTTTGAAAGGTACGCTGCTTTTTAATTTTGTAAAGAGACTTTTCTGATTTAAATAACTCTTATGACATATATGTAGGTCATAAGGTTTCACTATATTACAAATTTTCTCTGAAAGTCCACCGATATATGGTAGTGATATGTAATGCCTATCATTAGTTTTCTCATTATTGGTATTGATTCCACTAAATGAGTTATAAAATTTATGAATTTTGTCTTTAGTTATCGAATTTACTAAATCAATGGGATAACCATTTCTTATTAAAGTTTCTTTTGTTTTTGTAATAGATATAGTTCTCAGTTCAGGAGAACTTAGTCGAATAGCTCTATCTATTAGATTTATAATAACATTTTTCTTATATTTTTTAGGTATATTAGAATTGAAATTAGTATACCTTCCTGACCAAGTAGGTTTGGTATACCATTTTGTTAGAATTTTGTTATCATTTGATTTTCTTACTAAAGTTAAATCTAAAAAATTTATTTCGTTATGATTTTCTAATTCAATCGTAAATTGTAACTTATGGTGAAAGGAATTGAAAGAATTCAAAAATGCATTACATTTGTTTTCAGGGATTGCAGCAATACAATCATCAACATATCTTTTGAAGAAGGCTATATTATAATTTAGTTGAGATACTACTTTTTCTTCAAGGAATTCCATTACTATTTGGGCTATGATACTTGATATTGGAGAGCCCATTGCACAACCATCTAATTGTTTATAACAATCATCTTTATATTGTAAAAAATTAGCGGTGAATGTATATTCTATAGCTGTTAAGAACTCATTCATAGGTAAATTTGTATATAGTTTTATTTCATCCCATTTATTTTGAATTATTTGTTTAGCTAATTCTAAAGGGATATTTGTATATAAAGATGTGACATCTAGTGATACTAAGATATAGTTTTTAGGTATTGTAATTTTGTTAATGAATTCCTTGAAATCCAAAGAATCTTTGATGTAAAACTCATTTTTGTAAGCTATGTTTTTTAGTATGTTGGATAAGTATTTAGCCATTTCATAAAAAGGTGATTGAATGCTGCATACTACAGGTCGCATCGGTATATTAGGTTTATGAATTTTGGGTAAACCATATATTTTTGGAGGATGAGCATTATGTATCGTTAATTGTCTATGAATGTATTTTGAAATATATTTCTTTTCAAACCATTTTTTTACTAAGTTATTATTTTTAGTTTGGTAAATATTAGTTGGGTTGTTATTTAGTTTCTTATATACTTCAGGATCATTCAACATTGTAGACATTTTATCCTCATATTCATTTGTGTCCATGATAACAGTTTTATTACCTTTATCTGCTTTTAAGATAGTAATTTGTGGGTTAGATTTGATGAATTGTTTGGTTTCTTTGAAATTTTTGATTGATTTGTTATTTTTATTATTAAATTTATTATTTTTAACTGTTTGTTTGAAATTAGTTATTGTGTTTATACATTTTGATCTTATCTCATTTGCTATTTGAGTAGGTTTTTTAGCAATTTCAGTTTCAAGTGAAGAAATTATGTTATTGATAGGTATTTGTCTTTCGTTATATAGAGTATTACCAAATTTCTCACCGAGAGCTAAAGTGTCTATTACATTTTTTGGAACATTTGTTTGAGATAAATTCATTAGACAATTATTATCAACTATGAGATCTCTTTTGTTATTGTTATTTAATTTATTTATTTTCTCAATATTTCTATGTTTAATTTTATTAAAGTTTTTTTCAAATTTTTGAGTTTCTAATTCTAAATACGTATTGTAGATTTGGGTAGGTAGGATATTTTTCATTGTAGATTTGGTTCTGCTTATGTTATTTTCAGTTTGTTTTACATTTTTACAAGTGTCAGATATTAAGAGGTTTAATACTTTTAATTGAAACGTTTCTTTGAATTGAAGATAAGTATTATCTAAGTACTCACTATTGAAAATGATGTGATTATCATTGATTTTTAAAAATTTTGGTATTATTCTTAAACTTTTTAGTCGTAATAAGTATATTTTCCTATTTTTTTGATTGGCGAAGGTATTCATCATTTTTGAGAACGTTTTCAATAATTGGACGGTGTAGAATCCATAATCTTCTTCAATTTTCTTATAAAAAGCCATGATTATTACGATGTATGTATATTGATGTTGAGAGTAGCAATATACATACATCGTAATAATCATGGCTTTTTATAAGAAAATTGAAGAAGATTATGGATTCTACACCGTCCAATTATTGAAAACGTTCTCAAAAATGATGAATACCTTCGCCAATCAAAAAAATAGGAAAATATACTTATTACGACTAAAAAGTTTAAGAATAATACCAAAATTTTTAAAAATCAATGATAATCACATCATTTTCAATAGTGAGTACTTAGATAATACTTATCTTCAATTCAAAGAAACGTTTCAATTAAAAGTATTAAACCTCTTAATATCTGACACTTGTAAAAATGTAAAACAAACTGAAAATAACATAAGCAGAACCAAATCTACAATGAAAAATATCCTACCTACCCAAATCTACAATACGTATTTAGAATTAGAAACTCAAAAATTTGAAAAAAACTTTAATAAAATTAAACATAGAAATATTGAGAAAATAAATAAATTAAATAACAATAACAAAAGAGATCTCATAGTTGATAATAATTGGCTAATGAATTTATCTCAAACAAATGTTCCAAAAAATGTAATAGACACTTTAGCTCTCGGTGAGAAATTTAGTAATACTCTATATAACGAAAGACAAATACCTATCAATAACATAATTTCTTCACTTGAAACTGAAATTGCTAAAAAACCTACTCAAATAGCAAATGAGATAAGATCAAAATGTATAAACACAATAACTAATTTCAAACAAACAGTTAAAAATAATAAATTTAATAATAAAAATAACAAATCAATCAAAAATTTCAAAGAAACCAAACAATTCATCAAATCTAACCCACAAATTACTATCTTAAAAGCAGATAAAGGTAATAAAACTGTTATCATGGACACAAATGAATATGAGGATAAAATGTCTACAATGTTGAATGATCCTGAAGTATATAAGAAACTAAATAACAACCCAACTAATATTTACCAAACTAAAAATAATAACTTAGTAAAAAAATGGTTTGAAAAGAAATATATTTCAAAATACATTCATAGACAATTAACGATACATAATGCTCATCCTCCAAAAATATATGGTTTACCCAAAATTCATAAACCTAATATACCGATGCGACCTGTAGTATGCAGCATTCAATCACCTTTTTATGAAATGGCTAAATACTTATCCAACATACTAAAAAACATAGCTTACAAAAATGAGTTTTACATCAAAGATTCTTTGGATTTCAAGGAATTCATTAACAAAATTACAATACCTAAAAACTATATCTTAGTATCACTAGATGTCACATCTTTATATACAAATATCCCTTTAGAATTAGCTAAACAAATAATTCAAAATAAATGGGATGAAATAAAACTATATACAAATTTACCTATGAATGAGTTCTTAACAGCTATAGAATATACATTCACCGCTAATTTTTTACAATATAAAGATGATTGTTATAAACAATTAGATGGTTGTGCAATGGGCTCTCCAATATCAAGTATCATAGCCCAAATAGTAATGGAATTCCTTGAAGAAAAAGTAGTATCTCAACTAAATTATAATATAGCCTTCTTCAAAAGATATGTTGATGATTGTATTGCTGCAATCCCTGAAAATAAATGTAATGAATTTTTGAATTCTTTCAATTCCTTTCACCATAAGTTACAATTTACGATTGAATTAGAAAATCATAACGAAATAAATTTTTTAGATTTAACTTTAGTAAGAAAATCAAATGATAACAAAATTCTAACAAAATGGTATACCAAACCTACTTGGTCAGGAAGGTATACTAATTTCAATTCTAATATACCTAAAAAATATAAGAAAAATGTTATTATAAATCTAATAGATAGAGCTATTCGACTAAGTTCTCCTGAACTGAGAACTATATCTATTACAAAAACAAAAGAAACTTTAATAAGAAATGGTTATCCCATTGATTTAGTAAATTCGATAACTAAAGACAAAATTCATAAATTTTATAACTCATTTAGTGGAATCAATACCAATAATGAGAAAACTAATGATAGGCATTACATATCACTACCATATATCGGTGGACTTTCAGAGAAAATTTGTAATATAGTGAAACCTTATGACCTACATATATGTCATAAGAGTTATTTAAATCAGAAAAGTCTCTTTACAAAATTAAAAAGCAGCGTACCTTTCAAAAAAATAACCCATACTGTTTATTCCATCCCTTGCAAAGATTGCGAAAAGGTATATATTGGCCAATCTTCACAATACCTCGAAAAAAGATTAAATGGCCACAAATATACCAAAAATTCATCAACTGCGCTCAATAAACATGTGAAAGACACTAACCATACTTTCGACTACAACAATACAAAAATTTTAAATATTGAAACAAACGACAACAAACGTTTGATATTAGAATCTATTCAAATTAAAAAGAACAATTGTGTAAATGACAAAATAGATTCCAATCTTTCGAAACTGTACAATAATCTAATTCAAACTTAACAAAATTTTATTAATTTGAAGTGCCACTTTCCATTGTCTATTTAAAATTCAACCTAAAAAAGATGAAGTATTATTTAACTATGACACTATAGAGTAACAATTTTGAGGTTAAATTCCATAGAATTATCTTAAACTTGAATAGTTATGATAGAAATACTTATCATAGAGTAACTAATTTATACAATAATTCATAGATATTTATAATTGTACAATATTGGAATGTCTTGTATTTAATCAAATTCAATCTATTTCAAATTGTAGTTAGCCATACATTACTCTTTCACACACAACCGATCCAATGTTTTCTGCAGTTTTAATTGGATCTTAAAACACAAGTCGGCTGCAGACGCATTTCATTAATCGAAATCATCTATTCTTTTCTAAATTACATGGAAACACTAATTCAATTAACAATTTTGATAAAGGCAATAAACGTTGTCGAAACGTCAAAACAGAATTTTTATTTCATTATCAGTATATATACGAACCAATATACCAAGAAAACATACAAATATATATATATATATATATATATATATATATATATATATAGAGAGAGAGAGAGAGAGAAAGAGAGAGAGAGAGAGAGAAAGAGATGTTTGTTTCTGGATTAATAGCGGAATTTCATACACGTGTTTTATGTTCATTCTCTATTGTAATCATGTTTATTAATTCACGCTGTCTGACAATAATATTTATACTGTGCTTTTCCATGAATATGTATGTAATCAAAAAAGTTTATTCGCATCGAATGGTATTGTGAACATGAATGAAACTCTGAAACACATTTAACAAGGGATTATGCTTTTAATCCCTTGTTGATTTGTTGTCATATATCGGATATATTCTTTTAAAATAAAAGTAAGGGGTGTTAGAAAATGTTTTGTTTCAGCGATAAAAGGTTCAGATTTGAATAGCTTTGATATATGTAAATTTAATCAAAAAAGGTGGAAACTTCCTTTCCTCTTTGGATCGCAGTTTATGGAAATTGCAGATTGCAGGTCTGTTTTATGCGAAATTAATTCTACGATTCACTACTTACTAGAACATTTTATCTTTTAACATACAAAATACTCTATTTTTATGATTCTATAATAGAATTAAATTTACCTGGATTAAATACAATAAAATCCATTCTCTTGCAATAACACTCGCAAGAAATTAATGAAATTCCGTCAATAATACCTTCTTAACTAATTTAAAGATATGAATGATATTTGCCATGTTTATCAAATACAATTCTAATGCTTGACTACAGCTTGGTGAATGTAGGTATACGTAGTATTGTTCAAGCGATTATTTCTAGTCTTACATAGTCAAAAGTTTAGAGCTGTCCTTTTTTTATTATATTTGATTCAAAGTAGTTTTGTAATTTAATGATTCAGATCATTCGAGAATGTGTGAAGCTAGTTCTGTAGTTTCTTTTGCTGTGATAGGTACTGGAACTGAGGGAAGATTTTATATAATTCTGCACCATAGCAACAAGATTTCGAACTCTCAATATAAAACTTCTTCGCTTCTAATCGAATCGTTATTAACCATATAGAGGTGCAACAGACCTCATCAACCAATTCATTGAAAGTTATAACTAAACATCATAAAATTTTCGAGATTCCAGCTGCATGAAAAAAAAGGAGATAGGTACTCCATCGAACACATTATACTTTATATTCCCCAAAAGCTAAATTTATGGAAGCTTTAACTCTTGATAAAAAGTGAGAACGAAAAACATCGGGCAAAATTTGTTTTGCTATTTTAGTGAAAATCCCTACAAATTTTGCTGAGTAAACCTAATTAAACAGTTGATAGACTATTATGAGTCATACTAACCTTTCAATAATTGTGTGTTATCGTATAAAAAAGTTTCATAGCCATTCAAATTTCCATTTTGGTGGACGAGTCATACACTACAAATATATTATTTTTTTGTAAATTAATATAGTAAAGGAATGAACATTAATTTTTGGCAAGTTCAACGACAACTTTTTCTGTGCTAGTACTTTCGATAGGTTGATTTGATGCTCATGCATTTTCTACTACAACTCATTTGGCCTCTTTTATATGGGGCCGTGACTGGAGTGATTGATACAACAACACTGTATAAATACGACCTAGGATAGATTGTGAATCTCACCAAAATACAAATTGGCATCTCATCAATGTATAGCGAGCCTCAGATGGATTGAGAATTATGACTGACGTCTCGGTTCATTTAGAGCAGCAATTGCAATTTGTTATATTCGGAAATTCGAGCATTTGTGGACATTAGCCGAGTTGACTTCTCGAGAAGGTTTCTATACTATAACTGACGCGTGTCGCAAACCGTTTTGTAAGGAATTCGTACTTCCTCATTTGAATCATCCACTGCAAGCTCATGAAGATTGTCACAAAATTGTTGTTGTTTAGGACAAGAGGATTGGATGTCTTATTGGAATTGAAAATCAATGAGACATTTTCAACTAATTTCTGTAGGTGTGATAAGCCATAAACGTCTATACAAACATGTAATATTCCGTTTAAACATTATATTATAATCTCTTATCAGTTTAATAATGTCAATTAAATGTAACGTAGTTGTTAGATTACTTAGTTCCATCATAGTATTATGTGGAATGATTACCACTCGTGAGCTGTACTTATGAAGAAACGATTCACTGAATTAACAGAAGTATAATGAAATGGGAAATTGGGATCATTGCTAAACCTCTCATATACTTCATCAAGTCCTTTGAATATGGTGTTTTCCCTGAAGAATTCAAAAATACTAAGAAAAATATCGTTAATCTAATGGACAACTACCGTCCAATAAGATGGATTGAGATGCGTTTTTTGCCATTCGATTCTGCAAGGGAAGTAGAAAAAATGTGGGAACTTTCTTATTGGTACAAATTTGAAATTGCATTTGTGCATCAACAGAAATGCATTTTTTGAAGCATTTTTTGCGTCTGGTTTTAGAACTGCTAAATTTCAGCTAAAATCAATCCAATTTCCTTACTTAGGCGTTTTTGGGTCGTCGCTAAATACGGATACAATATTTGAAAAAGTTTCCAATATACCTGGTGCACAGGACACCCTACGTCAACTCAGGAACAGCGCTCCAATTGTATCCGAAATGTATAGAAAATGCTTACTCGGGGGTTTCTGAGGTCGTTGAACAGGATTATGTAATTTAAACAAGACCTCCGTGTACCTGGGGATCAGGACGTCATAGAGAACTGCGTCACCCCTGGGACATTTATTCCAACTGAATGCAGAATGCACCGAAAATGGTTACTCGGGGGGTTTTTGAAGTTGCAGAACACGAATATAATATTCGAAACTGTCTACAATGTACCTGGTGCACTACGACACCTCAGGAACATTGCTCCAATTCCATCAGAAATTCATGGAAAATGATTCCACGGGGGTTTTTGAGGTCGCTGAACACGAATATATCATTTACAAATGACTTCCGTGTACCTGGAGGTCAGAGCCTCTTGTAGTTACTCCTGGGATATTCATTCTAATTGAATGGAGAATGCATCGAAAATGTATACTCGGAGAATTTTTGAAGTCGTTGATCACGAATATGATGTTTAAGACAGTTTCCAATGTACCTGGTGCACTACGACACCTCAGGAACATTGCTCCATTTGCATCCAGAATTCATCGAAAATCGCTGAATACGAAAATGGCATTTAAAAATTACTTCCGTGTATCTGGAGGTCAGAGCATCCTGGAGCACTACGTCACTTCTGGGACATTTATTCTAATCGAATGCAGAATACATCGAAGATGGTTACTGGGGAGTTTTCGACGTCGCTGAACACGAATATGACGTACGTGTATCTGGAGGTTAGGACGTCCTGGGGCACTCAGTCATCTTTTCAAAATTCCTTCTATTTAACCTGCTATGCCTTTCAATTTGTTACTAGGGCATTTTCGAGGTCAAATTTTGCCGTAGAAGAAATAGCCTTTAAGCAAATTTCTGATATACCTTGAGGTCAGAACAATAGAAAAAGGAATAGATATAGATGAACGTAGGTATACTAATGGGTATGTATGACTATTTCTAACTTCATATTCGTGATTAGCGTCTTCAAAAACCCCCCGACTGACCATTTTTCATGCATTCTGCATTGAATTAGAACACATATTCCAGTGGTTCCAGGACGTTCTGACCTTCAGCTGTACGGAGGTCATTTTTAAATGACGTATTCGTGTTCAGCGACTTTGAAACCCTCGAGTAACAATTTTCAATGCATTCTATATTCAATTATAATAAATGTCCCAGGGGTGACGTAGTACTCTAGTACCTCCTGACCGCCAAGTACATGGACATCATTTTTAAATGACTTATTCGTGTTCAGCGACTTTAAAACCCTCGAGTAACCATTTTCAATGCATTCTGTACTCAATTATAATAAATGTCCCAGGGGTGACGTAGTACTCTAGTACGTCCTGACCGCCAAGTACATGGACATCATTTTTAAATGACTTATTCGTGTTCAGCGACCTCGAAAATCTCTGAGTAAGCATCTTCTATACATTTCAGATGCAATTGTAGCACTGTTCCTGAGTTGTCGTAGTGCACCAGGTACATTTTTTAAACATCATTTTCGTATTTAGCGACCCCAGCTAAAATTCGCTAGGTAATAAAACTTCTAAAACCAGGCCCCAAAAATGCTTCAAGAAAATGCTTTCTTTTGATGCACAAATGTAATTTCAAATTTGCACCAATAACAAAGTTCTCACATTTTTTCTAATCTCTTGCTGAATGGAATACCGAGAACCGCATCTCAATCCATCTTGTCTGGAAAAAGTTTGAGGTGTTTTGCTATATTGCCTCGACTATATAGTACTGAAGAATATTTCCTTGATACCTTAAATTTTGCAAAATTTATTTGCCTAAACTGTGAATTTACCATTTTTTAACATTATTTTGTAAAGAATATAACTTATATCATATATATTTTTCTTGACTTTTTCCATACATTGTAATGTTTTATTGGAAATGAAGCTATATTATTATTATTTTGTTTTTTTGACTACACCCTTGATGAGTCTGCGATGAACAGGATATTCTAAAATGACAAACTAAGACATCAAAAACTGTAAGCAAACATCGCGATTCTATATTATGAGGTACCACTGTGTAATATCCTAATATAATTCAGTTTACACTAAACCACGGTCGTACATACGACCGTGCACTAAACTAACTGCATCGTAGTTGAAAAGTGCGTTAGATACGTTACAATTCAAGTGAAAAAATGGTGTAAGTATAAACTATATTATGAAAATTCGGGATCAACATACCATTCTGAAACCACTCTTTTGTTTTGGTGCTATTAATGGCTGAGACGAAAACGGGATATTCCAAAACAATGTTGTATGAGTACTAAAGTATTTTTTATATACTTTGATTACACGAGAGGGAACTCCTTTAGATGTTCGAAGGAGCAGCAGTGGAATGTAGGGAGAGGATATAGGCATTCGTATTTTTCTTGGAGGTTTGGAGGGTATAGGTATAGGGAAAGACCTCACTAAGTAAAGAGTCTTACAACTCCGCTGTTCGATAAAAAATGAAGTCTGGTAAGAAAAAGTTGGGCAGGTCTCGAGCTTGACCGTGAAGGGGTGACTAGTTTGAGCTCGTCTTGTCTATTTGAAATCTCTCGTGGTGGAACAATACACGAGATTTCTGATGAAAACCGAGCATAGGAATATCGTTAGAAAAGGGAGAGATATCCCACCTTTCTACGATGTTCTAGAGAGGTCAATGAGGTCTCAAGTGTGACATCTTCAATCAAACGAATAGTTCCCTTCTGGGTATAATCCAAGAGCTCCAGCGTATGTTTGGGAGCCGAACTCCATGTATCTAAACTAATATTTCAACTTGAGAACAAATGTGTCAACAGTTCTTATGAAGATATAAGCTTGCACTGAGAGAAATAAAACAATATACAGCCGAAATGAATATTCTTGGAAGCAATGTAGAAAAATATATTCTTTATGTTTTGAACAAATAAATATTCCGCATCAACACTAGTACTTCATCGGAACGATTTTAGCGTGAAAACAACAGAATCACTTGCAAGAAACATGATAGCGAATGTGAGATATCGTGAGAATTTGTACGTAGGGAATCCGATAATTTATCTGGCATCCACTACGTCACACTACCACTTAAGGTAGATCGTTTCAGGAAATAACGGCCACATTTAGATTTTCCTTTTTCGTTCAATGAACATTACAACGATCTTCTTTAATTGCATAGGTACAGCTTTCAAATGAATTGCTTATAATATACAAGTCAAGTTCAGGCTTACTGAATTTTCGATCTTCGCCTTGAATATGCCATATTAATTTATTATTGAAATTCTCTTATCACAGTAAAGTTGTATTTTACATTAAAAAAGTTACCTCCGGCAATTCATCTTGCACAGTGGTTGATTGTGCTCATATCAAGAGACGATCTACGGATTATGTTATTTACCAAGTATTAAGTGAAATAGTGGAATATTCTGGATGAAAATACAAAGCAGAGGCTCTATTCCTGAACTTAACCAAAACCTTCGACTCTATAGATCATGACAGGTCGCTTAACACATTATATTGTTTCGGAATAAGAGGACTGCCTAATGAGCTCAAAATTGTATCTTACAAATAGAATGCAAACAGTTGTAGAAAAACAGCAATGCTGAAGAAATCTATTTTGATTGAGAACGTATATTGCAAGAAGTATGTGTCACCTAGTCGAGCGGTTCCCATGAAAAAGTTGAAATTTAAAATGAAAGAAAATAAGGAGTAATATGATAATATGCCGACAAGATATGTATTGTACCTGAATATCTTTAGATTAGTGATGGAAAAAATAGATTAGCTACTTGTACCTTCCATGATAAGTTATAATCAATATGAGTCTCAAAAATGTTGTCGTTGAGGATGATTTTATTGGCGTAATTTGAATTAAAAGGTTGAATTTGTGGTTATACCTTTTTACGAGATCAGGTATTCGGAAAAAGGTATACAGGAAGTGATGTCGATATTAATGATAAGCAGATTTTTATTACATTCGACGAAAGAATATATATCGTTGCAATCTGCATACAAATCCGACACAACTTTTGCCATCGGTGCTTCTCCAGTGTCCATGTTATGATTTTATGAATAAGTCAGTAACGATATTTTCTTCAGCCATGATTCAAAATATTTGGATAATTGATTGTATAGAAAGGAGCAAAAATGAATCACGAGAAACTTATTGAGCCTGTAAGGAATCAAAATTAACATTTTTCAGACATTCTAAAACACAAAAAAATGTTTCATCCTTTGCATAATTCATACTGAAATCTACTTCACATCTTCTCTGCCTCCCAACTTTACATACTCATTTCCTTTTTTCCTTTATTTTTTTTTCATCTTCGCCTAGAGTCATCTCATTTGCGATTTTCGCAAAACCAGGGCTTCATTCGATGAAAAGCTAAATAAACAGTTGGATCTTGTAATATGCTGGTTTGTTTTCTGTATTCAGAAAATTTGCAGTTATTTCGCTCTAAAAAGGTACGTTCAAAATTGCTTCACATCAATAGTTATTTACATACCAAAGAAGGGTGGTGTAGAGGAACAACTACTCCTATGAATAGTTCCATAACCATGCCCGGGATCATCACCAACAGCATTCTCTCATGGACATGTGGGGTCCATTGCTTCACAAAAACTTGGTTTACTATCCCGCGCTAAGAGCTACTCTTCATCTCAGCAGCATCTCATAATCTACAAAGCATAGATCCGACCTGTCCTGGAGTACTGTTCACATGCTTGAGGTTTGGCTCCCAAACATACGCTGAGGCTCTTGGATTCTATCCAGAAGAGAGCTTCTCTAGTACATCGTAGAAAGGTGGGAGATTACTCCCTTTTCTATTATATATTTTCATGGTCGGGGTTCATTAGGAATCTCGTCGGTTGTTTCACCATGATAGATTTCAGATAAGCGGACTAGACGAGCTCAAACTAATCACCCTTCACTGTCAAGCTCGAGACCTGCCGAACATCTTCTTAACAGACTTCATTATTTTATCGAACATCGAAGTTGTGGAACTCTTTACCTAGTGATCTCTTTTCCTATGCCTATAACCTCTGAACCTTCAAGAAAAATACGAATGCCTATCTCCCCTTTATTCCACCGCTGTTTCACACAATGTTAGAATACACACACAAAAACTGGCGCGTTGCCAAGGCATTGTTAACAACATAGTGATTGACGTATTTCAACGCATTTTCTTTGCTTCAATAATACAAATTATCAATGGAATATGAAGCTGAGGATAGTATAACTCAAGATATTTTAGAATCCGTCAAGTCAGTATCGCTAAATCTTTCTGGTAATTAAATCTCGTGAAAGATACGAGCTTTTTTAAAAAATGACTGGAGGAAAATCTGAACTTAATAACTTTTGTCACCTCTCTAGGGAAGAAAAGTGCTGTTTACACCCCAATTCAGGAGTCTTGAACGTCATTTTCTAAGGGGGTAGTAGAAAAAGATTTTGATATGTCAGTTTATGACCTTTCTAATACAGCGGATCAGTTCTCACATCTTCTGTAACCGACATTTGGTCGTAGCTTCTTGCATCTCATCTATTTTTTGATAGGAATAGAACATGTGTGTCATTGGAGAGTGTAGAAAGAAACTTTTCTGAGTTTATATCCCTTTGAAAAACATGGAAAATAGCTGTTATTTCAAATGTCAGGTTCGAGCTGTTGTTATTCTAGCTGCTCTGACTCCTGATTGCAAATATGCAAATGACGAGCTCTATTTGCTTGGCCATTCTATATTACACCGTGACTGGTGATCATTTTACAGGGATTTGATTCCATTTTAATTATTACTGGCTGTTTGAAATATGTGATATTTGATGAAACATTTCGTTCATATTTTGTCGTTTATTACAACTAATTTGAAAGTATTTTAATGACAGTTTTAATGAAATCGGAATACTGCAGGCATTCTCGTCATTTATGTCAACGTATATGTGAATCCTATAAAAGTTATTCTCGAATGAATTCCCAATTTATTTCAACGTTTAATATCATATGACAGTTTACTTTATGGGATGAGTATTTTCTATTATTATTGTCTACTATGAAACAATAAGATATTGACCTCTTATGAATTGAATATCATGTGCAAACTTTTATCAAATTCTGATGAACATTTTATTTCCTGTTGTAAAGCTTATAGCTTATTACTTTACGCATGAAAGTATTTTTAGCACGATGTTCCTGGTGAATGGGGGTCTTAGGGCTCACTTTGATTGAAAAGAAATATATATTAGCAGAAGCCATATGTGTTCATTTGACATTGATAATCAACCAATTATTGAAGAAGGAGAGAGTACTCCTTAAATTACATTCGCCATAGCAAATAATTTATAGCATTTCTGATGATATAATCTATGCAAACTATTATTTTGAGGAGTGTTCTCTTAACACTTAATTCATCAGATGAGCATAAATAATGAAATGTAGGAGTACCTTTTCGAATCAGTTTCTATGGAAGCTACTTAGATGTTACCTATTTTGTAAGAAGTTCAAATAAACATCTCCGGTTGGTGTTTCCAAAACGGTGTGATCTCTGGATCTTTGAGCGAACTCCGCACCGGCTATTTATATCAGAACTTACGCAATATGTGATATTTTAATCAGCTAATATTTTATACAAATTTCTGTATTACAATTTTTATGCTTATTGAAAATTGAAAATTGTTGAACTAACTATGTCCTTTCATTATCTGATAATATCAAACTTTCATTGTCTCCAAAAATACACAATCTTCAAATTGAAAATTAGGTAGTTCTTTTCTGAAATCTATCTTTGATAGATGAGAATATAACTTTTACGGTTTATTCCTGTTTATTGTCCGCTTGGATTAACTCCTTTAGTTATGTGTAAATGTTAGACAGGGGTCTTATTAATACTCAATTTGCGCCTAACTTATTTATTCCCTGTTTATGATGCTTTTGGCTTACCTCCACCACCCATAATTGCATCCCCTCCGACTGTGAAGGAGCCCGAGCAATCTTGAATTGGTACCTCATATGGTGGTTGCAGTGGCTTCTTAATTTTGTCAACCCTAACGAAAACGAATTTGCAAGAATCTAAATTATAAGGAATGAAAATTTTGTTAGGTTTTTAATGTCGAGGGTTTAAATTTTGAAAATGAATTTTTAAATATTTAAGAAAATCTGATGTATTAATTGTCGAAGGAAGGGCAGTGAAAATTTCTCCTGGAATTCTTAATGATTACCCATATACCAATTCCGTAGAAAAACAACTAAGATCTTCTTTAATAGCAGTGCGAAAACCTAATAATAAAATTGTTAGTTTTCTAGATAGAAGCTGTTTGATTTTTTATCATAATGTCATAAATGGGTGCTAATTACTGGGTCAAATTTGATTGAAACGATAAAAATAATTTATCATTCCAACAAAACTTTGTAATTGTTTGAGAGATTGAAGTTGTGGGAAATTATCGATGTCTTTCACCCGGTCTTTAGAAGGAAGAATTTCATGTGAGGATATCACAAGACAGTTTATCTACTCCAAAAATACATTTTGATGGTTTGTTATTAATTTCAAGAGAATTTAATCTGTTAAATAATGTGGATAAATGTTGCATATACTTTCTGTGAATTTTGCTTGTGACTGAGATGTCATTGGTATAGCGCAACGTGAAATAAGTTCATTCATCAAGCGCTGGAATGTTTGTCCAGCATTCCTGCTTCCGGAATTGAAAGTGAATACGCCAAAAGGTGTACTAATTGCAGTTTGGAAAACATCTTCTGGTACTAGTGGAATCTGGTGGTAGACATGAATGGAGTCTAATTTTGAAAAAATTGCGCAATTATTTAAATTCATTTTAAAATTTTGAATGAGGAAGGGGGTATCGGTCTGGAATGGAAACTACATTAATCGTCGATAGTCTCCACAAGGATGCCAATCGCTCGAATCTTGTTTCGGAACTATGTGTAATGGTGATAAGACTGAAGAAAAAGCTGATTGACATATTCCTTGAAATAGCATAAATTCGAATTCCTCTGTTGCAATTTTGAATTTAGTGAGATCAACCTTCTTGGTTTGGAGAAAGGTAGAGTGCCTGTAGTAGGAATACTATATACTATACTATATTATATTTGACAGAGAGATTATAATTTGGATTAGTAGTTAAAGAAGGAACTTTTTTAATAGATTAGTATATTCGTTTACTATTTAAACAATTTTGGGGGTTGATGATTTAGGTGAACTAATAATACAATTGACCGATACTGAATCTATTAACTTTTTGTTTTTGATATCAACTGTTTATTAAATTTCTATAAGAAATCTGCACCGATAATTGGTTTATCAACAGAACCGATGATAAATGGAAAAGTGAAATCCCTTGTCAAATTGAAATTTAATTTCAATAATTCAGAACCATAGGTTGAAATTGAAGAACCGTTGGATGCGGATAAATTATAATTTGATTTGGTGTTGACTGATTTATCTATATTATGTGAGATGCAAGAAGCGTCAACTCCAGTTTCAATTAAAAATCTGATTTTGCGATATAATCCGTAATGAATAAATGACTTGCTGTAATGGGCCCAATATCAGCCGTTAAAATACTACGCGTTATTAGTTTGAAGATTGATGTTACGAGGGACAAGGTTTGGCTCACTTTTTTGCTTGAGGTCCTAATTTATCATGATACCAACAATATGAATTACTAGTGAGAATTTTGATTCGTATATCTTTAAACACCTCGATGCTGGAGAGACCTATCGATACCTGGGAATTGAACAGCGTCCTAATTATGACGCTTCCCAGGTAAAGGTGGCTCTCCGCGGCAAATACAGAAACCTTGTTCGAAAGATTTGGTCTTCCGAACTTTCGAGTGGGAACAAGGTGTCTGCAACAAATATGCTTGCCGTTCCAATCCTGCTCCACTCTTTTGGAGTGGTGAAATGGACGGTCGATGAGCTGCATAGACTCGATAAAGACACCCGGAAAATGATGCATATCCATCACAGTTTGCATCCTAGATCGTCCGTTTCCCGCATTTATCTCCCACGTCATCGGGGAGGTAGGGGACTCCTCAGTCTGGAGGGTCTGCATCGAAGTCTGGTTCTGAGTATAGCTTGTAAAGTTCTTAGGAGCTGGGACCCCCTCCTGTGCCTTGTTAAAAGTCACGAATTGGCCGGACTGGGGGCATTTATCGTTAAGGCAGCTCAAAAAGCTGCGGAAGAACTTGGTCTCGAATTTCAGATCAGTCGAGAAGGCCGACTAGAGGGCAACCTCGAGCTCCTACCTTCTCGCCTGAAAGCCCAGATAAATGCCGCGGAGCAAGATCTTACGCTCAGGCGGCATGTTGACAAGCCGATACACGGTGTTTTCTATCGAAACATCGAAACGCTCGGCTTATCAACTAGGCTGACCTTCGGCTACCTAAGGTCAGCCGGGCTTACATCCGAGACTGAGGGATTTACCGCAGCTTGCCAAGATGGCGTAATTAACACCTTGGTCTATCGCCGCAATGTGATGGGTGTGCAGGTCCCTGATGTCAGCTGCAGGGCCTGTCGAAAGGCGCTTGAGACGCTTTTCCACCTTCTGTCGGCATGTCCGGCAAAAGCGGCCTCGGCGTACACCCATCGCCATAATGCGGCCCTACGGGTGCTGTATTACCATCTAAGGCACTCGTACGGAATAGACCAAGAGCCGGTGCTGCCTTACATGCCAGGAGATATTGAGTCCGTTGTCTGAAACGAAAAATGCCAGATCTTCTGGAATTATCCGTTTCCGACCGTCAGGTCCATACAAGCAAATAGGCCTGACGTTGTCCTCCTCGATAAACTAATCAAGACTATGTATGTCATCGAATTCTCCGCTCCGGCAGAGAAGAACATAGTCTTGAAAGAGGAGGAAAAATGGACAAAATATCAAGATCTCCTGTTCGAGCTCCGCACGCTATACCCAGGCCACAAGGTCGTATTAGTGGTTCTGATCATCAGTGTTTTGGGCGGAATTCGGTCTTCGCTGCGTTCAAACTTGAAGATCATTCCGGCCTGTAGGAACTCGGCGCAGATCTTGATAGACCGGATGCAAAAGGCAGTCATTCTGGGTTCAATTAGAATACTTAGGGCACACGATTTAGGAACCTGAAGCTACTTACCGACCGGTGGGGAGGAGTAGCTTCGGTTAACCGCCTTTTAGTTTTTTCTGGCGCGACTGCTGCGATGTCGTCGGAGCTCGCAGCAGCTCCGACCAGGTTTGAATGTAAAAAAAAAGTATATAAATGAATCCCTATTTCCCTTGGTCACGCCATCACGCGTGAACGGTCGGACCGATTTCACTAATTATTTTTTTGATGTGTTTGTTATTATCAGGAGAAGGTTCTTATGGAAGAAAAAATTGAGAAAATTGCGCGGAAAATTAGAGAATTATAAAAATGAATCCCTATTTCTCTTGGTCACGCCATCACGCGTGAACGGCAGGACCGATTTCACAAATTATTTTTTTGTTGTGTTTGTTATTGTCAGGAGAAGGTTTTTATGGAAGAAAAAATTAAGAAAATTGAGCGGAAAATTAGAAAATTCAAGAATACTTAACCACCATATAAAATTATTTCTAATCTAACCTTAGCGCTTTGGACAATATAAACTTTTTTAATGTAACCTTATGACGTTTGACATAGAATTGATAGAATGCGTGCTGCAAATATCGTCAAAGAGGATGTAAAAAAACTTAATATAGTTTAAAACAGATGTTTTGGTCGTAGTTATTTTATTGATAAAATACATGTAAAATAATTAATTAGCCATCATGCCTAATATTAAAAGTTCAATTTGATATGGAGTTTTGGTAAGTTTGGATAGACTAACATAACAAGTGATACACTTGGTTATAAAGAAGAATACAATAGTTTTCTTTCATTTACAGTTGAATTTTTGTTTTTGAAAATGCCAGCAACTATACGTACAAATTTAAGTCGCAGAACTCGCAATGCTGCGAGTCAAAGATATACAAGAGCAAGTCAAACTGACGAGCAAGGCGAAGCGTGGAATGGAGTTGAACGGAATCGATGGAATCGAAATCAAAAACATCGAAATGTTGCGTTTTACCCCTATCGAACTGCATTCAATTATAACGTGGAAATCGATTACAGTTCACAGCAAATCGTTGCTATTCGACCAATGAACGTTGTGTGCCAATATTGCAAGGCATTTACGTTTAAAAATTAAGCTCCTGGATTGTGTTGCGCGAGCGGTCAAGTCAAATTGACGCCATTGGTACCGCCACCAGAGCCACTACATTCATTGGTTTCTGGAAATGGGCCAGATTCTGAAAATTTGTTGATTCATATCCAGCGATACCATAATTGTTTTCAAATGGCGTCATATGGCGCAACAAAAGTTATTCAAGAAAATATTATGCCAACTTTCAAGATTCAGGGTCAAATATATCATCTAACAGGTTCCTTATTGCCAACGCTGAATAGTGACTACAACTTTTTGCAAATTAATTTTATGGGCGATTCAGCAGGACAAGTCGATCAGCGTTGTGCACACAACAATTCGGTGAAAAGACCAATTGTGGAACAACTTCAAACGTTTTTTCATGAACATAACGAATTGGTTGCATTATTCACGACCGCTTTGGACCGCATGCCGTCTGATAATCACAATATTGTCATCAAACCTGATAAGACGCCTGCAGGACAACACGCGAGACGTTTAAATGCGCCAACAATTGACGAAGTCGCTATTGTCGTCGTGGGTGAAAATCTAGAAAACCGAGATATTGTTTTACATCGGCGTAGCAATCAACTGCAGCGTGTGTCCGAAACACATCGATCATATGATGCGTTAAAATATCCTATCTTACTTTGGCAAGGTGAAGATGGATATCATTTTTCATTGAAGATGCTAAATTCAGTTACAGGTTCCGAAACTAACAAAAAAGTTAGTTCGATGAATTATTATTGATACAGACTGATGGTTCGGGAAAATGAAGACAATCATATCTTAAAATGTCGGCGTCTCTTCCACCAATATGCTGTGGATATGTACGTAGAAGTTGAAACTGAGCGATTGACATTTATCAGGTTGAACTAGGCAAAGCTGTGTTCTGAAGAATACATTCATCTACGGGATGCCATCAATGCTGATGAAAATGCACAGAATGTAGGTAGAACAATTATTCTCTCAGTAACATACGTCGGAAGTTCGCGACATATGCATGAATATGGTCAGGATGGTATGTCGTATGTATGTCATTATGCCACTCCAGATTTGTTTATAACATTCACATGCAATCCACAGTGGTCAGAAATTCGACAAGAATTATTTCTTGGCCAATCATCCATTTATCGCCACGACATTACCGCAAGGGTGTTCAAAAGAAAGTTATAATCACTCATGGACTTCATTGTTAAGCATCGCGTATTCGGCGAGACGCGCTGTTGGATGTATTCAGTCGAGGAGTCGAGTGGTAGAAATGCGGATTGCCACATGCACACATTCTCATTTGGTTGGTACGAGAGGATAAGACCGAATGGAATCAACGATGTGATATCTGCGGAAATTCCCGATAATGATGGAGATCCATTGTTACATGAAATTGTTACAAAAAATATGATTCATGGTCCCTGTGGAATATTAAATCCAAATTGTCCGTGTATGGTTGATGGAAAATGTTCAAAACGCTTTCCAAGACAATTAGTAGTAGAAACTATTAGTTGAAATGATGGTTATCCACTTTATCGCCGGCTATTCACTGATTACAACGGAAGGTCAACAATAGTCAAAGTGAATCAGCTGGAAATTGATGTTGATAATCGTTGGGTTGTTCCGTTTTCTCCGTTACTCTCCAAAACATACACATAAATGTTCAGACAGGACAACGTCTGTCGGGTCAGCTAGTCTGCTATAATTTTGGAAAGGTTTGTGTTTATTGGAGTAGATGAAATGAAAGCAATACTAGGATTGAATATTTGAGGAACATTCCAAATTTTGTCGACGATAGCATCTAATTCCCTAATTTCAGTTTTATCAGAAGATACTGAAGCAACTCGCAATGTTGTTGAAAGCTTTCTCAGCCACAACTTTTTCATCTCCATACTCCGTACTTAAAACAAGGTTCTTCCAGCGTTCCTTCTCTTCGCTTTTTTCTTTTTTCTATACTTTGACTAAACCTATGATGTTCAGAGAAGATCGCCTGGGCCAGCGGTGGAATGTTGGGAGAGGAGATAGGCATTATAATTTTTCTTGGACGCTTGCAGGTTATAGACATAGGGAAAGACCTTACTAGGTAAAGAGTTCCATAACTTCGCTGTTCGATAGAAAAATGAAGTCTGGTAGGAAGAAATTCGGCAGGTCTATAGATTGACAATGAATGGGTGACTAGTTGAACTCGTGTAGTACCTGTATCTGGAATAACATACGAGATTTCTGATGAAAACCGACAATGGAAATATTTATAGAAAAGGGAGAGATCGCCCACTTTTTTACGATGTTCTAGAGAGTTCAATGAATTTGTAAGTATGACATCATCAATCAGATGAATTGCTCTCTCCTATATAGAATCCAAGAGCTTCAGCGTATGTTTTGAAGCCGAACTGCAAACATGTGAACAGTACTCCAGGACAGATCGAAGCTGCTGGGATGTAAAGTAGTTCTTGGCACGGAATAGAAACCCAAGTTTTTGTGAAACACGCAATCTTGAGTTTTGGTTGCATTAAACTACTAGATTATCAAATCCCCATTTCAAAATTATTGCTAATCTCCATAAATTGCGTCAACCTGTTTCTGTCTCGCTCCTCTGGTTTCATTGGATGGTATAGGGGATCTAGATGAGAAAGCAGTATGAAGTTAACCATCATCTGCAAAGCTATGAACGGGACAGGTGGTCATTTCCAGCAGATCATAAAAGAACAAACCATTCATTGACTGCAACAATACAAATATTTCAAATATTGAAAGGAATAATGATAATTTAATAATAGTTGGATATCAGAAAGTATCCAAATTAAAAGAAACAATTGAGGTAATGATATAATTGATTATAATTTTTCAAAAAATTGTGATAATCTGATTCAAACTCAACCCAATTCACATAATTTGAATTACCCCTTTCTTTGATTCAACCCACTGTCGTATACACAGGTCTGGAAACTCGAGGTTGTTTCCTATGTGAGCAGTGAGTCCGCTAAGCGTCGACTGGCCCGTAGTACCAAAAGTCGTCACGTAGGAATATTTTATGACAACTGTCAATTGACTTGTCAACACAAGGAATACCTGCGTTTTTAGAAACAAATTACGAAATCGTGCATTGGGCCGAAATGCAAAACGGGGTACAAAAGTGTAAAGCAAGAAACTTCTGTGTTTAGAGTGCCGAAAGATGCGGAAATGCGAAAAAAGTGGATGCTTGCGATTCCGGATAGAAATGGTTTTACCACTTCGTGATCCAAGCGCTAGCTGGTGGCTGAGCGAGGGACTACAAGTCAACCATAGAGTTTCCAGACCTGTGTATACGACCCTGATTCAACCTAAAGAGATCTGTATTTTCTCACATATTACATTCATAACAGTGACAGCTTTGACATTAAATTCCATAGTTATTTGAAACGTGATTAGTTGTTAGTAATAGAAATTGAATGTAAATCATAGAATAGGTAATTCATAAAATAATTTTAGTTAGTTATATTTGTAAAATCATAGAATAATATCTTAGGTATTCAATTATCTAGATTTAATAAGTTTCAAGTACATCAGTTTGATAATTAGCCAAGAACAACATGGTTTCTTCTCAGGACGTTCCACTGAAACGTGCTTCTATATCATTATTATATAAACCAATGTATTCAAAACGGACTTCAAGTTGACGCTATTACACTGATTTTTGTAAAGCGTTCGACAGAGTTGACCACCAATTATTATTAAAAAAATTCGATTATCTAGGAATATCTGGACATTTACTACATTGGCTCAAATTTTACTTATGTGACAGAATACAGATGGTAAAAATAAGCAATTTCCCCTATCTAGTCCTATATTAGTATCATCTGGTGTACCTCAAGGCAGCCATCTTGCACCAATTTTATTCTCCCTATTTATCATTGATTTAACATGTGTTCTCATTTTTCTGAGTATCTTATTTTTTTGCAGATAACCTAAAAATCTTTTTGTGCATTGAAAATGAAGATGACTGCCACAATATTCAAAAAGACTTAAACACACTCGAAAGTTGATGCATTTCAAATAATGTATCCCTAAATGAATCCAAATGTGAAGTTATCACATTTTCTAGAAAATATGCAGCTATAAATCACAATCATTTTATTATTAATATAAATTTAGACCGTGTTGAGCTTATCAACAATTTGGGCATCTTTTTCGATAAAAACTTAAGGTACATTCATATAGAACATATTCTGAAACGAGCATTTAGACTATGTGGTTTTATGAAGCTACAAAGCCGAGCTTTTATCAATGTCAATCTATCTTTATAATTCCCTGGTTAGGTCAGTTGTAGAATATAGTTGCATACTTTGGAACCCTTATTATGATATTTACATTGATCGTCTGGAAAGAGTTCAAAGAAAAATGATTTATATTCTCTATAAGCTATTATGAAAACAATCAACGCCTCAATCTATTATGATTCAAACTAATCAAAGATCGCAGACAAAATATGCTAGTAAAATTCGGTTACAAAGTTTTTAATAATGTTATCAACTCTCTAGAACTTCAAAACATTTTTGGTGTTAGGATTCCAAGTTATGACACTCGTTCTTACGATCTTTTACATATTTGTTCGCATATAACTGAATACGGTTTACACTCTTCAATAAATGAGATTTCCAAAGCAGTAAATACTATTTACCCCGTCGTTGATATCTGGAATGTCTCACTCAGTAGGCTCAAAACCACGCTACAATAACATATGCTAAAATATGAATGTTGATTAAAATTTGTTAAATATATTCCACTTCTTGCTAGGTTTAATACTCACTTTCCTTTGCTCTTGAGCTTGTATTCATTTTATTATTATTAATTAGTCTTAATTATAGTATTAAACTAGAAAAGTTTGTAGGTTCATCTATCTACAACCAATTATATAGCCGTATTCAACGCAACAAAATATTAATTAATCCTAGCTGGAAATTGGATGATAAATAATAAAAATATAGTTGCTCTATTTCTGTATTCCGAACGAGCATCTAAAACATCTTTTTTCTTCTGAAAAACTGGAATACTATATGATATAATTGAGACTGCATTTGAGTGGTTCAGTAGTGAGTTCCAAAAGGTGGCGTATTTCTCCTATTTATTTAATATCTTAATGTTGTTAATTTTATTCAGGTTTATGAAATGCTTATTCAGTTTGCTAATGCTATTGTAATTGTGGTGATTGCAAATGACTTTAACATGGTTAGAGCAGTGTAAATACTCAATGTTACCTCAAGAAATATTTCCAACTTTCTTGACATTATTAAGCTCAAATTCACTGTTAACAAATCGAAAGCCATGTCCATAAAAATTCAATATAAATGTAATCAGTTTGATGAAAATATGCTAACTATCAATTCTGATGGTGACTTTATCAAATAATGAAATATTAGTGAGTAAAAAACAGTTTTTGCAACAGTACAAAGTTAATTTCCCAAACTTCACTTACTATTTACAAAATAATAATATCACCCCATATTCTATTATTGTAGTAGAACAATGAATTGATCCACATGGGCTTGATAGAATATAATAACGTTCCTGAAGAAACCAACAACCTAACTCATTCATTTAATTCAAACAACTAATTATTTTACAATAGAACTCCAGCAAGAGGTTGTTACAATTTATGATGAATTATATGAATGGAGTATTGATTTTTCGATTGGAAGATTTTATCCTTTGGTTATATTTCTTTGAAATTCAATTATTTTTCAATATTTTTGTAGTTTCAGTTAATATTGCTTGATATTCTTAAGTGTTACACTTATTCCATTTTAATTATATAATTGTAGCATTTTGAAAGAGTGTGTATTAGGCTACCGATTTGAATAAACAAATTTTATTTGATATATTCTCTGGAACGTCATCCAAATCATAGGCTCTGCCACCCGTGATCATTTAACCTAGGCAATTGTTTTTGAGAAATTATATCTTAGATGAATGCAGTTAATAAAACATTCTGAAGGTGCTACTGTCTAGTGAAACAATTGTTAATACGTAACTTTTCGATTGTAAATTCGTGTTTTATTCAATTACTTTGAGTAATTTTATGCTCATTTCAGCTTCAACATTTATTTAAAAAATTTGGTGCAAATAGTTCAGAATGAGAAGACATTAGGAATGAACTATAACAGAGTTCACACTGTGGATTTACTATAACACTATAAAAAGGAAAAGATCACCCTTATCCGCTAGAAATAAAGTTAAAGTACTGATGACCTTCCGGCTACCAAGTAGATTTCATCAGAGTAAACCAAATTATAAATCAAAATGTGCCTGCTTAAATACTATTTGAGAATAATAATGCAAACAAGTGTTTACATTCAGCGGAGACAGTTTCCCCTTATGAAGAAAAATAGTGATGAAAAATTTGCGTTAGCCGAACATATTATTAAGATACTCTCTACTGAGTTTTGATTGCCCCACGTTGTGGTGACAATTGTTAACTAAACTCTAATGAGCTTAGATTTGAATTATATTTGTTATATGATTCCTTTTATTCCGACTAGGTCTTTAATTGATTTTTTTTAATTTTTACTTTGATTTGTTTGTCTAATTTGATTGAATTGATGTTATTTTTATATTATATGGAATTAAACAAAACCTTATTCAAAACGTTGAAAACTTTTATATTTAAATTTGTTTATGACCCTGTATTATATTAGGTTTACAAATTATACAAGTTAATTTTATGTTTCTAAAGTTCCTATGTTGACAATAGTTCTTTATACTTTGAAATTCTCTATGTTTCAATTATAACCTCAAACTACTTAAATTTAATATATGTTTTCAATAACAATTTTTACATTTAGATACAACGATACAATGATGAAATTGTAAATAGACTTACTTTTATATATATCCTATAATATTAGAACGAATGTTGGTAATGTTCTGTAGGTTTTTATATCTTCTTATTTTATATGGCTATGCACTTTTAAAACATACTCTGCTATAACACATTCACTGATAACAAGTTGATTCTTCTTCTTATTCAGAAACTTGTTGATAATTTGTTGTTAATTGTTTTATTCTTTTTAAGATATAAAACTTCGTTTATAACAAACTGGAAATGCTATCGAAGATTGACTATTCTGCGATGCCACTTAAAACTTTGGTTCAGTTAACCTTACTAACGTTGAGATGAAGATTTATGAACACTATTTGCTTCGTAGGAATTACTAATTGGCTTCGGTTATATATACTTTTCGAAGCTACAGATACTGTTTCAGTTCTCCGATGTTACTAAAAACTTAGGTTATGGAAATTAAATTGAGCTGCAGGAGACACATTCAGTGCTCAGATGTAAATGCAAACTAACTAGCTTTCCTTTCATTTTTCCTTTTATAGGGCCCACAAAAGGACGCTAGTTCAATCATTCTCAGCCTATCAGGTACTTCTTCTTAATATCTAGGAAGCTATTCCCATTGTTGAATCTGACAGTTCTTTCTTATTGTTGAGCTTTGAAGTATCTAATTGTTGTATCGACCAATGAGAATTGAGTATTTTTAAAATTTTGATATATTGGAAATTTTCAAATTAATTAAAGTTATTGTGCATTCTGCTATTTAAATTCATATTACCAACATTTTTTCCCATATTTTGATACATGATACCCTATGATTAGGTTCCTGTTAACTTGATAATTCTGATTATTATGTCCATTTTGACATTTGTCATTGCTTAAATCTAATACATAATTTAAAATATAAATAACATCTATATAACTTTGTAGAACTGAAATTTCTTAATACTATCTTAAATCTATAACTTATTTTACTAGTTTGTGCTATCTTCTGATAGTCTTTGAATCATTTTAATTATGATTTTCCTCTTTCGTATCACTGTACGTTTATCCACTTTCACTGTTTCTTCTTTACACTTCCTATAAACTATTTTATATTTTGGTTTCTGTTATTATACAATGTTTAATATCTTATACTACTTATTATTTAACTTTAAATAATGTTTTTTAATTACATATTATGTATACTTTTTAAACTTTTCTATTTTTAATGTTTCGGTAAGTTCAAATTCTATCATTTTATTTTATATAGGAAATGAAATCATAACAATATTTTGAATACAGGTCAGACCATTTCTGAAGGAAGTTTATCACTTTTAAAACACAGTACGGACCAATATCTAGGTAATTTAGAAGGGATGGAAATGTATCAACAAAAAAGCAACTTTTTGAATTCCGATTTATCTCCAGCTGAGGATAACTCCTTGTTTGCATTATTATTCAAAAATAGTAAATAAATAGGTACATTTTGATTTATCATTTAGTTTACTCTGATAATGACTACTTGGTAGCCGAAAGGTCCTCAGTACTTTAGCAGTATTTTAAGTGGATAAGGGTGATGTTTTCTTATTTATAAGACATAATAATATGGTTGTCAAAATGTTTATGTCATAATTTCAAACATATTTGAGTTTAGAATACATGTATTTAATTTAATTTGTAATATATGAGGAGTGGTATAAAGTGCAATATAGTTGAGCCACCACTCAATACACCGAAATATTATTAACAGTCCAATCGCAAACCAAATACAGATTGCCATATGGTGATCAAGATAAAATATACGAGTATTATTTCAGGAAAATTTATCTACTCATAGCAAATATAACGAATTTAATGATGTTAATTAGGTGAGATATGATAATCCACATCGAATTCATAATTCTACGTATCATTTAGGCAGCATATTTGTTAAGTAGAGGCTAATGAATAGTCTTGAGGGGAAGCAACTATATATCAGTTCGCTTCAGAGTAAATTTAATATTATTATGCGTGGAGAAGGATTTGAACCGTATGAAAAATCAAACATGTAGTTCAGTAGGCATCAGAGCTCATTGCATAGAAGATTCGGTACATGACTAGGGAAAGCACACCTTCCCTGTTCTTCCCTGTGAACCAGGAACGTAAATCTCCCGATACGTTTCAGGGGGTAATCGAGATATAAAAATTTTTATAAAATGGTTATTCGATTCTTACAAGAGTTCAATGAGGTAATGTGTTTTACAAGAAATGTGTATTATAACAACCTGAATTTTTCACAGCATATCGTACAAAACAGTGACGTGCACTATGCATTTTTGATAAATCAAGACATTTAGTCTAGACATACGTGTAGGTGGTGAGAAAGAATCCATTGGAAAATTACGGAAACAAGTATGCATTTCGTCTTGGACAGAATCTATATTACATGCTGTTAGCCATGTCTGTCATCTTATGGTAATGGGCAAATCGGAAAAAGATGTTATTTATATCACTTCCCTTTTCTAATGAAATAATAATCCCTTGAATTTACAACGTTCAAGAATTTCAAAGAGTGTAGGTTCTAAGATAACAATGTGAATTCAGAAAATATGGCAATTGATTTTTTTTAATATTGAAATTTGTTCATTCGGAAATTGGGAAGCCAAATTAAAAAAGAATGATTATTATATTTTGAAGTAGAATTTTGCTACTGCATGTTAACTTCTATGATATTAAAAATAAAAAACGTAATAAAAGTAATCGATAAAAGAGGTTGGCTGCAGAATTACAAGGAAAATATGCATTGTATGAACAGAATTATAAAAATTGACAAATAAAAATATACTCAATGAACAATATGATTTCAATTACACAAATCTGGTTGTGGAAAAAATTGTTATCCATTGTAATTTTATCCCTTAGTATCATACAAAATTTTGTGTGAACTAAATTGGTCTGCCAAAATAATCCGCTTTTCCATTTTGTTTCTATCTTTAAGAAACAATATGTCAGGAATTTGTTGATGAGCTTTTGGTCTTATTTTAAATCACTTCAAAATGAAAGGAAATGTAAGAAGCTTTAATAAGTAATTTTTTTAACGATTTTAATGTCTACATCCCTGTAAAACAATAATTTTTGATTTGATTGCTTTTACGGCATAGTCTTATATTACCCTAGGTCTTAATATTTTAATAATGTCTAAAAGGTTTAGTGCGTGTTATATTTTAGTGGCTTAACTTATTAAAACTTAAAATTGTATATCTATGTCTAATTTTTGATGTAATATAATTCAAAGTACCTACACATTGTCTGACGAATCCTACTGTAATAGTGTTGCAGGAAAATAAATGACTATCTATCTATCTATCTATCTATTATCGTTTCACCCGTTTCGGCGTTTCCTTCTTCAAACATTTGTTCTGATCGGCTTACAATGTTACAAGGTAATATTATGATTTTTTTACTTACTTAGATATCATATAGAGGTGACGTTTTAATTTTAGTTTCAACTTCGACCTACGTTAGATTTTCCTATATTATAAAAATTACATAATTGTATACATTATATTAGCAGAGTGATTATATTTACAAAATAGTTCGTGAAAATATTTGAAGCTGAATATCCCAATTGCTGAATGATCCACTTTAGATCGGGACATAGACACTCTTGGCAGCTTTGCACCATCGGTGCTGCTCTGATGGGCGGTACAGACCTGCAGATAAGTAATCGTCAATTCTATTTGCTTTGCTTTTCAAGATGCAATTAGGCTATGACCTATTTTCCAAAAACACATGAATCCAAATTTAACATGTTTTTGTTGCGAAGATCATTAATCATTACGATGTCAGTATCGAATATTAAAATATATATTTTGCACCGATAATGGTAATTGAGTCGTCTAGTTTCAAAAGCGGCCATCACCAAAATATTCGAAAAATGAGTTTTATAGTCACGAAAACCGACATTTTATTCCCCCATCTAACAGTAAAACCGTTTCCGATCAAAACCAGCCACATCCAATGAAAATCTTGCAGTAAAATATTATGTCAGGTTCAATATCCGCCATCCCCCTTGTTTGTGCGTTTATATATAAAACTGACCATCTCCCGCGAGCCAATCAAAAGGTGAGTTTCAAATGGCATGATCTAAAAATCGGCGAATGACGCGGGAACCATTTCAACTGTCATCTTTATTGTTGTAATCAGCAGTGGTCAGAGAAACAAGTTTTTAAATTATTTTTTATCTCGTATTTTTGGCTATTTTTAGCATTTTGATAGTGGACAGTGCATACTAATGATCGTTCAACATTATGGACGATAGTGCTGTAAATGTGACACCTGTTACACCCGAATATGCCAGAAAGATGGTGAGCAATCTTGCTAACTGGAGGAGGAATAAATGAAAATGTGCCAGGTAAGTTTTAGGATCAAATAATAATAGCTTGCTATAGTTTAGTTTCTTTCTTAAAGGTATAGTTCCAAATACCTCCCCCAATATCCGACCTGTAAACATAACACAAAAGCATATGAATCTTTAAAAATGCTTAATATTTCCCAGTTCCACTCAACTTTTTACGCTCTTAAAGACAAAGTGAAACAGGATAATCCAATATTAAACTACAAAAGTGGGATAATATCAAAATGCCATCGACCATCAACATCAACCCGCCCGCAAAAGACATGTTCAATAAAATATTTTATCAGAAGGGCCGCTGATGGCAAAACAATTCCAGTGTTTAGGGAAACTTTTATAAGGATTTTAAGCATCAAAAAGCAGCGAGTGCAATGTGAAAAATGTTTTTACCGAAAGATTTTCAACACCAAGTACAATTTGGGTTCCGGAATTCCCCGAGTCGATGTGTGCTCAAAACGTCTAGAACTAACAGAAAAACTGAAAGTTGCAACGGATCAGGAGAAACCTCAACTGATGACAATTAAAAGAGTACACAAGCTAAAAACAAAAGCCTTTTTCAATTTACTACAAGAAGAAAGAGAAGGCCTACTTATAATGTCTTTCGATTGTCAGAAAAATATGAGATTTTCTAAGGTTCCGGATCTGAGAGCTTACTTTAGCAGAGGCAATGGAGTTTTTATAATTTTGCCGTTGTTGTGGGCAATTCGCACGCTTCGCTGGACCAATCTAGCGTACATATTTACTACTGCAATGAAACGGACAGACCAAAAAGCTCCAATTGGATAGCCAGTGCAGTGTTTCATAAACTATATAACAGCAATCTGAAAAACATCCAATGAGATAGTCGATGATGGCTGTGGAGGCCAAAATAAAAACACCACATTAATTGGAATGCTGTCAAAATGGTTGCTCTCTGCACCTAAAAATGTAAAGGTTGTAGGAATAATATTCCTCATTGTCGATCACTCATACATACCACCCGACAGAGTATTTGCCAATATTGAGAAAAAGCTAAGGAAAATGGAAGTTATAACTTCACCACCAGAGGTAAACATCAATGTTCTGAAACAACATGGTACTTATTTGATGGTAAGTGACTGGAGAGGCGCTACACAAGAAGTTCTGAAGCCACCAAGTCAGTGGCATTTCAAATTTAATCCAAGCAAAAGATTTATTTCGAAGAGAACACTGAACATAATATTACAATTCACGGCGAGGAAGCTTATCGTTCTGATATTGGGAGTGATAAGCTGGTCACACAAAGAGGAAAGGCGATCGATAATTTAATTCCAGCCCCGCTGGCAATCGGAATGGCTCCAAATGTCAACAAACTTGCCGATGTATCGACACTTTTACAAGCCCATTTTGGAAAAAATTGGCGAAGTTCTGAAAATTTAAAATTTTATGCTAACATAGAACATTCGCAATCCACAAGTACAGAGGAAGATCTGGTACGTGAAGGAATAGAACAAAGGGAAAATGTAGCTTAGGTTTCATTCCAATGTTGTGTTTGAGGTTTGGTTTCACTTGTTGTACTTTTTAAAATAAATTTTGTTCTAGTATATTCATTTGTTTGCTTCAAAATAGGTCATCATCGTCTTATTAGTTTTCAAAACCAGCTCCTTAAGTTACTTTCAAATCCGGTCATCTCCATTATTTTAATAGATTTTTTATTCTGCAGCTCAAAACTCGTTGTTTATTCGTGCAATAGCTTGTTTTATTTACCTAACAAAATATTTTGATATACTTGATTAGCAATACGTCCACTAGTTTCACCACGATAGTTTTGAAACTAGACGACTTAATTGTTCGATGTCCGAGAGCGTGTATGTTGAATGACAGGGGTGTATTTGGCATATATGTACACACTGTGTCTACTCCGGGAGTATATGTATACCCTAGACCTAAAACTACTTACAGTTTATGCACGCTGTGCCTATTCCGGGAGCATAAACTAAATTCAAACTGAACTTAACGAAGTAAATTGGAATGTAATTTATTGTGTTCAAAGGAACCTTGTAAATGAACAATGGAACAAATTTAGCGAAATATGCTCATCAATTTTCAATGAATGCTTTCCACTCAAAAAAATTATAACAAAAACTAAATTCAAATGTCAGGTGAACCATAACGATCCTAAAATTCAAAAATGTAAGAATATTCTAGATGTTTTGTATGTTGTAAGTAATGAGGATATTAGATATAAGGAAGAATATAAGAATACTGAGCGGAACTATCAAAGGCTCTTAGCCTTGTCTAAAGCAAATAATTTTGATAAAAGATTAACGAAATCTGACAACAAAAATAAATGTGCTTGGAAGATAATTAATGAAATAAAAGGCAGAAATAATAATCAAAGAGAAATTTCGATTGAGGGGAATTCATACGAAATAGCCAACAATTTTAATAATTTTATGATAAATACAGCACCACAATTAGCATCTCAGTTACATCCGCCAGATTTCAAACAAATATAAGTTATAACAATAAATCTATTTTTATTAGACCTGTAAATATAACAGAATTATTAGGAATTTCAAAAAAACTTAAAAACACGTTAAGCGCTGGCGATGATGATATTCCCACTAGCTTAATTAAATTTAGTATTAATCACATTGCATTGCCTCTTTCTTATATAATAAATAATTCATTGAAATATGGTATCTTTCCAGAAAAACTGAAACTCTCACTAGTTATACCGCTATACAAAAAAGGTGAAAAAACACTCTTTGAAAATTATAGACCAGTTAGCCTTCTGCCATCCTTCTCGAAAATATTTGAATTGATAATGTGTGAACGCCTCATAGAATTCCTATCAGACAGTAAAATATCCAGCGGCAACCAGCATGCATACTTAAAAGGTAGATCGACACAAACTGCAGTATTTCAGTTTGTGGACAAAATAATTGATTCTCTTGAAAGCAATGAAATGGTTTTGGGAGTATTTTTAGATCTCTCAAAGGCTTTCGATTGCTTAAATCACGATGTCTTGCTTTACAAACTAGAACAATATGGGGTTAGGGGTCCTGCTCTCCAATGGTTCAAATCATACCTTACAAATAGAAAACAAAGAGTTGCTGTTTCAAAGGAAAATATTTTTGCGAAATCCGATATTCAACCAATTCGACTAGGAGTTCCACAAGAAAGTATTATTGGTCCAATATTATTTATTATATTTATGAATGAGTTGCCAAATATCGCAATTTCAGACAGTCATGCCGTAATAAATTATGCAGATGATTCAAATTTACAACTATGTGCTAAAACATTTTATGAATTAATAGATCTTGCCAATAAATTACTGAATAGAGCCAAGGAATATTTCAAGTCAAATGTATTATTTCTAAATGAGAGCAAAACTAATACAGTGTTGTTCAAAACAACACACGCTAACTCCGAAACAGCCGAAGTAATTAATATAAATTGCTCAGAATACAAACTGGTGAAAACGACAAAATTTCTAGGTATTTCTATAGACGACAAGCTAGGATGGAATCAACATATAAATGGTGTATGTGCAAATCTGAATTCAGTATGTTTTAGCATGAGAATTCTCTCAAAGTACATAACTATTTCAACATTGAAACAAGTCTATTTTGCAAATTTTGAATCCAAAATTAGATACGGCATAATCTTTTATGGAGGAGGCAATGAAATAAATAAAATATTTGTTGCACAAAAGGCGGCTATTAGAATTTTGTTAAAATTAGGTTTTAGAGAATCATGTAGAGGAAAATTCAAATCGAATAAATTATTAACCATGTATGGAATATATATTCAAGAATGTTTACTATTTATTTTCAAAAATAAAGAACTCTTTCAAACAAGTAATTCCATAACACATTATCATAATACACGAACTTTGGATTATGTATATCCTAAACATCGCCTCAGCATGACCGAGAAAAATGCCCCTTATCGTTGCATTACATTTTTTTATAAACTTCGAAATTACATACAACAGACAGAAAATATAACAGAATTAAAAAAACTAATCCATGTATTACTGTTAAACTTAGAACCGTATGATATAAATGAATATCTATCGGCCAAATTATAAACTTTTTTACTCATATTATGTTCAATTAATATTAGAAACCTTTGTTGACGTTATTTTCATTTTATTGTACATGTACATACCTTGAAATAGAAAATCTTATTATTATTATTATTAAACAGGGGGTGGTTGTATGTTTGAGCATGGTAGTACCCTTTCTTCTGAACGTGAAACCTCGGCCGAGGGAAGAAAGGATATTGCAGAGTACATAGTTAGGATTTTTGCATATTCCGGAATTTGACACTGTCTTATAATTACTGAGGACCCCGTTGATAGCGTGGAATGGTAGTAAACCAAATAAGACAGGGTAAACCGAAATCAAAATATCCAATAAGGTAACAAGTTACCGAATCATTGTGATATCGGGCGAATGTAAATCCACCACCGCTTAATGTCGTTTACCCTCATCTACCCTGTTTTGAACATTCACCGCTTCCGTATACCAACAGTTTAAATAATTACCGCATGATCGCTCATTTCTCCGACATTTATCGTACTTACATCTTTCGTAGACTGTAGGTTGTTTGTTCCGCATGATTCCGCAGTTATGTTTAACTATTTAAGAGCGGCCATTCTGCAAAAGTAACTATAATTTAACCGTTTCTTTCTAATTGAGTTTCTGTATATCCTTTCGGGTGCTTATTTAAATACCGTTCAGTTTCGTTCAATATTTATTCTCATTGTACATACTTTTTGAATAAATTTAATATTTGGAATTATCCACTTTACATAGTTATTTTCGCTCCATCTTTTTAATGAGGTACGTTTGAACCAAGTATCAATTGAAATTAAAGCTTACAACTTCGAAACACTTCTTCTGTCCAATAGGCCTTGGTTATTTACTTCACTGAGATTATTCGGGACAAGGATATCTATAGATAGCATTATGACATGCTTTTTGGTGAGGACTCTAGAAGAAGTTCTCCCTGAGGAGTTAACCCCAACAAAAATCTGGGCCATTTGTTGCGAATTGCCTTTCTAATCTCAGGTGGTTTGGTGAGTGTTCAATTTCGATTCTTTTCCAACGGATCCCGTTGTATCTTTCCATTTTACTGAATCATCAGAATATTGCTTCTTCAAACGTACTTGGTTTGAATCCGATACGCTCACACCTGCTTGTATCAGATTCTCATATCTCTCTGATGTCTGAATTTTATTTCTATCTCTCAGGTGGTACTTCAGTCTCATTCTCTGGGGATTCCTGGCTTCTATCAAAGAAAATTCAGCTACTTTATTTTGTGATATCTCGGGTATCGAAGGCTCTGCTTCTTTATTATATACAACGTCCCGAGGAACAACAAAATTTTTCATGTGTCAGAATATCCAACAAATATGCCATTCCTCCGTTTTGGATCCCACTTTTTCTATTTCTTTTTGGAAATGTGAACAAATACTTCTGCTCCGAAAATATGCAATCTCTTGTTGTCAGCAGATTTATTGAAGCACAGCTCATATGGAGTATTGTCTACAACACCACAACTGTGCTATCACCTGTTATGTTTAGTAAATGAACTGGTGTATTCGCTGCTTCAGCTCACAATACTATCAGAAGGTTTTTTGACTGTAGTAGTGTTCTTGCCGTTTCAACAACTGTTCTGTTCTCTCGTTCTTAAGATCCGTTTTGATGCGAGGTATAGGGTACTATTCTTTGGTGAATGATTCCGAATTCTTTCAGCATGGAACTTACCATGTTATTACCATATTCGTTGCCGTTGTCTGTTCTCAAAAGTTTGACATGTCAATTATTAGTTTACTTTTCATTTCATCTTCTAAATGTCATATGGTCTGTATCTCTTTAATGTTATTACCATGCATCACTTTCTTCACCAGCTACTTTGGGTTTGGTCAATATGAGAGCTTGAAAAACATCTGAAGATGCTAATTGATATTTCCTGAATGATTTTTTTTCTTCCATCGGCTTGCAATTTCAATCTGCTTTCACTCTTGCAATGACCCTCCTTTTAACAGTAATGACATCCTCCGGGGTTTCATTGATCCCTTTGTATAATTCCATCTCGTTGCTTCTGACAACTCTTCTCTCCGATGAATATCTTATCTCCTAGAGCACTCAAAATTTGCCGAATGTTCTCCAATTTGGACAAAATAAGTGGAGATGTCATCTTCTGGCGATGTTTTATATTTGTAGAACTGTGACTGTAGTGAGCGAATATTCGATTTAGCTTTCTTGGAGTCCATGGTCAACACAAGCACTCTCTGAGCCATACTATCGCCTTTTTGCCATTTCGTTACTTTTACTCCTTCATTTGGTTCCTGTAAGGTGCCTGCTACAATTTCCCATAGATCAGGTGTCTTGAGATAGATACTGATAAAGAATTTCCATTGATCCCAATTATCGTCCATACCAACGTAACGTACCGAAACATGTCTGGGCCCGTAATCTGTTATCAATAATTGAAATTGACTAGGATTGACAGTGAACAAAAACAAACATCAATCATTTTGTTGAGATATCACAGTAACAAAAACAAGTGGTAACATTTTGTTTATAAAAGGAATCGCATTTTTGACCTCTTGTAAGCTCCAGAGTTGTCGATTGTTCTTGTTTTGACTTTATTTTCATATAAAATGTGTCTAGAATTGGGTTGAATGCTATATTCAGTTATAAAAATTCATAAGGTTCAGATGTTCGATGGGTCCTATATACATATTTTCCTTTACCATTCCGTTGAAGACATCATAGACGTATTCAATATGAGACGTAATACAAGTTAAGGAAATACTCTGTCACTTTGAATCATTTTCCATCTTATAAACAGCAAATTCGGTGGTATACAGTTTTCGGTTATCCAGACTTAATAGATGTAAATCACGCATTTATTATGAGAAGAAACAACACTGTCACCCAACTTGCGAAAATTGTTGTTGAGGGTTGATTCCTTTTCTGAATGAATGCATAACGGGATACGTTATTCTTATCTGATATTCAAGTTTGTTTTCTTGACAACAAATTACATTTATTACTTTATAACAAACGTTCAAACTATGAGTAGGCCATTGTGAAGATCAAACCGAAACAATTTATTAAAAAGAGGTCTGAATTAGTGATAAATACAGTATCAATTCATACCTGTAATTTATAGGCTTGCATATTCCGGCTCAACTTGAAATAAACAACTTTTGAATGCTGCAATAAATTGATATTTCCGTTTCAGTTTTATTGAAGCGAAGTTCCTCAAAGCAGTGGACAGTCAGCATAAGGAAGTCGACAAAGAGGGAAGTGACGTCAGATCAGTGGAGAGGCATCGGTATAGTCGCGACATACGTTCGGACAACAATAAAAAAGCAAAGGAAGGAGGAAGGAGTGAACCCGGAGGATAGAAATTAAACATTTGGCGTAGATTATATTAACTATTTGGAAATTATAATCATTGGAAATTATAGTTCCGTATTATTTTAGTACTCCCAGTAAATTCGAATTCCCTACCTTCAAGAATAAAACAAACGTTCATCGTCCAATATTGATTTTATCAATTTGCATTACACTCAATTACAACACATAATACGGACTAAATAAAAGTGAGAGAAGAAGCAAATATCTCATTGAATTTGAGGATTATATTGTCGTATTAATTATATCTAAATCATACAGTAAAAATGATAAATCAAGTAATGCTTTCAGTAGAAATCAAATAAAGGTTGTGACAGATATATATATATATATATATTCTAAGCAAAAATTTCCAATATTTCTTAAATATTAGCTTTATTTCATACAGAACAGCATAAAGCTCCGCTTCTGTTATGTGTTCACACACCAACACCCCCGTTTATTTTTTAATTTTAAATCTGCGCCTATGATTCTGATAGTTGGATATTTACCGAAAACTGATTCATGAGAGAATTTTTCTGTACCTCTTAATGAAATGTATGCCAAATTTGATACGGGTATCTTGAACATTGCGATCTGTAGAGAAGAGGGCAAAACGTCAAACATAGCTGATTGAAAGTATTGATAATCTCTTGTTCACCTCTTTGATAAATTCACTAAAATCACGCATATTGGCAGTAGGTATATGTGATGAGAGAACTTATGGGAATCTACAAATTTTAAATATTGTTACAGGTCTCTGCGTAGAATGTGTTTTGATGTCAGTATATTAATTACTAGCAGCTGGTAAGTGAGAAATTCCGTAATTAGCAAATTAAAAAAATATGATAGATTGTATTTTGGTGTCAAATTATTACTACTTTATTACTCAATGCTCTAGTTTTGAAGTACGATAGTTCAAAAAGTCGAAGAGAAATTCTATATATATATATATATATATATATATATATATATATATATATATATATATATATATATATATATATATATATATGTATCATTTGCGAATCGGAACCGAATAATTGTTTGGAATGCAAGTATAATCTGTTCTCTGCAGATACTTAATTCAGAACAGAGCTTTCTAAGAAAGTTTCACACCGATCTGTCTCATAATCGGTTTTTCTTGATGCTGAAATGTTCGCAATATTGGAAGGGAAAAGTTACAGGAACTTTGTGACAGTTTCAGGTCAATGTATTCTGGAGATTGTATAAATCATTGAAGGATCCAATTAATAATCACGGATATATAGATATAACATTATGAGTATCGGAGAACGTTCTTGAAACCACGCAGCAAATTGAGTTTTAATTTGGTTTGCATTCAACTGCTTGTGATGAAATTACCATTTTAGTTATTGTGAACAATCAATCATGAAAACTATCTGAATTATGAGCAAGCGTGATATGAATATTTTTTTCTCGTGGTGTTATCGATGAATATCTATTCGGCAGCTATGTTCTAAATTTGTTTTTCCATAGTCCAATCAGTTTTAATATCAAAACTCAGGTTAGATTACATTCACTAGAATTCATTGAGGAAACGGCATAAAATCAAATATACTTGAAGAAATCACCACGATTCTATACTTTTGTATAAATACTGATTAATATCATAATATGAAATCAAATACACCATTATTTTCTATTTCATTACAATTTCACATTGTATTACATTCATGGAACACAAATGCTATTGTAAATGTATAAGAAATAAACATGTCGAATAAACAAGCTTTATTTGTGAAACTCATTATACATTAAACACTACTTGCTAATCATAAAGTTGAACTTGTAAATAACATCAATTTCTAACGTGTGAAGTGATATTATGGTGATGATAAGGTTTATAGAATCCAGATGAATCAGTAACGTCACGAACTTATACTTTCAGACAGCTGTTTCGCTCTTCTCATAGAGCTCTCATCATTGGAACGTGCAAGCTGCAACGTGACTGAACCGTCTCTGTTGGAGGTAGTCATAACCTGCCAACAACATGGTAACAAGACCAAAAGTATCTCACGCCATCTTTTAGTCCTTTCACCATGCTGTGGCCGGTTATGACTGGAACTAGTTCGTGACGTTACTGATTCATCTGGACTAGAAAGACATTATCATAGTTATCTGGTGAAAAACAAATGAGCTAAATGATTATATTCATATATTCATTGATTTCTTATTCTCTCACATTGATCGGGTCTTAGATCTTATTAATTAACTCCGAAAACCTCTGCTTCGCTGATGCGACTGTTATGAATTTGGCTACGGTAGTTATAGGTTATTAATAAGAAATTACTTAACGTTTTAGCATAAGGGCTACATAATAAATTTGAAAGCAGAACCGTGCCACAAAAACAAATTATTTTCATTTATTCAAGATGGAAATAACTCTTATAAGTAAATAATGTTCATAATACAAACATACGAGTATATTAATAAAAATGATATATATTATGAAAAAAACATAGTACGATGTACAGATTACGAGTCAAGGACTATGAAATTTCGTGTTACACCGAATGTATCCAAACCGAGACACAACGCACAGTGCACGGTGTGCCCATAGCATCTAGCCGGTACAGACAATAACGATCCTCGAAAGTGAGGCGATGTTACAATGCAAAGATCATTGTATCAATATTTGGGAATATACACTTGATTAGTTTTGTTTCAATAATTCCATTTCTATTTGTTGGGTTGTTTTAATTTTTTCATTTTATCGGAACTAATTAATAATGAATTTTATTTCTATATTATTAAGACGGAGTGGCGTAGCGAACGAAGTATTTACAGAATTTGGTTAAATCGCACAAGGTATGTTTTCGTGTAGCGGCTAAATGATAAATGCAATCTAATTGAAATTTCGACACACACTAGATAATGACGCTCAAAATTTGCTGGCTTAAGAAGTCGTACATCGAGCCGTTTTAGAGGTTTTGAGCAGAGCGGTTAATCGAAATACTCGACGGCATTCGCTCTGTTTCACGTGTCCTGTTCGCTAAGTATCTGGTCGACTGTAGAGAGAAATAGAATGACTTGACGTTCGCTGCCGGTCCCATCTGCTGGTGCAGCACTCGACAAGGGCTAACACGTTCCATTGAAGACACCCGAAAAACGCTGCTTTTCACTAATTTATACATGCGAAAGACGGAGTGAGCGTAGTGAAGAGTAAAATGGACAATAAAATAAATTTGAGAATTTGATTTTCACCAATTTAATTAAGACAAAGTCAGCGTAGCAAACAGTGGAATAAATAAAAAAATAAGTATGAAAGTTTAATTTTCACTGATTCAATTGAGACAAGTGATCGTAGCGAACGAAGTATTTCCTCTTGTCGGCTCATTTACTCACTCCATCTTAACCCGTTGGGCATATGCACAGCGTACTGAAATGACTCACCTTCTAGTAATTATTTTATTTCCCTTTAACTTGATATTTCATTCGGTAATCTTCAAAAGTCTACGAGTGAACTGATTTTTGAAAAAGGTAGAGGTGTAGGTGTATCTAATTATGGCGTAATGTCCCTAGGTACGTATTTGAGACTGAAACACAGATAAAAAATATTCTTGCTGTCTTATTGGTTGCATTTATGTAAAGCAAATATTATTCTTTCCAATCTAAACTTTTACCAATTCTGTCAAGAAACTCATAACAAAAGCGCTCTTATTACGTTCTTATTGTTATTTTTGTATACATCAAAGCTAATTGTATTTTCTGTCTTATGGATTTCTTTTTTGTGGAACACAAACTTTTCTGAACTGCAACCTTTGCATTCTGAGCAAATGTTGAATATATACAATAAGCGGAGGTACACTACTTCTGGTTTGTTGCAGCCGCTGGTAATGTAGTAATTCATTAAATCTATGAGTCGAACAGATATACATCTTCTTTGAATAAATCGATATATCGTGTACGTCGGTGAAATGCTTCAATAAAATATTTTGGAATGCAGAAAAATGGAAAATGGAGCAGCTGATAGAAAATCTTGATTTTTATTTATTAATATCAAGATTTGGGTCTTCAACAATAGAACTAATAAAGTTGTGGGTTTTTAAATGGTCCCTTTTTCATGACAGAAGTTTTTGCCACAAATAATGCAAGTAAAGTTGAAAACTCAAACAACGAGTTCATTTAGACTTTTTAATACTTTGACTACAAGGGACAGGAGGAACATCGTGTGAGCCAGCAGTGGAATGTTGGGACATTTTAATAGGCATTCGAATTTTTAAAGCTTGGAGGTTATTAGCATGAGGACAGGTCGAATCTGAGCTCCGTTGATTATGAGGCGCTACTGAGATGTGAAGTAGCTCTTGGAACGGAATAGAAAACCAAGTTTTTGTGTTTTCGCAATGGACTTTACGTGATCATGCGATGAGAGGGTACTGTTGGTGGTGATCTCGATCATGGATATGGAAGATTTCATATTAATAGTTCATTCAAATCCTCATATTAGGAACTGTGAGTTCTTGGAGAAAATACATTACATTAAACACTAATAGAGTATCAGACGCCCATTTATAAATCGTTGCCAGATCTGCGTTAGTTGCGCCAACGTGGATGAAATGTTTTGATCTTCGATGAATTGCTAAAATCTTTTTTACATTTATTATAATCTACAATACAACATACAAATGTCATGTTCAATTATTATTATGCAGAATCAATATTTAGGCTGGTCATAACACCCATACTGAAGCGCAGTAGCCACTTGATCTACTTGGTAGTAATTTAAGCTACCTTGATTAGAGAAGGTATAGCAAAATTTACCCAAAATATTATTTTGTAGACGTGCTGCGTCCCTGACACAACGTGCTAGTTACGAAAAAAAAAACGGGGTAGCGTTCTCTCAGCCCAACTTTGTTCAATTAACCAACTTGATAAATAGCACACTTGGCTACCTTTGTTAAAGGAAGAAATGACACAGCACAGCTAACATTTTGTTGAAAAAATAATATTCAAACAATTTCATTCCAAATATAGTGGTTTCATAAAATAATAAATCTAAGCGTAACTTCTCAGCTATTGCAAAAAGAAAAGTCTTGACTCTTTGGCTCAAAAGATTCCTCCTTATATATACCAGTCAATTGCTCGGTTTTGAAGTCAGGTCCTAGAAGTTTTTCTTTATAGACATTTTGGATATTCACACTAGTCGACTATACTTTCGGGCTCCGTGTGCTATATGTTTACGCTATGTAGCGTTGTGAACGTATTAAAACGTATGCATTTCAAGACGAGTTTCAAGTACCTACATACGTTTAGCATAACATTTATGACCACGGTACACTACTGTTTGTGTCGGTGCTGCAGTCGGTGATGAATAAATCGGTTTGCCGTCGTCGATAGCTTCGTGTTAAAAATCTGACAAAGTTGAAAGCTGTTTCCACTCTGTTGGGCCTGTATGCAACCGATAATACTTAGCATTACCTTTACGCGTTCTGATATTTGTAATATTTCTTTGAAGAAGCTACTGTGTTAGAGGAACTATAGTTACATTTAGTTATTGAACTAGTAAAAATCGAACATTTAATGATTATTTTATGCAAATTTAGAATGAATTTTCATCACGTAATGATCTATTCTATTCAATCATTATTGAAGCAGTAAAGTCATCAGCAAAATTTTCGATTATTTCTGAAAGGTCACTAATATGAATCAGGAATAGCATAACATCGTCATTTCTTCAATCAAATATTACAAAGTACTAACTTACTATATTATATAACTTCAATGATAATCTAATAATAATAATTGGACTTAGTCCATCGACAGATGAAACGATAAACTGTGGTAGCAAACGGAAAATCTTAGTATACAAATTTATCAAGAGAGAATTATTAAATATTTGCTGATCGTTCTATAGGATATCGAACGTCCTATGTTTATTAATTTTTAGGGATTCCGGCAAATTCAATTTATTATTTTTATTTCAAATGTGTTAATTCTTTAAATTATGATTAGTGTTATGATTTTCCGTAATTAAATATTCTGCAAAGGATGAATCAGATTTATTATTAATGATACTGTGCCTATATTTTTTGATCGTTTCTTTGAAGATCCTTGCTGTCTGACTTATCATCTTAGGGCAAGACACACGTGCCAGCTTGTAAATCCCACGTTTGTCTTCATCGGTGGATTCATCTTTATTAGTTTTGATAAACTGCGTTTTATAAGCTAGAATACCTAAATTACTAAGGAAATTTGAAATTTCAGTAGTGGCTGACCCCATTTGTGATACCAACATAATTACAGTTTTGTTTTATTGTAGGAGACACTGATTTAATGATATTCAACAAATCGTGGTAAATAATGGTTACTCTTCCGGATTAACAGAACAGATCTTATCCAAAAAAACTATACAAGTTAGATGTCAACCTAGTGTTTCCTACAATGAATAAGACAAAACTATTATTATTTCGGTATCTCATATATGGGGCCACCCACTACTAATATTTCAAAATATCTCACCAATTTACTTATTGATGTAGCGTTAAAACGTAGAATAATTCAGCTTATTTCATCAAAATTAATAATGATAAATCACCCGATGAAGACAAATGTGGGGTTAACAAGCTGACATGTGGGTCTTAATCTAATATATACATTGATCTGACAGCAAGAACCTTCATAAAACGGATTAAAGAACATATGCATAGTTTCATTAATAAATATGATTCAACTTTTGCAAAAAATTTAATTATGGAAAAAAAATAAATCAAACTTGCTGGAATCCCTAGAAATTGATAAGAAGTTCGATAACCTATTGAACGATCAACAAATACTTAATAAACTATCAAAGAGTTCACACTGTGGATACACTATAACACTATAAATAAGAAATATTCACCCTTATTCACTAAAAATACTCTTGAAGTACTGAGAACCTTTCGGCTATCAAGTAGCCATCATCAGAGTAAACTAAATTATCAATCTAAATGTGCCTGTTTGAATACTATTTGAGGATAATAATGTAAATAAGGGTTTACCCTCAGCTGAAGAGCAGAGATTTTACTATGTTGTTGATTACTCGATAAATTAGGGGAAAATATGTTATGTTTAACCATGATATTTGATATTCTATTGTGGATACATTTTTATATCATTCCTGCTATATTACTCAGAAGTTGTTTAAATCAGTGGAATCACCTTTTTTCAACAGTCTTCCGTCAAGGACAATCTGGGAAAGTTCTATTTTTGAAAAAGTATGTGTTTCAGCGGTGCTAATAAGTGAAGTTTTTAATGAATTCAATAGGAATTTCCTCATTGCCTACTGCATTCTTATTCATATTCATATCAAATACTTCTCTGATGTAGGTTAAAATGGTTTCGTATAGCGGAGAGAGTGGCAGCAAAATCTGAATTTAACGTAACCAGCTCTCAGGCTCTTCCACAGCTTATGATGGAAGAACCAAGCCCTCAACCCCTGTTGAAGATTATTTTCTGCAATCGAAGAGAGGGTTGTACCAACACAGGAAAGCTGAACTAAAATGCTCAACTGTTTGCACGCATTGACCAGTCATGAAAAAACGTGGCTGACATGTGGTGACATAATTTTTCTATACATTATGAACCTCTGGATGACGACGAGTTTGACCAGCCTAAAAAGAAAATTATTCAAATGAAGAGGTAGCGAATCTCCCCAAACAGTATCAGCGACTCTGAGGAACATCTAGGCACATATAAAAGATCTAAATAATCCTAAAAATTATTATTTTCCTAAATACATACAATCATCAATTATTATTAGAGCATCACAAGATGTCGATAACAGATTATCAAAAAATCGTGCCATATTATAATGTTTTTATGATGAATGTAATGTATATATTTCCAACGTGATGTTCCATTTCACGAACCCTTCTAAAATTTGCAATCTCACGTCGTTAACATTGAACGGCTGTATCCCGGAAAATATTGTTTCTGCAGAAACCAGTTTGCTCTAATTTTGTTGAAAATTCAGTCTACTTCAAGAGCAAATATTCACTTTTATTGAAACATATTTTTCTTTCACCATCAGATTGACTGAAATTTTTCAAAAAATTAGAGAAAAGATTCAATTAAAAAATTCGAATATTCTTAGAGAAATAATAGGGTGATACCCTGAATATTTAGTATACTTTTTCTGAAGAGATTTGAACATTCAATCTGAATGATTAGATCTGACATTTATTTTTGACATCTTGAATAAGAAAAGTTACACTTATCCACGGTAACCCAAAAGTGTTTTTCGCAGTATCAGCCTACTGTTTTTTATAAATATCAGCAAATTTTGTGCTAAATCTTTTTTGTAATTTCATCAGAAATATCAATTTTAGTCTCATATCTTCTTCAATAAGAATCAATCGGTAAATCTGATGTTCGAAAAAAATATGTGGCGCTGTTTGAAAAAGATTGAGTTATTGAGATTTGAAATTTGTCACTTTCATGTTGACACTAGTATTTTTTAAATTTTAAAAACATTCTTCTACAGTTTCATAACTCATTGGAACATTTGTATGAAAGATCATTAATTTTCTTGAATAAGCTTCGAAACTAATAGCAATTTATCTTTAATTATGGTAGTACCTAAGTCGGGATGAATTAGAATCATGGTTATCATAAAACACACTCTTGATTTCGATAAGAAACTAAAAATGCAAAAAATTGAAGTTGAGATCAAGTTCCGGTACAATCGAAAGAGATGAGAGATTGAAACTATTTTAGAATTTTAGGTCTTTTCCTGAAAAAATATTCTGCTAAAAAATTGAGAACGATATCCCTTTTAAGCCTGGAGATAAGTATGTAGGTTGAAAACGTACACTCATCATACATTTACTTAAATCTCAATAGTAGGTAATAATTTAATCTGAAAATACTATCATATGGTGCGAATCCCGTTTTAATCCACATTTTACCATAAAACCCGTCTTAATGTGAAATCTAGTTCACGATATTAGGTGCGGTTCATGACATACTGGCTCGTTCTTTTGAAGGTTAATATCCCAGCATCCAGATAAATTATGCAACTAAATATCAGCATATAGCCATGCTTATTTAACGTGGAATCTATCCGAAAACAAAAACAGGTCGTCAATTAAGTACAATTTTGACGATGTATCAAACCTGGGTACTCGCAATTGATGAGCAATTAAAATTTAAATAGGGGATAAACAAATTAGTGCCTATTGCCTATTGAAAACGCAATATGAGCATGGAAATACATTACTTAATTATGATAGATGCTTTGGTATTATTCATATACAATCATAAAATAAGTGTATCTGAATCCTTCGACATGATTTGAAGACTACTTGAATATTTATTTTTGAACGGAAGTAGAGTCATTCAAAAGAAGAGTAAAAAGAGTAAGCACTTTGAAAAACTACAAGGAAGTTAGGTTAAAAATGAAAAAGAACAATTTTTTTTAAAAGCTTTATCAAATTAGTCTTGCAGGAATATAAAGTTCAATTAGCATGAAGGGTTAATTGATTTTTTACAAATTCCCATCACTTTTTCGAAAAATCGAACAGGAACGGAAATACACCATACGCGTTTTCCAAAATGACGACTTGAAGCACATGTTACAGTCCCCAATTTTTGGATTCAGACTCTACCCATGGCCCCCTTTCTACTTCATGAAAATATCACTTTTTTTGAATTTTTTCAAAGAAATTCCCCAATTGTTATTGTGCTATAAAGATGTCTCATCCATGAAACAAATAAAACAGGCCTATTGAATATTAATCCAAGTAATTTCAGCTCTTTTGTTCTCCAGTATACTCCACTATACATCGGAATAATTTTTGCTCCTTCCTTTAAGCATGGTGTAACAGATACAGTGGTGGTTGTTCGGCTCCACTATGCTCCTCCTAACAATTTTAGTCCTCTGAACCATTTCTTATATAGCAATAGAAGCCTGCCGGTCATAATTGATTATCGCAGAAACTTTCGGTTGAGTATCTTAGAAATTACCTAACCATACAAAAGTCTTCTAGATAATTCATGAGTAGTTTCACCTTTTTTTGAGTTTTGAGATAAGATATCAGGTTTGAATGTTTTATCATGTGAATTTCGAGGAATAGGCAAGATTATCTCCATTCATAGTATAAAGCGAGACTTCATTTTAGAATTTCTTCGACTTGCAAAGATAAAATATCATTCGATATTGTAAACTATATTTAACATACAAAATTTGCGGAGAAACAAATTTGAGTCATTCTAATCTTGAATATTTGAAACTTAATTCTGAGGACATTTTTTCTCTTTGGTATCCTGAATTTTTGTCCATATTGCAGCTATTGATCATTTCCAATCCCAAGAGTTGATCTTCATCCAAAATTCATCAAATGCCGAATAACTTTACTTCGCTAGACATACAGTGGAAAGAAATCATAAAATCTGAATCACAAAGGAAGTTGGATTCGAATATCTGTAAGTTTGAGTCTAATGGCAATGAAACTGAAGCTATATCCGATCTGGAAGGAACTAATCGAGTATTACATACAAATAAATACATATAATATTTTTCAAAAATTTTGCTTCAATATGATAATACACCACTTCTAAGATAATATAAGACAAAAAATATAATGGAACTTCAAGTTCATTATCTTGATGCCTACTTGCCAAAACAATACAATCACGAATAACAAAATATCTGTTCTGAATTAACTCATCTTCTAATTGATTCAGTAATCGTCCAGTATAAAATATAAAAACACGAGAAGCAGCTGTACAGTGGACAAATTTCCATATTTGTATGAGGTAACTCGGTTACTATAGGAGATACAAAAAATGGAAGAGACATTCTCGATTAAGTTGGTCTGTATATAATAATGAGCTTCGAACATTTTATATGGATGATTTATTGTTAATCCGATACACATAATGAGAACAATCTATTTATCATATTATATTTCTACGACTGGCGATGCATATCTCGCATCGGTAGTCAATTATAAAAATTACATATAAAAAGGAAACGCACATGTGTGCGTATTACATATAAGGATAGGGTTAATTCAAGCAAAAAAAAACGTGTGGCACTCGGGGACTGCTGCAGTAAAGCTATTGCATAGCATTTTTTATCAACTTATGCAATTATAATTATTTATTTATTTTTTATTTATGCAGTATTTTTTTTCTTTGATATTAATTCAAGTTTTTTCTTTGATATTAATTCAAGTTACACTTTTTGAGCGTGGTGACCGATGAGGAAACAAATTTTTTCCTTTTATTGAATAAATGAGAAGTTAATATCGTTTAAAATATTTTCATTATCTTACAATACATGTAGGTTATTCAGGCATTTTTATCATTGAAACTATAGGTTTATGGTAACTGAAATAAGAAACATAAGTTTGAGACTTGATATCCTCTAAACATCCGGAAAATACCGCGTCAATGGTGTTGTGGATTCTTGTGGATCATTATTCATTTTCAAATTCAATTTTTCCGAAAGAAAAGTTGTCAACCGCTCTGATTTTTCATCAGCGAAGTTGATGTTGACATCGCCAGCCAAGATAGGTGGAAATTTATTACCATTTGTACCAAGTATTTTCGACCCTTCTTCAGTGTACTCCAGTAAAGTGCGATGAATAAAATGCTCTACCTCGTCCAATTTTGGATTCGGAGAAATGTAAATTGCTACCATGACTATGTGTAGGCCATTTCTAAGTTTGCATAAGCACGCACAAATATCCAACAAATGAGCGTCTAACATTAACATCGCTAACGTGTGCAATATTTATTTCAATAATCGGAATCATAATATTAGTAACATTATTATTAGCTACCCCAAATTTTGGAACAGTATCTACAACAGTATATATACCTACATGTATACTTACGGGGCGCACATGCGGTGAGTGTGGCATTATAAAGATATGGTAGATACCTATACACCTATATACTTTCTCACAAACAGCTGCTTACGTATTCGTCCGATTTCGGAGCAGCTCGTCTCGATCCGTGCGAGCTTCGTACAGTCGTACCATATACATACACGGTAAGCAAGCTACATGGTAGGCGGAGTGGGGGGTGTTAGGTTTTATTTTCGTTACGGAATTTCTTGATTAGGTCGCCGCGCTCAAAGCCCGCGATAAAAGCTATATGCAATGGCTTAAAAAATTTGTTTATCATAACCTAATCTTTCCGGTGGTCTAAGATTTCTTTTCGGCTTACTAAGAGCTTTGTTTGCAATATTTTTAGCTGACGAATCTATTTTGTTATCGTACGAAATTTCTTGTCCCTCCGCAAAATTGTTACCTGGCCAGTCTATTTTGCTATTGTCCGCAATTTCCGGTACACCTTTCAAGTTTTCTAAAAACTCACTTTCGCCAGAACTGTTTGGAGAGCTGCTGGTAACGAACTTTGTACATGTGATATAATAATTTGATTTGTATGCTTTTTAAGTAGACGATCAAGTTCAAGAATCTCTACCAAAGATGTGGATTTACCAATTATTTTTTAATCACTGCAGAAGCCCATGCGGTTTTTCGACCCCTTTATATTCTCAACCATGACTCATTCACCGATCTCAAATGTGCTAGCCCTATCTTCACCCCATCTTGTATCTGCTTAACTTGTACATTGTGAACTTTTTGTTGAATATTCAAGTTAGTTCTTAAAACATCAAATCTAGTACATACGTCACGACCATGGTCATATATACAGGTCTGGAAACTCGAAACTGTTTCCTATGTGAGAAGTGAGTCCGCTAAGCGTCATCTGTTGCGTATTACCAAAAGGGTGGCGCATGAATCGAGGGATGTTCTCTGGCACGTATACGACTGTGTTTGAACGATATGGCGCCTAATCCTGACATCCTGACAACATACTTCGATCCATGCGCCAACTGGTGGCTCAGCGAGGAACTACGAGTTTGGGGACATGTAAGAGACTCATGTCAAACATAGAGTTTCCAGACCTGTATACACGACCGTGGTCACGACCAAACATTAACATAGAAGGTGTAACACCGATAGTGCAATGTTCCTTATTTATATAATCATATTTCACCTAATGCCTTTTTTAAAAGTTTTCAACCGTTTTTAAGCTATTTTCAGCAGCTTCGTTCGATTGTGGGAAAAATGGAGGTGAAGTTATATGTCTTATTTTATAAGCATCTAAATACTTATAAAATTCCTTATTACCAAAATTTGTTGCATTGTCAGAAATCAATAACCTTGGAAAATTAAATCGTGCAAATGTACTTAGTTTTAAAATTTGAAGGCATTGTTTTCGTGGGGAAGACTTCTACCTATTTGGAACTCGCATCTAAAAGTATTAGATAGTAATGACCGAAAAACTCGAAATAATCGATGTAAACCCGCAAAAATACTTCCGTCGGCCTATCCCAGGGATTTGATTTGTTTTTCACTGAATACACTTTATTTTGTGTAATATTTTCACAAGATCTTGCTAAATCTTCAATATCTTTGTTTATTCGCTTCTTTAAATTATCTGGAATAATCAAACAATTGTTCCACAGCAAATCATTGCCTTCTATCGTTAGTTCGTGTAATTGGGTAATTTAATAAAGGGACCATATTTTATTCCTTTAGGTCAACCCATTTTTACATAATTCACAACTGTGGATAGGCAAGACTCAAACCTGATGTTTTGTTTGATAAATTCAAAATTTTCTCTCTTTTTTATTACCGACGGGTAACCGTGATAAAATGTCAGCAGGGTTATCTCAGACTTTACATGAACAATTTTGCATTGATAGTTGGAAAGAATAACTGCTCAACGTCGTCTAGTCCAGTTGTAGGAGGAGAACATTTTTTTTTTCGCCATTGAAGATCTGAGGGTCGATTTATATAGATATTGGGGAGCCAAAAAAGACCCACACACTCTGAGGGGAGACTGGGTTCCCCCCTCTTCGCCAGTTATGAGAAACTGTTTTGAAAATTAGTTTTTCGAAACTACGTTTTTTAGATGACGTCGGATCGAAAAAAGTTTATAATAAAAGTTATAGGTATTATCAAAATTAATAACCTTATACCGACTGCGCATGCGCAAAGAGTGTTTTACAGGCCCTAGGGCCCAAAGTGTCCGAACTTTGAAATTTTTTTTCTCACCTGCATTATTGGATAGAATAATGAAACCTATGAGAAAAGTTGCCCATAACTGAGCTTGATACATGTTTTTTTTTTGGAAGAAAAAAAATTTACCGATTTCGCTAAAAGTGAGGTTAGGTGGCAACTACAAGACCTTGAATTTCTCTGCAAGTACAAAGCTTAGACGGTCGTACTTGGGCTCAAATTGTTTGTAATAAAAAGACCTACCTTCGGTTATACCGATTAGTCACTTGTAACCAGTTTATGACCAGTTTTTGGCCATTTAAATTTTTTTGACCATTTTATAACTCCATTTTCTCGGAAGCTATAACAGTTATTGGAATGAATCTTTCTTCTTGACAATACAATTTCTTTTGCCTACAATTTGAGCTCAAGCACGTTGGAATCGGTCTGATAGATTTTGAGGTATGCGATATTTTTGTTTTCGCACATAACCTCAAAAATGTAGAACCAATCGACACAAACCCCGGTGCATTTTAAAGAAGACACTTTTCTGAGTCGAAGGTCAAAATCTCGAATTATGAGACATAATTTTAGATGGCTTTTTTCGACTTTAAAACTCAAATTTTACTCGCGCAAGTTCGCGCATGTACTAGGAGATCATATATATAACGCGCGGCGTTCAAATTTATTTCTCGCCGCGTTCGTTTCTATTACTTTATTATATGATAAATGTTGCATATAAGATGATAATAATAATATTAATAATAATAGTAATAATAATAATAATAATAATAATAATAATAATAATAATATTTATTGATCATTAAGATTCAAACTTATCTTAAACAATTTCTATAATATTATATATATATTATATATATATATGTAGCATTAAATTTATTGCTTCCATACACGCCTTCAGCGGTTGTGATGGTACCTCTTTTTTTTGAACATAAAAAAAAATGTTTTAAACCTTCATTAATACCAGATGAAGTCGCGAAATTTTATGAAAAATGTCTAAAAAACGAAGAAAAATTTAAAAAAGATCTAACAAAAATTAGTACTGAGATAATTAAAAAAATTAATTCACCTAATTTAAAAACACCTATTATTCTTGATTATTTGAGATATATATATAGCATTTCGCAAGAGAACAGCCAAATCAGCGTGTAATCTAGCAGTTCTTCCACCAACCGATGATGCTGCTCAACAGCATATTTTCCGAGTCTATTACCAGTTGCAGATTTGGGGTGGAAACGCACACTCAATGGCTTATTTCCTATTTTAAATACCAAAGAGGTCATTCCACTGTCAACACTAAAAATAATTTCCTGTAAATGTAAAAAATTATGTAGTGGCAGATGCTCGTGTAAAAAATAGGATTAAAATGCACTGTCTTATGTGGTACTTGTGCAGGAAAAACTTGTTCAAATGTAGAAGAGCCACAAGTAACTTTTTTAGATGAAACTGTTGATCTTGAGGAAGAAACAGATATAATTGTAACTAATATTGATCCAAAACCTATCCTTGTGACCATTATTATTATAGATATTATTATTATTATTATTATCTTATATGCAACATTTATCATATAATAAAGTAATAGAAACGAACGGGGCGAGAAAGAAATTTGAACGCCGCGGGTTGTATATATTATGATCTCTTAGTACATGCGCGAACTTGCGCGAGTAAAATTTGAGTTTTGGAGTCGAAAACACAATCTAAAATGATGTCTCATAATTCGAGATTTTAACATTCGAATCAAAAAAGTGTCTTCTTCAAAATGCACCAGGGTTTGTGTCGATTGCTTTCAAATGTTTGAGGTTATGTGCGAAAACAAAAATATCGCATACCTCAAAATCTATTAGACCGATTTTAACGTACTTGGGCTCAAATTGTAGGTAAAAGAATATGCATTCCTATGAAAAAAATTCATTCCAATAGCTGTTATAACTTCCGAGAAAATGGAGTTATAAAATGGTCAAAAAAATTAAAATGGCCAAAAACTGGTCGTAAACAAGTTACCAGTGACTAGTCGATATAACCGAAGGTAGGCCTTTTTATTGCAAACAATTTGAGCCCAAGTACGACCGTCTAAGCCTTGTACTTGCAGAGATATTCAAGGTTTTGTAGTTGCCACATAACCTCACTTTTAGCGGAAACGGTTGATTATTTTTTTTCAAACAAAAAATCTTGAATCAAATCGAGTTATGGGCAACTTTCCCCATAGGTTTTATCATTCTATCTCATAATGCGGGTGAGAACGAACATGTCAAAGTTGGGACTCCTTTTGGGCCCTAGGGCCCGCAAAACACTCTTTGCGCATGCGCAGTTGTAGTAGGGTTATTCATTTCGATAATACCTATAACTTTTATCCTAAACTTTGTTCGATCCGATGTCATCTATAAGACCTAGTTCCGAAAAACTGATTTTCAAAACAGTTTTTCATAACTGGGGGGAGGGGGAACCCAGTCCCCCCTCAAAGTGTGTGGGTATTTTTTGGCTCCCCAATAACTATATAAATCGACCCTCAGATCTTAAATGGCGTGAAAATTTTTTTTTTCCCCTCCTACAACTGGACTAGTAATCTATTAGCTGAGTATTAGGAATACCCTTATTCGGACTAAATATTGCGACTTATTATCTGTTGCAAGAGTGAATTCTCTACCCAATAAATACTGATTGAACTTACAAAGCTCAAAAATATTAGCCAGTCTTTCTTTTTCAATACGGCTATAATTTTTTTCTGCAGCCGTTAATGTGCGCGAGCCATACGCTATAATTCGTTCTTGTTTATTTGGTGAAATGTGTGATAGCACACATCCTACGCCATAAGGACTGGCATCAGTGATTAACTCTACTTCATAGTCCGGATTATCATGTGTTAAAACTTTCGCGGAGATTAATAATTCCTGTACCTTATTGAAAGCTATATCGCATTCCTCATTTCACTTGAATGTAACGTCTTTTCTTAGTCAGTCGTATAATGGATTCAAAGGCGTTGAAGTTACGAATAAATTTAACGTAATAATTAATCATTCCAACACAGATTCAAGTTGGGTAACTGAATTAGGCATTGGAGCGTTTTTAATAGCTAGTACTTCATCTTGGGTAGTATGTAATCCATCTTCATTGATGGTAAAACCTAAATATTGAACCTCCTTCTTATTGAAACTACATTTTTGTACTGAAATTTAAATCCTGCTTTTTGTAATCGGCTTAAAACTCATTCTAATTTTTTCAAGTGTTCGTTATCATTTCTACCACGTACTAAAATATTGTCTAAAAAGTAGAGTACCCCATCAATGCCTTGTAATAAGGATTGTCTGAAACTACCCCATATCGGAATAAACCTTCATGAGTAGAAATGGTAACAAGCTCATTTGATTTGTCATCTAAACCAGCTTGAGCGTAGGCCCGTGATAGGTCAATTTTCGAAAAGCTATTACCATCCTGGAACTTTGAAGAAAGATCCTCTATTCGGGATAATGTAAAACTATCATTTTATAAATCTGGATTAATCGTTATCGTAAAATCCTCACATAACTTTGAAGGAAGATGTTTTTTTTTTAAGTTGGAACTATAGGAGTAGACCAAAGAGAATAATCTACTGGTGCTACAGCTTTCAACTCCAATAATCCGTTTGAATATTTCTCAACCTCTTCTCCTCAACCATGAGGCAAGATTCTAGCATTAAAAAATTTAGGTCTAACAGTTGCATGCTTTAACTTTAAAGATACAGTACCCTTATTACATAAGCACAAACCTGGTGAAAAGCATTATTAAACTTTACTTTCAGAATATCATACTCTGATGTGATATTTGAATGATTAATTTGATCTTTCTTAACTTGACAAGTTACATTTAGTTAATGAAATTACGTCCCAAAATGGGTGGTCGTCCATTATTCATTACAAAAAATTGAAAATTATGCGTAATATTTATATTGAATACTCCTAGAGGTAGCATTTGTTGGCCATTGTAACAATGTAATGAACGTTTCGTATCAATTAATTGATAACTTCGTAAATTTTGCTACCAGAACTTCTAAGAAATGGTTGAAATGCTTGCTCCGGAATCGAACTGGAACGATAACCTCTTATTGTCAATTAATATATTCATTGAAAATGGCTTTTCATTTACTTTTTGTGTTTCAAAACTTTAAAATAGTTAATCGTCATTACCTCTGAGTAATTTTAAGTACTGGTCTTATAATTTTCAACATTTTTTTGTATATTATCTCTTCGATTTGGACAAACCGGAGCCGAATGACCTCTGACTTGGCACACATTACAGAAGTAATCACTACAGCGACACTTGTTTGTAAAATGATTGTCCCTACCACTCACTGCACATGCCTTTTTATATCCCCGCCTGATGATCTCACAGATTGTCCACAATATCGCGGCACGGAATGTGACGTATTCTGTCGTTGATTTCGGCTGGTCACATGGTTAATACCTGGCTCCATCTTAACTGATTCCTGAATGACTCATTGCAGAGGCTATTTCAATAGCACCATTGAAGGAACAAGAATTTTTTTTTCCAAAAAGTGTATCTTGTATTTGATCTATACTACTATATAGCGATCTCTTAACACCATGTCGATCATATTCTTTCCAATTTCACAATTTACAGATTAATTGCGAACGCTTGCCGCCCATTCTGTAGATGTTTCATGTGATTTTTTAACGCAATTGTAGAACTTATATCTTGCTGCAAATACAGATTCATTGATTTTGAAATTATCATTAAATATGGTGGTTAGCTGTGCAAAGGATGTTGCTCCCGAAGTTATTGGTAGACATAAATTATAAGTTAATTTGTAACCTTCTTCGCTAAGGGCATTCAGCAATATGGCTCTATTCTTCGTTTTGTCAAAAATAATGTTCACTAAGCAATAATTGTGTAAGCGACGACGATAAATGATCCAATCACTATTTTGAAGATCGAACTCGCGAATTTATCCAAACGGAATTTCCGCCATTGCAGACATTCTTTATTTTCTAATTGGAAACTAAGTTTTAATAATTTGCCCGGATTTATCACTTTATCTTCGTCGCCACTGTTATATCGCGGTTAAGTTGGCCTGTATATAATAATAAGCCTTGGACATTTCATATCAATGATTCGTCGTTAACCCTATATACATAATGAGAACAAATCTATTTATCATATTATATTTCTACGACTGGCGATGCAAGACTATCATATCTCGCATCGCAGGCAATTATAGAGAACACATATAAAAAGGAAACGCACATGTGTGTATAACATATAAACCTGAGGATAATCTTCAATAATGATGTGTATAACATATAAACCTGAGGATAATCTTCTATAATGATAACTATTAATTGAATACATTACAATTTTCGAGTTATAAACGGAAGTTCGACTTTTAAACACATGTGAATATCGTGGTTGTTTGTAGATTATGGAGAAAATAACTTTTACATTGTTGAGTCATTTTTTTCTGTATAATCCAGTGGAGTCGAGATAATTTGATAAAAAAGGTTATGGTCTAAAGTTGTATTTTTTCAAATGGGAATCATAGTTGCTATGGTTTAGTGAAAACTCATGTTATTCCTCTTTCTAACTGTGGTCATATGTTGGGTCGCTTTTGATTTTTATAAGTCTTTGATAGCGAAAATAATATTTTATTTATTACTTTTTGTGTTTTTTCATATTTATTCCAAGTAGGTGGGTGTACTCAGTGACAGTGTTTATCCGTTACAGGAAAAGTGAAGATGTCTTACAAAATTTTGTATTAATTAAATCCCTATTAATTGTGGATCCTTCATCAAACCGAAACCAAAAAATCAGATACTTATATCTAATTTTATTATACATTATAGCTACAAAATGGAAATACAAATTAAAGTAAATGTTTATGCTCGATACATAAATTACACCTCTTCTTTACACTCTGAACTCCATTATACACATGGAGATTTGAAACGGAATTCAGTCTATAAAATTTTCTTCATTTGACTCGTTACTGGTTGTCTTGTATAATTTCTTTTCAATGTAGCACCGGAGGAAAAAATTCAGTGGCGTTAAGTCAGGTGATCGAGGTGGCCACCTCACTGGTCCGTTACACGTTACTTCCCATCTAGTTATTTCCAAAATTGGGATTCGAAAATACGGTCTTGATATTATGAGGTGGTGTACTATCTTGTCGGAAGAATTGATTTCTTGCCTCAATTAGGGGCAGATTGTTCATAGTTTTCTTGGTTAAGATTCCGTGGTACCGTTGACTATTACGATGTGATATGTTTAGACACGATTGCCCTGTAGACCACACCAAACACTAAAACTAAAGCGTCCCTGAGATCGAACGTTGACGGTACTGTGAGGATTCATATGAGACCACAAGTTCTCGTTATGCCACTGCTAATGGAGGATTCTCCTGGTCAAACTACATTTATAGAGAATAATGGATCTTGTTGACATTTTCGCCGATACCATATGCAGAACTCTAATCTGTGCAGGAAATCAATTGGTTGCAGGGAATGTTGTTCCCATATTGTATAAGGCTTGACTTCGTATGTCTCCAAATACTCAAAGCTCGACGCTTCAACCTGACCACTTGTAATTGCATAATTAACCGTTGTTCCAATTGCACATAGCATTGGTTCCTTCAGCATCTTCATTTTTGCAATTTTTTTGTCTCGGCTTATTGAAGGATCCACAATTAATGAATTTTCTTTAACTTCTTTGAACTAGGTTTATTAGGCTGTTTCTGGATAGTGATAGAAATATATTTCAGATGCACTATTACATTATTAATACTCTGAATAAAGCTTTCTAACATATCAAATTTCTCGTAATTTTCCGAAGATATCTTTACTTTTACGATTAAATAAGATAATTGTTATTATGACGGAAGAAAAATAGCTAATATGCAATTTAATGACAAACGGATCAACATTTTCATAGATGATAGCCACCTACTTCGAATAAAAAAACGCTAAAAGTAATATATTAAAATATTATTTTCGGTATTAAAGACTTTCTATACCATGAACAATAAGGATTATTGATGTCGATCGAAAATAGGATTGCATATTAAGCGGCACAAAATAAAACAAGGTTCGATTACAAAGTATTTGTTGTGGATTCTCTCAATATGCTTTAATTAGAAACAGCCAGACAATTCATAACGTCAGTTTATTTATTATTGACAGACAGTAAATTGACAAGTTAACAAAAGAAGGGAGAAGTTCAAGGTTGAATGTTTGATAAGTGTTCCTATCGAGATGAGAACTCTATAATAGTTTACTTCAACACTTCCCCTAAAATGTTATAGTTTTACAACATCCCTATCAAGGATCGAAGACGAACAAAAGTAACACGCGAAACAGGCTTCGTCAGGATGTCCGCTGCTTGCTCTACACCTGGAACATGCTGAATCTCCAAGCGCCGTCCTCGAACTTGCTCTCGGATGTAGTGATATTTCACGTCGATATGCTTTGACCGTTTGTGGAACTCCGGATTCTTCGCCAATTTAATGGAACTTGCGTTGTCCATAAGAAGAACCGGAGTGTCATCAAGTGGAGAAATCTCATCGAAGAGTCGAGTCAACCAAACGGCTTCTCGTGCCCCTTCACACGCTGCAATATACTCCGACTCCGTAGTTGACAGCGTCACGCATTGTTGTCGCCTGCTACCCCAGGTGAAAGCTGCTCCGCAGTACTTTACAATCATACCGCTGACGGAACGGCGAGTCCCAGGATCACTCGCATAATCGGCGTCGGTGTAGATGTGCAGCCTCGTCGCGTCGTCATCTGCCTTGTATTTGATGCTCGTTGTCGTAGAACCCTTAATGTATTTCAGAATCCTTTTTACCAGTTCCCAGTGTCGCTCTTCCGGTCTTTCGAGAAACTGAGATGCGTAGCTGACCGCAAATGCAATGTCAGGTCTCGTGGCGACTGCCAAATACATTAGGCATCCCACTGCTTCGCGATATGGAGCGTTTGTCAAACCGCAGTTCGATGATCCATCTGTTTGTAGATACTGCTCCATCGGTGTTACCACTGGGTTTGCGTCTGACATCTTGAACCGTCGGAGTATATCCTCAGCATACCTCTTCTGGCCAATAGCAATCGAACCATCTTCATGGCAATTTATGAGGATATTCAGGAAGTACCCAACTGGTTCAACAGTGATCTTGAACTTGTTCTCCAGTTGATGGAGAAATGTCTCAGCATCTTGTTTTCGGGTTGCCGCCACCATTCCGTCGTCAACGCAAAGTACTACCATCAACTTCTCGTTGCCATTCTGTCGATAGAACAGGCACGGATCTGCCTTGCTCTCTGTCAGTCCGAAACTGACTAGCACGTCTTTGAAACACTCGTTCCAGCATCTCGGCGACTGTTTCAAGCCATAAAGATTTTTCAAGACCTTGCAAACTTTGCCTGTCCCATCTTGAAATCCTTCTGGCTGCTCCATATATACCTCTTCACGTAGAATGCCGTTTAAAAATGCCGTCTTCACATCAAACTGCAATAAGTGCAGATGAAGCTTGGCCGACACGCTCAGAAAAGACCGAATGGTGTCAAATCGAGCGACTGGACTATACGTCTCGTTGTAATCAACGCCTTGCTTCTGGCTGAAGCCATGGACGACCAATCGCGCCTTATATCGAGCAACGTTCCCATCAGCATCACGCTTGATTCGGTAAACCCAGCGATTTGTTATCGGTTTACGACCAGCTGGCAGCTCCACTAATTTCCACGTTTCGTTTTCAGCCAGTGACGTCATCTCTTCGAGCATAGCCGTCTTCCAATGGTGTTTTTCCGCAGATTTGGTTGCTTCAGCGAAACTTCTCGGTTCACCCATTTCAGCCAACAGAATCTCCGACAGGCGCTCTGGTTTCTTGAGAGTTTGTCTGTCTCGCAACTGTCTGCAGCTCGGTGGTGGACTGGTTTCCTCATCACCTCCTGCATTACTTCTTAAAGTGCTGTCAGCATCTTCAAACTCTTCACCATCAGCTTCGCTTACAGGACCTTCATCCATCGTCAATCGTGATCCGTCGTCAGCCTTAATCGGATGCAGTATCGTCAATCTTCCAATCTTTTCAGGTTCAAATACTACATCTCGGCTGCGAATCACCCGATGTTCTGACTCGATCCATACCCGAACACCATCAATGCCATCTGAATACCCGACAAAGATGCCTTCTTTCCCTTTCGCGTCCCACTTCTTGCGCTTCACGTTGGGAATCAGAACATAGCACTTGGAGCCGAATATGTGGAATTTGTCCAAATGCGTTGTCTTCCCCGTAAACACCTCATAGGGTGTCTTCCCTTCTACACGACTCGAGCCAGTGCGATTCAGGACATGCACCGCAGTATTCACTGCTTCTGCCCACAATCCTTTCGACAGATTTAGCGCCAACAGCATAGTCCGAGCCAGTTCCACTACAGTCCTGTTGGTCCGCTCAGCACACCCATTTTGCTCCGGGGTGTATGGATTGGTAATGACGAACTGCACCCCGTTCTTCTTCAGAAGCTCTCTGACCTCAGCGTTGTCGAACTCCTTGCCACCATCGCACTGGAACACCTGTGGTTGACGTCCGCAGTTGTTTTCGACGATTTTTAGAACTTCTCTGATTTTCTCCACTGTCTCCGACTTGTGCTTAAGGAAGTATACCATGCGAATTTTTGAAAAATCGCAGGTGAAACAGATAAAATACTCACTTCTACCTATTGACGTGGTCTCCATAGGTCCACACAAGTCGGCATGGATGACTTCCCCTGGCTGCGTTGCCCGTTGATGCCGTGACTTGAAGCTTTCTCGATGCTGCTTCCCCTTGACACACGCTTCGCAGAAATCTTCATCCAGTTCCACGTCGATTCCGCGTTGTTTCAGGAACTTCTGGACGTAGCGTTTGTTCTGGTGGCCAAGACGTTCATGCCAACTCTGCAACGATTTCTTCGACATCAAATTCGCCTCAACGACACAGGATTCTTCTGATACTTTCATTCGGATCATCATCTTGAACAGCATCCCGCTGCGCACACTGCACGCCTTCATGACACCATCTGCGAAGAACTTGCACTCATTGTTCGTTGACTGAAGAGTCAGACCCTTGTCCAAAGCAGCTGTCACGGAGAAAAGGTTTCTTCGAGCTTCTGCAACGTAAAGAACATCCTCCATCTTACACGGGGACCAGCTTCCGTTTACGCAGGACTCGAACTTGAGTGTGCCCTTCCCTAGAGCGTCAATCGTCGAGTTGTTGCCCATCATAATTTTCATTGGTGTTTCGAAGTATGTGAAGGATGAGAACCAGTCGCCTCTGTTGGTCAGATGATTAGTCGCTCCAGAGTCCATGATCCAGGAGTCACCTTCAATTTCCATGTTCATGACTTCCGTCACAAAGGCTTGCTCCACTGGACCCTTTTTCTCATGTTTCCTCTGATGGTCAGTTGATCCTTCGTTCTTGTTCTGCTTGGAGTTCTGGCAGTTTCGTTTTATGTGACCCAGACCTCCACATCCGTAGCATCTGAACTTCCCTTTAGACGCGTTGTTTCCAGGCTTGTCGGACTTCTTCGCCTTGTTTCGCATTCCAGTACTGCCACCTGAGAGACTAGTCTTTGACGCCATCAATGCCACCAACTCCTCTTGCTGACCTTTTCGCAGATTTCGTCGCCTCTCATCTGAAGTCAGCACTTCCACCAAGTTGATCAGCGTTTGTTGATCATTAGATCTTGCCCACCAGGATTGTCGAAGACTTTCGTAGCTCTCGGGCAGAGTGTCCAAAAGCCTCACCATCAAGGATCCTTCATCCGGTTTTACGTTGAGTTGCTGCATCCGAAGAACCAAGCCTTCGAAACGTGCGATATGCGTTACCATGTCATCACCTAGAACTAGGCTGAAACCGAAAAACTCAGACTGGACCGCATGACTGGCTTGTTTTGTCTGCTGTTCGAATACCGCATGCAACTTAAGCCACATATCTCGTGAAGTTTCACAGGCAACCAGTAGAGCCATTACTTTTGACTCCACTGATTTAACGATGACTTGACAAGCGACTCGATCAGCCTTATCCCACGTCCTGAGAGAGACCTCATGCGCTGCCAACTCGTCCCGCGTAGCGTTTCCTCCAGGTGCATTCGGTTTTGTAAGTTCTCCGGCACATACCTCATAGGCTCCATCCGTTGCTCGTAACAAATTCCTGACAGCGAACTTCCAAATTGTCCAGTTTTCAGCGCCGCATAGCTTCTCGATCCCATGGAAATCCATTGCTTCCTCTGCGCAGTTGCCGGCCAAACCTGAACGCTTAAACACTGCTTCAGTGCAAAAATTCCACTCGAGAGGCGCCTGCAGTTTTGTCCGCAATATCCAAATTGTTCAAAGCAAACCACGTTCTGCTACCATGTTGTGGATTCTCTCAATATGCTTTAATTAGAAACAGCCAGACAATTCATAACGTCAGTTTATTTATTATTGACAGACAGTAAATTGACAAGTTAACAAAAGAAGGGAGAAGTTCAAGGTTGAATGTTTGATAAGTGTTCCTATTGAGATGAGAACTCTATAATAGTTTACTTCAACAGTATTATCGATCAATTTTGATAAAACTTTTTCGTATGGAACATTGTCACCCACGATTACATTACCAGAAATATTCGTAATGGAAAATTCAATCTATTTCAATATTATTGATATATAACAAAACTATTGACGATATCACGAGCATGGATAATAACGAAATATATAAAAATTCATCAATATATCAAATTATAAGATCGAAGTCGAAAAAGCTTTTAGGTAATAATGTAAATGCTTCATGTCTTGGGATTTTTTTGTCTTTTACAACCTTAGTACTTCTGAAGTCATACGCCTATTGGAAATTTCCCACTTAGAACTAATAATATACCCGAACCGTTTTCATTTTTTGATTTGACATTGGAAGTTTCAAATTATCGATTTTCCAAAAAAAGTAAAAGAAACAGCGAATTGTGTAATAGTAGGTAAGGGAAAAAAGTCAAATGACACTGTGTTCTAGAACATGTTGGTGACGCACGAATTCTACTGGCGCATTCGCCATTTTACCGTAGATGAAATCATTCAGACTTCAACTTGAAAAGTTCTATTTAGCTGGTGAACTTCTTGTATGGAGCTATTTATTCCATCGATTATGAACAATGACCTGGGTTATTAAGTTGAAGTCTGAATGATTTCATTTACCGTAAAATGGCGAATGCGCCAGTAGAATACGTGCTTCACCAATATGTTCTAAAACACAGTGTCATTTGACTTATCCCTTATTAAAAGCGATGTTGGTTGATTTTTCTATATAATATTACATAATTGACTGTTTCTTTTACATTTTTTTTTGAAATCGATAATTTGAAACTTCCAATGTCAAATCAAACAATGAAAACGGTTCGGGTATATTATTAGTTCTAAGTGGGAAATTTCCAATAGGCGTATAACTTCAGAAGTACTAAGGTAGTAACAGACACAAAAAAATCCCAAGACATGAAGCACATTTACATTATTACCTGAAAGCTTTTTCGACTTCGATCATATATGTTAATCGTTTGATCAGAAGTTCGCCCTACGACCAGCTCGTATATTATAAAACTTGTGTAAAATATTACAGGAACCGCTTATAACAAATGATTCATTCCATTAGAAAAAGTAATCAGGATATCGTCAATAACTACTATATGAATATGATGTAAAAATAATGTACATGATATATACTTTTTTAACATGTTATAACAATACATTATTCGTACAATAAATCACATTTTAGCTTGAAACAAATAAATATGGATATCATTATTATCGTTTGAATACCAATAATAATATTCTAATATCGTGCATGGGTATATGTGTGTATGTGCCTGAAAACTGTGGAGACAATTGCGCTGTTCTTATTAGTATACGGATCGGAAAATATGAACTTTATTGTTTTTAGATCTGGTAGTCCCGTTTCTAATGGTATTTTTGACATGAATCTTCAGTTTTTTCAAACTGATTTATAGTATACCATTCAACCATAACGACAACAGTGTTATTCTGATTATAAATATATATTACATACATATATTCATTTTTCGGAAGTGTCAAAAATTCTCATTTGTAGATTCAAGGATGTCATCAATTTGACGCCAAAGGCAATTTTAGTATAATATCATACTCTGAATACGAAGAAGCTAACGGATATGCCCGCAGCTTTGTTGGAATAGCATTCGCTTTCTCGTTAAGTATCTATCAATCTTTTGATCATTTGAAATGATACCTGTAATTGAGTGAGATTGTTATCATTTGTTTAAAGACGTTTTCTCTTATTAGAAATTTCACTTTTACTTATTCAAGGAAACTAGTTTGATAAAAATTGCGCATGTTATCATGTATCATATTTTTATCCCTGAATTGCATATGTATTAACCCTAACCCCAAGTCTCACCCCTTAAAACAGACAAATACCGATCGTGATGAAATTTTGCACACATCCTTCGAAACAAGAAGAATGTCACTGTCTACATGAGATTCTGTAAAACTGCATCAATCTCCTTTATCAAGTACGAATTTTGATTAAATTAACTACCTCAAACTCCTTTCTCCCCTCGTAAAACCGATACTAACGAAATTTAGCACACTTGACCTTCAAGATAAGACATGTTTCATTCGCATCATCCATTTTGATTTCCTCATTCCGTAGGCCCTTTTTCCCTCACTATACGTTGTGTATTGTAATGTAGATCTAGACAATTTTTGATATGATGCCTGTATGCGTACTTTTGTGCATGCGTATAAACTGTTGATAATTGCGTCGATCTGTCTCGCTTTTCTGATCTAATTAGATGATATAGAGCCTCTACATGAGGAAGCGATTTGAAATGTACCATTCTCTGCAAAACTGTGGATGGGACAGGAGGCCACTTCCAACAGATCGTTGATATGGAGTAGGAACAAGGTTGGTGCCAAGACAGAACCCTGTAGAATACCAGCGTTGATAGCCATTGTGATGGAGAGACTTCATCCACCACCACACGGAGTGATCTATCTAAGACGACACTCGATACTAAGCCACAAAGTTGAGATGACAAACTATATGACGGTAGTTTTCCAAGAAGACCTTGATACCAAACTCGTTCAGATGATATGGTTGGAGATATTCAATGTCTAAATCGGGTTATAAGACTGGATAAATTGGAAGAATATGGTATGAGAAGACCACTCTTGAAATGGTGCCAATTTTACTCATCAGCCCAAACACAACTATTAGAAATAAACCAAATACAATTTACAATTATTAAGAACTGTGATACTATGAACGAGTATAGTATGGTCTTTTCTGTTCCCCATCTATGTGAATGACTTAATGTATTACTTCATCAACAACCATACAGCTTAAAAAATTACAAGAATACATAAACTTATTGGTTATGGTTCACTCTATCCTGAGATTATAGTTGACACAAACTTAATATGGAAAAATACATGGTTCATCATGGAACAACTAGATCAGAATCCAGAGAATACAAATATAGCACGACAAAACTCTTGTATTCCATATACCAATTAGACAGTACCGGACTTAAAATCGGGTAGTGATATAAAGCTTATTGAAATGTACATTCACAAGTCATTGAACTGGGAACACCGAATCGCACCAGATTCTAGCTCACACATAGTTCTTCGAACATTGTAGGTTTTCGTATCGTGTACTCAAAATATTAAAAAAAATTTTTTCCACTTTGAATGAAAAATTGGTCCGCACAATAATAGTTCTATCTAAATACACACACATACAAAAAAGTACTAATAGTACTAAATCACGTAAGTTGTGCTTATATACAACAACCTTTCATTACACTCACTTTGAGGGTTATGTCAAACTGAAGAGTAGAGAATAATATAGAGGTGTGCTTGAAGGTGTTAAAATATTAACAGTCTTACGCTATACCCAGGCTACAAGGTCGTATTAATGGTTCTGATCATCGGTGTTTTGGGCGGAATTCGGTCTTCTCTGCGTTCGAACTTGAAGATCATTCCGCCCTGTAAGAACTCGGCGCAGATCTTGATAGACCGGATGCAAAAGGCAGTCATTCTGGGTTCAATTAGAATACTTAGGGCACACGAACCTGAAGCTACTTACCGACCGTTGGGGAGGAGTAGCTTCGGTTAACCACCTTTTAGGTTTTCCTGGCGCGACTGCTGCGATGTCGTCGGAGCTCGCAGCAGCCCCGACCAGGTTTCAATGTAAAAAAAATATTTATATATAACTACTGGGAATAGAAATGTGGAAAAAAAAATTCATTATCAAAGTGGACATGAGAAAATCCTGAAAATTATTTTATGTTCCGCATTTTACCGCAAGGGGGCGCAATTGAAAATTAAATATTAAAATTCCAAATTTCTCCAGAAATTCTCATATTGAGGTATAATTTTGTTAACATCATTAGGAAAGTTAGACAATTCTGCATCATTTTGATCTAAAGCTCATCGGCGCACCGACCTTGTTAAGAGTGGGGGAGACTACTGAAAGTGTAATCAATTAAATCGATGTAGTTTCTAAACGACTCATTTGATTTTATTAAGCTTGATCTCGTATGGAGGAGAAGGTACGTACCTTCAACTGTCGTATCTATTGCAATACGATAGTTCCTAATAAAATTGCCAGAGGGCGTAGTTTGTAATAATACCAGTTTTCTTCATGTTATCCCAAAAACTTGAATCATACGGTATAACTATGACATGATAGTCGGAAATAAGAATAAATTTGCAAGAAAAAGCTGGTAACCGCACATCGATATCTCCTTTAGTTTCAAAGTTATAGTAAAAAATGTACGTTCGTGACACATGAACCTATTACCTCTAACTGAATTTTATCAGAAGGATTATGGGGGAATTGTTTTCACTATTGAATTTTCCATATGATATAGGCAAATATCCACAGTTTCAACTCTCGAGTGGATTCTTCGTTCGGTTAGTAAGGCACATGTGGAATTGGAGACGTTGAACTAGCCATATTCCATTATTGCACAGGAGTCCATGCATTGAATCAAAAGAACTTGTCAAGTGAGCTCTTGGGTTTGTTCTGTTGACAGATAAATTCCGATGGATGAAATCTAACATTGTTTATCATGATTTATTATACTTAACTCTCTGAAAATGCCTTCCACAAATGAAGAAGCTTACGATATGTTGGCAGTATTCTTCCAGTGCTTTGAAAATGCAACATTAGCATCCCGGCAATATGCGCAACAGTATCCGAATAGGAAGCACTGAGTATTAGGAAAATTTCGAATGCATCCCTACTATATTGAACTTCTTCAAGCCCTAAATACGATTTCGACAATCGATTAAATTTTTGTAATTGGCTCAAAAACGTGGCAGCCCAAAATGAACAAATTTCATCAAACATTCTGTGGACCGATGAGGCACCTTTTGTGACTTATCTGTTAACAGAATAAACAGGAGAGCTTACTTGACAAGTTCTTTTGATATAATTTATGGCTTCCTGTGCAATAATGGAGTATGGATAATACAACAGACTCCAATTTCACAAATGCGTTACCAACGCAATAAAGAATCCACTAGTGAGTTAACAGTGTAACATTTGCTTATATTATATGGAAAATGAAATAGTGAAAACAATTTCCACATAATTCTTCTGATAAAATTGAATTAGAGGTAATAGGTTCAAGTGTCAGGAACGTATATTTTTTACTGTTACTTTGAAACTAAAAAAGATATCGATCTGCGGTTTTCAGTTTTTTGTTTGCAAATTTAATTTAATTTCTGATCATCATGTCACTGTTATACCGTATGATACAAGTTTTTGGGATAAAATAAAAAAAACAGTTATCATTACAAATTAAGCCCTCTAGCAATTTTATTAGCACTATCATATATTAATAGATACGACAATTGAAAGTACGTACTTTCTCTACCATACAAGCTCAAGTTTACAAAATCGAATAAGTCGCTTAGAAACTACATCGATTTAATTGATTATACTTTCAATAGCTTCCCACACTCCTATTAAGGTTGATAGGCCAATGATGCAGAATTGTCTAACCTTTTAACCTTTCCAATGATGTTAACAAAGATATACCTTGATGTGGGAATTTCCGGAGAAATTTGGAATTTTAATATTTAATTTTCAATTGCGCCGCCCCTAACTGATCACTCTGTATATATATATATATATATATATATATATATATATATATATATATATATATATATATATATATATATATATATATATATATATATATGTTTATGCTTTCTTGGTATTTTGGTTCGTATATATACTGAAAATGGAATAAAAATTCTTTTTGACGTTTCGTTAATGTTTATTATCTTTAACAAAATTTTGAATTAGTGTTTCCATGTAATTTAGAAAAGAATAGATGATTTCGATTAATGAAATGCGTCTGCAGCCGACTTGTGTTTTAAGATCCAATTGAAACTGCAGCAAACATTGGATCGGTTGTGTGTGTGTGAAAGAGTAATGTATGTATTATAAAGATGAATAAACGTGAAAAATTGAACCGTAGGCGGGATTCAAACCCACATTACTGGATTTCTAGTCCAGGGTGCTTATCAATTACACCACTTTGGTCCCGTTGGATTTTTTTGTAAATATAATACTCTGAAAGGATAGTATATTATTGATATACATATATATATATATATATATATATATATATATATATATATATATACATATATATAACTTAAGAGATATAGAATTAAATTTTCTGAATTATGAAGATAAGAAAATTTAATTCTATATCTCTTAAGTTACATACACGATAGTGGCCAATTAGGCAAAGAAACTTTAAACTTGTTTATATATATATATATATATATATATATATATATATAGATATGTATATATATATATATATATATATATATATATATATATATATATATATATATATATATATATATATATATATAACTTAAGAGATATAGAATTAAATTTTCTGAATTATGAAGATAACTTAGATAATTTAACTTAGAATTATAAAGATGAATAAACGTAAAAGATTGAACCATAGGCGGGATTCGAACCCACATTTCTGGATTTCTAGTCCAGGGTGTTTACCAATTACACCACTTCGGTCCTATTAGATTTTTATATTTTTGTAAATATAAACCTCTGAAAGGATAGTAGATCATTGATGAACACAATGCGATTCGATGCCCTACCAAGTTATTAGGCAAAGAAACTTTAAACTTGTTTATAATTAACCAGAACAATTCTCAGTCAGTTCTATTGAAATATATAAGAACCAGGGATGCTGTCATTTGAATAAGAACTGTCAAGTAACTGCCAACCATAGCAGTACTAACCTACAATCCTTACTTCAAAAAACGACTGAACTTTAGATGAATATGCGTGAATAGTTGATCTATGGTAGGGCATCGAATCGCATTGTGTTCATCAATGATCTACTATCCTTTCAGAGGTTTATATTTACAAAAATATAAAAATCTAATAGGACCGAAGTGGTGTAATTGGTAAACACCCTGGACTAGAAATCCAGAAATGTGGGTTCGAATCCCGCCTATGGTTCAATCTTTTACGTTTATTCATCTTTATAATCCTAAGTTAAATTATCTAAGTTATCTTCATAATTCAGAAAATTTAATTCTATATCTCTTAAGTTACATACACGATAGTGGCCAATTAGGCAAAGAAACTTTAAACTTGTTTATATATATATATATATATATATATTTCGGAATGTATGTTATGTTTTCTTGGTATGCTGGTTCCTAGATATGACTGAGAATGAATAAAAACTCTTTCTTTGACGTTTCGATAGCAGTTCATTACCTTTATCAAAAATTGTCAATTAGTGTTTCAATGTAATTCAGAAAAGAATGCATGATTCCAATTAATGAAATGCGTTTGCAGCCGATTTGTGTTTTTAAAATTCAATCAAAACTGCAGAAAACATTGGAATGGTTATGTGTAAAAGAGTAATATATGGCTAATTATCAATTTGAAATTGATTGAATCTAGTTAAACATTATTCTAAGATTGACGATTAAGATTTCATTTCTATCATTACCAACTAATCAAGTTCAAGATAATTCTATGGAATTTAATCTCAAAATTGTTACTAATAGTTGAATAATACATTATCTTTATTAGTTTGAATTTTAAATAAACAATGAAAGTGGTATTTCAAAATAAAAGAATTCTGTTAAGTTTGAATTAGATTATTGTGAAGTTTCGAAAGACTGGAATTTATTTTGTCATTTACACGATTGTTTTTTCTAATTTGAATACTTTCTAATAACAAACGTTTGTTGTCATTCGTTTCAATATTCAAATTTTGGTATTGTTGTAGTCAAATGAACGGTTAGTGTCTTCTACATGTTTATTAAGCGCGGTAATATAATAAGATTCTTGACCCAGTATGAATTATATAAAAAAATCTCTGGAATTAGGTCACATTAACACTCTGTTATAAATGTTCGTCTTCACGTACGTTTCGGTCTCACGACCATCATCAGAAGACTTATTTTGTTAAAAAGGGTTTAACTAAAACTAATTAGCACAAGCGTCCAAATCGCACAATCTTCAATCAAAAAGCTCACGCCGTCGAAACGAACAGAACCACGAATAATCGAAAATTGTATCGTTAATATTAAAGTATAGATTTTTTTGTAACAAGCGCGGTGGATGAATTTTTGGTATATTTGTGCCCATTCAATCTTTTTTCGAGGTATTGAGAAGATTGGCTGATGTATACCTTTCCGCAATCTTCGCAATCTATACAAGAGATGGAATAAACAGTATGGGTTATCTTTTTGAAAGGTACGCTACTTCTTAGTTCAGTAAGAAGTATCAATAAAAACATGTCAAACACTACCAGTAGGTATATAGAAAAAGAGTTTATGAACTTCTACTGAATTTGGAGAAATACCGAATTCAAGAAAATTGAAACTCAATAGAAATGTTGAGTACTTAATAGAAACTCACCCATGTTTTGTGACATGCTTTTTGTATAATATTGCTTGTATACTTCATCCAAATTCGAGAGATACCAAATTTGATACTGAGCTTGTCAGCGAGTTGAGAAATGTCCTTCATTGACAAATCATAGAATATTAATCCCCGTTAATAAGCCTAGTAATATAGCTACATAACAAAGTATTGCTCGGGAATCTTAATATTCCACATATGTACAAATTTCAAGTAAAACTAGATAAATTATTTGTATCTGTCGCTCGCTCGCATAAGTTAATTCAAAATCAAATTTCACATGATGATACAATTATCTCCTATCAGGAAGTTGCCTAGCACATTAGGCCAGTCGCCAGAGGAAAAATTGAGGAAAAAAAATTTAAGATGTGAATTTGCAACGCTTTTATACGTATTTCGGTGTGCTGAAAACGGGAAAAATAATCAAAAGATTCGTACGAGTTAGCTTCAAAAGTTACGGTCATTTTTTGCCGCGAAAAAAGATGATTTTCATGTTTTTTGCGTTTAAAAAGGAAACGGTGGCCCAAATGAGAAAATATAAGTCATTTTGAGGTCATGATCTAGAGATATGAGCATAATAGTGTTTTTTTGGGGGAAAACAAATGTTTTTTTTCTCATTCGAATATTGACCAGAAAAATATTCTATTCAAATTGAGAGATGATATTTTATATATACTTTCTACAGTGTTTTGCTTTTTTATCTTTTATTTTGGCTTCACAATCGGCCATTTTCAAAAATCCCTAAAACTGAGATTGCCAGCCGAAAAATGAACTTATCGACAAAAAAAAATCCGCACGTAGATTTCAACAAATGTGATACAAGACATCCTCCAATACTGTTTTTGGGGCTAAAAAAAATATAGGACCACTATGAAAATTTCGGACCTCGGAAAATGTGCAAATTTTGTAGGTTAGAAATTTTTTAGGATGATCAAATTCCAGGTTCTATTGAAGTATTTCACGACGAGTATTCTACGCTGAAAAAACTTTTCTAGGTTGAGTAGAAGTTGAGATATCGATATAAATGTGTTTGGGCCTCCCCAGAACCCAATTTTGGGCCTATCGAAAAAATTCGAAAATCGTTGGAAAGTAGACAAATTTTCTGATCTAAATTCAAAAATAAGACCTCGTAGCTGTCTTCATCTCGAATTTAGAGCGCGTTGACATAAAAAAAAATCACGTGTAAAATAATGCAGCGGCTTAAATTTCTATACCGCTTATTAGTCCAGGCATTTAAGGATGAAAATCGACGATTTTTGTCCGAATTTCCGCGAGGTTTAAATTTGGTCTATTCTTATGTATTTTGACACGCTGAACACGATGGTGTAGATTAAATTTGGATTAACCTTGTGCTCGAAAAACTATGGTGATTTTTTGGACCTGAAAATGGCCATTTTTCGATTTTTTGCGTTTTGAGACAAAACTATGAGTATTATGGAAAAATGTTTCGAACAAAAGTTGTTGGAAAAACTAATTCTCAAGTCGATTCGAAGTTGTGGGCCTAAGATAGGGCCCATTTAATGTGTTTTTTGGCACATTGAAAAATTGAGTATATGTCAAAGAGTTTTCAGTTTTTCATATTTTGTTTTGGTGAAAATATGATATTTTCATTCTTCTTTTATTTGATTTTTAGTATTTTGACCTATCTCATTTTTTGGAGTCACAATCGGCCATTTTTAAAAATCCGTATTCTACGAATTTCATACGAAATACTGATGTTATCAATCTAAAGCCAAAATTATTCGAAAGACTTCATCATTTTGCATATAATATCCAAAATTCAAGCATTTTGCTCCGGAGACATAACTTAAGCGCCATTTTGAAAATTTTGGACCAACGAAAAATCCAAACTTTTTAAGGTTAGACATTTTTTACGGAACCCAAATTATAGATTTTATTAGAGGTTTTTAAGTCTAAGCAGATTGATTTGGGTCGAATAGAAATGAAGCTATCCTAATGAATGTGTTTGGGCCTCCAAAGGACCCAATCTTGGGCCTATAGACAAAAACCTTGAATCAAATTACAGAGAAATACTTCGGCTATTTCAGTTTGGAACAGCGTACGGAGATTCGTTCACAATTCCAAGTTATAACAAATTTCATCATAAAAATTTAGCGCGGAATTTCATGTAGCTGCAATAAGCGAGGGTCGGTACAATAGATTCCGCGCGCGAAATTACAGTTTATAAATATTTTAACATGCACCTGAACGCTTATAATCGTTTTTTGTGAATGTGTGAGTATATGTAGACGTGTGAACGTGTATATGTGACCGTGACATGATCTTTTTATAGGGTGTTACGTAACAAATTTCAATATTAAGCAAAATTTTAAAATTTATATTTTTTTTTACATTTCATATTCATTGAAAAATTATCTATTTGTCTGATTATTTAAAATCTACGTTTTATATTTTTTCCATTATTCATAACATAATATAATATTATAATATAATTTAATCTAATAACTATCATAACATACATAATATTGCTTATTGGAAAAATAAAATGGCAATAAATGCAAGTGTACAGATTCGCATTATAGATACGTCTAATACCCATTATTTCATATAATAAACACATTTACTTTTATCTCAATCTTTTTTTACCAAAAATTTCTGTAATTACGCCATCAGTCGTACAGTCTGAAGTGCACCACGTATCGATGATGTTATCTTCGTTATCACAGTCATCATATATTGTTAAAGATGTGATATGATCATTATTGATATACGGATCATCGCGATCCGCTTCATTATCTGAGTTTGATAGTATTTGATCGTTGCTTCGTTGCAAGTGTCATTGATGACATCATCGGTATCGTCATCATCTTCATCATCGTGTTCATTTCCATCAATACACATCAAAATCATCATCATCTAATATACTGATTTCTGACTCGGAGCAATTAGAACAATCTTTACCTGCACAATGCTTACATAATGAGCTACAAGGTAATCCTAATTTATTAGGATAGCTTCATTTCTATTCGACCCAAATCAATCTGCTTAGACTTAAAATACTCGCTATCAAAACCTCTAATAGAACCTAGAATGTGGATTCCGTAAAAAATTTCTAACCTCAAAAAGTTTGGATTTTTCGTTGATCCAAAATTTTCAAAATGGCGCTAAAGCTATGTCTTCGGAGCAAAATGCTTGAATTTTGGATATTATATGCAAAATGATGAAGTCTTTCGAATAATTTCAGCTTTAGATTGATAACATCAGTATTTCGTATGAAATTCGTAAAATACGGATTTTTCCAAATGGCCGATTGTGACTCCAAAAAATGAGATAGGTCAAAATACTAAAAATCGAATAAAGGAAGAATGAAAATATCATATTTTCACCACAACCAAATATGAAAAACTGAAAACTCTTTGACATATACTCAATTTTTCAATGTGCCAAAAAACACATTAAATGGGCCCTATCTCAGGCCCACAACTTTGAATCGACACGGGACTAAATTCAAAAGTTGCGTATTAGTTTTTCCAACAACTTTTGTTCGAAACATTTTTCCATAAAACTCATAGTTTTGTCTCAAAACGCTAAAACTTGGGAAATGGCCATTTTCAGGTCCAAAAAATGACCATAGTTTTTCAAGCACAAGGTTAATCCAAATTTAATCTACACCATCGTGTTCAGCGTGTCAAAATACATGAGAATAGATCAAATATAGACCTCGCGGAAATTCGAACAAAAATCGTCGATTTTCATCCTTAAATGCCTGGACTAATAAGCGGTATAGAAATTTAAGCCGCTGCATTATTTTACACGTGATTTTTTTTATGTCAACGCGCTCTAAATTCGAGATGAAGATAGCTACGAGGTCTTATTTTTGAACTTAGATCAGAAAATTTGTCTACTTTCCAACGATTTCCGAATTTTTTCTATAGGCCCAAAATTGGGTTCTGCGAAGGCCCAAACACATTTATATCGATATCTCAACTTCTACTTAACCTAGAAAAGTTTTTTAGCGTAGTATACTCGTCGTGAAATACTTCAATAGAACCTGAAATTTGATCATCCTAAAAAATTTCTAACCTACAAAATTTGCACATTTTCCGAGGTCCGAGAATTTCAAAGTTGTCCTACATTTTTTTCAAGCTTCAAAAACAGTATTGAAGGATGTTTTGTATCACATTTGTTGAAATCTACGTGTGGATTTTTTTTGTCGATAAGTCCATTTTTCGGCTGGCAATCTCAGTCTCAGGGATTTTTGAAAATGGCCGATTGTGAAGTCAAAATGAAAGATGAAAAAAAGAACGAAACATTGTAGAAAGAATATAAAAAATGCCATCTCTCAATTTGAATAGAATATTTTTTTGGTCAATATTCGAATGAGAAAAAAAACATTTGTTTTCCCCCAAAAAAACACTATTATGCTCATATCTCGAGATCATAACCTCAAAATGACTTATATTCTGGCTGAAACGATGCGTTTCCACTTATCGTATAATTTGTCTTACGGCATGTTTTTCCATTTGAGCCACCGTTTTCTTTTTAAACGCAAAAAACATAAAAATCGTCTTTTTTTGCGCCAAAAAATGGCCGTAACTTTTGAAGCTAACTCTTAGGAGTTTTTTGATTATTTTTCCCGTTTTCAGCGCATCAAAATACATATTGAAACATACAAAATGTCCACCTTCATTTTTCAAGCGATATGCGCTGGATTTCGTTCCTCTAGCGACTGTACTACATAGCTATCTGCTAAATAAGTATATATTCTAATAAGTAGTGTAGCTTAGCGTTGCAAGCAAATAAACAATGGTATCTTGATAAGAAATGAAAATAGGGATATGAGGTTTGCGTCCAATTTTTTTTTTACTCTCTGGATTATAATGGGTTCCTCCCATTGCTTAAGCAGTCATAACTAGTGAAATCCAACATCTGCTATTTTATGAATCGAGATTTTGCCTAATTGCATGGTGACCGTGTTTAATGTCTGTACAGTAGAGGCTAATCAACCAATTCTGATGAATTCATGCATTAATAAATTTAATAACAATTTTACTGAATATATGAGTTTTCGAATCATATAAGGTGGTTATCTCAACTATGTTTCTTTTTCATGCATTAAAAATGCAGTCTTCAAAAGGTTAAAATATTTTCAGTCACCATAAGAACTGCCAATTATGAAGCCATTGATATCAAGGAAGAGATATCAGCCAAGTCAACATATATTTTTACCTTGTATTGTTCAATTGTTGGGGGGATATTTTCCGTTTATATTATTACCTACTACATTCACTTCTTCACTCTGTCGCCATTCCTATTGGTCGAATGAATTCGAAATCATTCTGTAGTGGTGAAGATAGGCACTGCATTTCAAGTGGTATTTTTGACATCCATCTTCAGTTTTTCAAATTGAATTATAGTATTTGATTGAGCCAAAATGACAACAGTGTATTTCTGGTTATAAATATATATCACTAGTATATATTTAATTTACAGAAGTGTCACAAATTATCATTGTAACATTCAAGTGTTGTCATCGATGTGACGCCACAGTCTATTTTAAGTGTTCACTTTGTTGAAAGTTTGATGTTTTATGTCACAGCCGGTGTGAGTATAAAACAAGGTTATATTGAAGAATAATGAAATATAGAGTTGTAATAGTATATTAAACAAGTTTAGAAAAGCAAAGTTTTACTAAACGAATATAGCTATTGAGTACGAACGAGAACAGCGAGCGAGTAACTCGAAAGCTATGAGTTCAGTGAAATTTCTTTCTTATGAGGCTTGTTTACACTATTTTCCCTCATTTTGTCTCAATAATTGTAAGCAAATAATCATGACTTGCAATACAAAGTTAGAAATTTACAAAATTTCATAGTAGGTATCTGTGTAGGTTTCCATAATCTAGTAACCTGACATGGCTTTGTTTATATACGTAACAAGTTTCATTTTTGTGAGTCGAATTGAGTTTAAGTTAGATATCAATTGGAGAAATGAGTCTTGTTACTCAGCACAATTTAGAAATTTGTTCTGAAGACATTTTGAATCTGCTCGAGAAGCGTCTTCGAGCTTACTTCCTTTAAAATCCAAAGAAAAATACGAGAAGGTGTATGATATATTTTGTATTTGAAAGTTGAAAGTGTAACGCTATATTTTTATTTGAGGAGGTAAGCTATGTTTTATACACATTTTAGTGTTCTCCATACAATGTCTTTTATTATTTTAGGCAAAAGCTCTTAAGGCATCGAATTTATGGTGTACATATTTCATCTTGAAAAGTACTATACAAATAAACGAAAATGTGGATACAATAAAAGAAGCTACTTGCCTTTTTAAAACGTCAAAATGACACATACGAAGCAAAGGAATCAAAAGTTATTCGATATATTTGGTTTAAATGGGGCATATCGGCTTGCAGAATAGTGCAGCTTAACAGTAAAAGATATAGAAGATACGGGGAAAATTTTGGTTATAACTTTACAGTAGTAGTACAGTAGTATTCACTAGTGAAACAAAATTGATTTTTCATTTACTGTAATCATTCCAAATAAGAAACAGGTCATTTGAAAAAATCAAGAGGCCTCGTCGACTATTATCCAGTTTTATCCAAAACGACTCGAGGGGTTTCCGAAAAACTGGCGGATACTGAACAGTTGATGAAATGTGCACGGTTCGTCCATTCCAGAAATCGAAAAAAGATCAAAACTGACAGATTGTGTCCCAAATCGTAATTGAAGTCAGCAAAATTGCCTCGTCGGACACTATAGCTTTCTAGTCTAAATCAGTAACATCTGTTATTATAGGGATCGACGCCATTCCGCGAGAGTAACAGCTGAACCTAACCTGTAAAATGGGTTTGATATACAAAAACTCATTCAGGTTATGGAATACAGTAATAGCCAATCAATAAAGCATGATCTAAGATTGGATGTTGATCATCATCAAAACATGATTGAGACAATGAGAAGAACTATACTTACTATACGCAATTATGATCATAACCCAAACACAATATCAGCAGATATTACAATAGGAATTGCTTCAGTTCAAACCAATTCAAACCATCCCCAACTCACAATCGTTTATAATAATTGTATTTTCACTTTCGGACGAGTCAATTGTATGTTTCATTTCTTTGTAATATTTTCTTGTAAAGGTTTACTTGTTAGGTTCCACATGGTTTTGACCGTAGCTTCTTTAAGCTATGTGCAAACTTTCTTCTCATCTTCAAGGACCGATCCTTTAAAATCGACGCAAATTTTTTCACCGTCCGATTTCCATCTAATTGATACATTCTAACATTGCAAAAGTCCGTTGATGCTCTCCATACAAATTTTCAACTGTGAACCGTATTTTTTGGTATATTTGATTCGATAATTCCATTAATCTTCTCGTCAGTTTTACAAACCAAATCGGGACATTATGAAATCATTGAATATTTCAAACGTGAAAATCTCTCTATCACGTTGCAATGGATACATTTTGATTTATTTCCTTCAAAATGTATCCATAGCAACGTAATAGAGCAAAAACAGCTCATGGCATCAGTTTTCAGTATAATGTTGTTCTGATTAGTCGTGTTCAATCAGATGACCTCAAATTGACAAATTTCATCGGATTACTACTTGAGCAAAGAATTTTCGAAAGAATAGGTCGAAATTCCTTTAATTACCGAATTCCACACGTCACAGACACACGAGATTTCCTTATTATTAGGCACCCAGCAACAATCTCAACACGGGCGTATTGGTGATTACTCGAATTATACCAATAAGCTACTCTTCACACCTTACACCGCCGAGTTACCGACCTTAGATCGCATATTGTCACGGCAGTTTTTAATTCTAAAGACCGCCGTGATATTGTAGACATGCCATTTGCAAATGCAATATAATAGATTATTTTTTGACGTTTCTTAAAACCAATGAAATGCTTCTAAATTTATCGCAAGGGTGAATTTCAACCAATTATGTCATTATTATAGTGGGAACAAATCTCTTGTAATTATTCTCGGGAATAATCACTTTAGCTTTTGTGTGCTTAGCAAGTGTCAGATAGTTGTCAAAATAATTATGTAATGTGTCAACGCGTTATATAAATTTAGTGCAAATCATCGGTTTAGTACCTTTCCTGATGCAGAAATAACATAAAATATTTCAGAAACTACTTCGAAAAACACTACTTCGAAAAACACACCATAGAAATGAATTATATTCTGGATCAATCTACTACAACAGCTACTCTGGCATTGATTTTAAAAGATTGGGCTTATAACATGAAAAGAAAGAACGGAAATGATTATAAGAAGCAGTAATCAAAAACTAGGGTTAAGAATGTTGTGATATATTTTTATGTACAAATTTGTGAATCAAAAAATAATCTAGTCAAATATAACTCGCGAGTGAGAATAAATTAGAAAATAATTTGACAGATTTTGTTCAAACTTGTTGCCATTTGGAAATAGCCACTCGAGCCCTGCCTATTGCCTGGCAACAAGTTTTCAAAAAATCTGTAAAATTATTTTCAATTTATTCTCACTCTCTTGTTACATTATTACTCAGAATATTTTGTATTCCTGGCGTAAGATCTTCAATCATAGTTTATAGCGTACACCAGATACTTTGCGTTAATTACACTCCACCAGCGTTCCATGGCAGGTCGTTTTGAGCATTGGGTTGCAAGCATAGACGTGTTATGCAGATGGTAGGAGTAGAATTTATTTGAAATCGATGCGATAGACAGAGGCTTTTCGCTAAAATGTTTTAATAATTTTCGAAAATGAGTTTGAATAATTAAGCAGTTTTTTTAAAGGATTCGAAGTTCTTGAAGTTCAAACGTGGTCGATCCTCGCAATGGGGTTAAAAGGAGAATTTAATGTTGATAATATCAACGATGGAGTGCACCAAACTGACTGTTATTAGTGCGGATATTAGCAAAAGGATGCGTCCTTTCAACTGAGTTACAACAACACAATTGATACGTTCTTGCAGTATTTTTCATAGAAAGGTCTTTTATTACATGTAATAAAAAAGTTATTATCATTCGGTAATAGTACAAATAACACTGTGAAGATCGTACAAAATCGGAGAGATCGTCTCTATAGAAAGTGTTCTTTTCTTGGGAATACATATTGACTAGACTGGGAGAAACATGCTGCTTCAAATATACCTATTTTGTTATAATTATGCACTTTCATCCTACCATGATTTATATTCAATCGAGAATCAAATAGGGCATCATCTTCTGGGATAATTCGTGTCATGTATGAAGTATTATGGACTTAGAAAAACGTAGTATATGCAGTGTATTCGAATAGAACAAAAGGAAAGTTTCAAGAGAATTTATTCATCAAAAATAATATCTTAACATTTATCGAATTGAATACAGGGTGTTTGAACTACGGCAGTTTCCTCCCATAACATTATGCATCTTTGCAATTTTCAATAATATTCGGATACTTTTGGATCCCTCATTTAATTCCATATCGACCTGTAAAAACATGCGTTTAAAACGTAAAGTTTTCGAGTTTCGAGAGTTTTGAGTGTTTTTGTAGAAAACTTTGTTCGTGGTGCTCTAAATATAATCACGCAAATGGATGGGGGCATGGAGGACCAGTAAATTGGCCTACAAGGTTTCCAGATCTGACAAGTTATGACTCTTTTCATGGGGAGTTTTAAGAAGCAAAGCTTATGATAGACCAGCAGCTACCACGGAAGGTATACGCCAACCAGCCCTTTCTTCTGATGCCATATGATTTCCATGTCGAAATTTTGAATTCACTGTTTTTACATTAAATAAGAGCTTGATTAACTTAGACTTTGCCAAAAAATGTAATAATGGGGTATTTTCTCAGATATGTTCAAACATTATAATAGAGAAGGTGCATTCACTATGATTCGGGATATTTGGGTCCATTGTGTAGATTTCCAGAATTGATGATGAGTAACATCTTATAAGATGTAAACAATCCTATTAAAATCAAAGTTGAATATTGAAAAATAAAGAAGAAAGTATGAAGCTGAACAACCTCACGGATTTTGTTCAAAATACATTTCAGATGATAAGTTTTTCATTTTGCGTACATAGGGATGAGATGGTCTGGTGATAGCATTATCATCCCTTCTTGCGACATTTTGGGAATAACATCGGAAAGTTGAGATGATACTTTGAGGGAGTGAAACTATAAAAACTGTAATAATTTGTATTACATATTATGAGAAAGCGTCAATACAGGTGAAATGGCAGCGACTTCCAATGGATAACTGAAAACTACATATTGAATATGTCAATCAGGCGTAGTTGAATGAGGTGAATATTTCGATAAAGGTGGAAACTAATGGTCATAAATAGAAAAGCCTGTTAGTAGGCACGGTGGAAACGTGATCAATCATTATGAGCCGAATAACCAACACCACACTAGTTTCATTTCAAAGAAATAATATCCGGTTTCTTAAATTAGACGTTGTTTATGTTTACAATCGAATGAGTTCGCTTTGAGGATTAAAACTCACCTCTCAAATAAATCAGTAGGACTCCTTATCATTTGAAGCACTATTCATCCTCTCATCTATCACGAATATATAAAGGAGTGTAATCAATCACCCCTTTCCAAGATGAAGATTTCGAAGTGATAAATAATATGCGGTTCAAATCTTATATTAACGGGATATTAGCAATTACGCCGAGGTTGATAAACGTACGCTTTGACATCCTGAAAATGAAATAACGAGGCAAATAAGTGATGGCGCTCAAATCTCACTGGATTAACGTCATTCACTTACTTATATGATTTAACGACCCAAGTATAACATTTACGAGATGAGAATTTATCGTAGGAATTGTAATTGATACTGTAATGTTATTGCAGATTTAAATAACTTTATAACACAATTAAATGATGTTGGAATATATCTATGGATAATAACTGTTCTATCTTGAGTACATTTGGATCTACCCCAAAAGAAGTAGTTCTTCAATTTAAGTTTCAAAATTAGCTGGGCGAATTAGCGTCATATTGCCCTAGAGAACATCGTAGTTTCCACTAATTGATTTTCGTCTATCGAATAATTTCAACACGAAATGTGTTTGTATTCACTATGCATTCATTGAATATGTTGCATTCCACGTCATAATGAAGATTATCAGTTATGACATTCAGTTAGTTTTTCACAAATAATTCGCTAGCAATCAATCATTCAAACGTTATTTGGAAGCTATTTATTATAGATAAGAAATAATCACCCTCATCAACTAAAAATACTATTAAATTACTGATGACCTTTCGGCTACCAAGTAGCCATCATGAGAGTAAACTAAACTAGTTTACTTCCTCTGATGACGGATACTTGGTAGCCGAAAGGTCACTAGAACTTTGATAGTATTTTTAGAGGATGAGGGTGATTATTCCTTATCTATAGTGTTATAGTGTATGCACATTGTGAACTGTTTTATAGCTTATAAGCTAATTATTCTATATTTATTTTTGAAGCATGGGGAAAATATATATCATTATTTCGACTTGGAGTGAGATAACATTTAATTTCCAATATATATCTCAAAATTTCCATGAGTAATTGGTTACGCTATTAATTATTGGAAATATCAAGGGCGGGGTGTGAATACTATGCTATACCCATCACAAAATGCACTCTCGTTCAACTGAATATCAAGCTGCATATCAAATTTGGGATGAGTAAATAAATAATATTAATAATAAAGATTCTTGACCCAGTATGAATTATATATAAAAATTCTCGGGAAATAGGTCACAAGACTTATTACTTCAATAACCCGATTACTTAGAACTAATTGTATTAACGCAAAGCGTCATTACCGCACAAATTTCGTTTAAATGCCAACGTCGCCGAAACGAACAAGAACATGAAATCGGTTTTGAGAAAATCTTATTTTTTTAAAACCGGCCAGAAATGAGTACTTTCCGGTTAATTTTTAGGTCAGAAAATCTCATTTTGTCGGACCGAGCCAGAAAATTATTGTGATAGTCTGGTAAAAGCTTTAACCGGACTCATTTTTATTCACTTTCCGGACTATCTTTAATGAAAAAAATAATAAAATAGTTAGTCTAAGATAGCGGTCAATTGATTTCTATAGTAACCGAGTTTTGTATTATTTAAAACTATAAAATAACTTGACATATTTTGACGTTTAGTTGAAAACGTGACATTTATTATAAAATGGATAGCTAACGGAGGTGCTGACATCATAAACTTAAAATAAGATTGATATAGCTAACAAAATTCAAAAAGCAGGTAACACAGAAATTGTCTCAAAAACTCAGTATAATGTGAGCAGTTAAAAAAATCTCACGTCAACGAATAATTTTGAAATACCGTGCTTACAGATAAGTTATGCTAATAATTGTACGTTTAATATAACTATTCAAAAATAATGTTTATATTTGTAAACCAAAAATTAACGATTGTTAAAAAAAATTGTTAAAATTAGTTAATAAAGAGTTCTTGTTATAAAAATGTAAACTGAATAATATGAGGTTTATGGTACAACAATGCCCGTTTTAAAAAAATATTGTACGTAATACGTCCCAAAAGTGCTTTTACTGGACTCGCAGGCTTGCAGGACTCGCCTGCGGCCCGCCCTGAAATTTGCCCACTCGTCCAGTAAAAGACCACTTTCGGGACTTGTTACGTAAACTACTATTAAACGTTAGAACAAGTAACAAAACCAAAAAATTGATTTTTCTCAAAAACGTTCAATTTTAGAGCTTATAACTAGGAGTACCTTTTTTGTGTAGAAAACATTGGCGGTTCAAATGATTGTCTCAAAACCGTACTTTTTCCAGTGGCGTAGAAGTTGGGGAGAAAAACACCAACTACCCCTTCAAAATCTTTACCAATTATGACTAAAAAAGAAACTTTTTATAGCACAGAACATAGTTTATTATGAGTATAAAATGCTTACAAAAGCTGTTCTCTGTACGATAAACGGTTCCAGAGATATTGGCAAAAAACGAAATTTTTTGTTCAATTTCAACACCCTGTATCTCAAAAACTAAGCGTCTGTGCATATACGTTAATAGGAACTTTTTTCCTAAAAATCAAATTTTCTATCGACTGTTGAAGTTCTGCTACTAAAACCTGGGACACCCTGTATGTTGTTTTTATGAAAACAGATAAACATAGTTTTTTACACACCCTCATGTATAATTTTGTTCTTCACAAACTGTGAGTTTCGAATTGTTCTTGTAAATATACAGAATGATACTATAGGGTGTTCAACCTACGGCAATTTATTCCATAATTCGCTTATTACAAATTTGAAATTTTTTTCAATAGCATCGAATCGTGTACGAAACATACTTTGGCCTGGTCTTGATTCAATTCTGGGTATCATACATGGGTCTACAACGTAATGTTCTCGAGTTATTTAACTGTTATTAAAAATACCACGATTGCAGTGCTCTGGATATAGCCACGCAGTACTAAACCATGGTAGTCAGAAAAATGTGGCTTCGGTAGCTCGTTCATTTTCACTACCGCTTAAATGTGTATAAACTTGAATCGTAAATACTGTAACCTATATTCGACAATTTTCGAAGATAAATAACTTTTTTTTCCAATTGGAATAACCCTTATTAATTCCTGCTGTCAAATATTGAATTGAAAAATTGTTAAAAGCACCTGACAGGCTTATTATATTAGCGTCGAATTCGCTCTCGTTCTCGTTAAGCGTGTAAAAACTATATTTTAATGTTTCTGATACAAGAAGCATTGGTTGATATGCTTTTCATTCTTATGAGATGCTAATTCTCACAAAAAAGGATCTATTAATCGCCTTAATTATTATTATCACGACTAGAAAACTCCAGTCCAATTCCAGGGAAATCACAGCAAATATAGTGAAAAGTGTTGACAGGAATTTTAGGACCCTACGTCGTAGTGCCATTATTTGAACTTTTCGCAGAACAATACGTTGTGTGACATTCTTTTTGTTATCTTTCTACAGATAGGGATGCAACATGACGTCACAATGCCGTTGATGTTCGAATTTTTTTAAATGAAACTCCCCAGATGATTGGGTCTTCATATCTTACAATTTGTGACTTCTTTTTACGAGAATTTATAAGAAGCAACATGTATGATAGACCAGTAACTACCGTGGAAGATATGTCCCAACCAGTCCATTTAAAAAACGTATTCGGTTGTCTATTGACAAAAAAGTTAGAACTATTCGAGCAATGAATGTAAATAATACACTTATTTTATTTCATGTTTTCTTTTTTTTTTGTTTTCGAATTAAGTTTGTATTACATTTTGTTTTCTTGATAAAGGGATCTTTCATTTTTTAAACATGAAGTATTTGTTGGTGGCCAGATTATTACCGAAATAAAAAGAAAATGAATAAAAATACCATTTATCTCTTGAGATTATGTACCCACCTTGAAGATGGACGATGCTTTTAAAAATTAATCCGAAACCTACTTTATGCCCGGGGCAGAATCTTGAGAAATAATCAAATTTTACTCGAAAACTAACAGAGATAAATAGGGGATATGGGTCTATTAGAGAAAAGAGTTATTTGTGTTTGACAATTGTCCAATGTAGTTAAAAGTATTTACAACTCAGAGGTTCATACAAATTTGAGTGGTAATGAAAATAATAGGACGATTGGTAGCAAAACGAGTGGATGCAATCTCTTGTAGAAAGTGAGTTTCATCTTGGAGGTCAAGTCAAGTCAAAATTTCATCAAAATCGGGAATACGCTCAGACATTCGCTTACCTTCTCACCCCATTTGGCGGCAGAGAGACGCCGATCTCTCAAATGGGTAGTGAAAAACAGAGTGACGCTGCTCCTTGTGTGATTATACGATTATGAGTAGTACTCTATTACTATTCAAAAAAGGGAAATTATAAATGTAGAAAAAGAAAATGAAGATGGTGGATGGTTGGGCTTAACATGTCATCCTCACCAGTCATCGCCTTTAGCCTTCACCTCATTTAGGAATTGAAGTTTTAATAATAATAATAATGAATTCCTCTGAATAACAGGTTCGTTTCCATATAATTGTAAGAATTCTGAAGTAAATTTATTGGTACACTTCTCTAATCGACTATTCATTTAGTAGTTTACAAAGTGGTAATAATACCAAAGAAATAATGACAGTGTACCTACCCCGGCATTGGTATATCCTCAACCAGGGGCGACTGGTAACAAATGGATATGCGTAGGCTAAAATTTTGGAATTTTCAAGGTCAAACACCCTTAAATTAGAAATGGATAATCCGAGGAGGAAAAATGTCTCCTACGGTAATAGGTTTCGTTGATGATTAGTGTCGAACTTGTGTTCCGCAAATGCAATCTACTGTTATCACGAAGCCTTGTACAGCGCTCATATTCTTCCACACGAGTAGCCACTGTTCGACCTGTTTCACCAATGTAGACTTCACCGCAAGAACAAGGAATGCTATAAACATCTTCTGAGTGAAGAGGAGGGAGGGGATCTTTGATGGGTTTCTAAAACTGAGATAATTTTGAAAGTGTGGAAAACCGAGTGGAAATATTATGTTTTTTGAGGATTTTGAAAATTCGATCTGTTATATTCTCAATATATGGAAGTGGATGAAGCAGGCGGGGGGGGGGGCGGTTTGTGGCTCAGGTCGATTTGAAATTTCAGGCGAAGTGTATTTCTTTATGGCTTTTTGGATGTTGTAATGGGATAAATTGTTTGATAATGAGACAGATGAAAGATGTTTCAATTCTGATTTCAAGGATTGAGGTTGAGATAAGTTGACAGCTCTGCGGATCAAGGATTTTACGACAGATTGCGTTCTGGCAGGATGGTGGTGGGAAAGACCATTGAGGTGTCTACCGGTGTGAGTGGGTTTTCGATACACAGAATGTCCTAAAGTACCGTCAGTCTGTCGACTCACCAATACATCTAGGGAAGGGAGTGAACCTTGCGATTCGACTTCCATGGTGGAAAGGATATTGGGATGAAATGAATTTAAATTCTCGGGGAAGGTAACAAGCTTTTCGCGACCATGTTGCCAAATAACAAATGTGTCGTCGACATATCTAAACCAACATTTCGACTTGAGAACAGATGAGTCAGTAGCATCTTGTTCGAAAGTTGCCATGAAGATATTAGCTATGATCGAAGAAAGCGGGGAACCCCGGGCAGTTCATGAGGACTGCTCGTAATACATGCCATCGTACAGAAAATATCTGAAGGATAGACAAAAATTAATTAACGGTAGTGAGTCCATTGAAATGTTTTTGGCAGGCAACAATTGAGAAATTATGGGAAGCGTGTCTGGAATAGGAACATAGGTAAAAAGTGATTCGAGGTCGAAGCTGACGAGCAAATCGCCATTGTCAACAATTAGCGTTTGAAGTTTTTAAACGAGATGAAAGGAATTTAGGATAAAACTGTTGGAATTACCTACAAGATGTTTGAGAATAGATGACAGATATCGAAAGAGTTTATAAGTAGGGGATCCGATAGTACTGACAATTGGTATCAGAGGAACTGAGGATTTTTGAATTTTAGGCAGACCATAAAAACGGGGACATTTTGAACAATGGGAAATAAGAATTTTGTTATCTGGATCAGGAAGGGAAGGATGACGGATAATTTGTGAAACTGAACGTTCTATAGAGGGTGTGTCAGCACTATCGTATCCCCTACTTCTTATATACTGTCTCGATATCTGTTATCTATTGTCAATCTTCTTGTAGGTAATTGCAACAGTTTTATTCTGAATTCCTTTCATTTCGTTGGAAAACTTCAAACGCTGAAAGTTGATCCAGGCAATTTGCTCGTCAGCTTCGACGTCAAATCACTCTTTACCAATGTTCCCATTGATTTTTGACTATCCTCCACATATCTTCTGTACGATGACAAGTTTGTTACGAGCAGTCTTCGGGAGCTGTCATGGGTTCCCCACTTTCTCCGATCATAGCTAAATCTTCATGGAAACTTTTGAACAAGATGCTATCGACTCATCTGTTCTCAAGCCGAAATATTGGTTTAGATATGTCGACGATACATTTGTTGTTTGGCAACATGTTCGCGAAAAGCTTGTTACTTTCCTCTATCATTTGCTTTCATTACATCTCAATATCCTTTTCACCATGGAAGTCGAATCGCAAGGTACACTCCCTTTTCTAGATGTATTGGTTAGTCGACAGACTGACGGTACTTTAGGACATTCTATTTATGGAAAACCCACTCACACCGATAGACACCTCAATGGTCTTTCCCACCATCACCCTGCCCAGCAGCAATCTGTCATAAACTCCTTGGTTCACAGAGCTGTCAACTTATATTAACCTCAATCCTTAAAATCAGAATTAAAACATCAGTCTTATTATCAAACAATTTCTCCTATTACAACATTCAAAAAGCCATAAAGAAATACATTTCGCCTAAAATTTTAAATCGACCTGAGCCATAAACAATCTTCCTCACCCCCCGCCTGCTTTATTCACTGCCTATCTCCCATATAATGAAAATATAACATATCGAATTTCCAAAATCCTTAAAGAACATAATATTTCTACTCGGTTTTCCACACTTCCAAGATTATCTCAGTTTTACAAACATATCTCCTTACTCCCCTTCACTCAAAAGGTGTTTATAGCATTCACTGTTCTTGCGGTAAAGTTTACATTGGTGAAACAGGTCGTACAGTAGCTATTCGTGCGAAAGAACATGAGCGCTGTACAAAGCTTCGTGACACCAGTAGATCTGCACTTGCGGAACACAAGTTTGACACTGACCATCACATCCTTTTCGAAAATACTTAAATCCTAGCCCGAGCCCCAAACTTCTATAAGCGAAAAATCCTTAAAGGTATAGAAATCCTAAGACATTCGAATAATTTAAACCGCGACTCAGGATATTACCTTCCCAACATTTGGAAACTCATCCTCGAAAATTTCACTCCGCACATGATCACACAACGGCAGGGTCAGGTGCCGGAATAAAGACCGTGAACTGTGAAGCGTGAACGATTTTTCCTACAATAAATACGGCTACAGAAACCAGTAGAACCAGTTTCAGTTCAAGCCTCAAGCTTGCCCTGAAGTTGCCACCTGTAATGATTGGCGAAAAGTCGGCTTCAAGTAAAATAAGACAATAAAAATCAAGCAGCTTGGGGTATTATTAGCAGTAGTTCTAGAGATAGTATTGAAACACCCAAGGCAATGAATAAACTAAAAAGAGATGGACTTTCAAAGACGAATCAACAGGAAGTATCTGATTATTTTAACAGTTACTTCGTCAATTTACCTCAAACAGCTAAGCAAGAATCAAACTTTATTCAGATCGATCATCAGGTTGGTGGTGGCTGCGACATTGACAATGATAGATTACTCAACAATTGCCCAGCAATATTTTCTCAGTATAGTATCTGATAATTAAATATTCACCACAATTGTGAATTGGAAAATGTCGAATTCACCAGGTCTCGATAACATGAGTAAGTATGTGTTCGAGTTCGAGGTTCTGCCTATTACTTAAGAAATTGCTTGTTTTAAGAACGGCAAAAGTATACCACTATATTTAAAAGGGGAAGCATTTAGCAAGTTGAAAATTTCCGTCATATCTCCCTGTTATCCAGGTTATTAAGGTGGGTATAAATATGCGAGCCACTTGTGAACCACTTGTGAGCAGTTTGTTGAAATCAATCATTACAACGAACTTCCAACGATCCATGGGGAAACAACATATCTCGAATTATTGGCAGTTATTGTTCAGCCACCGGTGCGATTTTAACGTCATTCTGTCATCATGTCTTCGTATGAAGAATATTGCGTCATGTTGGTGCGGTTGTATCAATGGCTAGTTTGGGCAAAAAGAAGAGGAAACAACAGCGTTCCACACCAGCCTGTATAACGAACGCACGTTCCTGGATGTTTAGTCCATCATGTTTACCAATTACACCACTTTGGTTCCGTCAGTCTTATATTTTTGTAAATATAAACCTCTGAAAGGACAGTAGATCATTGATACACAGTGCCTCATGCCAATAATTCCTCACCAAATGTTCATAATAATTCTTGCGCTAGTTTCCAAACAGATTCAACTGGTGTACATTTACCTGCCATCAATTTACCAAATTCGAGGGACGCAGAATATGGAAATTGGATGGCCTTAATGTTCTAATAAATAACAATACAAGTATACCAGACGTTAAAAAAAGTTAGTAGACGATTTTAATGGACATATTAGAGCTTTAAATAATTCTGGAGAGCCCACTGAACAATGGAGCACATTATTACTCTATCTTTTCACTCAACATTAGATACAGTAAAGCTTCTCAATAGCGGTGACTGAAAATATCATAAAATCTTGGCCGTTTAGAGGAGTGGCCGCTATAAAGGAATATAAACTCGGGGGATTATGTGGAAGAAATAACAACAATCATATGTGTACTATGTATGTACGTACTAATTCATATTTTGTTAACATAATGTGTTAACTGGTATACAAAACCACTTTTAAATAGTTGAACATCACACTTTGAGAGAAAACTGTTCAATGGAAGTCTGTTTCAAATTATTCATTTTGAGTTTTCTTATTTCATTCTCACATTTAATTAAGATTTGGGAAATATCAATGGCTAAATTGCCATTGTTTTTTGTCATAAGCTTCACTCCTATTTTGTACAGATGCACACGAAATCTCTTTGTCTTGGTCAGTTTCACATTCTTCATCAGCTATAGGGTCGGTTTTCGTTTCTTTGTCATTGAATTTCTCAATTATTCCCTGTAAATCAAAATCCGTGTTCTCTGTTAAGAGTTCTGAATCGATTGAGAGATATTTTCTCAGATCTAAATTTCCTGGCATATTATTTGAGAGAGAGGACTGAGTGAAATGTCGTTCTCTTCTGCAAAAGCCTCATCTTCGTTTCCATTAGTCCAGCCTTCTGGAAACATTTTTATAGTCTATGCTGCAACTACCCATACCCATACTACCCATATTTGACAAAACTATGCTTTTTTCTGCTCTTTCATAATTATCTTCTGTATTAGTGAAGGCCAAGGGCCTTCTCATCTAAAATTTTCTATATTTTATCTTTAATTTTTTTGTATTATTTCTAGATTCAGTTGGCAATGAGACGTAGTATTGTGTGGAGTAGTGTTGTTTAGTTGCATCCTCTTCACTGGCTAGAATAATTGATCCAGCTTCGTCACATATTTCAGAAGTAGATCCAGCTGGGACAAGACTATCTTTTTTGAAAATAGTATGTAGTCTTCTAAAACCTTCAATTGGTGAACATTTTTTTTAACATTTTCAAATTCTATTTCTGGGTGGTTTTTCATTTTTTTCTCAAAGTTTTTCAACCAAAAACTCATTATTCCTGTTATCATTCAAGCTTTTTTATTGGATACCCATTCTATTGACAATTATGCTCAATATCAAATCCTTCTGTTTTTGGAAATCGCCGTTTTTGAACTGCATTAGCGCGTCGTTCTTAAAAAAGTTTTTCCAATTCTATTTCATTCTTGAGAATATCATTCACTTGTGTTCTTCGAACACTAGTCCGTCAAATTTCGCGCACCGGTACCATAGTTTTCGCTTTTCTCGATAATTTCAATTTTTTCTGTAAGAAACAAATGTTTACATTCCAGAGACATAATTGCTGTTCTCAGAGGAACATATTGAACTGAATAATTTTTTGGACATAAATTTTAGGTTTTACTGAAGCCTAAAATTCGATTATTTTTCTCGGGAATTCCTACCTACAAACAGAAAGTCAGGCCACCCCCAATTGTTTATTGCTTACAACCATTCTCGGAAACGAGGGTCAGGTCGGTATGGCCGGAATGAGGAATTTTACTGTATAGGCTTTAAAGAGGAAATGAATAGGGAATCGTCGGAATTACACTCAATTGAATTGATACAATTGAAAATTTCATGAAGTTAATATCAGATCGTTATCATTTCCGAGAAACCCCAGAAACAAGTAAAACCCTCATTTTGAAGTTCATACTCATCACAAGAAACAACAATTATTCACAAGTTTCATAAAATTTCGCTTGTTACTATTGCAAGGCCTATCATTAACTTACAGTTGCATAAATTTCGCTTCCAACTAAGACTCGTTACGAAGAAATAAACAAAATAGGTTTATGCATTGTAAAAAGAAACATAACATAACACCCTTCTTCACAATGATACAGCTAACTCTAAAAACAACCCTCACGTAACTATAAATGGACTGGATTCAAATTCGCAAGTCCACGAAGAGAGTGCAAGTATTTCGTCAACAAATTTGAACGTTATGTCGCCACTGTCTACATCTGAAAGTGTGAGGCCGTCAGGACTGGACTCGAAAAATTCAACAATTTCAATGCAGAATAACTAAATACTCGTACAGATCAAGAAACTCATGTAGTATTTATTTATTCTATTTATTTATTTACTTATTTATTTAATTACACTAGCTCAACGGGAAAAACCCCTTGGAGAGCTTAGGAGTACATATAATATGAGTACAGGGTAGTAATCAAAATTAACTAATATACACAGCTTTAAAAATGTCATTAGGGTTACAGTCAAACCGATTATCTTGTAGAATCTACACATTTGGAATACTGGGGGAAATAATAACGTATTTGTTCTATAGAGTGGTAGATAAAATGTTTATGTGGAACGGGTGCGAGCAGATGAAACGTGTGAATTCAGCCGTGATACAATCATTGACTGCAATCGTCCAAGTTTTAGACTGCATAGTACTGAACTCGTCATAAATGATGAACACAAAACTCTTTCATATGCAGGCGCACTAGCAACTTGTACCTTATATAAATAAGGTACAAGTTTTGGCTCTCAAAGGGAAAATCAGTTGTTAACAAAGTCTTGGAACAATGTATGAACTGCTTTCACGTTAAATCTACCAGCATTTCACAAACAATTTTTGATTTACCAGGATGTAGAATTACCTCGTCTTGACCTTTTTCAGTCTATAGCACAGATTACGCCGGTCCATCGAATTCATAAAAGATGGAAGAACTTGAAATCGTAAAATAGGGAAGGCATATTTTGCATTTTTTGGTGCTTTCTCTCTGAAGCAGTATTTGGTGATGAGACAAGCGGAGGTTTTCTCAATACGCTTGGCATTTTGCACCAGCAAGATATATTCATTTTGGTTGTTTACATGAACCAGCAATCAAGTCAGCAGAATTCTATTAGAAACGTATTGTATATGATTAAAATTTAACATACGAAGAGTTAAACACTGTTGTTGCTCAAACAGAATCGGTCCTCAATTATCGACCCATATTCCCACTTTCTCATGAACCAAATGATTTCCTCGCTCTTGCCCTTTACTCATTGGCAAATTACGTATTGCTGCAAATGACCTCAACAAATGCTACAGCACTTTTGGAGTCGTTGGAAGCATGAGTATTTGAAGACTTTGCAGCAGCGAATCAAATGGAAATCAGCGGGTTCCAATGACAAGCTTCAATCAGGCACCTTGGAACTCCTCAAAGACGACAACACGCCGCTGGTAAAGTGACCCCTTGGGCGTATTTTAAGTGTATTTTCAGGACAAGACGGACTCATAACAGTGGTGAATGTGAAAACCGCGATTGGTACATTCAAACGTGCAATCACTAACATTTTCATGTTGCCTTTGAATGATAATTAACAGCTTCAAAGTTGTCCAATGTTACTAAAAGTAAGCAATTTGTTTTGTTTGAAACCTGGAGCTATCAAGGCCAGCAGGATTTTTACGCATATTTTTATGATTTTATTGTATTTTAAAACAAGTAAAATTCGTGCACATCGCACCGTTGTCATGGAAACATATAACAATAGAAATACCAACAAGTACATTATAAAAAGGTGTAATAAATGTTGAATATTTTGAATGGGATTTTCATTGAAACCAGAAATCACTGAGAGTGAGCAAAGCCCCGGAATCAACAGATTCCATGTAAATATGCGAAATATTGACTATTTTCGACATTAGGAATGTGTAAATTCATTTTTGACTTATAAAGTTATGGAAATAAAACTACTAATTTAACTAAATAAGCAATGAATGTCGTATTATTGACTATTGCTTACATATGTTTCAACAAACAGTGTCTGAGCTATGTTATAAACTCATTTATAACTTACCTCAGATGAACATATGAAACAACTTTTGACATAACGTGAAAATAGAGGTTGCCTATTTTCCGCGTAATGATTTCAAGCATATAGAGGCCAAGCAGACCTCAGCATAGGATATCTTTTTATGAAGAACGTCTACGATATATGGGCTTAAGGATGTTCATCAAATTTCAGCAGTCGTGCAGAGGAAATAATAATATAAAAAAAATCATTATCTTTTACAAGAGCAGGAATTTTACACTGTTCCTGATTACTTGGCATCTATGATAACAGATGATTGATACAGTTTTGTTCATTTTCTTTAATTATATTCTCTGCGACGTAGTCTAAAGAGTATATTGGATTTACTCAAGCTATTTTTAAAATCGTTAAGAAAAGTCCTAGAGCAAAAATTCTTACACTATAGTATTTTTAAGCTCTTGCATAGCTTTTATCGCGGGCTTTGAGCGCGGCGACCGAATCAAGAAATTCCGTAACGAAAATAAAACCTAACACCCCCCACTCCGCCTACCACGTAGCTCGGCCGAGCGTTCGCTTAACGTGTGTGTATATGGTACGACTGTACGAAGCTCGCACGGATCGATACGAGCTGCTCCGAAATCGGACGAATACGTAAGCAGCTGTTTGTGAGAAAGTATATAGGTGTATAGGTATCTATCATATCTTTATAATGCCACACTCACCGCATGTGCGCCCCGTAAGTATACATGTAGGTATATATACTGTTGTAGATACTGTTCCAAAATGTGGGGTAGCTATTTACCAAAATAATGATAATGTTACTAATATTATGACTCCGAATATTGAAATAAATATTGCACACGTTAGCGATGTTAATGTTAGGCGCTCATTTGTTGGAGATATTTGTGCGTGCTTATGCAAACTTAGAAATGGCCTACACATAGTCATGGTAGCAATTTACATTTCTCCGAATCCAAAATTGGACGAGGTAGAGCTGAAGAAGGGTCGAAAATACTTGGTACAAGTGGTAATAAATTTCCACTTATCTTGGCTAGCGATTTCAACATCAACTTCGCTGATAAAAAATCAGAGCGGTTGACAACTTTTCTTTCGGAAAAATTGAATTTGACAATGAATAATGATCCACAAGAATCCACAACAAAATATGGGACCACCATTGACGCGGTATTTTCCAGATATTTAGAGGACATCAAGTCTCAAACTTATGTTTCTTATTTCAGTTACCATAAACCTATAGTTTCAACGATAAAAATTTTTGAATAACCTACATGAATTGTAAGATAATAAAGATATTTTAAACGATATTAACTTCTCATTTATTCAATAAAAGAAAAAAAATTGTTTTCTTATCGGTCACCACGCTCAAAAAGTGTAGCTTGAATTAATATCAAAGAAAAAGCTTGAATTAATATCAAAGAAAAAAAAATACTGCATAAATAAAAAATAAATAAATAATTATAATTGCATAAGTTGATAAAAAATGCTATGCAATAGCTTTACCGCGGCAGTCCCCGAGTGCCACACGTTTTTTCGAATATTAAGCAACTTCCGTTGTTCCAAATCCGTCTGTCATATATCATTTTTCCTCTCCTTATTTCCTCTTTCACTTGTCGCACCAATATACGCTATCATTATCTACCTACTTATAGGTATATTTATTTGCATACACATACTCACAATGAATTATTATTATTATTCCCTCCTCTAACTGTCTACTATGCCACAAGAAGAAACCAACCCTTTTGCTGGAATGTTTGCAGCAAATTCAACTTTGGATCCACAAGGGAAGGACCCTCCTAATATTGCTGCCATCGATAGCCAAATGCCTGAAATTGTTTCTCGTCAGCGCACAATTATGCGCGTTCTGTTTGATCTCAATACCAAGAAGGCTATGGGGCCAGACAGAATTCCCATTGTGATTCTGAAAGGATGTGTGCCAGAATTAACAGCAATCAACATCGAGCTTATAAAATACCTAGAGAGCTCCAACATCGTGAACGACCGGCAATATGACTTTCGTCAGCAGAGATCAAAGCAGACCAGCCTGCCTACGTAACACATGTATTGCAAAAGTCTATAAAAATATGGGGTATCTCTAGCTGTACCATTGCATATCGCCAGAGCATTTGACCGAGTCTGGAACTAAGACCTTCTTGGAAAACTTCCGTCTTATAGTTTGTCGCCTCAACTTAGTCGGTGTTCCACACGGATATCTCTTGGCACCAACTTGGTTCGTTTCTTCTATCAACGACCTGTTGGGAGTGATCTCCCGTCCCATCCACAGCTTTGCAAATGATGGTTTATTCCATACCGATTTCTCATCTAGAGCTCCTATATCATCCATGACGAATGAGGAGCGAAACAGATACAGGTCGACGCAATTAATGAAGATCTGGCAACGTGCAGGAAGACGGATCCCACAAATCTTAAAATGATGATTTGGTGACGGTTTTTCAGTTAATTCCGTTACGACCTTGAAATCGCTCAATTCGAATATTTCAAAAACTAAAGGTATTATGTCCTCTATTGGTGAAGGGAGCAGTTAGAAATAAAACTAGATTCCTGTATCTGTTCTTTGCATTATCGATTTTAGTATTAATTGACAATACTTGTCAGCACGGTCAACTTCGATGACATTAGATGTTGGGGAGGAACTGAGGAAGGATGACACTTCCGTCAGACTGCCAGAGTCTTCATCAAGAGTAGTTTGTTTTAAGAGGCTCTCTGTTTTTAGTTTGATTTATCTAAAGCGATCAGCTTCATTTGAGTAGTAAATTATATGATCGAACAAGTAGAGTTTTGTCACTTATTGAATTCCAGTTTATTGTTTGCAAGAGTAATTTATGGTATTATAAAAGTGATCTTCATTATAATATAGATTAATTTTATCGATGATATGGTAATATCGTTGATTGAATGAGTTGAGAAGATACGCAACGCTCGTGCATTTTAGCGTAAACGAAAAGGTGGCCGAGATCTAGATGGCGAGGAACGGTTGAGGTGGCCGAGATTCTCAGTCTGCTAGCGACTGCCGTGAGGTTCAGAGCTCACGCTACGTTCCGTCGTTGATTGAAAGACTCGACTCTTTCAATCAACGGTTCCGTGAATTTTATGTTCACACGCTTATTACGCTTGACTATTGCCGTGCATAATTCCAATCAACGCTATTATAGATTTACTGTGCCTTCATATCAGTTCTAACAAATTAACCCAAAAAATGGAAATTTTGAAAATAATCAAGACTAGAGTCATTTTCAGGTAATTTGAGATCGCTGAATACGAATTTGATGTTATTTTTTTGATTAAATGTTAATTTAATTAATTAATTGATAATTACTCAGTTACCGAATTAACAAAAAAATTCAGTGTCTCAAAATAATCAAGATTAGAGTCATTTTCGGGTAATTTCGGGTCACTAAACATGAATTTAATGTTAGTTTTTGAATTAAAGGTTAATTCAATCATTTTATTGATAATTACTCAGTTACCGGATTAACAAAAAAATTCAAAGTCTTAAAATAATCAAGATTGGAGTCAATTTCGTATAATTTGAAGCCGCTGAACACGAAATTGATGTTACTTTTTGAATCGAATGATAATTTAATTAATTAATTGATTCACTTGGCGAATCAACAAAAAATATTCAAAGTTTTAAAATAATCAAGATTACAGTCAATTTCGGATAATTTGAAGTAGTTACATTTGAATCTAATGTGATTTTTCAATAACATCGAATTTGTACTCAGCGACCTCAAATTACCTGAAAATGAATCTAATCTTGATTATTTAGGAAATTTCCATTTTGTTGTCTATTAACAAATAGATAAGTGACAAATTGTTATAAACCTTAAATTCACATTGTTTATTGATCAAATAACTGCAATTTTCTACTTTACCCGCTAAAAATTGATGTAAAATAGCGTTTTCAATTTTTTTTTATTATGTCAAAAACATGTCATTTATTGGCCATTATTTATTGTTTATTAACAATAGGACAAATTTCCCCCTATGTAGCTGTGGCAGATTCTGATCTAGAGGTCAAAACGAATCGAATGAGCCCTCACACATCAAAATCGGCCTTTCACCTCAAATTTTCCCAATTTGGGTCGATTTTGTACTTCATTTCCTGGACTATGTAAAAGGATTTGTGAGGAACACTTTTTACCGGAGTGCATTAACACTAATCGAAAACGCAAATTGTTGTCTATCTAGTAAATAACATTCTGAGAAAAACAAAATGTAAATATTGTGAAGTGAAACTGCTCAAAAACAGTTGTGAAATACTTCAAGGAAATGAACTTCTTCTCTTGAATAAAGATTACTCATGTTCTGCAAGTGTGAAATTTCTGAAACGACCAACGGAAGAGTTTTGTAACATTGTAACTTTTTTATTTTCAAATATTAATGCTCTCTTCGATATACAGGGTGTCTCAGATTTCAACCGGGAAAATTTGATAGACGATAGAAAATCTGATTTTGAGCAAAAAATTCCCGAAAACATATATGCAGAGACGCTTAGTTTTTGAGATACAGGGTGTTGAAATTGATAAAAAAATTTGGTTTTTTGCGAATATCTCCAGAACCGTTTATCCTACAGAAAACAGCCTATGCATGCATTTTCTACTCATAGTAAGCTATGTGTGATAAAATCTTTTTCTTTAGTCATAATTGGGGAAGATTTTGAAGGGGTAGTTGGTTTTTTCTCCCCAACTTCTACGCCACTGGGAAAAGTACGGTTTTGAGACGACCATTTGAACCGCCAATGTTTTCTACACAAAAAAGGTACTCCTGGTCATAAGCTCCAAATTCGAAAAATCAACTTTTATGTTAGAAAACATGGTCAATTCTTACTAATTAATCAAAATTTATTCAAACGTTAGAACAAGTAACAAAACCGAAAAATTGACCATGTTTTTCAACATAAAAGTTAATTTTTCTCGAAAACGGTCAACTTTAGAGCTTTTGACCAACTTTTTTGTGTAGAAAACATTGGCGGTTCAAATGGTTGTCTCAAAACTGTATTTTTTCCAGTGGCGTAGAAGTTGGGGAGGAAAACACCAACTACCCCTTCAAAATCTTCACAAAGTATGACTAAAAAAAAAATTTTTTATCACACAGAACATAGCTTACCATGAGTAGAAGATGCTTGTAAAAGCTGTTTTCTGTACGATAAACGGTTCCGGAGATATTCGCAAATAACGAAATTTTCTTATCAATTTCAACACAATGTATCTCAAAAACTAAGCGTCTCTGCATATATGTTATCAGGAATATTTTGCTCAAAATCAAATTTTCTATCCTCTTTAAATTTTTCCGGTTGAAATCTGAGACACCCTGTATACAGGGTGAGTCAGTTTTTTGTAGCCAAACAGCAACAGAAGATAGAACAAGTGTTTTTAAGTTCAATAAACATATGTCGTAAAAAACATGGTCAATCCTTTGATTTTGTTACTTGTTCTACTTGTTTCGTCTAATTAGTAACAATTGACCATGTTTTTCAACATAAAAGTTGATTTTTCTCGAAAACGGTCAACTTTAGAGCTCATGACTATGAGTACCTTTTTTGTGTAGAAAACATTGGCGGTTCTAATGGTTGTCTCAAAACCATTCCAGTGGCGTAGAAGTTGGGGAGAAAAACACCCATTACCCCTTCAAAATCTTCACCAATTATGAGTAAAAAAAAATTTTATCACACAGAACATAGCTTACTATGAGTAGAAAATGCTTACAAAAATGAAAATTTTTCGCAACTTAAAATGGGAATTGCAACGGCTCACATCGAAAAAACGAAAAAGTTCTTCAAGCAGCTTTCCTAAACCTAATCGGAAAGTACGAATTCTTTTTAAAAAATTTGTTTATTTGTGCTACTGCTATTTATTTGTTTATCTCGTTTGAATCTTTTAAAATATCCTGGGCGGGTACAATCGTATGAAATTATCATTCTATGAATTTTAATAAAATTAAATGTTTGATTTTTTCCATAGCACTGTTTAGAAGATAATGAGATACAATTTTATAAATTTTGTTTCTATGTGCTATATATGCATTATTTTATATGCAAATACTGCTTAGACGTACCACTACATGTACCACCAGAATCCAAACATTTATATTTATTTGTTTATCTTATTTGAATCTTGTAAAATATCCTAGGCGGGTACAGTCGTATTAAATTATCATTCTATGAATTTTAATAAAACCAAATGTTTGAATTATTCCATAGCACAGTTTAGATAATTAGATACAATTTTATAAATTATGTTTCTATGTGCTACATATGCGTTATTTTATATGCAAATACTGCTTCGACGTACCACAACATGTACCAACAGAATCCAAACATTTATATCTATTTGTTTATCTTGTTTGAATCTTTTAAAATATCCTAGGCGGGTACAACCGGATTAAATTATCATTCTATAAATTTTAATAAAATCAAACGTTTGATTTTTTCCATAGCACTGTTTAGATAATGAGATACAATTTTATAAATTTAGTTTCTATGTGCTATATGTGCATTATTTTATATGCAAATACTGCTTCGACGTACCACAACATGTACCAACAGAATCCAAACATTTATATTTATTTGTTTATCTCGTTTGAATCTTTTAAAATATCCTGGGCGGGTTATATCGTATTAAATTATCATTCTATGAATTTTAATAAAATCAAACGTTTGATTTTTTCCATAGCGATAGCGGCGATCGTAAAAAGTCAAGTCGTTTTTAACACTTTAACGCTTAAACATCTTGCCACCTAGTTCTGTCCACGGCCGCGCGTAAATCAAAGATGCGCACTAAACAGTTTACTACTTTACGAGTTTATAGGCGGAGGGAAGAGGGTATGGTACGCTACGATAATCTCCATATGGTTGCGTATCTTCTCAACTCTTTCAATCAACGGTAATATACAGTCAGTCTAAGGAGCAACAGATGAGTGCGTAGAACCTGAATTATATTGTTTCTGAATTGATGTACAATTTTGGAACTCACTTGTTTTGTGCCTTATGATAACTAATTCCCCGTAGAGATTGTCTCAAGGCTTAAATAGCTTCTTAGGAGCTGACCTAGTATATTACAATTGTTTAATTAGTGTTTTCGATCATCCTATATTTTAATATCATATTTACCTCGACAGAAGTCCATTGTTTCGGCCATCCTACTTAGAAATTGGGAGTCTATTATTTCAGGTGATTTTATATAGAAATTTAGACAGCTTCACTGTCTTTTAATACTGAAGTAGTTGCGACATAAATTTGAATTGTTTAGACAGCTTCACTGTCACAGAACCTGGGATTGATTTGGATATCAATTCGTATTAACTTTCATTGTATAGACAGCTTCACTGTCCAGATTATGATAATCAGACTATCTTTAGGATTAGTAAATTTAACTTGTGATAATTACCCTCTGTTACATGTGTATAATAATGTCCGGTAATATTCCTATAAAGTTTTCCATATTCATCTTCGATGTCACGACCAATAGCCCCCTGCCATGAGATCATCATGTGATGTCAATTGCGACAACCGCTTCACAAAAACTTGGTTTTCTTCTCCGTGCCAAGAACTATTCTATATCCCTGCAGCTCCTCATAATCTACAAAAGCACAGATTCGACCTGTCTGAAAGTATCATTCACATACTTGGGGTTCAGCTCTCAAACATACGCTGAAGTCTAAGATTCCATCCACGGGAAAGCTATTCGTGTGATTGATGATACCACGCTTAGGAATTCATTGACCTGTCTTGAGCATTGTAGAAAGGTGGGCGATCTCTCTTTTCTATAGATAATCCTATAGGCGGTGTTCGTCTGAAATCTCGTCATTTATTCCACCACGAGAGGTGGGAGAAATAGACGAGCTCAACCTTCATTGTCAAGCTAGGGACTTGCCGAACCTCTTTCAATCAGACTTAATTTTTCTATTTAAAATAAAAGTTGTGCAACTTTCCAACCAGTTAGGTCTCACCTTATGCCTATAACCTCCAAACTTTCAAGAAAAGATTTGAATGCCTATCTGCTCTCCCAACCTTCCACCGCTGACTTACAAGATGTTTCTCGAATATTATAGGTTTTGCTCTCGTGTAGACTGTGATAACGTAGTAGGAACAAGTACTAGCACGGAAACAGACTATGCGCATAGTTCAATGAATATCTTCCAAAAGACCGACTACTCAACCAGTTTATTATTATGAGGATAGGTGATGTATCAATTTCTTCAAATATGTATAGTTTCTATGTAGTGTAGAGAACTAGCAACTCTATTTTTACTTCCCCACTATACGTTGTATGAGGGAAGTATTGTAATTGATTCAATTTTTTTTATTTTTCCGGATATATCCGTTTTGAACATTTACTAATAGATCTAGAAAATTTTTGAGGTGATGTCTATATATGCGTATATATGTATCTACTATGCACGTAATACACTTTTTGAAGGCAATTGAGACATACTATTTGTCGTACAGCGTTTGAAATTTTATGAATTGCTAAAATAAACAAAGTGCTGAAAATAAGAATGATACGTTTTCTGGGTAGCCCCCTTTTCGAGTGGTATTTTTGACAGATCGTCTTTCATCATATTGAATTGATACTTCATACCGTAGCAAAATAGTGAAAAGTGAAACACATTATGTTGTTAATTCGAATTATCGAATCATCGATCACAATTTGAAGTCATTCCACATCTTTATATGTTTCTAACCATTCGAAATATATTTTCAGGGTCTGCGATTGAGGGAAGCTAGTGATCTATGAATCACAGCTTTTCTCATTGTTCTTAGCTTTGTTTATGGGTTGCGTTATTGAGGAATCTAATGAAAACAAATCATTAAATTTGCCACAGTTGCAACAAAATCGAACCATTCTTATAATATTTTCCAAACGATGTCTTTGATTATATTTCCTTGAAATACTATTAGGAATGGGCGCGCGGAGGAATACAATTTTCAAAATAGTCCGTCCTAAACAAGTAAGCAAGTATGTTTCAAATAGAAATTTCAGCTGGTTATAACCAAATTTTGTTTCAACTAATGTTTCCACACTGTCATCATCATCATAATCATTTGAAAGAAGGGAGCTATGCCCCCAAATGCACTTAGGCCACTTAGTTGGGCCCATTGTGCGCCCCGTGATCAGATACTATTTTATTCTAACCGGTTTGTGACCAGTCAGAAACCCAGAATATTGCTATTACTGGCTTCCATAAGTTTTTCTGGGAGCAGTTCTGATTCTCCGAAGTGTCGTTGCCTGAGGGATGCTAATACTGGGCATTTCAACAGGATCTAAGAGGCAGTATCTTCCGCCTCTCTGCATTTCCTCAATGTACAATCAATTGAAATTTTTTCCCATAACTTTCACATAATATTTCATGCGTGAAATGTTCGTTCAATTACCTCTTTAATGTTGTTGATTTCTTTCAATAGTATCGGTATTCATATGAGTGTTATTCATACTATCCGTTGATAGAAATGTTTCGCCAAATGCTAACCACACGGTTGGAATTATAAATGTCCTGTGGTTTACATTTATATAATTCTAATAATTGAGGCAAGTGTAAATTTAACACAAGCCGACAATTGGCATAAATCATGCATGACGGTTCGCATTTCAGTTTGTGTTACGGCTCTTCCAGAATACAAATGCACTACGCTCGATAACCGGTAATGTGTTCTGTCTTGTAAACGTACCCTTGCCGCAACTATTGTTCTCATCAAACAATCCCTAATGGAGATGACAGTCAGTTCATTTGTCACTCAGATTCCTTCTATTTTGAATGCATTATCTTACCGAACTGTAGAAGATTGTGGTAACAAGTTACTCCACATTTCCGTGTAAACTGCATGGTATATTCGAAAATGTAAAACATAGTTGAAAGAGATTCCGAGCTGTCTTAAGTTGAATTTGAAGAATGTAGCACAATTAGTCGTTGTAGTATGTGCAGGGGCGCGACAGGGCTTCTAACCAAGGCCGTAGGCTAAAAATGGACTTATTATGGATTCGGTATGTAGATGACATTATTGTTTGTTATAGACACACAAAAAGAGAACTCAACTTGAGAATTATATCAAAACTCTAAATCCCAAAATAACGTTTACAACAAAAATAGAAGAAAATTACCCTATCAACTTCCTTGACCTCACAATTACGAGGATATACAGGGTGTCCCAGGTTTTCGTCGGAGAACTTCAACAGTCGATAGAAAATTTGATTTTGAGAGAAAAACTCCTGATAACATATTTGCACAGACGCTTAGTTTTTGAGATACAGGGTGTTGAAATTGATAAAAAAAATTTCGTTTTTTGCGAATATCTCCGGAACCGTTTATTGTACAGAAAACAGCTCTTGCAAGCATTTTTTACTCATAGTAAGGTGTGTTCTGTGTTTTTTTTTAGTCATAATTGTTCAAGATTTTGAAGGGGTAGTTCCTGTTTTTCTCCCCAACTTCTACGCCACTGGAAAAAGTACAATTTTGAGTTTTCCACACAAAAAAGGTACTCCTGGTCATAAGCTCTAAAGTTGACCGTTTTCGAGAAAAATCAACTTTTATGTTGAAAAACATGGTCAATTTTTTGGTTTTGTTACTTGTTCTAACGTTTGAATGAATTTTGTTTAATTAGTAAGAATTGACCATGTTTTTAACATAAAAATTGATTTTTCTCGAAAACAGTCAACTTTAGAGCTTATGACTGAGTACCTTTTTTGTGTAGAAAACATTGGCGGTTCAAATGGTTGTCTCAAAACCGTACTTTGTCCGGTGACGTAGAAGTTGGGGAGAAAATCACCAACTACCCCTTCAAAATCTTCACCAATTATGACTAAAAAAAAAATTTTTACTACACAGAACATAGCTTACTATGAGTAGAAGATGCTTGCAAAAGCTGTTTTCTGTACAATAAACGGTTCCGGAGATATTCGCAAAAAACAAATTTTTTTTATCAACTTCAACACCCTGTATCTCAAAAACTAAGCGTCTGTGCATATATGTTATCAGGAATTTTTTTCTCAAAATCAAATTTTCTATCGACTGTTGAAGTTCTCCCACTAAAACCTGGGACACCCTGTATAATAAAGATAGCATTTTCATTCATCATAAACCGCCACACACAGATACGACTAATCCACAGTTTAACATTACATCCATATCAAAAGTTAGCAACAGATATTAGTTTGAGACATAGATTATCAAACACTAAATCCCCTCTTTCGGAATCAAATTATCAGAAAGAAATATCATTTAATTGCTATTAAAATATCAGTAAGCCAGAAACATTTAAATTATGCTCGTTAACATATTTAGATAAACCCAGCGACAAAATAAAATCTATTATAACTCGAAAAAATTCACAGTTGCTTATAAAACAAGTGATCTAATTGACTAATGAAAAAAAAAACCAAACAGACATAACTGAAAAATCAGGTGTTAATAAATTGAATTGCCCACCATTTTCCACCATTTCTAAAAGTTGACGGATTGCTGTTTCTGTTGAACAGCCAGCCTTGTAGGCATATTTGTCACGGTGCCCTGATCTTTCTACCATTACATCGTCCCTTATGTGTCTGTTTACTAGCTTTCCTATAGGGTCTTGTGTTCGAATGACATAAGGTTTCGGAACAGAAGAAACCCTGACCAGGTGTTAATAAATTAAATTGCCCAAGTTTCCTCAAAGCATATGTAGGGAGCACTTATCGAAATTTCAAAAACAGTATTTCAGAACATAAGAAAAGCTTTGATAACAGAAGAAAGCAGATACAAATTATCCCAATCGTTTGCTAGACTAAAACAATACATTCGATGGACATTTTGAAGTATAAGGTCCATACAGAAAGGAAGTGAAAGATTAAATCGAAATATTCAAATTAATTAGAGATCAACCAAAGGAAACATTCAAATAATTTGCTTAATGACTAGCTGGACCTAAACAATCACCTCTTTTCAATATCTGGAAATGTTATGTATTGTAGTTCACTTTGATTATTTGTTAAATTCATAAGTTCGAATGCATTTTCCTCTAAAAAAGAAATATCTACTTCTTCTTGTTCTTCAGGAATTTTTACAACGGGTTTATCATCAAAATTATATAATTCTCCGACCACATAGCTTAATCTATTTTTATTGAAATTTTCATTTTGTAACTGATTAGGTCTATAAGTATTCCTTATTGACATACTCATTGGTGTTTGGTTTGAAAAATTTTGATTTTGATTATATTTGTTAGTGATTAAAATGAGTATATTATTAATATGACTAAATTGTTGCTAGTTATCGGTATAAGTACTTGGTTTTAGGACAAATCGAGAATTATGAGCATGATTAGTTATTGGTAGACTTTGATGTCTCATGATCGATTTATTTTGATAATTTTGGGTATTAGGCTTCGAATTAAACTTATTATTTCCAATTGGAAATCATTTGTTAGCATATTCAAAGCAAGATTTAAATCTGTTGGAATTTTTGTTCGCATATGTGATCCAATAGGTCCTTTTAAGCCACGCAATAATATTCTTAATGCATAATTTCCAAAGTAGGCTGTTAATACTGCTGCTTCATTTACAGATCCAATAAATGTTGCACTCGATTTTAAAAATCTAATGGACTTCCGTTTCCTTGTTTTAATTCTGTCATTTCAATATTGAGAGTTTAACAATCTCTTTTATCAGCATATGTAGAGATTAAAGCATTTTTTAACTGTACCCAATTCGAAATGATACAAGACGAGATCTTGAAAGCAGCATCTTCTTTGATTTTTGCTGAAATACTCGACATGAGATATTCATTCTGAAAATCATTTACATCTTGAGCATTATGAGATTTGTTAACTACTTTTTCGCTAATTTCTATGAATCTCGGTAATAATTCAGTTTTCCCATGGAAATCTAGAATCTTTTTTAAGTATTCTTGTTTAAGAGTGTATTCATTGGATTCCTACTTATTGGCGATCTAGATCGAAAATAGTCGATTTTTTGTGAGGTTGAGTTAGAATCAGAATTTGAACTGTGGGAGTCGATTCGATATTTTGAATAAGAGCCTCTTATTGACATTAGTATTTACGGTGAAATAATAGTGAGTATCCTTTCCATGTGATTTGTCTTGATATGAGTTCAGTACAGCGAAGACTTCCTCGATATGCACTCGAGTATTTCTTCTCGTTAAGCTACTCATTCCACCTAACTGGAAACGAATGGTCTAATAGCCATTAAATCGTTAACACGAACCGAAAATTATTTTCGTTGGGCTATCATACAACGACTGCGCTAATTAACTTCCGAACTACCGAAAAATAGTTTTTAAAAATTAATTATTCTTATTAGAGCTTTAATACAAAATGATGTTCAATCTTTCAAGTCTAATTCTTAACTAACTACATTATCATCACCTAGTAACATGGATATTTTATGTTGTCTGCATTATTATCTTGTTACTTGGTGTCGTATGTAGTTGATCTAGGGATTCTCCAAAATGTGTTCCAGGACATTTTGTAATATCATTTTCGAGGTCTATATAAAGTTTGGACCAGATCATGTGATGGACCATTGTTTCTGATTGCAAGTTTATGTAAATCACAATTATGTATCACTATAATGAAATATACATGTTTCCAGTGTGAAATTCAAGAAGCTAGTAGCTTCTACAATCATTCACATGTTACCCGCAGGGGTGTCCGAAACCTATTTTGCTAACAAAAGTAAGGGTCACGTGCTCAATTGTTCACTGCTTTTTAATCTTGCTCTTGTACTCTTATCTTCCGTACACTTCCATGAAAGCTGTATATTTCATTTGTAATTCAGAATTCGCGAATATTTTCTTTTATAAAGATGAAAATCGTTTTTTAAGGAATTAAGGGGATCTTTGAGTAGAATTTGTACAATAAAGCGAACGTTCATGTCACGACGTAAAGTTTGAATAAATTGCGACTCGCATTGCCATTATTCGCCTGACAAATGTCTTGTGAATTTAGACTCTTCATTTAACCAGAACTGTTGTAATTGGTTTTGAATTTCAATGATATTTGCGATTGACCTACATTGCGATAGATTTTATATTTATTCTTGCTACATGCAACTGGACCTGCAACAATACATCCTGACTTTGTGTGTTGCTGTTCAGGGTTGGAGTTACCGAATCTTATTTCTCCTTAACAAATAAGTTCCCAGAACTGATCTGCTCCAATAAATATTTGAATTTTTTTGGGTTTATTAAATTGTGGATCTGCAGCTCAATTTCTGAGGATATCTGGAATGAGGAAGTATCGATTTTGTAACTGGGTATGTATCCCCCTAAGCCGTTTGCATGAGTCTGTTGTTATCAAACTGAATAAAAAGCAGAATACAAAAATGCCTGATTGTAATGAAATTTATTATTGTGATTTACAATTTTGATAACTACTACAGAAAATTATATTACTTATGTGAAGTGAAGGGCTATGGTTTCCCCTTACATTTCCTACACCTACTGGATCGGCGTACGCCAATGTTGGCACAACCTGTGTTTTTTCCCATTTTGCATTCGCTCGCTTATTGACAATTTAAAAAATTCAGCGCAACTGTATAACATAGGTACCAGCATTTAACATACGTATTTGGTGAATTTTCTTGAAGTGTCGTGACTAATGATTTTGATCTAACTTTACTAGTGTCTCTAACTTTATAATTTGATTTTTCTGCCTCTAGTCTCTACAGTTTCCGCTCTACCTTTTAGAAATTGTTTCATCGCATCTAACGTGTGCGGATCATTGTCGAACTTATACTTTTCCCATTCGCGGCTGGAAACGTAGTCTAATGTTGTGCTTACGGTGTAAATGATTAAGGTATCCCAATTCTCGGTGGGGTTATTTCGGTATTTACGTATTTATGTATTCATGCTGTTTGTTGTGTTAATGGTTGCGCACTGTTTCTGGTCATATGGTGCGGTGTTAGTTGGGATGGGTTATTAACGTCACGATACACTATTGTTTTCACAACCTACACGAACGTTTTATTTTCTTTAGATATCTTACTCTAACATGTCCAATGTTTTATAGTAGCTTAAAAAAACTATATATTTTTGCAATATATTTCTACTTTAGTGCTACGCCCATTATTTTTGGAACCGCTCAGATAGGGCTAAAAAGTAAATATTGGTCACTACCAATATGACGATGAAATTTTATAGAGTCAGACGTGGAAGACAGCGGCTCCGCCATAAGCATGGAAAGTTACTGAAACTCAAGCTCAGATTCAGAAAAGTCTGCTGATTTTACTGCTGTCCGCCAGTGGTGTGAATTCGAATTGCAGCTCAATACACCAGTCTCACCTGCAATCTCTTTTACTGCTGTACCTTCTGTAACTTTCACAGCTAGGGGTGATTGGAGGGAACTGGAATATTTTGAGCAGTTTTTTAATGATGATCTGATTACTCATACATTTGTTGAACCCAACCGTTATGCTGATTAGAAAAACACAAGTGTTATGTGGCATCCAGAATTGAGAGTTTTCTTAGGTCTCTGCATTCTCCAAATCATTACGAAAAAACTAGAGCAACGATAATAATTGGTCTACAAATCCTCTTCTGGTAACAACTATTTTTACGCTTCCCAAATAAAAAATCTGACGCAATTCATCAGAACCTTGATTCTGAAACAATGGAGAGTATGATGAAGAAACACACCAAATCCAAAAGTGAACAAAATATGTCCTGCCTGTCTATGATAAATTAGAGAAAAAATTTCGTGATACATGTACCCCCGAGAGGCACATAACTGTAGATGGGAATGTTTTGTTGCATATAGGAAGATTTGGATGCTTCAATATATTCCCTTGAGAAGAGGTAGGTTTGGAATCAAGACCTTACTTATTACTTTGTAACTTTATTATGAACCCTGGTAAGATGACAAATCTTGATCAACAATATGAGGGTCTCCCGGTCTCATTTCAAGTAGTTATGACACTTACAAATACCTTTCTGAATTGAGGATACTATCTTAGAATGGACAACTTCTATAAGTCACTCCAGCTTGCCATCCTTCTAATGTCAAAGAAAACGGACGTATACGGTACCTCATAAATGAGAAGAAGCTCTCATGGAACTAGAAACTAAAAAATTGAAGAATGGAGAAATAGTTCCATTCCAAAGAGGCAAGTTATCCCTACTGAAATGGGAATACAAAAAAAGATATCTCTTGATCTCAACCATTCATTCAAAATATAGTCTAGAGATACAAACAAGAAATGGAAAAAAGATCAAACCTGAGGTTGTGGTTTATTACAATGACTCCATCGTAGTAGATCGTGTTGATCAGCATTTAGCAGATTACTCCCTTCCACTCAAACGGGGCATTAACTATTATGAGAAATTTTTGGGTTTGTCATAATGTAACTTTTTATGATATATCGCAAAAATGCAGGCACCAATCCAGCTTAAGTCTATGGGTTGAATCTCATTTAGTCTATGAAGGAGAAATATCACCATCAAACAGAGTTCACTGGTAGAAGAGGACCTCCTTCAACTACCCTTTCGGCACATCGCTTTCCTGGCTGCCATTTTCCAGAATATATTCTTGCTACGGACATGAAAACGAATCCAATATGGCAATGTGAGTATGCTATGTAAAACGTAACGTTCATGGTGGAAGAATTCGTAAGGAAATAATATATTGTTGCACAGATTGCGTCGTGCCACTATTTGTCACCCCAGGAAAGAATTATATGTAAATTCCAGGTCACATTAACACATATGTCGAATATATTTCCGTCTTAACTCACGTATCGGTCATCTAACGACCATCATCAGAAGACATTTGAAAACTAATTCGACCAAATCAACTGAAGCACGGGATGCCTTAACAAATTTGCACTGAGCAAAGAGCGTCTTTATCGCATCAATTCCAATAAAAATGTCACATCAAAGAACGAAACACTTAAGCTTGAAATTATAACACATTGTTATATATTTTACATCTTAATGTGTTACAATTTTAATTTTTCGTGTTTCGTATATTGTTATGACATAGACTTTTTAAAAAGAAATTAATGCAATAAAGACGTTCATTGCTCAGGTCAATTAGTTCAAGGAATCGTTTAGTTGATGTGATTTAGTTTTACAACGTCGTCTGATGATGGTCGTGATACAGAAACGTACAAAAAGATGAACATATATTTGACATATGTGTTAATCTGACCTGTTTCCCAAGAATTTACATATGACTCTGCCACTGACTGAGAATCACTATTTCGAGAATAATCTTTCACGTTTGACATTATTTGCTTAGATTTTGCTACAATTGAAAAAGATATATTTTACTTCTTACATTCTCCTGAATTCTTATTCTAAACTATTCTCAGAAAATACTAATTCTACCTGATTCTGAACTACTGAAAAATCATCTAATAATGTTCTCATTTTGTTAATTTTCACTCCGAGTTTAGTAATTTTTTGTGTTTTAATAAACTCGTGAGAACTACCAATGCAGGTTGGAAGGCTATTAGCGTATGTTTTGAACATAGTTCCGAGGTCAAAGGTTAAACCTCATCTTCAGTCATATATAGGAATGGCTGCATTAAAGAAAATCTGTATCAAATTTTTTTTGTTCAAACCGATATTTTTTAAGAATTATAAAATTAATACAATGTTACATTCAAGTGAAAAACCTTTGACCTCGAAACATGGTGGTACCGATTTAAATGGATTGTGAGAATTCAAATTTAAATATTAATATGAACTCACACTTGGGTGATAGGTACCTGATTGTACCTAAAAACAAACAACAAAACACAACTTACTTTTAGGATAGGTGTGTTATTTATATCAGTCTCAAATATCAGAACTTGTTTTTCCAAGAATATGGTTTCTATATCTTTGAGAAAACCATACCCACTCCTATCCCAAGTCTTACTCCCCGAAATTCAAGAATAGAACGTTGTGATGGTGTGATGCATGAATCTTGAATGACACTTCACACCTTCTCGCTGCGTGTTTTATGAAGAGAGACGGAAGACGACGACGTTTGCGATGTGTGACGTAAGCGTGGAAGCTATCCCGCTAGCCGATGTTTTACGAATATAGATGGAACGTTTCTCCGAAACAACAATTTTACTTGGATTATTGATTGATTTTATCATTAATCTGGAGCGGTTTGGACCATAATTTAGATTGAGACTGATTGGAACGTATTCTTCTTTAATTTTTGTAATCATTTCTTTGATATCGGTTATACGTAATTTGATTGTTGAGAGAAATAAAACCGGCGTTAACACAGCTAGATATTTATTCAGAATCTTCCTGCTCTTTAAGATACACATTACTCTGCGAGCGGTGATACGATTACATCATCCAATGTTGTCAAGTTGACAGTAGTAAGGAAATAGAAAAAAAAATTAACATTAGGTAACCGCATCGTAACTTTTCCGACAAAAACTGGCTTTGTTTCCGTAGCAAAAGATATGATGCATTCTATGTTCTACTCAAAAAGTGTAAAAATAAGGATGATTTCAAACTAAACATCAGAAGCCAAGGCAACCGTGATTATCGATGAAGCAACATAGCAAGGATCCGGGGCGCGGTCAGGCGCCTAGCCTGCCCTTTCAAGGAGTCCATACATTTCAACTAGTAGCAAGATGCCTAGCCACTTCCAACGAGACCATACAGTTTAGACAGCAGAAAAACGCCTAAACTGAACAACTCCCAACGAATCAGCTGGTATCAGAGATCAGAGCAAGCCGAGGTTATCACAACACAAATCAAATCAGCTCTGGAATTCAATGAATTGAAAAAATGAAATTTTAAGCCTTTTCGGGAGGGTTTATTCCTCAAATAGGTACCTCACATTTACAAAACAGGCTGTTTAATTTAAATTCATTATCTGAGTATCAGAATTTAATCACAAAAGGAAATGATAAATGGTGAAGATGTTGAAGAGCGCGAAGCAATTATCAATCTAAATTCGAATCTAAACCTATTTACTGAGGTTACAAAATTACAACGTTACTGAACGATCTCTGTTGAATGTACTCATAAACGGCCCACAACGTGGTAGAAAGACCAACAGAGATCTCTAGTAACGTTGTAAGTTTGCTGATGAGCCCTATGAGAAGAGCAAAACAACTCTCCGGAACTATAAGTTTGTGACGTTACTGATCGATCTAGACTAGAAAGACTTTATCATTAACTAGCTATTCATTGTAAAACGATATCGTCACATGGACAACGATACATTTTTGAGAACAGCAATGCATAGTTAAACAATTTACCAACTCGTTCGAATGGAGCAAGCTTGCAACGTTACTGAAGATCTCTGTGGGTCTTATTACCATGATGTAGGCCGTTTATGACCTTGAACAGGGAATCGTTCAGTGACGTGTAAACTTGTTCGTTCTACTGATTAGCGAAATATACACAAATGCTCATGGATCACAATAGTGTAAGTGGCACAGCTATCGCCATTGTAACAAAAAGCTCGCTACTGGCAAAGGCTCTGATATAATTGTGATAGTAGGAGCCGTAGGGATGCGCATCAACAACTTTTCGTGGCGCTGGATTCGTGTTGCTGGTTTCATGTCGGAAATTGCATTAGTAGTTATTCACGTCAAAAACATAGTTCGATTCTACATATCTTTGATCACTCAAAAATGTCATCACATCAGTCACCATAAAATCATACAGATCAGAGATCTATTTACAATACATCAGTCTTTAATAGGTCTAATACAAAATCAAACGAGTTCGAGTTACTGTTATCAACCGCAGTTGTGTATGCACAAGACCGGGAAGACAATTTGATATACTGTGGGGGTGTGGGGCTTTCGTGCATTCAGGATTTCAGTTGTATTTTATTCAGAAATCATGTTGTAAAAGGCTGGGATAAAATATAAAAAGACATCATACTACCTGGCTCTGGAATTGATCAAACAAGTGCTACAATATTACGCTCAACAAATGTACCAGTCAATTCTCGATTCAATTTTTCTACTTTGCTACCGACTTCTTGATTCTTCATATCATAACTGAGAATCTACCACACAGGTCATTTAACGCTGTTGTTAAATTTTCACCGGAATTCAACTAACCCATTCTTCGAACAGACAAAACCTTTGAACTATTGCTGGATGTAGATGTCTTTTGGAAAGTTTGGGGATCTGGTATGTAAAACCGGGAAACTCGAATAAATATGGTGGATTTTAGATGGCTTAATCACGCTTAATCATAATTCCAACCAAAAAGTGGTCCTTTGGATTGTTGGTAGTTTTAACTCGATACGTTTGGATTGAAAGTTGTCAAAAATTGCGAGCGATTAACGAATAACTTCTCAATATTCATTATATGAAATTGTTGAAGGACGATAACGCACACGGCTTGCCAGAGTCTTGATTTGCATATAATAATGTGACGAGCCAAAACCGTATCTAAGACGCGATGTGAATGGTTTCAATCTATTGGTATTATTTTTATTATTATTGTTACAAATTGTTTCTGATCTTGTCGTCAAACTATCGATCATATATTTACATAATGTACATCGTCATATCCTAGATAGCTAATATGTTATTTATTCAATTGTTGTTATCTATTCAGTGAATTATGTTATAGAAGTTCAGGTTTAATTTGAACTAAGGAATCGATAGCTCTAGATTACTAAGGTAGATTCAAACTTCCCTCAGTCCCTTTTTTCGATGGTATTATTCGTTGCAGTAGATAATGAAACTGCTGGTAATACTCACTTTGTATTGCATTTGCATATGTATATTTTAGGACTTCATAACCATTCGTAATACAAAAGCAGTTTGAAAAATAATAGTCTTATACAGGATGTCCTCGAACTGCGTGGCTAAAATAAAACCGAAGATTCTTTGATTCGAAAAAAATTTGATGAGCCTTTTTACTTTTGCCTCAAGTGTCTTGTTTAGCCGGTAGAGGGCTTCAAAGTTGCAAAAATAATTTTGTCTTTTCGGTATAACTTGAGAACGTGATGGAGGACTTTTACAATATTTGGCAGGTGAGTTACTGTCAATAATAGCCGTTTTTGAGAGTGGAGTATAGAGCCTTAGAGACCATAGAAATGGCTCAAACTTGAGGATGTAACGGGAAAAGTGTCTAGAACTTTTTTGTGGTTACTGTAATTCACTCTATATTTTTTATGTAGATAGCTTATCTAATTTGAAAACTTTTCTTACTCTTAGAAAATTTTGATAAAATCAACGGATTAGCTTGAAAAAATTAATTTTCGAGTCTCTGCAATTTTGGCTTACTAATTTTACTTGATTGAAATACCTTAGTTGCCTTTGCTTTTCTAATGTCATTTTGGCATTTGGAGAATTTATTCTCTTAACTGTCAGTTTTTACTTTGCTTTCCGTAAAAATTTTATAAAATTATGGCTCAAAATTTCACTAACACTGAAATGGTTAATATCTCGGTAAAACACGAATAATAAAAACAATAGAAATGGGGAAACGATGTGATTATTTAGGAAAAACAAATGCTAAATTGAAAGAAACAACAAAACTTTTTGAGAAATCGCTAAGGCATCAATTGTTCGAAATGTTGCCCATTTTCCTGAATACACAAATTAATTCGTTTCAAGAAATTGGATTGAACTCTGGCTAGTACTTCAGGATCATTCTTCAATAAATCCGCTTCATGATTAATTCGTTGCAACAATTCCTCTCGTGTGTTTACTGGAGCTGCATAAACTTTCGACTTCAAAGCGCCCCATAGAAAGAAGTCGCAGGGCGTCAAATCAGGGGAGCGGGCCGGCCAGTTCACTGGTGCATCGTGTCCTCTACCTATCCAGCGATCTGGATATTCCTCATTCAAATGTCGCCTCACAGCTAAAGTGAAATGAGGAGGATAAACCAGGCCACGACGAATGTGTAAGGGCAAGTCTTCCAACAGTTCAAGTAGCCTTTGTTCCAAAAAGTTCAAGTAGTTCTCCCCGTTCAATCGATCGGGTATAACGGTAGGGCCAATAATAAAGTTATCCACAATTCCAACCCAAACATTGATTTTAGTTTGATTCTGAAAATATGTAACTTCCGTTTCATGAGGATTTTCATCAGCATAGAAATGTTCATTATGAAGGTTAAAAAGACCACATCTCGTGAAAGTATCTTCGTCCGTGAACAGAATTCTTCTACAAAAATTGGGGTTTGCGTTTTGTCTTTGGACAATAAGCCGACAGAAATCTAGCCGATGACCTGGATCCATAGGCAATAAGTCTTGAACTGTTTTAATATGATAGTTCATAGGGATACAACAGTTCTTCTTTCAGTACATTATGAACTAATGATTTTGAGGCTCCAATACGAAGTCCCAAACGTAGTGTGCTTATCCCAGGTTCAGTTTCAACCGCTTCCAGTATCGCTCCTTCGAGCTCTAACGTCCTTCTTGTCCGTCTGCGTCCAGTTTCTCTGCGATTTGCTTCAAATTTGCCAGTTTCGCGAAGGTTTGCCGATTTGGAATTCTGCGATGCGGATATCTTTCCCTTCTCCGGCCATTGCAACGACAAAGTCCATAAATCAATAACATATCAATCATTTCAGTGTTAGTGAAATTTTGAGTCATCATTTTATAAAATTTTTACGGAAAGCAAAGTAAAAACTGACAGTTTTGAGAATAAATTCTCCAGATGCCAAAATGACATTAGAAAAGCAAAGGCAACTAAGGTATTTCAATCAAGTAAAATTAGTAAGCCAAAATTGCAGAGACTCGAAAATTAATTTTTTCAAGCTAATCCGTTGATTTTATCAAAATTTTCTAAGAGTAAGAAAAGTTTTCAAATTAGTGAATCACATTGACCACAAAAAAGTTCTGGAAACTTTTCCCGTTACATCCTCAAGTTTGAGCCATGTCTATGGTCTCTAAGGCTATGTGCTCCACTCTCAAAAATGGCCATTATTGACAGTAACTCACCTGCTGAATATTGTAAAAGTTCTTTATCACGTTCTCAAGTTATACCGAAAAAACAAAATTATTTTTGCAATTTTGAAGCCCTCTACCGGGTAAACAAGACACTTGAGGCAAAAGTAAAAAGGCTCATCAACTTTTTTTCGAATCAAAGAATCTTCGGTTTTATTTTGGCCACGCAGTTCGAGGACACCCTGTATAATGATGCTCAACTTGGTAGTTACACAACAGTCCATAAGCCGAAACATTCTGAAATGATCTGTGATCAATTAATCACTGACTTCCCTCACATTTGTCAACAAAATGTCTTCCGAGCACTTCTGCTGGTCAAATGTACGATAGGGACATAAAATATATTGGAAATGATTCAGAAACAGCTCATCAAAATTGTGCAAAATGAAAGATTGACATTTTATTCAAATGCTACAACTCTATGTTCTATACGATACCTGCAGTCATGTTGACGTTCTGAATTATTCACAGAAAGTTTATATTATATTGATGCTTGCTGTCACATCGAAACATAATTTGTAATTAAGCTAGTTATTCAAACAATAATTGAAGTATGAATTATTGAAAAGAACCTATGTTTTTCTGACTAACTCAATTCAAGAATATTTATTTTAATCTGTTAGTTGAAAAGCAATCAGCAATACGGATTTGGCAAATGAACCTGTAAGGGAATAAAACAAGCATATGGAAAACAAAAATAAGTTTATTCTGTGGTTAATGAACAATTAGCAAATGGTTAACAGAATCGCGTGCCCTTCAGTGCACCGAATATATAGTGGAGTAAATCTGGCAAATGGTTGGTGAAAATCTTACGATGCTTAGCGACGCGGTGGAAAATGTAGGTTGTGATACCAATAACAACCTCCTGGGATTTCTATTTCCCAAAGTGGGTGCAACCACTTTTTTTTGGCCAAAAAGGACATTTTTAAGGGTAGCTTAGCAAAAAAAATCAAAATCTCCAGTTGTATTGAAAATTGAGAAACCAAAATAGAACCCTCTTATTGTCAATGTCCAAAAAAATTCCAGTCCAAATTTCGAGTTGATCCGACCTCCATCCTCCCCGTAATAGAAATATATATACTCATATATGCAAGGAATCTTTTGTAACGGCTAACTCGGTCATTTTTCAACCGATTTGGCTGAAATTTGGACGGAAGATAGGTGTTATGGTCTCAAAAATACCCTTCGAATTTCAATTGAAAATATTTGGAAAGTTTTTCGAAATTTCATCTTTAAGCCAATTTTTAGTTATTTTTCAAATTAGGATATCTCATGTCATTTACTTCCGATCTGGATCTGCTTTGCGGGCATATGTAGGTATTCGCATATAGTTCCATATCATGGAACTCATTTTTCAATTATCTTCTCTTCCGGCCTGTATTGGCCATTTTGGTTAATTTGAGATAAATCGAATAACGTTCACGTGACGAGCGCGTAGCTAGCGAATTAGAGAAGTGCAAACTGGTTGTACCTAATACGGCTTCACGACGACTTTTCGCGTGCCGTTCTCGCTCCATGTAGTTAGATTAGGCATCGTACCGTGCCCGACGGCCCTTCTTTTTTCGATGAATGTCCATTAAATAGAAAACTTCAATTAAAACAGAAACAGGTACTCTCAGGTCTCAGCTACGCGCATCTAACGTGCGACTTACCAAAGGGAATTTTCTAGCTACTAAAATATACCCGGAGCGGGTAAAAGCTAGCGGCCCTCAATCGAAAATACTTCATCACAACTGGCACCACCCGCCCGGGGCACGAAACGGTCCCAACATAACAAGACCAAGGTAAAATGTATAAGCTTCAACTGACGCGTAGCGAGCTCCTCGAGGGAAAGGTCAAAATGATTACGTTCGTAGCTAATTACATAGGACGTCTAGCGTTCATGCAATTGTGCTTTTATACAATTTGAACCTTCTAATTTCGAAATCCCGGAGCCTAAAGCGCTATCAACTTCTGAGCCTCACAATATTCGTATAAAATTGCGAAATTTCACACTTTTAGAAACTTCAAATTAATTAATTTGACACACGTTTTGGGGATATTAATACTGAAAATAAAATGGCCAATATAGGCCGGAAAAAAAAATAATAAAAAATGAGTTCCATGACATAAAACTATATGCAAATACCTACATTTTCCCGCAAAGCAGATCCAGATCGGATGTAAATGACTTGAGATATCATAATTTGAAAAATAACTAAAAAATTGACCTAAAATTGAATTTCTGGAAAACTATTCAATATTTTCACTTGAAATTCAGAGGGTAGTTTTGAGACTATAACACCTATCTTCAGTCCAAATGTTAGCTAAATCAGTTGAAAAATGACCGAGTTAGCCATTACGCAAGATTCCTTGCATATATGAGTATATATATACATATATATATATATATATATATATATATATATATATATATATATATGTTTCTTCTTAGGTTCTCGCGGACGTAATGTGTAGAACTGGATTCTCGGGTATTGATCCGCGTTGTGTGGTTTCGGTCCTCAAAAGGACTAAGTTCACGACGTTTCGGCAAAGTCGCATATATCTATTACGGGGAGGGAGGAGGTCGGATCAACTTGAAATTTGGACTGGAAGTTCCTTGGACATTGATAATGAAAGGGTCCTACTTTGGTTCCTTAATTTTCAATACAATCAGAGATATTGATTTTTTTTGCTAAACTACCCTTGAAAATGTCAAAAAACCCCTTTTTGGCCAATGGGACATTGGGAAATAGAAATTTCAGGCGGTTGTTATTGGTACCCTAACAAACACTTTCCACCGGGTCGCTAAGCATCGTAAAATTTTCGCCAACCTTGTCTTTTTTCTCGCCACATTTACTCCACTAATATAGTTAAACAATATATTAAACAAAAACGGAAATGCAATTTACTACTACTCTTATAAATTTAAGACAACAGCATGTTAATAGATTATGCAACTATGTGGTAGAAACGGTGAAACTCCATAAGGTTGTTGGTGGTAGATGACTCAAGGGCTTCTCCATTGGCGTATTGGTACCAATATTCCTCTGTCGAAGAAGAGAGAAAAATATATGAGTGGTGTGTTCACAAGGGAGTCAATACTAACAGGTTGCAGAATGGCAATGATGGTGGTTTTGTAAACGCAAGCTGAGATCAAAAATTATTAAATAGGTAATGCCAAACAAGACAATAAAGAGAATTATGGTTGAATTGAATGATGTCAAGTATTAAGAATTTACAAATACAATTTGATGAAGTTAACTAAGATTTAGAAATCTGATTATGTAAAAAGATATTTCAATTTTACTAATAGTGAATTAGGTTGAATTGTTTCATTCGAATTGCGCTATCCATTCGGAACGATAGGATTCTCGATTCTATTCAGAAAAACAGATAATTATGTCAGATAATTGGAATTTTATGACAGACTGTAAATAGAGACTAGTGAAATTAGAGTTTATTGGGTGTTTTAAACCAACATTCTCTACTACAGCCTGACCAGCTCAAATATTGCACCGGTAAGTGTAATACAAGATTTTAGTTTAATGAATGAGAATCAAACAACTCGAAAAAATATGCTCTGATGGGGCTTGAATACCAGTCTCGAGTAGAATTACAATCTCGGCAGAAATGGTGAAGAAAGCAGGTGTATATTAGCATCAACAAGTGAGGTAAGCGGATTGTAATCGATACATGATGAAATTAGATTAATTGAAAGTATTACCCTATGGGATACGAAATTACATACTCTAGAAATTATTCACCTACCTTCTTTCAGAAAAAAAGGCAGCAATAGATTCCGATTCTAGGATGCAGTATCTTTTATAGATTCCCTCTTCCTAATTTAATATGCTAGAGCTCACCTGGAGTTATGACAAGTGTTCGTTGTTTCCGCATTGGAATACTTAGTCACAGTTAACTATATCATTCTAGAAAAGTATCTTCAACTGGAGGGAGATTCAATGACTATAGATTTGAATACAATAGAGGATTCTATACTGACTATCAAAATTTGCCACGGAGTAAACACATGAAATAGACGATATCACTTGAATCATGGAATGAGGATTTCGGACACTTCTGCAGGTCAAATATATGAGTGTGATATTTATTAATAACCCGAAAAACACTGTTTCCCTTATTATTTACACAATACAGTTCTTATTTTCACCACGATTTGCTTAATTTTTGATTCAAACTATCAATAGGAACGGCTCAAATGTCGCCACTGTTTTACGCACACACAGAGATCATCCCAAAATAGTCTCGATCGATTCAGGAAGGAAGGAACGATTTCATGTGGATTTTCTGTTGACCATATTCGACAGTTTCGAGTATTGATTTCACTGTTGAGAGAGAAATGGACCTCGTCGGTCCATAAAATACAGGATAACCAGTCGGGTTCAATTTCCATCTGAGCCAATACGTGTAATGAAAAATTGCACCTTACAGCAAAATGTGCGTCCTTTAATTCAAACAGCAGTTGCAGTTTATAAGGATACATTTTTAGGATTTTCTGTGAAATTTTCCAAGCCGTGGTGTATGGCATAAGTATTCGATTTGATATCGCATTTACACTACTGATTGCTAGCGGATTAGTATTGGATAAGTTTTGATTTTTCTGAAGAACTTCTGCAACTTGAACATTACTAATACCAGAACTTCCTGATCTCGGAAGGTCTTTTACAGACCCTGTTCTTTCAAATTTGCTAATCAAATCATGATACGCTTTCGTTTGGCACGGCCCTGCTCTCAAACCCATTTTCATACGAAATCTTCGTAATCCAGTAGTGTAATTTCTAACGCCTCCATAATAACATTGTACTGAACCAATACTTGTTTACAGATCCATGTTCAAATTGTTACAATTTTTGTTACGCGAGTTTTATTTTGAGAACAATTTTCCAAATTACGATTTTTTCGTTTGACACTCGTATCAACAAGTCTTTTGTTTTCCATAGATGCACTAAAATCCAATTGTTGGAGCAGCTAGATTCTATTCATTTTTAGCTACTAGCATAATTTCTTAAAACTAAAACAATTGGAAATAGACCCCTTACTTTATGATAACCCCATATATTCAAATCACTGAGATGGAATTACTCTTTAATTTAGTATAGTATCCTTCAACATGATTGACTTTTCAACAATTTAATTCTGACTTCTTCCTCCAGATAGTTTTCACTTGATAAAATAGAGGTTGCTGGCAAATCTAAGAGCAATATGAAACGACTTACAGCGAGAATATTGTGATTTATTTAGATTCTGAAGCCTGGGCAGCTCCGTGTGTATTAGCTAGTTATATAATACAATTCCAAGCATCAACCCTGGAACATATATTGTCAATTCAAATAAATTTGGAGATATATGAGTATAATTTGTAATATCTCCATATCTGTATCTGTTTCTAATCATTTGCAATATATTTTCGGGTCCTACGAGTGAGGGAAGTTAATGATCTGTGGAACATATTGATTTCAATTTCAACATGAATAAAATGAAACTGATTTCCGTGTCAAAATGAACTAATTCATGTCTGTCACATACTATAAAAGAAAAACACGTTTTAACTAAATATTTTAGGAAAAAAAAATTATGTAATCCAGTGCACATATAATCAAGTGCCCTATATAACTTACATTAACCATAGAAATCACCAAACCAAACCAGAACCAACTAGTATACACTCTTTATTTAACGATGTAATGGATAACCCTATATGTAATGTTATATGTGCTACTAATATTACATTGAAGTGACAAATATACATAATTCCCTCTTTCGAATTTAGGTTCACGGGAGAAGGATAATAAAATGTTGATAGCTATTTATGTAGTGGGTTCAATGAGAAAATTTGATAGAGACTCATGAACTGCTCGAAAATAACGAAAGCGATTTAGTAAAAGTCACTGTCAATAAAAACTTGGTTACCATAATTATGAGGTACATCATACTTCACCATCACGAACGAAAAAATAATATAATTTGCATACAATTGAACAAAGCGAGACAATTTCAGAAAGTTAATAGCTTCGTATTCTGTCGGGCCTCGCTGACCTGTTTGTATATGAAATAGGGATTTTGGGTTCAAATGGGTCGAACGTTACATGGAATTTGCTGGAAATGGGAGATAAAAGTGAAAAATGAATATATTATCTGTTGCTGCGTTAGCTTTCAATTAAAATTTATCTCGAGCAAGAAATTAACTAACTAACTGAGCAGACAGTTATTGGGATGTTTAATATACATTTAAAACAAATACAGGATGCAACGATATGACTTGTCATTAGCAGCTTTTGGAGATTAACACCTTTTATTATCATGTAAACTCCTAATGTTATCCCGCTCACAGGTCCACTTACTTACTGATTTTGTTATATATATCGTGATACTTAAGAGATTTCCTGTTTGTATTGCTATAATACTGATTTAACATGAACAGATCAGTTGTTGTTAAAATCACAAAAAGGTTAGGTCAAGGTTACCAACGTACTACCAAAGGAGGAAAATATGAGGCAATCAATAAAAGTATATCACCATTACCTGAATCAGAAGAATACCGAGAAAGAAAAGTACATTACCTGGAACATTTTGGCAAGCACCTCTGTCATCTGTCATTCATGTTACATTTGCGGGAGGACAGTTCAAGTTTTATACCCACAATTTTTCCCAAAAACGTGCAGATTTTGATCATTCTTCTTGCATTTTTACTCACCTCACATTTTTACTCACCTCACATTACGTAGTACGTATTAAGACTATTTTCGATAATACCTAATAAGTACGAAATAATCACCCTTATTATTTCGTACTTATCAGTGTTATAGAGTATCCACAGTTGTGAACTCTTTTAGTGTATAGTACCTATACCATTATGACAACTGTGTTTTCGTGGCTATATATATATAACATCACAATCATATATTTAATCTGCAGTGTCCGGAATAGATATTTGAAAAAATTGGACTAGTGTACTCTCAGAGTATTTGCCAGCCATAGTAATACTCCTCAATTCAAAAATCCTTCCAGAAGCTTTTTTTTTTTTTAAAGTTTTAAAATATATATATATATATATATTTGTATGCTTTCTTGGTATATTGGTTCGTATATATACTGAAAATAAAATGAAATAATTTTATTTTCAGTATATATACGAACCAGTATACCAAGAAAGCATACAAATATTACAAATGGTTCAAGAATATCAATAAAATAATATATATATATATATATATATATATATATATATATTATTTTATTGATATTCTTGAACCATTTGTAATATTTGTATGCTTTCTTGGTATACTGGTTCGTATATATACGAACCAATATACCAAGAAAGCATACAAATATATATATATATATATATATATATACATACACTTGGTTTGGCATTGACATGTTCATTTCTCACGTAGTTCAAATATATATATATATATATATATATATATATACACACTCTTCTACGGGCCATCGGAAAAATTCCGCAGTCGCAGGATTCGAACCCGCGACCAGCAGCCACAGTGATTATAAGATTGATTCCTAATACCACTGAGCCACCAGGCCCTACCAGAAGCTTATATTCACAAGATAATAAGACCTTGATGGGAGCATTGTGGTGCAATTGGTCAACACACTGGTGTAGACATCTAGAAATGTGAGTTCGAATCCCACCTATGGTGCAGTTTCTCTGTCCAATTGACCACAATTTTGTGTAAGTATATTGAGAGATATAGAATAAAATTTTCTGAATTTTGAAGATAACTTAGATAGTTTAACATAGGATTATAAAGATGAATTGATGTAAAACATTGAACCATAGGCGGGATTCGTACCCACATTACTGAATGTCTAGTCCAAAGTGTTTATTAATTACGACACTTTGGCCCCATCAAATTTTAAAATTTTTGTAATTATGAACCTCTGAAAGGATAGTAGATCATTGATGAACAAAATGCGATTCGATGCCCTACCATAGATCAACTATTCACGCACATCCATCTGAAGTTTTAAGTAAGGATTGTAGGTTAGAGTATTACTATGATTGGCAATTACTCGATAGCACTTATCCAATGAAAGCATCTCGGTTCTCATATATTTCAATAGAACTGACTGAGAAATGTTTTAAGTATAAACAAGTTTTGAAGTTAAGATAATTTAACATTATGAAGATGAATAAATGTAAAACGTTGAACCATAGACGATATTCGAACCCACATTTCTGGATGGCTAGTCAGGGTGTTCACCAATTACACCACTTTGGTGCCGTCAGAGTCTTATATTTTTGTAAATATAAACCTCTTAAAGGATAGTAGATCATTGATGAACACAACGCCATTCGATGCTCTGCTATAGATCAACTATTCACGTACATTCATCTAAAGTTGTCAATTCGGCAAGCTTTTTCAAAGTTATGACCTAGAGTATAAATTGACAACTTTTCACATCTTTATCTATCTCTAATCATTCGCTATATATTGTCGATTCTTATGAGTAAACGGAATTAGTGATCCATGGATCACAGTTCATTTAGATAATTTCAGGAGAAGATGTAGTTGGAAAACTAATGAAATCGGAAATTCTTCAAAAACAATGTAGGTTTACATTCAAAACATTTTTTTTTTAATTTAATTTGATACATAATGTCATAATTGAAAATGTTGGATAATATTTGGAATTCGTCTAAAATAAAGTATATTTGAAAACTACCAAATGTCATGGAATTATTCATGATATATGAACAATCATGGATTGAAAAATATAAATGGATAGAATTACATAGATTCTAACTCTTTTCACTGAAAGTGAAAATTATGTTTTTGGTGAATGTGTTTTATTCGTGAGAAGCACCAGAATTAAATTCAAGTTAAGAATGAAATCAAAATAGGTTTCAAAATTCTTTTATTGCAATATCGTCAAACATAGTCGCTGCATCCAATCCAAATATTTAATATTCCAACACGTTAGGAAAGGAAAACAAGAAATCGACAAAGCATCATTACGATTTTTATCTATGTGATATTTTTAACTGCAGCAAACGCATAGCTAATAATGAAAATTTGTATCTGACCTGCTTTAATTTCGAATACAGCCTGTAGTTGAAATTAGAGCAGGTAGTCTACAGTCCATTTTCTTACACATTATAAACTGGGTATACTTCACGCCGTTAACACGGGCGGCGCCAGGTGTAGACTCGCACGTTAACATTATAGACAATGTTAATTATCAATCAGATCAGTAGGCTTTTAGGAGTTTGAGACGGTTGTTCTGCAAAGGTAAGCTTCACCACACATACATTTTTGTGATTTTATCTCCAACTTTTCCCTTCAATAGTTGTTTCATAGAGATTTCGGAAAGCAACGCATAGTTAAATCTCTGTGGCAACAATTTGTCACAAGAACTCATGAAATTATAGTAGTGTCCTTAGGTAGGATTTACGCAACTATTCTTAGACCACTAATTCTCTAATACGCCAATGAAAAATGAATAACGAAAGATATATTGATAAATGAAGGGAATTGTTTCAAATATTAGCTCAAATTACTGAAAAAAGAGGACACACTTGCTGATTGTTAACAGCTGTTTCGACCTGCTAGGTCACATCAGGCCTCTGAGGCGATTTTGTAGCCCATTTCGAACATATCTGTGTATGATCCTACATTTGGATAAATACTGCGAGTGAATTATACGGGGTGACAATTGGAAAAGGAGCATTTGGGCTATAATTCCAGAATGAGAAGAGATATTTCGAATTGCAAAAACATGTTTTGACAATTGCACTCAAAACATATTTTGAACTGGTTTCAGGAGCAGTTGAATCTTCCCCTAGACTCCCATATCCACCTCATTGAAATCTCGAATGGATTGACTGAATACCTTGCTGGAAACGTCATTTGATACAAACATTTTACCGATTCATTTCTAAAAATTCAAGGAAGCGTTCCAAAGTATTGTCTATCTCACTCTTTAAATTTTGAGATCAGACAATTTCATTACTTTAACAAACTATTCTATAAACAAAAGGAGGAGTCAACTTTCAAATTTCCGAAGAACATTCTGTAATGTATCCGCTGATCTGGCCCGAAATTCCTTTGTAATTCTTTGCCTCAGCAGCTGTATGTATATATATATATATATATATATATATATATATATTATTTTATTGATATTCTTGAACCATTTGTAATATTTGTATGCTTTCTTGGTATACTGGTTCGTATATATACTGAAAATAAAATTATTTCATTTTATTTTCAGTATATATACGAACCAATATACCAAGAAAGCATACAAATATATATATATATATATATATATATATATATATATATACATACACTTGGTTTGGCATTGACATGTTCATTTCTCACGTAGTTCAAATATATATATATATATATATATATATATACACACTCTTCTACGGGCCATCGGAAAAATTCCGCAGTCGCAGGATTCGAACCCGCGACCAGCAGCCACAGTGATTATAAGATTGATTCCTAATACCACTGAGCCACCAGGCCCTACCAGAAGCTTATATTCACAAGATAATAAGACCTTGATGGGAGCATTGTGGTGCAATTGGTCAACACACTGGTGTAGACATCTAGAAATGTGAGTTCGAATCCCACCTATGGTGCAGTTTCTCTGTCCAATTGACCACAATTTTGTGTAAGTATATTGAGAGATATAGAATAAAATTTTCTGAATTTTGAAGATAACTTAGATAGTTTAACATAGGATTATAAAGATGAATTGATGTAAAACATTGAACCATAGGCGGGATTCGTACCCACATTACTGAATGTCTAGTCCAAAGTGTTTATTAATTACGACACTTTGGCCCCATCAAATTTTAAAATTTTTGTAATTATGAACCTCTGAAAGGATAGTAGATCATTGATGAACAAAATGCGATTCGATGCCCTACCATAGATCAACTATTCACGCACATCCATCTGAAGTTTTAAGTAAGGATTGTAGGTTAGAGTATTACTATGATTGGCAATTACTCGATAGCACTTATCCAATGAAAGCATCTCGGTTCTCATATATTTCAATAGAACTGACTGAGAAATGTTTTAAGTATAAACAAGTTTTGAAGTTAAGATAATTTAACATTATGAAGATGAATAAATGTAAAACGTTGAACCATAGACGATATTCGAACCCACATTTCTGGATGGCTAGTCAGGGTGTTCACCAATTACACCACTTTGGTGCCGTCAGAGTCTTATATTTTTGTAAATATAAACCTCTTAAAGGATAGTAGATCATTGATGAACACAACGCCATTCGATGCTCTGCTATAGATCAACTATTCACGTACATTCATCTAAAGTTGTCAATTCGGCAAGCTTTTTCAAAGTTATGACCTAGAGTATAAATTGACAACTTTTCACATCTTTATCTATCTCTAATCATTCGCTATATATTGTCGATTCTTATGAGTAAACGGAATTAGTGATCCATGGATCACAGTTCATTTAGATAATTTCAGGAGAAGATGTAGTTGGAAAACTAATGAAATCGGAAATTCTTCAAAAACAATGTAGGTTTACATTCAAAACATTTTTTTTTTAATTTAATTTGATACATAATGTCATAATTGAAAATGTTGGATAATATTTGGAATTCGTCTAAAATAAAGTATATTTGAAAACTACCAAATGTCATGGAATTATTCATGATATATGAACAATCATGGATTGAAAAATATAAATGGATAGAATTACATAGATTCTAACTCTTTTCACTGAAAGTGAAAATTATGTTTTTGGTGAATGTGTTTTATTCGTGAGAAGCACCAGAATTAAATTCAAGTTAAGAATGAAATCAAAATAGGTTTCAAAATTCTTTTATTGCAATATCGTCAAACATAGTCGCTGCATCCAATCCAAATATTTAATATTCCAACACGTTAGGAAAGGAAAACAAGAAATCGACAAAGCATCATTACGATTTTTATCTATGTGATATTTTTAACTGCAGCAAACGCATAGCTAATAATGAAAATTTGTATCTGACCTGCTTTAATTTCGAATACAGCCTGTAGTTGAAATTAGAGCAGGTAGTCTACAGTCCATTTTCTTACACATTATAAACTGGGTATACTTCACGCCGTTAACACGGGCGGCGCCAGGTGTAGACTCGCACGTTAACATTATAGACAATGTTAATTATCAATCAGATCAGTAGGCTTTTAGGAGTTTGAGACGGTTGTTCTGCAAAGGTAAGCTTCACCACACATACATTTTTGTGATTTTATCTCCAACTTTTCCCTTCAATAGTTGTTTCATAGAGATTTCGGAAAGCAACGCATAGTTAAATCTCTGTGGCAACAATTTGTCACAAGAACTCATGAAATTATAGTAGTGTCCTTAGGTAGGATTTACGCAACTATTCTTAGACCACTAATTCTCTAATACGCCAATGAAAAATGAATAACGAAAGATATATTGATAAATGAAGGGAATTGTTTCAAATATTAGCTCAAATTACTGAAAAAAGAGGACACACTTGCTGATTGTTAACAGCTGTTTCGACCTGCTAGGTCACATCAGGCCTCTGAGGCGATTTTGTAGCCCATTTCGAACATATCTGTGTATGATCCTACATTTGGATAAATACTGCGAGTGAATTATACGGGGTGACAATTGGAAAAGGAGCATTTGGGCTATAATTCCAGAATGAGAAGAGATATTTCGAATTGCAAAAACATGTTTTGACAATTGCACTCAAAACATATTTTGAACTGGTTTCAGGAGCAGTTGAATCTTCCCCTAGACTCCCATATCCACCTCATTGAAATCTCGAATGGATTGACTGAATACCTTGCTGGAAACGTCATTTGATACAAACATTTTACCGATTCATTTCTAAAAATTCAAGGAAGCGTTCCAAAGTATTGTCTATCTCACTCTTTAAATTTTGAGATCAGACAATTTCATTACTTTAACAAACTATTCTATAAACAAAAGGAGGAGTCAACTTTCAAATTTCCGAAGAACATTCTGTAATGTATCCGCTGATCTGGCCCGAAATTCCTTTGTAATTCTTTGCCTCAGCAGCTGTATGTTTTCTGGTTTGGTGTTTTTCCGAATGACCCCACAAATAGATATCTAGGGGTGTGATTTTTTGTCATATAGGTGGCCACTCTATAGGTCCTCTTCTTCCAATCCACCGATCCGGATAGTGTTCATCCAGCCACCCTCTCACTTGAAAAGCGTAATGGAGAGGTACTCGCTCTTGTTGATAATGCAGTAAATATTCAGTCAAAACTAGATTAACACGCAGATTTGTTCTGTTTTTAGTCTCATCTATAATCATTGATTCTATTAAGCTTTCCAACATTTCTGCATAGAATTCTCCAGTTAGGTTTCTGCCAATGAATAATACGATCACCCAATGTACCCGCTTACAAACATATTTTTTCAGGATATTGAGTATGACTCCCTGAATATGTTTGGGTTTTCATACCTTGAAAATACCGACACTTCTGTTTGTTAACATTACCATTCATGTAAAACATGCACTCGTCACTGAAACAAATGTTTCTCAAGAGAATGGGGTGAACAATTAACAGTTGACTCATAAATTAACAAAATTCAATTCGCCTATCAGGATCATCATCCCCAAGTTCTTGAAGGATTTTCAGACTGTGAGGATGGAATTTGTGACGCTTCAGTACCTACATTTCTGACAGACTCCCTTGATAATACTGTTTCTGGAGCCAGCTTTCTTCGTCGACTTAATAGGACCTGTTGGGGTTTTTCGATGTTTGTGGACTGTATATTCTGTTTGTAAGGTCCCGTTCGTAGTTAAATGAAAACACTCATGAACCTTTTAATAATGAATTTAATTGCACACTTTTACTAATTTACAAACATGTAACGAACGATGTATATTAGCGTAGCTACTACTACCATACTGTCTGTCTGGTTTCTGGCGTTTGCGCAGAATGTATACTACACGGTGGGGATATCTCACACGTCGTACAGGTCATTCTTGCCTATTACAGACTGTGCTGAGAAATAGGAAAATGATATATTTTGGCCCAAACATTCCAGCCGCCTTGATAAGTGCACAGCACTTTCAATAACTTAAAAAGAAAATATAATGTCATTCGTTGTCTGAAATTGGTAAAACGCATAATTTCGTCACTGCACGTTTCACAATATTGCCCTTTACACAAACACTTACGACACGTATCACCTCATCAGGACCTGGATGAAGTTGAGTGACACGTCCAATGTGCCAATGAAGCGGTGGTGTGTTGTCTTCTTTTATGATGACTACAGATCCTACTTTCAACAGGTTAGGGTAGCTTTGCCGCCACTTTACTCTGGTCTGTAGTTCCGACACATATTCTTTATGCCAGCGCTTCCAAAAATGCTGGACAAGATTTTGCAGATGTTGAAATTTGTTTAGTCTGTTTTCAGAAATCTCTGCTACACTAGGCTCATTTAGGGCTGTTATTGCTCTACCAATGAGAAAATGACTGGGAGTAAGAGGAGTGGGATCTTCTGGGTCAGAAGTCATAGGACAAAGAGGTCTGGAATTTAAAATTCCCTCTATCTGAATCAATACACTATTAAAGTCCTCGAATGTTAATTTATTGTTTTCTAAAACCCTCTTAATGTGCGATTTTACGCTCTTGACGCCTGCCTCCCAAATTGAGCCAAAATTCGGGGAGCGACTGGGAATAAATTTCCATTTTATATTTTCGCCCATTAAAGCCTTCGAAACGTTATCTGAATTTTCGGACATGAACTCGAAAATTTCCTTTAAATAATTGTTCGCGCCAACAAAATTAAGACCATTATCTGTTGTAATTGAATAAGGTCTTCCTCTTCTTGCAATGAAGCGCTTCAATGCTGATAGAAAGCCCGGAGTGGTTAAATCGGATACAACTTCCAAATGAAGTGCTTTAGTACTTAAACAAAAAAATTAAACAAATGTATGCCTTCACTAACCTCGCACCTCTAGTCTTTCTGTCCTTCAAATAAAAGGAACCAGCAAAGTCAATACCGGTGTTATAAAACGGAATAAATTGGTTCACTCGTGTAGCAGGTAAATTTCTCATAATGTATTTTAAAGGAATTGGATTGACCTTGTAACATTGAACACATTTTCTACAAATACTCTTACATAAATTACGCCCATTAATTGGCCAATATCTTTCACGTATTGAACTCAAAAGTAAAGTAGGACCACAATGTAGTAGTCTTTCATGTTCATTTTCCAAAATTATTGTTGTTAATTTCTGTTTCGAGGGTAAAATCAATGGATGTTTTTTGTCATATTTATAATTAGATAATTGAATTCTACCGCCGACTCTTATTAATTTGTTACTGTCAAAAAAGGGATTTAAATTTAAAATGCTACTAGTTTTTGCTAATGACTTATTATTATTTAAACTATTATATTCTTGAGGAAAATAATGTAATTGAGCTTGTTTAATGAGGCAAAATGAAGCATGTTCTAATTCAGTATGTGATAATATACCGGTTAAACGATCTTGTTCACGTATTTTGGTATTAAAACTGAATCTTAATACATACGCAGTTATTCTTTCAAGTTTAGTATACTCCGAATATTTTTCTATTAATTCACAATCCTTGTGAAACACAACATTAGTGTTAGTTGTCTTTCGAACTTCGTTTTCACAGTTGCCTTGAATTTGATCAATACTAATTAATTGTGAATGTAAATTCTCATTTAAGAGAAACGTTGGTCCCTTAAACCATGGATCAAAGTTTACAATTTTTGTCGAACATAGGCTTCTGGACAAGTAGTCCGCAGGGTTTTCGTTGGTCCTAACGTGATACCAATCGTTAATGTTAGTTAAACCTTGTATTTTACTTACTCGGTTGGCTACAAAGGTTTTCCATTTTGATGGTGAAGCCTTGAGCCAAGACAGAACTATAGTAGAATCGGAGAATAAAAATGTTCTATTAAATTTGATATTAAGTGACATTGTAACCTTTTGGTATAAGTTACTTAAAAAAAAAGCAACTGAAAGCTCTAACCTGGGTATACTTATTTGCTTAAGAGGAGCCACCCTCGTCTTGGAACACAATAAATTGCATGTATGTTATCGGTGACTGTTTTTACAGCGTATATAAATACATGCGCCGTATGCCCTTTCTGAGGCGTCAGAAAATCCAACAATGTCAATGTCTGTGTAATCTGAACATAGCACGAACCTGTCAATTTTAATTTCATTCAGGAGTCGCAAGTTACCTCTAAATTGGCACCATAGTAAGTGCAAATCAGAAGGAATAGGATCATCCCAGTCCAACTTTGCTTGCCACAGCTTCTGAATTAGACATTTTTCACTTATTACTACAGGGCCCAGTAGACCTAATGGATCAAAAACTTGGGATGTGATTGAAAGAATAGATCTTTTGGTAATTGGAGGATGCTTTAAATCCGAAATACAATATTGAATTTTGTCCAAATTTGGGTTCCAAACAATGCCTAAAGTTTTATTAGCCGAGTTGTCACCGAATTCTACAATGTTAGAATCTAAATTTTCAATCAATTTGAAGTTTGTTAGTAACTCTGGCCTGTTAGTTGACCATTTGCGGAGCTCAAACCCGCCATCTTTCAAAATATCAAGTAATTCGGTTTGTAATTGAATGAACTCAGATTCTGAATTGGCGCATGTAAGAAGATCGTCAATATAGAAATCATTTTTAATGGCTTTGCTAGCGATAGGAAATTCAGTTTGAAAATCATTACCTAGCTGATAAAGACAACGTACTGCCAAAAATGGAGCAGAGGTTGTACCATATGTTACGGTATTCAATTGGTAACATTTAACTTCATCTTCGATATTCGACCTCCAAAAAATGCGCTGAAGATCGCGTTGTTCCGATTTAATATTAATCTGACGATACATTTTTGAAACGTCAGCAGTCAAAACAAATTTATGTAATCGGAATCTTAAAATGATTTGTAGCAAGTCGGATTGGATTGTAGGTCCGCAATGTTGTACCTCATTTAATGACATTCCATTGTCGCATTTCATACTTGCATCGAATACAACTCTGATCTTGGAGGTCGTAGAATACTTTTTAAATACAGCATGATGAGGTATGTAATAGCATGTAACGTCACTACTATTAGGACCCTCTTTTACTTTTGACATATGACCCAATGAAAGATAGTCACTCATAAAATCAGAGTATTCCTTCCGTAATTCAGAATGTTTTAAAAGTCTTTGCTCTTGTTTATAAAACCTGGTTAACGCAAATTCTCGAAAATTACCTAAATGTTTATAGTTTGGTTTTAGTGGTATTGACACTTCAAAGCGACCGTCTGTAGATCTAGTATACGTGTTTTTAAAATGATTCTCGCAGTATTGTTCAGAGTCTGACAAAGCTAAGGTTTTTTCGCATTCCTCAATCTGCCAGAACTTTGTTAACTGTGTATCTAATTGATGGTTGTTCAAATCAAGATTGAAAAAAGCATTAGATTGACCGAAATCTTGCTCTTTTTTGGCTTACATTTCCTGCAGCTACCCAGCCCAATAGGGTATTGCTAAAAATTGGTAAGCCAATACCTGCTCGAATTTGCCCTTTGCGTAATATATCCCAAAAATGTTCGAACCTAACAGAAGATCGATATTATTGCTTTCGAAGAAAAATGGATCTGCTAGTTTCACATTGGGTAAATGTAAATCACCTTTATTGCACGAAATTGACGGCAGGTTTTCTGTAATTTTGTCTAAAATTAGACACGATATATTTTTATTGTAATTGTTATAACATGAGCTCATATTGACAATGGAATAATGTTTTATATTTGCTACCGATTGGCCGACTCTCAATACAGTATAATTAATTTTATTAATTGTTAATCCCAACTTTTTAATCAAATTATTCGTAATGAAATGACTCTGCGAGCCACTGTCTAGCAGAGCCCGACACTTGTGCGAAACACCCTGTACGTCCTTTACTTCAACGACCGCTGTCGATAAAAGTACCTGTGAAGATGACGTAATTGTTGTTGTGATTCCGGCCGACGTCCCTGGCTCAGAAAGAATTTCATTATTATTTGTCATTTCGGCTTTTGGTCTTTCTGCCGAAACGATTTTATTTAAATGCAGTAAACTATTGTGTTTATTGCCACACGTGCGACAACCTGATGCAGTACAATTGATTGTCTTATGATCAAATTTGAAACAATTCAAACATATTTTCAGTTTTCTGGCCTCGTCAATTCTTTGACTTGTAGGTAATTTCAGAAATTCATTACATTTATAAATTGTATGAGCATTTTTACAATAGTAACAAGAAATATTCGCATTCAAAAAAGTATTACTACTGTTTTTCGGTTTAATATTGTATTTATTATATTTTTCATTAAGATTTCACATCGTAACCTTAAAAACTTGTTTAAGTCGGACATGTATGGAATATCTTTTTGCAGTTCGAATGATTCCCATTCTCTTCGAGTAATGGAATCGAATTTATTGGTAATTATATGAATTATTAAAGTATCCCAAGTATCCGTAGGTGCACCTAAGCTTTTTAAAGCACGTAGATCTTTTGTTATGGAATCAAAAAGAGATCCTAATTGAGTATGAGACTCTTTTGATATTACTGGGTGATCGAAAATAGATTTAATGTGATTGTGAATGATTAACCATTTGTTTTCGAATCTTTCTTCGAGAAGTCGCCACGCAATTTCATAATTAGTGGACGTAACTTCAATTGAATGTATGACTTGTGCAGCCTCTCCTTGTAGACAAGAGCGCAAGTAGTAAAAGCGTTGTACATTTGATAATGTTTGATTTTCATGAATTAGAGATTTAAAAGCATCTCTGAATTCTAACCAACAATTGTAATGACCGTTAAATGTAGGTAGCTTAATTGTCGGTAATTTGACATTGGAAACATTTAAATTGCCAGAAGAGGGAGATAACGATCTTCGGTGAATTGAATTTGCATTATGAAAATCGGAAATGACTTTGTCTATGTTTGCGGTAATTTCATAAAAGGCCTCCTCAAATATCTCTAATTCTGTAGGATCATTGGAACTATCCAAATAACTAATTACCGAATTAATGTCCAAAAATTCATCTAACGCCGTATTAAATCGTTGCATACGTAATTTCAATTGAGAAATTATATCCTCAGATATATTGTTGATATCGACCGAATTGTAATACGTTTGCAGCCGCGATAGTTTTCCTTTGACTACGCCGCGCTTGAATTTTAGTTTCTTTAATTCCTCAGTCATTGTAAATAAAAACATCTTCAATTCGGACCAATGAACGAATAATCTAAAAAGAAACGCAAAATGTAAACATATATATTTCCATCAAATGTCAGCATGATCGTAAATTTTACCACAAATAATTATTCGAAATGAAATTTTGTACTTTCGTATTGGTAGTATTAAAAAAAACATCAAGACTCACTATTATATTTGATGCCGTTATCCAACATTCGGACAATGAGTATAATAAACTAGATATAACACAACGTCATCAATGTGTAGTACACATGCAAAAGTTCTCACTTATACACATCACTAATGTTATATTCTTATGATAAGAATTATATTCACAATATCTAAAACTTTGCAAGTAGATACGATACTAAGTACACAATGTACAATTATTAAATTCAATAAAAATATAACTTTCTTCTGCAGGAGGACCGAGGATTGAGTAAATGAAGAACGTCGAGTATCCGACTCAGATATGCACACGTGTGTAAGCATATAGAGAGACTGCCTGACACCTGACCCGAGTAGTTGCGCACGCGGCAGTATACATTATACCTAATATATGTATAGCTACAGCGTGATGGCACGTGACGGACTCATGGTTTTACTCCCAACCTGAAAAAGCTCAACGCGCCTAAGTAATTTTTCACTTCAAAAAATGAAACATTGAAATGTAGGTACTCAAATGACATTTCCAGCAAGGTATTACTCAATCAACAAAGTACTATCGGTGAACTGACTAAACTAATTTCTATTAATATAACAATAACGAATGAAGTAATGAACAAAATACCTGAACAAATTAGGTTCATGATACTGTGGTAGATGATGTTAGATGCTCTGATTTCTAGAATTTTTTTCAAAATTGGCCAGTAAGACTGCAGGTTCCTCGTGCCCTGACGATCTCGATAGAGCGAAACAGCTGTCCATAACTAAGCTTGAGTATTACTGGTCGATCTAGAATAACCTAATTACCTCTGTGGATAATAACTAACTGGCAATTTGTGCAACTATTTTGTTTGTTACTTCATTTTTTTGTCACTAGGTTCAATCAAGCACTAGGTTACTAGCATTTCTTTCTCATTACTGCAGTGAAGTACAACATATTCATTTATCCCATATATAGGATCGGATTAACTCAGTGGGGTATCTACTCTCGGTTAGATGGTGTTAGATGTTATAGTTTCATGGGGTTTTGATGTTAAATTAATCCCATGCAATTCAAACACTTCTTAAATGGCACGTCAATATTTATTTATTTATCAAAATAGAAATTCCAACTAGATCACAATCTATATATCTGATAATGTCTCTTAGGCTACCTCCAACAACTAGGAATTTTCCTAGATATTCTTCTCCCTAGCGTCCATAGATATATCTCCGTCGTACAACTATTAGTCGTCGTTCGTGGGCAAAATTGTAATTAAGAATGCCACAGTTTCTCTAGAATTTTAGACAATGTGCTATTAACTTTTTCCTCGACAAAGATAACCAGTTGCACTGTAGCTTCCACGTCTATTGATTTCGAGAGAGCGAATCAGTTATCCGGAACAATTAGCTGCTGCGTAAATATTCGATCTAGAGGAACCTGAGTACCTTTATGCATTTATTGTATCATTGCAGGTATTGAAATTCATAGCTGGGTTTGTATTTTATATTGTTTTGTATAAATAGTGGCAATACAAGTGAGTACCTACTGATACCAGAGCTAGTTAGTATCTACAAGTTTGATCGTTTTTCTTGTTTTCCTTCATATTTCTATTTCCAATATCCAACTTAAAAAAAAGCATTACATGTAAAAATTCGAAATTAAAAAGGAATATGTGGATCACTGATGGAATAAACAGAAAAATAGAACAAATGTTATCCAAAACTTCCAAAGACACTTCTGTCTATAAATCATATCATTCAAAAAACAAGTAAAACAGTCTAAATTAAAATTTAATGAACAGGGGAAAGTTCAAATACTAAAACACCTAACTTGAAGGAATTTTGTTGCGAAAAGGAAATAGACAAACTGGGAAATAATTTGAATACTCATTTCGAAAATGTAGGTACATAATGTTGAACACATTTTTTAAAAAATAATACAAATTCTACGGGAATGGATGAAATATCTTTAAACTTTCTTAAATATTGCTCTCCTAGTATAGTGATGCCACTCTGCCAGATAATAAATAAATTTTTTGATTGTAGTGTCTTACTTCGATTGACTTAAGGAGACGGTACTGAAAAAAGGAGACGTCAAAAATATGAACAACTATAGACCAATAGCCTCACATTAAATATCTTTAAAGTCGTTGAGAAAATAATTCACAAACAAATGATCAACTTTTTGAGTAAATGTATAATTTTTTCGCATTATTATCAGAATGAATACTTGAAAAATAGAAATACTGAAAGGGCTGTATTTGAGGCATTGGCTGAGATCTTAGATGGTATTAGTGATAAAAATAAAGTAGCAGGAATCTTCCCAGATCTATCAAAAGCCTTTGATTCAGTAAATCATGATCTGCTACTAGAAAAATTACAAAGATACGGTCTTAGAGGTTCCTCTTTCGATTTACTAAAATCGTAACTTACATCTAGAAAGAAAGCAAAGAACAAAAGTTGTAGACAGAACCACAGGGCGAGGGAAATTATCCTCAAGGGTGTGTCTTGGAGCGGGAGTGCCTCAGGGTACTACTATGGGGCCGTTTCTTTTTCTGTCATAGGTAAATGAGTCTCCTCAAATACAAACAAATGGAAAAATCGTACAGCTTGAGGATGATACAAGGTAACACTATGTGTCAACTGAAATAGGATATTCAGGATAATATCTATAAAATGTAACAGTGGTGCACAGACAACTATATGAAATTGAATGTAGAAAAAACAAGAATAATAACTTTTGCAACTAAATATGAATCATTTATAGCATTAGAGGTTGATAATGTAGGAATTAGTTCTAATAAAAAAATCTTACTTCTTCTTGGTCTTGGAAAGAGATTCATAATCCAATGATAAATTATCGAAGTTATCTTCATCATTCAGAAAATTCAATTCTATATCTCTTAATGTACCTAGATGAAATTGTGGCCAATTAGGCAAAATAACTTTAAACTTGTTTATACTTACCCAGAACATTTCTCAGTCAGTTCTATTGAAATATATAAGAACCGGAATGCTGACATTGAATAAGTACTGTCAAGAATGATTGCCAACCATAGAAGATCGACGCATCAACCACTGAGCTACTTACTCCTTCACAATTCAGTAGTATATTTAAGTCTTAAAAACATAGCAATTCACCTTCCCGTAGAAAGTAATTTGAAGATTGGTACTTACTTTTTGAATAGCATATTTACCATGCTGGCAGTTGAATGAAAAAAGGTGATGCACACAGCATGAGGTAGCCCCCAAACAACACAATGATGAAAGAAGTGGATGAATATCCATATATCCTTGGAAATTTTATAAGATTTACCTGGAATCGTGGATGATCCAGATGAATTTGTTTCTCGGAGCGTATATCCACAATTAGAGTTTCATTGTATTGTTTTATATCTTCAATTCTCATAGAATGTAGATAATGTAACTTGTTAGAATGACAAGTTCCCATTAGGTTCATGATACTTTACACTTAGCTACCCTAAATTACCTTTGTCATAAGATAAGTCCTATGTGGTGCTTCTTTATCAAATGTACCAATTCACTTCCTCCGGAATGAAAGTTTTGACTTCTTTAGGTCCATGCCTTTCAGATTGGTAAATATAGTACATTGTAGAACAACCTCCCATGTCCCACTAGTTTCCGTAGTAACGAGTGCACAAAGTGCACATTTCTCTCATGTTCAACAAATTGAGGTAACTAGGAAACCGCAACCTTACCAAAGTGTCCAAATCTTTGATACAAACAATACCCACAAATGTCAAATTAACCGTAGGATAACTATTTGTATGGAAATAATTAAAACACCTTCATTTTCTAAATATTTTTGATTGTATACAAACTAGAAATTTCAAATTATTTGAATATTTCATCATATTAAAGGAAGAAATAAACTGTAAAAGGGTTCACATTGTAAAAACACTATACAATTATAAATGAGAAATAATCACCCTTCTCTACTGAAAATACAACGAGCACGGAATAGACAATTCTGAGCGAGTTTCTGCGATTACATAACGGAATATTAAGTCATTTAAAATTTTATATTAATGTCTTGAAATAATTTCTTCTTTATGAATAAGAAACAATCACGCTCATCCACTAAAAATACTGTTAAACTACTGATGACCTTTCTGTTACGAAGTAGCCATCATCAGAGAAAACTAAATTAGAAATCCAAATGTTCATGTTTGAATAGTATTTTTGGATAATAATGCAAACGGAGGGCTACCCTTCTAAGCTACAATAATGAATAATTGTTGGGTGCCAAATGCAAGCTACGCAATTTCCACCTTCCCTTGATTCTAAATTAATCAAAAAGATGAATTTACCCAAGTTACTAATATTTCCCAAACTAGCTCAAATTCGTGGTTGTTCGGCTTTTTTCGTTAACAATGATGATACTTGCCCTATTACTTTTTAAACAACAAACCTTGGGCGCCACCACGAGTGAAAAAGAAGAATTTCAGGCTGTTATAAATAAAGAAATAAGCATCAATGAATTGGTAGTAAGTAAAAAGGAAAAGAAACAAAGCATATAAAAACAATAACAAATATATTCAATTATTAATGAACAACAGAAAAATCGTTATACAAACTCGCATGTCCTTTCGGGGCACCGATATTAAATTGAAACAATTGTAAATAAAGATAATCAATCTACTTTGACTCAGCAATTACGACCAGCATCTAATTCATCATGGTAATGAAAGTTGCAACAGAGATATTAAAATTACTTCCCTGTGTCTCTCCTGTGGTCCTGATGGTGGTTCCGCGAGGTCTCTAGTAGTGTATTGGATCCAATATCCTCCCATCGGAAAAGAAAGAAAATACACGAGTAGGATGTCCACAAGAGGAGTAAAATTTAATATTTGCAATGGCTCAGTATTGACGCTGTGAATAGCTGAGTTGAGCTAGGAAAATGTTGATAGGTGAAGCCAAGATAAATTATGATTACAATTACAAATTAGATTAATATGTGACAATTATTCAGAATTTACTACAATTTTAACGAAATGAATTTAAACAACGTTAGAGAAAAATGAATTGAGTTTGAAAGTCAGATATGAGCTAAGGTTCAGAGATTCCTAGAACCACGTGGGTGCATTTCGTATTATTCGGACTCTTTATTACGATTACGGGATTGTTCAACAAGTCCCACGTTAACTCTATAATCGAAGGTATTGGAAACAAGGCTCGTGGAATTATGATTATGGAGTGGTTAGTTCTAGTCCATCCTCTATATGTTTCGTACCTTTTCGATTTGGATAACGCTACGTTGTTCGTATTACGAGTAGTTAAAAGCAAAAAATATACGATATAATAATCCCACGTGTATTCAAAAAATGGAATCAAGTGATTTGGTCAATTGAATAAATGATAATATGAATGAAATTAAAATATCTATAATCAAGAGATCTAGGTGCCTGTTATAAGAGCAGAAAATAATCAGAGTTTTGTATAAATCAGAGTAAGCCTGATTATGAATGAAATATTAAAGATTCAATGCTACTCAAAAAACAATTTAATTAATAACTTTGTCTTCACAGAAACACCAAAGATGATTAGTTGTCAACCGTAACCGGTTTTATTCCGAGTCTCCCTGCCTAATTAATAATTCGGATGTGGGGGTAACAATATAGTGTTCGTTGAATCCGCTTCGTATTAATTAAATACAGTTAACTATATCATTTAAGATACAGTTCTTTAATTGAGAGGAAGTTCAAGGATATAAAATCAAATTATTATAGGTTTCTATCATGATAATGATTTGTAACGATTTATTCAAAAGTGAGATCGTTACACCCTCAGCTGGAGATGAATCGGAATTGGATAAAATTCTTTTTTGTTTATACATTCCCAATCATAAATTACCTAGATATTTGTTCGCAAGTTATGTATCCTATAAGGACACTCTTTATTAGATTAATTATAATAGCAAATTGTAATAAAACAATAGATTAGTGTATTATTAATGATAGATCTTTATGGGTGAGTCATTTTAGTCTATTCATAACAAAATTCATTACGAATGCTTAGAATTACGACCAGCAAGGTTGAGAGATATGAATAAGTTGTAAACATAAGATCCACCTACAAATGGGGATCACTACTGTATCAATAATTGTAGCTTTAACATTGCTCCAAATAAACATAGTAGTTTTCAAATCTTTTTAAAAACTTATTTCTACGAACTGGAAATAAAACTTGCATTTTTTCTACAAACTCGAGTACTAACGTTCGTGCAATTTTATGCTTAAAATTGGAACTAAAGAAAACCATACATACCGATCAAAATCGTCGAGATATCCAAGTGGCCTGAACAGCATCGCCGTAGTCACTCATCAGAAGACATCAATGAAAACATCAATCAAGTAAGAGAATCTGATCATCCTATAATATCCACTATCACATGTCAAATGAAATAGATGATATTTTGAGTAATATAATCAGTAAAGTAAGTAACTCAAGAATAAAGAACGAAAAAGTTTCAGGATTCATTGAAAATAGTAATTCTTTTAATAATTTTAATTATAATCAAATAATGGCAAATTTTAATATAAACAAAATATTCATCGACGCTGTTCCCAGCTACAATGGAAAACAAGCAACTTTAAGAATTTTTATCAATGCTTGCGAAAAATTCTTAACTATATCAATTGACCCAAATCAATCTCAAAATGATGAATGTTTATTGAGAATTCTAATAAATAAATCAGAAGGACGAGCTTCAACACTAATAGGTAGTAGAGAAAAAACGAATACATGGCCTGCAATCAAAAATCTTTTAATATATTATTTTGGAGATGGAAGAAGAGAGATTTAATGAATGTTAAATTTTAGGAAAATAAAACTCCATATATGCTAGGTATGAGAATAAAAGATATCAAAACTATGATCTTGAATAAACTTAGACTAGAAGAACCAGATAATGCGGTAAGAAAAGTGAAAACACAAATGTATGACGAAATCACTTTAGATTCATATTTGAATGCCTTGCCTGAAAAACTTTCAGACAAGATAAGATTCAGAAAATTTAGAGAGCTATGAATTTAGTTGTAGAAGAAGAGAATGTAAACTATTACAGAGACATAATGCATACACTAGGAAGTAATAGATTTCATAAACCCCCAGTAAAATTACAACCGAGCAAACCCATAATTAATCGTTAAAATTTCAATCCTCAAGGTAATAATAGACAACAATTTACAAACAGACCAAATATTCCAAATCAACCAAGACCATATTTTAATAGTACGAATCATTGGATGAATAGACCTCAAAATTACAATTTTCAACAAACTATACAAAATAAACCTGTACCAATGGACACAAGTTCAGGTAATACGAGTAGAACTAATAACAATACTCAAAGAATGTACAACGTACAACCAGTACAAAGAGCAAATCAACAAAGACATTTCACGTCAGAAGAATTATTTCATCATGAAATGGATGAAGCCGAACCAGAATATTCAGATAATCCAGAATATAATGACAATGATTATGATTGTCAAAATGAAGAATTTGAAGAAAGATACGATGAGCAACATTTTCATTCAGACCTAACACAAACAGAGACGACATAGTACAACTAAATAATATTGATATTAATGTATTACCATACATCAACATTCCTCATGCAAATTACAAATTTTTGATTGATATGGGATCGTCAATAACATTGATAAATCCGAAAACCGTAGATAAACATTATAAAAATTGTGTTTGGAATGAACCATTTGAAATAAGATCTGCACATAATACCACCTTACACAAAGACGTCGAAAAAATACCGTTACCAAAAACATTTAATACAAAACTTTTTCATGAATCTTGTGTATCCAATTTCAATAACAGATATGACGGTTTGATAGGCATAGACTTACTGAAGAAATTAGATGCCGATATTAACATAAAAAATGGGGTATTAAGAACAAAAACTGCTAAAATACCTATATACTTTGAAAAACAAAATACAAGTCACGTAAGTATAATGAAAGGATTGGACCTCGTACAAAACAAGTAATTCAAATTCCAGTAAATTCAAATGCAAGTCAGGGAATAATAGAATACTCTTTATTAGAATCAGGACTTGAACTACAATCATCTATAGTAACAATAAATAGCAATCATGCTATTGTTTCTGTAACAGACTCAAATGAATACCCAGTAGAGATAAAACTTGACAAACCGCTGAAAGTGACAGAATTAAATAATTATGAACAATTAGAGATAAGTAACAATGAATTAATTAACGAACACGATAACGAATTAAGACAAAATATCAAATACCTAAGACTTAACCATCTGAATTTAGAAGAGAAAAACGCAGTCAGAGAATTATGCTTCGAATATAGAGACATTTTTCATTGCGAAACTTTACCTTTATCCTTCACAAATGAAATTAAACATTATATTAGAACTACAGATGAAATCCCAGTATATAGGAAACCATACAGGTATTAAAATTCACACTGTAGAGGGAAAATAGACAGAAGAACACATTCAGAAGGTCAAGAAACTTTAGCGAGAATAACAAAAAAAAGTTTTTGGAGGATTTACAAATTTGTACTTGGGAAAATATTTTATCACTTCCTCAAACCGAGGTTGATAAAAAATGGGATCTTTTTATAGAGCACTATAAAAAATTATTTGAAAAATACAAAATTTGCAGTAAGAGCAAAAAAATTAAAGTAAAAAATCAGGAGTTAGACTCTTTAAGAAGTTCCCTAGATCTATTAAATATAATCTCAAAATTTGATCCAAATTATAATGTACTATATAAAAAGCTAAAACAAAATTATGACTCATTAATAATAACTCAAAGACAAAAACTCTTAAAAAAGCAAATACTAAACTCAAGTAATAAATGAAAAACCACCTGGAATATTGTAAATAATGTATGTAATAAAAATAAGAAAAATAATGATATAAAAATTACGGGCGATTTAAATAAAGTTGTGAACGATTTTAATGATTTCTTTATAAATTCTGGAAAAAGGTTATACAATGATAAAAATAATCAAGAACCTTATGTTAGTCCCATTGAACCTCTGTCGAATAGTCTTTAGCTTTATCCAGTCACAGAAGATGAGATAATAAAGGGTTGTAATCAGCTGCAAAATAAGTTTAGTTTTGGTGTTGACGGCATTTCCCTAACTATTCTTAAATTCTCATTAACAAAAATACAAAAAATATTATGTCATATTATAAATTGTATATTTGAAAATGGTATATTTCCCGACGCTTTAAAGGTAGCAATAGTAAAGCCATTGTATAAAAAAGGAGACTGCGAGGACTTGGGTAGCTATCGGCCTATTAGCCTACTTTCTTCGTTTGCCAAACTGATAGAAAAAATTTTGAGTCACAGATTAGTACGTTTTTTTTACAAAATTCAAAATTTTTAACAAAAGTCAACATGGCTTTCTTAGGGGCCGAAGTACAATGACTGCTGTTTTCGAATTTACTAGATTTGTGTTAAAGGCTTTGGATAATCAAGAGATACCTTGTGGAATTTTCTTAGACTTATCCAAAGCCTTTGACTGTATAGATCACACAATTTTAAACAAAAAACTGGAAAATTACGGTATACGAGGGAAACAGTTGTCAATTATAGTCAGCTACTTAAAAGATAGAAACCAAGTCGTGGAAATGAACTCAGACCAGAACCAATACATATCAAAAAAAATATATATTGAAATGGGAGTGCCACAGGGCCCTATATTAGGGCCCTGTGAATGTTGCCATTAAAAGTAACAGTATTGAGAATTTGAATCAGGAGTTGATCCTAGTGCTGACAGAGATTGAAAATTGGTGTCAAGTCAATAAACTTGTAATTAACAAGTCAAAAACAAAGTGTGTGATTTTTCAAACTAATAAGTCGAATATTGAAATTCCAAAAACTCTCACTCTGAATAACCAAATTATTGACGTAGATAATAGTACTAGATTTTTGGGACTTATTATAGACAAAAATTTGAATTGGTATGAACAAATAACATCTCTTTCAAATCTAAACTATACGTATTAAGAACTTTAAAAAAATCGGTGGACAAGGAAACTCTAATGGTTGTCTATTACGCCTTTTTTCAGTCCCTGATAACTTATGGGATTACTTTCTGGGGCAACAGCTCTCAATCTAAACAGATTTTGATTCTACAAAAAAAATATGGAATACATGAGCCTTAAGCTTTTTAACAAACTTCCAAATGAGATTAAAGAGATTAAGGAATTAAAAAAATTCAAAGCAGCTATTACTAAATTGCTAATAACTTTAGAACCTTATACAGTTGCAGATTTTTTAGAACAATAAGTCTGTATATCATGTGCTAACATTTTACGGTGATAGTGTTTCTATATTATTTATTATTTGTTTATATATGTATATATATGTAGTGAAGTGTATATACATATAGTTACTACGACGTTTTTTAATATTGTATTGTTCATGTTTATTTTTCAAATGTAGACAAACCATGTTGAAATAAAGATTATTATTATTATTATTATTATTATCATTATACCGGTTACCTTACGAAAATCAAAAAGAGGTAGAAAAACAAGTCACACAATTGTTAGAACAAGACAATCAGGAATTCAACAAGCGCATGGAGAATCCCTATAATAATTGTACCAAAAAAAGAGGATGCTTCAGGAAATAAAAAATTAGAATGATAATTATTCAAAATTAAATGAAAAAAGCATTGACGAAAAATATCCATTACCTAACATAACTGAAACTTTAGATAAACTAGGTATATCACAATATTTTACAACTCCAGATTTAGCATATGAATTCCATCAAATAGAAATGAATGGAGACGACATATGCAAAACAGCGTTCAGCACACCAAAAGGACATTATGAGTACAAAAGAATGGCTATCGGACTGAAAAACGCACATTCCAACGTGTAATGGACAATGTTCTAAGGGGAATTCAAAATGAAAAATGTATAGTATATATGGATGATATAATAATATTTTCGGTATCCAAGAACATATAGAAAAATTGAGGTTTGAAAGATTAAGAAAAGCTTATTTCAAAATTCGAATTGATAAAAGTGAATTTTTAAGTAAAGAAGTAGCATTCCTAGGACATGTTGTGACACCTAATGGAGTGTTACCTTATTCAAAAAAAATTGAAGCAGTAATTATATATCCAATACCAAAGCAACAAAAGAAATGAAAGGCTTTTTAGGATTAGTCGATTATTATGACTAAATGACTAAATGTTTGAAAAAAGGACAAAAAACAGCTCATGATCAAGAATTCATAAAATCATTTGAAACTTGCAAGAAGTTATTAGTAAATCACCCAATACTTCAATATCCAGATTTTACAAAACCCTTTATCTTAACCACATACGCTTCAAATGTAGCTTCGGGAGCTATTTTATCCCAAGGTATTATTGGAAAAGATAAAACAACATGCTATGCCTCTAGAATTCTGAATGAAACGGAACAAAAATATAGTTCTATTGAGAAACAACTACTTTCAATAGTTGAAAAATCTATAATGTATACTGATTACCGACCATTTACTTGGCTATTTGAACTTGAAGATCCAAATTCAAAATTATAACGATGGAAAATACCTTTAGAAGTATACGACTATGAGCTAGAATATAAAAAAGGCAAATATAATACAAATGCAGATGCATTATCAAGAATTATAATAAAGGCACTTGAAAGTGAATCTGTAATTGCAAATGTTGATGAGAGTGATGTAGAAAATGTGCTTCGATCACTAATAACACCGAATTTACCCCAAATTGAACAAGAAGATTTAGATGAAATAAGAAGGTAATGATACTATTTCATTCACGTGAAAATGATGAACCATTAGAAGCAATCAAAATTTTAGATAATATTATAAATATCAAACCGAATCAATATTTCGTTTCAGAAGTGTATAATAAACTGAAAAAATTGAAACTAATAAAAGAAGACGGGAACACTAAACTATACGCCCAATTCACAAAAAATAATAATGACTCGCAAATTATCGTTTTTTTACGACAATTTAGGACGGAAAACAAAAAAATTTGTATGCATTCCGAATCTGAAAAATTACACAGAGATTTTTGCAATATCTATATACAAATATATAACAACAAAGGACTTGAATTGATTATATGTGCACAAAACAAACAAGAAATAAAAGATAAAGATGAAATATACCTTGCAATAAGAAATCAACATGATTCAAAAACAAATCATAGGGGAATACAAGAAACTATGAAACAAATTCAGAGAAAATATTATATCAAAAATATGCAAAACGAAGTTTCCAAGTTTATAGGAATTGTGAAAATTTGCAAAAAATCAAAATATGATAGACATCCTCCAAATCCGCCAATGATGATAACAGAAACCCCGAGAAAACCCTTTCAAAAATTGCAATTAGATACTTTCGTAACAGAGAAATAAAATTATCTGAAAATTGTAGATGCTTTCTCAAAGTTCGGACAAGCAGTACCAATTCAATCAAAAAATAGTATAGACGTAACAGACGCGTTATTATAATTATTTTCCTATTATCGTTTACCAGAACAAGTAACTACAGATAATGGACCAGAATTCACTAGTGAAGTAATCCAAGATTTGTTGGAAATACATAAAATTGAAATTCATTTCATTACCGAAAATCATCCAGAATCAAATGAATTAATTGAAAGATTACATTCAACAATACTAGAACATATAACATTACTAAAGCAAAATCATAAAGACCCAATAACAACTTCAATGAAATACGCAATTATTGCGTATAATAACTCAATGAATGCAAGAACGAATTTCACACCAATAGAATTAACAATAGGGAGATTCAATGAAAAAAAATTCGTTCGATATAGATTACGAAGAACAATTGTTCCAAACTGATGTAAAAGAACATAGAGATAAGTTAGAAACTAGATACAATAAAGTTAAAGAAAAGCTAGATAAGGACCAAACAAATACAGCAAATAAACCCAATGAAGAATATAAATTAGAAAAATTACAAAAAGGTTCGAAAGTCTACGAGAAAAATCATAGAACAAGAGCTAAAACAGCTGATAGGAATGTAGGAGTGAAGAAATACGTACGTTTAAAAAATTTGAGACATGTTATTGTTACAAATGGACAATCTGCATCTGCCTCGCAGCAATCTCGATTGAATCAGCAAAAGGACACATTAAAGATGTAGAAATAACAGAAATTACTGACAACCCTGGTATTATACCAATAAGACTATGCAGAGCCCAAAAAACAATAGACTATTGGTCATTTATTCAAACAATAAAATTGGATTCATTAATTTATAAATATGAAAATTTAAAAGAAAATTATATGAAATTGAAAAAATCCATATACGATGAGAAAAGTCATACTGAAGAATTACTCAATTACTGCTATATAACTGAACATGCTATTTTAAAAATTGATAATCAAATCAATCGATTAATACCAACACTGAAATTTAGAAACTAAAGAGGTTTGATAAATGGATTAAGAAATATAATCAAAGCTATAACGGGAAATTCAGATCAAGATGATGCTGAATAATATGAGAATGCAATAAGTCAATTGAACAGTAAGCAACAACAGGTAAAACAGGCATGAAAAAACCAAATATCCTTGACTATGAAAACAACAAAACTGATAGATGTAACAATCAACAAACTATCGTATAATCAAGAAATATTGAAAATAAAAATTGATAAATTAAGTAATTTAATTAATCAAACAGAATCAGACCTATATCCACCAGTAATGTCAATCAATGTGTATACGCAAATTAATTCAGCTTTAGAGACAACGGGTAAAATCCAAATATCTTAGAAAATGCTGTAGTTTTTGCCAAGTTAAATACATTTCACACATCGTTAATTGAATCAAGAAAATTATTAAAAGAATTGATAAGTATTAAGCCATTAATTTCAAAAAGTAAATTGCCATATAAACCCACAATGGAAACTATATTATTATTTGAAAAAATAATAAATGTAAAAGGATATATAAAAAACAAAGAAATTTTATTTATTCTTCAGATACCATTAGTAGAATCAAAGGTTTACAACTATTATCATCTATTTGCATTCCCAATCAAACGAGAATCCCAATTCCAATCAATAATACCACAAACCAAACACCTTATCCTGAAGATACGCCATGTTCAATGATGAATGTCGAGAAATCAAGAAAAGTGAATACCTATGTGAATCAAGGAATACCAAAGTCGTAACAAACAACAGCCCATGCGAGACTTAACTATTAACATTTTCCCAAAATTATAACAAATGTTATCCTAATCCAATGAAGATACTGGAAAACAGAATAAAGAAGAACAATAAATGGATTGTTGTAGTACCAAAAGAAACAACAGTGACTGTGAAATGCATGAAAAAAGAATATAAAAACATAATAAAAGGTAGCAATGTCGTAACAACACCAGAAGGCTGTAATTAACGAATAAAAGAAGAAACTATAAGAGCTTATCATAATCCAGGGATGGAACAAACATACGTTGAAGTTATAAATATAAAGATAGAAGCAACTGAAATAAAAACAAACCAACCGAAAAAACAGTTTGAAAACATCGAATCAGACGAGCTACATCCATTCGTTCAACAAATGTAGAATAATAAGACACAAATTCAATCAATTGAACCAGTGAAAGTGCATCATAATGATATAAGTGTATGGACAATTATTCTATATGTAATCCTAATTCTAATAATCTTGCACCTTGCAAGTAAAATTGTAACGAAAAAGCTGATTGAAAAAAATAACAAAATTGCAGAAATAGGAATACCATTGGAAAGTATTCAATTGAAAAGTTAAAGGGATTTGCCCTTAATGATTCAACTCAAAGAGGGACGAGTTATGTATCCTATAAGGATACTCTTTATTATATTAATTATAATAGCATATTGTAATAAAACAACAGATTAGTGTATTATTTATTAATGATAGATCTTCATGAATGAGACATTTTAGTCTATTCATAACAAAATTCATTACGAATGCTTACTTAGAATTACGACCAGCAAGGTTGAGAGATATGGAAGTTATGAATATAAGATTCACCTGCAAATGGGGATCACTACTGTATCAATAATTGTAGCTTTAACATTGCTTCAAATAAACATAGTAGTTTTCAAATCTTTTTGGAAACTTATTTCTACGAACCGGAAATAAAACTCGCACTGTGTTTGAAAAGTAATAGACCTTCTTGAGAAATGGTGTGATCTGTATTCTAAATATGTTCGGCAAACGCTGATTTTTCACCATTATTTTTTTTACATGTTCTTTATACCTAGTTAAAATGTTCTAGTTTGATCCATATAGCATGTTCAACACGACTCACAATCGATTTTTGTAAATCCCGGATTTGTCGAAGTCGGAAACTTTATCGAAAGTGTTGCCTAAACGGGTTTCTAGCTTGTTCTTACATCTGTAAACCGGATGAATTGCAAATTTAAAAATCAACTGATAGAATTTGCCAATTACTGAAAGATCATTTATGAAACTTTTTATTAATTTTATTGAACTATTTGAAGATAATGACTCTAATATGATTAGTTGGTTACGTTCAAATTTGAACAAAAATAATGGTGAAAAGTCAGCGTTAGCCGAACATATTTTGAATATTAGTAACAACATTCCTCAAGAAAGTTCACTCTTACAACACCGTACAGACAAATATCTAGTTAATTTAGAAGGGACGAAAATGTACAAACGAAGAAGGATTGCATTAAATTTCGACTTACCTCAAGATGGGGTAATTTCTTGTTTGTATTATTATCCGCAAATAATATTTGAACAGGCACATTTCGATTTCTAGTTCAGTTTACTCTGATGATAGCTACTTGGTAGCCGAAAGGTCTTCGGTAGCTTAACATTATTTTTAGTGGGTAAGGGTGATTGTTTCTTATTTATAAAGAAGAAATAATTGGAAGACATTAATTTGATAATAATTGTTCTACATAATTTCACATTTAGTTTCGTTAAAAAATGTAAAAAAAAACATTCAAATGTTAATATTTCCTTAAATATTTGCAGAAAAAGTGTAAAACTCGCTCAGAATTATCCATTCCATGCTCGTTGTAAAATATACTAATTCAATCGTACTCGATCGTCTCGATAGTGTAAGCTCTGAAATACAGACAATGCGAGCAGTACCTTGGCCTCATGTTCGAGGGACAAATAATTGAATAAGCAGGAACAATCAAAATAATCTCACAACTAATTATGTTACCTACCCAAAATGTATATTCAAAATTACAAAAAGGAATTAAAGTCTTGAAGAGGACAGATTAATTACAGGAAATTTATCAAGCTGAGGATAACAAACCATTAAATTACAACATAGAAATCTGAAAGAGAATAACTAGTTATTAGTTTACTGGTTATAGTTGTGTTGGATAATATCTTTGTTTATAAATGTCCAAGTAATATCATAAAGTTCACTCCCATAAAGCAGTAACTAAGTAATTTGGCTTTATTTATGTTCACGCAGATCTAATAATTATTCCTTTATATCACCAATACTTTAGCATAAAATGCTGCTACTGTATCAAATGAATTATAAAGAATGCCTTTCCAAGGTGCTATGTAATACCACCAAACCACGTGGTTCATTTGCTACGTTAGACAAGCCGTAATGAAACGATATGAACAATTTTGATAAGTATATTGACAAATTTATTACTCTTCTATTTAGTGACTATAAAAAGAAATAAAGTTTCGCATTTAATTACATGCAACCGAATACAAGGAAAAATGATCTTGGTATGTGACAAGGAGAAGTTCGATAAACAAAAATTTGAAAGTTTAAATAGCGAATATTATCTAATTAGAATGATCAAGAGATAATGATATCTATCCACAACTATATAAGCTCTCAATTTTTGTTCGATCATACCTTCTCAAAAGTCAGACTCAAGTTGATCATTTTAACATTCGCACTTACCCTCCCCCCGAATGGCCAGAAACGTTTGACCTCTTGCGTCAATCTTCCGCTTCAACGACCCGCCAACTGCATTGACATACTAACCTTGGGCTAACATACTACAGAGATCAAAAGTTGTTTCTTTCTGAGATTAAATATCTCACAAAAGTTATCGGAATAATAAATGACCATTAAATAATAATTTAGAAACGTTCAAACGTTACACTATCATTATTAGTTCACAAAAATAATGAACGCCATTTCAGTAGAAAATCGTATATTTAATGGATATATTACTTAATGGTTGCAGATAATGGATATTTATACTGCTTCACTAATAATCAACATATTTTGTGAAACATCCCAATCAAATGTTTTGTTATGCTCACCTCACTTCTTATTAAATACCTATAACATAATACTTTTGAAATTATATCTTAAATGTATACAGTAAATGAATCATCCAGAGTATGTCACATTATTAATTGATAGTATTGAAGTAAACATTTCCGTAAGATTCACTATTTACTATTCAATATATTCAGATTTTTCGTATTCAAAAACCGGATTATGTGAAAACATTGAATAGGCTAGATACAATGACAAACTCTTATATCATATGAAATATTTCTCATAGGTTATAGTCGGACACTGGACCTGTTATATCATTCGAAATTTAGGTACCTACTTATGTATATTGATAAGCATCTCAAATAGGACCATTATTTTTCGTGTGAAAAGATGAAACAACTAATACACATTTTACCTACTAAGGGATATACTACAAAATGAATTACCACTAACAGTGTACAAATTTACGTTGCTATGATTGCAAGGGGCGGGCTGTATGATAATTAATTAACTAAATTCTAAAAATTAGCCATAACTATACTCTGAAAGTTATTAAACACAAATCTAAATTGCTCCCCACGGAACGTTCATACTCGGAAGACATGTTGAATGTGATAAACTTCTTTACTCATACTGTATATACCTTTTTCAATCAAAAAGATATATATCAAACTTATCATACAAATTCAACTAAGAACACTATAAATAAACAAGTCACAATCCCTGTAGGCAGCTAATATAAACCACAAAGAACATTCCTATATCTCGCGATAAAATGCTTGAGCTTGCTTCCTATTGATATCAAAATAATTTGTAACAAAAAGCGCTTTCCCGAAATATCTAAAAGATTCGTTTCTCAAAGTCAAAATGAATTTTCATTCTTATTTTACTGAATAGTGAATGGATGAAGAGAAAACTTATTAGGCTCAGTAAACTCCAGTAAACTACAGAAGGTATATCTATATTTCATAATTAGCTTAATTTAATTGATTTCAAATATATTATGGATATATCACTATTTTAAATTTAATCCTATTGTCATTCTAAATTATTTTCAATTATAGTATTTGTTTATTCGTTCACACATATGAAGGTATTCTAAGATTTAGGTGTACCTCACTATTCATATCATATATAAATATACTATTATATTATTATATTATGTATATTATTATTAGTACTTGATTATAATATGCATTCAAATACAAATAAAAATAGAAGGAATTCGTGATCCGGTATTCCGTTAATTAGAAATGATTAGCGCGACAACCTGTTGAGTGTTACACTAGGTATTAAGTTACTCCGTTTCCTTCAGCTCATACCGATGTTGAAGTTCGATAGAGCTGTCCAGGGTGAGGTTTAATCGCTACAAATGGAAATATAAATATTTCACATATATTCGAAAAGGTATTTGTTGGCGTAAGTTCGGCTGAAGTTGATATTCAGATCAGAATTTCTGCAATGCCTGAATGGTTGAGCTCATACATATTCAGATGGGATGGAACATAATGCTGTCAGTAACAGAATACCATGTATCATAGCTCGCGTATTTAGCTAAAATAAACGTGAAAATAAATCATAGTTATCTCAGTTGGGAAGACGTGCGAACCCCAACTTGCACTTCAAGCCGCTTAGGAAACTTCTTATTTGCCTTACATCCTACCATCTTATCACACTCAACTGGAACGTATAATTAGTAATATGGAACATTATAGACAGATGTATCCAATAAATAATCAGGATCAATTCGAACTCTAAATAATTATTTGGTGAATATAGAATATGCACATTTTAAAAAACCGTGATGGACATCTTTGAAATTAAGGAATATATCATCTTAATATAATGACAAACAAGTGCTGGTTCATGAGATCATGATCATTTGTACCTGAAAAACTCCATTTCACCATTTCTATATTGTCAAAGTGCAGTCTATTGTTACAAGTATAGAGAAAATCATTACTACCGAATAGCTTGTGACATTATAGAAACATTCCGTGGAGTTCAAAATCTCAATATTTTGGTGGAATATTCTCCAAAATGTTACATTCAACCTCTATATATAGAGAAACATTATTTTATACATCGTTGTTCTTCGTCAAAATCATTAAAAATATCGAATGATCGAATATTCTGATACTGATCAGAACAATTGATTTTGCGTGGTTAAATTGAAATATAGGTACTTAGATATAGTTTTCACCGTATAACAGGAATTTCCGCAAAACTGTTTCAATATTTAATACTACACATGCTTCTATTTCTATTACAAATGATACAGTTTCGGCAAACTTCGAACAATTAATCAAATTTTCTTCCATTCAATAAGAAGGTTTTCTGAGAGGAAGTAGTGGGTTATTGAGTAGATGGATTTTATGGAGGAGGGATGGCAATAAAGGGTCCTACACACGCTCATTTTTACCTTGATACTTGCCTCTGCAGTTCAAAGTCTAAAGGTAAAACGGAGCGTGCGAATGCAAGGTCTTCAGACTTTTATGGAGTATACAGTTCGCAAATTGGCTCAAAGGACTTCAAACTTGGCCTAATATTCGACTAGCAAGTCGACAGACATGCAGAAAAGTTTCAGTTTGAGCCCTCAGTTTCGTGCCGAATGTGTGGGGTTAACAAATTTGTCTTGGAACATGATACATTTTAGAAACTACTCTCATGAATTTATGACACAGTTCCTTTTTTTTTGTACAGAGATAATCCCTGTTTATAGAAAATTGAGTCTAAATACTAGAATAATTCGAAATAAAAGTCAGATGTCTATGAACGAGTTATAGCTTCTCTCATTGCGATGTTCTTGCGCCCAATAAGAAGTGTAGCACGTGATAATTTAAAATTAATAAACCCCTTGGGTAAGCATTTTCGGCTCATTTCAACCAATATGTTGCATTTGTTATTAAACTATGCTTATTTGACAATTAAAGAGTGATAATTTCTAAATTTTGATAGCGGATTCGTTATCAGTGACGTCAAATACCTTTTTCTATGGATTCTTGGGTCAAGCCAACCAATATTGCATTCGCTTATCAAACACTGTTGAATAAACAATTGAGAGCGTGCAAGAAAATTGGAGAACTTGTATAGATCCTATAAGAAAGCGATTGCACTAGTTTTCACCCCCTAATATTCCGATAATAAAAATTGAGAGATTTGTTCCTTGTTTTAAGCAATTGTCCTGGTTTATGGAGGTATTGTTTCTTTGGAATGAACCAAAAATATACAAATATTCCACAGATGAACTGCTTAAACCATTCCAGTTTTTTCAATACTATTCCAATAGTAATATTCTAATAAGCAGAATAAATCTGCCGTTGCGATGATGTTTCAACATTTTCATTTACTTGCTCCATTTGCTTGTGGAAAATATTTTGCATACAGCTCATGTATAAATTAGTTATTCATAGGTTGATTTTATAAATTCTACATGCCGTGAAATTATCAGTATTTGATATACCTATTCGCAACATTCCTATAGAGCTAAAAAGAAAAGAAATAAACTTACATAACCCACCCATGAAGGTTGAGACCTTGTATATCTGTTTTCCATAAATTCAAATCAAAAGAATATGAAATATTAGTTTTTATGATGATTGCGAACTTTATGAATTCCAACAATTTGACCACCAATAGTTGCATAGTAATTCTGAAACTATAGCAAGTAACTTTATTTGCAAAGAATTACATTTATATATAATGTGTGTTCTTATTATCAATCATTGCATTAATCGTTATCCTATGAGTAGCGTTTAAAAATTTCTTCAGTTTTTCGTAAACGTTTTGTAACATTCAATTCTCCGTGTTTCAGGTACTAACGAATTGAAGTCTTTCGGTGCAAGGAATCCATGGCTTCTCTGTCCAAAAGTTTTATTTATTACAGAAACATGAAATACGTCTTGTTTGTTTCTTGTATTTTAATCATGTGAAACAAGTAATAACGTTAATTGTTATTAAACTGAAATGTACCTAATTAGCGATCAAATAGTTGTCTCACATCATATAATTTTAATTCATAAAAGAGTTAAAAGAGTTTTTTTGAATCTCACATATAGTTTTTTCTTGCGGAAGTAAAGAAAACCCTACTCACTAAAAACTTCACCTCCTGTATAGGCTCGTCTGGCTGTTGCCTCCGATGACACTTATATATCTTGGTTCATTTCATCTTACTTCTGTTTTGTTTGATCACAGTATCCACTCCAGTACTTTCGTGCCTTGTAGAATGTTGTACAAGTCCTTCACTGGGTGAGAGCTGTATAATTCTGGTTTATCGGTGGACTCTAGAAGAATTGACTGTCTTTTGTGCTCCAGTTTGATGTGTTTTTGTGTCACTGTTTCTGGATCCTTACCGCAAAGTCTGCATGTCAGGACGCCATTGTACAGTCTCATCTTGTTGATGTGCCCCTTTACTGGCAAATGGCAGTCATGAGCCCTGTTACGATTTTTATTTTTCCCTGCTTAATGTTAACAAGTATGTCGTTCTTTTGTAACTCGCTCCTTTTATGTTTGTTTCCTCGGATTTTTCCCAGTATGCTTTGTGGTTTTCCAGGATCCCGTCTTCTACAGATCTTCGTGCTGTAGGTTTTGGTATTCCTGCAGTTTGTTCCGTATCTGGATCGTTATCCGACTCTCTTCTTGCAAGTTTGTCGGCTTTTTCATTGCCGCAGTTCTCTGATGTTCCAGCATCCAGATCAGCTTGACGCGATTCCAGTGTTTCCAGTTCCTTTTTGCATGCCAATACCAGCAGGGATGTCACTTCCTGACTTCTCATTGCCTTAAGTGCAGTCCGATTTCTATCAATATCATCGTTGATAGCTTTCCGATTGTTTCCTTCCGACATTGAAAGATTGCATATACCTCTGCTTGAAACACAGAAGTGTGTCTGCTCAATGAATAGCTGAGCTAATCTTTGGGTTTTTATGCACCTGCACCTTTTTCAGTCGTAGACCCACTTGTGTACCAGATTTTTGTCTTGTAAAATGGTACTCAGGTTTGTGTTCTCCCATTCAGTTCTATCTAGTATTGATACCTTGAATGTGTTGTCGAAAGAGTATCGTTTTGGAATGTGATCTATTCTCAAGTCGTTGGTCACAATTCTTACGACGCTCATGTGTCCTGGCACAATGTGTACGTTATACAGTGTACTTTGTATTCAGGAGGTACTAAGCCTTGCCTCTTCCTGGAGGGGAGGCAATCCCAGTGGTATCTCCATTGCTGCAATGGGCCTGATTTCATATTCCTGTAATCCCAGGACATGCATGTCTTTGAACCTTGATAGTCTTGTCATGGTCTTTCTTTGTTGTGTCTTAGGCTATCATATGAAAAAGGGATATGCTATTGCAGACCTTACCATCATGTTCTTCAACCAATACAGCATGTCTGGCCTTAGTCGCCTAGTCAAAAATAGTGAAGTCTCAGCTTTTTCGGTTACCTTTTCAGATGTTGATTCTGAGTCAGTTTCGAGTCTGGTATTACCCCGAAATATTTGACCTTCCCCTTTATTTGTAGGGTTTCTCCTCGAAGTTTCAGAGATCCCAAGCCATTCCAATTTGCATTTCCGAGTAAATGCTACTATGGTGGCTTTGTGTCCGTTCATTTTATTACCATGTTCACAGCCTCTTGCATTCGACCTCTGACCGTGGTGTTGTATTTTCCTTGTACCAAGGCAACTGAGTCGTCGACATAACCAAGGGTTCTGTATTCTTCATCCTGGAGGTCTCATTTAGTCCGTCCACGACCAGATTTCACAAAAGCATAGAAAGTGTACGCATTATCGTTGCGTGTATCATCCTATTCCTTAGCATTGAGTCTATTCAGGCCACACATGGTTTCTCGTTTCTGTTCTGGATCAGGTTTCCTTGTTCCTGGCTTAGTTGAACTTCCGGATGGCGCCTGTCGATCACCGATATTCGGATTCCTTTTGACATCGAGCCAGTCGACACTTGCGTGTTTCCCCTCCTTGTCTCGGTGGCTTGAGAGGTCTGAGAGTGAGATCGAGCCCTTTTTTTGTTTTCCCCGTCTTTGAGTCCTCCCGATCCTTCTGTTTTTTTCCTGTTCCGCTTTGTTAAGCTCTGTCGTTTATGTTCCGGCAGTCATTTTCGTCTCCTTCAACAACTTCTCCCGTTGCGGTCCAGAGGGTTTTTCCTAAGGCCTATCTTTTCCATTCCCACAGTGATGTTTCCAGCTGTCTTGTTTTCTGCCGATTGCTTGGTAGTCCTTCCTCACTGTTGTTGAGATGACTTCGTCTACTTTCATAGATCCCTCCCCTCTTGAGTTTTCACTGTCTTAGCTTTCCTGACAGTGGTGTTTCACGGGTCCTAATAGGAGCTAACTGACTCCCCCTCGGATTTGTTTGTTTTTGTCCTTGTGTTCATAATGTTCCCTCGATTAAGGACAAGGGGTTGGTTCAATTCTGCGATGCCCCCTGCATAGGACTAGCGCTGATTACTCCGGATTTTTTCCGGTTTCTTGGAGTCTCCGTTAGTGACACCGTTTTCTTAAGACTCCGGTATCATTCATCCCTAGTCACGGGAACTCATAGATGTGGATTAGGATCTTGGCTGACTGCAGATGTGTTGTCTGAGAGCATCACACCTGCGCAGTGGGGTCACCGCAACCCTACGCCTACAGACCTGTAGGGCTTACTACAGATGACTTATAATAACCACTTTTGGGGTGTGTCCAAACTTTCCAAGTGATTGTTCGTTACACTACCTCATGCTAATATACCGTACCTCAATCTGACTCAATGCATACTGAATTATCCTTAATACTTTGATTTCACTGATTTTTTTGAGTAGCTTGAATTTAGTTATTAACTCTCTCAATTTCTTCACAAGACTGGGTATTTGTTTGTCCCATCTCAGGTGGCAGTCGATATGAAGGCCTAAAGGCAAATTTTATATTTGTACTGTCTTTAGCTTCTACTTTTAGTTTGTGATATATCGTTTGTTTTGAGGCATAGCTACAGAAGGGAATAAAGTTCGTTTTTCCCACATCTATGCTGAAAAGTTTCTCATTGGAGAAGTCAGATAAGATTGTTGAATCTTTTTCAACTTCGTTTTCAAGATCTCTCAATCATCATCTTGAAAAAATGCAGCTGTATCATCTTCGAAGCTAATTAATTCTTCTGTCATGGGTAAAATATTAATATTATTGATGTACATCAAAAACAGAATAGGTCCCAATACTGATCCGTGTGGTTCTATCTTTTCATATTCTGTTTTTTACACAATATGATTCGATGTAGCAGATTCAAAATTTCCACATTTCATGCTTTTGTCTGAAACCTTTCAACGCTGATCGCGAATTTTGAATTCAGAGCGTAATTCAAATTATAAACCGGGCCAACTTCTTGTCTTAAGGTTGACTGAAGTTGAGTCTACTGAATACTAATTTGATCGGGTGTATTTGTGATTGAAATCGTATGAAACAGTTCGTGATATATTTTAACCAAACGTTACAATCTGTTTTTGTGGCGTTGAAATGAAAATGACTTTAACCGATGGTAAGGATAAATTGGAGGTCTCCCTACGATATCACATAAAATAAAATGGGATAACATTACAAATTGTTACTGACTCAAGATAGATATTATCGAGATGTGGAATCTTCGAATTCACCAAATTTAGTTGACCTCATAATCAAATTCTACTATTGTTTGATCAAAAATTTAAGTCAACTTCTTCTCAAATTACTATATGAAACAAAACTCATCTTGCTACCATTGTTCTAAAAAATTACAGAAGTGGAAACGAATATAAGACGTATATCAAAGAATGTGGAAAAAAGAATGAGTGTAAAATTGAATTTCCTGAAGAGGATCATTGAAAATTCCAACATTATCCAAATAAAATACCTATACCACTTGTAATTTATTTTTATATTGAGGCTGTATTGTTACCAATTACGTCTGATATACGCAGTACAATACATGAAGCTTACATCGTAGGATATTATCTAAGATGTCATTTTGTAGATTCTCTATCGGGTATCGTACAGAATCGTTGAATACATCGGAATAAAATTTGAAATATCTATGCAATTGAGTGCGGCTAGTTGAATATCAATTATGAACCAGACCGAATGTCATATTTGCAAGAAAATTTTTATTGATAGTTAACTACGTGTGAGGGATCATTGTCATTTCACTAGGAAATATATAAGATTATCACATTACCATTGTTGAATATAAACATGAATTTGTAGTAGAACATTAGTAAAAGTTCTTTCAGTGAAAAATGAAATGTGTACAAGTTTTCCATAGGCTCCTCGTACTCTCCTGTTAAATTCTGCATCATCGATTCATATAGGTTTTTGAATACATCACTAGATGAGTTAGTTTCGATTTTGAATGTCGATAAATTAAGGATTTCGAAGCGGAAATGTAAATATTTATCAGATGATCAGGTCAACTTATTGGGCTGTTTCCTTGTGAACATTTAGATGTGTGGGATAAATTGAAAAACGAAATTTCTCATGAATCAAAAATTATGTAATAAATTGAAAGATGAGTCGATAAATGAGGGAGACTATAAACATGCACAAAATGTTTGGTGGAAATTTAATTGTCCTAATTGGGCCGAATATTCAGATTTATACTCAAAACTAGATGTCTTGCTGCTGGCAGATGTTTTTGGAAATATCAGATTTTATTATCTGGAGATATATAAATTGGACCTTTCATATAATTACAGTTTACCACGGTTTCAATAGGAGTGTATGTCAAAATATACAAAAAATTCCCTTGAGCTTCTAAAAGATATAGATATGCATGTTTATAGAAAGGAGAATTCTAGAAGGTGTAAATCAATGTAGTAATAGATTTGCAGCTGCTAATAATGAATATATGCATAACTGTAATCATCAAGAAGAAAATATCCATATTTTGTATTTTGATGTATGTAATGGGTGAGGTATGACGCAATATTTACCTATTCACATTACGATAATTTTGAATGATGTGGAGAACGTATCGGAAATTTCCGATGAAAGTTCTGTCGGATACATGATTTAGGTGGATCTTGAATACCCCGAAGAATTACATGATAATTCTGAAGATTCACCGCTATGACCATTACACTCGACACCTCCACAATTATCAACACTATATAATAAATCACAATACATCATTCATCATAGGAATTTGAACAGTTTTTAGCACCAAGATTGGTGTGAATGGGAGAAGAAACATGAGTTCTTAAATTCAATCAATCTATTAAGTTGTAAGCACATAGAGTTAAATAACACAATTACGTGCAGTTTCTAAGAACTATCTTGAGGAGGCTCTCTTCAAACTTATCATCAATTTAATCTTTGGGAAATCAATGAAGAACGTGCGTGAGAACAGAACTTGTTGAATTGGTTAATAAATGATATGTTCTATTTGGAGCCCAATACTATATTTCCCAACCAAATTTTGATAGTAACAGAATTTTCGATAAGAATTTGGTGCAAAATGAGGTTACAATTATTTTCTATAAAAGTATGGCAATTTTAGATATTTCGAAAACATGCGTGTTAGATTCTCACTATGGCTTCATGTTAAAACTATATAAAGAGCCTGAAGGGATAAGTATGTGCTATAAACATATATATTATAGTTCAAATCTTAGAATTATCGACAATAACGTTTGATTATTCGATACTAGCGATTGAGCAGAAGATAATATTTTCAAGATTCCACCCATGAATAAAAAAATTGGAGGGTTGCTGTAGGATGAAAACATCCTATATCGAAATTTCTCTCCAGTGGGTAAGTTGTATTCATCAATAGAAAATTTCCATTCTCAGACATCTTCTCGAACTCATCTAAAATTTGATCCAACTCAGAACTACTTCCGGATACTACGCTATTAGCGTTATACGCGTTATATTGTGGAGACATTTCGTTACAACTGATTGATTGTTTGATTTAGTCGAACCTCCTACGCATGAATGATTGACGCCCATGCAGATTATAGCACATAAGTATTTTCTGTCTAACTTTTATCTTTCAACCATATAATTTGAAGTACATTTTATTACCCTTTTTTTGAAGCAAGTGGTCTTCAAATATACATTGGGTTGTTCGGTTTTCTGCTATTTCTCCTAGTAGCAACAACCGCAGATTGGAGATCTTTTCATATACGGAGTAGATGAGGGACTCGATTGGTAACTCAAACTTTCATATTTTTTAAAACAATTCCGTAGACAATTTAGCGTATATCATTTTTCAAAAATATACTTAGCTTTGCACATAGGCACTACATTGTCCACAGCAAATTTGAGGTGAAGCCAACTCAAGGTGAGAGTGAAATCGATTCAATATTTCGCCCTTGTTCACACGGAGCTATATTTATAGTTCTATACCTATGTTTATTACATTTTTAGGTGATTTTTTCAACTATACCAACCCATTTGTTTTTCTCAGTAAGACTGAATACTTTATACAGAGATTCTTTCAACGTTCGAAAAACACGTTTTGCAATGGATGCTTTCTCCACAGAATATGTATTATAAGGATTGATTTTGTATTTCTTCATCAACTCAGCAGAGTTCTCCTTGATGGCTTTGAAAATTCATAGGTTCACGCCCTTTCAGAAATATGGAATTAACCGCTTTTTTAACAAGTTCGACTGATTTCGTTTCCAGTAGTCGTATCTAGATATTTCTAGAGCATCATCACCAAAATGTGTTTCAAAGGTTTTCGTGGGCATAATTACTCATTTCAGCTTTCAACCCTTTATAATTGTTCTGAGCCATTTGAATTTTTTCCTAGTTGGCTTATGAATAAGTTTGAACTGATGATGAATTACTCACAGGACTCCGTTGTTTTTGTCGTTTCACCTGGTTCTGATCTATCGAATTTGTGGTAGGCGGTGATCTTTTATTAGAAGATTCCACAGAAAATGTTATACGCTATTTTATATGCAATAGTTTGCTATAATGTCCTGTATACTTCGATTTCTGCTGTTATAATTCTGTTTGCTCGATTATTATCAATAATCAATCTACACTTTGATTTTGTTTCCTTCAGGAAGTTTTCAAGATCATTCTGATTTATTTTGAAGGTTTTAATTGTGTGCATAGAATCTGTAAGTTTTACAACATCACTTTCACTTTTTATCATAGTACCATCAAGTCGTCGCTTACATTTTTATTCCGATCTGAAATGTAATGAAGCGCTTGATGGCGCTGCAAGTGCAATTGACAATACAATAGTGAATGCTAAAAATGCTAACAAGAAGCTTGGAGAACTCCATCGTTATACTGAAGGGAAATCGTTAAAGTAGGATTGGGATTATATTTAAAGACGAAAAAAGACTACTAATAGAGCTACCCGAAGACCGTTGTACGATAGAGATTTGATGTTTTCCAAAAAAAATTGAAAATACCACATTTTTGGGGCGTCTTTATACAAGACATTTCCCTGGGGAGCCTCGGCGTCGAGATTTGAATTCAATCAAAACCAGCTGAAGTCATTGGGTAGCATTTAGGAAGGTTTATGACGATATGGAATATTTTGACTGTTTCCGAAATTTGAATCCACCCGAAGAACTAGTTGAATATCTGGGGGGACACATTCGAAACTTGTATAATAATAAATGGCAGAGCGTCCATAAAAAACCTCTGTAACTGATATTGTGAAGATTACCAACATCACCGTACTCGGTTTGGATCAGCACTCTCGGCCGGTAAATTTTCCCGGTGAAGAAAGTATTCCTAATTTACAAGAATTCTGAAAATGAAATAGGTAGTTGATGACAATAAAAGAACCTTACATATTTATCTTCAACAAAACACTTAAACTGTGTGAGTTGCTCACCGAAGCTAACCGATTATTTCTACAATATGACATAAAATATGTCTAAAAACCGGAAGTACGTACACAACGAGGTGACAGTGTCATTGGCGTCAGCGTTACCGGTTCAATTTTCGATCTATATCAGCAACCGAAATTTGACAAGTCGATTCGAAAAGCCGAGTATTTATCGTATCGACTTTGGAATAAACCAAGCGAATGCGTTGCTTGGTTTGAAGGATACTTTATTATCTTTGGAGCCTTCCTTTTTGACTCGTGCTCGTACAGTGAGATTGGCAGACATCGAAACAGTTCGAGATTCATAATTTTGTATTTTAATAGAATCTTCAAATAGCAAAAGTTCACAACCTTCAAATCTGTTTGATTAATTGAAGCATCATTTAGGTTTCCATATACAACAACAGTGGAATTAGCTGGAATGTAAACAATAATCGTTAAAAGGTTGTCAAAACGAGGGAACAGCTTTGAAAAAACTGAACATAGTTTCTAAGAAATTCGATCGCGTGACTAACAAGATAACTCCGCCTTTGCTGTGTCCTGTTATTTCAACTTTTTTTTACAATTCAAACAACATTCAGAAGTTTTATAAACTTGGAGAATTATAAGATATGGTATAAAAACAAACACAACTAATACCAAGTCTACGACTACCGAAACATGTATCTCAGATCTATCTTTATATCTATCTAATCGTTGTTTCAGCTATTCAATAATATACAGTGTGTTTGACAAAATGACTTCAGGTTTTTAAAAACCTTGAATGACAAAATAATATTGATAGCACTGTATAACCCCTGACGAAATCTATGAAGCCACATATATATATATATATATATATATATATATAAACAAGTTTAAAGTTTCTTTGCCTAATTGGCCACTATCGTGTATGTAACTTAAGAGATATAGAATTAAATTTTCTGAATTATGAAGATAACTTAGATAATTTAACATAGGATTATAAAGATGAATAAACGTAAAAGATTGAACCATAGGCGGGATTCGAACCCACATTTCTGGATTTCTAGTCCAGAGTGTTTACCAATTACACCACTTCGGTCCTATTAGATTTTTATATTTTTTGTAAATATAAACCTCTGAAAGGATAGTAGATCATTGATGAACACAATGCGATTCGATGCCCTACCATAGATCAACTATTCACGCACATTCATCTAAAGTTCAGTCGTTTTTTGAAGTAAGGATTGTAGGTTAGTACTGCTATGGTTGGCAGTTACTTGACAGTTCTTATTCAAATGACAGCATCCTGGTTCTTATATATTTCAATAGAACTGACTGAGAATTGTTCTGGTTAATTATAAACAAGTTTAAAGTTTCTTTGCCTAATTGGCCACTATCGTGTATGTAACTTAAGAGATATAGAATTAAATTTTCTGAATTATGAAGATAACTTAGATAATTTAACATAGGATTATAAAGATGAATAAACGTAAAAGATTGAACCATAGGCGGGATTCGAACCCACATTTCTGGATTTCTAGTCCAGAGTGTTTACCAATTACACCACTTTGGTCCTATTAGATTTTTATATTTTTTGTAAATATAAACCTCTGAAAGGATAGTAGATCATTGATGAACACAATGCGATTCGATGCCCTACCATAGATCAACTATTCGTGGGTTCGAATCCCGCCTATGGTTCAATCTTTTACGTTTATTCATCTTTATAATCCTATGTTAAATTATCTAAGTTATCTTCATAATTCAGAAAATTTAATTCTATATCTCTTAAGTTACATACACGATAGTGGCCAATTAGGCAAAGAAACTTTAAACTTGTTTATAATTAACCAGAACAATTCTCAGTCAGTTCTATTGAAATATATAAGAACCAGGATGCTGTCATTTGAATAAGAACTGTCAAGTAACTGCCAACCATAGCAGTACTAACCTACAATCCTTACTTCAAAAAACGACTGAACTTTAGATGAATGTGCGTGAATAGTTGATCTATGGTAGGGCATCGAATCGCATTGTGTTCATCAATGATCTACTATCCTTTCAGAGGTTTATATTTACAAAAAATATAAAAATCTAATAGGACCGAAGTGGTGTAATTGGTAAACACTCTGGACTAGAAATCCAGAAATGTGGGTTCGAATCCCGCCTATGGTTCAATCTTTTACGTTTATTCATCTTTATAATCCTATGTTAAATTATCTAAGTTATCTTCATAATTCAGAAAATTTAATTCTATATCTCTTAAGTTACATACACGATAGTGGCCAATTAGACAAAGAAACTTTAAACTTGTTTATAATTAACCAGAACAATTCTCAGTCAGTTCTATTGAAATATATAAGAACCAGGATGCTGTCATTTGAATAAGAACTGTCAAGTAACTGCCAACCATAGCAGTACTAACCTACAATCCTTACTTCAAAAAACGACTGAACTTTAGATGAATGTGCGTGAATAGTTGATCTATGGTAGGGCATCGAATCGCATTGTGTTCATCAATGATCTACTATCCTTTCAGAGGTTTATATTTACAAAAAATATAAAAATCTAATAGGACCGAAGTGGTGTAATTGGTAAACACTCTGGACTAGAAATCCAGAAATGTGGGTTCGAATCCCGCCTATGGTTCAATCTTTTACGTTTATTCATCTTTATAATCCTATGTTAAATTATCTAAGTTATCTTCATAATTCAGAAAATTTAATTCTATATCTCTTAAGTTATATATATATATATATATATATATATATAAACAAGTTTTAAGTTTCTTTGCCTAATTGGCCACTATCGTGTATGTAACTTAAGAGATATAGAATTAAATTTTCTGAGTTATGAAGATAACTTAGATAATTTAACATAGGATTATAAAGATGAATAAACGTAAAAGATTGAACCATAGGCGGGATTCGAACCCACATTTATGGATTTCTAGTTCAGGGTGTTTACCAATTACACCACTTTGGTCCTATTAGATTTTTATATTTTTGCAAATATAAACCTCTGAAAGGATAGTAGATCATTGATGAACACAATGCGATTCGATGCCCTACCATAGATCAACCATTCACGCACATTCATCTAAAGTTCAGTCGTTTTTTGAAGTAAGGATTGTAGGTTAGTACTGCTATGGTTGGCAGTTACTTGACAGTTCTTATTCAAATTACAGCATCCTGGTTCTTATATATTTCAATAGAACTGACTGAGAATTGTTCTGGTTAATTATAAACAAGTTTTAAGTTTCTTTGCCTAATTGATCTACTATCCTTTCAGAGGTTTATATTTGCAAAAATATAAAAATCTAATAGGACCGAAGTGGTGTAATTGGTAAACACCCTGGACTAGAAATCCAGAAATGTGGGTTCGAATCCCGCCTATGGTTCAATCTTTTACGTTTATTCATCTTTATAATCCTATGTTAAATTATCTAAGTTATCTTCATAACTCAGAAAATTTAATTCTATATCTCTTAAGTTACATACACGATAGTGGCCAATTAGGCAAAGAAACTTAAAACTTGTTTATAATTAACCAGAACAATTCTCAGTCAGTTCTATTGAAATATATAAGAACCAGGATGCTGTCATTTGAATAAGAACTGTCAAGTAACTGCCAACCATAGCAGTACTAACCTACAATCCTTACTTCAAAAAACGACTGAACTTTAGATGAATGTGCGTGAATGGTTGATCTATGGTAGGGCATCGAATCGCATTGTGTTCATCAATGATCTACGATCCTTTCAGAGGTTTATATTTGCAAAAATATAAAAATCTAATAGGACCGAAGTGGTGTAATTGGTAAACACCCTGGACTAGAAATCCAGAAATGTGGGTTCGAATCCCGCCTATGGTTCAATCTTTTACGTTTATTCATCTTTATAATCCTATGTTAAATTATCTAAGTTATCTTCATAACTCAGAAAATTTAATTCTATATCTCTTAAGTTATATATATATATATATATATATATATATATATATATATATATATATATATATATATATATATATATATATACATATATATATATATATATTTCATTTATATTTTCTTTGCCGTTTTATTAACTTATTTAAATATATATATATATATATATATATATATATATATATATATATATATATATATATATATATATATATATATAGCTCTGGTGAGAATGAGATGTCTGCAGTAATGACCTATTTTGAGATACTCAAAATAATACATAGAATACCAAATGTAATGAAATACAGGGTTCAGTTTGGAATAAGGAAGTTCACGCACACTTATGGTTTGACCGGCGCTACGCCATTGACGATATTCCGAATCGATTGTTTATATTTACTCAAATCCACAAATTTCCAGAATCTTATGACAAACCCTACCTTGTATATACATTTTGCCTGTGTATATACGTACTCTCAATGTTCACGTTATTGTGGGAAATTAAATAGTGCTCTTTCTGTATGTCGAAAGAATTGAGGAAGAACTTCCGAGTAAAATTTGTATGATGTCAAAACTTCATAGATATAATAAAATTGTAATCTGGAACGATTCAAGCGCACTTGCAGCCAGTGATGTAATTCATTGGTTTTCTCGCTGGGAGTAATTTCACGCTCACAAAATTATGGACAGAAATGAAATACAATATAGAGGAAGTGGTAGATGACACCAGAATTGTTCGTGAGTGATAAATTTAACGAGGCACGTTTTTATTGTGATATAAATTGGATCTCCGCTCAATTTTCAATTACAATTTGAGGATTTCAATGACAAGATAATAATCAGAATACGAAGGATGCAGATTATTCAGTTTCGTTTGTCAATTACTCTTTCTGATTTTCGAGTCTACCTTGATTCATTCGATATCCAAACATGAAATGAATAACTCCACTGTCTCAATCATGCTTATATTATAGGAGGACCGAACAGTCGTTCTATTAAACATTAATATTTAGATCCGGAAATACGAACGCTTACTGGTATTTTCTAGGGGGCATGTCCTGAGTTCGAAATCGAAGTTTCGATTCTGGGGCGGTTCGAGGACGTTCAACCACTCAAAATTTGGGAGTTAGATTTTACTTTATAACTTTATTTTAAATGAAAGTACAAAAAAGTTGTATGAAACAAATTTGTTAACTATTAATTTAGATCAATCATATTGAGCATAGGTTAGAGGTCTGTATAGTAGGCGCCACTTGCTCCAAATCAAAAAAAAAAATTGAATATTTTGTACTTTTTATGTGCTAATTTGGTCCCAAACTCAAACATTTCGTGCTACAAAAATATATAAGAAAACACGGGTTTGAAGAGTGGAGGCGCTAGGTAGACGCCTTTTTGGCACCCCCTTAACTAAAAACGTAAACTAAATTTGTTAAAATAATTGAATATTTTGTACTTTCAATGTGCTAATTTGATCCCAAACTTAAACATTTCGTGCTACAAAAATATATAAGAAAACACGGGTTTGAAGAGTGGGGGCGCTAGGTAGACGTCTTTTTGGCGCCCCCTTAACTAAAAACATAAACTAAATTTGTTAAAATAATTGAATATTTTGTACTTTTTATGTGCTAATTTGGTCCCAAACTTAAACATTTCGTGCTACAAAAATATATAAAAAAAAACACGGGTTTGAAGAGTGGGGGCGCTAGGTAGACGCCTTTTTGGCGCTCCTTTAACTAAAAACATAAACAAAATAATTAACAATATGCGTATAATTTTGTGCTATTTATGTGCTCTATGGAGAGCATAATCAAAAGTGTCCTGGACCATTTAGAAATTGATTTTCGCAGTGTTCAATTGCGGACGCACTTCTTTTAAACTCAATAAACATATCTTTGGTTTTTTTAACAAAAAAAAGAAACATGTCATTAAATGCTCATCAAAATTTACATGTTAATCATTTTTACATGTTTAATATGTACTCAAAAAGTACCCCAGTTAAAATAGATATTGAAAATGTTAAATGCAAGTACAAAAATCTCCTTTTGCATATAAGTCGAGTACATAATAAGCACATAAATATGATGTTATTCAAAAAGTAACTTTTAACAACATCAAATTTATGTGTTAATTATGTTCTCAACTTATATGCATAAGGATAATTGTATACTTGCAATTAACATTCTCGAAATGCGTTTCAACTGAAGGGCGCGCTGGTAAGACGTCTAGTCAATGTACTTTTTAATCGATATGTATTAAAAGTACTTTTGAATAACACCAGATTTATGTGCTAATTATGTACTCGACTTATACGCATAAGCAGAATTCCGAACTTGCAATTAACATTTTCGACATTAATTTTTACTGGGGGCGCGGTGGTAAGACGTCTAGTCAATGTACTTTTTACTTGATATGTATCAAAAGTACTTTTACATAACACCAGATTTATGTGATAATTATGTACTTGACTTACATGCATAAGGATAATTGTATACTTGCAATTAACATTTTCAGTATTCATTGTAACTGGGGGGGGGGGGGGGCGCTTATAAGACGTCTAGTCAATGTACTTTTCCCTCGAGATGTATCAAAAAGTACTTTTAACCCGATATCATGCAAGCAAAACTCGGCCTTCTGCGAAAACGATTGCTCGGCGAGCGTTCAGGACAGCACTCACATCACGATACCTTTCGAGCTGATCAACGGTCAAAACTTGAGTGCTCAGCTTCTACAACAAAACTATAATCTTATATTAGATGTTATATCAAATAATATGTAATCGAATAATTGATTATATAATTCGTATTTGTTTATATTGCTTTGTGCCTAATAACTCAACAATCTATACGCTGTCGATAGAATTTTTCTCTTAACTATATATATATCTGTATGAAAATATACATTCTAAGTTAATGTGGGACACTATTGTATCTTGCAGGTTCTTTTCTTCTACTGGATATTTGTGTCGGCCAGAATTCCACCGAAGTGGTATTGCAAACTATACCGACACACATTGAGTTACCTATTTTTACGAAAGACATCTTCGAATTGTCTTCCGTCATCCACTACCAACATCCAAGGTCTTTGCGAGTATTCAACGAGAACGCCATATGGCATTACAAGACGTTTGGACGCAGACCGAATCTGTCCTGGGTCGAGATGGACGATCTGCTAAGCCGAACAAAAGGCGTCATGAAGGAAAGAAAAATCCTTCCACTGTACATCGTATACCGTCGAACGAAAGTGAACGAAGAGTAGCCTAATATATATATATAATTCTGCTTATGCGTATAAGTCGAGTACATAATTAGCACATAAATCTGGTGTTATTCAAAAGTACTTTTAATACATATCGATTAAAAAGTACATTGACTAGACGTCTTACCAGCGCGCCCCCCAGTTAAAACGCATTTCGAAAATGTTAATTGCAAGTATACAATTATCCTTATGCATATAAGTTGAGAACATAATTAACACATAAATTTGATGTTGTTCAAAGTTACTTTTTGAATAACATCATATTTATGTGCTTATTATGTACTCGACTTATATGCAAAAGGAGATTTTTGTACTTGCATTTAACATTTTCAATATCTATTTTAACTGGGGTACTTTTTGAGTACATATTAAACATGTAAAAATGATTAACATGTAAATTTTGATGAGCATTCAATGACTTGTTTCTTTTTTTGTTCAAAAAACCAAAGATATGTTTATTAAGTTTAAAAGAACTTATACGCATATCGTTAATTATTTTGTCTATGTTTTTAGTTAAGGGAGCGCCAAAAAGGCGTCTACCTAGCGCCCCCACTCTTCAAACCCGTGTTTTTTTATATATTTTTGTAGCACGAAATATTTAAGTTTGGGACCAAATTGGCACATAAAAAGTACAAAATATTCAATTATTTTAACAAATTTAGTTTATGTTTTTAGTTAAGGGGGCGCCAAAAAGACGTCTACCTAGCGCCTCCACTCTTCAAACCCGTGTTTTCTTATACATTTTTGTAGCACGAAATGTTTAAGTTGGGGACCAAATTAGCACATAAAAAGTACAAAATATTCAATTATTTTAACAAATTTAGTTTATGTTTTTAGTTAAGGGGGCGCCAAAAAGACGTCTACCTAGCGCCCCCACTCTTCAAACCCGTGTTTTCTAATATATTTTTGTAGCACGAAATGTTTAAGTTTGGGACCAAATTAGCACATAAAAAGTACAAAATATTCAATTATTTTAACAAATTTAGTTTATGTTTTTAGTTAAGGGGGTGCCAAAAAGACGTCTACCTAGCGCCCCCACTCTTCAAACCCGTGTTTTCGTATATATTTTTGTAGCACGAAATGTTTAAGTTTGGGACCAAATTAGCACATAAAATGTACAAAATATCAATTATTTTTTTTTGATTTGGAGCTAGTGGGGGCGCCTACTATACAGACCTATAGGTTAGTCAAAAGGCATAAGGAGTATTTTTCGGTGTTTTGGCAAATATGAATTCTAAAATTTGCCCTTCGATAACGGAAACTCGCTATTGAACTCGGGACATGCCACACGTCTTCAATCCTTGTACGTAGGTACTTATAATCATTAGTCCTGTCGATAAGTTGATGATTTTGGCCGACTTTCTAAAAAAAAAGCAAAAGGTCGTACCATAAAAATTCTTTTTGCATAATGTTTTGTGGTCGATTTGAATCATTCGTAAGAGTTGAGTTAAGTGGACACGGCCTCACACTCACCCCTAAACGCTAAATTAAGCCTATTTTCACCCTCTCTTTTAAGATAACTTTGAATTCACTAAAAAAAATTTTTTTGAGTCGCTGAACGTGAATCTGAGGTCATTTTCCCGAAAAACTCATTCAATGGGCAGAATATCAGGGAGATTTCGTCATTTTCATACAAAATTGCTCATTGTTCACGCGATTATGATTTTATACATAAAATATGTTACCAGTCGCGTTTTCGATCCAAAGTAGACCAACACGAGAAAAATTTGCGGGAAACTGTGGAAAACCTGGAAAGAAAATATTTCCAAGTCATTGAAATTATCGTGTGACAAGTTGCTTACAGGGGTTAATGTGGTCGATAATTATGAATTTGACATCAAAAACGTTTGAAAATAACATTAGGATTATGTATGGAAAATGGAGGAACATTAAAAAAATACAAGCATCTTTATTTTGACTTATACAAATTTGTAACTGTTTATTTAAAGCTATAATATTGAAATTTGTAATTTTCTTTGCTTTTCCGGAATTTTCAAACAATTGTTTTTTTTACATTACTTTTGATTTTTGTAATTTAACATGCACACGACACCCAAAAAATTATACTTAAAAAAAACAAGGTTTCATGGAAAAATTTTCTCCGTTTTCCAGGAAAATTATATTTTTCAATTTTTTAATAATCAAATTCGTAATCAGCGACCACAAAAACCCCTATAGCGACTTATCACACGATAATTTCAATGACGTGGAAGGATTTTCTTTTCAGGTTTTCCACAGTTTTCCGCAAATTTTCCTAGTTTTGATCTAGTTTGAATCAAATAACGCGACTGCCAACATGTTTTATATATAAAACGAAAATCGCGTGAACAATGAGCAAGAGGGTGAAAATTCAGCGTTTAGGGGTGAATGGGAGGCCGTGTCCATTTAGCTCAACCCTTACGAATGATTCAAATCGGCCACAGAATATTATGCAAGAAGAATTTTTTTGATACGACCTCTTGCTTTTTTTCAGAAAGTTCCCCAGCTTATCGACTGGACTACATGTGACTAATAATGTTCTATAATGTATATTACTTAGTATGTCCTTTGCACAATGTTGAAAGTTGGGTCTGTTGCACTTAATGTGAAGTTTTCAAAAAGATAAAATGTAACCTTTGAAAGCGTTTACAATGATTTGTTTCCAGAAATATATTTCGTTTATCTGCCGATATAATATTAACCAAGGTAAATGAGAAAATTAAGGAATTATATCAGATTGAATTTTTGATACATTGGCATTGATCGATGGATCACAAAATTGATGAATTGAAAATAATTTTCAATTAAACTTTTATTAAACATCAGTTTCCATCAGAATGAAATGTTTGTTCACATCTTTCTGTGCATTGAGTTGAATGTTTGAGTTATTCTCATCAAAATATTTAGGTGACGATACAATTATTTGTTCGAAATTTTTTCATGTAAAGTGCACAAAGATTTGTGGAGACATATCAGTCAATGGGTGTGTTTATGTTAATTGCGCGGTAAATATACCAACCAATGATACTGAAGATTGGACTGCAATAACTCAACAGTCGCAGAGTATTGTAATGGAACAATTTCGAATTTAATGTGTGAAACCAGAGATATAGAAATTATTTTGAAACAATTGTTGAACAACTCAAATGAAGATCGAATCGTTACAAATACTCGCATGAATGATCTGAAATCACTGATTACGGATCAACATAATCTTATTCTAAGTCTTAGAATACAGCTGCTGGAAAATGCAAGATGTAAAATGTCTCGTGATGAAAAACCATTAACAATGGGGAGGATATTTCGTCTATCGATAACAAGCAGGTCAGAGATCTTGATATAGCTGTTACAAATGATAGGAATTCTAAGGAAAATATTATATCACCTATGCTTAAAAAAATTCTGAAAAGACGAAATAGGTCAAATTCTACTGCAATTTTTCATCTGAATATGATAAATTATAAAAATATTTAAAAACAACTAGAAAATATCAAAATCTAATCTGAACAATTTAAGCTAAATGCCTCTAGTAGCGTTATTGTTAGCAGCATGGAAAAAGTAAAGGAGAACAGTCTTGGGACCAATAACAATGGTGGTAATAGTAACGATGGTTTTACTATAATAACTAACCGTAATAACAAGAAGAACATCGTCAGATACAAAACTGCAATCGATGAAAATTCTAAAAGTCAAGGTATACCTGAACTATTCTGGGTCTACATAGGAAGACTCAGAGATCAGAGGAGCGAGCGATATAGATACGAGTATGTTGGTATATTCAAAACAAACACGGCCAAAAATTAATTTTATGTAAGACAAACTCAATTCTGAAGGTTTCAACTGCAGTTTGAAAGGTGTACAAAAAGGATATGGTAATAATTTGTTTAACGAAGACTTATGGTCAGCACAGACAATTTTTTCAGAGGCAACAACCTTCAAGTGAAACCGGATGATATAATGCATTTTTCAATTCTTCACATGAATATAAAGTGTCTCTCTGATAAACTTGGCTAGATACCCCGCTTTTTGGATCAATTAAACTCAGAAGTACTCAGTCTCTTAGAAAATGCTGACCCGTGTTCTTTGAGTATGGCAATATGTCTTTTCCCTCTCTCCATTTTTCTATATGACTTTATTAAATCTAGACGAGAATGTAGGAAAATAACAAATTCAGTCTGGTAGGCATTCCCACTAAACACGGTAATAAGCACGCCAAGATTTAGGCTTTAAAAATTTATTATCTCTATTACCCTCTGAACGAAAACTCTATAATAAAATACCAAATGCATGGAAACTTGTCTCAGTTGTCTCGTTTGAAAATAAGAATGAAAATATTTCTCAAGAAACATAGCTTTTATTCTTTTGATGAATACTTCTTCTCATTTATGTAATTTTTAACAGATTTCTAGATTATGTTCATGTTTTGTAGAGGTTACATTATTCATTAGTAAAGTGAGGCAAATATGAAGAAAAAAAAGTAGAATATATGATCATATATATGAAAGAAGCTTAGTTGAAATATGAAAAAAAAATTTTAATATGAAATTATTTAAAAATTAATATTTTAATTTTCACAATCAATTGATTTTTAATGGGGTAGTTTGAAATAAAACAAAACATAGTTCAATATTTTGTTATTCAAAAATATATCTACCAATTACATGATTAATTTAGTTATTGAAACAATAAACAATTAAGTATTTCTCGCAATTCTCTAACAAAAAGTTACGCCTCCTATCAGTATACATATGTTTGAATGCAGAAAAGCTTCTCTATACGTCAACAGACGTAATAGGGGCGTTTTTTAAATGTGAGCAAATTTCTGGTTCCAATGTAAATGTTTCATCAAAATCTCCAATTAAACCATTGGCTGCTTGTAAAAGGAATTTGTAGCCATGGTTCTCATCTATTACTGCTTTGAATTTTTGATATATTTGGTCCCGGAACATTTTTGCATTTTTGCTCAAGTTCTTTTATTAAATTTACCGCCTCTATCAAAGATAATTTGGATGACTCTAATTGGATAATAGTGTTTGAAATGAAATTATTATTGGTTCTTATAAATGAAACTTGTTGACATAAAATGTGATTGGTCAGCAATTTTTTGGCTTGTAAGAGAGGCTGAGAAGAATCATCTTCAAATTCTTGTATAACAGTTTTTAATTGGGTGAAGTTTTCGGCATAAAAATAAGCAGCCTCTAACTACGTTCCCCAACGTGTTAAAACGGGTTGAGGTGGAATAGGAAGATTAGGTAAATGCTCTCTATAAAATTGACTTCTAAGTGGAGTTTTTAAAACTATTTTTTTTACGCAAGATATCAAATCATTTACAAGAGGAAAGTTTTTTCTAACTTCTTCTGTCGTTTCATCTATACTTATAAAAAAATAATCATTCACTATCTCTAATCTGATGCTATTAAGTAACGAGGAATATAAATTGTCAATTTCTGTTGTTCTTAGAGTTCTTTCGCTTGGTATATCAAATTTACAATACTTTTGAAGAAAAGATTGGAAATTATCGTTTGACAGTTTTAATGAGGGTATATTTGACGTCACCAATGCTCGACATAAATCTTGCCTGAATTCTTGCTCACTTGAAGTTTTGGCAACATTAGATTGAAAGCACTTTGATATTGACGGTTGCTTTTTTCCTTCAGATGTCACTTTGTTTCGTTTAGCTACATGTGATGCAGTTTCAACATGCTGTTCTATTAGAAACCTTTTCTCAGATGTAATCTACAAAGACGCAATACCATATGTAGAGCAAATTTTCTTCACACCGAAAAATCCTAATATTTGAAATCTTGAAAAGTTACGTGAAATACACCTTGTGCATATTTAATAAACCCTCTTCATGACACACCTTGTATAGCTTGTTTTTTAGAAACATTTTTTTATGTTGAAAAGTCTGTATAGCTTTGAAAATAATAAATTTGTACTTACAATTTTGCAGCAAACTGAGCAGAATACTTTTCCCATGTCCATAGACAATTCTGGACATGGTTTAATCCACATAGACACTTCGACACTTGCCATTTTAAATAGACACACCGGCACACTTCAAAATATAAATTTTAATTAACTCTGAAATTGTCGACACAACTTTAAAGAAAACTTTTAATAATTATGCCCCTCCTCGTGCCCTTAGTTTGGCAACAAATGAATGGACCCCAACGGTATCGGGTAATTAATTGTTAGTACCTACTTCCGGATCAAGTGAATATTTTAAACATCAACAATATTATTGGGCTTTACCAGTAATTGTCCTCTTCTTAAAATTATACCTGCTACATGCAAAACCAGTCAAGCAACACAAATTGAGAGCTTTTAAATTTACTTTACTCGCAAGAATAATGAAATGTTTTGGTTAAATTATATAGGAAGGAATTGTTTGTAAAATTGTTGCAGATATGCTAAAAATTGAAAAATAGTTGAAAATATGAAAAATTCGGAAAAATTTCATATAATATGAAAAATATGCCAAATATGAAAATTTCATAAATGCCTCACTTTATTCATTAGGTTCAGTTTTTAATGAAAAGTTATTCTGTTAACGTTTCGGTGGTAGATCTCCACCTTTTTCAAAACATTTAATATAGAACTCAAAACACACTCCCAATTCTGAAAGGTTCAGAATAAAATAAACGGGCAGTCACCTAGCACGGCTGACAGAAGTGAAAACTGACATTATGAAGTAACCAATTTATTTTATGTTATCTTTGAATTATTGTAGCATCTGAAATTACAATTTTATTATTTTCAAATGAAAATTAATATAATTAGTTTCTCTTCAGTTTCCACAACTGTCAGCATTTCTATCAACAATTATATATATATATATATATTTTTATATTTAATAATTAAAAACGTATAATGGGCGGTACAATCCCTGTGAAGAGTATGAATGTAACCCGATAGCCATTATAATAAATACACATTATTTTATTTTCGAAACATATTATTTTTATTTATTGATATTTACATCGATGTAATTTGAAAGTGTTCTTCATTTGCGTCGTCAGTATCGGTAACTTCGACGATACTTAAATTATTTGTACTATCCATCATATCATCCATCATGTTATATTCGAAAAATAATACAATAGGCAATAGTAACTGGAATAAGGAACAAAAATGTTTGATATAAATGTCTTGTAAAAACCGCATCGATCGTCGTTTTATATTTTGTAGTGCTGACTTTTCGATCGTTGGACATAGTTAAATCTAATGATTCATTAAAAAATGTATTAACGGTAGATTTTTATCATCTGCAAAATTAATATTGAAGTCCGCACTTAATATCATAGGTACATTGTCGAATTTTTCGCCAAATCTTTTTTCGAGAATTGCAGAACCTTCTTTTGTATAAATCATCAAATTTTCGAATAAAAATTGTTGTATCTGCTTCATTGATTTTCCAGAAGAAATATAAACGGCAACCATTAAAATGTATTGTCCATTTTCTGATAGGCAACGAGCAACGCATATTTCACCTATATCAGAAACATTAACGCCAATATCTCTACTGAATAGAGTATGAATGTCCATATACGAAGTGGCAATATGCGATTTATCTTGCGTATGGTGAGAAATGGCGACTCCTGCCGCTGGAGTTTGAGGTCTTCGGTAACTTGCAATAAAATTAAAATTGGGAATATCAATAGGTTCTTCGTTTTTTATATGAGTTTGTGACAAAAGTAAAACATTCGACTTTTTTACAACAATATCGTTTTGTAGATCAGCCGCATGTGAATGTAAACTTTGCTAATTAAATGAAAATATAGATAATCCAATTCTGTTAGAAATAAATTCAAGATGTTTGGTGACGGTCTGTAGTGTATTGTTTTGTAACCTTTTCAATTCTAACGTTAGATCCTGTTGATGACTTGTTGATCTCTTTTGATGTTTATCTGCTTCTGAGTCATAGGGCGATATTCCTGTTTTACCAATAAATCACACAGGCAGGCTCACCAACAACGACTCAGATATGCACACGTGCGTGAGCGTATAGAGATATAAAATTGGGAATATCAATAGGTTCTTCGTTTTTTATATGAGTTTGTGACAAAAGTAAAACATTCGACTTTTTTACAACAATATCGTTTTGTAGATCAGCCGCATGTGAATGTAAACTTTGCTAATTAAATGAAAATATAGATAATCCAATTCTGTTAGAAATAAATTCAAGATGTTTGGTGACGGTCTGTAGTGTATTGTTTTGTAACCTTTTCAATTCTAACGTTAGATCCTGTTGATGACTTGTTGATCTCTTTTGATGTTTATCTGCTTCTGAGTCATAGGGCGATATTCCTGTTTTACCAATAAATCACACAGGCAGGCTCACCAACAACGACTCAGATATGCACACGTGCGTGAGCGTATAGAGAGACTGCCTGACGCCTGATCCGAGTCCCGAACAGCCACAGTTGCACACGCAGCAGTATACATAATACCTAATATATATAGCTACAGCGTGACGGGACGTGACGGACTCATGGTTTTACCCCTCATCTGAAATAGTCCAAAGCACCCAAAGATGTTTTCACTTCAAAAAATTGTAATTCCGAAAGTACATATTGAATCGATTGAATACTTTTACAGTAAACACACACACATAGACTGGGTGTCTGGAATCGTGATTAGTCCCCTGAAGAGGTTTCTCACCTTCCGCGTTTTTAGTTTCTGGATTCTCAGTGTTGGATAGCTCCATGGAGATAACTCAGCGTCTAGACAGAAGCAGTGCTATACATCTGCCCAAAATGTGCATTGTCGCTTCTTTTTCCTGTTTGCACAACCTGCACAAAACTGAATCGCTCAAATTTATATTATGGAGGTGGTAGTTAAGCCGGCCGTGTTGCATTACTATCTACGTAAGCAGTTTGACATCGGTATTAATTATCTTCCTCACTTGCAACCAGTTTTCCCTAATGAGCGATCCAATCAGTGTTTTAGACAAGGGGTCTCCAAACTTTCCAGCCTTAGGCATACTGACTGTTTACTCCAGTAAGTTCCCAGGGCCAAAGCCATTATCTATAATTTCTAGAATAGTCGCCGATTACGCGCCCTGAACGAGCATACGCTTGCTAAATTCACTAGTTCAATTATTGTATACTAACTGTAGTAACAGATAGCGCTAGTAGTATTCCCGAAATCGCAGTAACTATTAAACATTTGCGAATAATCTCGTTGTTTCACTCACTTCTAGATGGCAGTAATTTGAGTATAAAAAGGCTAGCGGCGCGACGGCGAATCAGTCCGGCTAGCGAAGGCGAAGGAGCGAAACTGCCTGTTGTAAAATAAAGTAGTGCCAAACTCCTTAGAACGAGTTTGTTCGTTATTAAAAGATATCTTCGTAGCATTATTTTGATTTGACTTGTTGTTTTTGTGTGTGGCTTACTAGTATTGAAAAGGAGTGAAAAGTAGATAGTGGATGCAAAGATTAATGGAACTTTCAATATTTCGTAATTGAGTTCAGTGAGAATGCACTATGTTTGATTTTCGATGAAACCATAGCCGTTCAAAACGGATCATTTTCAAAATTACTCAAAATATACAGACAATATTGCGGACAGGAAAATTTGAAGCTTTGAAGCGCGTATTGGAATCGCAGCAATCTTTGTTTATAAACTCTTTTGAATGAAAAGCATCGCCCTCTTATAGAATTAAAAAATAGCGAATGGCTGTGGAAGTTAGCATTCTATGTCTATGTGATAAAACATATGAATGAACTGAATTTGAAATTGCAAGAAGAAAAGCAGCTTCTCCCTGAGATTCAAATACTAAAATCAAATCGTTCTAGCAGAAAATAATACTGTTTCAATCACAATTACGTAAAAAATGTTACACACATTTCAAAACATATGAAATATTCAGCAACACTACTGAGACTGAGTTTCCCGTCGATTTTGTAATCGAAGTTTTGAGTGCTTTGAAGATAAATTTTGATACTCGTTTCTCAGACTTTGAGGTCATTGAGAATGAAATTAAGATTTTTCAAAATCCTTTTGATACTGATATTGGAACCATAACCCTGGAACATCAAATGTGATTATTGATTTACAGTGCAGTGAAATAATTAAGAACAAATATTAAAACTCATCTTTGTTGGGATTTTATAAGAGTCTCCCACTGGTACAATTTGATAATTTGCATAAATTTGCTCGTGAGCTGTTTTCTGTTTTTGCTACTACTACTTGGGTGAGAAAACATTCGCCAAAATGAAGCACACAAAGAATGTTTACAGATCTAAGTTAACCGATGAGCACCTTAAATCTCTTTCAATAATTGGTACGAGTAAAATTGGTTCACAACTACAATCTATTCCCAGTGGGAAATCACAATTACATAAATCTCATTAGTATTTTATATGTTATAATGTTTATATGTTATATGTTCATGTGTTTATATGTTATAATGTTCCTGATGTTGGTGTGATTCATTTCAATTATTTGTTAGTTATCATGCTTAAGCAAAATTTTCTGCATATTATACTTGTCATTAAACTTTACCTAGGAAGTGAATAAAACAAAGTTATTATCATTCTGTGTCTTTTTATCCAACTTATCACAACAAAAAGGCATTAGCTCTCGCGGGCCGGATTGATAACACTGGTGGGCTGGATTTGGTGCACGGGCCGTAGTTTTGGGACCCCTGGCTTAGAATGTTGAGTGTTGTGAGCTTCCCAGCAATCGGTCGTCTCTTTGATGCTACTCATGTCGATGCTCACCGGTCATTTAGGGCCATTTTGGGGTTCTTTGGCTTCTAGTTTCACAAGCTTATCGACTATTTCGTTCCCCTTTATTCCAGAGCAGCTGGGACTCAAAATAGGGAGAGTCGGCTTCAATCTCCGCTAAGGTTGCTTAGTGTGTTATAACATACACGAGTTTTTATCCTATTCTCATGATACTCAGAGCAGCATTAACTGATTTGCTGTCTGTGCATAATCCTGATGCGGTTTTCATCCTCCTCTCAGCGCATTATAGTGAAGTGATTACCGCAATAAATCTGTTCGTAAGGACAAGTACATCTCTCAAAAGCTTTATCCCGTCTTCGAAAGGCTCAATATATGAACTCTGCTTCACAATACTCATATATTACGGTCGTACTCTAAGTAAGAATTTCTACAAATAGATAAAGCGACCCTAATGGTGACGGAATGTCCGTTTTTGGTGGCTAAATAATGCGATAGCCTCTGGAACGTATGATTCTTATTAATGTTTTGCTTATCGAATACCAGTGCTTCAAGATGGTAGAGATTGAGTAAGATACATTAGTAATGCTCTTGTTGCTATAGAGATAAGTTTACTAACAAATTCGGCAAGAGTAGACGCCACAAGGAAAAGGAAGAAATGTTGACGAAAGTTGATACATTTTAAACTATCTGAAAAGGAGGAAATCCGTCTATTCACAAATGTAATCGAAAAACTTATTGCTCTCAGAATTGAACATTGCATATTTTGAATGACCTGAATTTTTGCGTAAGAAGATCCAGAAATTACGACCAACGACATAAAGATATCAGAACTTTATAAGTTCTTCTGGATATCTGGACCAGCTAGAAGTCACTAGGATGACTTTGACAGAGTAGAAGCCTCTGAACGAAAAAATAAGAGTGTAATTTAAACGCTAACTCATGGAAAAAAAAAACGAAGAAAAATGAGTAAATTGTCATATTGTACGCCACTGGTTAGTTGATTTCTTTTTATATCTTTCTCGGACAAAATTGAATTTTTTTGCGTTTGTACGCTTGTACTTTTTTTTCTAGAGACAATTCGTATGACAATCAAGATTCACAGCGAAGAAGTTTTTATTCTCAACTATTTCTGCAAAATTTATAATTCATCACTCAAAATATTACTATTTTTTTGGCTGAATCATATTGGGAGAATATTGCTTCGCGTAAAGTTGACCAAATTCCATTAAACTATTTCTATAGCTTTTTGTTGTTAATACTCCATTAATTTTCGTGGTAATTTGCTGAACATCTGCTTATGTATTTGGTGATTAACCCACTGACAGTTGAGCTATAACCATATTGAAATGTTAACCTAGGTCTATTTTGTAATTTTCCAGTATATTGGATATACACATGCTAACATATATCAGTGTGATAAAAGAAATATAAGATAGTACATTTCTTTTTACAGGATATCAAGAACGTGCGATGCTCTACGATGTGGAGCTACGTAATGGCCGCCACGAGAGGGGACTCCCGTCGGCGCACCGAATCAGTTTTCACAGTACAACATTCCACACCATCCTCGAATTACGGCCCGGGACCATGCAGGGATGGGCTGAACTCTATACGATATTCCTTGAGCACACATCAGTACGATTCTCACGATCTTCATCGACAAAGGGGACTTAACAGAACGTTTTCCAGGGGCGGCGCTACTAGAGGACTATCGAGAGAGGAATCCAGAGATGTACTAGCCGAAGTTCAGATCCAAACACCGAATTCAGAACTATATAGAGATTCACCAGATCTGACAGATAACGAAACGTTGAAGGTAGATATTTGGTTTACATATGATAGTAGTAGTTGATATTTATATTTTGAAAAATGTGAAACTTCCATACCGATACATCACTATAGACGTGAACGCCGGTATACTTGAGTGCTTGTGTCTTACAATTTTGACCTCGTACAATAGTGATGATTGGTTTTAGTTACTTAGTAATTTTGGAGAATATGTAACGTGTAAATTCACATTTAACGACTGATCCAACAATATTTAGAAGTTTACATTAAATACAATCGTTAATGTATTTTTATACCATGAGGAAACATCGTTTGTCGATTCTTATGACATATGTGACACGTAGATTAGCTCAAATACAGCTACTTACTACGGTTTAGCGCGACTAAAGCGCCAAATTGCTTTCTATACTATCTGTGACTAGTATGAAGGGGTCAGAAGCAGAAGGGTATCAGTGACAAAAAGCTGATAATGAGATATCAACGTCCACAGTCAACTGCTTATTATAAAATCCAGATGTCACGTTTTATGTTAATCATCTCCAGAATAGATCATTTATAATAATTGGTTTCTTTGGTTGAAATATTAACTTATTTGTAATCGAATTGATGGTTATAATCAAAACAATGTCCAGCAAGGGCTGTGACAGTTTTTGTTTTTAGTATTATACTTATGGCCATACATTCTTTTTTGTAAATATTGCTTAGAGATTCCTGTATAAGTCCCATCGCAATATTAACAATTTAATTTGTATACTATGTGGTTTTTTTTTATCTTTAGGTATTCAGGTTTCAGATTTGGAAAATATTTACCAACACATTCAGTGGGTGTATGCGTAACATTTATATCATACCATTTTGAACATTTCTTAATTTTCTCTGAGGTCTCCGGAATGTATGGTAATTTTATGAAATTATCGTTTATTACCGCTCATGTTATTTATATATGACGTTTCATTATAGATTTTGATTATTCTTTCTTCAATGATGGAATTGAAAAATGTTTTTAGGTAGACATTCATTTTTCATTTTCGGAACGGTCCTCTGGGTGGGACAATTCAACAGCGCGATCTGTAAGGCTCTTTATAACACTTTTTTAATAACTTTCAATTTTTTGTTGGTGCAACTGAATTAAAGTGAAGATATCGCTGAGACCAAACTCCTTCAGTAAACCATGAAGTTTTTATTTTTCCATCTGAATCATGCCTAATATTGATACCTAGGAAATTTATGTTTTTGTTCACTTATATTTCACAAGTAAATTGGAGTTTTCAGTGGAAATTGTTGAATTTATTAATCACATACTGAATTTCATACATATCGCTTAAAGAATACGGGTTGAAAGTCTAATGAACTGATTACAGATTTCTTTACGCATTTCATAACAAGGTTAACAATAGTATCTGAAATAGGAGATCCCATTGCTTTGCCGAATATTTGTCTAAAATATCATTCAAAAATCTTGTACTCTACATTACCTCAAGAGCGACTTAAGTCATTTTTTTTTAATTGTACTTATATCCTTTTGCTTAAAAAATATTAACGAAAAATACAAATAATAAGTTTATTAATGTTGAGACAGAAAGCTACAGAAACTATTACACGTATTCGTCATAATCAGATTCTTACAAATCGAGATCCAAATTTTCATCTCTATCATATTTCTTATTATAATTTTTGATTTCTTCACCATCGCCTTTTGTTATTTTATTCTTTTTTGTTATGTTTGTATCGTTTTCTTTTTGTTCATTATGAGGTAAGGCCTTATAGAAAATATGATGTATGAGCGGAATATAGGGAAGAGCTGAATCAAGTTTTGCCGTTCGGCAAAACTAATTTTTTGGAGATCATCACAACGTTGGCTACTAAGATCACTCACTTTCAAGAAGAGTTTGCCTGCTGTTAAAGTAGAATAGTTCTCTGAACTCTCAAATGGAAATAAGACGCAATGACTGTTTTTGGAAAAACTCAAGAACATAACGAAACCACACTATGTTACGGCATTTCAGTTGCTCAAACTTTTTTTCAGGGTTCTCTTCGAGGTGGAGGGTTTTTTCTTTTCCGGGGTGGTGAACTTAAAATCTTTGATTCTACTATTAAGGACTGAAAATGATATGAGTTCATTTCTCTTCATTCTATTTACCACGAAATTCTTGGAAGCAAACTAGATCACGTTACATCAATGTTCTGGGTGGTAGACTTGTGGCATATTTTAATTTTTTTAAACGATCTTTCAAACACCATGTATGAGTTCCTTGATACAAACACTTGTGATCGATAGTTTTTATGTGAGAACATTGAACTAAATACATAAATAGCTTGGTAATGTTTATATTTGCTTTTTGACCTACGCCTGAGTCTCTGGAGCATATGAGATGATCAACATTGTCAGGCAATCCCCCAATGAACTTTAGTAAGCAGAATCCTATTTCAAGTGAACCTTCAGTAGAAACAGTTTCATCCCAAGCATACATATAAGATGTGTGTGTTGTTAAGTCGTAAATACAGGAATTATACGTTCAGAGCTGTTTTAAATAAAAAACGTTATGGTCGGAAGCATTGATGTTGCGAGGATTTGTTAAAGATCAAAACACACGACAATTTACATGGTCTATAGCATGAGCGATATCTCTCGTTTTTCATTCAACCACACCTTGTGCTTTTCGTTGATTAAGTTTCAGATCGGCTTTGTGTTTTTTATCGTCTGTTTCAGATTTGATGAACACGTGAAGATGGTTGCAAGTATGACAGGTATCTGCATGAGATTTGTGAAACTTGAGACTGGATTGAGTTCAAAAAATATGCCTATAATACGATTCTTTCACTTTTCATGATATTTAAAACTCCTGATAAATATCAAGCATTTTTATTTTAAGACCGCGAATAATGGCTCTTATATTTCGGAAACAGTTAATGTGTGCTATTACATTATTTTGAGTTATATCAGAAATTTTATTTTCCACGTTTGTCGCTTTCAATAGAACAATCTTTTAGATTTTTTTGACAAATTGCTATGAATCTCCTGTTAGTAGTCCCACGTTTCGAGAAAGAAATGTCTGCAGAATCTAAGGTTCATGAGACTTATGGTTCTTGAGAAAGTACGGTTAGTAACAATTGTAGTTTTCTTTTTTATTGGGATCTTTCTTTTGATACAAGAAGCAATGAATTTCGTTTGCAAATTATATGTTTCAATTTGATAGAACTTTTTGAAAATGTTTTCGCCTGCCTCTCTGCTTATTTTATTACATAGAGTTGTGTTCATACCATCTACAGATTCGCTGTTCTATGACTTTCTACTTGTGGTCACATATTTTTGACCAGTTATTCTCAGAATTTTCCTCTTTCCTCTACTCCACTCTCCGCTATTTCTTTTTCGTTTTCTAGTTCTTATTGGCGTAATGTGAGGTTCAGTTATTAGAAAATTATCACCATCTGCACATTCACTAAACTCTTACTAAAACTCAACTTCCACCTCACTATACATATTATTAGAATCTCTCTTTAGAACGATTTCCGTATTCATAATCAAATCTTCATCTGTTTGATACGGATTAACGGGACTATTATCATCATTTCACTAAAACGAGTGTACTCCTGAATGCCGAAAATGTGTCTGATGATTAAATGATGATCATAATGAATCGTAGATTATAAGTAATTTTGATATATTCTACATAAAACTATTACTAATATTGAGAACTGGACTATTATGCACCTTTTTCAGTATTCCATTGTGTCATTTCCCCTACAAAATAATAATAAATTATTATAATATAGTTACACGAAATCACACAGAACGTTACTCACGTGCACTTCTTTGGAATATACACATTCTGAGAAGCACTTATTTCCTTTAGTGTTAGTTGATAGATGGTACTAATGCTACCATAATCACTTGCACCTTCTTGTCACTAAGTAGATAACTTGCGAATCATTCACTTAACTCACTTTCCTATAAAATGTCCCTTATACCCTCTCGCTTCTAACCCCTTCCAAGTCATTCTCTGTGAACTTTCCGTCCAGAGATCAGCTCTGTATGTCACCATGTAGCGGTTCTATTGTTCTACGTTCTCTGGATGTCTAGACAGAACGACATTTGACTTCACTTGAATTGGTGGCTCGAGTGAGACTTAGGGGTGATTCGACAGGAAAGGTTGTGAAAACTTTCGTTTTAAAACAAATCTTAGGATTTTCCATTCATCGTTTGTTTGGAATTTGTTGGCTTATGGATTACGGTGGTGATTATGGATTACCATAAAGGTTCCCAGATTCCTTTACACTTGGACCTCGTAAATCATGGTACGCCACTAAATTGGTATTATATCATCTGAAGCTCTCGGATTAAAACATATAAAAATCCTATGTTATAAAAGGTTTTGTGTAAGGGTGTACAACCCTGATATTTGTGGCTAGGTGTATAGAGGTTTTGCAGTTGGTTCACGCCCGTACACTACCTAGGACTAGTGTGCAAATTCATCAAACTAAGATTAAGCTATCCGAATAATTTGAATTGTACAGGTGACAGAGATATTCGAATTTTTGTACTCTCATTGTGTTATAGATTTATCTTATTGATTTTGCCGATTCATTAATTTAAGTATTTTATTTTATTCATATTTTAGTATCATTCACCTTTTCTATATTCATTTATTTCTTTATAAATCAATTCCAGTGTAAATTTAAATTTGTCTTCTCATAACAAGTAAATTTCAATCAATTCTGATCTTTTATTAAGAACCTGAGAAATTTGGATGTTTGAATTTCGAATTGAGCAATGAATAAATACCCTGGCGCTCAAATTAACATAAAATCATAGCTGTATCGAAACCAAACAATGGAATTTCAATGATAGTTCATCCCTTTGAAACATTACAGATATTCCTTTTCATTTCAATTTTTATTGATGTTTCAGTATAATAAGTATTCCCAATTGTTTGAATAAAAATAGTATCTGCATGTAATAATTTAAAATAGAAAAATGGGGCGAATACCTACCTCCTTATTGTTTCTTATTGCACAATCAGTACTTTATTGTATAAAACTGTAGGTTTCCACAAATTCAAAAACACTTTAATGTATGATGATTATAACATTTAAAAAAATATACCAGTCGAATTCAAATTAAATACATTTGGGTATCAAACACACTGATTAAATAACGAAAAGAAAGTGAATGGCTGAAGGGAGTATTTTTCAGAAATTTCATTATTGTTAAAAATGTAAAAAATTTTTTTAGAGTTCATTTTATCGATTATAAAAATAAAACTGATCCTACACCTGAAAGATTTAGATAAAGACATGGAAAATTGACTTCCGATTTCAAGTCGATATTATTAATCCATATCATTATACTCTCCGCGACAAATGCCGAAGAGTGATTGCATCCAGTCAATTTGCTTCTAAGATGGTTGAAAGAGGTTCTAGGGCAAAAATCCTGAACCATAATATTCTTGAGCATATTTCCAAATGTATAAATACCTACCGGCTGCGCATCGGCTGAGCCTCGTCTGATGATATTCATGGCTAGTACCATAATTAACGTTATTATGATCCTCATAACATAAATAACTATTTTCTATTCCGCGACGCTTCTGAATTTATGACAATTCGCAAATGGGTATCGTTATAGCGCTATAACGATATGGAAATGCTAGGTGCATTTTAGTTTCTAAAAGGTAGTATCACCAAAACCTTATGCAAGTTAATAAAAGTATGGGTTATGAGTTTTTGGTGGTAAGATGTTTCATCTATTTTTCTCAATTTGGCAGGAGCACTCATCGAAAAATCTTTGTTCATTTTATTCAAATGTGTTCAAAATTAAAATTTCAAATGGACAGACACTTCGAATGAAATTTATCTGCTTTCAATCAAAGAGAAAAACTCAAGCTACCGATTCAAATTTATTGAAAATACATTTTGACAGCTCGGAATAGAAAAAATAATATAGACAACTCGTTGTATTAGGCGTTTTGGCGCACTCGCTCATTGACGAAGTCTACAATGACTATACACTAGACAGTGGCGACAATAGAGTGTCCCGTTTTTGATTGATTGTTGACGCATTCGGCATTGAGCAGCACATATTAGTGAAGTTATTGAAATTATCACAGTGCCCGGCTAACTAGCGCAAATAATGAGTCAGAGAAAAGAAAAATGATATATTTAACAAAATTAGTTATATAATAGTCTGTAATATTATTAAATGAATAGAAAGGAAAAAGATATATTTGCATTTATATGAAGATAAATTCTGTTCAGTTCTACAAAAGATTAATAATCAATAGTTCAGTTGCAAACATAATAGAATTCAAAGGTTAAGTAATGATATCAAAATTACATAATGGCACAAATAAATTGAATACAACCTTATTTATTGAGTGTGCAGATCTCGTTTATATCGATGAAACGGTGACTGGCATAGGCTTCAATTCGCAGTCCTGGTAGATGTCGAATTGCTCGATATAACCTTCAAAATCCAAGTCCAGGATGAATGTAGTATTCCGATTGAGAGTTCAGGTTCAAAAGTTCAAGTTCACCAAGTTCAATCCAAATAAGTGAGTCAGCAACATTTTCCAGACTACAAAGGAAAATGGCAGGTAGTACAATCAGAAAAGATAATAATGTAATTGATAAAAGCGAGGGTAATAAATTAAGGCAAAATCCAGAGACAAAAAAAGAAACCCAAAGCTAAAGCAGAAAACCTAGAATAAGAGAAACACAGTTATTAGCCCGAATAACGTCCTCATAATTAATATGTTCATATCTTAAAATTGTCCAGTCTTAGGAGAAAATCACTAGCTCAAACTTACGAGACTAGTAAGCGGAAATATAAATGATAGGGGTGCCAGACAAATTATAATCATTTTCTCCCATTGGAAAAGTGAACTCTAACCAAACTCGTCAAAGTTGAGATTCAACAATCTGACCAAGTTGAACAGTTATTAATTCTGAATAAAATGATAGTCTCAATTGATTTCACTTACCCAGATGGACGGATTTTTCGTATGAAAGAACTTCTGTCAGTTAAACAAGGTTTCCAATTATATCCCACCCAACGTGGTTCTCGTAAATATCATAAATAATTCATATACCAACGAAACTATATCCCAATGATAAATTACGATTTAATTCAGTAAAAAGTGCTTTCAATCCGATATAAAATCGAAGGATTAAATAATTAAATCCAGATACACATTTACTGCGTAATCACTTGTGATCGACACATACGGAAGCTAGGTTGCCAAAGAAAGAAGAGAAGATGAACAATGAACTTGACCTAATCTTTCAGTGAACCGATACATCGAAATAGGAAGAACGAATTGAATTCTATGACAGTGCCGTTGTGAAACATAGAATTATGGTTATACAGTATATGTTATATAAACTAAACTACAATATAGCATGAGATTATATGTAATATACAGTTGAATAGAACAAGTTGATATTATTATTGTAACAAATTAGTATCTATAACCAAACGCTTCCTTAATCAGTAAAATTGCAATGCACCAACATACAGAGATAACTGAAATATTACGTAGAGTTTGAAACAAACTGACGAAATCAGGTAATGACTCTTAGTGTCATTTCGACCCGTGACAAAATTCTTTTTAAATTGTATGAATGATCAAAAATTAACTTTACTTTGTGGCGTTTACGTTTCAGGCAGTGCTTGCAACTATATCTATATTAATTTCATATAGCAATCGTCCTTCTTACAAAATTTTTGGTGTATTCACTTTAGAGTAGAGACAATAGTACCTATTTTGAAAAATATTGTGTCAAGTACGAAGATGATGACTGAATCAATATCGGACAACTTTTCAGGCGATAGAGATGCCAACTCCACGAATGTGGCAAAAATCAAGAATCTACATGGTTTATTAGGGTTTAACTTTTTACGGGACCCAAATGGGAGCGCTGTTAATCGTAAGTTCACCAGCTGTCTTGTTCAACTTGTGTTTGGTTATGAAGAGAGACATATATGTGAAGCAACCCAATCACAAAATAATGTGAATTATTAATTCTTCACCGAATTTTAACCAGATTGGAAGTAGATATTTACCGGAAAGCGACACTATCAAAAATCTTAATTCGATGCTCATCGGATAAATCGGGGAAGTGTGTAAGTGTATACATCTTTATAAAAATATAATTTTACCCAATTTAAAACATTTCGTGATGAAATGCAAAATACCCTAAAAAAGCTGGATATAGTTGAGATCCCTAGAGACCCCACAAAATTCTTCATGAAAAGAATAAAAGAAGAATTGGAACATGCAGACTACCGGCAAATATATTATGGGAAAAAAGAGAACTGATTCCAATGATCGTACAACCGCCAAAAATTTACGGGCTAATCAAGCTTCATAAGGAAGAAAAATCTGCTAGACCAGTAGTCTCTTATGTAAACGCTCCATCAGGGAAGTAAGCCAAATTTTTGAGTCATAAATTTAAAGAAGTAACGAAATTTCAATCTCAGCATACCGTTTCAAATTCTATAGATCTCATAAGTACGGTCATAGAATTGACAGTGCTTATAATATAGAATTACATGATTTACCTGAAGTTAGGCAGGTTCTAGGACCTGGGTGTAATCTTTGACAGTAAATTCACCACTATTCCTCATGTAAACGCCATAGTCAGTAGGGCTAATAAGATGATGGGGTCCAGTTTGAGAATGGGGAGAAAGTTTAGGAGTCTTTATTCTGCCTATGTGAGATCCCATTTGGTCGAAGCCGGTCGTGTTCATTGAAAAATAAATTATGTTGTGGAAATTAAACTAAAAACTGTTTTATTTCATTTTATTAAAATGAATTTTCATAAAATAAATAGTTCATCACTATCTCTGATCAAAAAATTGATTTCACCCAAGTGTGAGTTTATAATTGACATTAATATTGTAATGGATTGTGAGAATTAAACATAACAATATCAATATCTCTGATCAGCTTATTCTATCTTAAATTATGGAATGTATGAATTTCTGAAGGATGAACTTTTGAATTTTATCGAATTATTTGAAGGAAGTGGCTATAATTTAGTTGTTTAATTGCGTTCCATTTTCCTTTTTTATTTACAAAATCGATTGTGAGTCGTGTACAAAATGCTATATGGGTAAAACTAGGAGGAACATTCTAACTAGGTATAAAGAAACAGTTTGCCCATATAAAAAAAATAATGGACAAAAATCAGCATTAACCAAACATATTTTAAATACAGGTCACACCATTTCTCAAGAAGGTTTATCACTTTTAAAACACAGTACTGACAAATATCTAGGTTATTCAGAAGGGATGGAATTGTATAAAAGAAACCGCATTTTATTAAATTCCAGCTGAGGGTAACCCCTTGCTTGAATTATTTAAATAGTATTTAAGCAGGCTAAATTTTATTTCTGATTTACTTTTCTCTAATGCTGGCTACATGGTACCCGAAAGATGATCAGTACTTTGAGAGTATTTGTAGTTGATGAATGTGATTATTTCTTATTCATAGTGTTATAGTGTATGCTCAGTGTGAACTCTCTCATAGTTTATCTATAAATGATCGTATTGCAAATTTAAAGATCAAATTGTGGAATTTATTAATTACTGAAGGATAATAAGTGAACGTTTTTAATTTCATTGAATTATTTAAAGGATCTGATTTGGTTAATTGGTAACATTCCATTTTCCTTTTCTGCTTAGAAATTAAGTTATTGATCAAAGATTTGTCGCAACCATTCTCCAACGCTACTTGCTGAAGTTTCTCAACTTTGTTGTTATAAGATCGCTGGCTCACCGAAGAATAATTGATTGCTGAAGCTAGATTCGCAGGCGTACAACCATTTGTTCCAGTGGATATTCTATACAATACAAGGTGTTCCATCTCAGACGAGCCACCCCGTATATTTCTTATCCCATAGTGAGTGGAAAAATCTCTCGAAACACATCGAATGATATTGTTTGGGGGACATCTTTTGACGTATATTTGAGGCTTGAACGAGCAACCCACTAATAGGGGGCGCTTCAACCCCTCAAAATTGAATAGGGGAGAGGGGTTGAGTGATACGTCATTTGAAAGATCTTGGAAGCCTCTTTACAACGGTGTATGAAAAACGTAAATTTGATGAACCGTTTTCGCCAAAAATTAGTTTTGTTGCTCGAATGCGCCACCTTGAATATTTTGGTTATTTGTACAACGTACACGCTCATTTTTATTAGGCCTTTTTTACAAACTTAAACAATCTTCAAAGAATCACATTCGTAAAAAAATTGAAATGTGTTGTCATGCTTACAATGAAAAAAATTAAATCTGCGTGTTTGAATCAAATGTTCAAATTGTCCTCCATTAACTTCCATACAATGATACAATCTTGACTGAAAACCGTCTCTAACATGGTTCAGCATAATTGGAGTTATTTGACGACACTCATCTACAATTCGTTGGCGTAGTTTAATTTTTTTCATTGTAAGCATGACAACACAATTCATTTTTTCAAGAATGTGGTTTTTTGAAGATTGTTTGAGTTTGTGAAAAAGGCTCAATAAAAATGACAACTTTACAACGGTGTATGAAAAACGTAAATTTGATGAACCGTTTTCGCCAAAAATCAATTTTGTTGCTCGAATGCGCCACCTTGAATATTTTGGTTATTTGTATAATGTACAAGCTCATTTTTATTGAGCCTTTTTCACAAACTCAAACAATCTTCAAAAAACCACATTCTTGAAAAAATGAATTGTGTTGTCATGCTTACAATGAAAAAAATTAAATCTGCGTGTTTAAATCAAATGTTCAAATTGTCCTCCATTGACTTCCATACAATAATACATTCTCTCAAACTAATAATTAAAAAAATAGCAAAACATTTCCTTACGTTGCCTTCATTTTTTGTTCTTAGAAGGTGTTTATCTGATTTTAACGTTTCTTCGATCATTTCATGATTTTAATCAATCTGTTGAGTTACCACTTTGCTGATTTGTTTAAAATTTCAAAAAATATGGTGTACACATTGCAAGAACGTGTTGAGCTGGTTAGCCTTTATTACCAAAATCAAAATTATGCCCGAGCGGCTGCAAGGATATTTAACGTTCGCCATAAGTACGTAATGGAATTGATGTCAAAATTTGTGGAGGCGGGTTCACTAACGGATAAAAAAAGGGCACCCATTGGAATTGTTAACGATGAAGGAGCAGCTGTGGCGGTATTGGGACATGTCCAACTTATGCCAAACACGCAATCTGTACGACAGCTTTCTGCAGCTTCCGGTATTAGCCAATCTAACGTTTTCAGAATTTTACATAAACACAAGTACCATCCGTACAAAATTAAATTAATTCAGGAATTAAATGATGATGATTGGGATCGAAGGCAAGAGTCTTGGGAAATTATGGTCGAGCTTATCAACAATAACTCAAATTTCTTGTACAACGTTTGCTTTTCTGACGAATGCACTTTTTTACTTAATGGAGAGGTTAACCGGCATAACTGTAGAATTTGGAGCGATACGAATCCTCATGTATTTCGAGAAGCTCACACTCAACATCGGGAAAAGCTAAACGTTTGGGTAGGAATTTTGGGAGACCACCTACTTGAACCTCTGTTTATTCCTGATAATTTAAATGGCGAATTTTATCTTGAAATGTTGGGAAATGCGATTGATCCGTTAATAACTGAACAATTAGAAAACGATCCTCTACTACTAGTGCCATCGGGTTAATGTTCAGACCATCGATATCGCTGTGGTTCCTAGACTATAACGTTACAACAAATAGTTTTATGAGTATGCCATTATCTCAGTCGCAAGTGTTACTAAATACAGTGTACTGAAACGTTCACCACATTTCTTGTGGACATATATTCGCAGCTTATTTATTACAGTAATGTGATAAATAGCATCATTCATAACAATGAAGGGAAATCTAAATGGAGTGATAGTTGAGATTCAAGCTATTGCGTTTGGATTCATCCCTCATGATAGTAGACATCCTTTGTTTCCGAAGAAAATATTAGCTCTGCACCAGGAAAAAAAACCTACTGCATAATCAGCATGAAGAACGTTACACCTTGTGCTATCAACTTTCAACGTTTTCACAGTCTAAGTGTGCTCCAAACTCCTGCCAAAACTATAAGTGTCAAATAGCGGGAGTGTATAGATCGTATTCGCCAAGTCTCGTTTATGTTCGTTTGGTCTTCATTGCGCTTCTGTAATTTATTCCCCAAGGAACTCTCGTTCAGATTTGTGTTTGCGCGAGACCCTCCCTTCATATTTTCGATCCCGTTAGTAGGGCGCACTAACCTACCTAATTGCCTGGTTCTGTTTTGATGTATCGTTGTCATCCACCACCTTCGCCTATTCCAACGTCTCTTGACAACTTTGGTTTTACGTGCATGCAAAATAGAAAACACCACATAATACTATAGCGACATATATTTTCAAGACGTTGCCAGGTAGCTGCGCTCAATTAACCCCAGGTGGCGCTGCACAACCCACTAAAATTTGATATAAACCCCTAAATATTCAAATTATGTATAAATATTAAACAAATTATAAAATGTGAGTCTTAAACTTCCTGCTTGTGATTTGTGAAACACGCATTTCCAGGAAGCGTGTGTCCCCTCCTACTTATCTAGGGCTATGACGCAGATATCCGCGCATATTTGAATCACGGAAATCATGTTATGCTTCTTACAGTCTTGTAAATGTTGTTATTGATCGGTTGATTATTTCAACAATTTGTAATGATTAAAACTAATCAAAAGAAAATATCCAAATAAAAACCCAGAACAAAAACCCCGAAATAAATTCCCCCATCTAAAATACCCGCCAAAGTAAAAAAAAAACTAATTTAGGAGAACAGCCGTTAACCTGGCAAAACTGGATAGAGTTAGCGAGAATGTAAAGAGCCTCTCTCGGTCTCGTCCTGTATCGGAAATACGCTGGCCGAGACCTTACGTCGAGAATTTAGAGCGCGCTTTGTGCTAGATACTTGCCAGGAATGGCCGACCCTATCACCTTTGGAGATCCATGTTTCGTCTAGATAAACAAATTGGAGTATATCTTTATTTTTTAGTTTAATTCATTGATGTAAGAAATGTGCACATTCTATTTCGATGGCAGGTAACTTCATAAACTCACGTCGTGGATCATGGATTATCTGTATTTGAAACCCATGTTTCTTAAAACTGTCCAAAGTGATGTTTAGTTAATTTCGAACATTTCACGTTTCAGAAGTTCGAAATTATATGTTCCTTGTAAATGTACATATAATAATAATAATATAATAATAATTTATTGCAAAAGTATATATATATATAACAATGAATTACATTAGGTTTAGTTTCAACAGTAAAATTTCATTCAAAGATATACCTATAATGTTCCTTTGCAACAAGCGAAAACCCAAAGAAACCATGAACGGTTGTGTATGGGTATAAGAATATTACAATATAATAGATCATTAGTGTGTTTGATGAAACAGTACCTAAACATGTGGTTGTTATTAACATATGCATCAGTAGTTTCTGCACAAGCAGAGAATCACAAAAGCATATAGCATAAAGGTTTAAAGATAAAGGTTTAAAAAATTTACGGTAAATATAAAATTATACAAATATAAAATTATAGAAATATAAAAATATAGAATATATAAATGTTAAAATGTAATATGTAGGAAAGTAAAAATGTAGAAAAAAAAATGGTATGAATGAGGGAAACTTCAATTGAGGGGAATAGGTTCAATTATTTTGTGTATTTCTTTACGGTCAGATTGCAGTATGTACGATTTGAAATATTTTTTAAACATTTCCAGGCTATTTATTTTCAGAAGATAATTTTTATAAGTTTCGTGGAGTTTGTTGGAGAGTACCGATGAAAGATATGTATAGCATTTTTTTGCAATTGTTTTATTAATAGTTCTAACTGTAGCATAACTAACTACGTTTTGTCTTGTGTTGTAACAGTGTTCTGGATTTTTCAGTAGGTGCCTGTTTTTGTAAGTATATATCAATATGTTATAATAGTACAGTTGTCTAAGATCTAGTACGTGACTTTCAAGAAAAACTGTATCAGATGGATATAATAGAGGCTTTTTATAAATTATTTTCAGGATTCTCTTCTGAAGGACATCTAGCTTCCGCAAGTATGTGTATGAACATGCACCCCAGCTGAGTATACAATATTGCAGGCGTGACTCGACCAGAGCATGATATAAAATTTTCAATTGCTTGAGAGTCAGTATCTTGACTAAGCACTTAAATTTATACAGAAGAATTCTGAGTGTTTTGTTTACCTGCTCAGTGTGATAATTCCACCTCAGATGGGAGTCAATAGTTATTCCAAGGTAATTCATTTTATTAGTTGCATTTATTTTGACATTAATTTGATTTACTTTCAGCTCAAGAGTTTTAAAATCTGGCAAGTGATTTTCATAGCTAGCAAAAGGGACAAAGTAAGTTTTTACGAAATTGACTGTTAATAGTTTGTGGCTAAACCAGTTGAAGATATTTTCCAAATGAGAATGGCTGTATCGTCGGCGAAGCTGTAAATTTTTCCAGACGATTTCTGGGTAAGCAAGTTATTGATGTATATTGAGAACAGTATTGGCCCGAGAACATTTCCTTGGGGCACTCCATATGATACTTTATTTTCATGACTTATAGTTTCCCCTATTTTTACCGACTGTTTACGATCTTTGAGGTAATTTTTAAAGAGTTCAAGTGCTACTCCTCTTATACCGGATCTCTCCAAAGCCTCGAATAACTGAGGGTGATCCACAGTATCGAAGGCCTTGGCGAGATCAAGAAAGACACAAATCGTTGGCTTTCTAGAATCAATGCAGTGGTTTATTTCTCCACTTAACTTAGATGTGATATCGTTCGTTGATATTCCTGTACGAGACCCAAATTGTTGGTTCGATATAATGTCGTTTTTTTCGAAGAAATCATTTATTCTGCTTTTCAGTGATTTTTCGAATATTTTTGCAAATATGTTGATAAGAGAAATGGGTCTATAGTTAGCCACATCTTTCCTATCACCTTTTTTGTATATTGGAATAACTATTGCTTTTTTGAAATTAGAAGGACAAATTCCTGTTTTAAATATAACGTTGATTAAATGTTCTAGTAGGGGTGCTATTTCGTTATCAATCATTTTTATCGTCTCAGTTTTAATTGTGTCTTCTCCAGGAGACTTACCCGTTTTTAAATCCTTAATAATGGACTCAATTTCTTTTTTTTTGACAGGAAATAAGTAAAATGATTTCAGAATCGACTGAAGTTCGGGTTTAGGTGATGAGGGTTTTTTTATCTTCTTTGCATGATTTTCACCCACAGACGAATAGTGCTCATTGAAATAGTTGGCTGTCGTTAATGGTTCACTTATGATATCACCAGTTTTAGTTTTTATTTCTTTGATTGTGTTTTCATTGTTTTGTCCGCTTACTTGTTTAACTATCTTCCAGAGACTTTTTGTATTTTTCGAATTTTTTTCTATTTCATTTTGGAAATATTTAAATTTTACTTTTTGTATCATCTTATTTAACTTATTTCTGTATTTGATATATTCATGTTTTTTTATGGGGTTGTTTGGGTCTAATTGATACTGTGTGTGTAATTCCTGTTTTGTTTTTGTTGAGTTCATAACAGCTTCTGTGATCCAGTCTTTGCGTGGGTGTTGATGTTTTTTTATTTTTACTTTACTTGTATTTTGTCGAATAAGCCGCTGTATATTGCTTGTTAGGTGATTAGATAGGAATTCAGAGTCTGTCGAGGAGTAGAAAGGGTGCCAGTTGTTGGCTTTCATGTCCTTTTTTAGGTTATTATAATTAATGAAGTATTTGTATTTTTTGTATAATGCAGAATTATTTTCATATTCTATTTTGGTACCCCCAAGTATGGTTTTGTGGTTATTGATACCGGTGCTATAGGTTAAAGATATGCAGTTATTTTGTATATCTTGCTTTGACTTCAAAAATATGTGATCAATGCAACTGGTCGATTCACCCTGAAAATTTGTTACTGCATTTATAATAGACACAAAATTATACTTCACATCCCCAACTAAGTAGTGATAGTCAACTGATACTGTTTTTGTTTGTTCCAGATATGACCGTAAAGCAGTCAAAAATTCTGTTTTATCTCCAGCCGGAGATCTATAGATGGCAGTGACTAGCACATGTTTGGTTTTGGATATTTTTGCATTTATTTCTATAACTTTGCATGGCCCTATATGCACAATTCTTGATGTATATTCTAGTTCCTTTTTGATAAATACAACAACTCCATCATTTTTATTGAAGTTTCCCTCATTGTATAGTACGTTATAATTTTCCAGCTTGTGACAATCTAGATCATGTATTTTGAAGGTTTCTGTCAGTACTATCATCTCAATATTGTACTTAATTTCTTTTAAATGCACTTTGTATTCATCAAGATTTTTATTTATACTTTGGATATTCTGATGTAATATTTTGAAACAATTTTTTGGGCAAAATTGCCCTAAATGGTTATTTACCTCAGATATATCAGTGCACTCTTTTGTGTTGATGGGATCATAATTAAAATCTCTAATAAGCTGGTCCATTATGTTGTACTGTAGGAGATGTATGAAGCTAGGCTAAGACAGTTACGAATAGAATATTTCATTTACAAAAAAAGAGACAATTTATTTTTTATTTTTATCAAGGGTTGATGATCCGGATCTGGACATTAGAACGATAAAGAGAAAGAGTATATTAAAACGTAGAATGTAACACTAAAACGTAAGATTTTACTCTGTTCTTATTTCTGAAATGAACTGACTGAGCGAAGTTTCCTAGGTTGGTTTTCTACTTGCCTCCCTTTTTTTCCTTCAATATAGGATGGTTTCTGAGTGGTGTATTGCTGCTTATTGTCCTTGATAACTGGGGAGTGTTGGGCAGGAATGTGGTTCTCTGGATTCTGCTCTCTGTTCAAGTACGTTGGAGTGGATGGGACACTTTCTCCTTTTTTTTCTAAATTGAAGTCTTCTTCTTCTTCTGTAGCTTGCAGTTCGAAAAGCTCTGCAGGCGTATAGACTAGGTCGTCCAATATCAATTTGTTTCCTTTGATAAAACAGTTCTTATAACGTTGACCCTTCAATTCACGAGCAAGATAATGTTTTAGTATTTTGTACTCCTCTCTCTGGGTGGGTGTTAAATCATTTCCAATTGAAATGTTGCGACCTTTGAGTTTCTTGCAATTTTTCAGAATCGTTCTTTTCTTGAGATTAAATGTTAGTTCAAGTTTCAATGGAGCTGTTTCCGTCTTTCCCAGAGAGTAAAAATTGTTGATATCACTTTCTTGTAGTTCGACCCCTGTAAGTGATGTGATTTGGCTACAAATAAACTCCAATGTTATTTCTACAGGTCTCTTATTGAAACCAAAAATTATTAAGTTATTATTTCTGTTATTTCGTTCTAGGGTTTCAATTTTTGATTTGAGCAAATGGTTTTCTGCTTCTAATTGACGAACTCTGTTATTTTGTTCTTCAATTTTTAGTAAGAGTCTTGCTTCACTCGTCTCTATAGTATTTTTCAGCTCACTTCTATTCCTCTGTATCTCTTCTAAAATCTTATTCAATGTTACTTCACTCATTCTAATAATTGCGAATGAATGAGCTCTCGTGTATGGATAGCTTTAGAGAGGTATATATCGAATGTGTCAGCTGACAAAAAGTGTAACTTTTTCTGGTATCAACTGCTACAGGTTAATATCGATTTCGGTAGGGTTATAATCATTTATCAAACTTATCTATTGTGTACTTGATGTAATCGACTAACTTTTCTTTGTAATATGATTATTGTAATGTTACATACCGATGGTCAATTGCATATCCATTTTGAGCCTAGTTTCACACTGTTTTGAGGGTTTTATCGTGGAGAGAAATATTTCGATACTACACTGATGAATCACAACACACTAATTTCATATCATAAATAACATCTGAATTATTGCGCTCTGATCGAAATCATCATTTTAAAACAATTTAGTCCGCTACTCTAAAATATTCCACATCCTCTTCAAAGCAATTCACCTATTGTTGACTAATTCCATTTGTTTTGTTTAACACTTGAGGATAGTGACTTGGACTATGACATTTTCGCAGTTTATACAGCACACGGTTAAATGCAGCTGGAGTTACAGACGGTTTTTGTATTTCTGAACTTTGATTCTGAAGATTCTATTAGAGTTTAGATTCACAGCGGATATGTAAGCTGTCAATTCAATTCAATAAAACGATTAGGTATATTATATCGGCAAATCTGTAATGTGTTGCCAACTGAAAAGAGGATTTATTCCTGGTTTGACGAAGCTAGAGCTACGCTCATTTAGAGAAATTCTTCAAATGAATTGGTTGTAGGAAAACCAACTATGACGTCATTTATTTCTTACTGCGAGCAGCGTTCACATCCCATTTGTATCCATTTAATAACTCATTCTGACAGTCTGTGGTAATACAATGGTCAATTATTTCAATGAGAATTCATCCATCCACACATTTTACTTTATGTCGAACTTCATGACTCCAGCTCGGCAGAATAATTTTCTAAAATTTCCATTCACTAATTTCTAAAATGGTGTTAGATAATTTTCTCTATCGGGATAACCTGGCGAAGTAAAGAAATCGGAAAGATTCGATTAACCACTTCAGAACAGTGACTCACTCCATTATATCATAATAATTGAACCTTTTTATTGTAATTGTACTAATACACGTGAGGAAATTTTTCTCAACCAATAACGGAAAATGAATTTATCAGCACACTATTAGCTTTTACTACTAGGACATTAGATTTTCATTTCATCCTAGGTTATATATTTATTATAGCAGTAATTCCAAGCTATGATATAGAAGTTATTGAATCATAATGTAATTAAGTGTAATAATTATGTACATAAGCTGCTTTAAGTATCTAGGTATTTAAATATTTACGTAGCATAACAATCATTAGACAAGTTTAATTAGCTCTAATTTTTGATGTATTATCTGAAATATTACACGGATTTTCAAATACATTCGAAATAGCAATACATTTCAATCCTTCCTTTTATGTTCTGTAAACAAAAGTTGGAACCGTTGACAGGACTATCATAATTATCACAGGACGTTATGCAATAGCTGTCGAATTTTCTGAATGCATATTTGGATCATTTATGCTATATCCAAATTAGAATTCAGCCATGATTAATTGAATGTTGTTGTAGAACATTACTCCACGAGCTGGAATTGGAACATGTGGATTCCTATGTTACATTTAGACCGAAGTTGCATTTCAGATTTGATCCATTCGATATTAAGCCACAGCACGTGTTAGTTACACTGATCATTAATATATTCATTGAACGATCTATGTTTCGATATAACAGACTTTGACCTAACGTACATTCATTCTGCTTCTCAAACAGTGACCGTCAATATAAATCTCTCTAGATCGATCGGTGACTTCACAGCTAAGTAGTTCCAGCTGTTGCGCTTTCTGTGGCTCATCAACGGAATGAGTAGAGCTGTATTGTCACCGATCCTCATCTATGCTGAGGTGTTTCCTAGGGACATGTACCCGCGGGTAGATGGCCCTTCTCATCAACCCCCTGGCACTTTTTGTTGTTGGTAATATATACCTCCTAAGTGGTGATTATCTACAGAACGCGGAACAGCTGTCCGGAGCTATTTTGCTGTAGTGTCACTGATCGGTTCATAGAGACCTATACTATGTGCAGAACATCCTATACCCTAGTTATTCTTCATGAGGAGAATTAATTTCGTTTCAGAGTTTGATGAGCGGAAAGGAAGATTGCTCACGAACCAGTCTACAATACCTTCACAATGCTTTTTATTTGCATTGGATGCTGGTTCTTATCGCAAGCCATATCTCAGCTAATAGGGTTTTTGTTCTTTCCACATAGCCGAAAAATCCTTCTAGTTTAAACAATGAATCAAAAATGAGAGCAAAAGCTGCGGATTCATCCAAACACCGAACAACGAACTAACTCAAGAGTAGGCACGAAGTCTATCCGAAAGCTTGTGGGATTCGACCTTCTCTTTAAGCTTCAATTCATTCATTGCCATTGACATTGTACCGGTAACAGAGGTACCACCTCAAATTTTGATGTCACGACTGATAGTCGAACTTTTGAATTCAAGTTTTGTTACCGTAGAGATAAAAAGTCTGTTTGAAACAGTTTATTTATAAAGTATAGAACGCGCGAACAATAATGAATTCAACTCCGCGCGAGCAGCTTCTTATAGTTTTGAATTTCTTTGTTCTGAAATATACTGAGAACTATATAATCTCATCTTATGCAGTTGACGAAATGATACTACAGTATGTCGGTTCCTTACCATAGGTATAACGTTGTATGTGACACGTGATGATTACGTCATAGAACAATCTGGAGTTACCTCCGATCTAAGAGAAAAATTGGGATTGAACACTTTGATTTTATAATTATATTTCGTGTAAAGGATATGTTATCTTATTTGAAAATTAAATTCTTTCTATTGAACATGTGTGCAATACAGTACAATAATAAATAAAATTGTGTACATAATGGTGGTATGAACATGGTATGTACATTGTTATAATGAAATGTCACTGGTTGGATAGAATTTCTTTCTAGTCGAATTTCGAATCGGCTCGCGTATGCTTCGAATAACGAAAACAACTACTAATAATTATTGTCCGACTAATTTCCGAAAGCTCTATCGATTATGTCGAGATATTTCGATAATCGACTTTTATATTATTCCCATCACTACTATCAAGTATCCATGATATTCACTAGTTTTCTTCATAGCTGCAACATAATAAATTTCGGATCGTTATGCAGGCTAAATGTAGGATTGTAATATATATTTATGACCAGAGAAACACTTGTCATGATGATTTAAAAGTACTATAGATCCCATCTGGAAAATTGGAGATGGTTGCTACCACCAAAATCAAATGGACTTGAAATTGAAAGTGTTCGGGAAAATCGATAGCAAGTCTGATTGATGTTTCAATTTTTTGTATACACAAAAACTCTCAATAATGATTCTTTGAATCGAGGTCTATTCAAAGAACTCGTCAGTTTTATTAGTGAAAGCAATATTCATCTACCTACTCCTAAACTTTCAAATGAATAAATCGAAAAATCAATCATCACCATTAGTAAATGTTTTCTTATTATTAAGAAGTAAGTTCGTAGATATATGTTACGTTTTCTTGATATTTTCGTTCTTTAATACGACTGAAAACAAAGTAAGATTTCTCCTCTTGACGTTTCGATATTTTGTTTGTATCCTTATCAAAAATTGTTATGTTAATTAGTATTTCCATGTAATTTAGAACAGAATAGATGTCTTTGATTAACAAAATTCGTTTGCAGCCGACTTGTGTTTTTCAAAATCCAATAAAAACTTCAGAAAACGTTGGATCGGTTCAATACGTTGTGTGTGGAAGAGTAATGTATGGTTAATTATCAAATTTATTTACTTGAAATGTATTGATTCTAGCTAATTAAATACCCAAGTTACTATTCTATGATTTGTTCAGTGATAATATGTAATGTAAATATTTTACACCAACACATACTATATTTTTTGTATTCAAGTACGTATGGGTCTCTCGACTATCATCAAAAGACGTTTGAACACTAATTCACAAGTAAAGCGCGGGATTCCTCAAACTAATTGGAGTAAGCACTGAGCGTCTATATCGCATTAATTTCAATTGAAATTGTCTACGTCACAACAACGAACGGAACATGAAAAATTGAAATTGTAACAAATTGCTGTGTGAAATTATGTGTATTAGAAAGCCACTACAAAGTAAATGTTTCTATATTTGAAAACGTCATTATTCGAGAAAGAAGCGAATAGATCTAGATCTTCCTTTGCGTCAAGTAGGTATGAAGCTTAACAGATATGTTTGAGATATTTATGACTACAATAGCAAATGTTTTAGCTGTACCAAAATTCATAATTTATAGAATTGCCTTCCTACTTACATACTATGTAGGAATTGGCAAGTATTTATATTGTATAAATTTGACGTATGTCGGTTCTGTTTTCATCAACTTAGAATCACTTTTTATACGAATCATCTCCAGGATATATCTTTTATAATAATTGGATTCTTTAGCTAAAATATTAACATTTCATAATTGAACGGGTTAATCGAAACATGTTCAGCAAGGGCGGTGGCATTTTCTAGGTTATTGTTTTGAGTACTATACTTGTGGGCATACATTCTTTTTCCAAAATATTGTTTAGAGGTTCCAATATACGTACCATCGTAATCTGAACAATTGAATTGTTATGTCGTGTGGTTTGTTTATCTTTAGATATTAATGGTTTTTGGCTTGAAAAATATTTACCAACACAGTTCGTAGGTTTATGCGCAACATTTATAACATAGTTGTTTAAGCAATTCTTATTTTTTCTCTGAGGTTTCCGCAATGTATGGTAATGTTATAAGATTATCTTTATTACTATTTGTATTATTTATATATGAATTACTATTATAGATTTTGCTTATTCTTTCTTTTATGATAGGGTATTTAACTACCCAAAAACATTTTGTAACACCATCATTGAGGGTTGGCTACCCAAAAAAAATTTTCAACGCCATCATTATAGAAGCAGTAAACAAAATCGATAATAGAATTTACATATAAATGATACACACTTACTGTTTCTACTTGCACAAACAGGTATTGAATTCACTCGGTAGTGGGACGAAAACCAAGTAGAAGCTGAAAGAAAATATTTTTGAGTCATTTCGGTTATTTGTTGCAAGATCCTTGATCCCTTGATCAAAATAAAAAATGAATCTTCAGAAGAATACAGCTTCAAATAAGTATCAAATCTGATGTTGTATAATCACACTCAAATATTACTCCACAGATATTACTCCACAGCTTTGAACACTAGTTCCTTAAAATATTGCACATCAACAATAACACCAAATTATTCACTCTCTCTTTGCTCATATTTCTCGTGCTGTTTTTCTTATTGTCCTTTCACATAGTTACTGATGTTTTTGTCGAACTACCATCTGTACCAATATGATCATTGTAGTGGATGAGTACAATGGAGTTATGGAAGATTGTTGTTTTAGCCAAGTGTTTCTAGCCACGGTTTATGACTTGTAGACTGTCGAAAGTGTGACAGAGTAGAAATTGCGTGCGGTGTTGCCAAACTTTCACAGAATTACTAGTCTCGCTCTTAACATATTTTCGCAGATATCTTTGTTATTATTGCATTTTCATAGGTGATTCCTTCACTGAAATCCTCTCAATAATTAACCCGATACATACAGTCTTGAAACAATGTATAGTGCCGTAGGAAAGATACTAACAAGAAATCATGTTTTTCCACACATTCTCTCGAATATCTCCCATGATCGTTCAGAGTTTATTTCATTTCGGTGTATATCTTCACGATAATTCGCGTTCGTAGGTAGTTTCTACACAGGAATATGTAGGAACCCGCATGGACTCAAGAAAAAAGTATAATCGAATTTGTACCGTCGCAGGGGGTAGAAAAGGAATTAAATTCCACAAATTCATTCCATTTCAGTCTATATCTTCCTTGGAAGTGAGTGTTCTCTGATAGTCCTCTCACAAGGATATTTAAAACACAAAGCGAATTGGAAAAAGATTAATATCGAATTCGTACCACCGTAAGCGGAACAGGAGGAATTCAAATCCGCAAATCTATTTCATTTCAGTCTCTACCTTATTTGTGCGTGTGTGTTCGTTCTCCAACAGAAATGATCAAGAATACAAAAGGAATTGGAAAAAAAATTATCGAATTTGTACCACCTAAAGGGAACAGAAGGAATTAAAATCCGCAAATTTATTTAATTTCAGTCTATTTTTTCTTTCGGAGTGCATGTTCGTTGATAGTTCCCAGAAATGTTCAAGGACACAAAAGGGATTGGAAAAAAAATATTATTGAATTTGTACCAGCGTAGGGAGGGACAGGAGGAATTAAAATCAGCTAATTTATTTCTTTTCAGTCTATATCTTCTTTTGTAGTGCGTGTTCGTAAATTGTTCCTCAACAGGAATGGATAAGTAGATGTTCATTTCTGAACTTCCAAATGGACTCAGAAATGTCAACGTCTTATTTCGTGAATTAGCTTAACCCAGACACAACTAATGTTGCTAAGAATTATCCTTCTTTTCGGAATAATTTTGAATAATTGGAAACACTAAGATATCTGCTTGAATATCAAACGACTCAATTGCAAGATGTGATTCTTCAGGAATATAGAAACATTTTTATTGCAAGCATGCAGCTCACAAAATGGTACAGTTTTATTTCGCCTTTGAAAATATTTAAGCATATGTCTACTATGAAATTGGTTCACCACTCATTACTCGACAAAATTCCGAAGTCATCTTGAGTTATTTCCGACATTCCAAAACTGAAAGAAGAAAAATATGCTGTATGATACCTCCTTCGGATATTTTTATAGTAATAGGGGTCTGAAACTAATCTGTTTGGTATAAAATTTTTAGTTGATTTCCCGTTTTCCATTTCAGATACGTTGGTTCAGTCACTGTACCAGCAAGAATTGGCAGCATCACAAAACTGAAGAAACTTCCAATTTTGGGCATCATTTTCCTCCAGTAAATTCTGTCCTTACCGATTCTTCAGGTTTTTATACCGCGAAATGTATGAATAACTAGTCGCACCAATCGCTATCAGTAATTTCAAGAAGGCACTGGATTTGGTAATAATAAATATGTGTCTTCGAGAGATTTCCCATTTTTTCACAAAATTTAATCAAACCTTGTTTGGACGCGATATTCGGATTCAAATTTAGACAGCTATATGGACATTTGACTTCTACCAAACTGCCATTAGCAACCAGACCATCGAGTGATCCATCAATAAATTGGTAGGTATGATGAACATCTGAACCAGACGATATTGACTGGGAATTGGTTTGCTGTTCATATAGTGGAATTGCTTGTCCCTCGAATTCAGTTCAAGGTTCCGTCTGAATATTATCCGGTTTAAATATTTTTATCAACGTTTTCTCCAACTTGCTATCACAGATCGCTCTGAAATGACATGCTGTTACCCACCCGCATGCGCCTCTCCTCATACCACCTTGATGTTACTCTCTTGTAATTTTCATCAAAATAAGTCATACATAGAGTACTGGCTCTCAAGCTAGATTCATGAGAACTGGCAAGTCATCATTCTTATCATCTCAAAATCTACAGAAAAATAAACTGCTGTGAGAATTTTCCTAATCTTCGACACAAACTTGGTGCCCCCAACCATCACATATATTGCACTGTATCCAGGAACCAGTGAAATCTAAACTGCCTTTTACGCATAAATCAGCATCGGCGCCTCTCTTGGACAAATATTAACCTCAGGTTGAATCTCACAACATCTTTTTCTGAGAATATTGACATTGAATTCTTTCAAAAAGAAGAAAAGAGATGACATGTCTCAGTTTCCTAATGATGCGGGAACTTTTTTGACCCATTATTTTCTTCGATAATATGTTTTTAACAATTTCGAACCATCTTTCAACAGGAGCATTACTCGACCGTTCTTTATTCGTTGACAAAATACCACTCCATAAGGAAATAAAAGGAATATTTCTTGATAAATTTTTGAAAAAAAAAAAAGGTCATTACGATATTCTTTCATATTTTATGAATCTGAAATCAAATGGCAATTCAAATACGAACATAATTGTTTGAAAAACTGTCAAAATGAAGTAGACTGGAATGTCCTCATTGAATTCGTGTGACACTCTTAGAAGCTCAAGATTTCCATCATAACAAAATTTCAATTATTTCTGAAATTCACTTGAAAAAATTAAAGTTTTGTACCGGAATTTGTGATAATATAAAAACCATTCACCAAACTGCCCCCAATCATTGATATTATATGCCGCGCATAGAATTTCTTTCAAACTTGTTTTAACTTGAAGATTTTCGTAAAAATTATCTACATCAGCCGCTATTAATTTGAACATATGAAAGCAACAGATATGCAACTTGGTTTTATTGACAGGAAATGGTTTATTATTATATATGTATGCAATCGAAAGTCATATTGATGTACTCCCTGGATTCCATGCTATTAAAAGATATAGAAATGGCATTGAAAAGGCGAAATTGAAATCTGTAACAATTTTACGGCAAATTGGCCATTTCCTAAAATTACTAATACAAAACTTTCTAAATTTAAGCACTATGATTCTATTTAGTTCAGTCAATAAGCTGGGGGAATTACTAATTACTTTACAGAAACTAGAATCGGAGTTTTTTTTGCATGATATTCTATGGATCATGTAGGTCATTCGTGACTTCTGACCGACACTTCAATCTTCTCCATTCAATTTATCACAAAATCAAAATTAAGCCTCCAAAATGGATTCTAGGAATTTTTTTTGGTTGCTGAACACGAATCCGGGAACATTTTCCCGGGAAATTCATTCAATGGACGGAAAATCGGAAAATTTGGTGATTTCCACGCAAAATTTCTCATTTTTTACGTGATTATCGTTTTATACGTAATAGAAGTTGACAGCCGCGTATATCGATCCAAAGTAGAAAAAAATAGGAATATTTGTAGAGAGTTGTGGAAAACCTGAAAAGGAAATATCTCCATGTCATTGAAATTATATATATAAATAGTTTTTTTGGTCGCTGATTACGAATTTGATAATTAAAAAGTTCAAAAATATCATTTTCCGGAAAAATGCGAATTATTTTTTCATGATTTCTTGATTTCTTTTTTTTTAATGCAATTTCTGTCATGTTGATTGACGCTTATGGTTTCGACGTCTATGTTAAGTTACAAAAATTATAAGGTTAAATAATTTATAAATGTATAGATTTAAAATTATAAAATTCATTTTATATATATATATATATATATATATATATATATATATATATATATATATATATATATGTATATGTTATAGAATTTATTTTAAACAAAATATTGTGTGTAATTATTTAAAAAAAAATTAAACATCACATTTCAATATTATGGCTTCTAATAAACAGTTACAAACTTGTATAAATTAAAACAAAAATTTTCATTCATTTTCCACATAATCCTAATGTTATTTTCAGATGTTTTTGATGTCAAATTCGTAATCAGCGACCAAAAAGAACCACATAGTGATATATCACAAGGTAATTTCAATGAAGTCTGAGTATTTTTCCTTGTAATTTTATTTGATTCTCCGGAATTTTCGAATGATATTTTTTTACTTTTACTTCCAACTTTTGTGCACATCGAAAACATAACCGTTAATCAACACGGCACTCCATTAAAATAATGTGAAATTTTGCACGTTTTTCCGGAAAATGATATTTTTCAACTTTTTAATCATCAAAATCAAAGCAGCGAACAAAAAAATCGCTATAGTTTCACGATAATTTTGATGACGTGGAAAGATTTGCCTTTCAGATTTTCCAGTTTTCCCCAAATGTTTCTGTTTTCTTATGACTTTGGGTCGAAATACGCGACTGTCAACCGCTTTTATGTATAAAACGATAATCACAGAGAAAATTAGAAAATTTGCGTCAAAATTACCAAATTTTCCTGATTTTCCGTCCATTGAATACATTTTCCGGGAAAAGGTCCTTGGATTCATGTTCAGCGACACAAAAAACCTGCTAGAACCTATTTTGGAGGCTTAATTTTTATTTTTTGATGAATCAAAAATTATCTTACAAAGGAAGTGTCACTCAGTAATCACAAATGACCTTCATGGTCCATAAAACATCATGCAAAATTGATTTCTCCGATTCGACTTTCTGCAAAATAGATAGTTATTCAGCCTATTTCCCCACCTTATTGACTGGACTAATTACCTTACTGAGAGAAATATGATAAATACTAACCTAGTGTATGGATCAGCCTGATAAAAGCATGTGATGGAATGTTTCCTATTCAACGTTCCTAATAGCAAATTGAAATATCCATAAAGATACCCCACTCACCAAAGAACACAGCCGAACTGCTGTCGTTCCGATACATTCTTTTCGATAATAGAATATCGTGAAATTTACGCTTAGACATTAAGAGTTCAAACACAGATATTCCATAGAGAAACTTGTGTTGACCTTGAGATATTGTGTGATTGGCCCCTGTGCGTCCTTTTGTTTGTTTTAGTTCGTTCTACCATTATATTCTGACTTTTGCCTTGTTAATTAGTGTGTTAAGTGTTATTTCATGGATATTTGATTATATATATTGTGAAACTGTAATCTAGTGTTAGTGTTGGAAAACTTGTTCAATTGGTCATAGCAATGACACCGCCACCGAGGAAATTGTGATCTTTATTCCGTGAGAAAAACGGCAACGTCGCTACCTGCAAGCAGCATTCTGGTAACAGAAATAACTTTTCTAAACTCATTTCAAATTACCATTTGAAAGACAGAATTACAGAAATGCAAATTTGAGAATTTTACTCCCTGCGAAAAAGAAGAAGAGTATATTCAGAGTAGTCCTAGTGTATCTACTTCTATATCCATGGCTGCGCCTGCTAATCCACCAGATAAATTATCATGTAACGGATAAAGTGACTCTTATGGCAGAAACTGTTGTTGAAGGTGTACCTGAGATAAGTTCACCAACAATCGAGCGAGGTGCTCAGTCGAGCTTCCTCTCATTCTGAAGGGGTATTTCGACATGCAGATATTGTCAGATGATTCCTATAATTTATATGCAATGACAACCGGCCATTTGACATCATCGAAGGTAACGGTGGTACAAATTCGATAATATTTTTTTCCAATTCCTTTTGTGTTCTTGAAAATTCATGAGAAACCATTAACGAACATGTACTCCCAAGGAAGGTAAAGACTGAAATTGAATAATTTACCGAATTTTAATTCCTCCTGTTCCTCCTAAGGTGATGCAAATTCGATAATATTTGTTCCAATTTCTTTTGTGTTCTTGAACATTCCTGTTGAGGAACTATTAACGAACACGCACTCCCAAAGAATATATAGACTGAAATGAAATGAATTTGCAGGATCTAATTCCTCCTGCCCCCATTGGTGGTACAGATTCGATATTGTTTTTTCTTCCAATTCTTTTTGTGTTCTTGAATATTCCTGTGAAGGAACTATCAACGAACACGCACTCCCAAGGAAGATATCGACTGAAATGAAATATATTTGTGGAATTAAATTCCTTTTCTTCCCTGTACGGCGATACAAATTCGATTTTTTTCCTGATTTCTTGCGTGTTGCTGTATATTCCAATGTAGAAACTATCAACGAGCGCAAACCCTCGTGAAGATGTACACCGGAATGGAAAAAGATGATTTATTGTAAATATGTTTCCTACGGCGCTATACATCGTTTCAAGACTCTGTATATATCGGGTTCATTATTGAGAGTATTTCAGTGAAGGAATCACCTATGGAAATGCAATAATCACAAAGATATCTGCAGAAATGTGTTAAAATCGTGGCTGGTAATTTTGTGAAAGTTTGGCAACATCGCACGCAATTTCTAGTCAATCACACTTTTGACAGTGACTTTAAAACGTGGCCCACTTCACACCAACAACATTCCTCTAAATTCAATGAAAAATGAAATTCAAACCAATGCAGAAAATTGTTTTGATTCATTTCCCTGTGATATTAGACATCCTTAATTTTCGAAGAAAATATTATTTCGGCAACAGGAATAAAACCTGCTGTAGAACCAGTATTCAGTATAACATACCTTGCGCTACCAAGTTTCATCCTTTCAATAGTTTTAGTGCTAGAATCCTGCCAGGATTAACCGACAGTACCATCTTAAGATTCACGCTTCATCCACATATTTTAAGTTGGAACAAATTTCACTCTAATAAAAATGTAGGAAAATTTCATTATACTCCATACACTACCATATTTTTTCAATTTAACCAATCATTTTTATGTTAGCGAAAAACTCACTTTCCGGTAAATATCTACATCCAATCTGGCTAAGAAAGTAAAAATCAATAATGTCATAATTAACATTAGTCTGTTGTTAGGTTAGCTTTCGATCTCTCTCTTCTTATCACTTAGGAGTGCACAACTTGTTGAGTCCCATGAAAAGTTCCACTTTCAAACTTGGGCTTAAGCCCCCGACCCCATTCGAATTCGCTATTAATAATGCAGGTTAAAAATGTTGTCTCACCATAGTTTACTATCACAAACCGCCACCAAATCCAAGATAAATTGATTGATCATCAGTAGTACGAATTCTAGGAAGATAGCTACTTATAACCAGCTTTGAATTCATCTCGAAAAATAGAAAGAATACCGAACGTAACACGCTATCTGGAATGAATGAATTCTCTAAAAAACTAGCTATTGTCCGTGGTTGCTCGCAGAAAAAATTATTCCTCGTAGGAGAAAGCGTCGGCTCCGTTTTCGCGATGTGATTCCCCAAGTTTCAATGCATAATAAAAATATTTCAACTCTATGTCACGTGAAAGTTTATTTGAATTGAAAGGGATATATATTTTAGGGAATGGTCTGTCACGTACAATATGTGTTAATATATCAGATGTCTGTCATCTGTGGATCTGTCTGTCATATAAATTGTACGTGATTATATTCGATGTTAAAATCTTCAAAGTATGTCGAATCCCTTTTATACCGTTTGGAATTGAGATTCGAAAAATCCGTTATTAGCAGGTACTTACGTCATATAAAGAATGTAGAAACCATCTTTTCGTTTTTTCAAAATTTTTAAATACAAAAATATCCCTTAGGTAGCCACATCAAACACAAAACTTTTTCATTTTCTTAAAAATTTCATTATATCTTCCAGTTGTACGTAGAAAATAAAGCCCGTAACTAGCCATCCGAAGCTTGGGAAGAAAATAAAACCATTTTTATCATATTAACGTATGCAAAAATGTAAACAATTCAATTGGTGACACTATTATAAAACTAACACTTACTGAACGCCAAATTTGTTTATCTAAGTTGGGCCATTTTGGAGATAACCAATAAAACCAACATCTCATGCCATCTTTAAAAGGCTATAACTTTTCATGGGAGGCCCAAATGTAAAGTTTTTATATGGAACACCGCCTTAAAATCGGCCACAGAGCACCGTTTCATTTTTGCTAGGTAGTTCCGGAACATTCTGCATAATATAGATCTAGTTATCAAGTCATTATCATAATGCCATTGTATGGGGAAACAAACAACCGCAAGTACATACTTATCAAAGTGTGAATGTGTGCTTATCCACATATTATTCTTCCATTCGAATTCTATAAACATCACGAGTTAGGAGAAAATAAATTATCTTCGAGCGGAATGAAGTATTGTCAATTTATTTCTGGGAATGCCTCCCCAGATGGGAGATTATGATATTTCCGATTCTTGTTATGACAAATGAATAGTGTGCGTGGCAAAAATAATCTTTACAAATCATTTGATTTGGTTATTGATTTTTATATAATTATTTTACATTCTATAAGACACTCTTCGCATTATGTAAAGATAATGAAATAAACTGTTTATATAAACTATTGTGTGAACACAACTAAATAATATTCAAATTAATAATGTTTGCAAGAAAATGTACAGCAACCAATTTTTCCATTTCTGGGAACCGGTTCTATTGTATAGTAGCTCCTAAACCACATTGCCGTTTTTTATAAGCTGTTAAAGTATGGTGTAGACTCAAGTTTATTTCAATAATTGGTTTTGTTGTTGTTGTTGAATGATTTTGTTGAAATTTGAGTGAAAGCAGTTTTAAATTAACTCAAATTTACTGAAAAAGATTTGGATCGATTCGATTTAAAATTTGGAATTTTTTTAAATTTGACCCTTCATCAATCACTCAATCAAAACGAGGGCGGACAAGTTCAGAGCACTTAGGCCGCTTGATTGGGTCCATTGTGCGCCCATTGATACAAAACTCACTCCAGCAGGGAAATAGTGTGTTTATGACATGATTTCCCTGAAAACAAATAGGTTTCGTCACGGAACAGCAAGCGATTCCTTGTCAAAATTTGGATATGATAGAATTTAGGCTTAATTGGGTCCATTGTGCGCTCCTTGATACAAGGGCAACTCCAGCAGAAAAATAGTGTTTTTATGACACGATTTCCCTGAAAACTAATTGTATTTTTCGTTTTTGAGTTATCGTTCATACAAATTTCAATCAAAACGAGGGCGGATAATTCCAGAGCACTTAGACCGCTTTATTGGGTCCTTTGTGCGCTCCTTGATACAAGACTCAGTCCAGCAGGAAAATAGTGTGTTTATGACACGATTTTCCTGAAGACCAATTGCATTTTTCGTTTTCGAGTTACCGTTTAGACAAATTTCGTGACATTTCGGGACATTCAGGCAGGCAGATGGAATTTTTCAAAGCTGTTTGAAATTCGATGAATTTTTTCGGCTCCATTTTTTCCACTCTACTTTTTCCACTCCGCTTTTTCCACTAATATATTTTTCCACTAATACATTTTTCCACCAGTTTATTTTTTCCTCCAGTTTATTTTTTAATATATTTAATAGTTTTATAAATGGATATCAAACAGGATATCAAAATTGTATATGGTGACCGACAGCTTTTAAATATTCCAAAACTTCGCCTCCACTTTTCCTATCTTCATATTGGCGACTAAATTGTTTATTCGCTCTTCGTTTTTCACTCTGGACTGCTGTGTAGTTTTTTTTATTTTGTGGCCTAAATCCAGCTCGCGGATCATGGCCTCGGTGTCTCCTTGTTCTTTCTGTAGCTCGAGGAGGAAGGCGTAAAGACTAGGGTGGTTTTTTCCCACAACCACCTGGAATCTGTTGTGCTAACCTTCCGACACATTGTTGGTCCTTGACAGATTTTTTAACACGGGCTCGTACATGTTCCACAGGGAGGGGAGATAACTGTCAGACCAACGTGTTAGGTCAAACTGTCAGTTCAACGTATTAAACTGTCGTTGCTATGATACTTGTTCAAATCATTTCAATTATACTATTTTCGAATTGGTGGAAAATCATTACTAGAGGAAAAAAAAAACTAGTGGAAAAATATACCAGTGGAAAAATGGAGTGGAAAAAGTGTCACCCAATCTCGATGAAGAATACTATGGTGAAGGAGTTTTGCTCTAGGATTTTATTAACGATTTCAAAAGTAGCTTGAGTAAATGCAATATACTCATACGACCTACTCGCGAAGAGTATAATAACGTGGTAAAGCATCGCATCCGAGGTTGATGATTTAATTGAATTTCAAATTAGATCAGTTACATCACACAAATCCGTTACTTTGATGAAAAAATTTGGATGCAGGGGATGGATTTGGCAGTACATTAGAGTGAGTCTCCAGCTTTGCGAAATACCAGCATGTGTCTCTAAGTCATCGACATCCAGTTCATGAATAATGGATACAGATATCGAATTCGTCGAATTTCATCACTATTATACGACACGTGGATTCTACAAGCCCCTTGATTTGTTCGCTCTATATTACAGGAGCGATTATGCTTAGAATATCTTCTCCTTGGGTTCAATGTCTCGAACTGAAACATTTATTTTTATAGATGATCTATACCAGGTGTCTTGAGATTATAAAAATTTCAATTATAGGCTAAATTTGCTGTTCAATTTTTCTGAAATTGTAAAAAGTGAATGAACTCCGGTGTAATAATGATAACATCTATTGAGAGATTTTTCACGTGTTCTCACGTACATTTTGGAGTCTGATTCGAATAAAACAAACTATCATTTAAAATGATCGATACGAGAATAAATAAACACGTTCATATGTGTAAAGCAAGCGAGTTTTGCTATGTTTCTTTGAAAGATAGTGACAAGTATATTACCTGATGAAATTAAACTCCTAAGAGATGGCAATATCTGAATTATATATAGAATTTTATATTTCCTACAGAAATTTTCTTTATAAAATTATAACAAAGAGCTTTCAACTCTGAAAGAGTTATCATCAGTGCATACCTGTGAGTGTGAGTGAGTAAACGAAAAAGTTAAATTTAATAAAAGATTTTCTGATTTTTTTTTGAATTTTTGGGGTTACTCACTAGTCAGGTAATTACAAGATGTCCATATTATCCATTAACAAATTTTCCAAGATTGCATACAAAATACATATTATAATTTCTCTCAAAAAGGTACCCTCAAAGAGTTGAAAGGTTGCATGTGCTCAACCCATTTCAATGAAAGGTATTGCTGAAGTGGAAACTTGGGAAGAATAAAAGAGATATGACATTAAAATGAATAACAAGTGAACACAAACCACAGAATTCGAGAGGTGAATCTTATAATGAGTGCAGATGACGTTGTCATCAGTTTGAAAGTTTCAGAAGAGAGAATTGAATTACGGACACTAAATAAAATAATATTTAACCCAATTCTTATTTTCAGTCATTTTATTCGCATATAAAGAGGAATGTAGGATCTGTTTAATTTGACTTGGGTGTTTAAGCAAAGTTCACTCTTTTTCAATTCTTTAGTGATGAATAAGCTTCTATTAGGGCTAAAGTCATGTTTGTTGAATCTTATGTGATGACTAAAGGCTGAGTTTCTATTTTGATTCAGATTCAGTTCATTTATGCGAAGTTCTGGAGGTAGTCCAGGCCTTTAAGGAGGAAAATGGACGATTTTTGTCCGAATTTCCGCGAATTATGTATTTTGATACGCTGAACACGATGGTGAAGTTTAAATTTGGATTTACCGTGTGCTCGAAAAACTATGGCCATTTTTTGAACCCATAAATGGTCATTTTTCGATTTTTTGCATTTTGAGACAAAACTATGGTTAGTATGAAAAAATGTTCAAGCAAAAGTTGTTGTAAAAATTGATACGCGATTTTTGGCTCCGATCCCAAGTCGATTCGTGGTTGTGGGCCCAAAATAGGGCCTATTTAGTGTGTTTTTCAGCGTATTGAAAAATTGAATATATGTTGAAGAGTTTTTGTTTTTTTGATATACTGTTTTGGTGAGAAGATAGTATTTTTAATTCTCTTCTTTCAGTTTCTGGAGGTTTGACCTACCTCATTTTTGACGCCAAAATCGGTCATTTTGAAAAATCCGTATTTTACAAATTCCAGACGGAATACTCATTAAATCGATCTGAAACCAAATTATTTCGAAAGATTTCATTATTTTGCACCTCATTTCCAAAATTCCAGCATTTTGGTTCAAAAACGTAGCTTTGGCGCCATTTTGAAAATTTTGGATCACTGAAAATTTCAAATTTTTGAGGTTAGAAATTTCTTACGGAATCCAAGTCCAAGCAGATTGATTTGGTTGGAGCAGAAATGAAGCTATCCTAATAAATGTTTTTGAGCCTCTAGAAGGCACAATTTTGGGCCTATCGACAAAAATCTGGGAGCAAATTAGAGAGAAATACATCAGCTATTTCAGTTTGAGACAGCGTACAGAGATTCGTTCATAATAAGTTCTAACGAATTTTATCATAAAAAACTAGCGCGTAAATTTATTTTGTAACAATAAGCGAGCGTCGGTACAATAGATACCGCGCGCGAAATTATAGTTTATAAGTTTTTTTGAATGCGCCTGAAGGCTTATAATCGTTTTGTATGTAGACGTGTGAAAACGTATATGTTTATATTTTGGTTTTTTTCACATTTATATATTTATTTTATTTTTCACATTTCATATTTATTAAAACATTATCTATATGTCTGATTATTCACAAATAACCTAAGTTTTCGTTATCACCGCGCTAGTTTTTTGTGATAAAATTCGCTATAACTTGGAATTATGAACGAATCTCCGTACGCTGTTTCAAACTAAATAGCCAATGTATTTCTCTGTAATTCACTCCAATGTTTTTGTCGATAAGCCCAAAATTGGACTCTCTAGAGGCCCAAACACATTTATTAGGATAACTTCATTTCTACTCTATCCAAATCAATCTGCTTAGACTTGAAATAATCTTTATGAAAAGCTCTGATAGCACCTAGAATTTGGATACCGTGAATGATTTCTAACCTCGAAAAATGTGAATTTTTCGGTGGTCCAAAATTTTCAAAATGGCATCAAAGGTATTTTGTCTGAAATTCATGAAATACGGATTTCTTAAAATGGCCGATCTTGGTATCAAAAAATTAGGTAGGTCAAACCACCAGAAACTGAAAGAAGAGAATTAAAAATACATCTTTTCACCGAAACAGAATATGGAAAAAACAAAAATTCTTTGACAAAATATAGGTACTCAATTTTTCAATGTGCTAAAAAAACTCACTAAATGGGCCGTATCTTAGGCCTACAACCTCGAATTGATTTCGGAACAGAGCCAAAAATCGCGTATTGACTTTTCCAACAACTTTTGTTTGAATATTTTTTCATACAACATATAGTTTTGTCTCAAAATGCAAGAAATTGGAAAATGGCAACTTTTGGGTTCAAAAAATGGCCATAGTTTTTCGAGCACAGTGTTAATCCAAATTTAAGCTACACCATCGTATTCAGCGTGTCAAAATACATAAGAATCAACTAAATTTAGGCCTCGCGGAAATTCGGACAAAAAATTCCTTAAATCACTGGACTAAAGGTCCAGCCTGTATGTAGCTACACAATCGTTGCAATTTAATTTATAAATGCCACTTTTTGATAATTTATCGATTTCATCCTTGCTGTTAACTAGAAGTCTACTTAAATTGTTATTGCTTTAAAGGCAACTTTGTCATTACAGTTGTTAGTTATGCAACAGCGATTTCATTTGAAATGTAATCATTAACAAAAGGGACTGAAATCCTGGTCTTCTTCATTTTAAATTTCTGAATGAGGGTGCTCATGATATTGGAGTTGTAGCTATTGTTGGATGCTATTTGTTTCAAAATACTGATTCCCGTTTGAAAATTTGCTGATGAAAGTGATATGTTTATAAGTCTGTGTATGTAACAGTTAAAAGAGGCCATTTTATGTTGATCCGGATGATTTTAGAAACTAGTTATGATAATATGGTCAAGTTAGTTTTCTGTATATACTAAAACTTAAGTTATTTGCGTTTTTGAGAATAGATCTGAAAAATTTAGTTTATCATTTTCTTCAGTTTCGAAGGTAAATTTGATATTAGGATGTATAGAATCAATTTTATTTGAAATCTTGAGTGTCAAGAAGTATCTAGCATGCAATCTACCTAATTATGTATTTGATGTGGTTAAACTAAATTCAAAAGGTTTTAAAGAAGTTCTCAAATTATAAATGAATATTTATAGATTATCAAATGAAGCATGCGCATATTAATCATAATTTAGGGTAAATATTCTAAATCATCATAAATGCATATACAGAAGTAAAATCTAATAATTCCGAATACTTACTTACTCACTTACTTTTATATGTTTTTTTTGTTACATAGATTTATATTCTAAAATCATTAATTTCCAGTATTTTCAATTATTTCCATTATTATTAATTATTTACATGTCTCCCCCCACGTAAAAGCAACACCTGTTGCTTCTGTGGGTTTCCCAATGTTTATTTACACAATATATACTGTTGTTATTATTATTTGATCAATAAACATATACTTGATTTGATTTGATATCGTCATGAAGGATCATAGGTACTACCAGGTGTAGACATCTTTGCATTGTAAGAGTCAGATTTCCTTTCAAAATTTTCATAAATCGTGTATAGTTGATTCATTATGGTAGATTCCATTCAAAATCGCAGTAAAACCGTGTCACTATCAGACAACGAAACAACCGTCATAACGTTGTTTGATAAGAAAGAAGATAGGCAGTCACTGAGTGTTTGAAGCAATCGCGCGTGACATCTAGGTTCTTTCAATAGAACCTTCCAAAAATTGCATAATTTATGGCACTGTACTAGTACGCCTCCTTATAATTTAATAATTTGCGGAACTTTGGACGATTTGCTATTATTGTCACGCCATGACTTGGGCACAATCGAGCTAGTGACATCTAGTGGTGATGCCCATTTGGATCAAACCATTTTGCCTATATCATTGACTAACTATCTTCTCTCTTATCAAACAACGGTCATAAGTAAAAAACAGGATTTCACCAAATCCTCGCCGTCAAGGAACTACCGAAACAGGCTGTCCATTAGCTGGGAGCGTATAAAACACAGCCGTTGACTGAGCAGTGAGTCTAGTTAGGACAGTCTCTCAAAACGGTCTCACGAAACAAGCGAGAGAGAGCGAGAGAGAGAGAGAGAGAGAGAGAGAGAGAAACAGAGAGACAGAGAGAGGCAGAGAGATACAGAGAGAGACAGAGAGTTAGACAGGGAGACATAGAGAATCTCACCGTTTCCTTGCTTGATTTGGATTAATAAATTTATATTGCATTGAAGAGAAATAAAACAACGACTACCCTGGGGCTTAGTGTAAAGTAAGTGAAGGGTACGTCCCGGCAACGTCAACAGTCGGTCGGTTGGTTACCGTGATTCAAGAACTTGCAGTCTAACGAAACGAGCGGGCGGACATTCGGATCTGAAAAAGGAAGAATTTCTAGCACGACTACCCTGAGGCTCAGTCTGAAGTAAGTAAAGGGTACGTCACGGCAACGTCAACAGGCTGCCGTGTTTCTTATCCCATTATAGCAATTAATATTGTATAAAGTAGAGGATTATGAAGTAACATGAACTAGGTGTTCATCTTACTTCATAACTCATTACTCAGTAGGTCTGAGACGCAATATCTTTTGTTTCCAACGTTACCGATCGCTACGAAATAACACTTTTTTCCGCGGTAAATATTTTAGGACCGTCCTATAACATGTGTATGCTAGTTGAGAAAACTGAATGAGATTTATGCATTGGATCTGCTTGTTGTTTTACGGATCTTGCAAGTGTTTTCCCGACCGAAGCTTGTTACCCGCCGTACGATTATCCTTTAGTACGCTTTGGTGTCCGTAGTTTTTTTGGGACTTAGTAGTCAAAATAACGCCTCCGTTTTTTTTCCGCTTGATGTTGGTTTTTGATTACTGTAACCCTACTTGAATAAATGTTGGTTGGTGAATAAAATCTACAACTCTGTAGCCACTTCGAGCTATCTCGAGAACTTTGACCCCTAGAATGTATCTCTTCACTAAAGCGCTGGCTCAGGCTATACAACGCACTCAGAAGAGACCGGTGCCACAGAAAACTCTTCCGGAAACTAATCCAAGCAAAATCTGTCGCTCGAGACAAAGTACCGAAAAAGTGGGCTACAAGGTGTACATGTATCATTTGAATTAAGTACTGAATATAACCAGAGCACATTAAAATGTCTGTATAGACGTGATTTATGGCCCATCAGGTGTAGTAATAAAGAAGTATATTTTTTTCGCCTAAAATGAGTTCCAGAGGAAATTTTTTTTATCAACAATGTAAAAAAACAATATCTATTCATCTTATACATATTAATGTGCAATCACTGACTGATAAAATAAATACTTAGCAATTAGTACTGTCAGAATTTCTAATCATTTTTGTGTTTTACTAAACACTGGATGAGTACTAAACAGTCTGAAGTAATATGTGTCATTTATGTCTATGTAAAAATATCCATGGAGGGAGTATAATCTATTGTACTGACAATATTGTAAATCAATGTAAATCTTTAGATTACTTGCACAAATATTCAATAGGTACTAAAGGATATAGAAATTTCAGGAATCTCATATTATAATAAGTTATGTATTATTTGTATTTAGAGATCACATAAAGGAGATATTGAAACATTTTTCCCGAACTTCTCATCATTACTATCTGAAATAGATAAAACATTTAGCAAAGTCAGTGTAACTGGTGATTTGAATATAGACGCACTCCAGAAGAGCATATACATTTCTTTCTGGAATGATGCAAAAACGCTCTAGATTATGTAATTAGCAATGTTAATGGAAAAGATATTAGATCAGATTGAAGTATGTGAAATGAATGTTGCTGATCAGATAGAACAGATTTGAAGTTTATAGCGATTTATATATAAATTCTCACTAACACATATGCTTATTATTTTCGTCTATACGTACCATCGACATATACATATGGACTGCGCGTGGCAATGATAAGCGCGGGTAGTGCAGGCGTGAGAGAGGGGAAAACGAAGAGGACTAATACTGTCTTTATCTATCGGCTCGGGACGTAAACATACTAGCTACAGTCATGTTGCATTTCCATGGCAACGCAGCGGCCAATAGAAACGCGATAGATAAAGTAGATAAAGACAGAATTAGTCCTCTTCGTTTTCCCCTCTCTCACGCCGGCACTACCCGCGTTTATCATTGCCACGCGCAGTCCATATGTATATGTCGATGATACGTACGTTCCGGTCTCACGATCATCAAAAGACGTATTAGGTCTAAAACGGGATTTCTTAAAATTAATTGTATCAGCATGTGTGTTCCCAATGATAAAATACAGTATTAATAAATTTAACAATTTCCACTGTAACCTTCAATTTACTCGTGAAATAGAGGTGAACAAAAGCATAAATTTCCTGGATATGAACATATTAGGCATGATGCAGATGGAAAAATAAAAAATTCGTGGTTTACTAAAGAAGTTTGGTCTCAACGTTATCTTCACTCCAGTTCAGTTGCACAGACAAGTTATGAAAAAAGTCTTATGAACAGCCTCACAGATCACGCGGTTTAATTGTCCCACCCTGAGAATCATCCCAGAAATCTAAAAATTGTTGGCTATACACTGGAAATGAATGGCTACCCAAAAACATCCTTCAATATCTTCATTAAAGAAAGAATAAACAATAGTTATTTATGTATCAAGGGAATTATAAGGGCCTTGATTACCGATGGCAAAGTTTGCGTCCCGAGGGCCTCTGACCCGAGGGACAGCAATTGCCTGAGGTTATTAAGGCTCATTAATTCCCGTGGTACATAGATAATTTTATTTCTAACCGATTTCAATAAAATTTTGTTCATTTTTGAAACGGAATAAATGCACCAATTCATTACCTTCCCGCTATATTTGAATCAGGTACCTTTGATTATAGGAGTTTTGTTGTTGCTAGGTTATTGCTATGTTACTTGTTTACAAACAAAGCTTTATTATCAAGCTGTATTTGCGTTAAAAACGTGTTTTCTACCCCAAATATGATGGAGGATATTTTGAAAAATGCTGAAAAAGCAAGAGAATCATCATTTCCATCGGAAAGTGAAGCCGTATACAAAAAAGAATATAAAATATATCTGGAGTGGCTGACATGGAAAAATGTTATGCCAAAAGATGCCACTGAAACTGTATTTCTGGCATATTTTCAAGAACTGGTAAGAAATTTTCTATGTTTTTCGGTAGATTTGGTAGTAATTGTGTTCATTCGTTGCAGTCAGAAACGTATAGTCCGAATTCTTTATGGACTAAATGGTCGAGGCTAAAATCGATGGTGACTATACATGAGTAACGAGATATCACCAAGTTCAATGAACTAGAGAGTTTTTTGAAACCTAAGAGTAAGAGTTATAAGCCGAAAAAGTCCGCTGTTTTATCCCCTAAAGATATCATCAGATTTCTAAATATATATATTAGCATTTCTCATTTCATTTTTACTTGTGAAAGGTAGAGGGAATTATAGGATCTATAATGTCCCAAGGGAGTTATGACTCTCATTATTGATAGCGTAACTATGACGATGTAAGCTTATAATATCTCGGTCAGAAATAAAATATTTAATGGAACGTCATATATAAATAACATAAACGGCGATACAGATAATTTTATAACATTACCATACATTTCGGAGACCTCAGAGAAAATTAAGAAATGTTTAAAAAAGTATGATATAAATGTTGCGCATAAGCCTACTAACTGTGTTGGGAAATATTTTTCAAATATAAAATCTTTAATACCTGAAGATAAACAAACCGACACAGTATACAAATTGAATTGTTTAGATTGCGATGGGAGGTATACAGAAACAATATTCACAAAAAAAAATGTATGGCCATAAGTATAGTACAAGAGGCAAAAACTTTGAAAATTCCACCGCCCTTGCTGAACTTTGCTTTGATCATAACAATTGATTCGATTACACTATCTTATAGATAGCCTTATCCCTAGGGTAGCTTCAAGGAAGTAATAACCATTGCTCGAAATGGCAGGAGACGGACAGACAGAATAGTATAAAAACAGCAGGCTCTAATTACAACCCATACTTGGTTAGAACTTAGCTTAATTTGAAAAGTTGAGAGAGTGAGAGAGTTAGATCCCTCAATTATACGTCGCACATTCAGATATCGGGTAGTTGAAGTCTACTCCAGGGAGTCGCACTGTGAACAGAAACTATAACTACCTGATCTGCAATACTCGCTCTTGTTTCCGCCGGGGGCACAGTATACAGAAGAACTCACGGCCATCTTCAGTGTTTACTCTAGAAATTCGCGCTGTGTGCTTGAAGTGTTGCTACCTCCTCGTCTATGATACATACTATCTCAGACGAGCCACCCCGTATATTTCTTATCCCATAGTGAGTGGAAAAATCTCCCGAAACACATCGAATGATTTTGTTTGGGGGACATCTTTTGACGTATATTTGAAGCTTGAACGAGCAACTCCCTAATAGGGGGCGCTTCAACCCCTCAAAATTGAATGGGGGAGAGGGGTTGAGTGATACGTTATTTGGAAGGTCTTGGAAGCCTCTTTACAACGGTGTATGAAAAACGTAAATTTGATGAACCGTTTTCGCCAAAAATTAATTTTGTTGCTCGAATGCGCCACCTTGAACATTTTGGTTATTTGTACAATGTACAAGCTCATTTTTATTAAGCCTTTATAACAAACTTAAACAATCTTCAAAAAATCACATTCGTAAAAAAATTGAATATGTTGTCATGCTTACAATGAAACAAATTAAATCTGCGTGTTCAAATTGTCCTCCATTGACTCCCTGAAATAATACAATCTTGACTGAAAACCGTCTCTAACATGGTTCAGCATAATTGGAGTTATTTGACGACGCTCATTTACAATTCGTTGGCGTACTTCGTCCAAATTTTCAGGCTGAGTCTCAAAAATCTTGGACTTAAGATGTCCCCACAAGAAGAAGTCCAGAGGGTTCAGGTCAGGAGATCGGGCAGGCCACTCCATAGGACCTCTTCTTCCAATCCAACGACCAGGGTATTGCAAATTGAGGTATTGGCGAACTGGTGCGGCGTAGTGAGGAGGAGCTCTGTCTTGTTGGAAATGCAATTGTTGTTCAAGTAGTAGAGGATCGTTTTCTAATTGTTCAGTTATTAACGGATCAATCGCATTTTCAAACATTTCAAGATGAATTTCGCCATTTAAATTACCTACCAGGAATAAACAGAGGTCCAATTAGGTGGTCTCCCAAAATTCCTACCCAAACGTTTAGCTTTTCCCGATGTTGAGTGTGAGAACAAAAAATGAAGGCAACACAAGGAAATGTTTTGCTGTTTTTTCATTTATTAGTTTGATATAATGTATTATTGTATGGAAGTCAATGGAGGACAATTTGAACATTTGATTTAAACACGCAGATTTATTTTTTTTCATTGTAAGCATGACAATACAATTCAATTTTTTCACGAATGTGATTTCTTGAAGATTGTTTAAGTTTGTAAAAAAGGCTTAATGAAAATGAGCTTGTACATTGTACAAATAACCAAAATATTCAAGGTGGCGCATTCGAGCAACAAAATTAGTTTTTGGCGAAAACGGTTCATCAAATTTACGTTTTTCATACACTCATTGTAAAGAGGCTTCCAAGACCTTTCAAATGACGTATCACTCAACCCCTCTCTCTTATTCAATTTTGAGGGGTTGAAGCGCCCCCTATTATGAGGTTGTTCGTTCAAGCCTCAAATATACGTCAAAAGATGTCCCCCAAACAAAATCATTCGACGTGTTTCGGGAGATTTTCCCACTCACTATGGGATAAGAAATATACGGGGTGGCTCGTCTGAGATGGAACAGCCTGTATATATTCTAGGGCCTAGCGCTGTATGCATAAATATGTCAAAGACGATGTCATTCAACTCACTCCTTTCACACTCTCTGACAACTGACAATTACTCAATTTATGCAATCCCATGTTAACGATACCGGATTTTTGTTATCGGTACGCTGTAAGAATAATGACAGGATAAACATACTGCGCGTAATCGTAACAACTACTGATACCTGATACTGCGCGGAATCAATTCCAAGCCAATAACGGCACGATATACATTCTAAGACATCAAGGCAAGTAATATTATGTAGCTAACCCATTTGTATAATAATTACTTTGGGCACTTATTGTTCGGCTGCTTGCAGACTTGTTTATTCAAGAAGATACAGGACGAATTAAATTCCCTTGACCATACACGGCCTCTTATAATCATCTTTGGCGTACCTTCCGCGGCACTGCTGGGTGAAGACTTATTTTTATTTTATGCATGACAGCTGTTTCTCTATCTTGTAGTGACACGATATGTTCACCATCTTAAATGAAATCAACTATACGCGGTTATGAAATGGAACGAAAGCAGATTCAATTCTTATAGTGCATTCATGGTTATTCCCTACATGTTCTATATTCCCTTATAATAATCTACCTATCCGGAATCACTTAGATATGATACCTTATACGCGTTTCCATTGAAACAATATAAACTATTTATATAGAGTTTATGAGCTGCGTTACAGTATATCAACCGATTTAAATATTTGCGATGCAAATAAGATAAATCTTCAGCCATTCAAGTGTAAGCGATTATTGAAGTATATTGACCATATGGTGAGAATTAGGGACACCGGTATTGATGTGTTCACAACTTGTAATGCATTCATAAGAGATCCAGAATTGATTAAAGTAATTATATCAGTCAGATTCAGTTCAAAAGTGTATATTTTATTAATTGAAAGAATTGACGCATTCGTGTGTGTTCAACCTTCGGAATCAATTTGCACAGGATAGGTTTATAGGTATTATCTGGAAGAAACTACATGAAAAAAAATCGGTTGTCTGTAAAGTCGGTTTACTGACGATAGTTGAACGTGACAACGTCATAAGAAAAGACTGATGGAAAGGTTTCATTTTTCAAAAGAAAATTTTAATCTTATTTGTTTGATAGATATCTTGTATGGATATAGAGAAGGAGGTAAATGGAAATCACAATTGAATTGATCAAGTTACATTTACTTGTACGCACAAATACAATTATGTCAATTTAGCTTTCAAAAAGCCCGCCTCAATGTGTTTGATATAGGAGAAAATTGTTCCCCTTGACGGCTGGCTGATCCTACCTGTCATTTCAGACACGTTGTTATGATATGTGAAAGATTTAACATTTATGTTTTAATTTTTTGAAATCATAGCTACGCTCGATAATTATTTCGATCGAATAGTAAAGCAATTGATTTTTTACTCATCGTGAAACAGTTCTGTTAACTTATTGTTATAGTTTTGTCAATTATAGCATAACCTACAATCGCTGCACTAGCGGACCGATGCTATTTATTTTAATGATGAAAGCACGAATATTCGACAATATATCACTGAACATATATTCAATATCGAAAGAATCATTAACTTTATCGCCGCAATTATCGTTGCTATAAACAATTGACACCACTCTTCACTGCACTTACGAAAACATGTAAATGTATTATTGTATAGCAGCTGTCCACGCGCATCGCATCGGTCACTCAAGTAGGAGAGCTCGCATGCACTTCAAGCCTTAAATGGAACGCCTCAGAGCGAGGTAACGCACAGCCGGTCAGAGCGAGGTAATGGCAAATGAGTCATGTTTTCTCGTGCGTGCAGCCGGCTCCATCGAATTATAAGACGTTGTCACGTCATCCATACTGTATTTATTTCCTTTAAACATTTAACTAATCACTATTCGAAACGACGATTGTATACAAATTTTGTAAAACATGAAATAAACTGATTGATTGATTGATTGACAATTCTACCACCATTTGGCAATATACTCGATAGGCATAAACCTAAATCTGTATTTAATTTAGGTACAAAATTATAGAATTGGTAGTTACAATTGCAGTTTCGCACCTCTATACAGAATCATATAAAAAAAAATGTTCCCAAAGAAGAAAATTGGTTTAAATTAGGTCTACGCAAAAGCATGAATTCAAATTCGACATGTTATTGTTGAGAAGATCATTGTATTGTAAGCATTCAGCATCAAAAAACGTTCACACCTTTGATGTCAATTGTCTGAAATGCATTAATATACGTGAAATCATGAGTACAAATTTCTGGAATTGAAGTTAAAGGGAGAACTAGAAAATATATAAGATTTTCTTCGACTGGAAGAGCCCATTAAGAATGAGACACATGTAATACGAAGGTTTCTCACTTGCCGAGGAGACCGTGCAACTCTGCTGCAATAATGAACCCACGGAGCGCTCTTGATAGCTCGCACATTGCGGAAATTTTGGCAAATGATACGGAGAATTAGCTTTTATAATTCTTTCATCCATTATCACTTCCGTTTTATATTCTGTTCCAACAAATATTTATTCGTTGAAGACGAAATTCCCTATTTACTTCATCACTCAACGCCTTCAATAATAGAATCGTGACATCACCGGCGGTCTCTCGCTTATTGCAGCACTTTTTGTAGCAGACGGAAATATTCAAAAATGTATCTTTTGCAATCATCACAGCGCGAAAACGTAACACGGCAATGAATTACTTATGAAAACATCCTTTATTAACCATCAATTCCAATACCTATATAAACTCATTGAAACCTGAAAAAACGGTATTGTGGACAGTGGAATACGTACTTACCAAGTATTTTCAGAAATGAGGAACAATGAAAAAATAACAATCTTTCTTATTGTGTTTGAGATATTGACATGGATTCCTTCTGAAGTTTTTCTTATTCATAAAAAAGGCGAATATTTCTTACATACCTTCTGCGTTAATGTGTGGAACTATACATTCAATAAATACATCGGACTGTTGAAGTTAGTTCATGTGTAATAATCTTGCAGCTGTCACATTCCCTTATGGATGACAGTAAAAATGATTCGTTTGTGCAAATTTATCATAATTATGTATAATCCATACGAACGAAAACAAAAAGCCATTCTTTTTTCTTCCTTCATCAGACGTAGTATATGGTGCAAGGGAAGTATTGTAAATTTCGGATATCCATTTCGATCATTTCGACATGTGTATGTGTGTGTGTGTGTGCGTGTGCGTGTGAATGTAGGTTTGTGGCGTTACTGATTGATCTAGACTAGAGAGGCCCAAAATCATTGTTATCTAGCAAAAACCAACATGAGAATATATTCATTTATATAATTCAACTAATTTCTCAACTTGGTTTGGTTTGGCGTCACCATCTACACTCAAGTAGTCTCACATTCTCCGTATTGGCCGGTTATGTCCACCTTAAACAGAGATCGTTCAGTGACGTTGCAAACTTGCTCGCTTTACTGATGAGCTCTATGAGAAAAGCGGAACAACTGTCTACGATTATAGGTTTATAGACTAGACACTAGAGAGACCTTTCCGTTGTTATCTGGAAAAAGCCAAAATGAGAAGAATGAATACATTTATATCTATTTATATCTAAATTCTTAAGAATTATAAGTAAGTAGTAAAATACATTAAGTAGACAACTAATTCCAATGTAATGTAGAGTACATTTTGACGTCTTCCATTAGTTGTTTTTTGAATTATTTCCACTACATTTTCCGTTCCTATAATTATGCATTTTTCCCGCAGAATTGTCCGAAACCTATTTTGCTTACAAAAGTGATGAATGTCAGTGATCGGTTGATCATAATTCATTGTTTTTTCAAAGGTATGCTAGTGTTCAATTTACTAAAAAGACTTTCTTGGTTTAAACGCTTATGGCATATATTTAGATCATAAGGTTTCACTATATTACTCAATTTTTCCAAAAGACAATTGATATATGATATCGTTTTGAATTGAGGAGTGGAGGTATGAATATTACTTTGGTTGGCAAGTACTCTGACAGTACTCATTCAATAATAGCATGCTGGTTCTCCATTTTTACACGGAATTGTGGCCAATTAGGCAACGAAACTTCAAACATTTCTCAGTCTGTTCTATTTAGAATTAAAGAACCAGGATGCTATGTTGAATGAGTACTGTAAAAATAAGTGCAAACCATAGCAAAACTCATATTTACAGTTCTCAATTCAAAACCATTGAACTTTAGATGAATGTGCGTGAATATCTATGACATGGTATCAAATCGCATTGTGTTCATCAACGATCTACTATTCTTTCAGAGGCTTATATTTACAAAAATATAAGACTCTGACCGGATCAAAGTGGTACAATTGGTAAACACGCTAGACTAGAAATCTAGGAAAGTGGGTTCGAATCTCATTGTTTCTATGGATATTTTTTGTCATTTACATTCTATTTTATTAGGTAAATCAATAAAAAATTCAGAATGAACGAGAACAAAGGTTTTTCCATTCAAGTTATGAAACGAGGAGAAAATGCACAGAATGGAATTGCTTAATATGATTTTGAACAATTAGAAGTGCTTCAATACAAGTATTGCCTCTTCTATCTCACAACACATTCCGACACCGTTGTGGCACACTTCAAAACAAAGTCACCAAATAATCTTGATTCAAATTATCTCATTCAGTAGTTAATATCATGTACAGGACATGAACCGCAACTGGCATCCGATTTTCAGATCTTACCGTTATAAAGATAGCCTCAAACATGATCTATTGGGCTTAAATCTGTACTAGCCTAAGACTGGGATAATTGGTTCTTGAAGGTACTTGATAACTATCCTTGTGAGATGATAGTGTGCAATAAATCAAAGTTGTTACCAATAAACGGAGTACAACATGTACATCTGGAATGTATCTGATGTACCATCAATTGAAGATCCTCCATCGACCAAAATTTGTCGAAGGTTTCATATTACTCACTAGAAAGGACATTAGATCTGTAGGTACCTATAAATATGTTAAAATATTTATTGTCTACGCATATATATTTATGTTCGGAACCTAGGAGTTCGGTCTTATGAGAATTTTAATGAACGATGTGCGAGAGTTCACGAAGACATTTGTGGAAATCTCAATTTGAATTTTGTCATAGCACGAGTGGTAATTGTAACTTGATATGTTTATATAGACGACAATAACAGAATATTATTGATATTCATTGACAAATATCCTTGATGAAATCCATATACAAGCTATAGGATAATATTAAAATGGGGTCTAACGTACTTCCAATAATTCTATTATGGTATCATTAATTGAACGTGCCTGAAATTAGAAGTACGTAGGTATATGTGTTTGCAGATGGAACGCATTTAAACAACGCAAAATTTCAGTGCTACACAAACTGCGGGCTCGATTCAACGATAATATGCGGTGAGAGTGTTCCAGATATGTCGGTGAATGACTTTTCAAAATCGGTTGAATGAATTATGATTTTTACTATACCTATATGCTGTCAGTAAAATAATGGTTACCTGTAAGCTAACCATTAGCGAATCGGTAAGAATATTTTTAGAATAAGAATAGCTTTCACTTCAATTTATATGGATAAAATCGCCGTTCTTTGTTGTCAACAATTCATATTTTCTTCAAATTTACGTATAGTTATAGCTGGATCCATGTAGATTCAGTCATAAGACTTGATCACATACCTTCTCAAATGTGATATAATAATTTTGTAGCTCCAACATATAATCCCAACCCTTGTGTCATAACTATAACCATTCCATATAGTTATAGTCATTCTCAAATTTCGCATGAGCTTAAAGTAGCCTTACTGTAGAAGAGAAATTTTATAACACGTGTGGTCGTTTCATAGAACGTGACCAGAATATATCATATTATTGGTTATTCATTCTACAAAATGGCGTTTGACTTCCGACTGAAGTATCAATTTATTTTAAACGTTAAAATGATAATCAACTAATATCGAATAATTGAACATGGACCCCCAAAATAGCATTTATTATAACAATTTTTTTGGTCATCAAACGGGTCTGTTATTTATTTATTGCCTTACTAATTCAGTCCAACTCAAATCAACTGATCCATAGATCACTATATTTCCTCTTTCTCGTATTGCTAGTCGGAAATTTTTCTCTTTCGGATACCTCTGGGAGTTGGATGTCTAATTCTAATATAAAGGTTAACTCACGACGAACGCCCCCGAACGATACCTCATAGAATCTATCTATTATAGTATATTATAGTCGCTGGGTGCTCTTCATATTTTTGGGTAATATCGAAAGTAAATATAAAGTTCCTTATTCCAAATAGAATAATATATTATTGTATTTTCAAATTTTGCGAATAATTCTAGGGATATTTGATGTAATGTGTTCCTACTCAACTTCAACCATTTTCGAGATATTAGCATATTTATGTTAGAAATGACAGATGGAGACCGCAACTTAATTCGCTGTTACATCTAAGTGGTCTCCTATTCAATAACGCGCTTTTGGAATTTTGCAGTGGTAGGCCAGAGCTAGCGAATCGCATTCAAAATATTGTTTGTTGAAATGGCGAAAAAATTCATTGAAAATTGCTTAGGAAAAATGCCAAAAAGTCAGTTTTTTTAAATAGAAACCCCCATTTTTTCTTCTTGTATTCTTAATCGAAACTAAGAATAGGGACATTTTTATTAGGTTTCCTATATCAAAATCCCGTAATTTTTCACTTCTAGCAAATAAATTCGTTTGTATACCTTCAAAATGCCAAGTTTCCTTATTTCGGAGGAAAGTGTAGGCCATGGCGGTTCAGACTACAATAAGGCAAAGTTAAATAAATATCACTCGGCTTTTGATTACTGTGAACAATGTCTGAACAGTTGAATTATATCAACGCAGATCATTTAAATTTGTTCATTATTCATGGGAAATGTTACAAAGTTCTATCAAGAACATGTGACAGATTTGTTACGCGTTTTCTGGAAAAACATAAGCCAACAACATAGGATGTTAGACAGATGATAGAAATTTCAGAAATGTTGATAATCACGATACCGAAGTTACTGTTCTGAGATTTTCCATATCTCATCTGTCAAAATTTCTAAGAGAATGCGCCACAGAATCTGCTTTGTGAAGATGTTCATGGTTTATTCAACAGACATAGTTCCCATCACTGCATTTTATGCTGTCAGGGTAGTAGCACTTTTATCAACAAAATGTAAATACCAAAATGTAAACGCGCAAATGTTATTGCTGTACCTAGTATACATTTCTTTAGGAAAAGGATATTTAAACAGAATGTATAACTCAAAATAGACAATTTTTCAATCAGCATAATGGAGCACATCTGCACAATAGTCATTCAGTGAACAAATTTTTCCTAGAAACACTTGACCAATGGATTACCCATGCCTGTCTGTTTCTATGGCCGCCTAGTTCACACAATTCATCTATCCTTGATTTTTTATTTTGGATACAATAAAAAATCGGGTTGACATTACCTCATTCACCATTGATGACTGTATGAAGCAAGTAAGAAATTAATTCGAAACTTTAGTTTAAATTTATATTAGGAGAACTACTCGCGAAGTGTTAATTCGCGATGTTACGAACGTTTACAGGTGAAACAAACAACTGAACGTTCATAATCAATTAAGTTTTGTGTCATTTTTAATTCATACTTCTAAACTAAATTCTTTGTCTAATTGTTTCCTGAACCGCCATGGCCTACGCAATTCTCCGAACGTGGCATTCCAAGGGTATCCAAACGATTTATTTGCAGCAAATTATAAATTAAGGAATATTAATATAGAGAATCTAATAGAAAGTTGCCATATTTTTTAATTCTGAATAAGACCACCAGAAGGAAGATGGGGATTACCATTTTCAAAAATTGACTTTTTGACCTTTTTTGTAGGCCATGTCCGGAAAAGAATTAGGAATTCCCTCCTTCATATCATCTGGAATGTTCTGACTGCGATTCGCTAGCTTAGCCCAAACACTACGGAATGCCAAAAGCTCATCATGAAATAGGAGACCGTTTAGATGTAACAGTGAATTATGTTGCGGTCTGCATCAGTCTATTAACGTAAATGGGTTAATATCTCGAAAATGATTGGGGCACACCTTCAAAAAATACACCTAGAATTTTTTGCACAATTCGGAATATATTCGTGTATATTCCTGAACCACGCTGAGAGCCGAAGGTGATTTTCCCAGAGGCGTACAGTTTCAGATCATCCATGTAAAATAAATGGGTGATCCGAAGCCTCCTGTCGTTCGGTGGTCCAGGGTAATGTTTACGAGTCTCTCTTAACGTAATGGACAGCTGCAGAAATGAGATGTTGAATAAGTAGGGAACTGAAAGAATTCCCCTGAGAAACATCCCTCTTGAATTTTTCTAATTCCGTGAAGACTCGTCGGGTGCCTGATGTGATGGCAAAATGAGTCTCCCAGAGTGTCAACAGATGTTCTATGTATCTCACTAGTGGGTTTGGTACCGCAAGGGCGTTGGAGCAAGTATAATAATAGCTCATGTGATATTGAATCAAATGCCTTGCGGTAATGTATCCAGGCCATGGAAAGGTTGCCCTGGTAGAATGTGGACTCCTAAGTCATAGATCCATCTATCGCCAGGTACTTCCGTATAACCCTTCTTGCCTTACTTTGCCCCACGAGCTGTTTCGATCGATATCTCAAATAGGAAATCCTGAACTATTTTAAAATTTGGCAGCTGTCCAAAGTCGTTGAGTACTATTCACCTAAGATATTTTCAAGATGACAACTTTGTTATTTTGAATGGAATGCCCTATAATTTATCGCATTTTTGAATTTCACCAAAAATTCTGGGTATATTTCATTTATCATATCCTATACCTAAATTCAACCGTTTTTGAGATGTTTGAAATTACAGATGCATATCCATACTTAAATGACAGTTTCTGCATAACGGCTAAATATTTCGTAACGCTCTTTTGACTTTTTGTAGTCAAAGACTCAGCGCAGAGAAAAAATTTTTGGAATATTAATTCAAAAAATGTAAAAAAATAGATTTTTTGAATAGAAATTCCCATTTGTTGTTTTGTTTTATAGTAGCTGTATTCAGCACAAAAAATTAGAGCAACTTTGTATTTGGTTCCCTATATCTAAATATTATATGACGTGCACCTTGTCGCTTTTCGGTATTCTGCTTACTGCGGTAAGCTTCAAATCCTCGGGCGCCAGATTTTTCTAAAGGCTTACTCCTTTTTTGAGCTATCTATAGATAGCTTTGTCCCTAGGGTAGCTACAGTGAAGTAATAAAACGGGGAATTCCAAATATTAAATAATAATAATAATAGTAATAATAAGTTTATTCAAAAAGAATACATCAAACTACATTCATGATACAAGTATATCAGTAACAATAGTATATAAAATATATGGGAATGTATGTGACAAATATCGACACACATTTACACAGATAAATTCGAATAAACAGAAAACTCACGAAGAACTGTTTAAAGTTCTTGTTTGTGAGAATCACCAAATTTCCAAATTAATAGTGTATATCATAAAATAATAAGTTTTAGGAAGCATTTTTATATAGATAAAATTATAAAAAACAGCTTGAAATGTGCCAAGTAGACAAGATTATATCTTAAAGAGATCTCTTGGTTTTAATAATATCCATTGCTTTACCCTTCGTTTGAACATTGTTATGGATAGCATATTTTTGATTTCAACAGGTAGTAAATCGTAGAATTTTCCGCTCAGGTAAGTAAAGCTCTTTTGGCCAATCAATTTATTACTATAACTGAATTTTTATTTTTATGGCACGTTCCGTATTTATGTTCTAAGTGCCTGATGACGCTATTTTTGTTTTTAAATGCTTCTGTTAAAATAGAGAAAGCAAATAGTTGACGCATATCTAAAATTTTAGCGTCTATATATAATTGATTACTTGAATATAATTGGCTTTTAGCTAAAATTAGCTTTAAAAATTGTTTTTGTAGTATGTTTAAATTATTTAAATGTTTATCACTTATCCCACCCCATCCAATTATTCCATAACTTAAGCGTGATTGCACCAGTGAATAATATAAGGTTTTTAAATATTTAATATCTAAAAAGTCTCTAAGATATTTAAATTTAAATAAAATGGGTCGAACTTTTTTTATTACATCATTTACATGTACATCGTAAGTGCCGATCAATTGTTATACCCAAGTATTTCACTGTTGATGTCTCCTTAATTCTTATGTCTTCACTTATGGATAATGAACCAATGTTAGGAAGTTTGTTCACATATGAGGTAAAATGTAAGTATTGGATTTTGGAGAAATTAACTGTTAGCAGATTGTCGTCGAACCAGTTGATCATGATTTTTAAATCATCTTCACATTTTAATTTGAGATAGTCCAATGTTTCCGCTGTAAAAAATATAGCCAAGTCATCAGCAAAACTTACAATATTTTCGCATGAGTTCAAGAGTAGAAGATCATTCACATATATAATAAAGAGAAGAGTTCCAATGACTGTTCCTTGAGGAATTCCATATTCAGTGCTCTTCTTAGAACTGTAAATGTTTTCTATATGCACACATTGACGTCGATCTTTCAAGTAGGAATCAAACAGTTGTAGAGATAAACCTCTAAAGCCTAGCCGTTCTAATTTTTTTAGTAGTAGTTCATGGCTAACGGAGTCGAAAGCTTTTTCAAGGTCTATAAAAACACATAGAGATGGTGTTTTACTATCTAGTGATTCATATATTTGTTTTATTAAACACGTAATTGCATCTTGAGTAGATTTTTTTTGACGAAATCCAAATTGTTTAGGTGACATTATTTCATATTTATTTAAATAACTGTCCACTCTAACCTTTAATAATTTTTCAAATATTTTACCGATACTTGATATTAAGCTAACAGGGCGATAGTTTATCATATCTAATTCAGATCCTTTTTTAAATAATGGCTTGATTACTCCAATTTTAAATGCTTCAGTACAAGTACCAAGTTCAAAAATTTTCCGTTTTTTTAAGTTTTTATAGTATTCTTAACTTCACTTTCATCAGTAGGAAATAAATAGAATGTTTTATTAATATATTTTGAAAGCGTTGTATTGACTCTGTTTTTAATTTTCTCAGCTAACAATTTACCTACTCCAGCATAATGATGCAAAAAAAGAAGAAACATTTTTTTGTCCTAAATGTCTTTCAAGCTATTGCATAGCTTTTATCGCGGGCTTTGAGCGCGACCGTAATGAAAATAAAACCTAACACCCCCCACTCCGCCTACCATGTAGCTCGGCCGAGCGTTCGCTCAATGTGTATGTATATGGTACGACTGTACGAAGCTCGCACGGATTGAGACGAGCTGCTCCGAAATCGGACGAATACGTTAGCAGCTGTTTGTGAGAAAGTATATAGGTATCTATCATATATTTATAATGCCACACTCACCGCATGTGCGCCTCGTAAGTATACATGTAGGTATATATACTATTGTAGATACTGTTCCAAAAGGTGGGGTAGCTATTTACCAAAATAATAATAATGTTACTAATATTATGACTCCGAATATTGAAATAGATATTACACACGTTAGCGATGTTAATGTTAGGCGCTCATTTGTTGGAGATATTTGTGCGTGCTTATGCAAACTTAGAAATGGCCTACACAATGTCATGGTAGCAATTTACATTTCTCCGAATCCAAAATTGGACGAGGTAGAGCATTTTATTCATCGCACTTTACTGGAGTACACTGAAGAAGGGTCGAAAATACTTGGTACAAATGGTAATAAATTTCCACTTATCTTGGCTGGCGATTTCAACATCAACTTCGCTGATGAAAAATCAGAGCGATTGACAAATTTTCTTTCGGAAAAATTGAATTTGAAAATGAATAATGATCCACGAGAATCCACAACAAAATATGGGACCACCATTGACGCGGTATTTTCCAGATATTTAGAGGATATCAAGTCTCAAACTTTTGTTCCTTATTTCAATTACCATAAACCTATAGTTTCAATGATAAAAATTCCTGAATAACCTACATATATTGTCAGATAATGAAAATATTTCAAACGATATTAATTTCTCATTTATTCAATAAAAGAAAAAAATTTGTTTTCTTAAGTTGATGAAAAATGCTATGCAATAGCTTTACCGCGGCAATCCCCGAGTGCCACACTTTTTTTTTGTATGTTGTTCTTATTGTTCTTCGAAATAAAATGAGCAAAAAGATACAGAATTGTTGCTGCCGCAACCGCAGTTAAAAAAACGCTGTAAATGATAAATTACTTTGGAAGGTTTAACTTTGAATATGAAAATAAGATGAGAATATCGCGAACTTCACATTCACAGAATATTTTCACAGTGAACGAAAAATCAAGGTCACAGGTAGACCTGTGAATGTGAATTCCCGTTTTAGCTCATCTCTATTATGAAGGATGTTTCAGTTTTTTCATTCATAACTTCGGTAACCGATAGGAATTCTGAAAACAATAGGATTCTTCTATTGCTCTATTCTACTTGCAGCCGCTCGGGCACAATTTTGATTTTGGTAATAAAGGCTAACCAGCTCAACACGTTCTTGCAATGTATACACCATATTTTTTGAAATTTTAAACAAATCAGCAAAGTAGTAACTCAACAGATTGATTAAAATCATGAAATGATCGAAGAAACGTTAAAACCAGATAAACACCTTCTAAGAACAAAAAATGAAGGCAACATAAGGAAATGTTTTGCTGTTTTTTTATTTATTAGTTTGAGAGAATGTATTATTGTATGGAAGTCAATGGAGGACAATTTGAAAATTTGATTTAAACACACAGATTTAATTTTTTTCATTGTAAGCATGACAACACTATTCAATTTTTTTACGAACGTGATTTTTTGAAGATTGTTTAAGTTTGTAAAAAAGGCTTAATAAAAATGAACTTGTACATTGTACAAATAACCAAAATATTCAAGGTGGCGCATTCGAGCAACAAAATTAATTTTTGGCAAAAACGGTTCATCAAATTTAAGTTCTGCATACACCGTTGTAAAGAAGCTTCCAAGACCTTTCAAATGACGTATCACTCAACCCCTATCCCATATTCAATTTTGAGGGGTTGAAGCGCCCCCTATTTGGGGGTTGCTCGTTCAAGCCTCAAATATACGTCAAAAGATGTCCCCCAAACAAAATCATTCGACGTGTTTCGGGAGATTTTTCCACTCACTATGGGATAAGAAATATACGGGGTGGCTCGTCTGAGATGGAACATCCTGTATAAAATTTTTCCCTAAAGCACTTCGTTTCCGAGATACAGGGTGTTGAAGTTTTGAAAAATTATTATATTTGCTTCATTATCTTCTAAACAAATGAACAATTTCAATCCAAACTTGATAAACTTCAGTTTTACTGAATAAGAAATTATCTTGGTGACAAAATGTTTTTGACACATATACAGTAGCCTAGTTAATGGGTTTTATACGCATTCAAACCCCGTCAACTTCTACGCCAATGACCGGAGATTATTATTGTATACAAATTCGAAAACTTTGATTTATTTTCTATAAATAAGTATTCTTGATAAATTTCACTTAGAGGCTTCCTGTTCGAGCTATTTTGAATTTTCTAATCAGGGTTATCTTATGACATTTTTTTTGAAGGCTATTTAAAAAGTAAAAAATATTTGAATATCTATTTATTTGTAACGATGAAAAATTATTCATAATAAATGCTCAAAATGATTCATTTACTTCAACGCAACGGCGACATAGATTTCTCAACGACCTTCTTGTTCGAATTAACATTTTATTATTTATTTCACCACAAGCTCTTCGAATACGATTCAGTAGATCTCCTCTATCATGAACCGGCGTGGCATAAGCTTCATCTTTCAAATAACCCCAAGCAGAAAAGTCCAGAGGATTGAGGTCAGGTGATCGAGGAGGTTATGCAACTGGACCACCTCTACGAATCCATCTTTCACCGTACTTCTTATTCAACAATTCTCTTATTTGTCTCCCAAAATGGGCAGGACAGCCATCCAGTTGTATTCACATATTTGTTCTCTCATTGAGTGGTGGTTCCTCCCACATGTCTTCTTGCTTAGTTTCCAAAAATTCGAAAAATGCAGTGGCCGTCAGTATTTCTGCTAAAACGTATGGGCCAGAAGTATGGTTTCTGTGAATGCCAAACCAGACATTGACATTGACTGAATTTTTATTCGAAATTCCTAGATCTTGTGTTTTCATTTGCCCATAAACATAAATTGTGGAAATTAATAAATCCACGTCTGTGTAAAATGTGCTTCATCTGTCCATAATTTTAGCTGGAGAAAGTTTTCGTTGTCGTTCAGTTTCTTATGGGCAAATGAAAACCCATCATGGTACAAGATGTATGAATTTTGTTAGAATTCTCAATTCTGTTATGTATTTTATGAGATGTATTTTATACTTCGAATGTTGTTGCATAGTTACGAATGATACGTAGGTTAGGTGATCTAATGAAAAATAATTTGAGATTTGACTGAACGATAATGTCATTAGTTTGAATAAACTTGTATTGGAAATAATCTCGTTCAATACCATTGTTTTGCGTACTTCGCTTGAACTGCTTTACTGATATCTTTAACAGGTTATGGGCCCAGCAACGGATTCAAAGAAGGTACATATTATTTTTTCTTTGAGTGAATTTAAATTTCGCATTGGATAATCGTTGTTGAATATTTAGAATATTTAGAAACACGATAAGACGAAATCACAAAGAAACGAAAATGGCGCAATTGACGAGATTCGATAGTTTAAACAAGAATAATTATGACACTTGGAAAATGTTCATGGAAGCACTATTAGTGAAGAACGAGTTGTGGCATTTTGTGAATGGTACCAGCACAAAGCCTGAAGTTGTGACGAATGATATAAATTCGGCAAACGCAGCAAAGCTTTGGGAACAAAATGACGCCAAAGCTCGTTCGGACATCGTGTTATCGATTAGCGCGAATGAATTGAAACAGATCAAAGGATGTGTTACGTCTCGTGAGGTATGGCTGAAGCTTGAAGGTACCTATCAATCCAAAGGACCAGCTAGGAAAGCGGCACTTTTGAGACAGTTAACGACCTTGAAGATGCAGAATGAAAGTGACGTACATGAACATTTAAATAAATTTTTCGATACTGTGGATAAAATTAATGAAATTGGGGTCGAAATTGATCAAGACTTACTTACAACGTTGTTATTGATCAGTCTTTCGAGAGAATTTGACAACTTCAGATGTGCTATCGAGTCTCGTGACACGCTACCTTCCCCGGACGTATTGCGCATAAAAATAACTGAAGAATCAGACTCCAGAAAGGACATTGCAGGTGGATCCACGTCTAATGCAATGTACGCAAGAAAATTTTATAGAAAACCGCTGAAGAAATCGAAGGATGTATCTGAAAAACGTGGAGATAATATGTTTAGGTTTAAATGTCACAAATGCAAGATGGTTGGACACAAAGCTGCTAACTGTAAGAATAAAGAAATGAATCAACAGAATTCATCGAGTGCCACTATGTTTACTTCAGAGGCGTATTTAGCTCGAACTGGTGAAGCAAGTAAATGGTGTTTAGATAGTGGAGCTACATCACATTTTTGCAATGACATACATAATTTTGGTGCTGACATAACTATTAAGGATGAAAAATTGAATCTTGCAAACCAAACCTCCATTCAAATTCAAGGAGAAGGAAAAGTTTCTCTGAAGACGAAAGTTAGCGGAAAAGAGAGGTTAATTTGTTTAGAAAATACGCAGTTAGTCCCTGATTTGCGTATGAATTTATTATCAGTATCCAAAATAACGGAACATGGTTTTGAAGTATTTTTCAATGAAAGTAAAGCTACTGTTCTAGATCAAGATGGAAACGTAAAGCTAATCGCGAATAAAAATAGCGGATTGTATATTGTTGAAGAAATGCCAAATGAAGTTGCGATTACTGAAGAGAATAAGACCGAAATAGCATATTTACCGGAAGAGGATTGGCATAGAAGATTTGGACATCTGAATACTAAAGATCTGGTGGCAGCAATTAATCAAGGTAGAATAAAAGGTGCGACTTCGAGAATGTCTTCAAGCGACAATTGCACGGTTTGTTTAGAAGGAAAGATGACTAGAAATCCATTTCCAATGAAGTCTAACCGATCTTCGGGATTACTGGATCTTGTGCATACCGATTTATGTGGTCCCATGAGAGTAGAATCTATTGGAGGAGCTAAGTACGTTCTACAATTCATAGATGACAACTCTAGATGGGGATAGGTTTATTTCTTGAAGTGCAAGTCTGAGGTGGTTCGAGTGCTGAAAGATTTCGTCGTGATGATCGAGAATCAAACCGGTAAAACGATAAAAGTTATCCAATCAGATAACGGAAAGGAATTTGTTAACACCGCTATTGACGATTTTTTGAAAAATCGTGGAATCGTTAGAAGATTAACTGTTCCATATTGTCCTCAACAAAATGGTATAGCAGAAAGAAGAAACCGCACAATTATCGAAATGGCGAGATGTATGCTGTTGCAGTCTGGTCTACCTTCTCACTTCTGGGCAGAAGCAGTGAGCACAGCAAATCACATTCGGAATCGATGTCCATCTATATCGTTGAATAACAAAACTCCGTTTGAAATTTTTTCAGGGAAAATTCCTGATGTTCGTTATTTCAGAGAATTTGGTGATCAAGTTTATTTTCTGAACAATAAACCGGGTGCCGGAAAATTTGATTCTCGAGGCTTATTTGGAACCTTCGTTGGATACTCGGAAGAATCAAAGGCGTACAGAATTTGGATTCCAAATGAAAGAAAAATCATCGTATCAAGAGATGTGAAATTCATGAAAAGGAAATTATCTACAAAGGAAAGGTATGAAGATTTCTATCAAAATATACAAAAGGAAGACAACTCAAGAAGTGAAAACGAAGATTATAACTGCGATTTTGTTTACGTGGAAATGAATCATTCTGACGATTCTGTGAAATTACACAATGTAGACACAGTAGAAGATATCATCGTGAACGTGATTCCAGAAGTTGTTGGAGAAGACTTGGTAGACATTGAACAAGAACACGATACTCAAGTAAGATTGACGAATGTACAAGAACAAGAGAATCAACGTCGAACTCCAGGAAGACCCAAAATCTTAAGAACTGGAGAAAGGGGGAGACCCCGGAAAATTTTTCACCAACGATCAGAAAAAGCTGATTCATTTGACGAACAAGTGCATCTGTCTGAAATTCCCATGAAGAAAGCGATGTCAAGTCCAGAAGTCAATGAATGGCGAGGAGCTATGGTTGAGGAATTGAAATCCATCATTAGAAGCGACACGTGGTATTTGGTAGACCGACCTGACGATCAAACAATCATAGGTAGTCGTATGATACTCCGAAACAAGGTTAACCCAGATGGAACAATTAAACGTCGTAAAGCAAGATTGATAGCTCAGGGATTTACTCAAAAACCAGGGGTACATTTCAACGAAACATTCGCTCCTGTTGCAAGAATGGGATCAATTCGACTAATGATTAGTCTCGCAGTGCGTTATAATATGAAAATTCATCAGTTAGATGTCACTACGGCTTATCTGAATGGATACCTGGAAGAAGACATTCTAATGGAGCCACCGAAGGAAATCAACATGCTTCTAGAAATCATAGTTGATACGGAACAAGATGATGTTATTCGCGAAAAGGCACGACGGATGATCCAAGAATTAAACACTGGAAACAAAGTGTGCAAGTTGAAGAAAGCTTTATATGGACTTAGACAAGCTGGACGAAGCTGGCACCGAAGATTCGATGAAGTATTAAAAAGATATGGTGCAATTGCTACAAATGCTGATACTTGCGTATATCGCATTGGTAAGGGGGAGAATATGACCATTATAATTGTCTATGTAGATGATGTACTCATAGCATCGAAAGACCTAAGAAAAATTGAAGATGTTTCTAATTTCATTTCTCAAAATTTTATGATAAAGAATCTTGGAGAGGTGCATCTATGTCTTGGAATCGAGTTCAAGCGAAAGGAAGATGTTTTTACTCTAAATCAAAAAGGTTACATCAACGAGACACTGAAACGGTTTGAAATGTGTAACTGCAATGCAGTTAGTACGCCGATTAATTCAAGTGTGAAATTAGAAAAAGGAGTCAAGAAACCGTCGGAGGATCTACCATACAGAGAACTGGTGGGATGTTTGACATATTTGGCATCAACCACTAGACCAGATATAGCTTTTGCTGCTAGTTATCTTGGACAATTCAACAACTGTTTTGACGAATCGCATTGGAAAGCCGCTAAACGGGTATTGAGATATCTAAAAGGAACTATGGACATGGGTTTAGTATATCGTCCTGATACGAAACCTCTATTATGTTATACGGACTCCGATTGGGGCAATTGTACAATGGATCGTCGTTCATACTCGGGTTTTGTGACAATGCTAAGTGGATGTGTCATCACTTGGGACTCGAAGAAACAAAAAACCGTTGCTCTTTCTTCTTGTGAGGCCGAATACATGGCATCAACAGAAGGGACCAAAGAAGCAATATTTTTACAACGTTTTCTCATTGAACTAGGTTTCGAAAAGTTGAGTAATGTTACTATTTTTGGAGACAACCTAGGATGTATTAAGTTAGCAGAGAATCCTGTTTTTCATCAGCGGAGTAAACATATTGATATTAAATATCACTATGTTAGAGACGTCCTTCATGATGGAAAAATCAAGATTGAACACGTTTCCACGACAGATATGGTTGCAGATTTCTTAACTAAAGGACTTCAGAAAAAGAAACACGCCGACTGTATTGAAAAGTGTGGAATTAGTAGCATTCATAATGTATAATACAACACCGTTCGAGGGGGAGTGTTAGAATTCTCAATTCTGTTATGTATTTTATGAGATGTATTTTATACTTCGAATGTTGTTGCATAGTTACGAATGATACGTAGGTTAGGTGATCTAATGAAAAATAATTTGAGATTTGACTGAACGATAATGTCATTAGTTTGAATAAACTTGTATTGGAAATAATCTCGTTCAATACCATTGTTTTGCGTACTTCGCTTGAACTGCTTTGCTGATATCTTTAACAAATTTTCAAGAAGAATTCAATGTCAATGTCCGACTAGGACATGCAAAAGCAACATTTTTGGCCCATACGTTTTAGCAGACATACTAATGGCCACTGCATTTTTCGAATTAAGGAAACTAATCACGAAGACATGTGGAACGAAACACCACTCAATAAGGGAACAAATATATGAATACAACTGGATGGCTGTCCTTCCCATCTTGAGAGACAAATACGAGAATGGTTAAATAAGAGGTACTGTGAAAGATGGATTAGTAGAGGTGGTTCAGTTCTCACCTCCTTGATCACCTGACCTTAATCCTCTGGACTTTTTTGCTTGGGGTTATTTGAAAGATAAAGTTTATACCACGCCGGTTCATAATAGAGAAGATCTACTAAATCGTATTCGAAGAGCTTGTGATGAAATAAATAATAAAATGTTAATTCGAACAAGGTCGTTGAGAAATCTATGTCGCCGTTGCGTTGAAGTAAATGGATCATTTTGAGCATTTATTATGGATTATTTTTTATCGTTACCAATAAATAGGTATTCAAATATTTTTTTACTTTTTAAATTCTCTTCCATAAAAAATTCAATAAGATAACACTGATTAGAAAAATCGAAATCGCTCGAACAGGAATCCTCTGAGTGAAATTTATCAGGAATACTTTTTTATAGAAAATAAATCAAAGTTTTTTGGTTTGTATACAATAATAATTTTCGACCATTGGCATAGAAGTTGAAGGGGTTTAAATGCGTACAATACCCCATAACTACGCCACTGTACTAGTCTCAGGAACATTTTGTCATGAAAAAACTGTCTCATCCAGTAAAACTGAAGGTTACCAAGTTTGAAATAAAAATCTTCATTTGTTTAGAAGGTAATGAAGAAAATGTAATAATTTTTCAAAACTTCAACGGAATCTCGGAAACGAAGTGATTTAGAGAAAAAATGTATATGAAAGACCCCTATTATTCCAGAAGTTCCATCGTTTATCGAAGTTATGAACGAAAAAACTGAAACACCCTGTATATGTGTGTAATTTATCATCATAGAACAATGTCATAGATCGGTGTATCTGAACCAAAAATGATTCTATGGAATTTCTTGATGAAGAAGATTTAGTGGATGTTTAATAATAAAACTTGCATTGCAATTTCAATGTCATTATGACTTGGGGCTAGTTGACGGATTTTGGCAAAACATTTCCTTCAAATTATGTTCCCCATGACCCAATGTCTTGAGACATTGATAAAAATCACCTAGAGATACAATTTTGCACCGATAGTTTTTGTTTTGTCAGAATCTTATATTTTCAAGATTGGATATGCAGTACATAAAGTCGGTGAAATTTGTTAGTACAGTTAGCTCAGACAAAAATCTTACAAGGATGCTGCTAGACCAATCCGTATACATTTGAGACGCTTATATTTGAAGAACTCCACAACATAGGATGGATATTCAATAATCCTACGTAGTTGGTTATTCGATACATCAAAGTAAATATCACGTCTCTGATTGGCATCCCTGACCTCTAAGCTATTCCAAAATGGATGCTCAAAAACATCAGTGCGCTTTCGATTTAATCATCAAGAAATTTTCTTTCAAACGGTTCGTCATTTCGCAACATTTTCAATTAACTTATTTCTGTAGATGATGTTGCCTGAACATGAATTGATTTTCCGAGTTGTATAACATGAATACTAAATAGCAGTATTAGAATAACAAATTATCATGCTTTCACAATTAATATAAGACAAATGAGAATGTTGCAAATATATAATCATATAGAATTTGGATGTTCAATGAAAAACATACAATCGATAATAGAAATTACTTATTCGCTATCGCCGAAGGTCGGACGAAAATGAAGGAAGAATTCACAGTCAACTTCATACAAGTTGAGATGTGAATCATGCAACACCGCATATCTCCTTAACCGTAGGACCCTGTGAACGACTGCTGTTATAATACATGCAAAGTCTATCTCTTCATGAATGTATTAATGTGTTTTTAATATGAATACGTCCCATTGTTCATAATTATTAGTACTCTTATTTCAACGCGTTATATCGATTTAAATGATGGGAAGTGCCTTAAAAACGCTGGGAAAGTCGGTTCGAAACGGCGGTTTCCGCGGAAACGCTCGAGTAGTAAGGGGAGAGGGAGCGAAGGAGAAGCACACATATACAGATATAGAGACGCGCTGCGCAGGGCTTCAAATTTTTGCATTATAATATCTTAACAATGACGCAAGCTATCTTATCTCCCCCCACTACTCGAGCGTTTCCACGCAATCCGCCGTTTTGAACCGACTTTCCCAGCGTTTTTAAGAGGTCTATATAGTAGACGCCCCCACTTGCTTCAAATTAAAAAAAAAATTATTGAATATTTTGTACTTTTTATGTGCTAATTTGGTCCCAAACTTAAACATTTAGTGCTACAAAAATATATAAATTATGTACTCGACTTATATGCAAAAGGAGATTTTTGTACTTGCATTTAACATTTTCAATATCTATTTTAACTGGGGTACTTTTTGAGTACATATTACACATGTAAAAATGATTAACATGTAAATTTTGATGAGCATTCTATGACATGTTTCTTTTTTTGCTTAAAAAACCAAAGATATGTTTATTAAGTTTAAAAGAAGTGCGTCCGCAATTAAACACTGCGAAAATCAATTTCTAAATGGTCCAGGACACTTTTGATTATGCTCTCCATAGAGCACATAAATAGCACGAAATTATACGCATATTGTTAATTATTTTGTTTATGTTTTTAGTTAAGGGGGCGCCAAAAAGGCGTCTACCTAGCGCCCCCACTCATCAAACCCGTGTTTTTTAATATATTTTTGTAGCATGAAATGTTTAAGTTTGGGACCAAATTAGCACATAAAAAGTACAAAATATTCAATTATTTTTTTTTTAATTTGGAGCAAGTGGGGGCGCCTACTATATAGACCTCATGGTTTTTAAGGCACTTCCCATCATTCGAATTGATAACGAGAATATACGTTTTGTTGTACGGATCCTATATTTTTGAGAACAGTTTTAAAATTTGGAATCGGATCATCTCAGACGCATCCACCGATTTTGCAAAATATCGCTCAAAAAACTTTGAATTACAATTACACCCAAAAAACTGCCTTTTTTTGTTTAAAATGCTTATAATAAATAGGGTGACCACATTTGAGAGTCGAAAACATGATACAATTGATGTCTCCACTTACCTGAATATAATGGCACAGTCGGTTTTCAGGTAGAATTCATGTCAAAAAATTTCTCATTTCATGCCGTAATGCTTGGACTATGAACGTTAGCTTGTTTCTACATATCAAAATCGGATATTTAATTGTTCAGCAAAACCAACGAGAAGATGCAGAGTTAACGACACACTAATTTAATAATATGAAAGTTAATATTATAATGTTTATTTTCATTTCGTGTAAATATGTTTTAATATAAATTTGAATAGTTGTTGAAAAAAAGAGGCACCTACTAACATCATGTACCTAACTTTCAGAATACAATTTAGTGCGGCTATTTTTGCTAGGATGGAAGGAATAAAGTAGGGAAGATTTGATGGAAAGATTGTTTGTTGAGATAGGGACAAGTCGGGTCAAAATTTGAAAATTAATATGACGAAACACAGATTCTCAAGATAAAAATAGGCGTATGAAGAAGAAGTAGGTATAGTATAGAAGAGTATCTAATTTTGCTTCCTTTTGATGAATGAATTGGAAAAATAAAAAAATAGATGAAAAAATTCTCTTAAAGATGATTTCTAGGTTCCTTTTGTTGATTTTATTGCGATCATTATTCATATTATTTTTGTGCGCCTGTTCGTCCCTCACATACAAGGGCTAGTTGAAAGAGCCCGGAAATTTAGACAAGAAATGATTTATTTGGTCTAAACTTATTTTATTTCTCAACATAATCTCCTTGTAGCCCGATACACTCCATCCAACGTTTTTCTAATTTTTCGGTCTCTTCCAAATAATACGATTCCGGCGTTTCGCATTGGACGACCAGAACGTTCAACGTCCTTTGCGGTCATACTATCACAACGAAAATCAGTAAACCACTTGTGAATCGTTCCAATTAATAGTGTGTCCATAATGCTTAACAAGCGATGTTTTGGTTTGCGTAATGTTTTTTTCACGCAAGAAATAATGCTTTATCAAGACGCGAAGTTCACTTTTTTCCATGTTCACAAAAATCATCGAAGCTGCTTGCTTTCGTTATTTTTCAAAACAGAACTGAATGACATATCAGCCTGAAAATTTCAATGCGTTCTAGATAAAGATGGTACATAGCAAATTGTCACATGGGAATTTCGATTGTGGCGCCATCTGTTCTATTTTTCAGAGACTTTTCAACTCGCCCTCGTATCATGCTAGTAAGCATTGTAATTCTGCGAGTATCCATTATGACATGAAGAACTTTGAACCTTCTGTTTTGTAGATTTTGTTCGAGGGAACATTTCATTTCTTGTTACATTTACCATGTGATACTACTAATAACTTGACAATTTTACTAAAATGTCCAAATGTAGAACAAATCATGAAGGCCAAAACCATTTTTTCACATTCTACATTTTCTTTGTATGATGCTGTTCCAACTAACCCTTCCATTGATTGAGAGTGGGGAAGACATGTAAGGTTTCGGAGATATCTCTTAGTGGGCAGTAAGAAGACATTTCTGATTAGTTGATAAGTAGATGGTGATTGTAGATAATTGTGGATTCAAAATATTTCCTCCTTCACTCGGTGATTTGGATTATTTGATCGATAATAAAATCAAACTGCTTTGGATACATGAATCTGTCTTCAGTTTCTCTGATCCTAGATGCCCCCGTCAAATATTCTGAACCGTGTCTAAGGCAATTTTATGAATCTTTTTCTAAACTAAAGTAACCGTATTTGAACCTATCTAAAAAAATTCACAGCTATGACCATCTGTTAATTTAGATATCGACACTCAAAATCAATTTCAATTCTGTGAATCTTGAGTCTTCCTCAGGAAAGGCTGATTACTTTTTCTTTAAAGTAGATCGATATTTTGACTTAAATTCTGGAGAACAAGGATGGCTGGGCATTATTATAATATAACTCTACTCACGAAAACAAACAATTAACTTTAGTTTTGTGCAAATTCACTCAGTTTTTAATATAATACACTCCACACAATTTCAAACTGTGAATTTAGTTAACAATGTGCTAGATTTATACTTCAATATAGTTATAAGGTTTTCTATATGAATAACAATTATCCATATTTATAATTAACAATTGAATAAAACATATCATCATCCAGATTTTGAAATATAGCCGTCGTTTCATCATGCTACATTTTTAATATAAATGCGATGTGTTCAGGACAGTTTTAAACTTTTGTTGAAATTAATATTATTCGATGAAAAATTACTTTTTGGAATTGCACTGTTATGATTGGGTAGGAATTGTTTGAAAACTGCCACTCACGCGAACAATGAATTAACAATGGAAAATTGATATTTCAAGAAATAATGCAATACATTTTATCTTCGAATGAAAATTCAAAAACTCGTATCAAAAGAATGATATGCCTGATACTTGATGAGCATGAGCTGCTCCAATTGAACAAGCGTAAAAAAATAAAACGATTGATCTTTTGAAGTGTCAATGGGAATATCACAAACATGCAATTAGTTCTGAGCGGTTATTTCATCAAGGACAGTTCTGGAATTCATGGTTATTTAAGTGATACTTTCGACAATCTTTTGGAATTATTATACTGTCCTTCTGAATAATTCCATTCGTGAGCTATAGGCGTAGTTCAGAGTAGAGCCCAAAGAGTACTATCATAATCTATAGTCAGAACTCTTGAACAGACAGTTTTATGAGAGTTATTAACAAATTTCCTTGATTTTTCGCAATTTATTCGCTTAAAATTTTATAATCCGCAATCTCTTGGAAAACTAAACTTTGCAATTGCTTAAGAATTTCTTCAATTTTTGTCAATTCCCCCCCTCAAATTTCGAACATTCTTTCTCTGGGAGTTCGGATGAGAATTTCGGGTGACGCCAAGAGTTGCCGATTAAGGTAGAACTCTTCTCGCGCCACTTGGAAATCTCATCTGAAACATCGAACAAAATTCAGTTGAAATTTGTAGCTCGAAAATTGAAGTGATGATGTCCAAAATTAGTTTTTCGGATTGTACGATCATGTCTTCACAATTGGTTGTTTTTCCAGACTTGCTATAAAATTATGTGGAAATCGTCTCTCAGAACAGGTACGAAGATGCAATTGAATATTTACTGCCAAATATTGGGATAATTGAGAATCTAACTATCAGTCGGGAATGAGGTAATGGTATCAACAATAAAAAATTGATTATATTCCGAGGAATGAATCTAATAATGTAAAAAATGATGAAACTTGTCGATGTCAAAGGATCGTATTACCGGACAAGGCTAGTCAGTAAACAACAAAAGGTCAACCAACTGAAATACAAATAAACTGAATTGTTCTATGCGGAATCAGCCGATCAAACAATATAACATAAATTAAATCAATATAGCGCCGGGAAATAACGCGATTGATCTCCTGAAAATTAGAGCGATAATTAGAACGTCAAACAATGAGGGAAATCAATATCGATTCAATTGTCACCATGCGTTCTCATGAAGAAGAATAAGTAATATGATTTAAAGTTGCATTTTACGGTTTCACTTCTTTAGAGGATGAATTTTACAAACTTTCTGTCATGTCAACCCCTGTCTTTGATCAGATTTCACTTTCGTGTGATCGTATGAATATTATCGTAAATAGTTGTTTTTGATAGAATTTTCAAGAAGTTTCTATCTTTGCAGTATGGATGCCATCGATTTTTCAACCGTATTATATATATATATATATATATATATATATAAATTCTCAGTCAGTTCTATTGAAATATATAAGAACCGGGATGCTGTCATTTGAATAAGAACTGTCAAGTAACTGCCAACCATAGCAGTACTAACCTACAATCCTTACTTCAAAAAACGACTGAACTTCAGATGAATGTGCGTGAATAGTTGATCTATGGTAGGGCATCGAATCGCATTGTGTTCATCAATGATCTACTATCCTTTCAGAGGTTTATATTTACAAAAATATAAAAATCTAACAGGACCGAAGTGGTGTAATTGGTAAACACCCTGGACTAGAAATCCAGTAATGTGGGTTCGAATCCCGCCTATGGTTCAATCTTTTACGTTTATTCATCTTTATAATCCCATGTTAAATTATCTAAGTTATCTTCATAATTCAGAAAATTTAATTCTATATCTCTTAAGTTACATACACGATAGTGGCCAATTAGGCAAAGAAACTTTAAACTTATATATATATATATATATATATATATATATATATATATATATATATATATATATATATATATATATATATATATATATTACTGTTACTGCTCTCTGAAGTTTTTTATAGTCTGCTTGAGTTTTACAACTATGTAACCAGTATATCATACATATTTATTACCACTATATGTAGATACGGTACTTACTATACTGTTTTTTCCTCTCAAAGATATTTCATGTGATTTTTTTATTAATAATCTTAACGTATTTAACTAGCTCATCCGTATTTTGTGTGAAAAACGAAAATATTCATCCAATGAGCTAGTCATTGATACTCTTCGTCATGTACTGTCTGCGAAACATTGGGTCAAAGATGAATAGGCTAGTTCACGACGACACTTGTTGCCAAATAACTTGTTGCTGACCAGTTTTGTATGAAATATGGTAGACCTTTTGTGTAGAGCTTAACTTTTCTTTGATATATTTCACAACTCTGGACTTGGAGGCTTATAATTATTATGCAAAATGGGATCTAAGAAATGTCGGTTTCGACGTTATAGATGTTAATCAAAAAAACATGAAGATATGTGAAAAACTATTCGATTGCTGAACGATTATTTGTGGTGTTCCACTGTTTTCAATATTCTGGCTCAATTTCATTCAGTTCATTGTCTGAAATCAATTCTTGAGCTGTTTCTTCCCCACCCCGTTGATCTCTGTTTTACAGAAAAGGAAAATTTATAAAACTACTTAAGGGTTCTTGAAAACATTCAGGAGTTTGATATTTCGTTATTTAATGCATATCTTTTCAATGTTTTGAACTGAGATTTACAATTAGGTATGTTTGTAACAAACTTAAAAAAGTGTGACCTTATTATTTATTCCTCATTCGATAATTCATATGCAGTGGTACAAGTGAACTTTAAAGAAAATTTTGTGAATGAATGCTAAGCAAAATTGAAATATGTATATTCTACACACATGATTGATTATGTAGGAGAAGGAAGAAAAAAATTAGAAGAATAATTAGTATGTAAATAAATATATGTAAGTACAAATATATTGTATTGTATTATCAAATTGTAAATTAATTAATATTTATTACTTTCTAAGATTGGACAAATTCAGTAATCCAGCAACACAAATAAAAATATTATCAATATATAGCACTAAGCTCCAAGACAGTTTATTTTTCAAAATTTTGTACACTTTTAAACGTTGAATTGACCTTTCAACATGAACTCTAGCTCAAGCAATTTTTTTTGTTAGTTGAACTTCTTCTGGCGTAAATTGTTTTTGCTTTCCCAAGAAAGGAGACATAATCAGTTTAATATGATTTTCTGCACATTCTGAATCTATGTCGAATCCTCTATCAACCATGATCATATCTCTAACGGGTGTCAGCTGCTCCAAAATATCTGATTGATTGAATATCGCCTTGTCAGAAGCTCTACTTCCATAACCATCACCAACAAATTTATGAAAACTGAGGGTGTTATTCCAACTAGAAATTTCAGCACTTAACAGGATTTATAAAAAGAATAATCTTTCATTCTACAGTTCAGACAACCAGGCTTTTCAATAAGTATTTCGGTGCAATCTAGTACAACTTTTACTCTGCTAAAGTCTCTAAAACATTTTGACATACTTTTCTTATGTTCTTCTTCATTTGGTCAATAAACGGTTTTTTTGAAAATTTGAGACAAGAGCGTTATCATGTACATAAAATTATTGGCACAGCTTTGTCGAGATACATTGAACAGCACAGAAAAACACCGGAATGATATATTCAACCGAAGTTTGATCAAACATAAAATAATTCTTTCTTTAAGAGAATTAGAAAATTTACTTGCTTGAAAATCACTTTCACACAGTTTCACAGATCTTGCAAGATCATCAATAAAATATATTGAAACACCAGTAAAAGCGATCATATGTTCATCACTTTTCATAAATGAAGGGGAAGTTGTTCCCAATTCTCTAATTACTTACACTTCAGCACTTTCTTCAACGCTCGTTGACAAGTTTTTTGATTCAAATCATGCATCAGTGGAATCATGGATGCTATCAATGGAACTATTATCACTACTAGATGAAGATGATTCACTGCAACAGTCTTGTTCTTCAAATACACTTCCATGAATGTTTTTAATTTTGTCTGTATATTCATTTTCTTTTTCTTTAGATACTGGTATGTTCATAGGCATTTCTTTAACAATCTTGTTTGTTCTTAAAATTGGTGGTCTATGTTTCGTTTGCAGATTTTTCAGGATTATTTCTAGACTTCTCTTCAGGAATATTTTTTTAAATGTCAAAAAACTTTTTGTTTTTCAATTATATTTTTACATTTTTGAATACTTGGTACTGCAGTTTTTTTCAACATTTTGGATTTGATTATAACTCCTGCAATCAATAATTGATATTGTATTAAAATCATATGTACATCAATACTAACCATTTTCAATCCCTTTGTTAACATTATCATCATGTGTAAAATGTTGATTACAAACAATAAGACTGTGACCGGTGACTTTTTAGGTTATGCGCAATACTTGTACTCACTCATTCTTAATGAATTTCATTACTGAGAAAATTATGGAAAATATAAGCGGGATTTGAACCATTGTTTATACAATTCGGCACACAACAAAATTTCTTTACATTTTTGTTGATTAACATTGTAATGAATATTATTATGTTATTATATGTATTTATTACTGTGATTACTTATTTTTGAAAGTCTATTGAATTTAGTTGGAAAACAAAGTAAAAGTGTTCTATTTTATTATATCAATATGGTAAATTATCACAAAGTGATGGCTTCCATCATCAAATATTTTATATTGATTTATTATTGGTATATTGCAACCGGTGTCAGTTACTTCTTGGTTTTCAGATCTGGTGTTGCCCATTTTTGGTAATTCGGACATCACACATTATAGTAGGTGGTATTTATTGCTGGAAATGGTAGTCTAGAATATTCTAACATGCATTTAATTATACTACCATCGTGCGTACATTCTTAATTCTCAGCTACAAGTACCTTTTTCATATTATATGCCAATATAAGTTTATCACTAAGGAGGATCTAGGTACTTTGGGCAAACAGTCCCAGGCTAGACTGTCGTATCAGCTGTTGGCTTGTGTTTAGAGGTCACATGGGTCCAGACAGTCTTATGAGGTTACTGGCTTATCTGCTGCCTGTCACGTGGCTTGTGCTGCTGTCATCTTAAGAGCTCAGGTCGCGCTTGGGTCTCTAAATAGATTAGACAGCAGACAGAATCTAAAGTCGATGATAATAACTGAGAACTCATTCTGAAGGTAATTCCTAGAACTTTAAGTTTTTGGTTATTATGACATAAAAACCCATCACGTGAAAGATAGGATAACTTTGATTTATGTTGTCGATGATTTTATTTTTTATAGCTCATCTGTTGATCATTTTTAACTGCGATGGAATGCAAAAACGTTATACAATACAAACCGACTCACCCACTCCCTCCAGATAAATGCTTTTTCCTAACCTCCTACTATCCCAGAAACTTTTATATAATGAGACGTACCAGAACACATAAAAAAATTCGTTCATCGATAAATGCAAGTTCATTGACTAATTTGACTCGTCTTGTTTTCAAATTGAGAGGCTAGGATTTATCAAGTTCTATGAAGTTCTAAGCCTTTTCAAATAATCATTGAAGTTTGAATTTTTGGATAATCTTGGCTTCTGTGTGGATTCACGTCTCAGGAGCACGACTCTCATATAGCTTACCCTGGTAATGCCATATACAATGGTTGGCTAATAGTCGGTATATAATTGGAGTACTAATTAGAAATCGAACACTGTTAACAACGATTCAACTTATTATCTCTTCATCTGTCATAATTGCTTGCTCATATAAAATTACAACTAACGATTCAATTCACAATAATGTACATTATTCACAGTTTCAATTCTTTGAAGTATAAGTTCAACGAATCTTTCAATATACTTTCATGTCATTTTGTAAATTATTTTCGTTAACTTAATTCCTGTGGACAAATAGATCAACTGAAACACGTTTTGTTCAATTCAAAAAATCTGAAAAATCCGGAAAGTTCGTTTTCCAAACGTCAATGCAGTTGCAAGATTCTTTAATTTCGGATAATCACGATAACTATATACTTAAGGCAGAGGAATATTATAAACGTTGAGGTTGTGACTCGTTTCAACTGTTTAGATCAGAATTATTGTGAACAAAATCATCATTCAGCATGACTACACCATCCCATCAACATTAGGAAAAAGTTTTGCATAACATAATCTTCCTAGGGAGTAAATCTTTTATTCTGTGTTTGAATTCAATATTGTATTTTGCAACATATCAATCTATGTACAAAATCGATTTTTCCGACATATATTTTTACAATCGCTAGGGAAATAAATTTATCGTTAATCTCGGAGCTCCGCGTACTTCATCTTACAGATGTCGAGAAAATAGACAGAAATCGCTGGATAATGATGATGTACGACTTTAACTGCAGTAAATTTCGTACCGAAGTCGCAATATATGAGATTGTTAACTGTTTTATAGGTGCATAAAGACTAAGGGCTGATTTTGCGTATATTCTGCTTTTGCAGGAATAAAACAATTAGCAAAGACATTCATTACAATTCCGGTGTTCCAGTGTTATTCAATCTGATTGTACTTCAATACATACCGAATCAACAGGCCATTCCAGTGATTGCTGTTCGATAACATCCTAATTATTAGGCTAATGGAGACCAGTACTCTGATATAATCTCCCTTCGAAAAGTAGATTGGAATTGTTGTTCTCTCTTTTTGCCATGTGAGCTTACCTAAAGTCATGACTAGCGGAAACAATCGAGCATTTTTGTAGTTCCTTATCTTAGCCAAATCAATAGAAAAAATGATCGTGAAATATGGACTTAATTTAGCTTTGAAAAGTTTTCATTTTCTCAGTATGGGATCGGAATTCGTGTCAGTGATGCATTTATCACATGACATAGACGCGTAACAAATCGATCGGTACGACTTGAATCGGCTCTAGACTATGTGGCGAACTACACGAACGTCGGTGGTGCATGAACGTTGCCGAACTTGACAGAGTAATTCAAAGTATATAAACATTGGCCGAGTGTTCGTACACACTGAAGAGAATCTCTAAACAAAAGCGGTAGGGCATTCGTTGAGGATAATATATGAGGAATATTGAATGATTCAATTTGAAAATGAATACTTGCTAAATGAAGATCATTGACTATACGGCTATTTCTATGGTTGCTTTAGTATTAACCATGTTTTGTTATTTACTTTCAGAGAAAAGTAGCCTCAGCTCGAAGAAGGAGGAGATGATGCGGATCCCATATAATACGATATGGTTCATTATTCTGTTTAGAATTCTGATATCAGATAATATCCCACCACTCCATGTTGAATATCAAAGCATAAGTGAAGTGGAATTTCTAAACATTACCCGCATAGTGTTTAGCTAAGGTGGTTGCTCGTTTTCGGTGCTACCATACATGGCAAATATTTGCCACATAGTGTGTATGGAGCTGGCTTAATAGGTGTGAAAGCATGCATCGGGAGTTCGGTGTTTTATATTGATTTATAAAATATAGATTGTTCTGTTAATGTGATTCATTACCATGCTACTGTATGCATTATAGTTGTTCATAAACTCAGGACATGAAGAGGGATATTATGGTAAATGACATATTATTTCCATTACCATGGTATATGCTAGGTTCTATGTACGATCGTTTTTTCTAAGCAATTACGAATGCTATTTCTATGAAATTTTCAGACTGCCATATGAAAAACCCGATATATTAACTATAACTGTGAAAAAATATATGACAAGTCTCGAATCCTCTTCAGCAAAAACCATTTTCGCAGTTCATCATCTGCGCCGAGTTCTTACAGGCCGGAATGATCTTCAAGTTTGAACGCAGCGAAGATCGAATTCCGCCCAAAACACCGATGATCAGAACCACTAATACGACCTTGTGGCCTGGGTATAGCGTGCGGAGCTCGAACAGGAGATATTGATATTTTGTCCATTTTTCCTCCTCTTTCAAGACTATGTTCTTCTCTGCCGGAGCGGAGAATTCGATGACATACATAGTCTTGATTAGTTTATCGAGGAGGACAACGTCAGGCCTATTTGCTTGTAAGGACATGACGGTCGCAAACGGGTAATTCCAGAAGATCTGGCATTCTTCGTTTGCGACAACGGACTCAATATCTCCTGGCATGTAAGGCACCACCGGCTCTTGGTCTATTCCGTACAAGTGCCTTAGATGGTAATACAACACCCGTAGGGTCGCATTATGGCGATGGGTATGCGCCGAGGCCGCTTTTGCCGGACATGCCGACAGAAGGTGGAAAAGCGTCTCAGGCGCCTTTCGACAGGCCCTGCAGCTGACGTCAGGGACCTGCACACCCATCTCATTGCGACGATAGATCAAGGTGTTAATTACGCCATTTTGGCAAGCTGCGGTGAATCCCTCAGTCTCGGATGTAAGCCCGGCTGACCTTAGGTAGCCGAAGGTCAGCCTAGTTGACAAGCCGAGCGTATCGATGTTTCGATAGAAAACACCGTGTATCGGCTTGTCAACATGCCGCCTGAGCATAAGATCTTGCTCCGCGGCATTTATCTGGGCTTTCAGATGAGAAGGTAAGACCTCGAGGTTGCCCTCTAGTCGGCCTTCTCGACGGATCTGAAATTCGAGACCAAGTTCTTCCGCAGCTTTTTGTGCTGCCTTAGCGATAAATGCCCCCACTCGTGACTTTTAACAAGGCACAGGAGGGGGTCCGAGCTCCTGAGAAACTGCAAACTGTGATGGATATGCATCATTTTCCGAAGGTCAGCCTAGTTGACAAGCCGAGCGTATCGATGTTTCGATAGAAAACACCGTGTATCGGCTTGTCAACATGCCGCCTGAGCATAAGATCTTGCTCCGCGGCATTTATCTGGGCTTTCAGATGAGAAGGTAAGACCTCGAGGTTGCCCTCTAGTCGGCCTTCTCGACGGATCTGAAATTCGAGACCAAGTTCTTCCGCAGCTTTTTGTGCTGCCTTAGCGATAAATGCCCCCACTCGTGACTTTTAACAAGGCACAGGAGGGGGTCCGAGCTCCTGAGAAACTGCAAACTGTGATGGATATGCATCATTTTCCGGGTGTCTTTGTCGAGTCTATGCAGCTCATCGACCGTCCATTTCACCACTCCAAAAGAGTGGAGCAGGACTGGAACGGCAAGCATATTTGTTGCAGACACCTTGTTCTCACTCGAAAGTTCGGAAGACCAAATATTTCGAACAAGGTTTCTGTATTTGCCGCGGAGAGCCACCTTTACCTGGGAAGCGTCATAATTAGGACGCTGTTCAATTCCCAGATATCGATAAGTCTCTCCAGCATCAAGGTGTTTAAAGATGCTTCCGTCGGCAAGCTGCATATTCTCGTACACTTCCGGAGATCGTCCGGAATATATATATATATATATATATATATATATAGTGTCCTACTTCCTCATCATAAGATGTCTCAAACCGCAATACGTAGGGACTTGGAATTTTGGACAGTGAGATTACTTATCTCTCAAAATGGTGCGTCCACCAGATGATTTTCCGGAATTCGTTGGCTAAGGTGGGGGAAGAAGGGTCAATTCAGTGATTTGGACAATTTCACTGACAGCCAATAAATTATATATTGCTGTCAGTGCAATTGCCGGAATCATTAAATTACTACAACTTTTTCGTATCATTAGTATGGAGGGTGATGGATATCACCTTTCTCACTCGCACTAAAATTATTCAACACCTTGCAGCCAATTAGGTCAGCTTTCGAGTATTGTCGTGCAATCAATATGGTGATTATTTTGTTGTTGTTTCCATTTTACTTCCAACCTCATTGTAATAGCAATTCCTTTGCACAATTCGGTGCGCGTGATCAGACACTTCGTTTACTTAAATTTTCGTAAGTTATCGGTCATCCCGATGGCCTCGAACCAGTTTCCGTAGCTTGCGTTACGGAAACTGGTCACTCAAAACTCCCAAAATTCATTATCCTCTGGAGAATCTATTGGAGAGCATTATTCTAAGGTATCAAATTGAACCAAAATTGAAGTGCCTCTCTTTATACTAGAACCAGAAAACTACAACTTATCCGAGACTCATGCTTGTTCCTCCTTATACTTAGATTAACTCCTTCCGTTGTTGAATATGCAGATTTTCCACTTGGTTGTGATAAGAACCACGTCATAGCGTCCTTTTCTCAATCCAATTAGAAATTAATTTATACATTTATAAAAGAAGTTTATGAAATCTCACAATCCGAATTTCAGATTTTTACTACATGTTTCGAGGTCAATCACTTACCCCTCATTTTCAAGTATCATAAGAAAAGATTCATTTATAAGGTAGTTATTACATTAAAAATCATATGTGTCTGTTGTTAAAATTATTTTTGTTCAAGCTTCAATGTAGCATGTTCTCTTTGTGAGGTTCAAGACAGTACTCAGTATAAATGAATCCTTCCTTATAATACTTGGAAATGAGGGGTAAGTGATTGACCTCGAAACATGTGGTAAAGATCTAAAATTTGGATTGTCAGATTTCATAAACTTCTTTTACAAATGTATAACATGAACTCACACAATTTAAAGAAATTAATTTGATAATTCAAGAATGCCTTTTTTTAGCATTTTAATACGCCAACCAATTCTACCCACGCTTTGATTTGAGCATTTCCTGAATTATTTACTTATTTAGACTTTATTTATCATCATTGGTTCAAACTGATTTTAAATACGTGTTCCTTGTTTCTGTCTCTTCATTTTGATATATGATATATATATTTAATTCAGTTTCCATGCTACATTATAATCAGTCAATGGATGACATTTCATTATAATCGAATTTTATTAGATTGTACTTTCAATTTACCTTCCACAGCTTTCAAATTTATAACTCTATTTTTTTTAATTCTTGATCTAACTATTATTCTTGAACTTATTTTTATACTTGATTCTTGGTTGTTTAGCAATACTATTCCTTATTCACCCAAGAGATATGTGGTCTTATTCACCTTTCATCATTTTACTTATCATATATCTAACAAACTATGAACAAATCCTTGAAGCTACTTAATTCTACTCATTACTAAACTTCACTGCGCATGGCTCAGTGTTTTCCCCAGTCTATATTGGTCCAATACTTATCATTCTCATTCTCATTAACGATCATTTTTCTACACAATCTTGATACATTCACAAGATTACAAAGCCCCCAATACACTTTCGTTTGGTAAGTTTTCTTGGTACTGATATATCACAACAATTTCCCTTTACTTACTTTTTAATTCTCTTTTAGTATTATCCATACTAGTCGTATTCCTTATATCTATTATCATTGAATAATATAATAACAGATTCATCGTTTCAATATTTGTAATGGCTATTGCTCCAGATATTTGTTCTTTATAATGCGTAAGTATATATAATACAATTTCCTCCTCTTACATTTTTGGTTGTAAAAATTGAGCTCGGTTGAATAATGTTAATGCATGGTTATACATTGATTTTCTTCTATTTTAGAAATGTTTTTGGGAATACAGTCTTTCTCTACTCTCTGATTGTTGATTCTCTCCCCAAAAATTCTTTAAAAAGTCCCTACTAAAATCCTCCAATTCTCTATTCGATTCATAAATCTGTCATAAATACACAAGGATTTGCAAATTTCAATCGAATTTTATATTTCGTCTGCCCTGAATTATATACTCTACATGCAATATATCATTTTTCTTTCTTTCTAATCTTTTGATCCGTTCTTTCGATATCATTAACATATATCCAACTCAATTTTCCTCTAAGCATTTTCCCATATCACTTATCCTATACCTTAATAAGATGATTTTCCCCTCAATATTATTTATCTTTGCACCTATCGTTTTATCGTACATGCTTATTTCCTCACTCATAACATTCTTCTAGATGTTCTCGATACTCTTGTATCTTGTTACCCTTATATGTTATATGGATTATTAAATTGAAATTGAATGGAAAGCGAATCAAAACTAAGGTACCCCTCGATTAAATATATAATGACTTCAATGATTTGACCTATTGATATGATAATAACAAATTTCTTAATTTAATATAAACTCACTCGTCGTAATGATATCCAAAATTGAACAGGTAATATGGATGTTCATATGAACTTTTAAGTGTCTCAAAATACACCATTTCAATTGAAGGTTAGGTAGCACTTTCTCAGATTCTACCTTCGATAATAAAAATATGTATGTTCAGTTTTGTTCCTTTTGATACTTAGATAAACTTCTTTCGTTGTCAAAGATGCAGATTTTCCAGTTCTTTGTTGTGATGAGAACTTATCAAGAATATTTTTGTGTTGCTTACTTATTCGCACTGATTTCAATGAATATCATTGAATGTTACTGGCTTACTCATGAATCATTGATTATTTTACTTGTTAGGGCTTTACTTTCAATTAAAAAGTTATATTACTTTGAATCAAAAATTGTGACTGAAATTTTTTGTGTTGAAAGGACACAAGTTAACGACATCATAAAAGTAAATATGAATTGAAGAACTTTTTGGAAAAGGTTCTAATTTAGAATAATAAACTAAATTTCCCAAAAGCGAAGGATTGGCGATAGGCGAAATTGTTAACAATTGGTTTTGAAAAGCAAGGAATAAAAGATACCCATATCTGGACTCTTGATAGAAGAAAAAGCTTTGAAAGTAGCCAAGAGTTTGAAACTTGCAGATTTTGAAGCTTCAAATAAATAAATAATAATAATAATAATAATATTTATTTACAATTCGTGGTATATATGAAAAATAAGTAACAGTAATACAAACTTAATGATAATTGCGCTTCTATAAACTATTAAGTGCCAATTATAATAATATGTAATATTTGTACTTTGGCAGTTTGTATAATATTGTCAGGTAAACAGTATGAACACAGCAATTTCACACAAAGCAACTGAACACCCGTTTGTGTTAGAAATCGTTGCGTAGCTATCACGTTATATATTCATAATCATAAGGTAATTGGTATATTTGTCAATTGGTAGATTCAGAAAAATTTCATAAAGTCTTCTTTGTACGTGTGAACATATTCATCAATTTTGCGATCAAAAACTTTTTTTGTGGCCATTTTTAGTTGGAGTGGGATTATATTATAGTGTTTAGGGGCAAAGTAGGTACTATGACGGTGTGCGATATTGCGGGAATTTTGTGGTAATAGATAATTTTTGTTTTGTTCTGATTTTGTGTTATAGTTGTGCCTTATATAATAGTGATCTGATTTATGGTTATGCACGTACTTAGAAGTTGCGTGGATGAAAAGGGTGCGGATGTCAAAGACGGGTGGATTGTATAGAGATTTGGTTTGCGTTTGTTTTCGTTTTCTCAAGATTATTTTTAGTAGACTGTTTTGTGTTGTTTGTAGGTGATTTATGATGTTTGTATATGCACCTCCCCATGCTGTTATGCCGTAGGTAATTATGGATTCTGTAAAGCTTTTGTACAGCATTGTGATTTGTTTGTAGTTGAGTATGTCACGTAGAATGTAGAATTTGCGAGAGTGATCTGATTTTATTGGCCAGTGTTACTATGTGTGATGTCCATTTAAGGTGTCTGTCTAGTGTTAGGCCTAGGTACTTGATAGTTTTCTTTTCTTGTATGCTGTTTTCAAAATTTATTATTTTTAATTCATTGAAATTGGGTCTTTTGGTATTCGTTATAGAGAAAGCTATGTAAGCAGTTTTCTTCTCGTTCATAGAAAGTTGTAAAGAATTTAACTTTTGCTTCAGCTTATATAGCTCCGATTCAGCAAGTAGTTTTACTTCTTCCCATGAGTGTGCTTGTAAAACAAGGACCGTGTCATCAGTATAGGAGATTAAGTTGTTGTTTTGTAATATATAATTGATGTAAGCTATACAAAGAATTGGTCCTAGAACAGTGCCTTGTGGGATTCCGATGATAACTAGTTGTGGATCACTGAGAGTATTTCCTATGCGTGTCCTCTGTTGTCGCTCTGATAAATAGTCAGATAATAAGTCATGAGCGATTCCTCTGATGCCGAGGGTATGAAGTATTTTTAATAAAAGTGTATGGGATACAGTATCGAAAGCTTTTGCTAGGTCTATGAAGATTGCGATGCACTTTTTATTGTTGTCCAATGGCTAGAAAAATTTTGTCAATGACACAATATAACTTTCAAGACAATTTGTGGTGAATCAGCCGATATTGACATGAAGATTGTTGTAGATTGAAAAAGGAAACTGCAGGTGATATTAAATGATTATTCCCCAAGTAATGTATACAATGCCGATGAAACAATATTATGTGATTGAAAAGTGATCAATGCACCGGTAAGAAAACTGCAAAACAACGAGTTACCATTTATATGGAAGGTAGAAAATAAAATCAGCTACTAATTGGGAAAAGAAAAAATCCTCCCCGCTTTGAAGAAGCCCAATTAAAACTGCATTCAGAATGGGTATCAAATAATACACCCTGGATGTCGACAGAAATGTCGTATTATTTTTGGATGATGCCACTTTTGATCCCAAACAGCAATTACAAAATGTGTATCTTTCCCAGCAGTTACCAGGTCAGGCTACCCATCTTTTGGTTATGTAACGTTCGAAACAATTATTTGAGTATTTATAGATATGTAAATGTAACTGTTGTTCACTGTGATTTAAGAAATTTAACTTTAATGTAACGTTGAAGTAATCATTTGAGTATTTATAGATATGTAAATTCAACTGTTGTTCACTGTGATTTAAGAAATTTAACTTCATTCATACTTCAATTCATGCACTTATTCATTACTCATTAATATTAAGTTCTGTTATAAATTGTATCAACAATGGTATTTCAATTACCAGTAAATTTCAATCATTCTGGGTACAGGTCTTTTATTTTTTTATATACTTTCAGGGTAATTTAACCTGGAGACTTGAGTGTTTGAATTCCCTAGTTCAGGAACATAATTTATTGGTTGGTTAAAAATACTCTGGTGCCCAAATTTTAACATCTAAAATATAACTCACGACCGTCTTCAATGTAGCTGTCGGCAACCAAGCGATAGAATAGAACTTATAGTTCATCCACAAGTAAGAGTAATTTGTACCCTTACACAAGTTAATAAAGGTCTGATTTAGAAAATGTAATCCATATTCCTTGATATCCAGGATTCATCACGTAACTCGTTCATTGAAAGTTTTCGATGGTTTGGCCGGAAGTACTATGCCACCTCCATGAACTTCCTTATTTCCAATGGAACAACCTGTATTTCAATAATTTTGTTAATCCTCCCCATTATTTTGCAACAATTATTCGACATCATATGACACTATACTAATTTTCAATCGTTTCCCCAGAACTAATATTAAAATACGTATCGCCAAAATGTTCAACACTGACTATGTTAAATTTCCACTAGAGCTAGTAGGTACCACGGTAGTATATACAGGACTAGAAACTCTATGTTTGACATGAGTCTCTCACATGTCGCCAAACTCGTAGTCCCTCGCTCAGCCACCAGCTGACACATGGATCGAAATATGTTGTCAGGATTAGGCGCCATATCGTTCGAACACGGTCGTATACGTCCCAGAGAACATCTCTCGACTCATGGGCCAGTCTTTTGGTACTACGCAACATATGACGCTTAGCGGACTCACTTCTCACATAGGAAACAGCCTTGAGTTTCCAGACCTGTATATACGATCGTGGTAGGTACCCATGATGATCTTCGAAGAGACATCAAAAATTTGATCAGATGGTATTCAGTGTGATAAAAATGTTTGAGTACTGTATTTCTCGAATGAAATGTATGAAATGTATATTATGGAATTGCTTAAATCATGAGTGAATTATGATTCGACTGATACAGGGTTTCGCATATCTTCCAAAGGTTCTACAGTTTAAAGGCCTCCTCACAAAAATATTCATTGAGATTTCAATTGGTTGATTGATAGCAGAGTACCAATATAGTAAGGTAGATCAAGCATTCAGAAACGGAATGAACGATAATCGTTTTATTAGTGATATTTTTCCACACACATGAGAAGATTTCAACGATATTATATTTTTGATTGAGTGAACGAATTTATCAGCTTGTTCCAAGGGGATTCAGTCGAGGCTCGATCAGAGGGTTGCTGAAAGGGTATTCGAAATTTTTCAAGAATTAAATAATTTGTGAAATTAATCTTACTTCTAGCATATCCAATTCATTACCGAAACTAAGCTAAAGCAGCACTTGCCAGAATGTTTGTAGATGAATGAAAATTAAAAGGATATAGTATTTTGACTCGGTGACAGTAAAGTAAAGTGAAGTGAATTTATTAGTTATATATATATATATATATATATATATATATATATATATATATATATATATATATATATATATATATATATATATATATATAAATACAAGTAAAACATAAGATGTACATATAAATATACACAAATGCGGGCAGGTGCTTCAAAATCCTAGCAAGTGTGGTAATATTGTATTCAACTTTGAAGAAATCTATTTTGATAAGACCGGAAATCATAAGAATAAAAATAATTTATAAGTTGCAGGAAAAATAACGTGGTGTAGTTGAACATTTGTTCAACTGTAACTGCAAACCTACATACATAGAAATAAAATAATGCCTAGCATAATGATGACAATAATAGATACAAAATAACGATAACGGAATATGCAAATAAAAGAAATAATAAATGAAGATTCGAATTTGAACAGAGATTTCTCACTATTGTAGGGATTGTTGATTATTGTGATCGTTCTTATAACAAAATTGTGGTTGGAAAAGTAGGACACCTGAGAATATACATTAAGTATATGGAAGCAATTCTGAAAAGCGTTTTTTTTATTATTTGTCAACTAAATAATATTCTTAGTGTTTTCAATATTTAAATAGATAGAATACTCACCAGAAAATTCAGCAGATCTTCATGTTAACATTACTTTCTACAAAATTTCTCAATTATCCAATAAAATATTCAAATAATTATTTGTAGGTAACAACCTAATCAACCGTTATTGAATTTTTTGTAATAGAATGAAACATGAAATTATTGCAAACGTATAGAACACTTCCTGGGATGCTCTTTCCAACCAATACGAAGTACTGCCGTAGTATGCTATGCATGATTTGCAAACGGGCAGTACTATTTTTAACGGTCTCATGACTGATCCCAATATATATGAACAAAATAGAAAAGTATGGCAGCAGATTCTCAGGAATAACATCAGATTTATGATCCTGTTTTTTACTGCTTGACCGTTGACAGTAACTACATCATAGAATAAAACATAAATATATCTCTGCAGATTCTTAGGAATTACAAAATGATCATAATCATTGATGATTATCAATATTATCAATACATCTCCATTAGCTTTTATAATCGATATCAAATTGATCATTTACATCTATTAGGTATTACACATTCTTAAGAATTACCAAATTCCCTACGATTGATGCTACTCCCGAGAATAAAAGTATACTGTTCCAGTGTATTGCTAATCACGATTAGCATAAAAATTGATATTCTATCTAAATAGGATGAAACGTGAAATATTATTGCAATAATAAAACAATTGTATTAATGCATATTGTTAGGAATTACTAAATGAGTATCAATATTGTAGTTCCATTTTCATCGACCTGACAACACAATAATACATAGTATATATTATGTATGTATACATAGTATGCTGATTTTTGTACTATTACGACGGCGACTGCTTCGTGATGTGACCGCCTTTCTCAGTAAAAGATAGTTTTTCTAGTTGCACGGACAAGTAGAAAGGGGTCACCACCGGGATGAGTGGTCCAGGGTCGTATATTTCCCGTTGAATGAAATGTGACAGATATAAATTGATTGATTCCTCACCAGTAAAACACAGATGTTTATTTATATATAGTTTATTAAATGAAAGGATTAATTCTCGAAAATATATATACAAAAGAAAGTAAAAGCTTACAACCAGTCTTTTTACATGAATAACAATTTCATGAAGATCACCTTAATTAATAAAATCAAGTTTTTGACCGGGTCGCAGTAGTTTATAACAATTAAACTATTTGAAGTTCTAGAATCTAATTCAAATCAGAATTTCCATTCGCGTGATATACTTGTTTACTTCGGACAGATGATATTGGAGGAAAAAACGGAGGTGCCAAGTAGTGTACGTTTGGAACGTTAACCCGCAATAAGAAATCAGCTGAAATACGTTAATAGTTCTTTAGTATCTATCGCGCGGTCGACACAGGTGGTAGGTTGATTTCGAATCGTGGTAATTTACGTGTTCGCTGCTAATATTCGAGTTCTGGACGCATCAGGTCTTTTCCCCAACACAAATAATAAAATTATCCGGTTTACGAGATGTCTATTTAATCGTAGGATATCAGGTCTCCCCCAACACAAATAATAAATCATTCGGTTTACGGGATGTCTATTTAATCGTAGGATATCAGGTCTTTTCCTCAACACAAATAATAGATTATTCGGTTTACGGGATGTCTATTTAATCGGAGGGATAGCAGATCGTTTCCCCAACACGAATAATAAATTATTCGGTTTACGGGATGTCTATTTAATCGGAGGGATGTCAGGTCGTTTCCCCAACACAAATAATAAATTATTCGGTTTACGGGATGTCTATTTAATCGGAGGGATGTCAGGTCTTCCCCCCAACACAAATAATGAATAATTCGGTTTGCGGGATGTCAGCTGAAACTGGAGTTACTTGTAGAATATCCACCTTCGGACTTGGTCAAAGTAGAGGAGCGGATCCTACGGCGCGCGAACGAAGTTTATATTAACAAAAATAAAAATAAATTCTCGGAAAATCAACAGCGTTGAATTAATTTGTGCGGTCGGTAATAATATCGGAATCGGAGCGGCTTAGCGGTCAGACGGTTGATTCTGCAATCCCTCTCGTGAGAAATCCGTTCTCCTTTTATACTGCTTTTGCGCCGAAAGAAATGAAACATCAGAGGTGGCCTGAGATTCTGGCAGTCAGCGGTGATTTGAATACGAATTTCCTTATCTACTATTAGCTTCAACTTTCTCTACATAGGATGTACAAAACTTTGATGCGTTAGAATCTCAGGCTCGTCGGTGTTATTTCTTTTTAACCAGAGGAGTAAATTAATTTTTAAGGAACGAGGGCACTTCGTTACAGTGACTGTTCGTGATCGCTGAGGGAATGTTGATGCAAAATTTGGCTTGTGTACGACCTACTAACCTAAGCTAAACATTTTATTTCACTTCACAGGGATAATCAATGAACAGATTAGTTTCATGGTGGCATCGGAAAACATCGAATTTGCACAATTTATAACAGACATTTCTCGTTTGGGAATTATGTAACCCTTTTTTCAGAAGACGATTCTAACAAATTGTCTAAAAATCAAACATTCAGGTATTTGTCATCACGCTGTTATCACTTTGTAATATTTGTTTGAAGAAGTTACTGTGTTAGCGAGCTTAAGTCACATTTATTTATGGAACTAGTGAAAATCGAACTTTTGATAGTTATTCATTTAAGTTTAGAACGGATTCTCTTCATGTAATGACTGATTCTATTCAAACGTTTTTATTAACTATTACCACGTTATTATAAGTTGTAATTACGTACGTCCATATTTCAACGTCTGGACATACAATCATGTATTTTACCCTCGCGTTTTATAAATAATCCTCTTTTGCGAACTAGTTTTGCAGGTGATCATCCGATTTCACCATCTTAATAGATATTTTAACGTGTTTCTCAGACAACGTGAAGTTTGCACCAGAAATTTTTTATTTTCAAAAACTATAAGCGGACAAACAATAATATTCATGAGCATTGAAGGTCAAGCAATAGTCAATCGGAAAAATAATTATGTTCTCAAAATTTCATGAATGCCACCAGTTTTTTTTTTAACGAAGTCAACAAATAAGTATGTTACCTTGTCTAAGGGGATGTTTCCACTTTATTGAGATTGATATCATGCTGATGAGCAATAATTATTATTCTAACCTTGATTTTTTGATAGTGTCTGTTTTTGTAGTAAATTTTCGACCTAGCTAATTCGATTATGATATATACCTCCCAGGCCCCCAGATGGTCGCCACTGATGAAACCAGATTTCAAATTTAGTATAAAAGGGAGCTGCACAAGGAGGTTATTAGAGGGGATGGTAGCAGATTCGGGATTTTTGGTCTCATTCATTGAAGGAACATGTTAATATGGATAATATCTTTTTGAGATTATATACTGTCTGAAGTTGGAGAATTGAACTCCGATTCATATGAAAGCCTGCAACAATCAATGTTTAATAAAATAAATGCTTACAAAATGTTTCAGCACACTGGGGCATTTTCAAAGATTGGAAATAATACAAGTTTGCTTAATGAACCATCACTCAATCGTTATCACTGTATATTTGGATACAGAAGGGACTGAGGAAAGGTGTTTTCTAATGATAACAAAATGTCAAATCAATAATTGAGCATAATAATAATACGCTTAAGTTACTAGGAATAAAAATGAATCATGATTCTCCGATGTAAAACCTTCAACTCTCAATTCCGTTTCAAATGACCAAAATTTGGCAGACATGTTTTACTTGACTGATTCCCTATCATTACTATTATTAACATTAAATCATGTTTCAAATCGGAATAAATTGGTGAAGCAAAGTTATTCGTTTCCATTCATTTGAAGAGTAAACAGCTATATCAGAACAACACCAGATTTTTCATATTTCGTTAGAAAGTAAACTCGACCCATATTCATTTCCATGACCAATTTGCAAGATGACTGGCTTGTAAGAGTACGAGCATATTTCATCATATTTCAAGCTGAGCGGATAAATGCAGAATGCTGAAAGGAAATTTATAATTGAATCCCATGCTCACGCAACTTTTTATGCTAGATATGAATCTTCATTTGATAATACGAATATGGCTCATACTATTACGATTAATGAATGTTGAATTATGTCAGTGAATCAATGATTATTTTCATTCACTTGTATATTCAGCTCGATAAAATATCGCCTGTTATGATTATTCATTCCAAACATTTGTGGTTTGTTTTCCATAATAATCACGAAAATACCATTTGACTTCCACTTTGATCCACTAGGGAAGAAGCCTTATAATATTGCTGCCACCGATAGCCATATGCCTGAAATTGTCTTTCATCAGCACACAATTAGGAGCATTCTTCTTGATTTCAATACCAAAATGTTTATCGGGTCAGGTGGAATTCTACTTGTCGTTCGCAAGGAATCTGCGCCTGAATTAAAACCAATTCTCTGCATGTTGTTTACCCTTTCATACAAACTTGGTGTTTTTACTGCCCGCTGAAGGACAGCTAGATCCAACCAATTCCAAAAAAAGGAAAGAAGATCCTTCCTCATAGTTACAGACCCATTGCACTATTATCTGTGATATCTGAAGTGATTGATAAAGCAATCAACATCCAGCTCATTAAATACCTAGAGAGCTCCAAAATCGTGACTGACCGGCGAAATGACTTTCGCCAGCAAAGATCAACAGTAGACCTGCTTGCCTACGTAACACATAAATGGCAGAAATCTATTGAAAATCATGGAGAATCTCTAGCTATAGCATTGGATATATCCAAGACATTTGACCGAGTCAGGCATGAAAGTCTTCTTGGGAAACTTCCGTCATATGGTTTTCCGCCTCAAATTTGTCGCTTTCTATCGAGTTTTCTCAAATAGATTCCTCCATGTGATGGTTGGCGGAGTATCCTCGGATACAATGTCTATCAACGCTGATATTTCACAGGGACCTGTTTTGGCACCAACTTTGCTTCTGCAACATATCAATAATCTGCTGGATGTGACCACCTGTTCCATCCACAGCTTTGCAGATGATGGTATACTTCATATCTCTTTCTCATCCAGAGCCCTTATACCATCCAATAATGCCAGAGGTGCCAGAAAGTGACAGGTTGACGTGATCAATGGAGATCTGACAATAATTTCGAAAAGGTGATCGATAATATAGTAGAGTTTGATGCAACCAAAACTCGAGCTTGCGTCTTCTGTAGGAAGGCGGATCCCACAATCCCTAATATGATGATGTCAGGTACAACTATTCCTATAAAGTCTCACATATTCATGTTCCGGACCATCCACCCTCTATTGGTATGATCATGTGAGGTTCATTGCGAAAACCGCTTCACACAAAGTTGGTTGTCTATTCCTTGCCAAGAGCTACTTTACTGTCCCAGCCTTTCCTCATAATCTACAAAGCACAGATTCGACATGTAATGGAGTACTGTTCACATTTTTGGAGTTCATCTCCCAAACATACCCTGACGCTCTTTATAGTATATTTCCATGGTAGGTGTTAATCAGAAATCTCGTCTGCTATTTCACCGCGAGAGATTCCAGATAGGCGGACTAGACGAGCTCAAGCTTATCACCCCTTCATTGTCAAGCTCGAGACCTGCCGAACTTCTTCCCATCAGACTTCATTTATCCATCGATCAGCGAAGTTGTGGATCTCTTTGCCTAGTGAGGTCTTTCCATATGCCTGTAACCTCCAAGCCCTCAAGAAAAATCCAAATGTCCATCTCCTCTCATCTACTACTACTACTCATCAAATGTAAGAGAAGTGTTTGAAAAGTACAAATTGAACGTTCGTATTCTCTCTAGGAATCAGTAGATAGCTGCAATGGCATATACGTGACAAGTCATTCTCGCGCTCCAGCAGTCAATAGACATAATCAACATCACTCTAGGTTGGAGAGTGACAGCACGTCGATCAATCATAGACAGCTGTCATAAGCTCATCAGTAGAACGAGTAGGACGATGAAGTCAATATTCGACTATCTAAACGAGAGGTATGAGAAAACTCGATTTGAAAATGGTAAAGCACCGAGTGGTTCAATCGCCATCTACCAGGAGGTAGATGTCGCACTGAATGAATCATTCACAATGCAACGCGTTGATTATAGGTTCTCGTTTGTTTGTTCAGTGGAACGAGTAGGATGATGAAGCCATCATTCGCCATCTTCCAGTGGGACATCTACTTTCTGGTAAAAGACATTCGAACTACTGGGTACTTTAACATTTCCAAATTGGCTTTTCTGTAACTCAGACGTAGATGATCGAATAGTCACTTCATCGCCCTACTCTTTCCAGTGATGAGCCAATGAGAAAGGCGAAACAGCTGTCTGGAACTGATGGACTTGTTGTCACTGTTCGATCACTCTGATGAGACTGATGATAGTGAGAAGTTGGCCCGATACAAATAAACAATCAGATTCTTCTACCATATCTTCCAATATTAGCACAGTAGCAAGATTATTATGTTGAAAATGGCAAGTACAAAATTGCAAGAAAGGACCTGGCTTGTGAGAAATCCATACATTGAAAGAAGTGTTCTTCTACTTGAAAAGAAACAGGTTTCCCAAAAGCCAAGTATTGTTACTATGGAGGGAAACATGAATTTGCAATATGCAGAATGATATTGTAAAGTGTTTCACTTCCTCTATAATATTTCTAAATTTGAATATTTTGAGACCATCAGAAAGAGTGCTGTTTGAAAAATATCTGAGTCATCTTCTGACGTTGCAAGTATTACTAATATTGTGAATATGTGATTGATGACAGCTTCTTTCAGTTAATCGAAACAACACAAAATGCATATCCAAATGTTCACTGATAAACATAGCTGATGTCTGGGTTTCATAATATCATGATTGTCGTCGGCTCACACATGCGTATTGTGTGAATTAAGAACTCCCTCCAGGCCTCAGTAGTAAAACAACAGCAGTGGCAACAAGATCGGGGTCATCGACATTATTATCCTGAAAACAGGATCAAAAAACTGAATGTACTTGATGACCCGGTCGATTTAAGACCATCCTCTTGGAGCATTCTTCCAACAAGAGGAACACTGATTCTTACATTGGCTGTTTTTATCCGCAAAACTGGTCTCCGAATTATCGTCTACCCGTTCTGAAATTGCTTTTTCTGCCTTCTGTAACGCAAAATGACGAGACTTCCCCAAATGAACCGATATCACGCAATATTTGGGATTGAGATGAGCATGAACATAAATATATAGGGGTCTTCTTGCATTCCCATTAACACAACCGTACATGAAATTCATGCCGGTTAATTAAATTTATGAGTAAACATCAGGCCTAGTGAGTATTCATAAAATTGTGCCCTTCCCACTGAATTTCAACTGTGAACCATCAAATATTGTGTGACTGTATTTCATCAGCATTAATAGCGATTTTAACCGAATTTAGTCTTGAAGGGTTGTTGATAAAAGTTGATATCATAATTGATGATAAAATTATACTGCCTGTTCTATTCTTCTGAGTAATATATTGACAAATATGGAATTACTACACATTATTCTTGAAAGATGAGGAAAAATGTTACAATTATGAACACACATATATCAATAAAATACGGACGCTTCCATATAGGGGTTAATTTATTGGTATATCATGGTGTCACAATTTCGTTTACTTCATTTGTTATCGGTATAGTTAATCCTAACTCTGTTTTTCTTCAGCAATAACATTGGGTGCTCGAACAGATAATGGAAGTTTCAGGTCCTGCAAAAATAACAGAGATCAGAATTTCGACATCCATTATAATTTATATTAGGTCGGTTTGTTGGGTGGATTTACATTTTTGTATCCTCAGGAAATGGCGATGTGGTGGATAGTGGAGACTATGTTGAGGCATTCGTATTTGTTAATTAAATCAGGTGATATGATACAGTTTGTTTGATGAGCTTATTCGAGTGGTTGTTCGTACAATAACACATTGTCTATATATTAATGGATGAGCTGTTTTCATACTGATAGTGGTCACCTTTCACAGCGAGATAGGGTTTCATTGGAATAAGGATGGTATTATTTCATAGGTTTAGAATAGAGATGCCAGTATGAATACGACTCTGGATAAACAATTTTTAGAACTGACTACAATAACTATCGGATCATTAGTGTGATGCGATTCCACTTCTAGTATGTCATAATATTTGTTTAATGTCCCCAAATAACATTCCAACTTTGGAAAGTTGGAGAATTTAACTCAAATTTACACAAACATTCATTTTAGGAAATAATGCTAACAAATTGCTCCACAACACTGTGGCATTCTCATAGCTAACAACAATCCGGTAGCATTATTTCCTAAATTAAATGTTTGTATGAATTTCAGTTTAATTCTGCAACTTCCGAAAGTTAAGATGATTTTATACTACTTAAACGCCAAACCCGTAGATAGGTTCCCCAAATATCAATTTATTCGAGTGGTGCTTGAATTTGTTCAAGAATAAAATCTGGATCTTCAATTATCAGGATGCTATTACGGGCACGTTTAAGTCTAACAAAGGTGACATTCTTTAGATTACCCAATAATTGGAGTATGATATCAATAATTACACGGCTATCTGATCATAGGATTTTTTGGTCAAGAAATAATTTTGAACATTGAATATAGTTCCGTCTTCGTTATGAACGACTTCATTAATTTTTTCTCTTAATTGGTTTTCGTATAATAAAACTCCAAGTTCCGTTATTACCTGCAATAATTCTGTTAGATAATGAAATCTGCTTGTTTAAGTTGACAGCTTTATTATTCTGATTTATTATCTTTTAGATTGACAATGGCTTCGTTATATCGCTTTCCATCTTCACTGTTAAATTTTTGAAGATACTTATAATAATGGAACCTAATTCAATTATTTTGTTAGAGCTTAAAGAAGTGATTCCGTTACGTATATTCCTAATAAAAAAAATAATAATCGCTGTTGGGGAGTTCTCAATGTGAAGAGTTCGAAAGACCGTAGGGTTGGGTTGGGTAAATAAGAAAATTCCTTTTCTATAACGTACGTTTTTTGATTTGATACAATAAAACTTTCAGAAAGAAATTATAACTCAATTATAGATAAAAACAAGAAATTTCATTCTGTTATATCACTCCATTTGTAAGAACATTGATTGCAATTTCGAACTTTACAGTTCATTGTCAAAAAATACAATTAATATTTAACTGTAAAGTTCGAAATTACAATCAACGTTCTTCCAAATAAAGTGATATTTAACAAAGTCAAATTTCTTTATTTTATCTGTAAAAATGGAATATCATATAATAACAGACAGCTCCAATCAAACTCTCACAACTTAATATTGAGAAATTGACAACTTGTCAGAATCATTAGGGAACTGTAGTTATATTGTTTTTGTTACCTAGTGAGACAAAACCTTTATGATTAATAAAATTAGGTTGAACAAATGGTATGAGTAACGGAGTTCAGAACAACCGCTTTAATAATGGTTGTAGATTACCGTTTTTCAAATCTGATCCTTTAGGAATATCGCGTTTTTCAAATCTTAGCTATGAATTCAGTTACATACGTCTTTATAATTTTCATTGAGCATAACACTCTCAGTGAGACATTCACTTTTCCGATAAATGGTATTGCGGCAGCTTGGTTCACCAAACATTTTCTAACAGGGTAATTATACCGCCACTGGAATTGGTTGTGCGTACTCCATCGACTCGCTCGTTCCTCTAATAATCTCATGTGAAAGTGAAACAGCTGCCCGGAACTGGAAGATACGCTGTTTTTTATACTTCTTCTTCTGTCTTCGAAGAACATTGTGTGAACCAGCGGTGGAATATTCGGCGAGGAGAAAGGCATCCGAATGTTTCTTAAAGGTTTGGAGATTGGAGTTTACCTCACTAGGTAAAGAGTTCCACAACATCGCGGTTCGATAGAAAAACGAAGTCTGGTAGGAAGGAGTTTGGCAGGTCTCGAGCTTGACAATGAAGGGGTGACTAGCTTGAGCTTGTCTAGTCGGTCTATCTGGTCTCTATCGTGGTTGAACAGCGACGACGAGATTTCTCAACACCGACCATGAACATATTTATAGAAAAGGGAGAGATCGCACACCATTCTATAGTGTTCTAGAGAGGTCATTGGATTTGTAAGTATGACATCCTCAATCAGACGAATAGCTCCCTCCTGGATGGAATCCAAGATCTTCGGCGTAAGTTTGGGAGCTGAACTTCAAACATATGAACAGTACTCCAGGACAAGTCGAATCAATCCTTTTGTAGATTATGAGGAGCTGCTGTGACGTAAAGTAGATCTCGACACGCAACAGAAAACCAAGTTTTTTTGAAGTGGGTTCCGCAATGGACTTCACATGATCATCCCATGAGAGGTTGCTATTGGTAGTGATCCCAAACTTGAATATGGAAGACTTCGAAGAAATAGTTGTATCTGATATTATCATATTAGGGATTGTGGGATCCAACTTCCTGGAGAAGATGTAAGCTTGAGGTTTGGTTGCATCAAACTCTACTAGATCATGAGATCCTCATTTCAAAATCATTGCCAGATCACCATTAATTGCGTCAACTTGTCTATGTCTCGCTTCTCTGGCTTCATTTGATGGTATAGAGGCTCTTAATGAGATAGCACTATGGAGTGTACCATCATCTGTTAGCTGTGGACGAGATAGGTGGTCCCGTCGATTCAATTTGGCGATCTGAAAACTAAAAATCTAAGGTGGAAGAATAAATGCAAAATTTATCGAGAGCATCTGTTATATTCTGTGGAGGATATCATCTGTCAATGATTTTTCCGTTGACTTCCCGATAATCTACTACAATGTCCCATTTCTCTTCACACGACGCATCTGCCAATTTGTGTTGTATTCAAAAAGGAAATAACCAAGGTGATCTCGGTCTGATACTGTTTTGTTTGAGCATATCTCGAATTCGTGAATTAACTTCCGAGTTATGTTTGAAATGATATCAGTGATTCAATTATTTTCGTCGTGTATTTTCATTTGATGTTTTATTTGATTAATTAATCTTGTTGTTCTTGTCGCGCTGGACCTCACATGATCGTCTCTTGAGAGGGTGCGGTTGGTGGTGATTCCAGCATGAATATGGAGGAACAAATAGGGCTAGTTGTGCCTAACATCATTATATTTGAGAACCTCCTTCTTGGAAAATATAAGCTTGAGTTGTGGTTGCTTCGAACTCTACCAGATTATCAGATCCACATTTCGAAATCTCCATTAATTGCGTCGACTTGTCTGTGTCGCTGCTCTGTCTTTATTGGATTATATAGGGGTTCTAGATGAAAAAGACTCATGGAGTGTACCTACGAAGCTATGGACGGAACAAAAGCAGGAACGAACTTGGTACCGAAATAGATTCCTCTAGAACACCAGCGTTTGTAGCCACTTTATGAGACGAGAATCCATCAACCATGACATGTAGTGATCCATCTGAGAGAAAACTCGATGGTTAACAACAAAGTTGAGGCGGCCAATCATATGACGGAAGTTGCCCAAAAAGTACTTGGTGCCAGACTCGGTCAAACGCTCTAAAGAAAACCATGCTACAGTTAGAGATTCTCCATATTTTCCAATAAATTTCTGCCATATAATCTGCTACATAGAATTTTGTGTCCATCAACATTTTTCGAACTCTATCTTGAAATTTCTATGGTAATTAAATATTTGAACTTAAAGAAAATCAGTTTTCATTTCTAATCACTGAAACTATTAATAAGAATGTATTAACGACTTCTCTCTTTCATTCAATTTTAATTTGCTAACAATTATGACATTTTGATAATTATTTGGATTTTGCAGCTCATGAAAATGCTCCACAATGCTATGAATACTTTCTGAAAAGAAGTTCATTCACATTACTATCGCAATCTATTCTAGTTTCTATATTAACGTAAATTTTGAAACTTGAGGCATGCTCTTCTTTAATTGGCTTCTGCACGTAGTTCTCCCAATGTAGGTAGCAACTTTCTTCACTTCGCTAAAATCATCAGTTTCAGATGAACAAGGAATATTTTCTAACAAGGAAAAAAGTATTTGAACTATGAAGTAGTAAATTAATATCTAACTCTAGCTGGTCTTCACGTTTCAAAAAGAAAGAGGAATCTGGTTATACTTTAGGAATACCTTCAATTATCTCATTCAACTTAAACGTAGGAATTGCGAATAATTATTCATGGAAGAATGTTTGTAACAATACTATAACGATTGTGCCAATTTTATAACTCTATTGAGTATAAAATAAAATAAAATTCATCTTAAAATAATGGTTACAATTCTTGATGAGTATTGACAGTACAAACAATATATCAAGACTAATTCACTATTAGTTGAATGCAACTATGATTTGAAACTAATTCCGTCAAACAAACGACTCGATAAAACTGAATTTGACTGTAAATCACAGTTATCATTCAGTCGGCTTTTCACAAAGTGAATTCTAGTTTTGACAAGTTATAACTATTTTCCCCAGAAACTCGTTGTTATTTCTAGATCTATCTGGTTAAAACGGGTTTACACGGAATTCGGGCTAGAATGAAACAGAATTATACACTTTTATTTGAGGATTTCAAAATTACGAGGACTGGATATCACATTCTTCTGTTGATCCATTTCAAATGTCATTGAGTGCTTCTATGAGAATCGTAAATTATGAATAAATAGTTGAATTCCTTCGAATTCGAATCCCAGTTTTCAACGACTTAAATAATGAATATTATGTTACAAAAACCGAGCGGATAAATAGGTCAGAATCCTATTTGAACAGCATTGGGAGCAAGACGATATAAGAAAAAGAATATCGCTTTCATGGCTTTTATTGCAAAGTTGGGATAATAAAGGATAGAACTCCCTACAATTTCATCATGTTCCTTGTGGTTGAACGGTGCAGATTGATTTAATATATTCGGTGTGAATTCGTTTATGTCACAAGATCGAGCATTAATATTCAATAAGGTAGGGGTGAATCTTTTCTTCGAGATATGATAGTGAGATATGTTTCGAAGAATTTCGCGTGTCTTTCCTAAATTACGGGCAAAGTTCACTAAAGTCTCTGAAAGGATTTTTGCAATTTTGCTCAAACGCTTCGCAACTTTATATTAGAATTCCATTAACCTCAATATGAATGGATTTTCCAAAAAATCGATAGTGATAATTTATCATATTGAAAGGATAAAACACTAATAAATCGTTTTTATATCACTTATTGTAGATAGATTAACTAAATATTTAAATAATAAAATTACATAATTCAGATGAATACATAGATTTGTATTTCCATTAGGTTCATGACATCTTGATTTATTGTATAGAATTGTATATATGAATGGAATTTATATACATTACAGAATATATATATATATATATATATATATATATATATATATATATATATATATATATATATATATATGTATATATATATATGTAGAACTGGATTCTCGGGTATTGATCCGCGTTGTGTGGTTTCGGTCACAACGTTTCGCCTAGATTTTCCAGACTCTACGGTCGAATCACCTGAAGATGGCAAATGCGACTTTGCCGAAACGTTGTGAAATTGGTCCTTTTGAGGACCGAAACCACACAACGCGGATCAATACCCGAGAATCCAGTTCTACACATTACGTCCGCGAGAACCTAAGAAGAAACATATATATATATATATATATATATATATATATATATATATATATATATATATATATATACAAATGAGGATGAAGTTAGAATATAGTTAATCACAATTTCAAATATTTGAATCCGATACTTGAAATTGTGAATAAATGAAAAGCTATTACTTTGTTTTTTACAACTTTTAATAACAACTTGAACCTTACTATAGTTTTAAATACGGAAGTATATATATAAAAACAAAGTAATTGTTTTTACATTTATCCATAATGATGAATTACCGTTGAGTAATGGCTTCTACCAACGGTTTACTGGAAATTGAGAAAAATATAATGCAAGGTTATGACAAATTGATGCAGGTCCTGAAATAACTTCATTCATGAAGCGCTGGAATGTTTGTCCAGCATTCCTAATTCCGAAAGTAAAGAGATCGGAAGGTGAAGTAATTGCAGTTTTGAAAACACCTTCCGGTGCTACTGGAACCTGGTGGCACGAATTATGTCTAATTTGAAAAAAAAATTTTTAATCATTCAAATTCATGTTAAAATTTGTAATGTGAGGAAGAGGGTATTGGTCTGGAATACAAACTTCATTTTATCGGCGGTAGCCGCAACAAGGATTCCGATCGTTCGAAACTCGTTTTGGAAACATGTGTGATGAGACTGGAGAAAAAGTGGATTGACATATATTCGAATTCCTCTTTTGCGAGTTTGAAAATGAAGAACCGTTGGCGGCGGATAAATTATAATGTGATTTGGTGTTGACTGATTTTACTAATGTATGTGGAATGTGGAATGTAAAAAACGTCAGTTCCAGTGTCAAATTTGATTTTGTGATATATATCCGTGATGGATGAACGCATTGCTGTGACAGCCCTAATATCATTCGTTAAAATACTAGGCGTTATTAGTTTGAAGATTGATTGTTGTAAATAATAGATACTATTGCATATTTAGGAAACATTAAAGGGTACATTAACATGTTCAGTGATAAAAATTAAAAATTTAAATTCATTGTTTTCAATTTTTATCATTGAACAAGTATTTTTTAATTATTGCAAATTATAACGTTGATACTCAAGTTGTAGGAAGCTTATAATGTTTTCCATTAAGAAAAATAGATTTCATTCAGAATAATCATGTATATATTCAGCGAAGATATCTTTTTATCTCCATTGTGTTTAATTTATAATTCCAATTCAGTATGTATCTGTTATCAAAGCCGAAACAGTGAAACATGAATTCAACTAACTTTTGATGCTTTCAAATCCAATTAATATTTACTCGTATCACATAGGTAAGTTACAATGACCGTGTATCTGTTTTCATCCTGTTATGCTCTTATAGCTTTGGAAAAGTTTTATGAATAAAACGGAACGTTAGCGTATGTGATCTACATTATCCTCAAAGCCTCCCTCTCAAGGAATCTTTAGTCAACTCAATCTTCAAAAATGGAGACCAAACAGACATGGCTAACTATAGACCAATACCTTACAAATGGGAAACAAATATGACATAACGTATTGGAATTTTGTCGGTTCATCTGTTATATTTTTAAATGCGAATTGCGTATCTACTTGAACAAACCAAGCCCAAAAACGACAATAACTTCAAAGAAACAGCAGAATGTTGAACTAAATACCCTCGTGATTCCTAATATCGGATTCATGGGTATTGATAAAAACTTCTCACAAATGTAAACTAACAAAAATGAATGTAGCAATGAAATTGGGAGTTTTTTTGTGAAATCGAGTCCTCACTTTGGGTGTTTTGCTTTGAAATTAGATGCTCCTCGGTGACTTCGATCCTCGCTTAAGTTTGTGTTTTATCATGTCCTCGCTGGAGTAGCAGTCGGAATTTCGTTTGAGTTGCAGTCCGGTTATCAATTTTGAATTTTGTATTGATAAATTGAATTCCAATATTATAAGTTTTATTCATTTCAAATTACAGATTTCAAATGAATTAAAATAGAAAAGTAAATGGTTAGAAAATATATATCACATTACGAAGTAATAGATAAAATAAAATCATAGATATGACACCATATATGAAGATACAGCAAAAAGATGAGGACACGACACTTTCATCCCTACTATATTCCCTGGTAGTAGATAATATCCTTGATACATTAACATTCGAAGGAATCCGCTGTCAAGGATATGCAGATGATATAGACCTAATTGCTGCAAGAAAATTTGGAAAATTCGAGAACACACCATTCGCCATCATTCAGAAAGGTCTTAAGATCACAGAGATGATGTTATTCAGCCGGACTAGGAATCCACCCGAGTGAAACTGAATTAATGGCATTTACCAAGAAAAGGAAGACTGACCACGTGAGGCCAATTGAGATGAATGGATTTACTATGTTGAAAGACGAAGTTGAATATTTAGGCATAACACCACATGAACCTCCTACCTAATGACCAAATGAAGAGTGTATATTAAATGAGATTCAAAAGCTCATGTATATACCTGGGGAGCTGAGATATTGTCTTATGGCTGACATGAAGGAAGAACTGGGATTAACTACCCTCCATACATCAATATATAGGATTGAAGAAAAGTCTGTATAAACAAAGAAGAATATTTGGGAGGTATGAAACTTCGATAGAAGATTAAACACTCTCTGAGGATGATGAAACATTCATTATTCATGACACCAAGGGACAACATAAGCAAGTTGTTCCTGTTTACACAGAAATTGCAACCCACATTGGAAAGAGGAATGAAGGTGAATGAGAAGACACTCTGTAAGGATAGGAGCAGTATGTTAGTAATCGATGGATCCAGAACAGCAGAAGGTACAGGGGAGTCTTTGGGAACAGAAACAAACACTTGGAACCTGTGGCTAAATAGTATCCATTATCCTCCAATCGGAAGTCCTTGGTGTTGAGAAATGTGTACAACTGAATCTGGAGAAAAACCTCAGAAAGAAGGAGAGCCATCTTATCTGAAAGTTAAGCAGCCAAAACGTGCTGAGCTCAAACTTCTATAATAATAGAATTCGTACCAATGATTGAAAAAAATACTCAAATCATACGAAACATGGGAAAAACATCGTAGTATTGTTATTAATATTAGTTTGACGTTTATAGGAAATGTATTATTCACTTGGAGTGGATAAACTTGTGTCGCCACACCCTGAATCAAAGAGAGTGCGTATATAGTTACTTCCTTTCACTCACAACTTCTGGGAAATACGGCACAAAAACAAGTTAACTTATAATTACTTGTCTTTATTTTCATCAGACCGTATTCAATTAGGCTATTATGTTCCTATATTTTTTTATAATTACATTATATTTATGAATCTACATTGCATAACCAGTTTCCATAATTATCACAGTTTTGTTTAATTTTCAAGTTGCTTCAGATCGATAAACTTGGAAAATCTTTCCTGACTTTTTAATATGTATTGTAAATATTTTTACATGGTTCCTTAGTATATCTAATTATCCACAATCTATCTTCAAACAAACAACTATTACGATGTTACCCTTTTTTTTATCAGTTAAGTTCTTGTTCGCTCTTTCGAGCTATGTTACGTACTTGATTTTATAGAAAACATAATATCGAAGCTCGTTGGTTGATTGAAATACTATAATTTATAGTAACGGCTCATTTTGGCGACTGTGGCAAACTTCAAACTTGCGTCCTCGATCTGTTAAATTGTGAACATAACCTACATCAACACCTTTCAGTAAATATCTTCGGAACTTTCCCACTACCAAGTCTGTGCTCACGAATGAATCTTGAATATAATAATAGCGTCAGTATCAGCAAAACATCAAAATCAGGTTGATGTGTTCGTCGATTCATTGCGGAGTAAGAATACACATGCGACCACTTGCGTAAAAAACATTCTTCAAAGGTAAACATTTCAATCTTTAGATGGACCGTGTTTCATTGTTATTATTATTTTTATTCTTGACTGATTTTGATCTTATTGACTTGAAATGTATCCTTATGAGCAAGAACAAGTACGGTTCGAGCGTTTAATTCAAAAAATATTTCGAATCCAAGAATGATGAATAACAAGAAGTCATTGATGATTCAGATGATGGAGAACGAGAAGGTTTCAATAGAAGTTGATATCCATGAGTCAGAGACTGAGCAAGTAATCTCTGAAGATGGAAATGAAGTACAGGATCACGTGTTCGTGCTACCAGATTTAATCTCCCAAAAACAATTCGATCCAGGTTTGATGACATCTGCTTCAATACAGTAGTGCGACAATACCCTGAACAATTCCGAAAATTAACGAATTACTTGGTAGTGATAATGATAATCCCAACAATATAAAATACTTTAAAAATGAAACGAGTAAGAAGTCTTAATATATTCTTCCGATTTTACTTAGGTCTCAAAATGTCTTATTGCCAATTGAAACACCAAGAAAAACGGATAGTGATTTCATTCAATTCGCTAAGTTATATTACTTATACACAGTAAAAAAATCCCAAATTGTCTGCTCTATAGTAGACACCAAAGTCGCATACATTCTAATTAACCTTCACTTGTTGATTGTTTACAATACACATGTCACTAACACACATGGAGATTTATCACTCTTACAGACTTCTATCTCGCGTGGTCAGATCCTAATTGCTCTATATTAGTCTATTTCCTGATTGCAACTAAACTCGTAACCGTCGTTGTTCACTTTATACACGATCCCATGGTTTCCAGTATAATCACGTAATTTTTAGTACTTTCGAGGATGATGGTTGTTGAAGATTCTGATATTCTGAAGCCACCAGCGTTCTGTGATAAATGTATTCCGTCACATTGTCTCCTACTGAACAGGCGACTACTCATTTCCATGGTATCTGGCAAAGCGAACAAGATGGATAACGTTCATCCTATCTCTTGAATTCTACTGAATTCTATGAACCAGATCGTTGAGTTGCTTAATTATATGGTGAAGATCTTCAAAAGCAGCATGCAATTTTGGAGAAATTCTTCCTCTGGGGATTATATAACCAAACTGTGTCGCCTTCTTGAAATCCTTGAGAATTAGCCCGTATATCATAACAAGTTTTCATTTTGTCTCCAGCTAATTTGCTCCTTTCTCGAATAATCTCATGAATGTTTAATAGATTCTCCTTCAGTTCGTCTACAGTTGATCGGTAGCGGAGCTAAACAATAAATCACAATGAGCGACGGCGTTTGGGATGGTTTGGCAGCCTTATTTACTGGTATAATATTACAATAATAATAGCCTTCAAAAATAACAAAATACTTGTACATTCCTTTCTTTCTTCTCCATCATGAAATAGCTGCTTTACTAATATTTTAGTGATTGAAAACTTTCGGCTGATTCATAATATAACTTAGCACAAAGTAACGTAAATGAAAAGTAATTGAAAATCTTCAACGTATAAAAGAGTTCACACTGTGGATATCCTAAAGCACTATAAATGAGAAATAATCACCCTTATCCACTAAAAATACTGTTGATGTACTGAGGACCTTTTGGTTTTGCTATTCGTTCTTTCGCTTATACATTTATATCCCCTCTGAATCACCTACTTATGTGTTTCAACTGTATTTCAAAAGTAATAAGCTGGTGGGAACTGTATTCAAAATATCTTCGGCTAACGCTGATTTTTCACCAATAATATAAAATAAAATATTCATGGTCCCCAAGTGACTACGTCACTGAAGTATAAGCGATGTTCAATGTTTTGATGTATTCTTTTTTCTGTAACAGTTTATATATGAAGCTCTTATCAAAACCGTTCAAAGCTATTGTTTTAATTGCCGGTACTTACTTCTGTTTTTAAATCCCTATCCATTAGGGAGTATGCTCAATATCTAGCTATCGTAGAATGAAAGTCTGCTCCTTCATGTGAAATATGAATATGAATGGTTGGCATAATGTTGTCCGTGAGATATAAATATATTAGAGGGATTTCTATTACAATTGTATTATCAAGTTATCTGTTGGAATAGAATATGTCATGTCATATGTGGGGTTTACAAGTTGAGAAGATATACATTGGTCAGGCAGGAAAGATCTTTGAAAAACGAATCAAACAACCTTGATGATTGGTGATAAAACTGGTTCACTCTTTGCAGAGTATTTAATTATGGGAACTAATAAATTTAATGATCATTTTCTGGTTTTGCACATTCAGAATAAAAGCAGTAAATTAAATTTGCTGGAATCCATAAAAATTAATAAGTATAAGACTGATATGCTTGTTAAATTTGTTTGATTGAATTTTGCGTTTGCTTAACCAGCTTATAGTTCAATGATTTGATGGGATGAACCGCAATTTGATTGGAGCTTGTACTCTGTTGAAGATTTTTTTAATGTTAAGTGTTTCAACATGTGATAGTACTTATTTAGTAATTTATTATCTTAATCTTCTAATGTATATGCATTTATCTTGACCTGTCCACAAAATGTATATTTTAACGGATAAATAAAATTTCTTATTCTTATTCTTATTCTTAAATTCCACCAACCATCAATCCTAAGATAATAATTCATGTCATAATATATTACATTAGCTCTCCTGTAGTAAGTTATTATTTTGTAATATCTTTTTGAAGAAACTAGTCGCATTTAATTCGTTCGTACATATATTATGTACACTATCGATGAGAAATAATCACCTTTATCCATTACAAATAATATTAAAGTACTGAGGACCTTCCGGCTACCAAGTAGCCATCATCAGAGTAAATTCTGATGATGGTTATTTGGTAACCGAGGGGTCCACAGTAATTGAATAGTATTTTTAGTGGATAAGGGTGATTATTTCTTATGAATAGTGTTATAATATATCCACATTGTGAACACTTTTTCAATATATTATGTAGTTTGCGAATAATTTTTATCTTATTCATAATGCTTTCCAAATTAATGCTGAAATTCCATCCAAATTCTTGTGCGAAAAGTCGCAATTAAAATAACGTCCTAGGACACCAGCAACGTTCCGAATTATCCCTGTGTAGTTCACATTTGACCTATATGTTGTTGGAAGAACATCGTCATCACCAACTATGTTGGTATCTGGGAAATTATCAATTTCCTGCATGAGAGAAATTCCGGACTTATTAGATTAGTGAAAAGCATGTACTAAATACTATTACCATAAATAATGTAAACTGTGAAAGTTCGAAATATTCTTGGGATACTATCAAAATACTCATGTTAACGAATACCAACATTCATCTTATAAGGTGTTGATTCATTACTAATACAGGATATACATACGAATATTATTTCGCACTCACCCATACAATTTAGATTACGAGTTTCAATTGTAAAGGAACAGATACTGGTTGAAACAATAAATCTAAATAAACAAATATCAATACAAACTTTCATTATCAAACTAATATTGGGAAAAACATATAAATAATTAGCATCATAAGTGGGACAACAATAATTCCACTTTCAGAATGATATTTTGGACTAATAGTCCAGTCATTTAGGGAATTTTTCTGTTCGAATTTCCGCGAGGTCTAATTTTGGTCTATTCTTATGTATTTTGACATGCTGAACACGATGGTGTAGATTAAATTTGGATTAACCCTGTGCTCGAAAAACTATGTCCATTTTTTGGACCCGAAAATGACCATTTTCCGATTTTTTTGCGTTTTGAGACAAAATCATGGGTTTTATGAAAAAATGTTTCAACCAAAAGTTGTTGGAAAAATTAATACGCAATTTTTAGTTTCGGTCTTAAGTCAATTCAAAGTTGTGGGCTCAACATAGAGCCCATTTAGTGTGTTTTTTAACACATTGAAAAACTGAGTATATGTCAAAGAGTTTTTGTTTTTCAATATTCTGTTTTGGTGGAAAGATAGTATTTTCATTCTTCTTTTATTTCATTTTTGATATTTTGTGTTATCTCATTTCTTGGCGTCACAAACGGCCATTTTGAAAAATCCGTATTGTGCGGATTTCAGACGAAATACTGATGTTATCAATTTAAAACTGAAATTATTCGAAATTCTTCATCATTCTGCATATAGTATCCAAAATTCAAGCATTTTGCTTCAAAGACTGGAACGCCATTTTGAAAATTTTGGACTAACGAAAAATCCAAATTTTTTGAGGTTAGACATTTTTCATAAATATATATGTTTGAGCCTATAGAGGGCCCAATTGGGCCTATCGACAAAAATCTTGGAGTAAATTATAAAGATATACATCTGCTATTTAAGTTTGGAACAGCGTACGGAGATTCGTTCATAATTTCAAGTTATAACGAATTTCATCATAAAAAACTAGCACGGAATTTCATTTATCTGCAATAAGCGAAGGTCGGTACAATAGATTTAGCGCGCAAAATTATGGTTTTTTAAATATTTTAAAATGCACCTGAAGGCATAATCGTTTTTATGAATGTGTGAGTGTATGTAGACATGTGAACGTGTATATGTGGCCGTGACATGATGTTTTTATAGGGTGTTACATAACAAATTTCAACATTTAAACAAAAAAATAAGATTAAAAAATAATGTTGTTTTTTTTTCACATTCATATTTTTTTTTTGTTTTTTACATTTCGAACTTATTAAAAAATTATCTATATGTCTGATTATTTACAAATACCCTAAGTTTCCGTTATCACTGTCAGCATATATTGCTAATGATGTAATATGATCATTAGTGATATACGGATCGTCGTGATACACTTCATCATATGAGTTTGATGAAATTTGATCGTCGCAATTGACATTGATCATCGATATCGTCATCATCCTCATCATCGTGTTCATTTTCATTCATTCACTTATCAAAATCATAATCATCTAATATACTGATTTCTGGCTCGGGGCAATTAGAACAGCCTTTACCTTCACAATGATTACATAATGAGCTACAAGGTAATCCTAATTTTTTGCACGAATATTCATCAGTGATAACGAAAACTTAGGTTACTTGTGAATAATCAGACATATAGATAATTTTTTAATGAATATGAAATGTAAGAAACAAATAAAAAATATGGATGTGAAAAAAAAAATTATTTATTAATCTTATTTTTTTTGTTTAAATATTTAAATTTTTTGTGTAACACCCTATAAAAACATAATGTCACGGTCACATATACACGTTCACACGTCTACATACACTCACACATTCATCAAAAACGATTATGGCTTCAGGTGCATTTTAAAATATTCAAAAAACTATACTTCAGAAGTTGGAGAATAAAACTCAAATTTTACACAAAACTTTTAACATTTAATTTAAAAATGCTGACAAATTGTTTCACCACACTGTGGCATTATCAAAGAGAGGAGTTATCAACTAAAGCTAAAATCTAAAAGTATGTCCTTAAATATCAGGGATCAGAATGTGGTGCAAATTGAGGGATGGCGGTGGATAATGGTGGGAGTGTGTTTACAAAATTGTTAACAAGCGGTGAATTATATGTGTCGATTTGATCATTTAATATTACATTATTATTGTTTTTTGCGTGTTTCAAAATTTCTATGGATTCTAATATATTAAGTTTATGTCCTTTTTCCTGAATATGTAGAATATCAAGATTAAGGGTGAAATTGTGGTTATGTTCTAACAGGTGATTTGCGTAATTAGATTTCGAAATCTAAAAAGGATAACTTGAAGAAATCTGGAGTTTACAGACTGAGATGTGATGACTGTAGTGCTTTGTACATAGGACAAACTGGACGCAGTTTCAGCGTAAGGTTCAATGAACATTTGAGAAGTTACAGGCTCAAAAAAGAAGACTCTAATTACGCAAATCACCTGTTAGAACATAACCACAATTTCACCCTTAATCCTGATATTCTACATATTCAGGAAAAAGGACATAAACTTAATATATTAGAATCCATAGAAATTTTGAAACACGCAAAAAACAATAATAATGTAATATTAAATGATCAAATCGACACATATAATTCACCGCTTGTTAACAATTTTGTAAACACACTCCCACCATTATCCACCGCCATCCCTCAATTTGCACCACATTCTGATCCCTGATATTTAAGGACATACTTTTAGATTTTAGCTTTAGTTGATAACTCCTCGCTTTGATAATGCCACAGTGTGGTGAAACAATTTGTCAGCATTTTTAAATTAAATGTTAAAAGTTTTGTGTAAAATTTGAGTTTTATTCTCCAACTTCTGAAGTATTATGAATTTACACTACGTAAACGCCGAAACCATAGATATACAAAAAACTATAATTTCGCGCGCGGAATCTATTGTACCGATGCTCGCTTATTGCCGCTGAATGAAATTCTGTGCTAGTTTTTTATGATGAAATTCGTTATAACTTGGAATTATGAACGAATCTTCGTACGCTGTTTCAAACTTAGATAGCATCAGATGTATATCTTCATAATTTACTCCGAAAAATTTGTCGATAGGCCCAAAATTGGGCCCTCTAGAGGTCCAAACACATTTATTAGGATAGTTCCATTTCTACTTAACTCAAATTGATCTGCTTGAACTTAAAATACTCGCTATCAAAACTTCTAAAGAGAAGAGAACCTAAAATTTGGGTTCCGTGAAAAATGTCTAATCTCAAAAAATTTGAATTTTTCGTTGGTTCAAAATTTTCAAAATGGCGCGCAAGTTATGTCTCCGTTACAAAATGCTTGAATTTTAGATATTATATGCAAAGTGATGATATCTTTCGAATAATTTTGGTTTTAGATTGATATCACTAGCATTCCGTCTGAAATTTTCAAAATACGGATTTTTCAAAATGACCGATTGTGCCGCTAAAAAATGAGATAGGTTGAAATACCAAAAACCAAATGAAAGAGGAATAAAAATACTATCTTTCCACCAAAACAGAATATGAAAAAACAGAAACTCTTCGACATATACTCAATTTTTTCAATGTGCCAAAAAACACACTAAATGGGCCCTGACCCTATTTTGGACACACAACTTCGAATCGACTTGGGACCAAAGCCAAAAATTGCGTATTGATTTTTTCAACTCATAGTTTTGTCTCAAAACGCAAAAAATCGTAAAATGACCATTTTCGGGTCCAAAAAATGGTCATAGTTTTTCGAGCACAGGGTTAATCCAAATTTAAACTACATCATCGTGTTCAGCGTTTCAAAATACATAAGAATAAACCAAAATTAGACAGCGCGAAAATTCGGACTAAAATCGCCGATTTTCCTCCTTAAATGCCTGGACTATAAAGAGAAATTATGTGATAAAAATAATTCTCGTCTCAACGGCTTATTCAGTTGAACCCCGTTTGTTGCTCTAGAAATCTGATCAGCTTCACAGGATATACGTACGATGTAAACACGAGGGCGAGGTGAAATTCCCTGAGAAGTTAAACAAGAAATGATTTATTTGGTCAAAACGTATCTTATTTTTCAACATAACCTCCTTGTGGCCCGATACACTTCGTCCAACATTTTTCAAATTTTTCGATCCCTTCCAAATAATACTATTTCCGAAATCATAGTGGGAGCAAAATCCCTTCATGACGAACTATTCCTGCAAGTTTAGAAATAGATAAAATCACAGGGAGTCAAATTTGGAGATTATGATGGAAGACAAACCAATTTCTAGCGCAATTCATGCAATTTTACCATTGCGAGTGCAGACCTGTGCCCCGTTGTCCTGGTGGAAGAATACTTTTATTATTTGCCAAATGTGGCCGCTTTCGTTCCAAATCGGCGTCGAACAGCTCTGCATAATATACACCGGTGAATGTTTTTCCCATTTCAAGGTAATCGATATGGACGATATGGTGTGCATCCCAAAAGCTGTCGCCATGACTTTGTTGGCCCATATGAACACTTTTTTTCGGCTTCAATTCGCCGGGACAAGTTCACTGTTTCGACTGTTTGTTAGTCTCTGGTGTGTTGTGATAGATCCATGTTTCATCCACGGTTACGAAACGGAGCAAAAAGTTCTCCATATCGTGCTTGAACATCGTCAGACACTCCTTTGAAGTTGTCACCCGGTCACGCTTGTTGTCAATAGAGAGCAAATGCCACCCATCTGGCAGCTGTCTCATATTTAAAAAAATTATGCAAAATGTTTCGTACCCATCCGTTTGAGATGAACATAACCTCGGCAATCTCGTGCACTTCAACTCACCGATCGTCCATTATTTTACCATAGATTCTATCAACGATTTATGGCGTTTTAACCCCAATTGGACGACCACAGCTTTCGGCGTCCTTGTGGCCATACTACCACAACGAAAATCAGTAAACTACTTGTGAATCGTTCCATTCGATGGTGAAGAATCCCCATAATGTTTAACATGCGATGATTTAGTTCACGTAATGGTTTTTGCCTCGCAAGAAACAATCTTCAATCAAGACGCGAAATTCACTTTTTCCCATGTTCACAAAAATCTTCAAGGCTGCTAGCCTTCAATGGGTCTCAAAACAGAACTGAATGACATATCAGCCTGACAATTTCAATGCGTTTCAGTTAGAGATGGTAAATCACAAACGTCACATGGAATTTTTGGTTGTGGCACCATGTGTTTCATTTTTCAGGGCTTTTCACCTTGTTCTCGTGGAAGAGGGAGAAAAATGTTCTTTCGTTGCTTCTTCAAATTGCGAGTGCCTCAATTATTTGAGAAATTCACTTTCCTCTAAGATCTTGATTCTCGCAGAATTCATATACACTGAAACGAGTAGTTTTATTGAGAGTAGGAGCTATATATACGGGAGAAATTACCGACTTAAATCTACATTTCGTATATTCATAAGTTTTCCTGTAATTGAATTTATCATAATTGATAACATGGAAGGTTATACTGTAGGTCCCTACTTCAATCATTAGTGCCAATAATGATAGGTGTAAACGCGAAGTCTGATACATTAGTTTTTACTTAGTATTCATATAAGTATTCATATAAAATTATGATCGAATTAGTGAAAAAGTGTTTGTCTTCTCAGTGAGCGGAGAACACAAAGCCTTTCTGCCACCAAATCAATAGTTCCTTCAGCAAATACTCACGATGTGAATATAAGACGAAGGTAAAACTTTGATCAAATATTCCCTTTTTGAACTGTAAGTGGCCCTCACATACCGTATCAATTTCAATATCACACAATCATCATTGCAGTCTGCAAACATCTTAACTTGAGCAAGAATGGTTTTATTCGGAGTAGTATATACATACCTACAATAAAAATACCGAGAAAAATATTATACCTTAAATTATATTATATACATACTGGCAAATCCAGAGGAACGGAGATTTTAAATGAATGGTATTTAATCAATTTGGTTCTGGTGTTTCCTACATTTACACAGTCATTACTTTCTTTCTAAAAGTTTGAGTTCAATTTGCATATTTTTATCAAGTTAGCCAATGTCAAAGCTAAAGATATTGCGTGAATAGCCGTCATTTGTTATCATTCACTATCATCACCTTTATTGTGAAACGGTTCAAACTGACTGACGATGATAGGGTTGTAAAGATGATCGAAAATGGTCGACCTCCCAGTGATGTTGCTGAGGTTTGGTAACTCAAAATCGATGATATATCATAGCGTTATACGTTAAGGACAAACTGGAGAGTATATGAAAAGACGAGGTCAAGTCATCATAAAACGATCAACACGGCAGCAGGTGACCGATTTATACAAACAAACAGGAATTCAGAGTAAACAAATTGGAAGTCATTGGAACCAAAACCAAAGTGAGCATACAGTAAAAAGAAAGTTCAAAGAAGTTATTTTGGTTAAGTTATAAAGTTTGGAAGAAAGCTATAACTTCAACGTTATCGAGTAGCGCGACTCGCATTTACTCGAAAGCACAAGAATTGGAATGATGATCAGTGTGGTCTTGTTTTGTTTATATATCAGAACCATGTAAACTCAATTGATGTTAGGGAAAAATGTATCGTCTCCTACTGTCTCATCTAGTGGATGCTCAATTTGGGTGTGGGAATATTTATAGGACCATGCACAGTGTTGATGGGTATACGGAAGAGTTAATTTATCGGCAGATATATACATGAGGGATGTCTTGCACCATATATCGGACCAAATATACTCTTAATGCAAGACAATGCTAGGCCGCACAAGTCTTGTTATGTAACGGACTTTTCAACCGAGTTCAAATGCTAGCAATGAATTGGCCTACACGTTCCTCGGACCTAACTCCGAATGAACAAATCTGGGACGTGATAGGCAGATGACTTCCCTCTGGTAGAAACACCAAAGTAAAAAGTAATATAACTGAGTCATGGGAGAATTTTCCTCAAGAAATGACATCGACGTCATCGGGAATATAAGAAGGCGGATGGCTGCAGTGTTGCTTTTGAACAAAATTTAACGATATTGAAAAAATATCTATGTAAATTTGTTTGATTATGGAAGTATAAAAAAGTCAAAATCTATATCAATGTTGTAGCATAAACGCTATTTTTAGTCTTATGTTTTTAAACTAGACCCAAAATGCCAGAATAAAATAACTAGGCTACCATTAAAATTTTTGAGGAATAAATCATGGAGAATAAAGCACAAATTTATTCACCTTCCTTTGAATGTTATACCAATAAGAACTACGTGATAAATGGTGAGGTTTCTGTAGTCTAGATTGATCAATAACATCACAATCTAATAATTCCTGATGGAGAATGAAGTATAATTGTGTCTACATTCCTTTGAATTCTATACCAATAAAAACTACGTGATCTATGGTAAGGTTTCTGTAGTGTAGATCGATCAATAACATCACCATCTAATAATTCCTGATAGTTCCGGACAGCTATTTCGCTCTCTACAGAAACATTACCACTGTTTGTAAATACCAACAAGAAATAAATGTCCACTAATTTCTTAACTTATTTACGTATATATGAGCAAATTTGAATTTTCTTTGCCTGAAGAACACCAATTCCGTGTAAGTATATACGAATTCCTCTTTCTCTATCTCTATTTATTTATTTAACATCGGCCTATTTACCCATGACAGGGGGCAAGCTCACCATAACCTGAAAAGTTCGCCGAATATTCACTATTTCCAAATGCAGTATGTATCTTTGACGTGCGGTGACTTTGTACAGATCAAGGGACCAGTGGCGGCTCCTCGAGGAGGCTCAGCCTCCTCACCAATTTATCTTAATAACCATTCTCCATTTCATTTCCTGTTTCTCTGATAATTCTTTAAATTTTACAATTACGTTCTCAGTAGTTATTTTTAATCTGGCAACAGTGCCCTGAGGCTAGACTCTCTATATATCTCAAACGCTGAGCATGTGGTGTTCAACGCAGTTGCCGTTTTTTCGACCAGTCCGAACGCCAACTGAGTATATCAGCGAAAATGGCAACACCCTCTGGAGGCTAACCTGCGGCACCTGCTCGCAATTTATGAAATACGACTGCTGAGTAGGTCAGTCAGTGCTTGTTTATGTGTTGTCACGCCACGCGAAGTAAGGTTAGATTGTTGTCTGTTGTAAATTTAAAATGAGTGTTAGTGAGTTAGTTGCTGCCTTTTAGAAAATCCATTTAGTAAATAAACATATGATAAAAGTGTTTCTTAACAGCCTTTACAGGATTTGAAAGGATTAGTAATGTCAGGTAACTATCAAAATCGTTCATTTAATACTAATAGTAGTATTGACAAGACGAAGTTTAAAAAAAAATCATTGATTTCCCTGTAATGCTCCAACTCGATGAAATTTTACATCACGTGCAGTATTTACCATCCATAAAAATAAAGACAAATTAATTGAAACATTTGATTTTGTATTAAACAGTGATGACTTTTCAACAGATCAGGTTTCATAAAATGGTGCTGTTGGTTTAAAATCTCATTTAGAAAATGAAGAATTTTTGTTTTTTCTTGATAATTTTGAATTAATATTTCAACAAACTGATCTTATTTTTCAAATTTTACAACATAAATTCACTAATATAATTTATTCAAGAGATCGTTTGAAACATCTCATTGGAAAAATTTCAAGTTTCCGTAATACAGAATTTCATTTTAATATTTTATTTGAAAATTTTTCGACCAAGAGGCTCCTCCCGCGAAAAGGAGGAAAACATATAATTTGGTAGACAAGAAACTACATTATAAACAACTTTTTTATGAAATTTTAGATACTATTAAAGGTCAAATTGAGATTCGATTTTCCGATTTACATGAATTGAAGTTTTTTGACTTGACGAATAGAAGATTTTTCGAATCTTTTTCAAAAGAGTTCCCCAATACACTTTAAGATAACTTAGTTCTAAAATATGAATTTTTTGATAAAATAGAACGGCACAATGAATGATATTTTGGGCCAGTACGACAGTCACGCCGATATGATAAAATATATGATAGACAACGATTTGCAACAAGTGTTACCTCAGTTTTATAAACTACTTTGTTTGATAGTCACCATTCCTGTCACGTTGGCATCGGTGGAGAGATCATTTTCTACTCTCAAACGAATCAAAACTTCATGCCAAATACAATGGGCCAAAATCGTTTATACAATGTTAATTTAATATCTATTGAAAAAGATTTAGTAAAACACTTAAAACAAAATGATACATTTTTTGATAATATTATTGATCATTTTTCGCAAACTAAAGACCGTAAAATTCCGTTAATATAAAAAAAACAGAATATGAAAAATTCCGAAAAAAAGAAAAAATATTAAAAATCCAAAAAAATAAAATAAAAAAACGAACAAAAAAATTTTTTGCCAAGAGAAACTCTATACCTCCACGTTGGTTCTTGCTGGGTAACAATTAATTTTGTCACTGAAGTAGCTGGTATGGTCGCTGTGCAAAGGTTAAAAGGCTGTGAATAGAGTATATGTTTACAAAAACGTTTTATGTCCAGCCTCCTCTCTCAAAAATTCACGAGCCGCCACTGCAAGGGACCTACTGTTTTTCTTCCCATCCAAAGGTTGGAGGGTGCCTTCACCAATGAACATCGGAAATCACTGTCTCTCACCTGATATATTTACGATATGTATTGAATATCTCCAGTGTACGAAACAGGGTCGCCGGAATTAAGTGGAAACCGTGTTAACACTACACTACCGAAAGCGATATCATTAACACCTATAGATAAAATTAAGTTATGGGGATCACACAGACTATTTAACATCATATCATTATCAAGATGAATACATGTTAAAATTGAAATTGAAATATGATGCTTCAATTCAACGTTTGTGATTTATTATTATTCGAATAATTGATTCATTATCCCGGCTAACTATGTGAGAGTTCTTATCAAAATAAATGTACATCTAATTATGAAACTCTACTTTGATTTTAAAATTGAAATTTGGACACTTGTGATATTGTTGTCTTGATTATGACAACACCTAGAAAAGTATACCCTGCTAAGTAATTATTAACATTTATTCAAAAATATTAGGTAAATCTTTGCCGTTTCAAAACTGAACATACCAAATTAATAATTCAAATAGGGGTCACTGATGATGGCTACATGGTAGCCGAAAGGTTCTTATTACTTTAACAGTATTTTTAGTGAACAATGGCGATTATATCCAATTTATAAGGGTCAATAGCTTATATTGAAAACTAGCATGTGCATTTCAGTTTGTACTAATAGACCTAGTATTTTCCGGATAATGCACCGACACAGGAGGAACGTTTTTTCGAAATATTGACCTGTTCCGCACGTTATATATTTGCCATGTGAAAAGTTATCGAGTTATCGAACGAATGCTTCACTCCTGGATGTTCGCGATGATAAAATAGCACAGAATTAAAAATTTTCCTCAATATCTGTATTAAATAATTATATACTTCACATACGCTATGAGTTCTGAGGGCTAGGTAGCTCAGTGGTAGAAGCATCGATCTTTTAATCACTGTGGCTCCCGGTCGCGGGTTCTAATCTCAGCGACGGATGAATTTTTTTGATGAAGAAAGTAGTGAGGCAAGAAACAATGGCCCGCCAAGCCTGAGTGTCATCGAGACTGTCCTGGTTGCAGAATCGAGCCTACCATGCGAGGTTGATGGTTTAGTGGGTATATCTGAAGTGATTAAATTCGGACTCTGGGACAACCCACACTACTTTATGGGATGTTACAGGCCCATAAGGGGCCCATAAGGCCATGAGTTCCTCACATCGTTGGTTTTGTCACATTGTTCCATATGAGTGACACATGATTCTTTGGCGTGCAGTGCCATATTTTAAATTCTACGGTCAACTGCACCATTCGATTGAGATGGTTTATTCAGCTGCTTAGTAGAATAATACAGATTTTACTGTATATTTTGCAGATGATAATAGTAGATCTCCGTCAACGGGTGACTAAAAAGTAGTTTCAACTGCACTTTTTGTACAACCAATAAAATTGCTTAAATGGATAAATAATAACTTTTTTCTACTCAACCACTTTTTTAACAAATTAATCATTTTATTTGTTAATAACGGATGCTTTGTGTTGGAATGACATTATGTAATAAAGATTCGACTAAACTTCGCAATAGATAACGCATTGATGACGCTACTAGTTATTTATCTCTGTGACAGTTAATCCATTGGTAAAGTTATAACTTTCTACAAATTTTACTTTTTTTATGTGTGAATTATTCCGTTCAAACTGGCAAGTTCGGAAGTAGAATAGGATGATTGTGATTTCCAAACTGTCATCTGGACTACTTGTAGCCACCTTCCCATTTTTACAATTTCATTTTTATTGTACCAATCTAAATATACATAAACAAATTATGCGTATCACAAGGGATGTCCCCTTGTAAGAAAGTTTGAGAACTCCTGATATAGTTGATCGTAGCAATATACTGGAACTTAGAAGCTACCTCGTGGCATTTTAATGAGTTTATAAAAAATTAATGCGTACCCATAGATCATCAATAAATTTCCTGAGATGTTATTTCCTTATTCACAAATATACCAGTCGTATTGGTATTCAGTAGCTCAAAAAAACTTGGTGCAGAGATTGAAGACCACCTCCAGATCCGTCTGAATTTATAAATACAGTGCAGTTTTGTTTGGAATGCACTTATTTTCAATACGGTGAACAATATTTTGAACACATGTTCGACCCAGCAATGGGATCTCCTATTTCAGCTAGCCAGTTATGGAATGCCTAGAAGAATCTGTAATAGATTCATTAGATTTTCAAATGGTATGTAGATGTTTGCCTAAGGTGTGTTCCCAAGGATACAATTCAGTACATAATTGATAACATCACATCGGCAATGATCGGCATATCTACTTACAGACACGATATTCGTACATGTCGTAAGCCTAGTTTTTCAGGTATTGCTATCCCATCAAAATTGATAACATTGTATTTCGCTCAGTGAACTGTCAAAATTATAGACAAATAATCAAACTCACTTCAATGATACCATAGTGAACACTGGTTGACAACCATGGAGTACATAATTCTTCTTGAAAATTCTACAGCGTTGTGTTTATCTATGGTATCACTTCGAGGACATAGTGTCACGTCATTCAAATCTTAAAATAAGAATTAGGGACACTTCCACAAGTTAAATATATGAAAGTAATATATATTTATAAACAGAAAAACATAGTTATCGTAATGGTTCAATTAAATACAATAGTTCCATCTGAAAAACTGAATATGGATGTCAAGACTACTACTTTCAACAAGGCTACCGTACCACAAAACAATACTGCTCCTATTTTCATCAATTTGAAGCAATTTGCAAAATTTCAAATTCGTACGACCAATAGGAAAGGCGCAATCGTCTCCATAATGGGCGCTCATACTCACACACAGACATCGTCTCAAAAATAGTCTTGATTGATTCCGAAATGCTCAAAACGGATATTCCCGTAAAAATCAGTAAAAAAAATTTCTAGACCGATTACAATACTCCCATTATAGCAAGTATAGTCGTCAGGGGAGGAAAAAGTCACCACTAAACAGATAACTAAACAGTTGAGAGTTTGGTTTATGTTCAGTTATCTAATAACTTCCAACCATAAATTCTGAAATCGCTCCTCATATCAGATCGTTATTTGCGTATAGTTGATTCCCTTTATATGTGAGTACTGTCCCTAGTACACAAACTAAAGAGATATTTACTTTCATTAGGATAATTTTCTCGTTTGTCGTATAAAGCCATATTCATTGTTATTTGGTTTTGTTTCAGGAAAATGCAACTCAGGGTAGATTATTTTCTGCTGTAAGAGGTCGTCTGAGACAAGTAGCGGCTTCGTTGCAAGCTGCAGTTCGCTTTAGACGTTTCTCCCGTAGGAATTCCCATCCGCCCGATTGGTTCGTAGATAAAAGCCACCAGGATGAGAATACAGATATTGAGAATTCGCACGAACCTACATGTTGGGGTCGCAAGATTATTGTCGATCCTGCTTTACCGTCACATTACAGGGTAAGGAAGAGTATAATGTAGTCCATTCGTTATAGAATTATTTCTTCATATAATCAGATGAATATGAAGACTGTGAAACTCATCTACATTTTTCAAAATATATTTTCAAGTTAAGTTAAGGTTTTGAAATTACATAGAAAACAAATAGCTGGGCTTCGTGAGCATTGAACATTCTCATTTCTGTTCATTTAGTTTTTAAAAATATACATAAATGTTCATAATATAAATAGTTTCACTATTATAAATTTACTTAAAAATTATGGAAATAGTTCTTCTGTATTTAGAATGGTCTATATTTAATTCATGAACAAATAGTGAATATTATCATCTGTTAAAAATACTATATGATATACGGCTCTTAAATTTTATCTAATTCAATCTCTACTACTACGATACAGTCAATCAAACTACAAATGTCTTTGAAAATGGCAGCACCGCAACCATAGCATATTCTAGATTAATTGAATAGAATCAGCCATTACGTGAAGAAAGTCCATTCTAAACTCAAATAAAATAACTATTGATAGAATGATTTTCACTAATTTACTGAATAAATGAATGTAATATAGGTTCGCTAACACCGTAGCTTCTTCAAACAAATATTACAAAGTACTTTGTAATATTCAGCGGAAATACAGTTACATTTATTTATCAAGCCAGTGAAAATCGAACATTTAATAATTATTTTATTTAAGTTTACTCTATATTAGTTAAAAGTTAAGTAAGGAAAAGGTAATGGTGTAAGCTAAATAGCATCTACCAAAAACCCATTTTTCGTATAGAAATGAGCAAATCGTAATAGATTTTCCTCTCATGTAGTTAAAATGAAAGAACATTCCTCCAAAATGGAAATAGAAAATTTCATGTTGAAAAAATAAAATTCTCATTGATATCATTTCAATGTTGAGGTATAAGACGATTCGCATAAGAATTGGAAAAGCCCGTTACCATTATTTTTCGAAGTACTACTCCTCCTCAATTACTACAATAAATTAGAAACTAAATTTCGTGTATGAACTCGAAATCAAACCGAATTTTCATTTTTAACTTTAATTTGGAAGGATAACAATTTCGAAAGTTCAGAAAATAGTTACCTTTCTACACCTTCGTATATTTCCAAGGTAAAAATCGAAATCATGGAAAATCTGAAATAATCCCATCAGTAGTATAGTATGAATGAATAATCTGCTCATTAAAATAATCATAGAAATCCTTCTATCCTTCCATTTTGAGGAATATTTCAGTCAGTATATTCGAAGGCAGAATTTTAAATTGAATAAAGAAATAAACAAAATCATAAGTACCTAAACAGTTAATCCAATGAAATATTTCAAATATCTATATAAGTACAAAATATTTTCCAATATTCAAATGAGTGGGAGACTACAACTTTATTATAATGTAGAGGGTGATTGTTCCAAAAGGACCAACTCGGAATATCTCAGCAACTGTGGAAGACATGGAAAGTAACCGAGACACTTACATTTATGTATCTTTTGGCGTATAACTTACATTTATATATAAGTCACCACGTCAACTAAAACCACCACCCCTTGAAAGTACCGAATGAAATTACCCTTTTGTGATACCTCATTTCGGAGGAAATTTCACCATGAGTACAGCAGTGTGATATTTTTTCTATTTACCACAATATTTCGTGTACTTGGATTCCATCAAAATCGGAAGTGATGCGCTTCCCCCTAAACGGCGTTTACATTGCTGAAGTTAATTGTACAGTAACCAACCAGGCTAGTTACTTAGGATAAGTGAGTGTTTATGGGAAAAATATTTTATATCTTGCCAGTACTAATCGTGTCCGCGTGATTGAATCGATGAATCAATGCCATAGTCGTGCTCCCCAGGAATTGCTTAAAAATTGTCATAAAAATCTTATTTGGGTCTTTATAATAAATATTTGATTTCGGCAGTTACTAATTGTTATTGATATCAGAAATCAACTAGTTCATGATGAAAAATGACGGGTGAGAAAGTGAATTTTATTGATCTATCAATTTTCCACAATTATTCTTGGAAATATGTATTTTGTATTTGCAGAAAGTTCTCTATAGTATTTCAGTAACATTACGAGGTAATAGTTCCGGACATCTGTTTTGCTCTCTCATTTTGCTCACCAACGGAATGAGAAAGTTTGCTGTTACCGAATGGTCATTATGTCGGAGGAGTAAATGAACCCACTAACAGGATGCTAGAGAGAACCATGGTATCTACATAATAATAGTATGTGTCCCACCATGTCCAAGCCATGTCCAACATTGAATGAAAGATTTCTCGAACTTTATGAAAGTTACCAGAAATAAATATTCGTTTATTTCTTAATTGTTACACTTTTTATTTCCGCCTGGCATCTCCAATGATGGAACCCTTTTTTTCCATATCTTGTATGCGTTTGAACTGCATATAGTTGTTTATGTAGAAGGGTATTGTAACTTGAACTCGTGTTCAAAATATAGTTCCACAAACTTGACGGTATCTCATTCAGATCACCTTATAATGAATCGCAAATTCCATGAGTATAATCACGCCACTGTTCAAAATCAAGAAGAAGAGGAAACAAATTTATTTTCTCAATAATAATTATTGCAGATAATAACACGGTGCTATGAAATGAATAAAAACACTTGAAAAGATGTCTAAATTTACCAAAGTAGAAGATGAAATTGCACAAATTGAGGTACTGTTAATGTAGGTTCACTTAGACACGAAACGTTCAAATGCAACTGAACTGAGATCACTTACAACTTCCGAATGTACCGCCATTGTATTGAAACATATAAAGATGCATAAATACGCTTTAATAATCACGTAATTTACCATCTTTGATATGGCAAGGTCCTGCAAAGTCTACTTGATGGGCATAATTCGGTCATGCGGTAAATCAGCCATTTTGTTACTGACTTTAATTGGATTGATTTGAAAGATCGAGAGCAATAAATCCATTTGTTTAATACGATGCGAATTGTTTATCGACAATTTGAAATACTATAACGTTCTCTGATTGATGCTAAGTAAGTATTTGCCTTCCAGAATGGCATTTTCGCTTTGGAATATTAAACTGGTTCATTATGTTTGAATCAAGAATAATTTGATGTTTTGTTTCATACGGCAATTTATTTCCAGTTATTCGTCAAGCAACTCTTGAAAAAACTGGACGAACATAATTCAGATTTTTTCCGCAAAATTGATGTTTGAATTTTTCTTATAATTGATTTCGAATTCAAACGATTGGATATTTATCGATTTTCTTTGTCATTCACAGCTGAATCTATCTCATTGACATTGATAGCGTCTTTTAGTTTTGATCTAAGTTTAAGACAAAGGACAACTACACGGATTAATCGATATAAAATGGTTCAAACAATTCGAAGTTCTGGACAACACCGTGGAATGCAATTTTTGTCGTTCGTTTTTTCCTTGTTGGCTTTATCGAAATTTATATGATCAGTTCAGTTTAGCAAGACATTCAGGCCCCTGCCATCTTCCATCAAACAATATTCATTCAATTGCACTCATTGCTATTGTTACTAAATGTGCTGGAATAGCACGAGTACCTACTAACATGTCTCCAATCTATCAATTCTGTCCATTCTTGTTTTCTGATACTGAATTTGCTACAGAAAATTTCCAACCGTTCGTACGCTGGTACTCTACGCTAACAAGATAGTGCTATTTCTATTCTAGTGTGCGTATGTGTGGTGGGTGGGTGTGCATATGTGTTTGTGTGTGAGCGTGTGTGCGGGTACGTGTCGTTTGCGTGTGAATCTGCATGTGCGTATGCTTAAGCGTGTGCGAATCAAAAATGGACCTTGCTTGATAAAAGTATGTTTGGAAGCTTCCTTTAATATCTAGTATTTTTGAAAGATCCGCAAAATAAATTCAGTATAGGATTCCCCCGTTGGATTTATCTGCTGAGAAGCCAGCTTACAAATCGCCCAAAGATGAGAAATTTCAAAAATTTGGAAACAATGACACGATACAGTTCGTTTCCCAAAATGAAAGTCTTGTACAAAATAATTTCATTGCCAGGTTTCACTCTGTTTTTGAGACAAAATAAAGTGACACATCAAAATTATAATTGAATAATGATTTTTTCAAAACTTGAACATGATCAGTCATTACGAGATGAAAATCCATACTGAACTTGAGTGAAAGAAATAGCTATCAAAACTTTAATTTTCACTAATTGACTAAATAAATATAACTAGTTTCGCTAACACCATAGCTTCAATCAGATTAATACAAAGAACATTTATTTAGTAAATTACTGAAAATCAATCTCCGTTCAAGTTTAAGAATGGTTTATTCATTCTGCAATGGTAAGTAATATTTTTATGGATAATAATAGCGAATCCTGTTTCCGAATTTAAATTAAAACAGAGCAGATGTAGATCGGAATTGTTCAAAATCTAATCAATCCATGCCATTTATATTCATAATTATCCACCAATCAATATTGTTCTACAAAGGAAAACACAGAAGCACGTTTCAGTACAGTTGAAAATTCAACTTAAATTGCTCAAAGATTACGATAACAGCTAAACTTTGCAGAGGAGTATTTGAAATTGAGATTTGCGTTGTAACAACTTTCATGGAAATTTGTTCTAGTCAACTTACTAACGGTAATAACTTTCCTGAAACTGTATAATTGCGTTAGGTAAATATTAAAAAAACTGAAGGTCCCATAATAAATGGTAATTAACGATGTTCTATCGGTTTAATGTATCGATCTAGTAACTAGCATGAATAATGATACCAGCATTTTTGTCGAGAAGCAATTTCTGACAGTTCATAATGTTTATGTTGACAAGATTACATAAAATGGAGTACATCAATCCGATTGTTGTACAAAATTATTGTTCATTGCAGTGGTTAATGGTCGTGTCCCTAGCGGTGTTGTATAACGTTATCTTCGTGCTTGGGAGAGCCGTATTTTGGGAGCTGAATAATTCGGTGCCTGCTCTCTGGTGGACTCTAGATTATACCTGTGATGTCATTTATATCGTGGATATCCTTGTCCATGCCCATGAAGGTGAGTAACTAACACTATTACTGTTTACAGATATAGGTAGCTAGATTTACTCATTTTGTCACTCCAATATATTATATTTTCCATATTACCTGTCATTTTGAAATTTGGATTTAATTTATCAACATCTTCATGAATTGATAAACAGAACAGGTTAATAAAAAAATTAAAACATAAACATTCGGAAAATAATTTACATAGGAATATGATCATTAAGATAAGAGGTACATTGCTCAGATATTCTTGTATACTAATTTAAAAAAAGGACCAAGTAATATCTAGTAATTTGAATAATCATTTCGATCACTGAGATGTCATCACCAAAAGACGTCTAGAGATAAAGAAGATGAGCATTATTTCTCGGATATTCGGTATCCAGAGTCTACCAAAGTGACTTCCACTGCTTCAGTGCTACTGAAGATGACAACAATATTGCCAGAATGAGCATTGTTGAAATATTATTCTAGTTTTAGATTATATAATTTATTTCGTATTATTGTTATTTCATTCTACGGACTAGTCTTCATAACTGAAATGATTTCGCATTACTTCAGCTTCATGGAGATTTTCTCATGGTGTACCTATCGATACAGATTATCAAATCCAAGAAAAATTGTGACGATAGTTTTGCTACAGAAGCCACATTTTAAAATTCTTCGATTTAATTATGAATAATTGATATTATTGCTTCAGATTAGAAAAAAGATTATGTGTAAAACAAAAACAAAACCTATTCTGCTATATCCGTAGTAGCAATGTGAGTACACTACAATTTACTATCTCCCTATATATTACAGGTACTTCCATCAATAAACAAGTCTGCTGTGAAATATTTTCTCCTGAATAGTTCCAGGGAATTTATGAAGAGGTTTAATAGAAAACCGGAATGAGGGTGTTTGATTTTTTGTGAAATTTTAAGTTTACCCACAAAGTTTCCATTGTATTCGGAATATCCCCAGTCACGTTAATTTTTTGGAAATTCTGTTCTGGCTAAAATAATCCAGCCTTCAATGACACATTTTCTTACTACCCGCTTAGAAAATGACGTTTACGACCCCTGAATTAGGGAAGAAAACGGCATATTTGCTGTTGACTTTACCTCCCTATGGAAGGTAAAAAAAGTTTAGATTTTCCTTCTGCCATTTTTTAAAAAGCTCGTACTTTTTCTTGTTACATTCACGAGATCTAATTGGCACTATGTTGTAAACAACGTCTTGGTAATGCCAGTCTCTGTGATGTATATTAACTGATTTCAAATGTTAAATTTAAACAGAAAAAGAATACAAAGATCATTCTGAATGGGCATTAGTGGTAGTAGAAAAAATATACATTACTCTAGAGTGAAGTGCATTTCCTCCCTTGGAATGTTATGCACTCCGCTTCGTATCAAGCATTAAACTATTCAAGGGAGGAAAAGAGGCACTTGGTATGTTAATAACTATTACGCCCTACAGTAAATCCGTTTCCTTAATTTAATGTTTCGTTAATCCGGAATAGATGTGAACACATAATATTTATTCATTCATTTATTCATTTATTCGGTACACAAGTCAACAAGTTCAGAAACCCAATTATATAGGGTTGGAGACTACAGATACAAAATTGTAAAACAACAAGAAGAATAAGGTCAATTATTCAAACCAAAACTTACTAGGGAACAAACACGATTTACTAAACGTTAAACGATATAATATTTTTCAATTCACTTATATTGGTAGAATACCTAATTTGCCCCTGATCTCTTCAAAATAATCATCAAACATAATATGTACTGATAAAAATTTAAGAATATCTGCACGAGATGTCTGCATATAAAAGTATTTTGAAGATCGAGTTGACAGAGGTGTAACATGGAAGACAATACGACAGACAAGTTTCTATAAATCCATATTACAAATCAAAAGCTTATAGAGACATTAATGATAATACTAGTCCAGATAGACCAGTAACGATACAAACATATAGTTCCAGAGCGCTATTCTCATAGAGTTCATCAATGGAACGAGCAAGTTTGCAACGTTACTGATTGTTCAGAACAAGAAAACTGTATCATTGTTATCTGACAAAAGCCAACATGAGATAATTGATTATATTCATGTATTCATTTATTTCTGATTCATTCACTTATTGGTGAGACGAGTTTTCTTATTTTCAACCAATTGAAAGTATCAAACCTCCTCAATAATGAATTTGTAGTTGATTTTCCCACTTGATAGTCGTACTGACGACGGTGGAGAGCATAATCCGTTAATGTATCGACTTTGATATAGCCATCGACCAGCTTCTCCAGCGCGTGAGACTGATAGGGCGTGAGGACGTGAGACTGACAGTTATTCCCGTCTTAGGAATGAAAACTTTCACCGATCTCACGACCTTCAAGGCATAGGTACAAAGCCGGAGGCGATGCAAAATCGAAGATTTTGAGCACTAAGATGGTGATAAGCTTCAACAAGCCCAATTGTAAGAGAGCCGTCAAGATGTCATCCTTACCCGGTAATTTGTAGGGCGCAAAGCTGAAGATAGCCCAGAGAACTTTTTCATAGCTGACAATTTTCGAGGCCACCATGTAATCAGCACTCTGCCTGTGTGAGGTCAAGTAGATAAGCGTTGATCTTCTATTGATGACTTCCAGCTGATTGTACATGAGGGACTCCAGTAGCGTTGTCCTACTCGAATTGCCTTCGAGGTCCCTCACACCGTGTGATGAGAGTGGGCGTCTCATCCTAAAAGATGTGGTCCACCCTGACCCTCACAACGTCTAACCAGTTCGACTGCTTCCGCAGGTGGAAGATTTTTCCAGCCATATGGGAAGTATGCAGAGCAAATCACCACCTCCATAGTGACTACTGCCACGAGATGCTTCATCGAAACCATGACCAGGTTCCTGTGACAAAATTCCGGTATCGGAAAGGTGCCGACACCCTTCGTGTAGATGCAAACTCTCGACCCCTCCTCATAGGTATAGTGTAGCGTACTCCCTGTTTGGTGTAGACCTCTTATATGGCCTTAGTAAGCCCAAGGCTCCTGTATCAAGCATAGCGAGTTTACCAATTACACCACTTTGATTCCATCAGAGTCTTATATTTTAGTAAATAGAAACCTCTGAAAGGATAGTAGATCATTGATGAATACAATGCGATTCGATGCTGCGCTATCGATTAACTATTTACACACATTCATTTAAAGTTCAATCGTTCTGAATTGAGGAATGTATTTGTGAGTATTGTCAATGTTTTACGTTTATTCGTCTTTATAATCTTATAATAAGTTATCTTCATAATTCAGAAATTGTAATTCTATATCTCTTAACGTATTCACACGAAATTGTGTCGAATTAGGCGAAGAATTCTTAAACTTGTTCATTCTTACCCAGAATATTTCTGTCAGGTCTATTGAAATATATGAGAACCAGGATGCTGTCATTGAATGATTACTATCAGAGTAATTGCCAAGCATAGCAATACTCATAGATACACTCCTCAATTCAAAACGATTGAACTTCAGATGAATGTGCGAATACTTTTATTTGATTACGAATCGAGCCCCTTCAATTGACACTCGTAAAGCTATAGTTGGAGATTTTTTTCATTTTCAGGCACCATATTGAATTTTATCGTGAAAATTTTGGAAATTTACATTCTACACGTCGAACCCCATCATTTGATACCCATGAAGCTACACTTTGAAAAATTAAATTTTAAACCGTCATCGTGGAAGATCGGTCTGGTCGATTACTATATATTTCGAATATTATTGTTTAGGCTGTTTCATGAATTTTGAGAATGCAATAAAATCCTCATTCCGGTGTGATGAATTGTCGACTATATAACCCACTTCCGGATATGACCATCCTGATGAATATTTTTTTTGGATTCACCACTTGCAGTATACAGTAGTCAGACTCTTGTGAAACACTCGTCAAAATGTCAGGAGGCTTTTTCTTATTTGCCGTTGCCATACTGCATTTTTTTAAGTTGAAAATTCACTTGTCAAGCAATTGTCAGACACGACGTGTTAAAGTTCCAAACACCTGTCAGACACTTGTTTAGATAATTTATTCCTCAAACGGTGGTGACATCATCATTATCATAGTACGTGTAGTATGGTCGCCGGTTACAACAAACATAGTAAGTTTCCGGTTAATGCAGTGAAAGCGTCTCATACAATTTGTTGCTATTCACACTGCCGCACATAGTGTAGCTGTGTAGATTGTCATGACATATGACATATATTAGGGATTAGCTTATTGTTCCACCAAACACCTGTCAACCACTTGTCAAAATGTCAGACACCTGTCTAGATTGATATCACTTAGGGGTGACTTTAGTTTCTCTACCCAGCATTTGAATTATTCCTCGATAGAACCCTGTTCATTCTATGTTATTTTACACTGATATTTATTTGAAATACCCGATTTTTCAAAACATTCTTTATTTTGAAGCAATAATATATCGATCTACCTTAGAAAAATTCACATTTGCCTTTATTTTCTCTTCATAGATAGCGACAGCGGGGGTTACGATTTTGATTGGAAATTTCTAATTTTTATTTCATATTCAGGATGGCCCAATCAAAACGGAACACGGTCGAAATCTCATATACCGTTCGTTAAAAAAAGATTGCTCGGGCCTGTCAATTTCCATTTCCCGGGTGAAAGATTTTGGTCATATCAACCCCCTCGAGGGTGTGAGCTTCAACCCGAGAATCTTAAACGGGAATAGGGGTCAAGTGGTACCTTATTTTAAAGGTAATCGGAATCTCTGTTCAACGCATCTTGGTTTTACAAATTTGATGCTGCCGTTTTTGAGAAAATAAGGGAAGAACAATGAAAAAAAAAGTGTTGCTCGGTGAAAAAATATTGGGATCAGTTAATTTTTACAGCGAGAAATATTTTTTTTCCGCTTATTTTCAACTCTGCCTCTCCAACCTCCCGCAGAGGTAAGCTTCAACCCTTAAATCAGAATGGGATTAAAAGTCAAATGATACCACAATTCAAAGGTCATCAAAATGTCTTACTGACTAACAATTTTCAAGAATTAAGTACGTAGTTAAGTTAGTTACTAAGTAAACACTGATAGTACATTTGTATCTATTTTTGCGTTAATTTTATGTGATAACATTGCTTTTGTGGAAAAAATTATTCTTTTTGAGCTTAGCTTTACGGTGTGGTTTAGGTTTTCAAAGAAAGACACAAAATGTAAATTTAGTTTATTCATTGTTCATGATAATAAGTGCTGAAAGTGTTGGCCTCCTGATTCCATACAATAACAGAGATTTTGTTCAAAACGATCCTTGACATTATGAAGCATTTCTGGTGTGATGGCCCGACTTTCATCAATGATGCGTTGACGTAATTCATTTAAAGACTGTAATTAAAATGAAGATTCTTGACCCAGGTATGAATTATATATAAATTCTCGGGAAATAGGTCACATTGACACTTATGCTTTATATTTTAGTCTTTACGTACGTTTCAATCTCACGACCATCATCAGAAGACTTATTATTTCAATAACCTGATTACTTAGAACTAATTGTATCAACCCAAAGCTTCTTTATAGCACTAATTTGGTTTAAATTGCCAACGTCGCCGAAACGAATAGGAACACGAAATTGACATTGTAACACAACAATGTTATAAGTAAAATATAACAAGAATTCACTATTTAGTAGAGCTCTCAAAAAATATGAACACATTTCATCACAGTCTATGAACGACTAACAAACGAGACGAGTTCAAGTATTTACTTTCGAACCAGATGTCACGATTTATCAGGTAATAAAAGAAGGTCTGGCCTCTGAAATATACTTTTTACAATTCTACCTAAAATGAACTTTTAACATTATAAGGACGCATGTAGCAATTTGCAAGGATATTAATTAATTAAGTTAGTATAAATAATAACTTAGTGTCTGAATATCAGTCCTATGATTTACAGATTTGGAGTCACGTTTTATATCAATTCTGGAGATGATTCACATCGTTTCGGCGACGTTGGCATTTTAAACGAAATTGGTGTCATAAGGACCCTTTGTGTTAATACAATTAGTTCTAAGTAATCAGTTTATTGAAATAGTAAGTATTCTGATGATGGTCGTGAGACCGAAACGTACGTAAAGACTAAAATATAGAGCATAAGTGTAAATGTGACCTATTTCCCGAGAATTTAAATATAATTTAAGGACAGTGGCTGAGTTTTATAAATCTTACTATTTAAGTGACCCCATAGGAAAAAATCTGAGTGGGTCAAGTCAGGTGATCTTGCAGGCCACTCTGTTGGTCCTCTTCAGCCGATCCATCCACCAGGATACGCCCGATTTGAATATTCACGAACAGCAAGGGTTTAATGAGGAGGTGTACCATCTTGTTGAAATGTCAACTCTTCGACATTGTAATTTTTATTATTTTCAAGCGTTTCTGTCAATGGAGGATCAGTAGCGTCTTCTAATAATTGCATTTAATTTCTCAGAATGTTGAGTGTGAACCACATGGAATAGATTTGTATTTTCGTCAGACCAATATCGACAATTGTGACGATTAACAGTCCCATTTGGAAAAAACGAACACTAATAGGAAAACCAAATGTTGAACACTAAATTCGGATTATCCATCATTCGTCCAGTCTTAATCTCGCAAAATTCCAAACGTCTGTCAAAGTCATCTTCGTGTAATTGTTGTACAAGATGAATTTTGTAGGGGTGAAATATAAGTGTCTTCAAAATTCTGCGAATACTGGTACGAGATAAGCCACACACTATAGGTAGTTGCCTAGTGCTCAATGTAGGGTCCATATAGACGAGGCTCAAAACAGCAGTTTCCACTGCTTCGTTTTCCACTATCCTTCGGTTTGCAGCAATTGGTTTTCGGTTTGTCACTGATCCTGTCTCCCAAAATTTTGTTACCAGCTCAATTGTGTATTTTCGATTATCATGTTTATCTGGATTCATTTGATTGAATATCTGTGCTGCAATATTAGCACACCTACCATTTTCATAATACAATCCAATCAGCGATACTCTTTCTGCAGTAGAATAAACCATCTTAGATCAAAATAAAGTTTAGTCACAGACAAAACCTTGCGTGATACTAAATTGAAATGAATCAAATGTAAATATTCGGAACTTCTAAGGAACTGCAAAATTTATAAATTCTTTACAAAAACTGAAAATCTCGATTCAAATTTCAATTGTCTTGTTCCTTATCTACTGAAAGTAATCATTTCAAAAGTCGTTCGAATCAAATTCAACGATTCATTTATATTGCACCTTGGGTCTGCCGAAATATATGCACAAAGGAATCCTGTTAATTACTTCCCAGTATAACTTTTCTGGTAAAAATCCTGTCTTGCCTATATTTTGAAACCTCTACGCAAGGCGTTCCGGCCTATGGCACATACTCGAATTTTAATTATTATTCGATCTTTTATAACAACCCTGCAGTCGTTTCAAAATTCTATACAGATATATGTATCAAATTATCAGCCAGACAGATAGACAGATAGAGAGGCAGGGTAGACAGACATTCAGAAGGACATACATACAGACAGCCAGGCAGACCGGCAGACAAGCGGACAGACACAGTGATCTTTCGGCCGATGGGCAGACGGGGCAGGCAGACATACAGACAGAGGCAGAGAGGCCGATAGACCATACATACAGGTAGACAGATATACAAAGAGGCAGACAGGCCCGTAGACAGACGGACATACCGGCAGTCAGACGGACAGGCAGGGAGATGAGCGAAAGGAACAAGACGCTGCTGAAAGATATCGATTCAAAGCGACCTTGATAAGCTTACTGATAGACTGTCTGCCCAAGGTGAAATTCGACTAAAACGAAAAAAGCTCGCCACTGGTATCTTCAGCACGCGTCATGACCTTGACCAGCCGTGTAACTCTTATCTAATAGGCGCTTTGATTCAAATCTTAAGATGTTAGTGCAGTTTGCAATCAGAGTCGCATTGTGCAATATCTATCCATATTGGCTGGAGCAATCTAGTGAACGTTTTGTACTGTATCATCACATTAATATCGTGCTGAATATTTGCGGTTGGTGGTTTATCTAATAATTCCAACTCTACATCAGGATATAGTTCCTAAAACATTGATGATAGCAAAGAATTGTTCTTCACAATCAAGCGTAAACATACAGGTTGGTACCTCGCTAAGGTACGTGTGATCATGCTGCACCAGTAAATTTATACACGCCAGGCTGCTCTCAATGACACCTGTAAATCAGTGTTCCGAACAGTAGCCTCACAATCAGCGGGCGCGACAATGCCCTATTAAAGACCTTCTTTACAGGGTGCTTACCGTGAATGTATCGAGTGCTCTCTCTAGGGTAACACAGTGACCTCACCATGTACTACAGTAACCTTTCGACCTCTAATACAGTGACCTCACCCTGCCATACAGCGACCTATCGGCCGGTAATACAGTGACCTTACCCTGTTATAGAGTGACCGGTAATACACTGGCAATGCTTACCAACATTTGATAAGACTGTCTGCTCAAAGTGTCCCTACATACTAGTGTTACTTTTACTTTCCATTTTTAGTTTTGTTTGCTCCGATAATGTAATGTAATTCTTCGCTTCGGGTGGTGAATATACATTCAAAATGCAACAGGGTCCTTACAATAGCTTTTTGAAGCCGAACAGTCATTACGTTGTATCTAAACAACCTTTGTTATTCAGCATCCATTACGCAAGAGAGTCTATTACAGCATATTGATTTAATTTTGTGTTCAGGCTTTATTTAAGCTTGCAAATAGCCCTCGTTAGTTTTATTATTTCTCCATTTGTTCAAACCATTATATTCTAATCAATTCCGAAAATAAGGAATCAATTGTATCATGGATTAATCGATTCGAAGCATACTTGAAGGATCTATGTAATCTAGTGTAGTATGTTCATGTAAATAAGATTAACTCGTAAAACAATAGACGTTGCAATGTATCACTCCAAGCTATTAAAATAACTTAACCCTCTTAACGCCCTAGAGTACTATCTTTTATGTTGAAATTAAGATTATTTTCGATCGAAAACTCAAACATCAAACAATTCTCGAGTACTTCTCAACATAATTCATTTCGTGGCATGCTTCTAACACTATTTCAATGTACAATACGAATTAAGGAAAAACAATGATGGTTTTTAAATGTACAAATGAACACAGAAAAGTTTCTCAGGTGAGAACTTTGGCAACTTAATCTAATAATTTCCAGTTCAAAACTTAATTCGGTTAAAAGAGTCAAACATCAATAGAGTGTTATGACAATGATTATCCCAATATTCAAGAAAATAGCGCAATTTGTCAAAATTCATATAATTTTCGAGAATATCTTGTTTTTTCACGTAATGCTGGCATCGGCGAATATTGACTGAAATTATTCAGAAAGAGATTCTAGCAAATGATGTCTAAAAATCAAATATTTCTGAACATTCCGTCATTAAAAAAGAAATTATATCATGACGTCATTCAGTATCAACATGCAATATTATTTGTTCGAAAGTATTTTCCAAAAAAATTTGATATTCCAACAAATTCCTGGGATAAGGAATATGTATTAATTCATTATTTAGCTATTATTACATTTTATTACGTTATAATGAGTTCTTATTACGTTCATATTTCGACTTATTTTAGTAAAATTCTTGAAAATTTTTTTCGTTATTCCAAAAAAATTGGCAATATTATTTCGGAGATCGTCGTCCTATCTCACCACCTTAGTACGGTAGGTACCCGGAAATTTTTCATTTTTGTTTTCAAAAAAAGTGGGCTAACAATAATATTCATGAGCATGGCAAGTCAAACGATGGTCAGTCGCGAAAAATAATCAGATTCTCAAAATTTCAGGAATGGGTTATCAAGGCATCTGGAACATAAAAAAAAATCTCGTTAATGTCAGCTGGTCATTCAATATCGGCTTATTATTATCTTAACTGATACGTTCATTTTTTTTTGAGTTTATAGAAATTTTAAAGCATATTATATGCAATGGTAAATGACCAGCTGGATTCATAACTCACCAGTTGTTAATAATTGTAAATAACAACCTCTCTAAACCAATCCTCAGTTCAGCCCACCTTACATTATACTAGTGTAGTATTATTCTATTTAAGAATGACATATCTAGTTATTATTTAGTTTATAACCCTTTTCGAAAATATCACTGTCTGACAACACAATTATCGCAATAAAACTTCGCAGTTCGTGTAAATTTGAATTTGTGTTTTATTCCATTACTCAATAATTGAGGAAATAATTAATAATAATTATTATTAATATTCTAAATGTTGGAATTTTCTTCTTTCTTGTCATAATTATTATGAAAACGATCGCAGTTTGGCATAGTATTTTGAGATGAGAAATATTGCAAACTATCTTGGCTATGCTACAATATATAATTATTTTGAGTTGAAGTTTCGCTAGGTCAAACATTGACAATGAATCTGAAAAATATTATTTTTATTTCATTTTCAAAATTCTCCTAATATAGAAGGCTTTAACCTTGAACAAAGGGAATTCAACCTTAACAACGCAAGTTCCTCAATCTCTATTGTCATTCATGATTCGTCCTCCTAGTCGTAAAATTCTACTCTATTATAGTCTTAGTCCTCGAGTCGGTAGAATGGAAATCGCCTACAATAATGATGATGGTGCAATTTCTGGCTCTCGTTTTATTTCAATGTTCTCCAAATCGTCAATGGTGAGTTCATTAAACGAGATCTCAATTATCAATCCTACTATTGTGATTCTTATCTACATCCAATCACTTGACATCCCGCTGACCCTTCCCGTTCGTAAAATTATTTCGACAAAATAAACATCGGGTTGTTTTGTTTCCTGTAATTCTTCTTCATAGAATCTTCCATGTATCGCTATAGGACTATAAATAAAAACAATCACCCTTATACACCTGTACAACAGACTACAGCAGTGATGTTGACTACTTTGTAGCTGAAAGGTCCTCAGTACTCAGTAGTTTTGTAGTGGATAAGGGTGATTGCTTCATTTATAATGAATTATTATGTACTCTTATAGTTTCAAACAATTCCGTCGACCAAGTTGCTCTAACATTTTTTCACAAATCTCCGACTTAATATGTGACCGCTTCAATATCTGGATCTCATTCTGTTTATTACTTATTACTTCACTCAGAATAACGCATTCTACAATGACTGCTTTTCTCACAGAATATGTATAATGATGGTTGATTTGATGTTTCTCTCAACTCATCAAAGCGTATATTGAAATTAGCCTTCGGTCGCTTTGCAAATGGTTAAGTATATGTCCGTTTGATTTGAAAAAATAGAACTAACCGCTTTCCTAACCACTTCGATTGATTTCGTCTTCAACAGACGAGTCCACAGATATTCCAATCATCACTGGAATGTATTTGAATCCTTGATTTCCGCGAGCATGATTACCCATTTCAACAAAATCCATTCTTATGAAAATTCATATCTGCTTATACCTAAGTGCTGCTGTTCTTCATCTACTTTTCACAGGAACTTGCTTTGTTGTTGTGGATGGTGAGTCTTCTCTTAGATGATTCCACAGATGTCACTCGTTATTCTAACACCTCCAATCTATTACTTTTGTTCTCTAGATGTATGTCTATACCGTTAGATTTCATATCTCATTTAAATAATTTTTGTTTTCCCTCACACTACCACTAATGATTTCTTACTCTGATTTCAGATCACTATGTGTTTTATCACATTTAATCTCCATTTCCGACAGATGTTCAGTGAAAGATTCACCCAGGGTGATAATTTATCGACATATACTTTATTGACACCATCTCCATTATCATTCCATACTTTTACTACTACGACTTATAGATGAGGTTCTAACGAACTTTCCTATTGATGCCATTTCTTAACTGTGATGAATTCGTCATTACATACGAGTTTTGTTCTATAACATCAGCCTATCTATTATTCTATTATAGACATTATTTCATTGTAATAGTTATTGTTACCTGAATATGAGGATGAAACAAGAAGTCTTAGCCTATAAATTGAAATTTCATTCATGTCATCCCAATATACCAAGATACGTATCCGATCGGTTCTTGTATTTTCAAGCTTTTTATTTTTCATATGCATTTCCAATATATGTTTCAGACCTAGGTTTTTTCCATGAAAATAATCAAAGGTGTATATAGGTGTTTCTACTTGAGGTTTTATCTTATTCGGTCAGCTGGATAGTTATTAGGTCTGTGAGCACTAGTCATTTTGATCATTTGTCTGGTACTATTCCCAACATGGGCAGTAAGTGTCAGATAAAATATTTCTGAGAAATATCAAATTGTACAATTCTGTAGTACCTTTGGCCAGGATATTCTTGATAATCATATCACTCCATCAATTTCGATAGGTTTATTATCCATCAACCATACATGAAGTTGTATCATATTCTATACTCATTCATTCTATCATCGTAACTTTTGGAATCATGTACCAATAGAAATCTTTCTAAGTGATAAAGTGCTAGTGTGGAGTTTTCTGCAGAAACTCTTCGTTCCCGCTACATTAGCTTGCTCATGTTTTCTGAATTCTTAACCTCATCGACAGATTTATTGACAAACGCTACCTCTTCAGAATCCTCACATAAAGAAGGAGAATCATGCACTCCCATGAATTCTTCTCCTGTGACATTAGTTGGAAATAAAGGTTCTTCATTTGCGTTGCCATAGAAATAACACTTTTAGGTTTATTCAAAGAATTTTGTTTGACAATTTCGAAAGTTTTCCGTTATTTCCTCCAAAGATTTAGGTATGTTCATATATATATATATATATATATATATATATATATATATATATATATATATATATATATATATATTTGTATGTTTTCTTGGTATATTGGTTCGTATATATACTGATAATGAAATAAAAATTCTGTTTTGACGTTTCGACAATGTTTATTGCCTTTATCAAAATTGTTAATTAAAGGCAATAAACATTGTCGAAACGTCAAAACAGAATTTTTATTTCATTATCAGTATATATACGAACCGATATACCGAAAACATACAAATATTACAAATGGTTCAAGAATATCAACAAAAGAATATATATATATATATATATATATATATATATATATATATATATATATATATATATATATATATATATATATATATATATATTATCAGAATGGAATAATTTTAAGCTCAACCCAAATTAATAATAATAATAATAGTATTGAATGGTCTTTAATTAACAATTCTAAACATTGTTAATGAACCTCGCGAAGGCTGAGCGGAGATCTAGCTGAAGCTACTCAACTCAACCCAACAATCGGTAGGCGACAACATGTGAAGTATTTACACATTATACCATATACTGATAACACCACGATTAAAATATAATAAACTATGACCTTGTGCACATAAATCAGGATACATTTTTCCTCACAACTTGATAACTCCTACACTTTTTTCCTTCAATTGTTATGATGTAAACTTGTTGGACGAGTCCATGCTGAGTGATGTATGTGTATATAATGAAAGTTCATATATGTCACATGTATATATAACTGTGAACACCGTTGCGGTTGTATCTTTGTTCATATCACTATCTTTGTTCATCAAAAGGAATTCATAATTATCTTCACACAATGTACATATGGCTTTGAATTTCTCAAATGGCATATCACTATTTACATAATTTGGACATCTAGCAAAAGAACTGACAAATATAGAAACTGTCAATTCAATTGGAAAATAAGCAAGAGCTTTCTCTTGCTTCTATCCCATCACATCATCGAATGAGATGGGCGAATCAGGTTTGGCTTCTGTAGAAGGAAAGTTGACAGCTCATAGATTGGTACGTAACTGTGAATTTATGTGCGATTTACCTAGTCAAGCCCTTCTATTTGATACCCATAAATCCAAGGTTGGAGGTTTTTTCTCATTAGCATACGCCATATTATTGGATTTTTTCATGGACAGCTTGAAAATTGATAATGTAAGCATCGAGTGACATTATTTATATCCATGAAGCTACACTTTGAAGATTAAAATTTTCGAATCCTCATTGCAGAAGCCGATCGCTATATAATCAATACATTGTTGTTCAGGACGTTAAGTATTTTTCGAATATGTTATAGAATCATCACTCCCGGTGTATCAAAGAAACGTTTCCGTTTCCATCATGATGATGCTAACGTCAACGAAATACGAATTTTACATTTTCGATATCCATATGATGATAGTTCAGCTTCGAAAGACTCCCACGCTTTCCTTTTTTTGTGATACCCCAATAGATAATTATGTAGTCTACCTAGAAATGACGCCTTTAGAAAATAATGGTCATTTACCACGCAGATAGGTAGCACATTACCAAAACACTCCGTAGATGTTGTTCTTAAAGGTTATCTATACTAGTCCGTTGGCCTTCTCATAGATGGCATCAAACATTTGATGTCAAGTGTTGTAAAATTGACAGATAGACATGACAATAACCCCCCCCCCCCCCACTACTGTTCATCAGCAACCCCATAAATAGTGTTATAATTACGATGCCTATCGTTGACAGGTAAGCCTCATTGATTAACGTCGTGATAGTTTAGCTGGTGGGGAGATAGCCGCCATGACAGTTCTTCAACCTCTCTATAGATGGGGCTATACCTACGACGTCAAACTTTGACTTGTTATATCATCAGTTCAGAAATCAAAGATTCAAACACAGACGCCATGTCAGTTCAGAATTCGTAGATTGACATACAGATGCCATAACATTCCATACACTCTCCATGACAGCTCATAAAACTCTTATGATCTTACAGACGCCATGACAATTCTTTAACCCCATATTCAATTTTCCACACTCCTGTGACCTTGAGCTCTACGGATGGGTTGAACGCACTAGCTCTATAGCTAGCTTAGCTACTAACATGCATGACATTCTTCTAGGTATAATTCATCTATGAGTAAAAGAAACACCTAGATAGAATTTCTCTGTTCCAAATCTTCTCATAATCTTATTGACCTGAGTTTTATCTGCATAATTGAAGCACAATTACATTATTATAACCAATTCCAACAAATTTACATGTACTAAACGTTGAAACTCTCCAATAATTATTGTTATACACTTATGTTTCAGATAATGTACAGAACATGTTATAGTGGTATTATTTCAATAGAACTCATTCTAGTCATGGCGGTATAAAAAATGAAATTAATGTTACTCAACAATACAAGTACAAGCAAACAATTACTGAAAGTCTGTTCGTGTCTTGTAGTCCTTACCTCAATGCGCAATGGTTGTTCGATAACAAAACGCATGTTTCTTCCACTTATAAGACCCTCACCTCATCATAAGAGTTTTTATGGAAGTAATGTGTAATGAAATCAAAACATATGTATGGGCTTTACGAATATATAAATCAAGATAGAAGGTGCTTAGAATTTGATGTTGAACAAGAATTCCGGCGGTACATTCAACTATTTAATGAATAAGCATGCCATGGAAAAGAAGAAAGTGTGGATGAAGAAATTATCTGATCAATACTGAATATTATATAACGTATGTGCAAAATACACTTCATATGATATATTTAAATAATTGAATATCCAGAACAAGAAAAATATTCACAAACCTAAACACCGACACGAACTGATAATTTGCGGAGTCGAAAGTACATACTAAAAGTACCAGTATTTTTTTTTTCCATAAGATAGCCGATTATTAGTTCAGTCGATAGAGGAACGAAATCCAGCGCATATCGCTTGAAAAATGAAGGAGTAAATTTTGCTTGCTTTTATACGTATTTTGACGCGCTGAAAACGGGAAAAATAAAGAAAAAATTCCTACGAGTTAGCTTCAAAAGTTACGGTCATTTTTTGACGCGAAAAAATACGATTTTCATATATTTTGCGTTTAAAAAGAAAACGGTGTCCCAAATGGGAGAACATGAGACAAATTGTACAAAAAGTGAAAACGTTTGAGCAGAAATATAAGTCATTTCGATGTTACAGTCTTGACATATGAGCAAAACTGTTCTGTTTTACGGGAATACAAATGTTTTTTTTCTCATTATTATATATTTATTATATATTTTAGATTGACGTGATCATTTTTTAGTCATTTTGATTCTAATCAAGTTGTGGAAATTCAAAAAAAATTTTAAATTTCAATTTACTAGTTGAAATCTACTATTACGGCAGATAAGCGGTATAGAAATTTAAGCCGCTGCATGATTTTACCCGTGATTTTTTTTTATATCAGCGTGCTCTAAATTCGAGATAGTGATAGCTACGAGGTCTTATTTACGAATTTAGATCAGAAAATTTGTCTACTTTCCAACGATCTCCGAATTTTTTCTATAGGCCCAAAATTGGGTTCTGGGGAGGCTCAAACACATTTATATCAATATCTCAACTTTTACTCAACCTAGAAAAGTTTTTTAGCGTAAAATACGCGTCGTGAAATCTATAACAGAACCTGAGATTTGATCATCCTAAACAATTTCTAACCTGAAAAATTTGCACATTTTCCGAGGTCCGAAATTTTCAAAGTTGTCCTACATTTTTTTTTGAGCCCCAAAAACAGTATTGAAGGATGTTTTGTATCACATTTGTTGAGATCTAGAAGAGAATTTTTTTTTCTTGTCGATAAGTCCATTTTTCGGCTGGCAATCTCAGTCTTAGGGATTTTTGGAAATGGCCGATTGTGGAGCCAAAATGAAAGATTAAAAAAAAAACACCGTAGCAAGTTTATAAAAAATATATTTTAGTTTGAATAGAATATTTTTTTGGTCATTACTCGAATGAGAAAAAAAAACATTTGTATTCCCCTTAAAAAAACACTATTTTGCTCATATCTCAAGACTGTAACATCGAAATGACTTATATTTCTGCTCAAACGATGCGTTTTCACTTTTTGTACAATTTGTCTTCAGACATGTTTTTCCATTTGGGCCACCGTTTTCTTTTTAAACGCAAAAAATATGAAAATAGTATTTTTTCGCGCCAAAAAATGGCCGTGACTTTTGGAGCTAACTTGTAAGAATTTTTTCACCATTTTCTACGTTTTCAGCGCATCAAAATACATATTAAAACATACCGAATTTACACCTTCGTTTTTTAAGCGATATGTGCTGATATCTCAAGACCATAACCTCAAAATATATTTTACTTCGTTCCAAACGATGCGTTTCCACTTTTTCTAGGATTTGTCTCACGACATGTTATTCCATTTGGGCCACCGTTTTTTATTTTAAAACGCAAAAAACATGGAAATCGTCTTTTTTTCGCGCTAAAGCATGCCGTAACTTTTGGAGCTAACTTGTAGGAATTTTTTAATTATTTTTCCCGTTTTCAGCACACCGAAATACGTGTGAAAACACTGAAAATTCACACCTTCAATTTTTTGTCCTTAATTTTTCCTCTTAGTGTTTTAATTTTTCACATCGTATCCTTGATCCTACAATTAACATCGCTTAACCCAGATACCACTAATGTCCTTCTGAAAGGACTTGTTTTCATTTCGTCATATATTTAGTATTTATCTAACATGTTTTTGAGGTGCGATTTTAAAGTATCCATACTTGTATTTGATCTTTTGAATTATTTTTTCGAACGGAAGGGCTACTATAATTACCGAATTGTGATGCTTTTTTTATTTTTCATCAATGTTTTATAATGACCATTCGAGGATCCAGGAGTGTGAAAATCACGGGGGAGTTGCAAAATCTTCAGTGCTGTCTAACAATATTTACCAGACATTTGAATTTCCCAAGAAAATAAGAGATATCTAAATGATGCTTTGTACCGAAAATATTGAAAATTCAATTAGTTGTCAGTGTTTTTATCAGTCATGCAACAATTTGGTTACTATAATTTCTACGAGTGATACGCCTCGTACATATCTCAGGTAAAAGGGGGCGATATTCAAGAAGCAAAATGATATCAGACCATGCCTTCCTGCGAATGGGGAGTAATGATAGCCACCTTCACATGGAAATAGTCAGTTTGTCCCTTACCGTCGGTGTTAAGCCACAGTAGCAGAAATAGGCCAACGTTGAATGAATATATTTTTTTAAATCGGCAATACGCGATCCAAACAAACACTCTAAGATGTAGGGATAGCTATACTGAGTGAGTATGATCAGAGAATCCAGTTGTGTGGACGTAGATATAATCGAAACAAGCGCGTATGTAGTTCCTATTAACAAAGATAAGATATGTGTGTGCTTCTCGCAATTTCAGATTTTTTTTACGGCTGCACATTGTAGTATAAAAGTTTTTGTTAAGGCGGGACGGGACACGGTTTTCATATCGTCCTTCCTCGAGAAGATATAAGCAATCTCGTCTCGAAACCAAAACGAGACGAGACAGACCCTTTATCTCGCGGGAACACTAGTAATTTTCGAAAAAAACCGTGACGAAAATTTGATATTTATTTGTGTTTTCTCACACTATTGTTATGGATTCAAAGAAGTGCTTAATATTAAATTGAGAAAGATGATTACAGAATTTATAGAGTTAGAATCTGTAGAGGTTGTGATTGATGGTTGGTGTGGGAAGGTGCAAATTATACCATCGTATGTTTTATCGGCTTATTGGAAAACACTTACACATATAGATAACCGTTCATAAATAAGAACTGATTCATCACTGGTTAATCATGATTTATGAGATCTTAACTTCTAATAATTAATTCTGTTCGTTTATGATAACTCTATCCTAATCTATGAATACTTCTCCTTCCTCATCCTTATACATTGATTTTGATACGTCATTCCATAATATCCATTCATATCGATGTTGACATGGTTGATGTATTGACAACAAGGTAACCTCAGGTTGCATTATTAGATATATATTCCACTTGGTATGGTATATCAACCTCATTATATGACTGTTGTTGATATAACATGTAAAATGTTGAACAAATAGAGTTATGAACTTACCTAATTTAGAACTTTGAAGATATACCCTTATTGTTCCATTTGCAGTTCACCTAATAATACTAGCGTAGATTTCGAAAATCTATAGTGAGAAAGGGTTTTACTATTTCTATTATTTTCTGGAGTTGAAAGTGTCGTTCTTTTCTCATGATTGTGTTTTTGTCCATAATGTCAATCTATGATGTATGATGTATCGTAACCATCATAAATAGCAAAATTCCCTCAGTTTCAACAGTCTGTAAATTGAGCTACTGAATGGAGTTATTCATAGATATACATGCATTTTGAATTAGAAAATATCAAAAAAGGACTGGTGCAGTCTCATTTCATCTGATTTGGTTTTGGTACTTTCTGAAATATAATGTGTAAGAACATATTATATATAACTTAAGATGGATGAACGTATAACTATTCACATGACATCGAACTCCATATGTTCATTAAGTTGAAGTGAAAATATTATTTATTTCATATTTCAATATGCGACTGAAAATTAGAACATTACTTCACTAGCCCGGAAATTGTTGCCTAGCGACACTTTCCGTACTCCTGTGCCTTTTTCAAGGAATTGAACTGGATTTTTTATGGATTTGCTTAATATCAATTTTCATATTGCTTTGGTGCCTTTAGATTCAAATTCTCCTCCTTTACGTCGTTGGAACAAGATGCAGTGACAATTCCCTTTCCAGAGAGAATATGTAGCTGTCACTTTATTAGCGACTAGTCAAATACGACATAATGACACTGCCATTCTGACAATTCATATTGAAATTTAAAATTTATTAAACATCATCAAATGAAACATTCTAAAACACACAACCGTGAAATAGTATTGAAGTACTCGGTTAGGATTTCCAGACTCGGTTCCTTTAAATATTTGAACTTGTACTTCAATAAGTCATTTTTGTCCTTGTCAAGCAAATTACTATTTCGCCAATATTTGTAGATACAATAGGAATCATGCGAAATATCGAATAATGCCTGAAAATACTAAAACATCAATGATGGTTCAAATTCCAGTGAATTAAGTAGTTTGTTCAATAAACAAAGGAAATACCTTTCTATTAGCTAGTCTCAAGTGGTTTGTGCGTGGTGGTGTCGCATGCAAACGTAAACAGTCGCGTGAGAAGCTATTTGGTTTTTAGACTCTACTGAATAATTATCTAAATGCCAAGAGCACGAAGTTATTAATTCACCTCCATTTATGAAAATCAATATGTACTAATTAATCTCGAGATTGATTGCTACAATATACGCTGCTGGATCATTTTACCAATAAAACGTAAGAATTTAATCGCCCAATTTATCAGAGTATCATTCCATGAGACCTTCTCCAATTTAATTAACAAACTTTGATTATTCGCGTATTCAATAATGGTCCTAATTTCAAATTGCCATTAACTGAATTATCGTCATTCTTGAAGTTTGAATTAATTCAGATACGTTGATTAGTTGTTCTCAGCAAGTAAATCTGATGAAACATGACATGAATTGAAGAATTTTTTGCCACTTGTTGCATCCGCTACTAAATAGTAGCCGATACATACTTATATTTTTCGTAGAGCCCTTTACTCCACCTTACTTGCCAAGCTGAATATATATCATTTATAATTAATGGTTCAAAATCTCTATTCCTACTGTGGCCTCGTGTACAATCATTTAGAAACTTAGTCGGTGTATAAAACAAGTTACAAACTTTGTTCAGATGGTACACGGTATGAACAAATTCGATTCGAACAATATGAACAGATTATAATGCTTCATTCTTCCATTCTGCATCAGCAAACTCATGCAAGTTCTGGTTCTCATTTTTCTTTGGATTGCTCATTAGGTTAGAATTAAACATACTGAAATAGAATTTCAGCATAATAACAAAAACTGTTAAAAAATAATCTGCTTGAGATAAATATATAGAACGTAATTATTATAAATATTCTATATATATATATATATATATATATATATATATATATATATATATATATATGTATCTCCATCCATCTGCGACAAATTAGATGCATGTGAGCACTCAACCAACCGAACAAGATACAGGGGATCGAGGCTAAATCGGCCATGACAGTGACGCGAGAGGTCTAACAACAACATGTTTGTATTGAGGAATATGTAAATCTCAAGCAACTTTTAGGGAACCAAAGTGACAGTCGAAAATTTGCTGTTCACTCATAATTTGTTCTCGTTGCACTGTTATTTCAAACGTTCTTGGGTTATTTGCTCACGCACTGGCAACAATTTCCACTCTGGGTGGTAAAAGTCACACTTTAGTCCCTTGACAATCTTGATTATTAATATTATAAACTATTTTCATAATTCTTTGGCTCTTTTACTGTCTTTCCGCCTGCGTACGCCGCACACTATGCACAGTTCTATAATTACGAATCAAATCATTGGATAGTAACAATTTTAACCAGATGTAGGTTCCTAAACAAATAAAAATAATAAGATCAAAAACTACAATTGAACATTTTTGAGTGTATTACACACATATTGTTTTCCATATAATCAGTACTTTGTGTTATTAGTAAACAGTAATTATGCAACTGTTCGCCACACTATATTATATTTGTTCCAGTCTGGAAAAGTAATTTTAAATTTCCACTTCAATTCTCAACATAAAATATTTTGTGCCAACATAAAATCAATTTCTGTAAGTTTCCGAATCGTGAAGATCTAACACACTTTCATCAAATATATCTGAAGGAAGATATTTCTAGCACAAAAAAAGTAGAAGGTGAATCTCTTTATACGATTAGGTGATTGATTGGAATCATTATTATTTAATGATCATTTTCATTAGAAATTGAACCAGATACAGTTTTTCCTCCATAATAATCAAATAAGACAGCTCTGATCAATTGATTCCTCCGATTCTGAAATTTATAATTATAGCTATTTGTAACTGACTAATACGTATAAGAAAAGGAAGAATATAAGAATATCTGTCATTGCATTCTTTTGGAAATATCTGGCAATAAAGTAGCAACAAACTGGTGTAATATAATTACTCATCAGATTACATGATATATTGAATATATGATTGATTTCAGAGGGATTTGCATTTCATCTTTACCTCAACTGCTTCCAACTGTCAAATATCATGTTAGTTGGTGTGAAAGCAAATTTTCTATTGAAGTTTTATGTTTCCCTACTTGCAGAATAATTAACAGGGTAATATGATATTTCAGCTTTGAGGCATTGTGAGATAATAAACCGTTACATTTTCTTATCAAATTAGTGAAAATAGAACTTTGATAGCTATTTTACATAAGTTTGAAAATTGTTTTTTCACTTATTACATCAAATAAAACAAATTATTTTATAAACAAAATTGTAATTGATAATAATCGGGAAGAAACAGTAACTATATGTGATTGTGGAAAATAAGAAAAAAGAGAATTGAATATCCAGTTTCCTCGAGAGAGATTCTCTGAAGCTGAAACTGAAGGGCGAATTTGCGTGAGCTCATTCGCATTGTAAAATGTAAAACATTCTTTCATAGTTCTAATTCGTTAAAACAAGTAGCTCATGTTTTCCATAGTGATTTTCAACAACATTGTGAGGCACGTTTCAGTTTCTTTCATATCATTCGGGGATACAAAGGATATAGTGGTCTTTTGAAGTTGATATGTAATCATTAGATGGATGTGGAGTCATGATATAGCAATTTTGAACACCAGTGGATGAACATTATCAGGTTTCAGCTATTTGTGGTCTGTTTGCCAGATCATGTTGTCAATAATGATTATTAGTTGAGTTATTACTACAAAAAAGGATAGGTGTACTTGGAATACAGATTTTATGTCCATCTATTTTTTTCGTTGATGCAGCATTTCTCTAAGGAACCTTTAGTTAGTATATTCTTTTAGTATTGATACTATTTAACCTCCATTTTTACTGAGTTTTCATTTACACCACAGCGTGAACAAAGAAAATAATGTTCGATAACATCATTGAATCTCAAAATGATAATTTCAAACACTTCTACGGATTGAATTGCGTGATATATATTTATAACATCCTTATGATTCAATGAAATATTATAATTCCATTCGAAAAACTGACGAATATCAAAAATACCACTTGAAACGGATTTATCACGCCCAAAAACATTAAAGTTCCTATTTTCACCACTTCAGTGTGAAATTCCGAATCCATATGACCAATAAGAACGACATAGTCACCTCCACAGTTCTTACACATACACACGCACGTACGAGGTCAAGGTGAAAAGTCCCTGAAAAATTAAACAAGAAATGATTTATTTGGTCAAAACTTATTTTATTTCTTAACATGATCTCCTTGTAGCCCGATACACTCCGTCCAATGTTTTCCTCATTTTTCGATTCCTTGAAAATAATACGATTTCGGCAATCCTTGAAAATAGGCATTTGTTTCAGTAATGACCTTATCATTGGAGCCAAATCTCTTTACACCGAGCCATTTCTTCTAGTTTGGAAATATTTGAAATTCATAGGGGGCCGAATCTAGAGAATATAGTGGATGAACCAAATCGTAGCGTAATTCTTGCAATTTTCCCATTGCGACTGCGGACCTGTGCGCTGATGCGTCGTTCTGGTGGAAGAGCAGTTTTTTTTTTGCCAAATGAGGTTGCTTTCGCTTCAAATCGGCGTCGAATTGATTCAACAGCTCTGCATAATATACGCCGGTCATCATTTTGCCCTTTTCAAGGTAATCGATATGGACGATACCGTGTGCATCCCAAAAAACTACCGTCACGACTTTGTTGGCCGATAAGCCCACTCTGACCTTTTTCGGGTTCGATTTGTCAGGACAAGTCCACTGTTTCGACTGTTTTTTAGTCTCTGGTATGATGTGATTGATCCGTGTTTAGTCCACGGCTCAATTACTCCTTCTTATTGCCCTTGAACAACATCGCCAAACACTCCTTTGAAGTGGTCACACGGTCGCGCTTGTTGTCAACACAGAGCAAATGTGGTAGCCTTAAGACGGCTAGCTTTCTCATATTCAAAAATTCATGCAAAATGTTCCGTACGCCTTCGGTTGATATGCCCATAACCTCAGCAATCTCGTGCACTTTAACTGCCCGATCGTCCAATATCATACCATAAATTTTATCGACGATTTCTAGTCATACTACCACAACGAAAATCAGTAAGCCACTTGTGAATCGTTTCAATCGATGGTGAAGAGTCATCATAATGCTTAACAAGTGATACTTTGGTTTGCGTTATGTATTTTCACGCAAGAAATAACGTTTAATGAAGACGCCAAATTCACTTTTACCATGTTTACAAAAATCTTCAAGGTTGCTCGCTTTCGATGGGTGTCAAAACAGAACTAAATGACATATCATTCTGAAAATTTTAATGCGTTCTAGTTGAAGATGTTAAAAATGTCACATGAGATTTCAGATTGTGGCGCCATCTGTTGTATTTTTCAGGGACTTTTCACCTTGCCCTCGTACATACGCACACACAGACCATCTTAAAAATAGTCTAGATCGATTCATCAGAAATATTTGAAACGGATATATCCGTGAAAATCCATAAAAAAAATTTCCAATGGTTTACAAACTTCCCTTACCCTATATATTACGTACAGTGAGGAAAGTAATTTGTGCGATATTTATGAATATGTCTTTCAAATATTAGGATAAATGGAAAATTATGAAAATTTTCTTCTCTCGCATGGTTGAAATGTGCTTAAATTAATGATTCATCATCGGCAAGTAATGTTGAAAGACAATAAATCTGGAAATGGAAACTGAATCTTTTTCCCATCGAATTATTCCGTAAATTTAACAAACTAAACACTTCTATGTTTTGTAGAGCACAGTAGCTATGGAGAGTTAAGACACCATTATATTCGAAATTATCACTTCTAGCTACACAAGCGGTTGATTGAAATCATAAGGTATACTTTGCTACATTGGATTCCTTTTCTGGGGGATGATAATTAAAAGCACCATTATGTCTATTTCAATTATTTTTGGTTGGAATAATGCAAAACGGAAAGCAAACAACTAATTAAATGGAATGAATTTATACAATGAACAGATGTCAGATTTCGTTAAGATGGAATCTGACCTTCGAATTCAATAATTTCACTAATTTCAAATGTTAACGTCTGTAATTTATGGTATACTGGAGTGAGTTCAGAAAGCAGAAGATGAGTGTTAATAGAAACTTGAACTATTAGGAAACATGCTCTTTCAAAATCCCTATGTCGTTAATCAGTATATCGATCGAGGTATAAGGCACTCTTCCAACAACTATGTGAGCTGAAATTATGTTTCAATTCGACCGCTACAATGATACTCGATGTTACCTCTCTTCCTTGTCACTCTGGCGAACTCTCAAGTCCCGCCTATACTAGATTCTGATCCAAGTCCTTATTTATATTCCATCACATTTCTATTCGAAGAGATTGTGATTTGTAATAACATTCAACACCTAATAAAGAAAAAGATAGAAAGGTAGTAGAAGACTCAGGGCCAGTATTCATAAATTGTTCAACATATTATCGGTTGAAATATGTTCCAATAGTTTTGTTCATGTATTGAACACTAGAATATAGTGCCTTAACTTGTAATCACAGGAAGTTTTCATTTCAGCACTGTAAAACTTAATTAAATCTGATTTTACTGTATCAATTCGAAGGTCATTTAGTTCCAATAAAACAAGACTCTCAGTCAATCCTTTCATGGGCGTGATGAAAATTATCGTAAACAATAATAGCTTTATTAGAAAATCACGTTTTTGACATACATTCTTACAAATTCTAAAAATTTTTTAACTACCACTTTTGAGTTGGTGGGAATATAGCTTCCCACTGCCCATCGTGTAGGAAAACTTTTCAAAAGCACATCTAGGTATATGACTAATTTGAAAAAAGAATCAGGTAAGAATACATGTTTGTGTATAAATTGACAAGAACAATTTCAGAAAACATCATTGTCCGTGAAATTCTCCGAAACAGAGGTTTACACATAGGGGTGCCTTACAAAAATTGCAAATGAATCGGGTTCTATTTTCATTTGATGAGGAATATGCCGACCTACATTAACCAGCCTCATTTCATCAGGGACTTCGATAAAAAGGAAACCGTCTTGTTTCGATGCTATCTGGAAGTCAATTCAGAAATCAACTGTCTGGCCAACTTCATAGGAAATGATAATTGATCAATTTTCTTCTTTCGATTGCAATGCATCAAAACTAACGAATTAACTATTGTCATGTGTACCAGATAGTAAAAGATTCTATGCCACCATTTTGTTGATGTGCGTCCAATGGCACGTAGTTGACCAAACTTATCAACGCATCCCATTATTTGATTATAAACTGCAACTTCCTTATGACACGAAACATTTGATTTCGAACCATCCTTATTTCAACGTTGGACAAATGTTGTTTCCCGTGGAGAAATATAATTACTCAGTATATTTACAGGCTCACTATCCATCCATTTTATTGCAGACACTCGTTGTTTTTTGTTGAACATGAATTCTCCTCGATTTAGCTTGGTTTTGTCTTTATACATTTGCGGTAATCCTTTCCTGTTCACTTGTGCTAAGCCAGTCCCCATTGCTTCATTCATTAAAGTTTTCATAACAGAAAGGGAAGTAAAAAAGTTATCGAAAATCTCCAAGCAATTTGTTTGAAGAGAGATGTAAGATTCAGTACGACTTTCTCACTCAAACTGAATTTTTCAACTTTTTGAGTACCCTGTTTCGAAATCAGCTGTGTACCACATTTTATAGCTTCTTTTTATCAGTTTCATCGGCATGTATTGCTTCATCGACGACCTGCCTTTGAACTCTATCGAACTGTATGCAGATTGGAAGGATAAATCCAAGGATTCAATAAGAGGGCTCATTTTGTGTAATTTGTCATGCCTCGGCTTCCATTGGTATGGCAGTTCCATAATCGATTATTTTACAATTGCAAACTGTAATAAAGGGGCCGGCCCTTTGGAATGTGTTGCCGATATAGCAATACAAAAAAATGACAGAAAATACAAACATGACAAAAACATTGAATTCTTGCAAAAACTAAACTAAGAAATCTAATTAACATTGTACAGGAATATGCAATATAGCGTCCGTGTGTATACATTGATCAAGATTATCATTCCTTAAAATAGTCACTATTCGACATGTTGCACTGTATTAGCGCCAAAATCTTCTTGGTTAGAATTATTGCATTCGCAGAATGGAAAAACACGAATTTTCGTGACTGCAGATTTTAGAACAAGAGTCATCAAGCAGTACACTGACCACTCTTCTGGTGCCGTCTCGTCCATGGTGAATATCGACTACTTTTCCGATATGGCATTTCAAAGGAGATGTATTTTCTTCTTTCATCGAAACAATGACTCCAGGCTTCAAAACTGATTTTAAATTTCTTTTCTATTTTACTCGCTACTGTAATTCAGAAAGATATTTCATATGCCGTCTTTGCCAATAATGTTGTATCTTCTGTAAGCGTTGGTGTATTTTCAGCTGGTGTTCATTCAAATCAACATAATTCGGTACAGGAATTGACTGGAATCAATTCAGACTGTATCGTTGTACCTGAAAATTGCACGTTGTTTAGACTAAAACCGCTTGTGCTTTTCATAGATGCATCGAAAATAACTCTCAATTCAGTGGTGCAAGTATCTTTAAAAACCGCATGATGTGGCAGGTAGGAACTAACCTCTTCGTTAACACATTTTTCTTGTATCTCAATAATGTGACCAAGATCTTCATACTCACACATACATTTAAAGTATTCTTTGTACACAATTTCATCTTTCAATGATTTACGCTCTTAAGAGTAAAATCGTTTTGATGCCAAGGCTACGTGATTCTCTTAAATCATTGACGTTTTCTTAGAATGGTACATTAACTATAAATCGACCATTATTTTCTCTAGGATAAGTAGCAACAAAATGTTGGTTGCAATAGTTTTTACAATTTGACTAATACATGGAGAATATATTTCTTGTACTTCCGAAAACTTCTGTATTTGTTCTTCAAGGCGTGATTTATTTTCTAATACGTGTAACATGGAAATCTCTTGATTAATCTCTATAAAACTTTACTTAAGGGATTTATATTATTCCTAATACTCAATCTATTTATTTATTAACAGTGTGGCCATTTAATTAAGAGAACCATGACACGTTGGGGTTTGATTCCAATCATTGATTAGCCAGAACAAACATGAAAAATATCATTGACACTTAACCTTTTCTTTCACAAGACACTTAAGATTTTAACACACTGGAAGGTAAGAGGAAGGATAAACGCTAATATCAATTAGATAAACTCGTACTCAACAACAACAATAACATTTAATAATAAAAAAAATAACAACAATTAAATGATAATGATAATAATAAAAGAATGAATGAAAATTAAAGATAATAAAAATGAATATTATGGTTAACTTTATTACTAATAAGAATAAAACTAAGATCAAAATCTATACTCAAATAAAATACCTAGATAATATAAATCAACTAAAAGAGAAATAAAACTAAGATTAATAGATTGATATCCAACCAGGATGAACCTAGGGGATCGAAAATGAATGAAATGATTAAATATATTATTAACTCGAACTTGAATAAATACTGAAAAAAAAACAACTTTAATCAAAAATCTAATACAACTCTGATTTAGCGAAATCCACCCTTCTTACCAAAAACACTCTGGATAAACTATCAAGTTAAATTAATTGAAATTAAGTGTCACGTGATTTCTCAAGAGACTAATTCAAGCTAGAAAATATAACTGAAGGTTTTAGGCATTATCCCAAGTATTTATAATGCGTCCTTTTCCTCAAGAACCAATCTACAATTCGGAAACGGATCCCTGAATTGTTTAACCAATAAGCAATAAGATTTCTCTCTTGAGGTCTTTAGTACAGAATGTGGGGATTTCTAAATCTATCTGTCCTTTACTAAATATCACTAACTGATTTGAATGTACATAAAACATCTCCAGATGGAAAACATCAATATCTATCTTGTAGCAAACCATTAGTTTCTCGTCGTATATTGGTTCGACAGGTTTATTATATCCTTTATTACTAACTTGTGTGGACTTTTACAACCTTCTTGACCTAGCTATGGTATCATACCACCCTCGTTGAAACGAGTGTGAATTGTCTTATATTTATTTTAGAAATTCCCTAACTTCCTCGAGCTACATTCAATATTGAAACATCTGGCAACCCCTGGATGTTCTTTACTATTAGATATTTTAATTTTACATGAAATTTCAATTTACTAAGAATTACTTTGTTTTTTTAAATATTGGAAATAACCTGTACTAAACCCTTGTTACTTACCCCCTTGTTAAAAAGAATCATATGGGTCAGGACGGAAACAAATGATTCGCAAAAAGAAAAAAAATATACACATATACCTATACAAAAAAACAAATATACCTGAATAAAAAAAACAAATAAACAACAACAATAACAAAACACAAATTACAAATTTTGTTGTCTTCATCATCTTCTCCCTGGAATGTGGATCTGTTCATATATTGCTTTTAGATGAAGCTGTGGTACCTGGTCCTCTTCTTCTTCTTCTTCCATTTTGTTCTCTTCTGATATTTCAATTGGATTTTTAATGAAGATAGTGTAAGTATATGCTACTGCTTGGCATTGATTGTTCCTCAAATATTTGTTCGTTTTGGATGGTCCTGAGCCTCTTCCCCATTGTGAAAAAAAAATTCGTGGCTGCCCCAGATATATAGCTTCTAGTGCACCATACTGTATAATTGCATCCATGAATAGGCAAAATTGTTTCCCCTTCTGCTTAGGAAACTGCAGACTTCTTCTATGACTGATTCGATACGTTTTGAATTCCCTCTGACTAAATTTTCCGATCCTCCTTTTCTTTTCCATGCAGGAAACGCGCGTTGGAATGATTCCAAGTAGATGAACATGGCTACTTCTGCCTCAGGATATCCGGTCTCCACTTCCGGTCTAGCTGTCGATGTGCATCCGGTGCATGAGCTCGTCCTTATCAGTTTGAAAGGATGTAGGTGATAAGGACTTTATTTTATTTGTAAAGAGTATACAGGGTGTGTTCAAAAAGTGTGTCACATGTACAGAGTCACGTGACTAACACATGGCAGCATGGCGGCCCTAAGGTCCAACTGTCATGGCGACCATAAGAACCAACTGTCATGGTGGGCATAAGGACCAGCTGTCATGGTGGGCATAAGGACCAGCTGTCATGGCGACCATAAGGACCAGCTGTCATGGCGACCATAAGGTCCAACGGTCATGGCGACCATAAGAACCAACTGTCATGGTGGGCATAAGGACCAGCTGTCATGGCGACCATAAGAACCAGCTGTCATGGCGACCATAAGGACCAGCTGTCATGGCGACCATAAGGACCAGCTGTCATGGCGGTCATGAGGACCAGCTGTCATGGCGACCATAAGGACCAGCTGTCATGGCGACCATAAGGACCAGCTGTCATGGCGGCCATAAGGACCAGCTGTCATGGCGACCATAAGGACCAACTGTCATGGCGACCATAAGGACCAGCTGTCATGGTGGCCATAAGGACCAGCTGTCATGGTAGACCTAAGGTACAGACTGCTTCCTGGAGGGGGCTCCGCCACCTCTAGGAAGTAATCTGTACCTTCGGTCCAAAAGGTACAGACTGCTTCATGAAGATGTCACCATGACAGATGCCATCGAAGGTACAGACTGTTTCGTAGAGGTGGCGCTACCAGTTCGACTCACCCGACTCATGCGTCTCATGCAACTTTAGCAAAATGAAAGATCTACACTCGGGAATCATCGGTTGCAACGTTTCGTGCGACTCGTACGACTCATCAGACTCGTTCTAGTTTGTATTGATGGTCTTAATTATCGACGAAACAGTTTAGTTCAAGATGAAGTCGGTGGTGGTTGACATTCAGAGCTTCCAAATCTCTAACCATACAATGATAGTTAAGGAACTGGCTTTGTTAGATTGTGAAAAGAAGCTAGAAAAATATTTTCTATTCAAGCCACCCACACCACTAAGTGAACTCTCAGAAAATCAAATGAAGCAAGTGATGTTTTGCGAAAAGTATCATGGGATTCCATACAACTCTGGATATCAGGACTATATTCGGATGGAGGAAATTTTCAAGGAAAATATTGATCCAAATAGCATCATATACGTTAGTGGTGTGGACAAAGCCAAATTCATAGTGAAGATTCTCAAAAAATTGGGGTTAGATCGTCAGGTGAAAGTGTTGAATTTGAAAGGCAGCTGCCCACAATTTGTTCGAGAAAACTGTAGATATATCTGCCTTCATCACTCTACCAACAATAATTCTATGTGCTGCAGTGTAAACAGCTGGAAATTGTTTGAATATGTTACAAAGGAAGATGCCCATCTGGATATATTACGAGGGTTTCAAAAAATGGGTATGGGTGACACTCCACCGAACTGACCAGTATTGATATGTCTTCGGAAGAATACGCACGTAAACTGCTTGAATTCCATATGAAATTAGTAGCACTGAATAAAGACATAAAATTTTACGAAGATAAAAAGTTAACTATAAATCAACTAGACAATTTGAGTATAAGTGGTGGAGATGGCTGTGCTGAAATCAAATTTCATAATCCTAACAGCAATATTGAATGGGGTCCTATATACAAACGTACCACTTCAAGTGAATCGAATTTATATATGTCCCAACAAGGATGCCTTCGCAGAGAAGGAATGTAATCGAACTGAATGGCAGCCTATGGACCATCAATTAGTTAATGAAAATCACCTAGAGGTATTCTCATACGTTATTCCTAAAAGGATGTTAGCAACTTTCAACTATAAACTCAAGTTATTATTCCATGATGGTAGTGAGGGGGACGTAGTGAATTGGCATCAAACTATAGTCCCAACACCTGTGACGACAGCAGCAATCAATTGTCAAAGCAATGTATCTGAAGCCAGACCAACACCACCCCAACCACCACCACAGAAAGAAAATGAAATCTATGCTATGCAATGTTTCAATCTTAGTGCATTATCAGTTTTACTACTGAAAATCCTCATTAAAAATGTAAAGAAACGTATTAATAATAAATAATGAAAGGTATTGCTGTCGTTTGATTTTGAATAGGAGATAGGGAATCAGTTAGATACATACATGTAACTTTTAACTTTTATTTTTGAAATATATACAATTTTTAAAATGACATACAATATAAACACCTAAATCTAAAAATCATTTCCTAAAAATTCAACAAAAAAGGCCATACCCCGAGCTATGCGCATTTCAACCATCTGCGAAAACAAAGAAAAATAACTTCAGTTGATAAATAATAATAATAATTGTGTGTTTGATTCACTCACTTTTTCTTTCAACCGATTCAAATCGTGAGGTAACCCCACCACCAAGGAACATTCCCCATCTAGGGGTGAAACCAAATACCTACACCCCTCCAAAACCCGCAGTTGTGACATCTGTAATTATGAATAAAAACAAGGGTACTCATTAAATAATAAAAAACATCAGCATAAGGTAAACATACTTCAAACATCAGCTCCGCCAAGTAGTGGCGGAAAGCATGGATGCAAAATCCCTCGTAAATCTGCTGCTGCTGTCGGTGAAGGTGCGGGTGTTGGTGTGACCAAATCATCGATTGAGCTATCGGGAAAGTACAATTAGAATTGAAATAATTCTAGACTTAATACGAATACATACAAAATGCCTGGGGAGCTCGCTGAAGACGGTGGGGTATCATAGGGAAGTTGGGTAGGTAGTTCGTTTAATCTGTAATTATTAAAAATTAGTAGCAAATATTTCGCAAGTAGAAAAATCACATACACTATATCATGCATATCCAGCGGAGGAGGCAGCGACTCTGCTGATGGAATCTCTGGACATCTGTTGGAAATGAGAGTAATTTAGTAATCAAAAAATTATATAAATTATATCAGAATAATCACTGAAAACAAATTAATGCACTTATGATATATAGTGAGATTGAAATGAAATAGAACAACTTACTTGTCAATCATCCACAGGCGCACTTGCGTTTTTGTAAATATATCCAACCTGTTGGTCAACTCTTGAACATAATCATAAAATTTTCCCATTTTTCACTTGGTCACACAACACTTACAAGAATACTATTTTTTCCCTATGAAGTACCTAGAGTTTTATACACACACAATATTTAATCCAAAGTCCTACGAATTAAATTAGTTCCCAGGAAAAATGATAAAGTTGTTATCGGTTGAGGAAAAAAATGTATGCGGATAAATATTTCAAGGAAGTTTCTGCAATCACGCGATTTCAAATAGAATTTAACATCCTGCTTGTGGTTGTAGATCTTACCAATATGAATATAACAGTCGACCGAGACTTCCTGATTGTGGTTACAGTTAACTTATTATCATGATATAACAGGCGACGAGACATCCTGCATAGCGTGTGAACATAGCAGGAAAGTGATAAGAAGTTCCTATAAAAACTCGATGTGCGCATACCTCATACCATTATCAAATCATTATTCTACTAGCTTTTGAAGTGACTAGACGTGTTTTGTGTGTGCTTAAATCAAGGTGAGTTTATTTATTGACTTGAATATTATATTCATATGTAGAGTTAATTTCTATGTACTGAATATTTATTTTGCTTTTATTAAAACTGTGCAGGCTAAACTTTAACTTTTTGAAGTATTTATTGATCTTCTTTTATGCAATTTGATTTGGTAAATATTAATAATAATAATTTGGGGGTATTTATTAATTTTCTTTTATTCAATTTGGTGGGGTAAATTCAACACACAAAAATAATTCTTCACTTCTAACTTCCACTGATTTGTTTTAGATTTAAAAATAATTTAAAAAAATGGATTTCTCCAAATTGAACAAAATCTCGTTATTGCAGAGGGCAACACCTACAAAGATTGCCGAGCTAGAATTGAATGTGCCACATACAATTTTAAATTTAAAAATTGTAAATACAAAGTTTGGGGAGGCTGTATTAGCAGAATTGGAAGGAGAGCGATCGGTTTTCCTGCCTAAGAGAGTAACACCAGCGCTTCTCCCCCTTATCGAGGACATTAATAAAGGGCAGAACACAGCTCTAATATATCGAGGGGAAGAAGCCATCGGGACAGGAAAATCCTGCTCAAAGCTTGAATTCTGCGAATTGCCTCCTAGAAGTTGAGAGCCTTCCAGCACCACCACCAGGGAACAACCCTCCTGTGTACTACTTTTATAAATTCCATAAGGTAGGCTGCTTGTTTATTGTTTAAAATATGGTTTCAATCGCTAAGATGAGTGGGGAGATCGTTAATATTATCAACGAGGCTCAAAAGGATTTGTTAAAATCAAAATTATCCCCTCAGGAAATAAGCAAGTGGATAGGTTTCTGTACTAAGTACATTAGAACCTTTTCTAAGCATATAACAAAGGATACTTTGAACTTATCGTGTAAGAATCAATTGCAATGTAATATCGGCCATTTAAAAAGATTCAAAATTTTATTAGAGATCCGAAATAAACCCCCTACAACTAATAAGAACCGTAGTGAGCGAATTCGTTGGGAGGATGGTAAATGTGCATTTTCCCAACGAATTCGAACTGGCTTTATAACAAACATTTCTCATTTAGACCCATTAAATTCTTTATATGATGCCTTTCATCTGTTTCACCCTAGAATCACCAAAATTTTACATACTTACAATTTTATCAAGGTAAACACAACATTTTGCGGGGAATATATGCGACTTAATGCGATCGACGAGCTTATCCAAACAGAATATAAATATTTCCACACAAAATCCGCCCCAATAGATTCTTTTACAAATTTATTGGAGTGGTTCAAGGAGCATGTTATCGATAAACTCCAAGTGAAGCTGGATGATTTTTTGGAACGAGACTCGGGGTGGAGTCTAAGGGAGGTTATCAGTTTGGGCATAAATATTAATAAACATGAAGTCATCAATTCTGGGTCCTCTTATATAGTTCTCCCAAAAGAGATACTTCGAAAGAAGGCTATTATTAATGTTAAAAATTATGATGAATATTGTTTTGCCTGGGCAGTAACAGCTGGACTACACCCTAGTACTAACCCAAATTCCGATCGTGTTTCTTCATACCCACATTTTAGTAATGTTTTAAATTTACAAAATCTAACTTTTCCCCTCCCTATATCTCAAATTCCAACTTTTGAGAAGAATAACGATATTTCAATTCATGTGTTTGTTTTGGAATTATGTGGAGGTAATGAGCAGGGTGAGGGCGAGAAATTGAAGCTTCTCCCTGCATATTTAACCAAAAATAAATTAGATAGACATTTTAATTTACTATTAATTCAGGATAAATATTATCGAGATGTAGAACCTGCAAAATCCTCAAATTTTATTGACCCCACCGTTAAATTTCACTATTGCCTAATCAAAAATTTATCTAGACTTGTAAATTCTCAAATTAGCTCGCACCACAAAACTTATTTGTGCGATAGATGTTTAAATAATTTTCGGAGTGAGAATAAGTATAAAAATCATGTTGAGGATTGTGGTAAAATGAACATGTGTAAAATAACATTCCCTCAGGATGATTATTTAAAATTTAAGAATCACTCACACAAACTACCCATACCATTTATTATTTATTTTGACTTTGAGGCTCTCCTATTACCTATTCAGAACTGCCCTCAATCTAATGTAAGTTCATATACGAACAAAACTCAACTACACGAGGCGTATAGTGTTGGCTATTATTTAAAATGTCAATTCAACAATTCTCTATCACGATTTGATAGCTATAGAGGATCAGACCCCGCCAAATGGTTGACAGATCAGTTAGATAAAATTGGGGAATTTATCGATCTAAAACTTAAATCTATTGTACCTATAGACTTGAATGGTATTAGTTCACTTGATATTATGAAGGAAACGAAATGTCATATTTGCGAGAGACAGTTCGAAGAGGGGGATGTTCGGGTTAAGGATCACTGCCACTTCACGGGCAAATATCGAGGATTAGCCCACCAAGATTGCAACCTAAATTATAAATATCGATTCGTAGTACCTGTTGTGGCTCATAACCTCAGCGGGTACGATATGTTTTTGCTGATTCGAGATATTGCCAAAACGTCCAAGCAGAATATTCGAGTACTCCCCATCAATAAAGAGAAGTATATAAGTTTCACTAGAAGCACCAAAAATTCGGTGGTTAAATTCCGTTTCATAGATTCATGTAGGTTTTTAGATTCAAGTTTAGATAAATTAGTTTCTTATTTGAATGTGAGTGACTTGAGTATTCTGAAAAGCGAGTTTGCGCACTTATCCGATGAAAAATTTAAATTATTAACTCGTAAGGGGGTATTTCCCTATGAGCACTTAGATGATTGGGGTAAATTGAACGAGGAAAATCTTCCTCCAATTGAGAAATTTTTTAATAAATTACGCGACGAATCGATAAGTGAGGATGATTATAGGCATGCTCAAACAATTTGGACTAGTTTTAATTGCAGAAATTTAGGCGATTATTCTGATTTATATTTGAAAACAGATGTTTTATTATTGGCGGATGTATTTGAGAATTTCCGCAGCAAATGTATGGATCTTTTTGCTTTAGATCCGGCCCACTATTTCACGGTTCCCTCCTTCACGTGGGACTGTATGTTGAAATATACAAATGTGTCTTTACAATATTTGAAAGACATCGATATGGTCTTATTTGTGGAGAAGGGAATTCGTGGAGGTGTGAGTCAATGCAGTAATCGATTTGCAAAGGCCAATAATAAATACATGAATAATCACGACCCCGAAAAAGAGACAAGTTATCTCATGTATTTCGATGTATGCAATCTATATGGGTGGGCTATGATTCAATATTTACCCTATGATGGGTTCGAGTGGGTTGAAAACCTCGATGATGTAGACGTCAGAAACGTCTCAGACGAAAGTCCAATTGGTTACATATTGGAAGTCGATTTAGAATACCCACCTGAACTACATGATCTACACAAAGATCTCCCTCTTTGCCCGACACATACAGCACCACCCAACAGCAAATTACCTAAATTATTAACAACTCTCCACAATAAAACTAAATATATCATTCACTATCGAAATTTAAAACAATGTTTGGCGCTGGGGATGGTGCTGAAAAAAGTCCATAGGATTTTAAAATTTAAGCAAGCCCCGTGGCTTAAAGCGTACATAGATCTTAACACTAGATTGAGGGCAGCTTCTAAGAATGCGTTTGAAATAGCTCTCTTCAAGTTGCTAATCAACGCAATTTTCGGTAAATCTATGGAAAATGTACGAAAGCATAGACTAGTTAGATTAGTTAATAAATGGTATGGACCCTATGGGGCTCGCTATTATATTTCACAACCTAATTTCAATAGCAGTAAGATATTTGAGGAGAATTTGGTAGCCATAGAACAGAATAAATTAGAAGTCCTATTTAACAAACCCATTTATGTGGGGATGTCCATTTTGGACATTTCCAAAACCTGTGTTTACAATTTTCATTATGGCTTCATGTTAAAATTATATAAAGACCCCGGATTGATGCGATTATGTTACACTGATACTGACAGTTTGATTTACCACATTATAACGAACGATGACATTTATGAGACAATTATAAATAAGAATATTGAAAAATTTGACACTAGTGATTATGCCCTAGACAACCTCTTTAAGATTCCCCTGGTTAATAAGAAGGTAGTAGGCTTAATGAAGGACGAGAATAAAGGCCTCCTCATGGATAAGTTCGTCGGTTTGCGGGCAAAAATGTACAGCTTCACTGTCCAAAATCATGACGCTAGTGACGTCACAAAGAAAGCCAAAGGGGTGCGCGAGTATGTCTTACGAAATACGATAACGTTCGAAGACTATGTTAGATGTTTGGAAGAGAACATCGAAATGTATCGCGTGCAGAGATCTATCCGCTCTTTCGACTTAAAGCTTTACACCATAGATCAAAATAAAATCTGTTTGAGCCCCTTTGATAATAAAAGGGTAATATTGGGGGACAAAACAAGCACTCTACCTTATGGTCATTATTCTTTAGGTTAGAATTAAGATTTTTTGTTTTTCCAATTATAAAGATATATGTATTTTTGTTTCAAAATTATAGGTTAAGTTATTATTATTATTATTATTATTATTATTATTATTATATTATATTATATTATATATATATATATATATATATATATATATATATATATATATATATGTGTACTTTTTTCAAGTATTTTTTTATATATATATGTGTACTTTTTTTTTTCTAAATAAATATTTTATGTGGAAGTTTGGATGTTTTAATAAAACCAAAAATAATAGCATCAATTCTTTTATTGTTCTAAATCATACAGAACTTTATTCTTATAGAAAAATAACATTTCTCTAAGTGTATTGCTTAATAAACAGTCGAGCGAAATACCGATGAAACAATACAAGAGGGCCATTTCATCGGGCTGCTGCTGCTGCTGCTGTAGGTCTCTCATACTTTTAATCATATCAATAACATTATGATAGTATGTGGAAAATCCGAAATGTTCGAGAAAAGACACTCGATGCAATAGCACTCCATCGTTGATTCGAATAATTTCCCGAACATCTTCCTCGCACAACCACACATGGATATTATGCTTTGTAACTTGAAGTAATTTAACATTATTGAAGTACACAAGTTGGACTATTTGGCAGTATTCATCAGATAATATGGGTGTAGCATCGAAATCTGATCGTAAACTTGCGAAGAACTCGATGATTTTCACTCGAAGAATATCGATTAAATCGATCCATTCTAGCAGGCTAAAGCTGAGTTTGCAATTTTGAACGTATTGAACGAGTGAGATTGTAGGTGAGAAGGTCCGTACAGGACTCAATCCACATTTGATTTCATAACTTGCCCCCACCAACGGGTACGTTGTATTCATCAATAGGAATGGTTCATCTTTTGCTTTCATCTCGAACTCTTCTAAAATATGATCTAACTCAGAACAGTTGCTGCTGCTGCTGCTGCTGCTATCTTCATCAACACTAGCCTGGGACAACATCTTATTAAAACTGTTCTGGATTGTTCGATTCACCAGAACCTAACCCTCGCTCACAAAATATTTACTTGCACATGCGCAGGTCATTAGCAGCATATTTCTTTGATTTGATTGGAAGTTTGGATGAGAACATCGAAGCATAAAACTTGAAGTGTGGGGGGAGGAGAAAATTTGTGGTGTTGGTTGCGTAGTCCATCGACTATGTATGAGTCAAAGAAGAAAGTTTTATTAGAAGTTCCTCTACGAATCCCTCGTAGATCCATTATTTCACAGCGGTAAGGCAGAAGCGCGATCCGATAAAAATCGACATCAATTTCATGTAGCACTTTGAAACAATCAAGTATATAGGACCGAGGTTTTGGGGTTATACCAGGAATTTGATGTAATATAAATTTCTTCCATCTATTTTCGTATATAAAGTAGCCTTCAACATTCATATCAATTATCTTCCAATCGTTTTCGGGTGGGTTGAAATCTCCCCCAAAATAGAAAATATCCACATAACCACATTCCTTCACAGCCCCAATAACGAACGTTACAAATTCTCCGGCGATTATCCAATTTTTAGATGGTAATTGTAATTCTTCAAGGGTTTCCATCAAATTTGGAGGACATGCTACACTTATAAATTGTTTTGCATCGTACACGGCGGTAAGTACATTATGAACAAAACTGTTGTATAATTGCAAAGACATTTTCACGCAGACTGATTCGATTATTTGACTTCCACTGGGTTGAACCACCAGTCAAATATTTTATTAGGAAGACATGCGCAGCAGCAGCAGTACATTATACAACATCAAAATTTTCAATCCAACTTTTCTCTTTTATACCATACCATTTTACATACATTTTATCACCCTTTTTCCGAAGCACCTTCTCAATCAAATAAACATCGGGCTGTTTGGTTTTCTGTAATTCTTCCTCGTAGAAACAGCCGCTGATTGGTGCGTTGGTCATATCTTCTAGTAGATATGTGACCGGGTTGGTAATTTTAACTTTGATGATTTTAAATAATTCCGCACTCCAATTGGGCGTAAATCCCTTCTCAAAAATATGTTTAGCTTTACTTATTCGCACAATATCCCCTACGTGGTATTTGTGAGGTAGGGCCAACTTAATGTGCGAGTAAGATTGCTTCAATATGCGACTTTCATTCTGTTTCGTAACCTTAAACGGAGCCATTTTTATAGTTCTATGTTTACGATGATTATATTTTTCGGTGACTTCAGGGAGTGTATCCACCCATTTGTATTTTCCTGTCAGACTGAATTGCTTGTAGATCGCTTCTTTCAACGTTCGAATGACGCGTTCAGCAATGGCGGCTTTCTTCACAGAATACGTATTATAATGGTTGATTTTATGTTTTTTCATTAGCTCGTCAAAGTGTCTGTTGAAGAATTCTTTTCCTTGATCGCTTTGCAGGTTCCTAGGCGTACGATGTGACCCTTCTAGCAATATAGAACTGACCGCTTTCCGAACCTCTTCGGCTGATTTCGTTTTCAGCGGGCGTGTCCACAGAAATTTCGAGAAGCAATCGATCACCACCAAAATGTATTTAAATCCACGATTTTCGCGCGCATAATTACCCATCTCGGCAAGATCCATTTGCCACAAGTCATCCAAGCCTTTTATGATTGTTCTGCGACGTTTAAAATTCTTTCGAACAGGCTTATGAAGCTCATCAACCACCTGCGCTTTACCCCGCATCATTTTTTTAGGTCGATCGGTGTTGTCGGAGCTAATAACTTTTGTGGTGGTGAGGAGGTGGTAGTAGCTCTTTTATAAGGATGATATGTAGGTATCTGTAGAAATGTGGATAGTTTTTTTTCTACGCCAGCCAGTCTGGTACCTATGTCTATTTGTTCAATTTTCGATATTTCGCTTCTAATGTCCTGTATACTTTGGTTTACGGTGGTATAATTCGATCTAGATGTCTGCTCAATACTACTAAGCGTTTTATACTTCAATTCTATGGTTATAAGTTTACTATTGATGGTCTGTATACTATCGAATAGGTCGTTATATTTCGAACTGTTTTCTTGATCGTTACTAACAAGTGTTTTATAGTCTTCACGTATTTTCTTCAATAATTTTTCAAGATTTACCTCATTTGCTTTATTATTTTTGAACGATGCTATCATACCATCTACAAGTTTTTCAATTTTAATTCTATTTTGTGTTGTAGAAGCAATCAGAGAGTCTGTGAATTTTTTATTTTCGATGTGAAGGTACCCACCCTCATTATGTATACTCTGTTTTATAGCTGTAGAGTTGACATCACTTTGATTTTTGTATGACTGTATTTCGGTATAAAGGATCTTCAAATCTTCGCGAAGTGTATCTATTAATCGTGTTAAACTTGGAATTGAGGAATTCGTGATGTTATTGACGTTTATATGAATGGCTGCATACTTTACCAAAACTTCACTTAAATTCGCATTCACTCTAGTGATAGTGTTATCTACATATGCTTTGTTTGCAACATCATTATCCGAGATAGGTATTTTCACATTACAAATTTTCAAATTTTCCATATCCACATCACCTTCGGGCGTATGCCTTAAAATGTTCATAAACATCGATCTGCGTTTGAAAACGTCGACGATGCTATCACCCGACAACGCTGATCGTCTACCGAACTTATCAAGACTCATTATATAAATGGTGTTGGGTTGAAGTATCCAGTACTAATATATGATGTTTGCCTCTCTTAGTTCATTTATTATAGCAACAATTTCATTATCGTGCGAAGTATTTCCAGCTTGTTGTGATGCCATCAGTAGTTTTAGTCGGTCCACCAGCTCGTTTGGATCATCCCAAAAAATATATTCCATAGGCTTCTTGTTGTATGTTAAATGTAAACCGCTACCGCTTGCTGCTGCTGTCGAAGTCGTCTCCGACGACGATACAGAGGCTGGTCTAAACATAGGTTTAATTATGGACATGTACTTTATCGCACTGGTACCCTTCAAACGACCATTAACATTTTTATGTGCATTTGTTAACCTCAAAATTTCTTTGTATGCTGCTCGATCGTTATTCGTGAATTTTGTGGGTGTTTTGTAGAATATGAGATCGTACAATCCAGGTGTTCCCTTTGCGCTATATCCTGCAGTTTCGATATTCTCCCCGAATATTATCTTTTTAACACCTAGAATCCAACCGGCAGAGCTCGCATCATAAACAGGTCCATATACTTTATCGATTTTCTTGTTGTTTTCCCAATGCTCTTGAACGTATTTACGAACTTGTGGGGGGTAATGTGCGAGTGAAGGTTCAATCTCAGTCATAGCATCATCGAACGCGTCATCCTCCTCTCCCCCCTCTTCTTCTTCTTCTTCGTAATCGTTATCTTTAGGTTCTAATTTTATTTCTTTTTTCATTAACTGCGCAGTAGGATGTTTAATTTTTTTTACGATCGCTTTCAATGGTGTGGCGATAGGTTTGAACAGTTGTTCTATTGATTCGTCTTCTTCAGATTTACCTAGCTTCAAGGCCAAATATTTCTTTCTTATAGACTTACTCAATTCGAAGATTTTTCGCTTACGTGCTAACTGATCGGCGTCCATCTTGTATTTGGACTAAAATTAACAATTCACGTTTTTATATATACGTCGAAACCTTTGCGGTATCTACCATCGTTCAAGTCGAAATCCTTTGCAATGACCAAAGTTCCGAAATTATCCGTCCAGCACATGGCGCACATCTTCTTGAACTGATTGAAATCGACGTCAGGCGATACGTGCTCATCAAATACATGCTTCAAATTGATCTCGTCCTGCTTAAAAAGAACGATCAAATTACAATTGTCGCGAATCAATTGTTTTGGTATTTTCGAGTACGTTTGACACAGATATGCCGCATCGATATTCTTATGTCTACACATGGAATAGTATTCCCGAATTTTTTGTTGGCCCTCGCACGCGATGTCATCAAAAAGGAATATGGAATTAGCTTTAGCCTCGTTCGGGCTTATTATTTCCTCGTTGTCCTTATAGGGAAAATAGCCGACACCTTTAACTCGATCTAAAACTTCCTGCAACAGTTGATACTTGGGCTGATACAACGACTTTGAGTATACGTAGACGTTTTTGAACTTTGCCCCATTTGGATTAAATAATAGCGATAACATCACGTTCGTTTTACCACACCCACTAGGTCCACAAATTATAGCGCGAAAAGAGTCGGGTAACAATTTACCATGTTTACCTATGCGATTAGTAGTCGCCGACCCAAGGTCTAAATTTTCGATGGGCAGTGTCTGCTCTTGTTGAACGGTCTTCATATTGTGAGGTAGTTTGAATCTGATGATTGCTTTTATAAATAGAAACGTTTGGAGATCGCGAGCTCAGTATCAATGTTGATCTATCAGGGTGAAGGTCTGTTGAATTCGCTCATAAACAGTCTCCCGTTCGAAGTACATATTCCATCGTATCAATTCTGTGGACCTGGTACTAAGCTACAGAAGCGACTTGCGCGTGGTGATAAAGGTGTTAATCCGTTGGATTCGGCCTGTCGCGAACACGACATAACTTATTCTCAGCACAAATCTCTAGAAGATCGTCATAAGGCCGATAAAATATTAGAGGACGCAGCTTGGCAGCGTGTTAAATCTAAGGACGCTAAGGCTGGCGAAAGACTAGCTAGTCTATTGGTTACTGGGGGAATGAAAGTTAAACGTAAACTAGGAATGGGTCTTAAGAAACGTGCTAGTCGTCGTGGAGGATGTTGCTTTCGGAAAGATATAGTGGGACATATTTCTAAGTCTATGGAACCATCTGCGTCGTTGCGAAAGTCTGCTATGAATGCATTGAAAGCTGCACGAATAGCTATTAAGCGAGTCGGAGGTAAGAAGCGTGTTAAAGTACCACGCATAATACCCCTGCCGAAATCTGGAGGATTCCTCCCGTTATTACTACCTATTTTGGGGGCGCTGGGGGCCTTAGGGTCTGTGGCTGGTGGTGCAAGTGCCATCGCTGATACAGTAGTCAATGCTAGAAACGCCAAAAAGAAGCTTGAAGAGGATCAGCGTCATCATGCAGCTATGGAATCGTTAGGTAAAGGATTATACTTGCGGAAGAATGCGAAAGGTGGATTTGGGTTGTTTTTGAAGAAACAACAAAAAAACTTCCAATAGAGCTACCCAATAGACCGTTGTATGATGTGGATTTGGTGCGTTTCGCGAAAAAAATGAAAATATCTCATTTTCGTGGTGTCTTTATGCGAGACAATTTACCTAGGAAACGTCCTTGGAGACAAGAATGTGCCATTTTGAATTTGGATTCGATCAAAAACAGCGGTACTCATTGGGTGGCCTTTAGAAAAATAAATAACCAAGTGGAATACTTTGACTCTTTTGGAAATTTAAAACCACCCAAGGAACTAGTTCGATATTTGGGTGGTGGTGGTGGGGTTAGAATTTTCTATAATAACGACGCTTATCAAAAGTATGATCAGGTGATTTGTGGACATTTATGTTTGAAATTCCTCAGTTCTACGTAAACATCTAGAGTGAGCAGTCATGTCTGAATCATACGATAAATTCATCGGAAAGATTATGCAACAACTTTCTGTTGATATTCAAAGACCTGGAATGCTTGCAATCATCCGATACGTATATGATAATCTAATAAAAGCAATGGAAAAACCTTCGAGCGAACTAAGCAAAAGAGACTTATTATTTCTCCCGATGGAATACATTCTAAAACATTTGGATTTGGTGTCTCTCAATCAGAATGAAGTTCCGAAATATATGTTGAACACCCTTTACCGTCATATGAGGTGTACGGAACATATCGACGAAGATTGCGATTGTCTGCCACCTCCTCGCAAACTATGTTCGCAATGTTTATCTGAACAGATATCGAAGGTTATGGAGACCGAGGGAATAACGCATCATGAGAAGCAGGTGTTGATTGAAGAAGTGTGCAGAGACGATCCATACTTTATGCGATCATACTTATTCCATATATTAATGTGCAAATATAAATAGAAATGTTACAATAAATTCGTATCAGTATCATGTCGCAGTTATTCACGCTAACAAGCACCAACCATATATTCTCGTTCACACCGCAGAATTCGATCGAGTTGAAGCCTGATAAGCGATACTATTTGGCTTTGTTAGGATTCACTTCTTATAACTCTATACCGAATATCGAGAACGAGAAATTTTACTATTTGGGGGACGATGGAAAGACTTTGAAAACAATCGAAATACCTTCGGGTAACTACGAACTATCCGACATTGAAGAATTAATTCGGAAAAGATTGAACGTGAAAGAAGATGTCTTCTCGCTGAAGCCCAATAACAATACATTAAAGTGTGAGATATTCTATAAGAACCGCGACATTTCGTTTGTTGAGGAAGATAGCCTAGGCAAAATATTGGGGTTCTCGCGTAAAGTCTTGAAAAAGGGCGTGGTCCACATGTCCGATTTACCAGTCAACATTATAAAAGTAAGCAACATCCGATTCGAATCAAACATTACCGTGGGAGCCTTCTACCGAGATAGACCTGCGCATACGATCTACGACTTCCCCATCACAGACGATCCTGGCTATAGAATTGTGGAACGTCCAAAGAATCCTCTATATTTACCAGTGTCAGATATCGGTGAAATTACCAACATCACCGTACTCGCCCTAGATCAACATTCGAACCCGATAAATTTTCGAGGTGAAGAAAGTGTTTTACATCTACATTTACAAGAAGTCTGAGAACAGAATATGGGATTAGTTGTTGCTGTGGGTAATAAAAGAACCTCACACACTTCATATCCATCAGTCTTCAACAAAACACCGAAAGTGCGAGAGCTAACCCTCACCAAAGCCAACCGATTAGTTCTACAATCTTTAGGGTTTCGCCTTAAATAAAAAATGCCTAATAAGCGAAAGTTTGGTGGTGTAGATGTTGATGGTGGAGATAACAATGTTATCTCATCAATTTTCGATTTATACCAGCAGCCGAAATTCGATGAGTCGATTCGGAAAGCCGAGTATAGATCGATTACACCGTTCGTTAAAGCCTTCAATAACAGCGATATCGTGGAGTTTGGAATAAATCAAGTGGACGCGTTTTTTTCCATGAAGGATACTCTATTGGTGATCAAGGGGAAAATCGAAGTGAAGGGTGGAGGTAATGTTATATTGTTACCGAATTATGGAGCCTTCCTTTTCGACTCGTGCTCGTACGTTGAGAGTGGTAGGGAGATCGAAACAGTTCGAGATCCTGGTATAGTCAGCGCTGTTCGAGCATTTACCTGCTACACCCCTACTGCTTCTACGCATATGGCTACCGCTAGTTGGTTGTACCCCCTTGAGAGCGTAGTTTTGCACGAAACTAAATCATTCAGTCTATTGATTCCGCTGAAGCATATATTCAACATTTTCAACGATTACCCGATGATTACATTTGGTAGGCAGACTATTCGACTGGTGCGTGCTCGAAACGATAACGATTGCGTTAACATTGAAACCGCCACGACCACCGTTAAATTCCTAATTGATAGCATGGAATTGAAAGTGAAGTATATCTATCCTAACGATATAATTAGAGAAAAGCTCTTGCGAGCAATCAAGAGTGATTCGCCCATCCTAATTCCATTCCGGAAGTGGGAATGCCATGAGCTTCCCGCCATAACAAGCGAGGCCCGACGAGAAATTTGGGCGGTCAAGACTAGTGCAGCAGTTGAAAAACCTCGCTATGTCATAGTATTCTTTCAAACGGACAAACGAAACAATGTGAAGGCTAACCCCACAATATTTGATCATCTGGATATAACAAGTATTCGCTTATCTCTAAACGGCGAATATTACCCTAACGAGCGAATGAACTTGGACTTTGCCAAGGATGATTTCGCGCTCGCTCACCATAACTACACAGAGTTCTACTCTAGCTATACAAATTCCTCGTCGACTGCTGTGAAACAACCAATGTTAGATTACACCAGTTTCAAAAAGCGCGCCCTCTACATAATCGATTGTTCGAAACAGGAGGAAGCAGTGAAATCTGCAACTGTTGATGTGCGATTGGAAATCGAGGCAGATAAGGGATTTCCAGCCAATACGAAAGCATATTGTATCATCATTCACGATTGTTTGATGGAGTACTCCCCACTCTCGGAAATAGTGAAGAGTCTGATCTAAAACTTACTGTCTAACGACTATGAGCGATCAGTTTAGTACAAGCCATCATGAGGATAGCATTGGTTGACATTCAGGGATTCATCGTCGATGATGTGTTTCACCCCAAAGAAATGTCTATACAAATTGGGTTCAAACGGCATTATTCGTTGTTTAAGCCACCCACACCGCTAACGATGTTAAGTGAGAAGGACCGAAAATCTGCTTGGTATTTGGAACATTTTTGTCATGGTTTGGAATATACATCGGGTGATGTGGAATATGCAGAAATTGATACTATCCTAAGATTGACTCTACTGTGTGCAGCAGACATTATATATGTTCGAGGTCATCAAAAAGCAGAATTTCTCGCGAATAAGTGTAAGGAGCTAGATATCTTTCCACGAATCGTAGATGTATGCAGTTTCGACAACACCCTATGCCAAACGGGGAAATTCGAGCCTACAAACAGACTGAGCTGTCTAAATCATCGCAATGATGGTGGGAAATATATGTGTGCAGTCAACCATGTCGATAACCTACAACATTGGTTCCTCACGATCATACTACCTAAATGAAATGTACTTTTCTTTAAAATAAATAAAAAATATTATTAATATTTGATATTTCATTTCTCATACACCTCCCACCCACACATCATGAACGACTTCGAGTCGCTTGCGAGTCGCTTTCGAGTCGCTTGCGAGTCGCTTGCGAGTCGCTTCCGAGTCGCTTGCGAGTCGCTTGCGAGTCGCTTGCGAGTCGCTTGCGAGTCGCTTCCGAGTCGCTTGCGAGTCGCTTGCGAGTCGCTCCCGAGTCGCTTCCGAGTCGCTTCCGAGTCGCTTGCGGGTTTTTCCTCATTTACATGTACCCCAGGAGAGTTTTTCTGAAAAAAGTTTGAAATTCATATTCTACGCGTTAAGACCTTTCATTTGATACCCATGAAGCCCCACTTAGAAAAATAAAAATTTCAAATCCTTATCGCGAGAGATCGGTCAAACTGATTGACATATAAATAGTATATTCTTATTCAACACATCACGTAGATTCTGAATATGCAATAAAATGATCACTTCCGGTTTCACTTCCGGTGTAACAATGTGTCGAATATATAACCCACTTCCGGTTTAACCCTGATGATGATGATGTTTGACAGTGGTGATGACATCTTCATGAAGCAGTCTGTACCTTTTGGACCGAAGGTACAGATTACTTCCTAGAGGTGGCGGAGCCCCCTCCAGGAAGCAGTCTGTACCTTAGGTCTACCATGACAGCTGGTCCTTATGGCCACCATGACAGCTGGTCCTTATGGTCGCCATGACAGTTGGTCCTTATGGTCGCCATGACAGCTGGTCCTTATGGCCGCCATGACAGCTGGTCCTTATGGTCGCCATGACAGCTGGTCCTTATGGCCGCCATGACAGCTGGTCCTTATGGTCGCCATGACAGCTGGTCCTTATGGTCGCCATGACAGCTGGTTCTTATGGTCGCCATGACAGCTGGTCCTTATGCCCACCATGACAGTTGGTTCTTATGGTCGCCATGACAGTTGGACCTTATGGTCGTCATGACAGTTGGACCTTATGGTCGCCATGACAGCTGGTCCTTATGGTCGCCATGACAGCTGGTCCTTATGCCCACCATGACAGCTGGTCCTTATGCCCACCATGACAGTTGGTTCTTATGGTCGCCATGACAGTTGGACCTTAGGGCCGCCATGCTGCCATGTGTTAGTCACGTGACTCTGTACATGTGACACACTTTTTGAACACACCCTGTATACTCTTTACAAATAAAATAAAATCCTTATCACCTACATCCTTTCAAACTGATAAGGACGAGCTCATGCACCGGAAGCACATCGACAGCTAGACCGGAAGTGGAGACCGGATATCCTGAGGCAGAAGTAGCCATGTTCATCTACTATTCCATGTCCTCTTTCGTGAAACTGGTTTGTTCGTTTTTGATGTTAGCGTCCAATAGACTTTGCTTTTTTCAATTTCTAGATTCCCGGCTACTTTGATCCATTCTTTGCTGATGAAGTGGGTTGACTCGACGATGACTTGGCAGGTAAATCGTTGCTTCCGACGTGGATCTATTCTGAAGTACCTAGATGGTCCTGGAGCTAGTCTCTGGATAAGTCCTGGGATCCAACCAAGGTTCCATTCCGCCAGGTGTTCCTGTGAACTCCGTTGTTGGTCCTTGCAATCCTAGTTACATACGAAATAACTAGCAACCTGCCACCTAATACCTCACCAAGAAAAGTTTTTTGAATTTCTAAATTGGTATTGCTCATTGTTATTTTTTCAGTTCCCAAAAAATATTACACAACTCTTCAGCACCACACAACAAATCTATTGTTTGCGATTTATAGAATTCAGGATCTGATAGATTGGCGTTCTTAGGTGATTGAATTGCATTTTATCTAAATTTATTGACGGTAAACTATTCGTTATTTTCGAAAGTAACAAACACGATATCATGGCACTGTAAGTCTCATCTCGATTGAAGAAACTGATATTGACAGAATGTTGAATGTCAGTCATACGTTGACCTATTCCTGTTATAGAAGGCATTAATGGTAGTTTACGTAACAAGTCCCGAAAGTGGTCTTTAACTGGATCAGTGGGCAAATTGCAGGCGAGTCCTGCAAACCTGCGAGTCCAGTAAAAGCACTTTTGGGACGTATTACGTACAATATTTTTTTTAAACGGGCATTGTTGTACCATAAACTTCATATTATTCAGTTTACATTTTTTTAACAATTTTTTTTAACAATCGTTAATTTTTGGTTTACAAATATAAACATTATTTTTGAATAGTTATATTAAACGTACAATTATTAGCATTACTTATCTGTAAGCACGGTATTTCAAAATTATTCATTGACGTGAGATTTTTTGAAATGCTTACATTATAATGAGTTTTTGAGACAATTTCTGCGTTTGCGTTACCTGCTTTTTTAATTTTGTTAGCTATATCAATCTCATTCTGAACTGAATCCTCAATGTAACCTTCGGCAACTTGAGATGAACTCCAACCAGCATGACGTTTTAAGTTTATGATGTCAACACCTCCGTTAGCTAACAAAGTCGCCGAACTACGCCTAAAGCAATCTCAAAAATGTAGCTATTTTGGAGGGAGCATTACCTACAGTATGTATGTCTACAGGTTGCTTATTACATTTTCCTTTATTTTAATTAATAAAGAGACGTCGATGAGGAAAGTAAATAAAAATGAGTCCGATAAAAGCTTTTACCGGACTATCACAATAATTTTCTGGCTCGGTCCGACAAAATGAGATTTTCTGACCTAAACATAAACCGGAAAGTACTAATTTCTGACCGGTTTTAAAAAAAGGAAATTTTTTGGCCGAATTTCTGCAAGTTCTAATTTTGCTCTATTACTATGTATTTTGACGCGCTGAACACGATGGTAAAGCTTACATTTGTATTAACCCTGTGCCTCAAAAATCTGTGGCCATTCTTTGGACGCTCGCTTATAGCCGCTGAATGAAATTCCCCGCTAATTTTATGATGGAATTCGTTAAAACTTGGGATTGTGAATGAATCGCCGTACGCTGTTTCAAACCTGAATAGCAGATGTATTTCTCTGTAATTTGATCCAAGGTTTCTGTCAATACGTCTAAAATTGGGCCCTCTCGAGGCCCAAACACATTTATTAAGATAGCTCCATTTCTACTCCACCCAAATCAATTTGCTTGAGCTTAAAATAGTCGTTATAAAAACCTATAATAGAACCTAGAATTGTAGTTGATAAAAAATGTCTAACCTTGGAAAATTTGGATTTTTCGGTGGCCCAAAATTTTCAAAATGGCGCCAATGTTATGTGTTGCTTGGATTTTGAATATTAGGTGCAGAATAATGGAATCTTTCGAATGAATTTGATTTTAGATCCATAACATAAGTATTCCGTCTGAAATTTCCAAAATATCGATTTTCCAAAATGGCCGATTTTGGCGCCCAAAAAATTAGGTAGTTTAAAATACCAAAAACTGGAAAAAGAGAAATATAAATACTATCTTTTCACCGAAACAGAATATGAAAAAAACAAAACTCTTTGATATATACTCAACTTTTCAAAGTGCTAAAGAACACACTAAATGGGCATCTTGGGCCCACAACCTCGAATCGACTTTGGACTAAACCCATAGTTTTATCTCAAAATGCAAAAAATCGAAAAATGGACATATTTTGGGTCCAAAAAATGCCAATATTTTGGGTCAAAAAAATGGCCATATTTTGGGTCCAAAAAATGGCCATAGTTTTTCGAGCATAGAGTCAATCCAAATTCAAATTATATCATCGTCTTCAGCGTGTCAAAATACATAAGAATAAATGAAAATTAGAACTTACCGAAATTCGGACAAAAATCGTCGATTTTCCTGGACTTGTCTGGACTACTTGTTTGGTTTTAAATTGAGTTTTTTACAAAAAGTATCACTAATGAAATGGCTCATTGTCTAGTGATGCACGGCATTCGTACAACTTATTGTTTGCTCCTCATACATAAATTGCAGCTATTGAGGATAAAACAACTGAACTATCATGTTTATTTGATTGTGAAATTGTACCTAATGAATAATACCTTCAACTATGGCAATTATTTCCATTGATTGAATTGTTATTGTTTACTGTATATTGTGATACTTGATTGGTTGACGGTATTGTATTAGATATAGTAGCAATGTTATTATAAGAAAAAAATCCCACATGTAAGATTGCTTTGTAATTGATTACCTTTTCTACTCTTTGAAAATCTACAATCATTCGTAGTATGAAATGGCAAACAGTTGAGACATAATCCCAATCTATGTGCTTCCTCTTTTAGAGAATTTACCTCTAGAGATATGAATTGTTCACATTTATATATAACGTGATTTTCATTGCAATAGAATCACTCCATATTGTTATTGTTAATTGCGGTATACTGGGTGTCCCATTTTAATCCGCCAGTAGCGATAATTCTGAAGCAGTGCATTGAAGCAAAAAGTGTTCCGAATAAAAAGTTAACGGTTATGAGGGGGACATCTGATGCCGTCGACTTTGCCCCCCCAGCCCCCCCCCCCGGGGCGGCGTGAACAGGGGGCAACTTTCAAATCTTAAATGGAAACCCCTATTTTGTATTGCAGATTCGGATAGTGTTAAAGAGTAGGTCAATTTTATTCGGGGTGTATTTAAAATTTGGTAATAGATAGTGCTGCAAACGTCAAAATCTGTTTGTGTGTCTGTGTGGTTGTTCGTGTGTTGCATGGGCATGTGAGTGTGCGTGTTGCGTGTGTGTGAGTCCGTCGCCATTGCAATTCACATGTACTGCTCAAAATTGTGTCCATGATGGTCTCGATACAATCGTACACGCTTAGCGAAATTCTACACGCACGCCCGGAACGTGTTTGGAGAAATTTCATGACAGGCATTAGTTATTCGCTCCATCATGTTCTCGCGCGTGGTTGGAGGATCGCGGAAGACGACGTCTTTCAGGTAACCCCAAAGGAAAAAATCTTGCTATTTAATTGATGAAAAAACACATTTTCACGTTTGCAGCTCCATCTATCATCAATTGTGGAAAACAACCCGGATAAAACCTACCTACTTTTTAACGCTCTATCCGAATCTGCAGTACAAAATAGGGGTTTCCATTTAACATTTGACAGTTGCCCCCTGTTCCCGCCGCCCCCGGGGGGCTGGGGGCAAAGTTGACGGCATCAGATGTCCCCTTCATAACCGTTAACTTTTTATTCGGAACACTTTTTGCTTCAATGCACTGCTTCAGAATTATAGCTACTGGCGGATTAAAATGGGACACCCAGTATAGAAACACTAGGTTTTATTTTATTGTAATTCCATTGATCTATTTTATTAATAATTTATTTCTATTATCGATTTTTGCACGATACCGCTTGTTCTTGCAGCCTCTATGTTTTATTATAGCTCGCAGTGATGTTTTAAGAATTCCTCAAGATCGATTATCGTTCATTTTTGAATTTAGAAGAGCGCGCTTCCCACCCACGTGTATGTAAGTCGAATTTATTGACTAAAACTTATATTAATACTGTATCCCAATGAGACGTAGGTTCTCCAAAACTCTCCCAAGCTCGAATATTGTTTTTGAATGTGTTGAATAAATATTACGAGGGTCCTTGTAAGACTCCTTTGTTAAAGAAGGAGATTCAAAGATAGCATATGTATTGCCAACGATTAGTTTTCAAACCTTTCGAGTAGAAGATTTCATGCTATTGTATAATTGGAATTCGTTACAACCATAGATTGAATAATGTCGAGAGTTTCATCGTCTGATGCAGATCTTAAATATTACATCCATTAAAGCTTTGAAGACATCACGAAATTCCACCCACTTTTCGAATTTACCGCCAAAAGAAATGAGCTATATTAGTAAATTGTACATTTGATTGTTCTACTTGGTTTGCAACTAAAATTGAAGAATTATTGCAATTATTGAGTATAGGAATTTTGTTGTCTCTTGTAACTGAACCTTTGTCGGTAATTGAATCTTGCAAAAAAACTTGCATAATACTTTTAGTTCGCACTATAACAAATAAATATTGACTTTCAAATGCCGCGATCTCTTCTTCATTTGACGATGTTTCTGATTCCGTTAAAACATCAATTTCAAATTGTATATTATTGAATTGTTCTAAAGCATGCTTTAATTTTTTGAGAGGTAATTTCAATTCACTGTAAATTGTTTGATCGGTTTCACGAGTATTAACTGATGCGACATACGTTTTCACTCTTGTAAGAGAATTTCTTTAAGTCTTCCATTGTAAATACAGAAGTTAAGTCCAATATTGATATGTTGTATTGAAAGTATTGTTCATCGAGATATTGTACTAAGTGTTGATATATTACTATATCGACACCTTAATCTTGTTCAAACTGAGTAAATGCTGGATATTAGAAATTGTAGATTATGGGGTTATTGTAAATAGGTATGGAACGGTACAAAGGAACGACTCACGTGATATCGGGCTCGTTTTATACAAATGATATACTTAATTAGATCTGATTGTGATTTGACAGTATTAATCCATAGGTCATTCAGTTCCATTAAAACACGACTCTTACTTAAAGTCGTATATTTCTTTTATTCTCCCTTCCATCTTACTTTGGCATCATGTGATGGCCGATTTAGCGAACCCATGCATTTCGTTCAGTTTGTTCAGTCTCAAATCCATGTATCTTGGCCTCTCGTCAATAGATGGTGATACATAATCGATTATTTTACAATTAGAAGCTTTAGCAAAAATAATTGTATTTCAGGAGATTCTGATTTTTTTACCTTAAATAATTCTGTATCTCATTTCACCAGTCGTCACCTTTTCTCTTATATTCTCGTGACACATGGTACAAGGAAATACTTCACGAGGACAGGTACGTTGGGTTCCGGTTCCGAATGTGTAACCTACTGTAAATACCAAATACACATTAACGGTATGACATCATGTTCTGATTATGGTAATTCCTGACTGTTCTATGACGTAATGATGCACTACTCAACAGATGACACGTATGCATTTTTCTAAGAACTGCGTGTGATATTTTGGAACAAATGATTAGAGTATTATATAAGCGCTACCAGTATTCCGAAATCTTATAAGGAAAGTCGGTCAATCGAACTGATACAAATGATTTTCGTATATACCTCCAATACATATCAAAATTGTAATATCACATCTGTTATAAAATGAATCCACTTTAATATGAGATGTATTAGTTGGAATAATCGCAAGGCGAAGTTTAGTACACTGTTCAATAATAAATTACTAGAACAGTAACTACTCCTATACTTGACCTTGAAAAATTACATTTTCTCCATATTTAAATCAATAACAAATTAAATATTGATATCTTGGCGTCCATATAAGAATTTTTAATTTTAGTTTGGAGCTACTTATCTGAAGCAGCTTCAGATTATGATATATTGAATAATAACATTGCTTATCTGGTAACTGAAAGATCTTTGAAATAACTCGGTTCGATGAAACGAGGTTGTCAGATAACCTTCAAATCTAGTATTCAGAGGGGGACATCTGTGCGAAATTTGATTTTATTGTATAGATAGCTAGAACATTTATTTGTGATAATTCTGTGAAAAAGAGAACTTGAGTGGAGTAATCGTCTATTTTCCATATTTAGCCAAGAAGGATCACTTGAACTATGTGAAATTTTTTCTTATTTACGTACATCATTTATTAAGCGAAGACAGGAGTTTTTAAATTTCTAAACTTCAAATTTATATACCGAGTCTAGACAGGGTCCATATAGACAGTCTGAAAAACTGAGTAGCGCCAAAGCTAAGGCCTCGCATAAAATAATCTTAGCTTTCCTAGACAGATAGTGCCTGTTACCAGGAATTAGTTTAATTGAGGAGTATACTTTTTGTTGCATTCCTTCAATCTCATGTCATAGTAAATTACAACTCTCAAGTTTTCAGTTTAAGTTTTAACTTCCAAGTGTGATTATCTATCATTATTTTCACATTAGCAATACTATTATTGCTCTATAGTTTCTAAGATTTTTTCCAAAGAGAATAACATTCGATTTGGAAGATGTTCTATTCTAGGTTCTATGTCACCATGTGCTATGACTGTTCTTTATTACCCGACAATAATAATAAAAAGCATTGTGTGGTAGGATAACCGTAACAGGGAAGAATAAAGGGTACTATTCAATACGTTGTATTAATAAACACATTCACCAATAATATCAAAGCATAGCAGAAGCGTTTATAACCTGGATCCCGAGCTGCCTCAACAAACTTTCTTATATCTTCGTTTATTTGGAAACAAACAATATCAACATCATGAGCGAGGAAAGTCTTGTAGAGCTAGTTATCGTCTGCGTCAAGTATCTAATTGACTAGTACAATAGTGAAAATCAACAAGCCTAAGTTCAATCCTTCAGGTACTCCTGATTTTGATGAAATAGAATCTGACCAAATATCATTCGAAGATTCTATTTGTTTTAAATTTCTCAGATAATTCTAAAAAAGTGATATCGTTACGTCAGAGAGTCCAGTGAAACGTGAGATGGCCATGAGTAAATCAAAATTTAATGTGTCAAAGGATCTACTGCAGTTGAGCAACACTAAAATTGTGCATGATGATTGATATGTTGCTCCAATTACATCATCAATAATGTTTAAAAGTACTGTTGTGCAACTTTGTAACTTGTGACGTACTTTTTTGCTATAGTTCAAGCTTGGATTTCTCGGACCCCATGTTTTTGTTAAAGCTTACTCCTCGTCGAAAATTTCAATATTTCGCGCTCAAGATACCCCACTAATTCCTGACCTTGTGAAAATCCTTATCGGTAGCTCGCATGTGTGTAGCTTTTTACACATAAGATTGCTGAAAGTTTGGTGTGTTAACGCTGACGTTTCAAGTTTTATTCCCCAATTTATCGAACTACTAATGTATATTAAAACAATTATAATCGGAATTTCAGAGTCCGTTAATTTATGCGAGTTTCTGGAATGATCATTCTTAAAGCACTTGAACACTTCCAATTGAATGAAATAAGCAGTTCATATTAAACTATGAGCATATTAGCTACATTTACATGCATGTTTTCCTCCTAAAGTCTTTGGAACTTTATGATCGATAGCTGTTTTCGACCTGACCAAAACTAAATAATAAAACTTCCTTACAAACTATGACCAGGCCTAAGCCTTGATTGAAAAGTGGATATCAATTTATTCGAGGATAAATATACCCTTATTCGTTGCTCAATGACTTTTTCGACTATCTTAGAATGAGTAAGCAAAATACCTATAGCTTTTAGATCTTGAAACTCCATAACATTGTACTTTTTTTGGTAATGATATTACCTTTGCAGTTTCCCAAGCTGTTGAAAAAAAACATTTTTTGAAGGCAAGTTCACTATAAGTGTCGGATAAGATATAACATGAGGACAGCACAGCTTTAAGAATTCAATATTAAGACCATCGATACTCGTGGCATCACTTGTGATAGAATTCAGGTAACTAACATAACAATAGTACTTTCATTAATTAATCATTTTCAATTTTAAATTGTCTCTGCGTGTTATAGTATTCTAGAGTTGTATTATACTATTTCCCTTCAAAATTTTTCAACACTCATACTTTGATGATGTATTTATTTTATAGTTCAAGTATTCTTATTCATATCATAAATATTAAATTCATATCTTAAATATTAAACCAAGAGATACAATACAAGTCACTTTGAAGATGGTCAAGAATTAAATCTTTGAAGTTTCTATAAGTGATTATTTTAGGTCACTACTTTTATGCGTTACTAAAAGTTTCATGAACTTTACCTTATGATCAGAAAAATCTCCATGAGTCACATCCCGCTCTACAATACTTTATTCATACAGAGCAATAATGAATGACATCTGGGAGATGATGTAGTTGCAGAAACTCTGGTGAGCTTTACAATTATCTGTATTAAATTAAGAGTATTCAATAGAGAAAACATATTCTTTTGTACTAGGCGAAGCAGTGTCAAACATGTTTATATTAAAATCCTCTGTAGAACTTCAGAAGTTGGAGAATAAAACTCAAATTTTACACAAAACTTTTAACATTTAATTTAAAAATGCTGACAAATTGTTTCACCACACTGTGGCATTATCAAAGCGAGGAGTTATCAACTAAAGCTAAATCTAAAAATATGACCTTAAATATCAGGGATCAGAATGTGGTGCAAATTGAGGGATGGGGGTGGATAATGGTGGGAGTGTGTTTACAAAATTGTTAACAAGCGGTGAATTATATGTGTCGATTTGATCATTTAATATTACATTATTATTGTTTTTTGCGTGTTTCAAAAAACAATAATAATGTAATATTAAATGATCAAATCGACACATATAATTCACCGCTTGTTAACAATTTTGTAAACACACTCCCACCATTATCCACCCCCATCCCTCAATTTGCACCACATTCTGATCCCTGATATTTAAGGTCATATTTTTAGATTTAGCTTTAGTTGATAACTCCTCGCTTTGATAATGCCACAGTGTGGTGAAACAATTTGTCAGCATTTTTAAATTAAATGTTAAAAGTTTTGTGTAAAATTTGAGTTTTATTCTCCAACTTCTGAAGTATTATGAATTTACACTACGTAAACGCCGAAACCATAGATATATCCTCTGTAGAAAGTATTCAACTAACGGTAGGAAATATTGAAACGAATAATTCTTCCAATTCATCTGAAAAAATCCAGTGTCCTGAGTTGGTGGCTTATAGATTACACCTATAGCAATATTAACATTTTTTACATGAACTTTTACCCACAATTGTTTTATAATACTGCTTGTACTTATTACTGTGGAAATTAAATGTTGTTCAAGGTACATGAATACACCCGCGCCCTCGACTTCGATCAAGCTTATATAATTTGAACCCCTTCATATCTAAATCTTATATTCCTTAGTGAAGCCACGATTCACTTATAGTAAAAATCTCGAGTGTATTATCATTTCTAATTTTTTGAGTATTAGAAGTAGTAGTTAACAAAAAATTTATAAATTAAGCTGAATCAGTATGAGATTTTGATCTGGTAGTGATTATTATTTACAAGTGTTATACAAACTATGTCTAATCGATTATGAATACATTTATAACAACTGTATGATTTTCAGTAGGTATGGAGTATGTACGAATTGCTGTGCCAATTTACGTAATCTTATGTAACATTTCTTCTTTGAAGTAGGTGGATATCTTTTATGGTTTGAGTAGATGTTAATTTTTTGTTGTTTGCAAAGTAAAATACTATCTTATGAACTTATTATGTTTCCAATAAAACGTGCTGTGGTTTTGTTCCTATATAGTCGAGGAAATAAAGCACTAAAATAGGCCAAATCTGGGAAAGTTGGCGCAGTTGAATGGATTGAGATGCGGTTTTCTGCATTCGATTCAGAAAGTGATTTAGAAACTTTGTCCGGTATTTTTGCGGAAAAAATTTGTTGCATTTTTACAGCCAAAAAATTCATTTTTCTAGGTGCACTTTTTGAGGTGAATAAAAAAACGGACTCGAATTGGTTTCTCGGGGGTTTTTGAGGTTGCTGAACACGAATATGATATTTAAAAAATTCCCTGAGGTCGCCTTGGACCTCCCCGGGGGTATACTAGCGTCCTGACGTCCTGGATATCGACGAAATTAATGAAAAAATTATTTTTAATGTTTGTCAACTGTTCGAAAGGTGACATGAAGGTTGCTAGTGACGATAACGACATGAAAAACTCTTCTGCAATGCCTGGTGTACCCTGCTTCCGGGTAACGACGTCATCTTCTAGGAATTTGCTAATTTTTCTTCATAAAAGGTAACAAATTCTAGCTCTCGGGGGTTTTTAAAGTCACCGATCACGACTGTGACACTCACAATGTTCGGCAAATTACCTGGGGGTATTTCCGGGACACTCGAGCCCTGTGTATCCACGTCATCTTCTAGGAATTTTTTGTTTTTTAAAAATTAAATGTAATAAATTCTAGCTCTCGGGGGTTTTCAAAGTTGCCGATCATGCCGTTATCATCACTAGCAACCTTCATATCACCTTTCGAACAGTTGACAAACATTAAAAATAATTTTTTCAATAATTTCGTCGATACCCAGGACGTCAGAACGCTAGTATACCCCCGGGGAGGTCCAAGGGGACCTCAGGGAATTTTTTAAATATCATATTCGTATTCAGCGACCCCAAAAACCCCCGAGAAACCAAATCGACTCCGTTTTTTCATTCACCTCAAAAAGTGCACTTAGAAAAATGAATTTTTTGGCTGTAGAAATGCAACAAATTTTTTCCGCAAAACAAAAATACCGGACAAAGTTTCTAAATCACTTTCTGAATCGAATGCAGAAAACCGCATCTCAATCCATCCAACTGCGCCAACTTTCCCAGGTTCAATGCTTTATTTCCTCGACTAATATAATAATCAAAACATACAAACCATGCATTCATATTTATACTGACAGAACTAAAAATATGTTCTTGTTTGAATTATACTATAGTTAGCGATACGAGTTTCTAAATTTACTAAATATAGTTGTTATGTGTTCAGTTTCAGCCCTTCTCTTCATCAATTTTAGTAATTACTTTCAAAATTTTCGTGCCAGATTTTCCATATATGATTCTATCATTTGACCAGACATTTCCAGTACCAAATTTATTAATTGCCAGGTTCAATATAGTTATTTTTACAATTGAAAAATTTATTAGTTTTAATTCTGTGACATTCTTGTCTTTTCTAATTCTATTTTCAATTTTTCTTTTATCAAATGAACATCCACCTTATAGCTTTTTTCATAATTAGCCTCATGTACACCGTAAATCCTAATGCATTTATGAGATTTTCTATTCCTTCCTGTTTCTCCATTTTTTGAAGTGAAAACTTCTCGTCGTTGAACACGATTCCGATGTTATTTTTCCCTAAAAACTCTCCAGATGGGAAATTCGGGAAATAATAAAGTATAGTTTTGTTACAAAAATGACCCCTAGTATGTTTTTGGGTAGTTGATCACGATTCCGCTGTTAGTTTTCTCGGAAAACTCCCTCCAGATGGGAAATTTGGGATTTTCCATCTGGAGAGAGTTTTTTGGGAAAAATAACAGCGGAATCGTGATCAGCGACTCGAAATACCTACTAGATGTCTTTTTTGCAACAAAATTATACTTTATTACTCATAACCGTCTCAGGAAAGTCTCATATTTCCCGAATTTTCCATCTGGAGAGTTTTTTGGGAAAATAACAGCGGAATCGTGATCAACGACCCAAAATACCTACTCGATGTCATTTTTGCAACAAAATTATACTTTATTATTCATAACCGTCTCAGGAAAATCTCAAATTTCCCGAATTTTCCATCTGGAGAGAGTTTTTTGGGAAAGACAACAGCGGATTCATGATCAACGACCCAAAAAACTTACTAGAGGTCTTTTTGCAACAAAATTATAAATTATATATTAGATATATATTTCCCAAAAAAATTAACTGCGAAATCGTGATCAGCGACCCAAAAAACATACTGGGGGTCATTTTCGGCTCTTAATTCATTAATTTTGAACTGTTTTTATAAGAATGCTCCTCTGAAGGGTTGTAAACCCGTTTTGAGGGGATAGGAAGGTCGACCCCCGCGGTCATGAATAATCTAAGGGGTATTAGGAACAAAATGCAGAAAAAAATTTGAAATTCTAGCTTACTATACTATACTGGACTATTAGGCGCGTTGAGCTATTTCAGATGGGGGTAAAACCATGAGTCCGTTAAGTGATATCACGCTGTAACTATATATATTAGTAGTCCAAGCAATAGACAGAAATGCGTGCAGAAATTAATACCTGGAAAAAAAAATTTGGTCGTATAGGAAATTGAATTTAAAGGTGAGTTCTGGTAAATGCAACTCGAGCTGAAATCGCTAACATAACCTAAAAAATTGGCAAAGTTGCAAAACGTGGTTTTTCTTGAATAATTAAAAAACTGTAGCTCAGATCGGAAAAAGTTAAATAAGAAAGTTGTAGGTATCAAATAGATCTATCGATTCGTTCTATAATAATTATCAATACTATGGATCAATGAAACATATCCCAGTATTTTTTTATTGAAAATGTAGGTATTTGACACTTACCTCCATAAAACACACTTCTGTATAATGTGTATTGCGTCTTACAGATTTTTTTTAAATAAAAAAATTATCGCTGGTCCAGAAGATCGTAGGTGAAAAATTTTTTTTGCTAATTCGTTAAAAAATGATAGAAATCGGTTTCCGTCAAAGAGATTTTTCTAAAATTAAAATTGTAAGACTAATCTGAAAAAAAACCTGTTAAAAAAAGATGAAATTTTTTCAAAGTAATTTTTTCACCCTAAAAATTGAAAAAATCTCTACGTTTCTTCAATAAAATTATAGCACAACTCTTCATGAAGAAAATAAGCCCAAAATCGTTACTCCAGGACCATTTCCTGAGAAGATCTAGCCAATTTATGAGAGCGTCTTTTTTTCGAAAAATCGATATATTTCAAATTGAGAAAAAAAGTGCTCTCTTAGCTTGCCATGGGCTATATGTACAGGAAACAATACATATGGAAACGTAATAGTTAACGACTTCTCAATAACCCGATTTTTAACGGTTTTTTCAATATTACTCGGAAAGTATGAGTGATATTCATAATTATTATAAAACGAATCGATAGATCTATTTGATACCTACAACTTTCTCATTTAACTTTTTCCAATCCGAGATAAAGTTTTTTAATTATTTGAGAAAAACCACTTTTTGCAACTTTGCCAATTTCGCCATTTCAGATCGAGTTGCATTTACCAGAAACTCACCTTTAAATTCAATTTCCTATACGCTCATATTTTTTTTTCAGATATTAATTTCTGCACGCATTTCTGTCTACTGCTTGGACTATAGGTATTATGTATACTGCCGTTAGCGCAACTACTTGGTCGGGCGTCAGGCAGTGTCTATACGCTTACACACGTGTGCATATCTAAGTCAGATACTCGACGTTATTCATTTACTGAATCCTGTGCAGACGGAAGTTATATTTTTATTGAATTTATTAATTGTACATTGTGTATTGTGTACTTAGTATCGTATCTACGTGCAAAGTTTTAAATAATGTGAATATAATTCTTGTCATAAGAATATAACATTAGTGATGTGTATATTTCACAACTGTTAGCATTTCAATCAACAATTATATACATTTCTATATTTAATAATAAAAAACGTATAATGGGCGGTACAATCTATGTTAAGAGTGTGAATGTAACCCGCTAGTGTTTATAATAAATACACATTATTTTATTCTCAAAACATATCATTTATTGATATTCACATCGATGTAAATGAAAGTAATGTTAAACAGCATTGGTCCGAATTGAAGATGTCTACGGATGGTGGTAAAAGGAAACATCTTCAATTCGGACCAATGAACAAATAATCTAAAAAGAAACGCAAAATGTAAACATATAAACATTTCCGTCAAATGTCAGTATGATCGTAAATTACACCACAAATAATTATTTGAACTAAAATGTTGTACTTTCGTATCAGTAGTATTACTTATACACATCACTAATGTTATATTCTTATGACAAGAATTATATTCACAATATACGAAACCTTGCACGTAGATACGATACTAAGTACACAATGTACAATTAATAAATTCAATAAAAATATAACTTTCGTCTGCACGAGGACCGATTCATACTCTTTACAGGGATTGTACCGCCCATTATACGTTTTTTATTATTGAATATAAAAATGTATATAATTGTTGATTGAAATGCTGACAGTTGTGAAAACTAGAGAAAAACTGATTATACTAATTTTCATTTAAAAATGACAAAATTGTAATTTCGGATGCTACGAATACAACTCCATACTAAGCTCCGTAGACAATAGTACCTGTGGCATCGGATGTCTTCGTTGGTTGTCATAATGCTGAGCAACAAAATTTCGTCAGGCAGAAGTTGCATAAAATGAGAACCGATGATACGGGTGGATTACCATACGAGTTAATTTTAGTTCTTAACCAACCATACATGATAACTGATAACATAGATGTTGGGGATGGATTGTCCAATGACACTGTCGGAAAATTGTGTTTTTTAAGATTTTTATTTTCTTCATCTAAGTTTAAAATTTTCCTCCAAAATGTTCTATAAGTACAGACGAAAGAGATTCTACAATTTAACTTCTAAGTTCATCGGATGAACATTAGTAACCAATATTTTCAGGGTAGACGCTTGATGAAATCTCATCTTTGTTTTTAGTTCGGTTAGTCATGCTCAATAAATATTTAATTTATCAATCGTAGATTAGTTCTTTATTATAACAAAAATGAAATTAGTGATCAGCATCAAATTCTAAGCTGAGTAGTATATAGTATTAGCATTGATTTGTGTTTATTACTTTAGATTTCACTCTATAAGCAGCACGCTTTTTGAACAAGACTAGTTCATTTTACTATCAGACTAATACTCGTCGGAATTGCACTGAATGTAGACGAAATGTGGATTTTATATGTATTTCATGACCTCATTTGAAGCAGTTGGTGCACTGTAACCAGTTTTCTTTTGGGCGAGAGTGTTCGCTGCCAATTAAACAGAAACTTCCATATTCATTTTCAGCTTTTGCTTTACCTATACATATATTTTCTTGGCACAGGATTCTTTTTTTTGTAATTTCAAGTCTTCCCTCTTTTTTAATTTTCTAATTCCTTTTCATCTGGTGGATCCATCCAAATGACTGATCGATCAGATTTTCGCCTTTTTTTTGTACCTACTAATTTTCCAGTCATCGGTGTTGGTCTTAAATCTTCTGGAGAAAAATATGTGGTGATATCGGTAGGTCCAGGTAAATTAAAGGTACTAAATCTGTATTAAGTGTTACAGGAATTCAAACTGTTCAGGGAGTAAATTGCTAGGGGTAATTTGGGTTACAATTTGGCTAATTTGACTACCGATCTAGGTATATTTCTAGAATAAAGTTGTTCAGAGGTACGTCTGCTTTCGAATCATTCTCCCAATTTGAACGGTCCGCAACAGCTGTAGGAAGGAATCCATCATCGGAAAAGATATTTTTATGGAAGGGAAAAATTCCAGCGGCTGCAAACTCAACTTGAATATTTTTTGGCGTTGCCGCCAAAGGGGAGTCTGTCATGAATTGACACTAACTATATAGTATGAGGCGATTGTCACAAGCAACCCCAAAGCAAATTTTGTTTTGTCCTTCTAGTCATGCCAAAATTTTTATGAATACCTTGATAACGTTGTAGGAGTGAGAAAGAGGATACGTATATTAATATTTCAAATCACAGTACCAGTTATATCTGTTACTACAGTCAATTTACAAAACAATATTTGAAATCAGTTATATTTACCGAGATTCCTCGAAATACGGAAATCAGCAAAACACACGTGGTGAATGTAATTAAAATCATACTAAATCCTCAAGAACTAACGCTAGTTCTACTGGAATGATCGTGAAGAGATTGACATCTATTGAGTGACTACAACATTTTCTGTCACAATTAGCACCTCTCACAACCATCGCCTCCCCTACATTACTTTTCTTATTATGAGACAACAGGAACTATTAGTTCCGACCAAGGAATGGAATTCTATAATCATAGAGGTAATCGAAGAATTTTTGGAAACTCATAAGATGAAAATTTTCTTCACGAACCAAATCATCATTCTTAATAGAACGGGATAATAGGAAGATTTCATGAAACCATTGGTTCAACACGTCAGAATAGTATTTATTCTGATGATGTATTGTTTAAAAAATTGCACATACAATCAAGAGAAAAATCTAATCTTCAACCATATAACAGATGATAAACCCTTTGAAAAAACCTACTCTGTCCAACCCTAATTTAATTACAATTGGTTCACTTAAAAAAAAGGGTCGACTAACGGATTTTGATCAAAATCGATCACAATGGAAGAAAAACATTCAAATTCCCTTAGATTTTTTCGAAATTCAATCTCAACTCTTTCATACTAAGTGAATATATTCCAGTTATTTGGTTGAACAGAATAATTTGAAGCTAAACATGTTTAATACCGTTAAATACCCGTGTGTTGGAAGGGCAAATGGCCGCGAGGGGTTATTTGAGTTCCCTACCTTATTTTATAGGTTAGAAATTTGAGTACCGATATAGGATATAGGTGTAATTCAACAGAAAAATAGTTGAATTTACTTACAAAATAATACTAATTTTATTTATTGCAGAAAAAGAACCAGATAAGACCAAAATTATGTTCAAAAACTTTAAAATAAATCAGCAACGTGAAGACGTAACAAGTTTTGATTATTCTGCATATACTACCTACTATTTATAATAGTGGTCTAATAGTTGGAAAGGCTGCTGGAACATTATATAGTTTCTTCCGTTCTTCTGTGCTTTTATCAATATTTCGCGATGATCGATAAAACCTTGCACGTTCTCTAGTAGTATTCAATTTATATTCTTCTACGGGATGATGCCATAGAGTTCTATTACATAAGATTCATGATATACGTATTTTGCGCGGGTTTCTATATTCTGGTGAGTTAGATCATTTCCTAACTGCAGTGCACACGATCGTCCTCGCGATCGATTCCTTTTTCAGTCTTGGGTTTTTCTCGAAATATGTGACCAAACTATTCAAGCACCTTGACTATAAAATGTATAAATTTTCTACACGAATATTCGTTAATTGGTTAATCGGCATAATCAACGGTGCCCTCGGCTTTATTATTATAATCTGAAATCAAGTATCACTTGTCCTTATTTTTTGGAGCAATTTCGTCATCTCTCAGAAATACATGAGACCGTTGCTGAATCATTTTGCAATTGCAAACGTAAAGTCATTGGCAACTGTTTAGACGTATTGAGTAATTTATCTCTCACAGAACCGAATCAAGTGAGTTTTTTGAATGTGAATAATTAGCTAGTGAGGCACTGGTAAAAAAAGTATCCGTTGTCACCTACCACGACAATTGCCATGATGAGATCTGAAACCACTTCTGAAACATTGATATCTTTCTAGCATACTGCCAAGAGATTTTTCAGTGCAGATCTGTAGGTTACACAAACAGCAGCAGCTACCTGGTTTAGATTGCTGTATTCTGAAACTGTTCGAAATCAGATTCTTCTCCACTCACACTGGGAAGTAAACAGTACTTTTGCTTTCAAATGTCACTTACTGATTTTTACCTTCAAATCAATAATATACACTCCGAACGTGGAGGAACGGGGTCTGCATATTTTTATCATTTAAAATGAAAATTGAGTGATTGAGATTATTATCAAATTGTTCGAAGAAGTTTTCTCTCATTAAAAATTTCAATTTTACACGGCATGATACTTATTCAAGGATTCTATACCGGAAATGCATAGTTTTCAACCCCAACCCCTAACCTCCTTTCTCACCCCTTAAGACAGACAAGTGCTGATCTTGGTGAAAATTTGCATACAGGACCTTCACAATAAGAGAAAGGCTTACATGAGATTTCGGAAGAATCTACCCCAATCTCCGTTATCAAACTTGAAAGTAGAGAAGTATCAATCATGATGAAATTCTGCACACTTGACCTTCAAATTAAGAGTCACTGTTAACATGATATTTGGAATTAACAACCTCAAATCCAACTCGACCTTCAATACAACAGGAAGACGTTTATGGGATTTCGAAAAAACTACCTTAACTTCCTTCATCATCCTTTGAAGCAGACAAGTTCCAATTTCATTTACTCGAACTTCAAAATGAGAGTGAAGTAACTGTTCACATGAGATCGAAATTAACTACCCAAAACCGCTTTCTCACCCCTAAAAAGAGAGAAATAAGTACCGATCTTGATACAATTTTGTACACTCGACCTTCAAAACAAAATGAATGACTGTCTACAGGAGACTTCGAAAAAACTAACCCAACCCCTTAATCACCCTTTAAAGTAGTACCTACCCAATTTCATAAAATTCTACACAGTTGACCTCCATCATCATCATCATGTCATGTTTACATGAAATTTTGAATTAACTAACCAGACCTCTTTCCCCCCCCCCACCCCCCTTGCAACAGGCAAGTACCTATTTTCATGATCTTATGCACATTTGACCTTCATAACATGAGATAAGTCACTGTCTGAATGATATAAGAAAAATCACAGCCTACGAGATATGTCAGAAAAAACTACTCCATCTATCTTTCACATAGAGCAAATTACTACAGATCTTGGTGGAATTTTGCACACTTGACCTCTGAAATAAAACAAACGTCACTGTCTTCTTGAGTTTTTGAAATAGCTACTGTGCCTTCTTCCCAAGAAACTCATGAAATTTCAGGTAAAGATTTGATATAGATCATAGTATTTACTGACCCTTGTAAAACGCATATTTTGATAAAATAGGAAGTGATTGGGCTCATGGGTTTTGTTCGTAGGACAGAAATTAATAGACACTTTTAACACCCATCAACTTCATTTATTATTAACTCAATTATAGAGCAAAATGGTACATCATAACAACTGATACATGACACTTCCAATATATCATTAAATATTCAATAATAACTATCTACTCTTTACAACAACCCTATCTACTGCATAAAATATTCCTCCACCCTTCATTAAACGCAACAGACTAGCTGCTGTCTTGAGAACTTCATCAGATATATCTCATTGGAAAGTTACACAACTTGCTACTGAAATTTCTTATTATTAAACATCCACCTAAGCTTAATACCAAACCTGTGTGTTCACATTTAGTCCATAGACTCATCATTGCAACTCCTTCAGTTGGATTCACTGCTGTGAGAAGGATAATGCCCTTCGTGTTTCTTCATTTACTTTGATCATCACCATTTCCGTTATGCCTCCGTTAGTTATCTCGTAATTTCCAATGGTAAATGCAATTAAAATTGGACTCACTAGGTACATTACATTGACTTTGTGTCGGTTTCATCTGGTTTGGTTCGCAGGTTCATGTAGAAGTTAGATGTGCTACTTTCCAGGTGGATTCTCCATGAAACATAAGAACACTCACCCCTGGATACCATTTGGTTTCTTTACAGGATCGCCATGTAGTATAGTGTAATTTACGACATTCCACTGGAATCACTCATAACCGAATCTCGAAGCATTAACCTTCACATGTGATGAATATGGACTGACAGGATCATAACCTTGTATCACTCACATGGCCTGGGTATCGTTGGAGGTTTCATTTGGTTCAGTTCACAGGATTGCCATGGAGTAAAATCTCCATTGAAGAGCTCGAAAAGTTGTCGCTATATAAAATGCTCATTTGCTGCATTGTAGTGGAATGTTACATCATGATTACTAGTACAGGACACTTTCCATGTATGATGCAATATTCAGTAAGGCTTGGAAAAAATCTTCAATCCGTTATTAATGCGTACGGTATCAATACTAATGAATTAGAATGAATGTATCGTTTACAATCATCTGATTATATACATAAGAAATTCATAATTGTTAATTGTTTTCTACAAACTAACAAGTAGAATATTATTGATTGCAATCAACATGTTCATATTTGATGGACGGTTCATTCTGTTTGGGTACTTGTCAATTCAGCCTGAAATCAAGAGTCTGTATATTGTCTAATGTCATGTTACCCTATATACTATCGAATATTGTTGATTCGCATGAAATGTCAATGTAATGACAAAGTTTATTTTGATGTCTATGCACGTCTTTATCTGTATCCAATCATTTCCGATATATTTTCGGTTCCAACGAGTGATCGCAGCTTTTTGTTTTCAGAAAATGCACATTTTGATCTAATTTAGCAGAAGAATCATCATCTGCAAAATGAAATTCATCTTTCAATCAATACAGTGGGTAATTCATTTGTGTACAGCATAATATATAAAAGAGATGTAAGAACAGATTCTTGTGGTACCTTTCTTTTTAGATGCAATTTATCTGACTTGATTGCTGTTACGATTGATTCTAGGCAACATTACAGCATTTTGCAATTAGCAATTGTATGTGTGAACGTTAGTACAATAATGAACCCAAGAGAATCTAATGACTCATTACAATTTGCCACCACAACATGGAACAAGAACTTCAATTCTATAAATTAGTTATCTATACATATTGAGATCGTAGTTTCCAGAAGTAGTAAAGCTTTTGAGTGCTCTAAATAGATGGCAGCTGTAGCCAGTCTTTTGTTCAGGGACTATATAGGCGAGGAAATGAAGCAGAAGAGATCGAAAAAAAAATCGGATGAACCGATTTTGATAATTTTTTCTTAATCGATTCCGGAAGTCATTTAGAAAAAATGTTACCATTTTTTTTTTTTCGAATGGAATTTCAACATTTCTACAGAGGAAAATGCATCCCTTTGGATGCACTTTCAAGAGATAATATTAAAAATGTTGGAAAAATTTCCAAATATAGCCAATATTTCTCACTAGAGGTTTTTGAAGCCATTGAACACGATTCCGGTGTGAGATTTACACTACGACAAACGTGGGGCTATCGTCGTCTCCTAGGAATTCGCAGAAATACCTTCTGCAAAGGAATGAAACCTGTTATGGAGGTTCTCTCGAGCATACGGGTCAAGACCTTGATACTCAATAGTCACCTGGTGCTCAGAATACCCTGATGACCTAGGTCAACTCCATGGATTGATTTTTAATATGCTCCGAAATGCAACCAAATTCGTCTCTCGGGGTTTTTGGGTCTCTGGACACGATTCTGGTGCCAGATTTGAACTACAACGCACCTGAGGCTCAGGACATCCTGGTACTATCGTCCTCTCCAATTTGCAGAAATACCTCCTGCAAAGGAATGGAACCTCCTGTTAGGGAGGTGCTCTTGAGCATATGGGTCATGACCATGACACTCAATAGTCACCTGGTGGTCAGGATACCCTTATGACCTAGGTCATCTCCATGGATTGATTTTTAATATCCTCTGAAATGCAACCAAATTCGTCTCTCGAGGGTTTTCGGGACCGCAGAATGCGATTCGGGTGCTAGATTCGATCTACGATAATAACATTTTTGACATTAAAATAGAAAATATTTCAGTATTACTTTTTTCGTATTAGAAAAATTCAGTAAAGTTTCATTGTAGTGCAAACGGTATTTTTTGAATTCCTTGTTGTCGATATCACAGATCTGTCTACCAGATGCTTCGGTGATTGGTCCGAACTCCAGAAAAGTTATCAGCGATCTGAAAAACCCCGGAGATACGAATTTGTTTTCATTTCAGAGCATATAAAAAAACAATCCATGGAGATGATCTAGATCATCAGATTATTCTGACCACCAGCTGACTATTGAAGGTCATGGTTACAACCGAACCTCCTCAGAAAGAACCTCCCTCACAAGTTTCATCCCATTGCAAAAGATGATTTCACGAATTCACTGGTGGCGGCGATACTACCAGAACGTTCTGAGCCACAAGTGCGTCGTAATTCAAATCTGGCACCGGAATCGGGTTCAGCGATCCCTAGAACCCCCGATAGACGAATTTGGTTGCATTTCAGAGCATATTAAGAATCGATTCATGGAGATGACCCAGGTCATCAGGGTATTTTGAGCACAAGGTGGCTATTGAGTGTCATGGTCATGACCCGTATGCTCAAGAGAACCTCCATAACAGGTTCCATTCCTTTGCAGAGGGAATTTCTGCGAATTCCCTGAAAATGTTCATAAGCCAGGATGTCCTGAGCCCCAGGTGCGTCGTAGTTCAAATCTGACACCGGAATCGTGATCAGCGACCCCGAAAACCTCCCAGGGATAAATTTTGGCTATATTTGCCCATTTTTTCAACATTTTTAATAGTATCTCCTGAAAGTGCATTCAAAGAAATGCTAAAATGCACATTAGAAGAAAAAAAATTGGTAACATTTTTTGTACATGACTTCCTGAATCGATTTGAAAAAAAATTATCAAAATCGGTTCTTCCGATTTTTTTTTAACTTGGCCTTTTTTGTGCTTTATTTCTTCGACTAATATTGTATCAGAAATATTCCATTTGCAAATCGTCTATTATCTTTTCCTTTTTATGAAAATCAATCAATCTGTCATATCTGATAGTTTTATTACCGCATATGCCCAGGAAAAGGTATCATTATACCTCTGGGCAAACTTGCTGTCTAAGCGGAAATGCTGGCAATAATGCGAATGGAGCAAGAACGCAACACCATAGCAGCATATGCACAGACAACAAAACTACTCTGAGTGGGCTGAGTAACATAAACACCCTGAACAACCTTAGCGGAAATGGAAGCAGATTCACCGTATTCTAAGTCACTCGGGGAGAAAAATAACCAATGTGCTTGCAGAACTAAGGAGCCAACCAGCTGAACTAGCGATGGGCATCTCGGAAAATATTACCCAATAGACGATCCGCTGCTGGGTCAGATTATAACAAAAAAGAGCGGCAATATGCGAACGCTTACACCGAGTGGATCGCACATTAGGGGAGACTGGTCCCAGCACGTGAGGAAGATCGTTAAAACCGAAGCCAAACTACTGACACAGATATTACCAGAAATAGATCGATGGAGTACCACCTACACAAAATGAATCTGATCGATTCACCATTATGCGGGTGGTGCAAACAAGAAGTAAAAACGGCAATGCAGCATTGAGGAAATTCAGAAGCTAGGAAGAGGACGATACTAAACCTATCCAGAGCATTAAACACGTTTTACTGGAGGCTTGAATGAGTGAGTGGCTGTTCATCCACCTCGGAAGCATGGTGGACACCCTTGAGTGGAAACCGCTCACCTAGGTAAATATGTGGTGCAAAGGACGTTCACCTAGAAATAAAACAATTCACCGGCGGAGCCCCAACATTAATAATAAATGCCCATCACGATACTTCTTGATATGAGCCTCACAAAGACAACCTAGTCATCGCTATTGTTTCAACTTATGTTTACGAGCACATAGCTAAGAGTGCAAAACCCAAATCTTACGAATAATGAGGGAATTATAGCAAAAGTAACTGTGGGGTCAGACGTTTCAAATTTATTGCCAAAATATGTATAAATATGCAAAATGCATGAGTCAACGGAACAGATAATTGGTTTGTGACTATAACTTGTTCCGACATTTCGAAACCATTGTCATTTCTATTCCAAACAGTGCTAAAACATCTAGAGCTGAAGTTTCTTGTTGCTGCAAAATCAACTGCGTGCTGACCTTTGTTCATGATTTTTCAAGACAATGTTGTCAACTACGAGCTTTACGAAAATATCAAAAACCAAAAAAGATGCGTTCATAGTCGTAGTATTGAGATTTTCCGTTTATCTTGGGGGGAAAATGTAAGTGCTCTCTTATTTGCTAGTGTGTTAAGAATATATTATAGAAACGAGGACGTAGTCCTCAAGAATCAATTCATTATATTTTTCTGACATGCAATGTAGAATATTAACCATAAATATTGAAATCATCATTTCTCATTCGCAGCTTATTGGCATCTAGTAACAATAATTAAATAATAAACATGTACATCTTATCCAATCTACAAATTAGTAAAGATATATAGCAATGTATAATAATATACTCATTATACTTAAGTGTAATGTATGATTTGTTAATTTTTGTTCAGTTCTCCATTTGAGTTGCAAATTCCTTTTACCGAATTGTATTGCTAATGGTTTTTGTTTTGTGAAGGTAGTCCTCTGAATAAAGGAGTGAGCCACGTCACAAAAATATTACATCAGTCTACAGGTTACGTGGAGAGTAATACATTATTGGAAACTACGATCCCAAACAAATATTGGAGCAAGAACAAAATATTATACAAACAAGAAGTTCCTCTTAACTTTATGAATCATAATCTTATAGATTGTCCATCATAGTGCCATCGATAGCCGATAGCTTCGACAAACAACTTACTGCAAACACCGCACCCTTCGATATTGAATTATGCGAAAATTACTTCTAATTATTCCGAATTGGTTTGAGTCACGTCTCTGGGAATTGAAGCTATATTTCTTGGGTTGGGAAATTGACGGCCTTACTCGGACGAATTATGGATCACTTAAATACATTGTCGACCTTTGTGGCCAATAATTGTTAAGTTAAGTAAACAGTATCGTGTCGGTTGTAATTATACAAGCTGGTTTCATAGCAAGAAGAAATATGAAGCCATTCATGATAATTGCTTGTGACTCGGCAATTCCAATTAGAAGTTGTAATTTATTTGTGGTTTTACGGATGATAGATGATCAACTCTAAAGGTGATAGTTCGTAATTCATGTTTCACATTCATAGTACTTAGAACAATATTGTATGGAGTATGAATTTTTGAACTCGTTTATTAAAAGTGTCCTCTGTTTATATCCAGCATCGATTATTCGTTACATCAATCTTCATTTTCATAAATTTTGATGATAAACTCCGTTTATGTTCATTATATTAGTAAGAATTCTAGATGCTCAAAAAAAACGTAGAAGAACGTTCAAGATACTTAGAGAACGGAACTCTCCATATGTTATTGGACATTTCACAATTACGTATTGAACGGCCAAAGTTGGGACTGAGGAGTTTTTCGCTATTATTTTGGAAGCTATAAACATTCATTGAACTCAAGCTAGAGCTTATTGTGATTTCAACAGCAAGCAAGAACTGTTTAACTTTTTTGAGATTTTTTTTCAATTTCGCGTAAAACCTTGGTATAATGCTCGTAGAACGTAGGTGGAATATTGAAAGAGGAGATAGGCATTGAACTTTTTTAGTTTGGATGTTATTGGCATCAGGAAAGACCTGGCCTGGTGAACACTTCTATATTTTTGCTGCAGATAATTTTGAACCAAGTGAAGGTTTCGGAATGTTGAGAATATAATGCGTCATTATATCAATACTCGTATAGTATAAATTGAAAAAAATTCAATTGAAACTATTCTGAAGCTTAGAAAATTAACGTGTTATCAGTTGATAGTTGCATTCAATAATATAAATGCGAGAGTTGGCGAGAAGGAACCTAAGGGGACTTTCAACTCGAGAGAATGAAATCACATTTGAGAACATCGTGTTCTGGTGCGGCATGTATTCCTACGCGCCGTTAAGGATTGTACGAGTCATTTTGTAGATATTGTTTCCCAATAAATATTATAAGGAATGAGTTGGGAGGAATGCACCCAATTTCGGGAGTATATTGTATTGTAAATAATTTTAAGGAACTCAAGTATTGTTAGCCGATTTTCATTGGTTTTCGAATTATAGCGTTATTAGCAGATTTCCTATCTTAACATTATTTTAATCATAGCGTTCTTGAAATAAATGTTCAAAAATATCGCCATTAACTATAAACATTATCTGCTTAGTCTACGGACTACTTTGAAAAAATTCGCCTGTCTGTCGATATTGTCAGAGCTGAACGTGCAAGCGCACCTGGTTGGTTCCACAATTGCAGGCAGGATCTACCTCGATTAATAGAGCATTTAGAAGGATAACAAGACCTCCTCGGTGCGTTTGCACCACCTTAAATCCAGTCTCCTCTGTTGTCTGGCGTCTTCAGCCAAATATAATCTTCACGAGCTAGGCGATCTACTACAACGGCCGTTAGCGTATTATCTAGTTGTGAGTGTCCTTGTGTCCGTTCTTTGCAAAGCTAGCGTCTGAATTTTTACTATACGTTATTTGTTGTTTTCCTGATAAGCTTTAATCTAATACATAATAGCTAACACTAACACACATGCTTATTATTTTCCCTTTTACCGGTCTCACAACCATCATCAGAAGACGTATCAATGTGTAAAACATGATTTCTTAAAGCTAATTGTATCATCAGAAGGAGTTCTTATCGCACTAATTTCAATTGAAAATGCCCACGTCGCTGAAACGAACAGAAACACGAGTAAACGAAATTGTAACACATTAATGTTTTACTTAAAACATTAAAGTGTTACAATTTCAACATATACTTATATGAATCGAAAATCCAGTGCTTAGCAATTTTGTTACATACATAGAAGTCATATCAAATCACAGTATGTAATACGACTGAATAGCTGAACCAAAGATATAACGCACGAGTATTCACTCTCGAAACAGATGTTGAGGATATATGAGGTAATAGAGAAAGGTTGTCAGACCTTATTAGAAATATTGCCATTTGAGCATTCTACCTGAAATATACTTTTAACATTATAAAGAGGCATGTAGGAATTGGCAAGGCTTTTAATTAATGAAATTAGTATAAATCTGAAGTGATGATTTAGAATTTAGAATATTTGTTCTATGATTTACAGACTTGGAGCTTAAAAAATAATTCATACCTGGATTAAGAATCATTGTTAATACATAATAGGAGTAACGATAAATGCATGCATTGCATGTAGGAGGGTTAAGTCCTAGATGCCTCCGAAATTAGTCTGTCATTGTACAGGGTACCACCTGCCACTGTTACAATTAGTTCTCTTTCTTTCTTCACATTCAATACTGCTCCTATTTTCTCACTAATACATAGGCATCTCTCAACTCCCATGCGAAGGGTGGAAGTGGGACCTCTAAAACATCTTCATTAAAGCGTGTCTGTCTGAATGTATTTCACGGAAACTTTATCTACACCATAACTCAAAAACGAAGGGTCCTACCATATTCAAATTATGACAAAAATCGTTCGCTGTTTGATGACAAACCCTATTGTTCTTCAGGGGAATCTTGTAATAAGCACACCCTTTTCTGAATAGTGGAAAATCGAAATAAATCATAACTCACAAAGTATACATTGAATCAACTAAAGACTTTCACGGTAATTTGAAACTGCTTTCACATGAATTCCAACAAAATTGTCCAACAATAACAACAGAAACAATTATTGAAGTAAACTTGAATCTACGCCTTTCTTTAACGGTTTATAATCAAAGGTGTGGCCTAGGGGCTAGGATACCTCGCTCCCGCTAAGTAGACTTGAGTACGATTTCCAGAAGCGGAAAAAAATTTTTTGTTCATTTTCTTTTCAACATTTCTAATTCAAATATGATTTAGCTGTGTAAAGATAATGAAAGAAATAATTTATTTCATCTTTACACAATTGCTAAGAGTAGAATTGATGTAAGAACTGAGACACTCACAAATATTGTCAACAATTCCTAGAGCGTAGAGGCATCAATTCGAGAATCTAGCATCTCATCATTCGTAGCCTTAGCAAAAGTTTCGATGAATTGACAATTCTTTTAGACTCTATTGGTTCTGAAATTGGGGACGTTTTGATACTTTCAGAGACTTGACAAATAAATAATATAAGTACATCATCATCATCATCATCACTTTATGGGAGGAGGCTTAGTCCCCAAATGCACTTAGGTCATTTATTTGGGCTCATTGTGCGTCCCGAAGTCTGAAGCCTATTCTATTCTAGCAGGTTTGTCGCCCGCCAGAATCCCAGAATATTGCCAATGCTGGCTTCCATAAGTTCTTCTGGGAGCAGTTTTAATTCTCCAAAGTGTCGATGCTTGAGGGATGCCAACGCCTGAAAACTCATGCAGTAAGCACCTAGAGTCACTGACATAGTGATATTTGGCCTTTTCAGGTACACTCCCGTCCCAGAAGCCTGACCTACCTTGGACCCATACGTGAACGATACGAGTCCGTCTAGTGGCAGTGAGGTGAGAGTTTCGCTACTCCAATATCCTCTATCCGGGATGAAGATTTTGTGAGAAATGAGACATATAGCTGGGATCATGCTGCTTTGTTCCATTCCTAGTATGGAGCATTCAGAGATTGCCTCACTTAAAATCGATGAGTGTCCACGAGACTAGTGCGTCTTGGTCCAGTGGCCTAGGCCCTTTAACTTATACGCCGTTTTCATGACCTCAGTTTTTATGTATACGTGTAAAGGAGGTACTCACTTCGGTGAGAGCTTCAAGGGCTCTCGTTGGAGCCGATTTTATACAACTCAACATGCCTAGGCATGCAAGCCGCTGAAGTCGGTAGAGGGGGCGCTGTGAAATGTCAGTCCTTGTCCCCTACCACCAGACTACCGCAGCATTGGTGACCATAGGCTTGATCAAACCGGTATAGATCCAATAAAGAATCTTTGGCTGTAATCCGCATGTGCTGCTGAAAGCTCTTCTGCACGCCCAAAATGACGATGAGGCCTTCCTCACTCAATATTCGAAGTGTTCGCGCCAGGTCAGCTTAGAGTCTAGGATTACTACTAGAAATTTCACCGACCCTTTTAATTGCAGGACCTTGCTAGAGCAACTAATCTCTGGCAGTGTGCCTAGCTTGCTTTTCCTTGTAAACAGAACAATTTCCGTTCTGTCAGGATTTACCCTGAGCCCCTCCGTGCGGTACCAGCCCTCCACTATGCTCAGCAGCGTGTTTCGCAGCTGGCACAGCATCCCCAAGTGCCGCCCGAAGGTGACGCCAGCCAAGTCCTAGGCATAGGCTTGGGCATAAGACCCAGCCTTTTTCAGTTCTTTCATGGACTACAAGGCACCATAGAAGCGGAAATAGGACACCTCCCTGTGGCAGCCTTTCGCAACGGTGATTAGTATAAAGCATCCGTTATGTTGCGCTTTTATCGCACGCGTAGCATGATTTCGATCCACCGGACCAATGTTGATCTGAATCCATGCTTCTCAGCGGCTGAGCAGATAGACCCAACGGACGTGTTATCAAATGTCCCTTCGATGTTCATGAATACCCCCAGGGCGTGTTTCTCATGGGCCCTAGCACCATCTATTCTTGTGACTAGATGATGCAAGGCCGTTTCAGTCGAGAGACCTGCCTGGTTGGCGTGTTGATGACAGTGTTAGGACTGGGCCTTCAATGACCCATCTCTCAAGTGTCTGTCAATCATTCTCTCCATTGCCTTCGATAGGAATGAGGTTAGACTAATAGGTCAGAATGCCTTAGCTTGGGTATAATTAGTTTAACCCGCCTTTGGAATAAACATGACTTTCACTGCCCGGCATAGCTTTGGAATGAAGCCAGTGGCTATGCAAAACCGGAAGATTTTCACCAATAGCTTGATGATAATTTCCTGACCCTCTTCTATCTTCGCCTGGTGATTTGTACGATGCGAACCCGAATATGGCCCACATTATCTTGTCATAATTGGCTATGTTGGAGGCAGACGAAAGTCACGACGGTCACTCTGCCCATCATCTCTTTCGGTGGTCAGATCTCTGTCTCTAGAGTCAGGATAATGAAACGACACTAAGTGTCTCAGTGTCTCCTCCGAAGACGTGGTGTACTCACCACACGGAAGAAACACTGATCCAATTCTGGCTCCTTTATCTTCTGAGAGAACCTTGCAGAGTCTTGTTGCAGAAGGCATCTTGTTGGGCCGCTTTGTAGCTTCCCCAATCCACGACTGCCTGAGATCTCTTACCTTTAATAAAGAGTTTTCTCACCTTTTTCCGGTGTTCCTCCACCTTTGTGGTCCACCAAGGCGTTGTTCCTTCTGCGTTCCTCTGCCTGATGTCACAGCTGGCTTCATACCCAGATATGATGGCGGAGCTAAGACTCGTAACTGCAGCCTCTGTCTCCGCCCTTCCTTCTCCGTGATAGGTCGGAGCCATAAGGAGCCTACCACCTAGCTCCTCCTTATAGTTGGAGGTCCTTAGATTCCTGTGAGTTTGAACCTCATTTGTCATAGATACAACATCAAGTAGAATGTGTTTATGATCCGATAAGGATACTTCAGGAGACACTTTTCATTTCGAAACCTGAGTCTCTATTTCCCCAGAACAAAGCGTCAGATCAATAACCTCCTGCCTTCTAGGCGTGAAATGTGTTTATATTGAGCCTCTATTGACGATATCAAGCTGTCTGGAGCTAAGGAACTCTAGTAACGCCTACACCTGGGATTGACACCGATGCTCCCCCACATTGTATCGTGGGCATAGGCGTCACACCTTAGGAGAAGCGGAATCCCTTGCTCCTCACATTATCGACATAATTCGACCATCTCGACTGAAGGAATATGTTGGGACTCGTAAGGGAAATATGTAGAACAAACTACCATCTCCCCCTCCGAGTTCCTAGAGTTATACCTTTACCTGACCGCTATTACGTCTCTGGAAAAGAATTCCGGCATGAAGGTCACATTCACGTGTTCAGTGAATATGCAGGCCCTAGGACAGTTGAACAATAATGTGATGTACCTCTGGTTTGGATCATGCCTCTGATTTGACCTTGATAGGTCCATGGTTCCTGAATCAGCGACACATCAATTTTTTGCTTAATGAGCTTTTTATGCAGCACAGCAGTTGAAGACCCACCGTGCTGGAGGTTGATTTGTAGAAATTTTGCTGGCATGGAGGCAGCAAAATATCTATAAATCATGATTTTTGAAGGAGTAGCAGTCTCATGGTCTTTCGCTAGGTAGCCCCCCATTTCGACTGCCGCCTCCTCCAGCCGACTGGCGTTTGGTGAGCCATCTTCCGGTCTGCCCTGCTTTGCTCCAAGACCCAGAAGGGTTATCTGAGCACTGGTAGTTTTGATGTAAGGCTGGGAATTCATCCCCTTGAGGAGGTTGACGGTCACCTCATTTAGCCATACAAGTCAGAGGTTCCTCCTTCCTTCCGAGTACTCCCCATTTGGAAGAGGGAAGCTCTTGGTTCCGTTTTTCCAGGCCATTAAGGTTGGTCTGGTTTGAAAGATGCTTCTTTCCAGGCACCCACAGCATGGCCTTTTTCCGTTTAGGTGCTCCACTGCACGGAGACTGACCGCATCCCCTCAGGGTTTCATTGTATTTAGACGCCACTCTTTGGAGGCGGCATCGACAGCTGTTGTCAGCAGACACCTGTTCTAAGCCCTGGTGGAATGAAATCGAGGAGGGACAATCCCCTCCGGAAGGGAGAAGATCACGCCCCTCACGGCGTCCTTGAACTACATCACATCGGCTGGGAAAAGCCCTATTCCCAGACTGCCTTCTCTAAGCAAGACAACCTGCAGAGCCTTCTCCGTCGGAGTCAAAGCTACTTGTGCATAGCTACTAGCCCTATTTCCTGAGGGATTGGGGCGTTTGCATACACGCTTTTGATCATGCGGGGTAGAACCAGAGGAGCGAGTGCGTTTTAAGATCCCTCTCTGGATTCACTCGGCGGACCCTTGTTTGGTGCAAGAGCTCCAGGAATCCCTTGAGAGAGCCCGAGGACTCCTGTTCCTGGAACAGTTTAGGGAGAACTGTCTTCGGCAATGAAGCCACGTAGACTAGTCGCTGTAGCCTCCTGCTTTTGACGAGCCCTCCTGCAGCGCTTTTTCGCCGACCCACATTTGTTAGGCCGATTTAGTTTCCCCCTATCCATTAGAGTGATCAGTTCCTCGGTCTGGAAACAGGACTCAGATGACCCCTGTGGGGAGCCATCTGAAGTGGGAGTGGGAGGTGAGGAGGGCCCCTGTGAGGAGCTCCCCTGTGAGATAGGGAGAACTGGGAACTCTTGTAAAGGAACCCTTAGGAATGTGAGGAGTCCTCTGGTTGAGGAAAGGGAAGAGAGGGAGAAGAGGACCCCTGCGAGTCCTCTTGGGTTGCTTTTGTCCTCTTGGGTGCTTTTTTTTTGTTTATCCATAGGATTCCCACGAGTATTGAGGATAGCCACTCACCATCCGTAGAGCCCCATACGCATATAAGGCCTGATACACCCGACATTAGCACCGGCTTCTCGGAGGAACCATTTGCGGCCTGTAACCCAGATCATCCAGCCAAAGGCACGGTATCTTAATACCTAAGCTTGGGGAATGTTTATCGTTTTCCCATACTAGATCCGCTGTGTTCAGTTGAAGCAGGGTCACGGTGAATAACCTTAACTTGAAGAATCAAGCTGGTACGATACTAAAAGACGACAAAACAAAAGCCTACATGTTCAAAAACTTTTCTCCGACATCGGAATTAAAATGGCAAATATTATAGAAGAGGTGGAAAACCTCTCAAACATGTTATAAACTGTATATTTGTCACAGGAATAGAGCTAAGTCACTTCAAACAGAGAACAGTCGTCCCAATATTTGAATAAGAATATGGGGATGATATTAATAATTGTCTAATAACGTCTATTTAAGGATGCAAATATAAAAGATTTTCCAAGGATATTTTATACATGCAAATGTGCTAAATGTAAGAACAGTTTACATATATCAATGTATAATCTACATGCATCTAAAAGTGGAACCTAAGTGCATAGATCATGCCTATCACACAAGAGCAGTTTACAATAAAGAAATTAAAATTAATAAATTGTTCAAAACAAATTGTCAAAATAGTTTTCCTTCAACGGATCAAAAGTCTATAACAAACTTTTGTTAGCCTTGACATCAATTAATAATAATGTTGAAAAATTTCAATATGAAGTCTATACTTATCTCGTTGATAACGCCTATATATTTGTATATTTGTAAGTTGCCTCAGCGTTCCTTTATCATTGTTAAATTGCTCACTCAAAATATAAATTATATTCATTATATGACTAAAATCAAGATATTCAATTCTCCATTAATTATACGACACAACACAAACCTCTTGGGGTTTAGGTGTCCATTTTCATGTATTCACATAATACCAGTTTTGTTTGAATAAACATATTCTTATTCTTAATTATATAAAATCTTGAATAGTAGACTTCCGCGGATAGCTAATCTTGAAAATTCTTGGCTTCTGGATGGATTTTGCGTCTAAATAGCACGACTTGATGCCGACGTTTCGCCAACCATTACAGGTGACGTCTTCAGGGGATGCTTGAGGCTTGAACTGAGACTGATTCTTCTGGTTTCTGTAGCGGTATTTATTGTCGGAAAAACTTTCACGCTAGACAGTTCATTGCCGTTATTCCGGTGATTAGCTCCGTTTTGGCACCTGACCGTGTCGTTTTTTGATCATGCTCTAAGTGGAATTTTCGAGGATAGGTTTTCAAATGTTGGGAAGGTTGAGTCACGGTTTATTTATTATTTGGATGTTTTAGAATTTTTATCCCATCAAGAATTTTTGGCTGATGGAAGTTCGAGACGCGGGCTAGGATTTCAGTATTTTCGAAAAGGATTTGATGATAAGTGTGAAACTTATGTTCCGCAAATGTAGACCTACTGGTGCTACGATTACTTGCACAGCACTCATGCTCTTTCACGCGAGTGACTACTATACAACAATGTAGACTTTACCGCAAATACAGGGAATGCTATAAATTATATCAAGATCAGTCACCAGATCAAATGATTTGCGAATAGTTACTTAGCCACGCATAATATTCATCTATTCTCCAAGCGGCAACACATTTCTAGTTTTAATGATAAATTTGCATTCTGATAATCTTCCTCTAGTCGAGTAATAATAATAATATTTGTTCCTTGAGCTTTATTGAACAATTTTCTGCCTAGATAGATAGAAGAATACAATTATTATTGTAATGAAATTGAGAAATCTCAAGGTGAAGTTCAAGCAGATAGTTAACTTTGTTTGCTTTCCACCTTTCTATTACTCAAACCTTGATGTTATCATACCTATTTTACATTGATATTAATATCTAAATTTAAAATGAAAAAAAAAACTTGTTATATGTAGAGAATAAGACACGAGAATGAAATCAAATCAAGAATTATCCAATGATCAACAAATATCTACTGTCTAGTTTCACACACTGCTACAAAATCAAACTGCTTAGCTATGCAAACTTACCTAGATAGTTTCCCTGCTCAATGTAGTATTCATGAAGATTTTTTTTTAAATGAACTTGGTGTTTGTGTTGAGAAATTGTTCGGAATTGAATGCTTTGGGGGGACAATTGTAGATGTACTCAAGTCTCAGATCAAAATCATTTATTTTAACCTAACTTAACCTAATACAATCAATGTTAAGATGATAAACAACATTCGGAAGTATATTTTGTTATATAAATAGGGTACAGTTTTGTTCCGGATAATATTGTGATATACACAATCAGATTGTAATAAAAAGCGTAGTTTCATATCAAGCTATTTCAAATTCTTCAATTTAACATTGATTTGCAGTTTACCGTTTATAGTACTGGATATAGCATTTTAAAACTTATTACGGCTTTCCTGATGTAATTTGATAACAGCACTTCATATCTAATTGTCTATATATTCTAAATGTTTTATCAAATATTAATCCTAGTAGTGTCATCCTGTGAGTAGGTTCTACAAAATGAAGGAGCCAATTAAATAGCTATCAACCACACCACACTACTGGTTAACCGCGCAGAAAATTAGTTTCGACTATTGCGTTTTGATTCTCGTCTGACAATAGTTGTGAGTATTATTGATAACGTAACGACAACATTTCGATTTTGTGCCTCGAATGAACAAATTCAGCCGGTACAGCATTTATATTATAAGAAGCGGTAAACAACTTTTTATGGAGAACTTAACTTTGTTTTTAATGGGTAGTCAATGCAAAGACGTGTCTCTAGTATGGCATTTTCCTTGATAAAATGTTAGGGTGGAAAACATCTATTGATTTCGAACAATATTACTTTTGAAAAGTGGAAAAGTGTATCCAAAGAAATTTAGAATACTGAGCCAAAGTGTTCAATACATTCGTTCTGAATTAAACAAGCTTTAGTATTCAGTATATTCTGGAACACAATATAATCGTATTGTCATGCGCAACCGATATCATTGTTATAGAAAAATTTATTATTCTATATTATATGGAAGACATTCTCATAAAGTTCTAATTATTTTATTGTTTTTAAAGCAGTAGTACATACATTTTAATTTTTTATGGAATCATTTGAGGTATTTGTACAAGCATTGCAGTCAGTAAGTATAAATGAGGAACTATTACAATACTATTAATACATTTAGAATACTTTTCAGCTACCAATTAGCCATCATGAGAGTAAACTAAGAAGTTAGCTCAGTGTCTCACTGTAACGAAGCTTAAATTTTGAAATATCATTTATTTTAGATCAGGCAGTAAATACGAATATTACATGTAAATTCCGTTTGAACAGTCCATAATTTCAATACATATGCTTGAACTCCGAATGTATATTCCGTGATTGTCACTTTTCTTAATCTCCGTAATCTTGAATAAGTGTAATTATTCAAATAAATGAATCGAATTCATGCCCGTTTAAAAGTTGCATTCATTCCGATAAAATATGTTGCAAAAACGGGAGTCTGGCAAGTTAACGCATCAAAGTTTTGAACAACCTTATGTATAAAAAAGGCGAACAACCAAAAAATTCCGATAACATTTGCTTATTGCGCCAAGAGAAACTAGTGGAGCATCATGAGCGCGAATTTTAGATCTAAAAAGTAGCGTCACTTTTAAGCATTGTTTCGGGACATAAGTAAAAAACCCTTGGCACAAAATAAGGAATTGGTGGAGCAGACTTGACCAGAACCTCGAAAAACATATAAAAGCCGTGACAGACAAAAGATCGTCCTCTTTGGTGATTTTGATTATCAATCAGTACAGTTGCTCTTTTGGGATTTTGATTATCAACCAGTACCGATAAAGTGTGATCATTATCAGAGTGAATTAATTATTATCCGAGTTCAAGTCAGATTTAAAATTTGAATTAACAGGAGTGTTCCGTTTAAGTGAATTTTACATAAGGTAAATGATAGCTTATTAGTTTATATTTTTTCGGGCATTACGATCTGACCGAATTTTAACCGTTTGATATATCGTAGTGCGTTTTAACAACATTTCAAGTGACAATGCTATCTGAATGATTACCGAACACCGCTTATTACTCTAGGACCTGTTTGATTTGTATTTTTCCGCAAATTGATAAATGTGAATCATTTATCAACCGATTCCCTACCGTTCAATTGAAATTAAATACTGAACATGTCGTAAAATAGATATGTTGTAACAGATTTCTTATACCGCTTGAGCTTCATTATATTTTCCACCTGGGTGGATTTTTGTGAATTTACCGTTCAATTGCATTTATAAATTACTCTGAAAGTGTATTGCTGATTGTTACTATATATTTAATATTTGGAATGCCCCTTTTCATTAAGTTATTTCTGCTCCATCTTTTTAACGAGCTAAGTTTTAACCAAGTATCAATTGTAATTAAAGCCTACAATTTTGATACTGTTTTCTGCCCAATGCCCCCTGGTTTTACTTCCCTGTAGCTACCCTAGGGACAAGGCTATCTATAGATAGCATAGTGACAAGCCTTGTAGCGAGGACCCTATCAGAAGTCCTCAAAAAGAGTAAACCTTTAGAAAATCTGGCGCCCGAGCATTTGAAGCTTACCGCAGTAAGCAGTTTACCGCCAAGTCACACAAGGTACACGTCATATCACTACTTTCACAGTATTTTCAGTGGATAAGGGTGACTGTTTCCTTTCATAGTGTTATAGTGTATTCACAGAGTGGAATATTCACAGTTAATTAGTGATTGCAGCCAAGTTCAAACAAATAGTTTGAATTTCGTATACATGATTTTGCAAAAACTGTTTCTTTAAATCGTTAGTAATATTTCGAATGTTTCAGTTTTCAATTATACTTAATTTTTATTGAGTTTAATAAAACTCAATAAAATATTATTTTATTCAATCACATTCGAAAGTTTAATTTGAAAACAAACCATCAAAATATGAAGCTTTGAATCCCGTTGTTGAACTTACCGATAGAATTTGTGTGAGCTACCTGATTGGTGGCGAAATGAAAATTGATCGAAATCATATAACATTGCAGTATTTTGGGGATTTCAAACAATTTATACCGATATTCCCATTAAAACATTATTAACAAGAAAACAGAGATATGGAAATACATCTTTCTCAGCAATTGCACAACCTGTTTCCTAGCAGATTTTCCGACATAAACCCTTCCCTGCAAATAGCCACAGTGAAGTGTCTACTAGGAATAAATAATGAGACTTCATTGGTAATTCGATGTATCCCTTCTGAGAGATTAGACTACTGTTACACGTACTGTTTCACGTAATTTGCTACATTTGGCTCCAATTTGTATAAAATAACAATACATTCAAGTTCGTGCTTTGATTCGCCATAGCGTTCAGAATAGACTGTAACAGAGTCACCACATTCATCCTCGAAGAAGTTAGGACCAATCGTTTTGTCTTCAGGACTGGATAGTGCAATTTTGCTGATACGTTCTTGGCAAGAGACAGAGGGAAGAAATTAGAAACTGTTTTATTTCATCTTATTTGGAAAGAGTAAGTGCAGTATTATTCTACGAATCAGGTGATTATTGAATTTTGGGGTTACTATTTGGTGTGTATATAAGAAAACAATTCTTATATAAAAACATCCTAAAATTAGTGATGATGGAGATAGTGATCTTCTATCAGATATTGAGACAAGTTATAATTTGTCGAGTGGAAAATGTGGTCGATATTTCTTTTTATATAACAGTACTTTTTACATTACAACTCACTGACCTCATATACAGTTAGAAGCAACTTAACTAGAAGACAACAAACTCATAATGTTCAACTGACATAGAACTTTGGTATAATTGAATATTGTTGTAGCATACTGAAGCAATAATGTTCACAAACAATGTATCTTGTTAACTTGAGTTGGTTTAATTGTCAACTTTATTAGAGCTGCATATTATGTACCTCATAGCCATTGATAAATATTTTATTTTGAATGAATAAAGTTTGATATTGCTCGGAATTTATTCATCAGTACTCGGGTAGTTTGTTAACTTCTATTCAGGTTTCTTTCCTATTGTCCATTGATACAATTTTGAACTGAATAATTCAATTGAATTTTAAATTGTATGGTACAATTAAATATTCATTTTATATTTAGATATATAGGCCGAAACAAAATGAAACTAACAGAGAAACAATAGTACGTGAACAATTAATATGTGACAATAACCATTCAAAACAATATAAATATCGTTCGCAGAACAAACCTTATTGGTCACAGGGATTGCTTATGAATTTTAAAACAAAAGAGAAACTAAATAAATGCTGAACCGTACTATATTACAGGCTCACGTAGAAATGTAAATTGAATCAATGATAATTGGATATTTGAAATATCAAACAGTTAAATGCACACCGTGGCATGGTAATGAATCATATTCACAAAACAATCTCTATTTCATAAATTGGTATAAGCCACCGAACTCTCCATTTTTGCTATCACACCTGTAACACCACATTGCTCATTTCCGGTTATCGGAATCAGGAGTTCAGGATACCTTTCCTACTTTGGTACAAATATAGTAAACAACGATTGAGCGCTCAGCATTTGTAGTCCCGCCCGATCTAACACGCGTCTACGTCACATAGCAAATGCAACCGTGACACTTTTCACGAATTCCAGGTCCATACCAGAATAAACTATAAAAGAGTTGACTGTGGATACACTATTACACTATAAATAAAGGGTGATTTATTATTCACTAAAAATTAAATAAAATAAAGTTTACTCTGATGATGGTAGCCGAAAGTGTTGCAAATTTTCGTAAGAAAGTCAAGGCTGGATAAATTTTCGGTACAAGTTTGCGAGGGCCATCAAGTTTTTTGATCACAGTGAAGATTGACAGAGACACGATTACTTCGTCATTTGGAAATATCTAAAAGTATAACATTCCGATAAATTTGCCTTGAATCATTGACGGCCCAATTCTTCAACAACGAAAAAAAAGAAGCCGATCTCAGAAAGTGTGAAACACACAATCCCCATAGGTGGCATCCTGACTATCGCTCCAGCAATTTTTCGTTGTTGAAAAGGAGAGCGTGCGTGTGGAATTTTCGTAATTTTGAAGATAATTCTGGAGTCTAATTAAGCAACGCTCACGCTATTTTGCGTGGACGAGTAACCATTTTATGTCTCGTTCCACCGAAATAGACTTTTCAAAAACTAGTTTTTTCATGAATCGCCATCGGCGAAAATCATATATCTTCTTTTTTTCACCTTTACTTGGTTGCGTCATCTCTGGAGTGTATCCAATGGATAATCTGGATTTGAGCGCTTAATACTGAATATTCCTCTCTTTTGAATCCTCAATTAGTGATACTGTTTATTTCACATCCTCTCCGCTCAGTATAGTATTGGTAGACAGTTCCAAGTGAGCCGATTGCTTAGTTTTATATCAGTAAACTTGACTGTTTAATCTATCGATTACAGAAAGTCTGCACAAGACACTGCAGCAGTCAGGCAGTCTGCCGGTACGCATTCAATTGACTATGTTAAACTACATTCACGCTGCTAAATTTTGTATTTCTGTAGTCGTGTCGTTGTGTGCATATTCAGATTTCGTAATAAATTTAACGATAGATAGATATTTTATTCGTGTTATGTACATAATGTGTTTACACTCGTCCAGGAAAATTACAAGAAAAATTATATTAAATCCAAATGAATATAAATAAGATTTTCATAAGAGAAATACGTAGTTAAAAAATATCATAAAATGACAATTCAAAACAGGTATTTTTATCTGTCATAAGCATTGGTGTTTAAAAACCATCATTTGTAGTGTAGTATCAAAGAGAAAGTTTGAAAACTCATTTTGACTGAATTATTTGTGGAGACAAATAAATTATTCAACATTACTTGAATTTTTCCGGCAATTTATTGAAATACTGAAATGTTGCAAATTTTGAGATATTTTAAGTCTGAGAAAATCTGTACGAATATTTCTTTTAATACGAGTATTGTAATCATGAAGATTTACTTAAAAATCAATTACTAATGCAATTATATGCATACTTGAGATATTCATATACAAACATGTTTGGGGACGTTGATATACCCAGACCCTTGAATGCTTTTTTGTAGCATTCCCTATAACCAATCCTAGCAACAATTTTTATTACCCTTCTTTGAAATCTGGAAATCTGATTGTTTTCAAAACAATGGCCCCAAATTGAAATAGCATAGCAGCCACTTAGATAAATTTAACATGAAATTTTTGTACTTTTATCAGAACAATTTGTTGTTGTTGAGGGAAAAAATTATTCTGATCGTTTTGTTCTCATTCATTTCCGAAAATCGTTTTACTGTTCTATTCGTGCTTATCAAACTTTGTTCTTTTACATGATCAAGATCATCTCCAGAATTTGACGCTATTGTATCAACAGCAAATAATACAGTATTCAAGTATTCTGGAAAGTCATTAACAAAAATTAAAAATAATAAATGTCTCAATATGTAGCCTTGGGGGATGCCAACCATTTGTCATCAGCACATAATACTTGATGACGATGTGTTTGGGAAGATTCAATTATAGTAACACTAATAATATAAAACTTATATTTCTCGAGTTTCTTAAACAGTAAGAGAGAATAACACAGTCATAGGCCTTTGTTATGACTATGAATAGTAATAGCCAGTATAGACCTTTTTCAAAGCTATAGATATTTTTGTTAAAAAATTAAATAATTGCTCCTGTGGTATTACGTTTCTTTCTTTAACCATACTGTTGCTTCCAAAACTTGCGTTCGGAGTAATCAACAACTTACATGCGAAATTTCCGAAATTTTTGGAAACAACGGCCTGTAGTTTGTACTTTTATTCATGGCACCAGTTTTATGGAGAGGAATTACCTTTGATATCTCCAAACAATCTAGGGAGATATTTTACTTAATACATTTATTGACTAACCTAGTGATCGGTGATACAATGTGGTCAGTCAATATTTACTCCTGATGGTATGACTGAAAGGCGGAAATAATCATTAGATCTACTATTTTTGTATGCCATTATTATCTCTCTGATTTAAATAAGAGAAACTGTTGAAAATGAAAAATGAATTATTTGTCACAAAATTATTATGAAAGAGGCTTATCGAGTCTAAATCAGTTTTTGGAATCGATTTTTGTGAAAAATAATCATTGACGCTTCAACTGTTAAATGTGTAATATTTTTCATTAGCATTTTTATTATTGATTAAATCCCATATAACTACTGTTCGGGTTTTTAGATTTTTTATTATTCGACCATTTACCTTTATTATACACTTTGCGACGAAGTCGGAAGGGTATATTGCATTTTCTCAAGCTATTTCTAAAATCGTTGAAAAACGTCCTTGAACAAAATTTCTTTCACCATTGTTTTTTTTATCGAATTTCAAGGAACTGAAAAAATCCGTCTGTATGTCTCTCTGGATGTATTTTATGAAACTTGTCTACACGATAAATCACAAACGAAAGGTTCTATCATATTAAAATTATCACAAAGATCTTTACTGTTCGGTACGAATCCTGTTGTTTTTCGGGAGAATCGTGTAATAAACACACCCTTTTCTGGAGAGTAGAAAATTTTAAATAATCATAACTTTCAAAGTATATGTACATTGAATCGATTCAAAACTTTCACAGTAAGTTTAAGTTAATTTAAAATTGCTTTCACCAAAATTTCAACAATGTCGTTCAATAATAACAACAACAAGAACAATTATTGAAGTAAACTTAAATTTTCATCGTACTTCAACAACAGCTTATGAAAAACGGCTGTGTTGTAACGACATGGTCACCCGACTCCCACTCAACAGACTAGGGTTGTTTGATTCCCAGAAACAGAAAATCTGTTTTCGCACATTTTCTTGAAAACATTATTAATTTGAATATTATTTAGTTGTCTAAAATAATTTGCAAGAGTAACTTTGCTATGCACACTATTTATCTATTCTCCAAGCGGTAAACCAAGCTTTAGCTTCCTCGGGTTTTAACTTGTAATCAGTTTTGTGTTTATTACTTAATTTCTCAAATTCTGATACAACGCAGGAATAATGGTGATTTTAATAACTAAATAATTACTGGAAATAACCTTCTTCAGTCGACCTCTCAACATATTGATATTCCCAACGTTTATCAACTTCTTTTAAACAAGAATGATTCTTCATCAAAACCGAAGACAAAAAAATATGTACTCAAAAAATGGAGACAAAATTTCAATATCTCTCTTATTTTATGTATTCAATTTATGTTAATCAACTGGAGGGAACATTCATATTAATAGAGTGAATGCAAGTAGTTACATTCATATGAAGTATACCAGTGGTAATATTCCTGCTTAGGCATGGAAAAGTATTTTGATACATTTTGTTGTTACTGGCATATATTTAGATATGATTCATTTGCAAGAGATATGTTGAATTAAAACAATGTTGTCTGGAATTCTGATTGATTTTCTTAGTCGTTTCTAAGAAATTCAACACAGTATGAAATGAAAAGGAAACTTCCACACCGTCGCTAATGTTTTGTTTGAGTTGGAAAGTTATGGAAAGTTTTTGTCCTATTTTCTCATAGGGAAGCTACAATTTCCGCTTAATTCACCAGTTACAAATTATCTAGTAAAACAACCATGCATCAGAGATTTCGTATTTTCGTAGCTTGGTTTGGAATATATAACTGAAAGAAATGATGTTCGTAATCAAGCATTCCTAAGGATAGTCGTTTTCACCCACTTATAGATTATGAAATCCACAACTCCTGCAATTCCTGGGTCAAACTCGGGAATAACCCTCTCGCTTTGGAGTCAAAAATACAAATTGATATATCAATGGATTAAAGTAAGTTCTGAGTCATATAGTCTGCATTATATGAAACAAAAAAATGTAGTGACAATTCGGAATCGTTACCAATAACAATAAATAGCTATGACTCATCATAATTAATTCCGTAAGAAGTCGATTTTGAAAGCTGTTACAGACACGACGTGTTATATTTCTTGATATAGATGCATTTCTATATTACATGGATGAAGTTTGCACGTGAAGTTATTCTACTCTTTCTAAATTAAGACAATATTCGTTTGTCAAGATAGATAAATAGACATACGACCATACTGTAAATCCGCATGCTTTTTTTGTCGATACAACACTCCACATAAATACTGTTTCGCTATAGAAAAACGCGTATATCGTTATATGTGGAAGCCAGCTACCAACCATCTTCAACCATTCACTCAATACTATATAGGATTTCGCATGCTTGTTAACCCATCATGGTTCTAACATGAAAGATTTTGGTAATATAGCAATTCATGTATTATTATAGGTACGTTATGAACCCACATGCAGGCTATGCTAGCGCATGCATCTTTGTCTGTTATTACCTTCTTGGTAAATAGTTTCATATGCATGGTATAAGCTCACATGTATTCTTATGCATGCATCTTTTCTGGACTTTTTTTGTCGAAAAAAGTAGAGTGGGTATAGTCGATCGGAAGCCAGCAACCAGTTACAATCTACCTGTCACTCAATACATGAAACTTTGGAAGCTGCAATTACTACAAATATTACTAATCTACTACATTATTAATTTACCACATTTTGACTTACCTACATCTACTAAGTTTAGTTATTAAATAGGAACATTTTGCAAAAATAACGAAAGAAAGATTTATCGACACTTGAAGGGTCTGTCGGCTTGTCGCCACCGCGTAACAGTGTGAATACGGATCAGGAACACTGTCGTAACTAGACGATTAGTGCTAAATAATGCAGAAATATCTTTTCGCTACTTGTTAAACATTAAAAATGACTCCGAAGAAAAATCATCAGGTAACTAAAGTTAAATATCTCTCGTGAAAAAACATATGAAAATTCATAAATAACATTTCACGATTTCTCTATTTATGGTTTTGTCATCCTTGATGTAAAATGAAACAGTCCAGTAAGCTGCAGTTCAACAGATCTGGATAAGTTATTGCAATGGATATTGTATTCAAAAGTGAAAAGTTAACTAGCTTCAATTGAAATCTTTCGAGTTTGCTTATATGAACATTGTATAATATGTATTTTCTAACATACTGCGTATCAAACATACGAAAATAAAAGTTAATGCCTTAGCTCCAAATAACAACATTATCAATATGATAACAAACGTTCAGCCTGGACCAAAAGTGAGCCCCAAGTTACAGATTGTTACCGCTTCATCAATCACCATGCCTTTAAATAACTTAATCCAAAATGTTAGCATTATTATAAAATCTCATTGTATCGTTAATAAATCCAAATCGAAATATTAATATTCAAGAGATTTTGATCATACCATAGAACAAGATTTGATAGATCTTTTAGAACATTACCACAATCAGCAATGGAGTTAATCTTAGCAAAAACCTCATGAACATCAGCATATAATAAACATTTACAAAATTCAAACAATGATACATCATCCACAAATTATAAAGATGAAATAGGACCGATATGAGAGCCTTATGGTACACCGAAACTAATGAATAATTTACGATATTCACTAACACCAACTTTAACACACTGACTTCGATCAGTTAGGGAAGATACGTCGAGATTGGTCTATGAAGAATGATCTTTAATGAACCCGCTGTTAATGTGTTGTGTGAAGGTCCAAAAAAGTTCTTCGGTTATAATTGACTCAAACAACTTAGGATGCACAGTTACATGGCAATACTTCTATAATTCATGTGGGGTTTTGAAGTAAGATATTATCTCAAACCAATGCTTTCATTTGACCGACAGTATTTCGTATCATATTCGAATCACCTTGGAGCTGTCGTGAATCGGTGATTCCCCGTCCCGTCTTTCAGTGGCGTAGGGACTGAAGTAGTCCTTAGGGAGCTGCCCGTTCAGAGTTGTTTCCCCCTAGCTTCATCCCCTTAGCGCTCACATTCACGATATACAATTTTTACCGCCTTCAAATATAGGAAGAACAGAAGACAGTTTCCAAACTTCTGAAAATGTCACGTATTTGAATGAGGACTGAAATGAAACGCGTAAAGGAACCGCTAGGTCGTGGCAGCAGTTGCTTGAGAAGCATTGAATCGGGACTTGTATTTTTCTTTATATCTAGTCTTTGAATCTTGCTTACAATTTTATTGCATGTAAATCTGTGTGATAACACAAAGTGGTCGACAAATTAATGAATCAGCGATGTCGTTGGTGCTATCTGGACTCCTACTCTAAATTCCATGATGTGTTTCAATATATCATTGTCTTCGGGTAAGCTATTCATGTACAATCAGAAAAACTTAATATTTTCGGAAATCATCTGTTTACTTTTGGAGGCAAACCGCAGATAAGATAATCAGATCGAAGATTCTCTTGTACTTGTTGTGTAACCTGTTCTTGAGATTAACAAGAACTTATGAAAGATCAATCTGTGGAGTTCAAAAACGAAGTTAATCCCCCAAAATCACTCCGATAAAACTTGAAGATGGAAGTATTGAAAATTCAATGGTGGAAACCGTTACTTTGCGATAATTTATCATATTGATATAATAAAATAAAACACTTTTACTTTGTTTTTTATCACATATATTATAGAAACAAATCTAACTATACTTTCGACACACATCTTCAAGCTAATGTATGAAAATATGAATAATCGTGGCTATTCATGTCTTATTTCATAAGACACAAGTGGAGTTGTGGTTAGGGAAATACATTGCTAGAGTAATATAATTGAAATATCTAGTAGTGTTAATATTGTGATAAGGAAATATCAATGCGGAGGTATCAAGACATCAAACAGGCCGCTGTAGTACACATCTAATTCATTATTTAAAATTTTATTGTCATTATTTTTAATACTTTTGAGAATTGCTATTGATTCTAGTTTGTTCAGTTTAAAGCATCTACACTCTTTATGTAAAATTTTTAATTCATCTAAATTTGGAAAAGTATGCCTTGTTTCTAAAATACGGCTAAGAGAAAGATAAATCTGTTTTATCAAGTCTAAAAGATCGAAAATGTTCCTTATATCTAATTTCTTTATTACGACTACATCCACCGATGTAAAAGTTATCACAATCTGAACAGGTTAATTTATATACTCCAGGTTCATCAAACTTATTTGTTTTAATTTTAGCATTAAACAAAAAATAGGACAATTTATTTTGAGATTTGAACCTAACTTTCAGATTATGTTTCGATAAAATATCTGCTATTCTTTCACTTACGGTACCAACATATATGAGGAAACGTATTTTGATGAAGAATCAGAATTTTTTGTAAAAGGTCGGTGTTTTCGGCTGATACATTGCATTCACTACCGATGTAGGACATGTTGACCCTAAGTTGAAGATATGCAGTGGATGAGAAACACTATAGATGTATGCTGGTTTCATTCCACTGGTAATCATATACAATCACAAATATTACTTTTCTATTTAGTCCAGTCGTCCTGCAATTGAGCTACACTTAAAATGTTATTTTTTTCACATCTCCATTTTATGATTGATATTTATGTTTTTTGAGTCGCTGATCACGAATATGGGGGTTAAAAGATCGTAGACCCATGGCGTTCCGAAATATTGGCCATTTTTGTCCCAAAATGACCGTTTTTTCGAAATTTCTTCGATTTAAAGGGAAAACAACACATTTTATCGACAATACAGTATGAGCAAAGTTGTAGAAAAATGGCAAATGCGTTGAATGGTGATAAGTAGAAGTCCCTAAGTTATTCGGTGCCTGATATAAGGCCCATTTAGTGTTTTTTTTGCGGTAACATAAAAACTGAATTTCGTAATACAAATTTTCTTCTACGAACTTTATTTTCTGTTTAATGGTAGTATTTCATGAGTACTTTCGAACCAATTTTGTTTTTTTGTCTATCTTTTTTTGCGCCAAAATCCGCCATCTTAGAAAAAACGGTTTTTTATTGAAACTCCGTTAAAAATTGGTCTTTTGACTCAAATCAAAAGCAAATTGAACAGTATGATGTCTTCTATAACATATTCAGAATTCAAGCATTTTGAATGAAAAATGAAGGAATGGGACTGTTTTAAAAAATCAAGGTGCCAGAAAAAATGAATAATTTTCAGGTTAGAATACTTGTATGAAATTGAAATTGCGCATGCAAATATTCTACAAGTATTCCAAGCCACCGTAGTTTTTTTTTGGATGAGTGAAACTAGAGATATCCTTCGATGTAGGTTTGGGTTCACAATGAGCCCAATTTTGATCCTAATAAAAATAAACAAGGAAATTCTCAGAGGAGAATGAAGGAATTTTGATGATAATATTCCGCTGGTTTTGTTTTACCTTCAACGGTTTTCTCTGGTTTTTGAAAATAAATGGGTTTTCTTATATTTTTTAAATCTGTTGATTGAGTTAATAAAACTAGAACAACAGTATCCTCGGCCACTATAAGAATATTTTTGTTTGTATTTTTTTCACTTAAATCTATAGCCGTGTTTACAATTAATGCATCTGCATCACACAAAGCTCTAAAAATTTGATTACCATCTTCTGTTAAAGAAGTTACCAGTAAATCTATGAATTATTTTTTATTATTTACATTTGATAGTAATGTATCCTAAAATTCAAAAATTTGAATTTTTTTTTGAAATCTACCTTACGCGTTTGTACTTTTTTTTGCTCCGGTTTTTTTTTTAACTCGCGCTATAATTTCTTTAAAGATATGTGAGAGGTCGACAATTTAGGGTTAGATAGCCAGAAGCCTCTTTTGTAAGAATTTTTTGGATTTTTTTTATTAGGGTTGAAATTGGGCTCATTGTGAACCCAAACCTACATCGAGAAATATCTCAAGTTTTCTTCTTCAAAAAAGACCTACATGGGCTTGAAATACTTGTAGAGCGGTTTTCTATTTTCATGTGAAATTTTAATTTCATACGAGTATTCTAACCTAACAATTATTAATTTTTTCTGGGACCTTGATTTTTTAAAACGGTTCTATTTTTCCATTTTTCATTCAAAGTGCTTGGATTTTGAATATGTTATAGATGACGAATTCTTTCAATTCATATTTTTTTGACGGAGCTATAATAAAAAAAAAACATTTTTTCTAAGATGCCGAATTTTGGCGCCAAAAAAAAAAGATAGACAAATAACCAAAATCAGTTCGAAAGTACACACGAGATACTACCATTGAGCAGAAAATGAAGTTCTTAGAAGGAAAGCTGTATTACGAAATTGAATTTTTATGATACCGAAAAAAAAACGAAATGGGCCTTACATCAGGCCCCGAATAAAATAGGGACTTCTACTTATCGCCGTTCGACGATCATTTCTCCACAACTTTGCTCAGCTGTATAGTCGATAAAATGTGTTGTTTTCCTTTAAATCGTCAAAAATGGTCAATATCTCGGAACGCCATGGATCTTCGATTTTTTAACCGTCAATCATGAAATAGAGATGTGGAAAAATTTCCAATTCAAATTGCAAGACGACTGGACTAATTACTTAGAAGTTCAATTGGCCGATTTCCAAGAATAAAGCATATAACGATTAATTGAGACAAGAAAAAATCTATCATTATAAAATTCTTACTTCCTACTTGAATATGAAGTATAGGTACAATTCTCCTTTCCCGAGTTGAAACATTAAAAGAATGATTGATAAAAAAAAGTCACCGGAAATCTTAATTATGCTATAAGGATCATAATAACGATCATAAGTGTCCTAGCTGTGAATATTATAAGACGAAGCGCAGCCAAGGCTGGTAACATGGCGTGTACCATCGATCCTTTATGACCTAAATTACATACAAAATCTTATGGAGTGAATTTCAAATGAATTCCTATTAATAATATTTCTTTCTGAAGTATTTGAAGAACATGAACTATTCTCAGAATCGCTCATGTTTTTCAAAAATACTCAAGAAAACTTTAGATAGAAATATTATTATGACGTAAATATAAACAATCCATGAACAGTGTCTCAGCACCGGTGCCCACTTGAATATCTGTTGAAAGTAATAACTATCAAAGAAGTTCTAAATGCTTCGAAATTCATTTAACAGATGAAATTTTCTATTTAATTCCGATCATAGACGATCACTATGGTACATGCCGTGTTATCAGCTTCAGTTGCGCCTCGTCTGATCATATTCACGGCTAATACTATAATGATCGTTATTATGATCCTTATAATATAATAGTGTTATTTATCCGATAGCATGTCATAACGAAAACGTTATGTCACTCAATTTTGATGACATAAGGAAGCTCATTATGGTACTAAGTACCATAATGAAATTCTATATGAAAAACATGTAATGGTGAGATCAAACAAGTTTATTCAAAATGCATAACTGTGTACAAGACTATTTATTATAAATGCTGAAAGAGCAATTACTACAATTTGCAATATTAATTCCAATGGATTCTAGAGTTTTTACATCAGTAGTTGATGATTTATGGTGAACTTGTAATCCTGTTTGGTTGTTGGCACCAAAAATTGCTTCTGATATTTTTTCTTTTGCTCTTCCGAATTTTCGATGTATTCAGCAACAGTATTGCTTTTCCATCCGCCATGGCGTTTCACGGTACACAGATCAGCTCCAGAATCAGCCAAAAATTAAACAGCCGAAAACAATGTCCGGTATATTCTTCAGGGTGAGGTAGATTAAAAAAAGTGGCAATAACTTTTGGCATTTTACCAAATGTGTGTATTCCAACGGGTTGTTTTGTGCATTTCTTATTTTTATAAGTGACAAAAGAACGTAGATGGTTTGTGTTGCAAGGTCGTATTTTCACATATTGTCTGACAAGTTCTACCATATTCAATCCTGGGATATTCCCCGAAGTTAGAATAAAGGCTCGCATTACCTTTGTTTTTGTATTCGGTAAAGTAATTCTGAAAACGGTACCTTCATCTATTACATTTTCCACAAGCATATTTGTCAATTCCTCTCTTCTGCATGCTCCACTTTGTCCAATTATCATAGCAACTTTTTTAAATAAATATGTATCATCTAATGCTTCCGTTAAAAACTTTGTAACATCTTGTTTAGTTAAGATTTTGGATTTTTTAGCTCTGTATACTCCTGATTTACGTTTTAGTAATGCAACCACCTGTAGGTACTTACTAATATCGACGTTTTTTCTTGTTGATAAAATACTTCTTATCATCGAATAATACGACCAAAGAGAAGATGGTTTTCTTTCCTTAGATAAGCATTCAAAGTAAGCCAACGATACTTTTTCATGAGTGATATTCTTGATTTTCTTAGCAGAACACCATTCTTCGTACCGATTAAACACCATTTCATATACACTCCGTGATTTTTCCGGCAAAAGGGAGTCCACGATATTTCGCGTCATTTCTTCCAAATCAGAAGGTAAACTACCAGTTTCAGAATCACTCATTATTATTTAAATTATATCAAATTCTACGTGACAATTGTATTTGACAGCGATAAATAAATATTGCCGTTACAACCTGACGTTGTCAAAGAAATGGCAAAGCACAGCTCACTCACCTACAAATATTTGAAACTACACATATACTTACTCCTTTAAAAATAGTTGTCATTGTGACATGTCAAAAATGCAGTTTTTAATTTTTCGAAAACGTATTAATATAAATGCCATCAGATAAAATTTTGTATGTAATACGAATCATAAACAATCATTATGGCACACGTCGTGTTATCGGACTCGGATAATAACATTCACGACTTGTACCATAATGATCGTCTTTATGATCCTTATTACATAAATAACTAATATGCTAACTGTTAATTTCACTGATTGAATAGATGAATAAACATACGCCGTGTTATCAGCCTCGGTTGCGCCTTGTCTGATAATATTCCCGGCTAGTACCATAATGATCGTTATTATGACCCTCATAACATAACTAACTATTTGCCAACTGTTAGTTTCACTGATTTAATGAATGAATGAATCATATCCTCTGGCATTGCCAGGGCGTATAACATGAATGTGATTCATATAAAGAGGGTTCATTCCCGGTGTTAACAAGGTAAAAAGTGAGGATGAATTATCGATAAAAAAGGAATCTTATATCGAAACAATTTTTCGCAATTATATAATGATGATCTATATTCTCCACTGTTCTGCTATGTAGTGTTGTCTGATGTATGTTGTCTCATTTTCTATTGCTTTTTTTTAGAAGATATTGAACTCTCGAAGAGCTTCAACAGCTTTTTGTGCGCCATGGCATAATCGTTCCCCATGTAATCATAAAAGATTCTCCGTCAAGTTTGAATTCAAGGGCAATATTATAACAGGATGAGCAGTGCTACCACCCTCTAATAAAGTAGTTGCAAATTCTCGGATATGGCAATTCCTTGGATTTCCATATTTTTGATAATAACAAATTTATAAGGAACATTCTTCATGTACTGCCACGTGCATCCAACAAGAAAACGCAATCATTTATGTTTATCAAACTTTCCAAGTGAACCTTTCTGTCAGTAAGGGAACATTTCCTTCAACCATGTTTTATAAAGCTTCACTATCGTAGCTTTTTTATCTTACATAATTTCAGTTTCCTCTATACTTGTTAAGATGGCGTTTCGGTTGTGGCAATCCAAAATGAATTGAGAGTTGACTTCCTATTGATGAAATAACATTTTACAGAAGAATCAATGCCCCATTGTACATTTTAGTTGTGGCGTGTAATTCAACATATGTCAACTCTCTGAAGTATCTCCTGAAAATATCCTCGAAAAGGTTGTCTTTGTATTTTTCCCCAAGCTGCAATGGTTCGGAAACGTGACAAAACACTAACATGATTGCGAACAATTTCCTAAATTTAACGTATTACTCAAATATATTGGCATCACCCATTACCCTTTTGATAGATAATGAACATATCGAGATTCAAATGCATTTGCTTTGACCTTAAATATAACTTATACTCATACTAATAACGTATTCTTGAATACTATGTTATAACAATTATTTATCATCTATACTTTTATTATATTTTATTCATAGATTAGTGCATACCCTGATTACTTATAATAATACGTTTCACCAATGGGATGAATATTATTAACGTTTTCTGTAATAATCTAAAATAGTCGTAGGGAGAAATTCCAACTGTGTTGTCTGATCGGCTCGAAGTACTATAGAATTTTAGTTGTGATCACTGTCATGTATTCGCAGGATTGAAAGATCGTAGTCCAAAAAAGATTTGAGTTAATGTCGCAAATATGCTCCACAGCTTCGAATGGTCTTCTGTGTCTGTTATCACCATAGAACTCCTGGAGTTATTCGCCTCTTGTTAATTTTCCAATATGAACTAACGACTCACGTTATTCCAGTAAGAAATAATGTTTTTAAAAAAGAATTTAAGAATTACAATTTCAACTTTATTGAAACGTTGATATACACAAGCTAAGTGATATCTAAGAATGAGTAAAAATCTAACATCTAAGTATAATAATTATAAAAACGCTGACAAGCTGAGAACGTACATACTTCGTATTCTCGGATCACGTTATTGCTGATTCCATGAGAAAATCCATACTAGATAAAAAATTAAGAATCTTTGAAAACTAATTTTTTAGTCGAATATTGTTCATAGGGATTTCTGTTATTTCTGTTCGAGTTGTTGGCTTCTTTTGGCACTTCTTCTCATTTTTATGAATAATCCATATTATTATCAATATTGGAATGACATAAGAGGAAATGGTCCATACAGTAATTGAAGTGTGCATTTGAGGGATGCTGAAGAATTTTAATTTTTCTTTGTCTTCATTCATCGCTTTTATTATCGATTTGAGTCCATCTAGGTTGATTGCTTCCAAATGTATATTAGTTGTCACGGATTTGTTTGAATCGGCTATGTTTCCGTGTATTGTAATTGTTGGTAGAGGTATCTGCTGGATTGATTTTTGGAAATTTTGTATGTTGCTAAATTCACATGTCCCACTTGTAAACTACATTGTGCGGGTATATTCACTAGCAAGTTTCCTTTCTTAGACATAGTTTTTCTTATTTCATCACAGTATCTGATCAGGATGGTCTCTCGAGGTAAGATTGTTATCCATTGTCAGTTTCTACTGGCTGAACCTTCACGGTTTTGAAATTTATAGTATGGTGGATAAAGTTGTTGTAGTATTTCGAAAATTGTAGCAGTTGTACTTCACATGGAGTTTGTTCGGTTATTCGCTCAATATGTGGATTCGTAGATGAATACTCTTATAGAGAAGTTTCTTCGCATCTTCCATTGCTCAGGTTGTAAGAATCTTTATTGATTGCAAAGTATTGGGATTGAGGTATAATTATTGTTAGTATTAATTGAAATTTTGGATAATAGGAATAAAATGATAATTAGTTCATGATTCGATTTCTACAATAGGAATTTCTGTAATGAATATTACTTGCTCACCCTATATATAGCTTTTAATATTAGCAATACTTTGATAAATGGATATGGTATTTGTGTTCACTTCAAAATAAAGGTGAGGTTTAATCTGCAAGTCATTAACAAGTTTTAATTCATTAAAAAGATCCAATGATTGAATTATCGATGAATGTAGAGTATTTAATTTGGAAAAGGTGATTGCATTGACAATCGTCTCTAATATTTCCCTTATTGTGCTAGCTGCTGTAATTATTTCATTTAACAACATTTGTGTCATAATTATTATGTTTAGTTATGAATCCATATTTTCTTTTAAATTTATTATATTATTTTGTAATGATTTTTGATTATTAACAATCGCTATTATTGAATAATGGGACTTCTCTATTGTACTTGTTGTTAAAGTAGTTTGTTTATTTGTTAAGCAAGTAGCGTATTCATTGGATTCTGTGAATTAATTAATTCTTGAATAGCCTGTTATTGCTTTGAATATTAAGCCCAGACCGTTAATGAGTCCTCGTTTCTGTCTCTGATTATCATCATAATTGATTTGAAGTAGTGTTTCATGAGCATCGTTGCACTGAGTTGTAGCATTTCATTTAATATTGCAAAGTTATCGTTATATTCAAATAATTGTACTTTGAGAGGTGAAGTATCAAAAGCTCTTATGAATATTCAGTGATCTATATCTTTCTGCATGTTACCTAGTTCTATTGATAAGTCCGAGATTGTTAGTAATTTCTGTTATTGTTATGCCTGGGTTTGTGTGAAGGCTGCTACGAAGATGGTAAGGCCGTTTTACTTTTCTCGCGTGAATCGTTTTTTGTGTATGCTTAGTGTCCAATGTAACTACGTTTTATCGCTTATTCCCTTCATTATTGAAGGTCTTTCAAAACAAGATATTTTTTTGTGCTTGTTGAGCCTGTAGTTTGAGTTTCTGATTTTCCATACGTTCCTCTACTAGGTTGTATGGTAATTTTAATTTGTCTTTATGATATTTGAAATAATTCTGAAGTATTATATACTGATCATCGATATTAAATTAGTTAGTTAAATTATACGGAGAGTAGTTAGTAGACGAATGAATAGACTGTTGTATGCAATTACAGAATATTTTATTAAGTTGTTTTCATCTTCATCGTTATATGTTTGTCTCATCAATCGCAAATGTTGTATTAGGGTGAAATGAAACCTTTCAACAATACCATTCGATTGAGGGTTGTAAGGAGTAGTGAAATGTATAATTATTTTATGTAGACCTAATAAGTTTTCTGTCAGTTCTGTATTAAATTCTATTCCACTGTCACTGGTTATAGTTTCTGGAGGTCGGTAATTCTGCATAAATGTTAATTTTTCTACTATTTCAACGGCGTTTTTAGATGTTGTTGAAAAGGCCCACACCAATTTCGAAAATGCATCAACTATTGTCAAAAATAATTTTTGTTCGATTTGAAATGTATCTACGTGCAAAAATTGGAATGGTCTGACAGGTATAGGTGTGAATGAGGGCGTTGTTTTGATTGGTTGTCTATCGTATTTGACCTTTTTATACATTATATCATAGTTGAATTCTTACAGTTTCAGGCGCAATGGCCTATGAACTGTGTATATAGAGAATTTTTGTTCATATAAATAGGGCCGAAAATATTTGGTTGCCCAAACTATTGATTTTACTGTATCTTTGTTCAGTTTTGTTGTGTGTTCTGGATCCATAACAAATTGACTTTTCATTACCAATAGGTCCTTGTGAAAGGACTACACTTAAAGATACATTCGAGGCGTCCGCGGTTAGTACGAACGAATTTTGAAAGTCAGGATATTATCGTATGGGATGATTTGCTAGGATTTGCTTACATTTTCCAAAAGTTCCACTAAATTCCTCTGTATTTTCTATCGTAGCATTCGCCTTTGGGCATTTAGTCATAGGTTTTGACTATTTGACGAAGTCTGAGAAATTTTCTATAGTATCCTACTAAGCCAGAAATCCTTCAATTTGTTTTCGCGTTGTAGGTATCGAATATTGAAGAATAGCTTTTATCTTGTCTGGGATTCGACTTCACCCCTTCTGGAATGATTACGTGGCCTAAGTTACCCACCTCATTTTGTAGGAATTCGCTTTCGTCCAGCTGTACCCTTATGTTAGCTGCTCTGAGTCATTCAAATATTTCTGTCACTCTATCTATATGCTCTTGTAGTGAAACCGAAAAAACAATGTCTAGGTATACGAAACATTCGTTTTGAATGCCACGCAATATTTTGTTCATTGAACGTTGAAAAATGGCGGGAGAACTATTAAGCCCAAAAGGCATTCTACGATATTTATAATGGCCAGTTTCGGTGGTAAAGGCAGTTCTTTCTACGTTCTCTGTGTATGTGTGTATGACATTTCAAGTTGGTGATACCCATATGCCAAATCTAAAGTGGTGTAATATTGGCTTTTGCGGAGTTTTATAACATTTAATCTATCTATGAAGTTGGTATGCTTGGCTAGCTAATGATGATATGGTTATATTCATTGTTTCTCTTGGTTGGGATCGAATAAAATTAGTCTTCAATAAAAGAGTGCGACTCTACTAATTCTTTCCAAAAATCACAGATATATACATATGCACAATTTACAAATATAGATTCAATAAAAACGAAACAATTATTAAAAATTTAACTTATAAATAAACAAATATGATAACTTAACTTATCAAAATCCAGGCAGTTTACGTTCTTATTGATTCCATTATATACTTCGATATGTACCAGGTACGATCCACATTCTAGCCAATATTCAGTTAAGAAATGAAAAGTCCAAATTTTAAGTAGATATAGAAGCGATCCAATATCCAATTTATATTACGTATTCATACGCAGGAAAAGAAGAAAAACGAAAAAATTCTTTTCAAGTAAGAATTAATATAAAAAAAGTGAAAGAAATCGGGTTAATTAGTTTTGTGTATATTTGAACTGTATTCTTCTTTTAGGATCTCTGAATATTTCTAAGATTTATACTATTTGAATTTAATATAGAAGGAGGAATAAAGTATAGCTCCAGTTCAAATCTCGCTACGATCAAAATTCTAAAATATTTCGATTTCACGATATATTAAGAGATCACAAAAGAAACAACTTTGAACATAGTTAGTATCAATCACGTTTTTGATTAGTAAATGAAAATTATTATATTTTGATTATTGATTACTAGAATGTCAACAGATTGATTAAAAAATGATGAGGGAAGCATGTGACTTGCAGATAAAAATTGTATTAGAAATAACATTGAATTTATATAACAATATTAATCAAACATATTGCTAATTCACTAATAATTATTAATTATTGTATTTCATATAAATTAGCAAATGCTTACTGCATCTTAAGTTGCGTGTTACACACACAGGTGTTGAAATCAAAAAAGAACGTTATTTGAGGCAGAACGCGTAGCTGAGATGCATCACGCATTTCACGCTGGCAACCAGAATATAACTTCCAGTGAAGAAATGTTTCACCAGTGGCGTTATATTTATAGTAATTAAGTGAACGGATATATTAATCGTTACAGTTTATGGACAATATCATTTATATTCGACAACGGATATTTGTCTTCTATTGTTTTACTGTTGAGGCCTCTGTAATCAATTACTAGGCGCCATTCCTTTTCCCACTTGCGCCCATCTTTTTCTGGAACTATTAGAATAAGACAATGCTAAGGCGATATTGATGGTTGAATAATTTGTTATTCCAACAATTGGTCAACTTGATGTCTAACCTCTTGTTGTATGCACGGTAATCTGTATGGCCTAATGAAAACAGGTGTATTATCAGAAGTTCTTATTTTATGTTTTACTTCACCAGTAAACATTAATAGGGTCCCTTCTTCAAAGAATATATCTTCGTCTTTCTTGCACAGAGTGGCAATTGCTTTCTTTTCTTCAATATTCATATCATCCAATCTAAGTGAATCTATAATATTGAGATTGGTATTATCCATCTGAATGTCTTGTTCACACATAACTTTTATATGTTTACATTGTATATCATTCACCGGCTTTACTCCCAAAGTGGCTAAGTAGGTAAACTCACCGGGTGTTTGAGTTAAGAATAGTAGTTGTTGTTTATCCGTTCTTAATATTTACTAGTGCAATTGACCGGTATATTAACAATTTTTTCCATACGTGGCTAGATAGTGATGTGTTTGTTCTTCATCCCTTTTACTTATTTCGATGTCCTGTTCTGCAGGTAGATATATAGCTTGATGTGTTATCAATAGTTTTTGAATAAAAACGATGATTGCCCCTGAAGGTTTCTACATGTCTAAACCGGTTAGTCCCCTGATATTGTGGATTAACTTCACAAACATAGAATTTATGTTTTAGTTTGCCTGTACTAAATATGGTAGGTGAAGGTACATTAATTACCTGATTGTGAAACGTCGTTTGATGACAAGATGAAATTTAAAATAATTCTTGTTGTATATAAGGCGAATAATATTCATTCGCTACCGCTGGACGAATGAGAGATTTCATCGAACCAGTATCGATCGTAAGTTTTAATTTACGTTTGGGATATCAATCTATGGAAGTGTCGAGGTCGCACCATCGTACTTTATGTGTATTAGGGTTGATTTTGAAGATCGATTTCCATCAGAAAATTTACATTTTCTCTCTCACTTTGTTCATACATCTGATTCTTATTTTCAAAATAGTTATTGTCGATGGAATTATCAAATTCCTCTCCAGTATCATACATTTCAGAATTTTAGACATTTGCTTTGGATTGATCTTCTACTTATTGGTGGTATAGTTTCTCCGATATCCATCGCTTTAGGACCACTCTGTAGGTTGCACTAATGTGTCATTTTTCATGACGATGTTCACATTGGTGTCGTTTTATACATAGGTTTGAAATTGAAGACGTTAGGCTGGTTAAGTCCACTATTGCCTGTTACATTATTTGCATAGTTGGGGTTAGTTTGGTTTTTAAATTTGGCGAATGACTGATTGTACGTATTCGAAATTTGGCGAACATAATTTTGATAATTTTGTACAAAAGATACGTGATTTGGTATATAATTGAATGTATTCTGAATGTTGGAATTGCATTTCAATGTTAACTTTGAATTTGTTGTTCTCCCATTGCTAAATTAGTTACACTATCTTTAATTCAATATTCAATATTTGTATGATTTCTTGCTTCAATTGGACTTCTATCCCTATATCGATGTGCGAATTAATTTCTAAGCTTTCATCTGAATCAAACATATACTATAATTAAGCATGAAAGGAAAAAGAATAGAGGATATCAATAAACTTACATGAAAATGTTTCATTTCATCTGAACTGCAAATTTGTTGCCCTTATTTACGGAGTTCCGACGATGTACGTTCTTCGCTCTGCAGCTTTGACAATTTTGGTCTACGCTCGCTGGTCCTTCCAAGTTGATCGTTGAAACGACCACGATGTTGTAATTTCCCAACATTTCGGGAAAATAGCTTGTCTTGGAATTTTTCACGACTGTGCCACTTGCATTATTCCAGTAAGATATATTTTTTTTCAAGAATTTAAGAATTACAATTTCAACTTCACTGAAGCCTTGATACACACAAGGCTAAGTGATATCTAAGAATGAATAGAAATCTTACATCTGAGTATAATAATTAAAGAAACGCTGACAAACTGAGAACGTCCGTACTTCGTATTCTCGGATCACGTTATTGCTGATTCTATGAGAATAGAGGTCTATGTAACACGTGAAACGGTTTTCATTGTTTCATTATGTATTTGGCAGTTAGAAATTATCGTTTTAGCCCGCAAAAAAATTGATAAACACTTAAACTTGAGGTAACGAGACTCAGATCATTCAACCACCTTCATCATCAATACGGGGGAAAAAATCAATCGATTAGGCCGAGTTCTAGGAGCTGCACGTTCCATGCACGTATTCTGCTGGCGCATTCGCTATTTTACGTAAGTATTATTGAAATCCTTTATACTTCAACTTTAACCGTTCTAGTTAGCTGTTTAACATGAAGCTTCTCATAAAGTACGAATCTAATACATGATGCAATATAACTTATATAAGGCTCAATAAGTATTCGGAATAAAACTTTAGAATATACTACTACTAATTTACATCCCGGCAGCTCCTCATAATCTACAAAGCACAGATTCGACCTATCCTGGTGTATTGTTCACATGTTTAGAGTTCGGCTCCCAAACATACGCTGAAGCTCTTGGATTTTATCCAGAAGAGAGCTATTCGTCTGATTGATGATGTTACACTTAAGAGTTTATTGACCTCTCTAGAACATCGTTGAAAGGTAGGCGATCTCTCCCTTTTCTATTGATATTTCCATGGCCGGTGTTCATCAGAATTCTCGCCTGTGGTTCCCCCTCGAGAGATTCCAGATATGCGGACTAGACGAGCTCAATCTAGTCACCACTTCATTGTCAAGCTTGAGACCTAGTGAACTTCTTCCTACCAAACTTCATTTTTGTATCGAACAGCAAATTTATGGAATTCTTTGCCCAATGAGGCTCCAATCCTTCAAGAAAAATTCGAATGCGTATCTCTTCTCCCGATATTCCACCGCTGGCTCACACGATGTTCCAATACATGTTAATGTTCCAAGTTTTTGTGAAGCTCACAAGATCGTCCCATGATAAAGAGAGAGAGAGAGGGAGAGAGAGAGAAAGAGAGAGAGAGAGAGAGAGAGAGAGAGAGAGAGAGAGAGAGAGAGAGCTGTTAGGGTTGATCACGTGCATGGATATAAGACTTCATAGGAATAGTTACCTAACATCAACATATTAGGAATTGTGGGATCCGCCTTCCTGGAGAAAACGCAACCCTTAGTATTGGTTGTATTAAACTCTACTAAATTATCAGATCCCTATTTTAAAATTTTCGCCAGATCTCCATTAATTGCGTCAACCTATATCTGTCTCACTCCTCTGCCTTCATTGGATGACTTAGGCGCTCTAGCTAAGAAAGCGGTATGAAGTGTACCATCATCTGCTAAGCTGTGGGCGGAACAGGTGGGCACTTGCATTAGATCGTTTATATGGAGCAGAAAAAAAACAGGTGCCAAGACTGATCGGAGGATACTCCGTCAATCTTCACATGAAGTTATCTATCTTAGAGAAAACTCGATAGTAAGCGACAGAGTTGAGGCGACAAACCATATGACGTAAGTTTCCCAAGAAGGCCTCGGTACCAGAACGGTCAATTGCTTTGGAGATATCCAATGATACAGCTAGAGATTTTCTATGTTTTCCAATAGATTTCTACCATATATGTGTTATGTATGCGAACAGGTCTCCTGTTAATATCTGCTGATGAAAGCCATATTGTTGGTCATTCACAATTTTAGAGCTCTCCAGGTTTCTAGCTCTATAACAATAATCAAAAATTTCGCCAGAGCAAAGTCGCGTTAGTATCATATTCGTTTCCTCTGATCAGAAGGATTGTCTTCTAAAAGATCATACACTGTGTTCTGAAGAGAATGTATATAAACAGAGCCTGTTGATGTTAATCTCGTTTAATATTTTGACCACACGAGACAAGGACCTGTGATCATATGAGCCAGGATATCAGGAGAGGAGGTAGGCATTGCAACTCCTCTCCAAAGCCTAGCTAGACAATTCCACAACATCGCCGTTTGATAAGGAAATTAAGTATGGTAGGAAGAAGTTCTGCAGGTCTGAAGATTGGCATCGAAAGGGTGACCAGACTGAGCTCATATACTCAACCTAACTCAAGATGCTCTTGAAGGAATGACAGACAAGATTTCCGTTGAGAACCGACCATGAAAATAACTATACCTAAAAAGGGAGATATCGCTTACCCTCCTATGACGTCCTAGATATGTATTTGAATGAGTAAGTGTGACCAACACCATAACCACCAAACAGACGAATAGCTTCCTTCTGAGTAGGTTCTAAGGGCTTCTGCTTATGATTGAGACCTGAATTTCAAACGTGTGAACAATACACCAGGACAGGTTGCTTCTGTGCTCTGTAGATCATGAGGAGCTGCTGAGGTAGAAAGTCCCTCTTGGCATGGTATAGAAAACTGACTGCTAATTTTTCTTATGGGAAATATTTCCGTGATTGATGACAATATCTACATCATAAAAGAAGTATTCAATCCCTCGTTGATCATCGTAAGCGATGAAGAAGTGTAGTCATTTCATTCCTTATCTCAAGTTGTAAATTTTGTCGGTGGTGGTATCTAAGTTAAGTATTATTCATAAGATATGAACTTGAGCGTGAATTGTTTATGAAAGGGACCCATAGTCAAGTGCGATGCTACAGCAGATCTTCACAGCTGATATACAATTCTGACTCCCATTCGAGATTGAAGGAATTATAATTCACAGAAAGAAGTGTTTCACCTTTGAAACAGAGTTTCATTGGCGCTGGAGGCATCTAGATATTCATATCATCATGTTTATTCATCTTAATAGTCATAATTTAGGAAAATTCAATCATTATTTCTAAGATACTTACACAGAATTAAATCTCATTAGACTAGTGACCTCGAAACATGTTTAACATATTTCACTGTTACATTAAAGAACCAATATGCTATACTGGATGAAATGTTCAAGCAACTGACAAACATAGTACTTCTCATATAGTCCTGAAATATAAACATGTATATCAATAATCTACTACCATGTCAGAGGTTGATATTAATAATAATTGCATGTAGAGATCTAGGGATGTGCGTTCAAATCCTAGCTGTGGTTCAGATCTTACTCTTATTCTCTTAGACTAGTTTCATCGTATATGCCTTCCATAAGGAATTGTTTGAACTCTACCAAATTAAAATTTAAGCCTTTCTTGATAAAAATTTGAAAAAAATAGCTTACTACCAAGAATACGATGGTGTTTTCTCGTTCGTGTAGTTCAGTTGTAATGCAGGGTGCATCATAATAGTCCAGTCAATAAAGCGGGGAAATCGACCAAATAAAAAAGTTTCTTATAGGAAGATGGATCAAACAAATTTTTTTGCATTACCTTCTATGAGTCCTCTAGGTCATTCGTGACTAGCAAGCGAAGTGACTAGCCACTTCAACACCCCCAAAACTCAAAATTAACCCCTTTCTCACACCCCATTTTTAAATAAATTGCAAAATATAGCAAAAGTGAAAATTAAGGACTGAAAATGACCCCTAGTAGGTTTCCGGGGTTGCTGATCACGAATCTGCCATTAGTTTTCCGGAAAATTCAGACTGAGAGCATAAAATCGGAAAATTCGGTTAATTTTCAGACTTTTTACTGCTTTTTTCAGCGTTGTCCAATTGAACTCGCACCTGAAGTTGAATATGATATTTCTAATGTGAAGACGTAGAAATCCGGGAAAATTTTGGAAAACTGTGGAAAATGTGGTAAAAGAAAATTTCAAATTTGGGCGATATGAGCGTGTAGCAGGTCATTATATGGGTTTTCTGGGTCACTGATCACGAATATGCTATCAGTTTCCCGGAAAATCCCCCTGAAAAATGGAAAATCGGAAAACTTCGTTTCTTTTTATTTTTTTCCCGTTGTTACTGATAATAATGTGCTTCAAATTAATGTCCAGTGTTACGAACAAGTTAAACGAAATAAGATTATCAAAAAAGTCGGAAAATTGCAGAAAATCTGGTATAAGAAATTTTCAAACTTAGGCGATATGAGCGTGTAGCAGGCCATTATATGGGTTTTTTGGGTCGCTGATCATGAATGTGCTATCAATTTATCTTTGTTTATTTAGATATTCATTTAATTTTCCTCTTTACCGATATAACGTGCTCCAAATTGCCATCCAGTGTTATGTACAAGTTAAACGAAATTAATTTATAAAAAACGGCAGAAAAAGTGGAAAATGTAGTACTAAAATTTGTAAAAGTTGAAAATCTGCAAATTTCGTTGTTTTTTTTTAAATGTAATCAGGAGAAGGAAATAAAAAAACAGAAAATGCATTTCATTTTTTGTTATGAAATAATAATAAACTATATATTTATACTTATAATTTTTTTTGTTTAATAAAATTTATTTTCTTTATATTCTATAATTATTAAAATTTTTTATGATGTATACATTTGGAAAAAAATATAAGATTATCATTCTAATAGTATTCATCATCTGAATCATATGCATTTTCGAGTACAAGTTCCCCGGGTAGAGTGGTTGGTGCATTCTCGTCATCATTTTCGGTTTCAGCATTCTCTAGCTCTAATATTATTGGTTCTGTATCATTATCATCCAGTGTATCACTTTGTTCGATGTTAGTACAATTGACACCCTTACAAAAAGAACAACTGGATGTGCAGAACATGACATTTTTCCGACATCCACAAGCTCTTCCACATCCACTCTTACATGAACAAACAATAACATTCAATACTTTCTCGGGAGCAGGTAAGTCATTCTGACAGGAGTCAGTTCGCCAGCAATATTCTTCCAACCCCGTTTCGTGGGATCGAGTGTCGGTTGTGTTTGTGCAAAAAATCCGATCCACGATTGCACTTGGAAATAGACACGTTTCAAATGTTCTTTGAGTGCGTCTACAGTTGGTGGTAATGTTGCAAGATTAACTGTTGCTTTTTTTTGGGATTTGACTTGACTTGATGTTTTTTGGTTGAAGAGGTCATATCTATATTTGTGTTTAGTTTTAGACTTGGACTCAGCTCTGCGTCAGCTGAAGTTTTATCGCAACCTGTGAAGACATGTGCGAATAATATATGTGGTTCCACATTTGCAAACTTGCCGTCCAAACTTCGAATAGAAAACATTTTTTGCGGCTCTGTTCCACTGCTGCTTTGCGGCTTTAGAAAATAAATTTCTTGACTTTGCAAAAAATCATTTTGGTCGTCATGGTCGTCATTGACAGCTCCAGCTAAAGCAGTCAAAATTACCAATACGTCAATATCTTCGGACTCCACAACCACTGATTTGTCGCCGTCATAATAGCTTCGTATAGCTTCTGCAGCAATCGTTCTATCTGCATCGCCAGAACATTCTATTGATTTGAAACAATTGCTTGAAAGCGTATTATGTAACAGATGGATGAATTTTTCCTTGTTGTTCGTATTTGCCAAAAAATTAACTTTTTCGACTGGGATAGGTGTGGTCTCGTCGAAATTATAATCTCCAGACATACATTTTCTTGATCTCCGCTTTCTTTCAGATGATTTGGTTGTGATGTCATCGTAACCATCAAAAATCACCGTTACTGAAAACTGATAGCATATTCGTGATCAGTGACCCAGAAAGCCATATAATGACCTGCTACACGCTCATATCGCCCAAATTTGAAATTTTCTTATACCAGATTTTCCACAGTTTTCCGAAATCTTACCGGATTTCTACGTCTTGACATTAGAAACATCATTATTCAACTTCAGGTGTGAGTTCAATTCGACAACGCTGAAAAAAGCAGTAATTAACCAAATTTTCCGATTTTCTGCTCCCCGTCTGAATTTCCCGGAAAACTAATAGCAGATTCGTGATCAGCGACCCCGAAAACCTACTAGGAGGCATTTTCAGTCCTTAATTTTCACTTTTGCTATATTTTGCAATTTATTTAAAAATGGGGTGTGAGAAAGTTGTTAATTTTGAGTTTTGGGGGTGTTGGGGGGGGGGGGGGCTAGTCACTTCGCTTGCTAGTCACGAATGACCTAGAGGACTCATAGAAGGTAATGCAAAAAAAAAATTCTCGATTCATCTTCCTATAAGAAACTTTTTTATTTCCCCGCTTCTAGACATTATTCTAAATTTGTACTGTTATATTATAATTATTCGAATTTTAATATGTCAAGTCCAATCTAATAAGGTACATAATGAATGAAATCAGTAAGGTATAGTGAGAAGTTAATCAATTGCTAGAAGCATAGATAAAGTTATGTCACCTGCTTCTAGCAATTGATTAACTTTCCACTATACTCTACTGATTTCATTCATTTATTCGAATAGTTATAATATAACAATACGAATTCAAAATAATTTGTACAATGATTCCTTAATGGAAATCAAGAAAAAAGTATAACGAATGAAGATGTAGTATTTTGACAAATCAATATAATAATACAGAATGGAATTTTAAGGTAACGACCTCCATTTTAACTATTTAACCAGTTTACTAATTGTAACATTTACAATTTTAGTTTTACTAAAGATGTTTGTATAATCCACGTGTTTTAATTAGCCGCTACGCTCAAGGAAAATAAACTAAATAAGTTAATACAAAGGCAAAGAAATATATCCGAAATATATTGTGATGGCTGTCCGATATATTGTTTATTAGATATGTTGGGTACGAATTCTGTATTAATATCTGTTTTAGCTTTTTGTATACATTCTTCTGGAGACTGTGCTGAAGTAAGTTCAAATCCTGTATCAGCAACACCTATTCTTAAACTTCTCCTATGACTTACTGGTGTAACAGAGGTTAAATTTAAATATCTTCCTGAGAAAGTTGATTTGGTATACCAGGTAGTTAATATGTTTGTATCATTATTAATTAGTGACATATCTGAAAAATTCATTTTTTTATTAACTTCAACCTCTGATGTGAATTATAATTTACTATAATATTGATTGAATTTTTCTTTAATGTCTTCTATACAGTTTTCAAGCCAACATGTAATACAATCATCAACAAAACGTTCAAAAAAGGGGAGGGGATATTTTAATTTTTTTATAATCGAAGATTCAAGATCCTCCATTACTAATTGTGCAATAACACTAGAAATAGGTGCCCCCATAGCTCCGCCATCTGTTTGTGAATAAAACTCATCAGGGTACTGTAAATGGGTTGAATGTGAAATCAGAAGCTCTTAAAAATTTTTCTTGAGGTAAATCAATATGTTTTTTTATATCTGGCCATTTTTTGATAATTATGTTTTTGGCTAAGTCAATAGGGATACTAGTGTAAATGGATACGACGTCTAAGCTAACTAATTTTTGGAGATAGTCAGGTTAGCCCAAAATAGGTGATATTGCGTCAACAAGATATTTTGATAAATTATATAACGGGCTTTGAACACATGGATTAATAGGTCTCAAAGGAATACTTTCTTTATGTAGCTTTGGTAGTCCATAGATTTTGTGTAGAGTGTATTACTTCTGATGATGGGATCTGATTCTTGAATCTAGTAAGGATGTGTGTATAATCTACGTGTTTTAATTAGCCGCTACTTCCAAGAAAAATAAAAAGATTAGGTTGATACAACGGCAAAGAAAATTTAGATGGAATAAGTATAATCTTCTGGGTGAGAAAAAGAAAACAAATTAACATCAAATTTAAATGGATAATAGAATTCCAAATTTACAAACTCTCAGAAATGTATATGATTCCAGAGCAGCTATGATGGCCAAAGAATATATCAAATTTCAGAAATTGATAGTCAAACAAAAAAACAGAAGAGTTTTCAATGCAAGAAGCAAGAATTGATCCCAAACTTTTTAACTATAAACATTAAACAGATAAACGTTAAAGATCACTATTTATGAAAAAAATTTACTTACAATTTGAACAGATGACAGTTCACAACGTTTGAACTTATTAATAAATGACACAACAAAAATTATAAATTATCTCAAGTCACAAGTAACAAAACTATCAAATAAAATGAATGAAATACAACCTAATGAAATTAAAGATAAATATTTAAGTAATTTACATAAGCTATTAAACCATTCAATTCGATTAAATACAGGCGAATGAATAAAATTAGCAACCATAAATTCAAAAAAACAACCGTCAACATAACAGTAATCGCTTAAACAATCAAAACAATATGGAGGTACAAAATTTGTTCAACACTGTTATACCTGTAGAAGTCAAACACATTCTAGGTTCAGGTTTTAATTATGCATATAATAACAACAAAAAAGACGTACCTGTGGAAAATATAATTGCACAAATTGAAACAGGAATATATAAACAAACACCCATCGGAAAGCCAAAACGACATAAGATCAAAAGTAACAAACAAAAAAAGTCCAATTCGTAGAACATTAACAGAAAAAGGACTGGAAAAAAATATTGATACAACGAAACATTTTATCAAAAATAAACCACAGATAATAGTTACGAACCAACTCCACACATATTATTCAAACGAAAAATAATAAATTAATAAAAGAATGGAAAACAAAAAATATATTACCTAAAACGCTATGTAATAAACTTACGGTACATAATTCACAACCACCAAAAATCTATGGATTACCAAAGCTACATAAAGAAATATTCCGTTGAGACCTATTTTTTCATGTGTTCAAAGCCCGTTATATAATTTATCAAAATATCTTGCTGACGCAATATCACCTATTTTAGACAAATGTCACTATCACATTAAAGATTCATAGGATTTCAAAGAATTTATTAATAATGTAGAAATTACTAGCAACCAAAAATCAGTTAGTCTAGACGTCGTATCCTCTCACACTAGTATACCCAGTGAGTTAGCCAAAAACATAATTATCAAAAAATGGCCAGATATTGATTTACCTCAAAAGGAATTTTTTTAAACTTTAGATCTCACTTTAAACTCAACCTATTTCCAGTACCATGATGAGTTTTATTCACAAACAGAACAGCGCTATGGGGGCACCTATTTCTAGTGTTATTGCACAATTAATGATGGAGGATCTTGAAACTTCGGTTATAAAAAAATTCAACTATCCCCTCCCCTTTTTTTAACATTTTGTCGATGATTGACTTACATGTTGTCCCGAAAACTGTATAGAAGACATTAAAGAGAATTCCAATCAGTATCATAGTAAATTACAATTCACATCAGAGGTTGAAGTTAATGAAAAATTAAATTTTCTAGATATGACACTAAGTAATAATGACACAAACATATTAACTACCTTGTATACCAAATCAACTTTCTCAGGTAATTACTTGAATTTCAACACTGCTACACCAGCAAGTCATAGAAGGAGTGTAATAATGTGTGTTGCTGATAAGCCCATTAAAGTTACTTCACCACAGTTTCGAGAAGAATGTCTACAGAAAGCTTGAAGAACATTATTACAAAATTCATGGCCAACATATCTAATAAACAAAATATTCGAAGAACGAATTCATAGATTTTATAATAAAACGGAGAACATGAATAAAGAAAATATATATCAATCCCATATGTGAAAAACGTATCGGAAAAAATTAATGAAACTTTGACTAAATACATTATTACAGTAGCACACAAAAGTACGAAATATTTGAAGTAATTTTTACTGAATTAAAAGCTAAAATAAATAAATCTATAATAATGGAATTCATGTAAATCTAAACTTGTTCAGAATCCTCCTCAACATATTCCTGATATACCTTTATACGTTCGTTTTCTTCTTTTAGGTTACTTAGAGCAAGGACTTTTGGTAACTGACCCGCAGAAACTCCGAGCCCACTACATTCAATCGAAGCGATGGAGAACTGATCTGTTAGCCCTGCTTCCCACAGATCTGGCTTACTTTTGGTGGTCGCCTTACGACTGTAACCGTAAAGTGCCGTGTCCGATTTTAGTGCGTGTGAATAGATTGTTCAAGTTACCACGTTTATGGGAGTGGTTCGAGAGGACAGAAACCGACACGAATTATCCCAATGTTTTCAGGATTTGTAAAGTGGTGCTAGCGATCTTAGTGCTTATTCATTGGAACGCGTGCCTCTATTTTGCTATAAGTTATGCGATCGGTTTCGGTACAGATAATTGGGTTTACAATTTGGATGGACCCAATAACTCGACGCTAGCACGTCAATATATTTATAGTTTTTATTGGTCAACTTTGACGTTAACCACAATTGGTGAAACCCCAGTGCCTGAAAATGATGCAGAGTATTTGTTTGTTGTAGCTGACTTCTTAGCTGGGGTTCTGATATTTGCTACTATTGTAGGTAAGTTTCTGAATATTATTTTTTTTTCGTTTTCAATTGTACAATAACATGAAAATACATACAAATAGGTGTGTCATTAATTGCCAGTGGAGAGAAAAATTTCTATTAGTCTATCATACTTCATAACCGGCTCAAGACATTTATCATAACTCAATACTCAAATTAGTAGAGTAGACTATAATCTACAATTTGTCCCAACAGAAATATATTCTATTATCAGTTGTAAATATTTATTATTCAAATTGGATTTACTGACGAAATGCAGACAACCACTGACATTGGATTGCGAAGATTCGTGACTTCCGGATGGAGTCCATGTCACAGTAGGGCGACTCGATGTGGACGTTCTGTCAATCATTACTGGTGATATCTTCAGGGTAGCATTCAGGCTTGAAGTGAAAGTGTTGCACAAAAGTCATCCCGAAGCCAAGAATTTCCAATTTACTTGCATCAAAACTTTTTGAATTTGTTGACAATTCCTTGCACAAAAGAATCTTGATTTGATTTCAAAATCAAATAGCTCATCACCACAAGAATACTTAGGCCCGAAAAATCTCAGAATGACATTATTATTGATTGTTAATTATTATAAGATTTAGAGTTTCTGATACAACAACGGTCTTATCCACCAGAACTTTTGGTTTTATCATACTTGAAGTGGAAGTAGCATAAGCGATAATTGTTGTTTTGGAAGGAGTGAGGTTATAAGATAGTGAGTGCCAAAACGTCATAAGACTTGGTTAGAAATACGCACAGCTGCTCAATTTGCATTCTGTCAAGGTATTTTGCCCACACTTTCAATATCATTGATAGAAACAGTTGTTATTTATGTATTGAAAGGTTTTGAAAATTACAGTTTAAATAATGGTGATGTCGGAGTTGACTTTCTAAAGATATCGTACGTCATTTGTGCTAGATTATTTTACTGTCTTCACAATGATAGGACCATCTTGTTCGATTATCCAATACAAATCAAATCTTTTTCAAAGATGATCAAAGATATTTGGGGTTGATTATTTGGCAGTTGTCGAGTTCTGTTCCGCGGTCAAAAAAGGACAGCCGGGATTCATACCAATTAATTATCATAGGTAACAGAAAACTTGAATAACTCAAAAACATTAAATGGTGTATGCTATGCACTTTGAATAAAGCAAGCAGGGTTCAAATTTAAAGTCAATTAACGATTTTGTTAGATTCTAGTGACATTTTCACTACAAAATCAGATTAATCTTCAAACAATTTAGTAGTATAACAACAAAAGATTGATATTTGCATTTCAATTTGATAGATTCAATTTACGCCCAATAATCTACAGTTTGTAAAATTGTGAAAAAACCTTTTGTATCTCTAGTGATTGCAACTAGCTCAGTTCAATTTTTAACATTATGGCTCGTAATGGAACATATCCTTCGATTCTTGATTAAATATGACTGCTTTTTTTTTGAGCGCCAGCTGCTTTACGAAAAGATACGAAACAATCCTCATTCAAGAATTTCCAGCATTACTAGGTGGATAAATCTTGATGATTATATAAGAGAAAATAATAAAGACAAGTTTCAACTTAACAATTTGGTTTCACTCCTCTCGGGAATTATAATTGAGAACAAAATTATTTTGGTTTGCGAAGAATCTTGATTATATGAATTAACAAGGAAAACTACTCTGAAAAAATGAACAGTGAAACAAATTAGAATTCTAATAAGTTGATTGAATTAAAAAATTACTGGTTTAATATTATGGAAGAAAAATAATTTTTCAATCGAAAATTTGAGTTTAGTAAGTTGAAGTGTAGTTGAAACAATATTTTGGACGGAGATCACAAACAGCTACTCATGAAAATGGTTCATGGTTATTCCAATCAAAAAATGTTACCGTCCTTGAAATTTGGTTGAGCGTTGTGAAGTTGAATCTAAATTCTCTACCAAGAATTCCTCCTTCTACACGATACAGGAAGAAGACGTATCAATACTTTTAATCCTGAAATATAGACAAAGCGAGCTATATCTTGGCCTCAAGTTCGAGGAACAAATGAATGAATCAGCAGGAACAATCGGAATATTTCCACAACTGATTATGTTATCTACCCAAAACGTATATTTATGATTATTTAAGGGACTTAGAGTCTTGGAGAGAATAAATGAATGACAAGAAATGTTCAAAGCAGAAAATAACAATTTATCAAATTACAATATTGAAATCTGAAACAGAATAATTAGTTATTAGTTTACTGGTCATAGTTATGCTGGAATAAGAGTAATATTGGAAAATTCACTCCCATAAAGCAGTAACTGAGAAATTTGGCTTCACTTATCCCAGATCGAATAATTTTTCTTTCAAATCACGAATACTTCAGCATAAAATGCCGCTACTTTATCGAATTTATCATGACGAATGTTATTTCGAAGTGCTTCTGAATACCACGAAACCATGTGGCTTATTTGCTAGGTTAAACAAGCCGTAATTTATTTATTTCTTTATTTATTTATTTAGTTACACCACACAACAGCCACAGGCCAATTAGGGATGAGAAAAACTACAATTTGATTGAAATTCACAAATATAATATAACAAAAACAATAATGAAATGATATAAACAATTCTATTTGTTAACCTTGAAACGGACCCGCTTTGGGTCGGTTTTTAATGGCCCAACTAGCTCAAATTGAAGTAATTAATCTCAGGGCTCGTAGTGAAGCATGCCCTGTGATTCTAGACTTGTGAATTGCCTGAGCGCCAACTGCTTAGTAATAACTACAAAAATAAATGAATTCACAGTCAAGAATACAGGCAATACGAGATGGTTTTATAGTTGATGGATATTCAGAAAAATAATACAAATTCAACTTAACAATTTGATTTATTCCAAACGGAATTTGTGTGATATTATAATTAAATTACAAATTCGATATGAACCAGTATGTAACATAAATTAAAATTGAATTTTGAAATAACAATTATAAAATTAAATTCTTGGATTTACAATTTAAATACAAAAAAAAAAAAAATGTATATATAAATTAAAGTTTGAAATCAATTATTTAATTGAAGAAAAAAATGATCAAATATAAAGAATTAAAAGTGAACCTCGAAATTGGTTCTATAAAAAATTAGTGAATACGAATTCAGTTGGATAACACAAATCAGAGAGGTGAAAATATGGTTATTCAAACTAAAACTGTTACCCTCCTTGGAACTTGATGGAACTGGAAATCGGTCCGGCCAGGAAATTCACTAAACCGTCTCGGGAAAAAAAGAGAGGTGCCTCAGTTGTTCTTACCCTCTAATTTCAAAAAACGAACAGAAGCTGACCTGAGCTCAGAGGAAGAAGCAACACAATCAATCGGAACAACCATGCGATTCCCCAACTGATTATGTTATCTCTCCAAATTGTAAAAACACTGTATTACAATATTGAAATCTTGAAGAGATATTGAGTTAAACAATAATCTAAATTAATCGGAAGGATTAGATTACTACAATTGATACTTAAATTAGCAAATAATTAAAATGTGACTATAAGAATAATAATTAAAATGAGACTGAAAGAATAATAATTAAAATGAGACTGAGTTTGTCTCTTTCTGAGTTCAAATATCTAACAACAGATATCGGAATAATAAATAATCATTAAATAAAATTATTAAACTTCAAAACGTTACAAGTTGTTATGGTACTACCTTGCTCATACCTCATATTTACTTTTCACATCGTTCGATCGCTGGAGCTCCGTTTAATTCAAAGTGACATGTCACCCAAACATATTGATAACTGAAATAAAAAATATTCCAATGCTGATGAGATGCGAGGCCGGACCCTAGGCCTAGAAAGTAGATCATCAACACTGTACTACGATACAATATTGAAAGTTACAAAATTATTGATATAAAAGGTAACCTATAGTACTTTAGTACGAATCAGTATTTTAATGAATATGTAATATGTCAAAATATCCTTGTTAAAGTTACGTTCAGGAAATATATAGGTTGTAACACGCATGCGTTGAACTTATAGATATGTAATAAACCAAAAGAGCATCTGAGAGGTCATTAATATATTCATAGCTAGCCTCGGCAGTCGTTCAAAGAGAACGTTTCCAATATCATTTCTAATAAAGTAGACAAGAAATTCCATAATAAACTATAGGAGAGTTCACACTCTTTAGGTACTGAGGACCTTTTAGCTACCATTTCAATGGATAAGGGAGATTGTTTCTCATTTATTGTATGAGAAATTCTATGTGTGATACTTATGAAAAAGTGTGAGATAATTTCCGTGTCGAAAAAATTGGAACTGTCTGGCTAGCGCTAACGTAAGTGTAGTCTCCTGCATACATCAAATTATATTTGAGACATAAATCATGTTATACAGGATATTAATCATGGATAATCACTAACTACCATTAACTACCGAGCACATGAAATTGATTTTGATAATTTTTGGATTAAGCGATCGATACAGTTGAGATGACTGATTGTATACAGCATGATTCATAATTATTAGCCCAATTTGTAACTGCACCTTCAGAAGACGAAAATGCTAAGTCTGCTCCTTACTGAGATACAGGGTATCAAAGTTTGAAAAAACAAAATACAGTTTTTCCAATAAATCAGCCACTTTTATAGATATAGTCATGAAAATTGTGGTAGGGCTATTTTTACGGTAAACAAGAATGATTTATTAGATTTGAGTTTACTCATCGATGTCGTCACAAACGCCATTATTTTAGAATAAATCTGCTATAAATTGTTAGTAACTCATTGGTTTACAAACAACATACTTCATTCAGAAGGCCTTATCATTTCTTTATAAATCAATTATACTTCTCTGATATCCAAAATATTGACCTGTTTCGAGATATTTGGATTTCAATAATTCACTGCACGGTCGCCGTGGGTGTATACTTTTCATTATTATCATAAAATTGAATATTACCCTAATTGAGACTAATTCATAAAAAGCCCTCAAATAATTAATATCAGACTCTCATATCTTTATTGCGTTTTGAGATAGTATACGGAATGTTTCAAAATGTTCGATAAAATTAATTGTGGTTTCAAGTGTACTGTATTTATTTGACGTAAATATTAAAATTAAATACAAAATTATGAGATAATAATACAGGATCGTATTTCAACGGAACGTAATCTATGTACTTAACAAACCAACAATGAAGGTAAAAAGCGATTGATCACGTGACTTCCCTCATTTTTATAGCAAACTAGCTTTCGGACATTCCTACGGATCAAATGTATATGATTGTAGGAATCGAAAATATATCTTAGAATGAAATTAAGAGTGAAGAAAAATTTTTAATGTCAAGCTTTCGATCTAAGGTGTACTAAAAAGAAATGAAAAATCATTATCTCCGACCCCAAGAACCCCATATACCAATTTTGAATAGAATCAGACCATAATCACTAAGCTTGTCTGCCATCTTAGCCTCTTTATTGGATTTGTCTAAATTTTGAACAAACAAATCATGATCTCCGACCCCAAAGACTCACACATACAATTTTGTTTCTTGATCATAATCACCTCATCCGCCATCTAGAATTCTTGGATTTTGACTAAAAAATATTAATCTCCGACCTCGTCATCTTGGAGCCACTATCTCGTTTTTCTCTAATGAATATGTCATAATGCATTGTCACCCGAACGATGAACACTTGCCAAATTATAAGTTAATTGGACGAACAGAAATGGGTCAAAATTCACTTTTCACCCAAAGGTATAGAAAGGCAAGTTATTTCACAACTTTTTTTTTATACTGACACCTACTGTTAGGCCGACTTCAGATATATAACCTTGTTTTATACTGACACTTGCTCTCACATGAACTATCAAAATTTGCTTTAATTGAAGATCTTCCAAAATGTTGACTACTAATTCACTATTTACACAATTTATATATTGAAAGGTACAAATGGACTCATTGAAGTATCTCCTATTATACCACACCAAGCATTCATTTTGAATTTGAGCTGTCTTTCCTTAGTAGAATGAGGGTTTTTAGGTGTTATTATTTCGGCAATAAAAAGTTCCGCGTCTCAAAGACAAAACTAAACTATAATAGGATGAATGTTTTAGTCCAGTAGTTGCAGATAAGCGACGAGTGCTCACTTCAGCATGTTCCGAAACTCTTACATCTTATGGCTGTGGAGTGATAACTATGGGACGTTCTATATGATATTTTGGGCAGAATGAATCTATTTCACGCAATCGATTATGAAGATTTTGAAATATCTGCTTTCGGTTGAAGTATAATTCACGATATTTTCTAGATGTTTTTATAAACGCAAATCATTTCTCTCGTTCTTTCATTTGAAATGTGATTCTGGGTCAGCATTTTTACAAATCTAATGACTCAACAACAATCAATCAGTAATAATAACATTTTTCAAATTCGTTCACGTTCGTCAAATTTTCAGTAAACATTTGTCTATATTTCATGGCAAACTAGTGCTATTACACATTAAATCCTATGCATTCAGTATACACCCTGTGGTGAGATACTGAAATTCAAATATCTCCATAACAGTCAATATTTTGAATATCAAAGAAGTATAACTATTTATGCAGAAATGATGAGATTTACCGAGTAAAATTTGTTAGTTATAAATTAATGAGTGAAAAATATGTATAGCTGATTCTATCTAATCAATATGGCATATGTAGTGTATTTTTAGAGTTTTAGCTTAGTGGACTGTATTTATTTATAAGAAGTTGGTTTCAATGTTTATTAAAGATTTACAATTTTATAATGACAAATTTTATGTTTTTCCTGTTGCTATTTATTAATTAATTCCTGTCACCATTCCTTGGCCTGCTACGCGCTGTCCGTGCGGGTCATAAATACGGTGTATTATATATAGCATAATCATAGATCTTTACAAGATCCAACATGGCCCCACGTTGAAAATTAATTTACAAGAAGCATTCTCCTAGTCTGTACAGTCTTCGTTTCCAAGTGGTAGGGGACATATTTTTGACACTGCTCTACGCAGCTCCGTGTTAGAAGTTTTGATAGTGGCCACTTTTGCAATACCATCACGGCCAGGATGAAGAGAGATGATTCTTCCTAAAGGCCACTTGAGCGGAGGGGTGTTTTCGTCGCGGATAAGAACCAAGGCACCGCATTGTAACTTAATAGTGCATGTCTTCCACTTCGCACGAGGCTGTAGTTGGTTTATATAATCACGCTTCCAACTCTTCCAGAATTGCTGCTGAAGATACTGGTAATACTGATATCTGGTTAAGCGATTCGCTGCTATATCGTCCATATCTGGATCTGGCAAAGATGTAACTGATCTTCCAATTACAAAATGCGATGGGGTGAGCGCCTCTTGGTCAGAAGGATCATTGGAGAGGGGAAAGAGTGGACGAGAGTTGAGGATCGCCTCAATCTGAGTGAGGATAGTATAGTATTCTTCAAATGTAAGAAATGAATTTGCAAGTACGCGTTTCAAATGAAATTTTGTGGATTTCACGCCCGACTCCCATAGACCACCGAAATTTGGGGAGCGTGGTGGTATGAAATGCCACTCTACGCCCTCGTTGTTCATCTTATTTGATATATCGTATGCCGTTGATTGAAGAAATGTAGCTAGTTCAGTCAATTCGGAATCAGCTCCGCTAAAATTGGTACCGTTATCGGAATATAGCCGACTAGGCTTTCCACGTCTACTTACAAATCTTCGGAATGTCGCTATGAAAGATTCTGTGGTCAAATCTGAAACTAGCTCCAAATGAATGGCCTTAGTGGTGAAGCAAATGAAAAGGCAAATGTAACATTTGATAGTTTTGCATCCACGTCCCTTTCTATTACGAATATGAATGGGACCAGCATAATCCACGCCCGTTACGAAGAATGGTGGCTGTGGATTAACACGCAAGGATGGCAGGGAACCCATTATTGCATTTCCACACTTAGGGTTTACGCGAAAACATTTTATACACTTGTGGCATATGGCTTTGGCAACGTTTTTTCCACCAATAGGCCAATATCGTTCCCTAATTGAGGTAAGTAGAAGCTGAGGTCCAGCATGCATCAAAGTTATGTGTTCATGCTGAAATATGAGTTTCGTCAGCGTATGCTTTGAAGACAAAATAATAGGATGCTTTTTCGAGTAAGGAAAATTCGAGTTTTGTAACCTGCCACCTACTCTCAGTATACTGTCTTTATCGAGAAATGACTGGAGGCTTAAGAGATTGCTTTTGTTGCCAAGAGGTTTACCAATCTTTAGCTCTTGAATGGTATCAGAAAATGACTCTTCCTGTGCTAGTTTGATAAGAATTTTTTGTGCATTTTCCAGTTCTTGCACCGATATGAAACCAGTAAGGCGGTCAAGCTTCACACGGATCCTGCCATTGTGCATAAACCTTAGACAAAAGGCCATTGTTCGTTTGATTCGGTTGAAAGAGGAGAATCTATTGAAGTCAATAATTTCTTGGGCTTGTGTTGTGATCAAACATATCCGTTCAGTTTTAGTTTCAGGTAGGTTTGCAAGCATGATGGGAATTGATAAAGGCCAATCATGTTCTGATTTGCATAACCATGGGGGACCAGCCCACCAAAGTATGGAATCTTCAATCTGAGATGAGTATATACCTCTAGTAGGTAGATCGGCTGGATTTTGCTTTGTATTAACATAATGCCAGAAACCGGAATTTGTTAATTCTTGTATTTGTCTAACCCTATTAGCAACGAATGTATGCAATAAATGAGGAAGAGTTTTTATCCAACAAAGGACAACATTTGAATCAGACCAAAGGTGTACAGAATCAAACTCTAAGTTCATGGAGGAACGAACTTGCTTGTATAACTTAGATAGAACCAGGGCAGTAAGTTCTAACCTGGGGACAGTGAGTGTCTTAAGAGGGGCCACTTTGGATTTGGCCAATAATAATGATATATGGATTTTTCCAGATGCATCCATGCTACGGATATATAGGTAAGCAGTGTAGGCGTCTGTGGAAGCATCTGCAAACCCATGAAGTTGACAGCTAACAAAACTGTCAGGCAGAATACGTCTAGTAAGTTTCAATGAATTTAGTTGAGACAATTCCCCATGAAATCTTCTCCAAGGAATTTTGATCCCTTCGGGTAATTCTTGATCCCAATTAACCTTCATGGACCAAAGTTTCTGGATGAGTATCTTTGCTATTATGACACATGGAGACAGAAGCCCAAGCGGATCGAATATTTTCGAGATGCTAGATAAGATGGATCTCTTTGTTATTTCTCCATATATTGTCAAATCCTTGAGAAAATATTCAAGGTTGTCAGATGATGGTGTCCAGTACAAACCAAGGGTTTTAGTCTTTTCCTGACTGGAAAAATATACTTGGCTCAACATATCATTCCGAGCTAACCCTTCCAATGCCTTGGATTCATTAGATGACCATTTTCTCAATGAGAAATGGGCTGATTGTAAACATGATGATACCTGAAGACACAGTTTATTTACTTCTTCGATGGAATCACCACCAGAAAGAAAATCATCGACATAAAAATCTTCGGATATTGCTCAACTTGCTTCAGGAAAGCGCATAAGAAAGTCTGTTGATATTTGTTTCAGACAACGTATTGATAAAAAGCTGGCTGAAGAGGTGCCATAAGTGACCGTGTTTAAGTTATATTCTGAGATTGCATCATTTGGAGAAGACCTCCAGAAAATGCGTTGAAAACATCTTTGTTTGGGATTTACAAGTATCATGCGATACATTTTTTCGATATCTGCGCTGACAACAATACGATGTTGACGAAAACGAATGAGGAGAGATATGAGATCATCCTGGATTTTTGGTCTCACGATCTGGAGGCTGTTAAGGGAAACACCATTGCTAGAAGGTGCTGAGCCGTCAAAAACGACTCTCAGCTTGGTAGTAGAACTATGCTCATTAAAAACCCCATGATGAGGTAAATAATAACAACTATTAGAAGATTCGTTGGGAATAATCTTAGTCATGTGTCCTAAGTTTTCATATTCCTTCATAAAATGTATGTACATATTTCGTAGATTGGGGTTCGCCTGGAGTTTTCTTTCTAGGGAATGGAACCGTTTGAGTGCTGAGATTTTCGAATCACCAAGAGTGGAAGAGGGATCAGTTTTAAAAGGTATGCTGACCACGAACCTGCCCTTATCATCACGAGTGGTGGTATCAACAAAGTATTTTTCACAATATGATTCATCATCAGTTAGTGGTTTAGGATCCTGGTAAGGTTCCTCGATTTCCCAAAATCTTGAAAGTTGTGTTTGCAAGCTTGTATTAAAGCAGCAATTGAGTTTTGATTTTGGTCTAGATAAGGGAATTGGACCTGATATGATCCAGCCCAATACAGAATTTTGCAACGTTGGAAGATTAGGTCCAAGCTTGATGTTTCCATTGCGAAATAGGGTATAGAAGATTTCTGCACCTACAAGGAGGTCGATTTCAGATGGTTTGAAGAATTCAGGGTCTGCTAATTTGATATCACTAGGTATCTGAAGAGACGTAGTATCAATGTGAGCCCCTGGCATCCTATCACATATGTTTGGTAGAACCAGGCAATACAGAGATTGACTATAGGCGCTATATCTGGAAGTAATGGTTACCTTGCAACGATGTTTAACTGTAGATACAGTTTGGTTAATTCCTGCTATGGCGAAACTTTCATTGGTAGTAGGTAGTTGTAGCTTCTCACACAATTCTTGTGATATAAAATTAGATTGACTGCCAGAGTCCAGTAAAACCCGACATGTGTGTATGCAATTGTATGAGTCGTAAATATTGACCAAAGCTGTTGAAAGAAGCATGTTGCATGTATGCATAAAGTTGCATTTTGTTGTAAGAGTACTGGAACGACCAGCGGAATTATCATTATTTGAATTATTATTTTCTGTTTGATCAGTTTGAGATCCGTTTATATTATCAATATGCAATAGAGTATGATGCTTCCGATTACATTTTTTACAAAAAGTTGATTTACAATAAGAAATTTTGTGGTTATTTGGCAAACAGTTTGTACATAATCTGAGAACTTTCACCCTTTCCAACCTGGCAGCTGGGTCTAGTTTTAGAAAATCACCACAGTTAGTCAGCCAATGATCTCCCTTGCAAGAAAGGCAAACGATTTTAAAGGTAGAAATAAAAGATTTATTATTCATTTTTAATTTGGATGTAGATGCTGAAGTTTCCTTTGATAGATATTTGTTTGGTACTGCTGGGATTACTATGCTCTTTCCTCTCTAATACATCAGCTCGATCATTGAGAAATTTCCGAAATTCCTCTAGTGTAGGGACGTCACCCGCAATTTTGTATGACTCCCACTCATCCTCAGTTTTCTTGTCTAGTTTTAGAGCCAAATGAAAAATAAGATAAGAATCCCAGTTTTCCTTAGATATCCCCAGCTGATTTAAGGACCTTAGATGCTCAAAAACCTCGTCAGACAGTTGTCTCAATGTTGACGAGGATTCTGGAGATATTGTTGGAATGCTACTTAGAGATTTTAAGTGATTATGAATTAACATTCGCTTGTTATTGAAACATTTACATATGATATCCCATGCAACCTCATAATTATCAGCTGTTACATCGATTTTTGCAATGAGTCTTTTGACACTATCGTCAAGATGAGTTTTCAAATAATAGAATTCTTCAGCATCTCCGACACCCTGATTATCATGCACAAGATCTACATATAGGTCCCGGAACTCTAACCACGATTGTTTTTAGAGTTTTAGCTTAGTGGACTGTATTTATTTATAAGAAGTTGGTTTCAATGTTTATTAAAGATTTACAATTTTATAATGACAATTTTATGTTTTTCCTGTTGCTATTTATTAATTAATTCCTGTCACCATTCCTTGGCCTGCTACGCGCTGTCCGTGCGGGTCATAGATACGGTATATATATAGCATAATCATAGATCTTTACAAGATCCAACATAGTGAATTCTATAAGTTATCTCAAATATAATAACGCATTCTTGTTTGCTGTTACAAAAATAGCACTACCCCAATGCTTATGACCGACTATATCTATAAAAATGGCTGATTTATCAACAAAAATGTGTTTTAATTTTTAACTTTGACACCCTGTAATCAATTAAGGGGCACACTTAGACCAACCGTTGTTGCGTAAAATATTACTATTTTTCCCTTCTGAACCTACAGTTACAATTTGTGCTATTACTTATGAATCACCCGGTATATGATATTATACAGGGTGTGTAATCCATGGCGGCTATCGGTTATGTTTATCTGTTAAGTTGTAGCTGTCAAATCAACGAACCGTCAACTCTATCTATGAATTGAACTTCAAAATAACCCTAATTTCAAAAATATCGTGATGAATTAAGCGACATCGGGAGTGTTAATATATAACATGATGCATGGTTACTTATAGTAAATTGAAACTTGGTATTTTTCATCAAAATGATTTCAGAAAATATCCTGAAGAGTTTTGGAATCTTTAAAATGATAGTTTATTGAAACACCTTATCGGAATAACGTTGGAAACCACATCCTGGCATATTTGTTTTATCCAATTGAGCTATGTATTTCAAATGCCTGTATTGACGAGGGCTTTTATGTCCTAGGTTGTGAAACTGTTGTTGATCGCTTGTGGTCGCTAAAAAGTATTTGAAATAATTGATGAAAGAGAATATGGCCAACAATTCTCTGTCAAATGTTAAATAGTTCAGTTCTGCTTCTGTCATCTTTCTGGAATAAATTGTCAATTGCTTCCAAATTTGTCTGTTTTCATCGAATTGTTATAATACAGAACCGATGGCGGGGCAGGATACGTCCACTGCTAAGCTAACTTCAGCTTTTGAATTGGGATGTACTTAATAGTGTTCCCTTCCATAAAATATCTTACACGGTCTTAAAATTGGTATAAGGAGATTCTGATCACTGTTTCGTTTTTTCCTGATTCCTTTTTCAGTATTTCAGTTTATACAGAGTTGAAATGTATCATTCCTATACATTTTTCAAGTGCCTTTAAACATTTGATTTCTGTAAAATCAATTATCGCTTGTACCTTTTCTTTTTTTCTTACTTAGAAATTCTATCACTAGGAAATGTGATTTGACTAACGCCAAATATACATTTAGATTGCTTAATAGTCAATCTTCCAATCTTAGAAATATAATCAGAAGATATTCTAAAAGCAGATTTGCTGCATACTAAAATATCAAAATATCGTCTAATCTAAATAACAGGAAACAAGTTCTGAGTTTCATAAAACGTTGACAAGTTTGTGCAGCATTACTCAGACTGAAAGAGATTACAAAAATACCAAATGGTATTGTAATAGGAATTTTATAAATATTTTCTCCTGCTACTGGTATTTGATGATACGCTCTAATTAAATCGAGCTTAGAAAAGATATTCGATTTGTTCAAATATTGATTGAAATCCTGGGTATGGGGCAATGGATATCCATCGGGTAACGTTAATAAGTTTAATTGTGTCTATAATCTCATGGTCTCCAATCGTCTGGTTCTTTTTCAGGCACCATATGAAATGGTGGCGAAGTGATAGTCAATGGTCTAGAAATTCCTGAACTAACCATGTTTTCAAATTCTCTAGAATATATAATGTATCTATTCTGCGGTGAAACACTATTTGTATGTATGTTATGGACAACTAAGTGTTTAACTGCTGAGTTTGACTCTGGGCTTTTGATTAAATTGGAGAATTTATCATATTGTAATTGGTTGTCAAATAAACTAATCCAAGGAATGATCATGTTCATTTTTAAAGACAAGGCGTTAATCGATAAATTCGTGAGAGAATCTTAAATTTTCTTGTCAGGCCACTTATATTCAAAATTAACAACTTTCACTTGATTGAGCCCCCGTTTTTTTGAAAGTCTTCACGAGGACTTTAGCCTTTCACATTTCACTGACGTGAATAGAAGCATCACGATTGATATTTTCCTTCAAGTTTCTTCCAATTCATCGTAATCCACACATCCACCGTTGTATTGAAGCTTATGATATTTTTCTGCATGTAATATTCTCTTCGTCTGATTCTCGATTAGTTCAGCAGCTTGGGTGGTTTGAATAAAAATATTTCGTCAACTTTTCCTTGCAATCACAGGACCATTCCCTTCACTATAAGAGAACTATGAACTTGCGAACTCAGAATGTCGACATCTACAGCATTCGTCTTGGACCAAATATAAGCTAACAGAGGGTTAGTGGTTTGATAAACAGCGTGTATATATGAATTTGAATGAAGCTGTCCGTTACTTTGTGATATTCCATTTTCACAGATGAAAACAAGAAATTTTACTTTGTTAGCATGTCGCTTAAAAACACCTATATATGTCGCACAAAATTTGCATAAATTTCTATAGACTAGATGTACATGTCGTATATTTATATCACCAGACATCGCTGACGCAATTTCACATGTAGTATATTTACACCTCTAGATGTGGTACCAAATTTTCATATATATCAACCACTACAACCTTCATCTTGAAGTTCAAATTTGATTAAAAGGAATATCATATATATTCGATATAAATGTGTCTGAATCCTTCTAATTTCAGAGCTCTAATTCAATATTGAAGTATTGAACCCCACTTCTGGTGTCGTAGAATGTCATGATACTTCATACATTGATATGACAAATGACAAATATCTGAAATTAGAACGTGGTCTCCCGCGTTTTCAGTTGGACTTGCGTTAGTAAGTCTGCTAGAGAATTTCAATGTTCTAATCCATTATTAACGGGGTATATTAGTCCAAGCAATGAGCCGAGATTTCAGCTATAATAAAAAAAATGACATGTAGGTCCGAATTGACAAATTTTTGTGAGATTCGATTCGTGCGGCTATCAGGAACATTCATAACACATGAAACCTCACCGGTCAACCCTCCCCCCCCCCCCCCCGCATGGCCCCCAAGGGGTAATTTCGAGTTTAAAATGCACCAAGGAGGTTTTTTGGGTCGTTGTACACGATTCTGACGTCAGATTCACTTGAAATCAATTCTAGGGGTAAAAAATCGATCAAATTGGCCATTTTTGCACCCTCATGCCGCCAATTTGATCGATTTTCTACCCCCAGTATTGATTTCAAGTGAATCTGACGTCAGACTCGTGATCAGCGACCCAAAAAAAACCTTTTGGTGCATTTTAAATTCGGAATTACCATTTTGGGGGCGATTTCTGGTTCATAAGGGAGGTTGACCGGTGAGGTTTTATATGTTATGAATGATCCTGATAACCCCATGAATCGAGTCCCACAAAAATTGTTCGATTCTGACCTACATGTCTTTTTTTTATTTTCTGGTTTGTTGCCTGGACTTTATATTCTAAATTACTCACAGCAGTCAATATGGACATGCGTTAGTTATGTGCTCGAAAATGTCAAATTATCAATTCAACACATATGAGCATACATCGCCTGAATTCTGATATTTTTGTTAATCAGGTTTCTTGAGTTTTTCAATTTACTATGAATATGTATGCCATTACAATTCTTCACGATATTTCCAAATTTTGGGTGCAGTTTTCCAAGTATGTTTCATGAGAAATTGATGATACATTGTCGAACAGTACTTTTGTAACAAACGAATATGTATGCCATTACAATTCTTCACGATATTTCCAAATTTTGGGTGCAGTTTTCCAAGTATGTTTCATGAGAAATTGATGATACATTGTCGAACAGTACTTTTGTAACAAACGCCATTCGTCGGTTGGGCAACTTTTTTTTTGACTACAACAACCTCGACTTTGTGTAGGCGCCGTTCAGTTTTCTCTATCCATGCGGTCTCTCACTCCATCCTTCCGCAACAAGTTGCTTTGTGGCACCATACACGGCCTCGTTGATTTCCCAGAGGTCGGCGAATTAAGTTTATGCTAATCAGGCAAAATTCCAATTCACAATGAGTCAAAGTTACAGAAGAAGCTAGTTACCTTAAACAATGTAGAATGAAAGTAAATTTCTGAAAAAGATACCCAGATCCACCTCCTGTACGAATAACTTACTAATTACATCTTAGGGGAAAACTGAGGCGATGTTACTATATTTTATTGAAAGCTAGAAATGGAATTACTAACAGAAGATAATTTGCATGATGACTCTGCGTGCAATTTGGGGAGATAGAATGTCCGCAATTAGCTTTTGAGTTATACGTTCAAGAAAGCTCTTAAATTAATCTTACAGAGGAGGTCGATAGCCGGATATCTGAATTTCCATTTAATCGTACCCTGCTAATATGCTAAATCCAAAGATGTGAATTAAATCTCTGTCGGTAATTTCTGGATTCTATAAAAAAAAGGAATATTTTGATATTCCTTCCAATTCAAATCGCGCCAATCTGATCATTAACTTTTATGAATCTAACACAATTATGTAGTTATCAAACATGAATTGACATCACCAATCCCTGAATTATGTTACAGTTCATAATATGAGATTCTTGACTCAATTTCTTACTTTCGTTCGAATTACTCTAAACGAATTTCGAAGAACTTTTGTAACTGAGTAATAGAAAGAGCTACAGTGAACGTACTAATTTAACTAAATCTTTCATTCATTACTTCTAATTAGTGATATCTCGTTCAGGATTACCCATATTAAAATAGTCAGTTTAATATTATTTCTCCCTGGACTGAGTAAAATATATCTTATTCCACTAATGTTCAGCTAATACGTTGGGATTTATTATCGACATAAATATTTGTTCAATTTGTTCACCCGGCAAAACCAATCTCTTTCTACTCTTCCAATTTCTTCTCGAAAGAGGTCTTTAAACTCCTAAATAATTTATGCAGGACGACTTGCAAATACCTTTTCCTTCAAAAACCCATATATAATGAAATCGGGTGCGGTTCGGTCTTCCAGCAGGAAACATTTCCTTGGGTAGGTAGGTATTCCGACAGTTGAGACACCCTCACTCTTTGGCTCCTTCCCCTACCGCTACGGCGTTTTGTCCTCCATCATGCCAAAGCTGGGTTGACAATTATACCTCACGTTCCTCACCTCTCCAAATGAGCTCTCCTATTGGTTGAGGAGAGAATCTGTTGGTTACTCCCCCTCTCCATAGGAGCTCTCCTATAGATTGAAGAAAAGACGCCTACGCAAACTCTTCTGCAAGAGAGGTCTGCATAAGAAAGATTCGAAACATTGTTCCAAGATTGTTCGGAACGTGGCTAGTTACGTTTGAAGGAATCTGACTCAGGAAAGGTTCGAATACTGAGTGCTCTACCAGAAGTTACCTTGAGGAATCGAATTACATCTAATTCATTAGACAAGCCTCGCATAGATGAGAATGTTTCTCACAATATTGTAGGTGCATTAGTTGAATCAAATATGATGATTTTATAAATCGTTAAATTATAGGAATGTAATACAGTTCTGAGAGATACGTCCCAAGGACGCTGAGAAAACGATAATATTTTAGATGCATTAATTGAAGCAATCATATTAGGGCATGATTACAAATAATTAATAATCATCTTCGGTTAACACTGCAGAATTTATCCCAAACCGCTATAATAAATCTCTTTATCAAAGTGGGGCTTGTCAAAGAACTAGTGGTGAACATAGAATGTGAGGTCATAGAACTGGTGAGATAGAGTATAGGTGTACTTCCCGGGTGTCACTCGGGAAGTACATCGCGAATCAGTGGTGTCAATCTATGGACTGTCGTAGAGATGTCGACTAATCACAATACAAGAACAAGCAGAACAAGCAAGTATATATACTGAAATTACCTTATTTCCAAAGTCATTTGTCATTTCACATGAGTTGGATTGTACTATCCGGTGATACCGGAAATGAATTACATAGTCACAACATTGTTACACCGGAAGTGGAGATTTCATTTGTTACGTATTTGGAATCTACGTAATGTTCTGAAAAATAATATATTAATTATGTGATCGGTCTGACCTATCTTCCGCGATAATTGTTGAAATTTTTATTTTTCAAAGTATAGCTTCATGGGTATCAGATGGAAGAGTTCGACGAGTAGGTACATGTATAGTTTCCCACGAATCTATGAGCTGTGAACTGTCATGCTACCTACCAAATTCTAAGAATCTTATGTCGTAACTGTGAAGTCATGCATCATCATCATCAATTGCGGGCTGAGATTTTGAACTCCTATATGCACTTGAGCCCATTGGGCAGGGCACACATAATCTGAATACAAGGCGTATTCAGAAGTTAAATCTAAGCTAGGAGTTTTGTGGTCCGCCAGAAACCTAGAATGACACTAGTGCCGGATTCCATAAGATCCGCTACGCCGAACTATCGTTGCCCGCGGAATTTCAAAGCTGGGCATTCCAACAGGATGTGAAAAGCAGTTTACTCTACCTCTCTGCATTTCCCACATATGGTTTTATCTGCGATGCTCATAACATGAAGGTTTTGTTCAGATGACAGTGACCCGTAAATATTCCGGTCGTCTCTCTAATGTACCTTCTGTTTACAGAAAGGAGTTTCCTTGAGAGCCACGACACAGGATCTCTGACAGACTCACGGATGGTGATTCCCCAAGTTAGGCCACTCCTTGTTCACCTGACCCCGAAGGGCGGGATCCCCACGCAGTTCGATGAAGCAACGTTGGCTCCGGCTCAATAGGAACGCCAAACGATCCCCGCTTGGCCAGGGTGTCGGTAATTCCAATTCATTCAACTCCACTGTGTTCTAGAACCCAGACGGGTTGAACTTTGTTTGTCCCGGCTAGTTCAGTCAGTGAGTTCCTGCATTCTTCGCTAAGCCTTGATGCAACCTCAGGTGACTTGAGCTCCCAGGGCTAACCGACTGTCTGGGTAAAATATGCTCCTATTTATGTAGTATAATTTACGCAAGGTTCCCGAAGCACCATCAATATTACGGGAACCGTGCAGTACAAGCCAAGGTCCTTGGTCTTTTTTGATACACTCCCTCTCCCGAACACTGACCTACCTCGAACTCATATGTGAGTCATTCACCCGTGGACTCTACTATGGCAATAGACACGCTTTAATGAAAGTGAAAATGAGGTCTCCCTTCGCCCATCGTTATGTGATGAAAGATGCCTCAACCAAGAAAATTAAACTATCGACATACAAGTCAAATTTTGATCTAGAATTATCTCCAGAGTGGGGCTGCGAATTCATCAACATGGATTAAATTCAGAGATATCTTGGACTTTACCCTCTTACATGCAAATCTGTATCATTTAGGTAAAATGTAAAGCGTGTCTAAAAATCAACATCTAACATATATAATAAAGATAGGACGCAATCACTTTGAAAGCACAGGTACATGGACATCACAAACATATATCTAGTAAGACTAGTGGCCGTCATATCAAACCGTCCGAAAAAGAAAAGAGAAATGAAAACCATATGAAGCGCCAATCGACATCGACAGAAGAGTGCAGAGGTGGAGCAAAAGCACCAAGGAGCTCCTGATATCCCTCGGATGTTCTATTAGGCGAGGTACATACTGCTCATAATTAGGGAACCAACCAGTGTGTCTACAAGTTCAGCTCTGACAACATGGAATTTACGACAAGTCAAAAACCTGTGGCTCGTCGAAGACAATACACCTAGCACACAAACGATCTCAAGACCTACCGATCTTGAATAGATGGCTTCCAAAGTTGCCATGTCCACTTAAAAGATGAAACACCGCTCAGTTTTTGCAGTTAGGCAAAGATGCAGTTGCTGGAAGCCATTCCTCGCTGAGAGGGACGAAAGGATGTATCACACTGTCCTTCACGGAGTTGTCCCAGAGAATTTGCCAGTATGTGAGAGTGACAGCTCGGAGTTGACGAGTGAAGTCCGACCTGAACCTTAGCTCCGCCAGAGACAGAAGGTTTCCAATTTGTGTGCACGTCCCAAACCTCTTGACTGATACCATGGAGTAGACCTCTGAAAGAAGAAAATAGAAACTCGATTCCTTAGCCAGAACACACGCCGTCCCGCTTGGGACCATGCGGTACAGATTACAAATTGTACGTAAACAGTTAGCTTGGGCAGAGTTGATGTGACTAAGATGATGCAACGCCATTTAAGTCGAGAGACCAGCCTGGTAGGCGTATTGACGACGATGTAAGGGACAGGTCCTCAGTGGGTCATTCCTCGGGTGTCTGTCAATCAGTCTCTCCATTTCCTTCAATACCAATGAAATTAGAGTGATAGGCCGGAATACCTTAGCTTAGGTATAATTAGTTTTACCCGCCGTTGGAATGAATACGACTTTCACTGCCCGCAATAGCCTTGAAATAAGGTCAGTGGCAATGCAAAATCGGTAGATTGTCACCAATAGCTTTATGATGATTTGCTGACCCATTTATTGGACAGCCAAGAAGAATCCATCTTTGCCTAGTGATTTATACGGTGCGAAGCCTGAAATGGCCCACTCAGACGGAAGTCATCATTACGACAGTCACCCTGGTCAGCTTCTCCTTCTTTTCTCAGGTCTCTGTCTCCAGAGCAAGGACCGACACTAGATGTCTCAATATCTCTTCCGGAGACGTGGTATACCCACCACTAGGAAGAATCAGTGATCCAATTCTGGCTCTGTTACTCTTTGAAAGAACTTTGCAGTCTTGCTGCAGAGGGCATTTTGTTGATATCTCCGCAGATAGTCCGCCAAGTATCCCGTTTTGAAGTTCTCGACTCTTTTTTATAGTTTCTTTGGGCTGCTTTCTAGCTTTCTCAATCCGTGAGTACCTGAGTTCTCTCAGCCTAATTAAAGACTTCACTTACCTGTTTTCGGTGTTCTTACACCTTGGTGGTCCGCCATGGTGTTGTCCCTCCTGCGCTCCTAACCCTAAAGTCGCAGCTGGCTTCATATACAGAGATGATGACAAAGCTAAAACACGATTATGTAGCCTCTGTCTCCGCCTCCTCTTCTCCGTGATAAGTCGGAAGCACAAGAAACTTACCACTTAGCTTTTCTTCATAAAGGTACCAGTTGGTAGTCCTTGGGATCATGTAACTCTGAACTTCATAAGTATTGGATTCAACATCAAATAGAATGTCTTTATAATCTGATAAGGACGCTTCAGGAGAGATTTTCCATTTGAAAATCTGAATCTGCATTGTCCTCGGGCAAAGAGTCAAAACAATAACCTCATGTATTCCGGGCGTCAAATAGGCGATTGAAGGATCCCAAGCTTTGTGAAGCTGAGGAACTCTAACAACGCCTCCCCTAGGATTGATACCCCTGCTCTCCCACATTGTGTGATTGGTGTTGGCGTCGAATCGCAGGAGAATCTTCACAGTATCGACCAAATTTGATTACCTGGTTTGAAGGGATATGTTGGGACTCGTAGGGGAAATAGGCAGAACAAGCTAACGTTTCCTTCTCCAAGCTCACGAAGACATAACTTAATCTGAAATGTACAGTTGTACAATAGAGTAATGTACCCCTGTTTAGGGTCATGCCTCTGACTTGTTCATTGTAGGCCCATGGTTCCGGAATGAGTCCCACATTAGTTTTTGCTCAATGAGCTTCTTGCACAGCACGACAATTGAAGACTTACTGTGCTGAAGGTTGATTTGTAAAAATTTCACGGCATCAAAATTCTTACAAATCTTCATTTTGGATGAAACAGCAGTATCATAGACCTCGCAGAGTAGGCCCATCGCCGATGCCGCCTTCCACAGCGGGCCGACTTTTGGAGATTCTTCTTCCGGTCTGCCTTGTTTTTCCCCAGGACCCAGGGCGGTTACCTGAACCTTGGTAGACTTCATGTATGGCTGAAAGTCCATCTCCCTAAAAACGTTGACTGACAGCTCTTCTTAGACCCGGAGGTTCCTCCTCCCTTTCGAGGATGCCCCATTTGGAAAAGCCCCTGGTTCTGTTTTCCAGGCCATTCATGATGACATGGTTCGGAAGATGCCTCTTTCTGGAAACCAATAACATAGCCTTTCTCCGTTTGAGTAGAGCTGAGGGCTCTACTGCTCGGAGACTTGCCTCATCCTCCAGTGTTTTATGGCGGCCGATGTATTCAGCAGCTACTCTTTGGAAGCGGTATCCCCAAAGGACATCGTCGATGAAGCCACAGAGATCAAATCTGCCGAAATCTCTTGCTTCTGACACGCTCTCCTCTGCCGTTTTAGCCAACCAAGATGGGTGTGGGGGATAAAGAAGACACTTGTAAGGGGTCCTCTTGTAAGAATATGAGGGTATCAAATTCCTCTTACTCGCGTATGAACTATTGTTACTATTTTATCACTTGGTTGCCGACAGCTTGTAACCTCCTTCCGCTTGAATGGTTAATTACAAGTGGGGGAGGTTGTCACTTACTGTCCTCTTATGACAGTAACTGACCTGCTCGGGTTTTTGAGGGTCCAGGTTCCCTTTTTATATAGGTTTTAAAATTGCTATTCCTCTTTCGTGTGGATTGCCAAATGAAACAGATATTTCTTTTTCAACTAAGTTTATTAATTATCCTTATTTACATTCGGTATATTTACACTAGCTATTCACAAAATGTTGTTCAGAACAGGCCGTTTCATGTGTTCGTTTTCCGTGTATAAAATAACTCGCTAATTAGATGTTTTCCTATCGTCGGTAAGCGCCGGGAGTTTCCACTATCTGCGTGAGATGATAGACAAGTTTTTGTCCCTAGGTCTAGAAATGAATCGCGAAAATCTAAATATTTAGTACACCTTTAACTTCGACGGAGCGTGGATCGTATGTTCACGCTGACCTGTATTTCAGACGTAATTCCTTACGGAGCGGAGCATTACGGACCAGGTTGATTTGTCAGTGATCTTCGGCTATGACTGACTTAATAATTTCACATGTCGGTCTCGGAAAGTATCACAACGTAGCCCCTGAAATCAATCCGCAGAAGCTGAATCGTATTCCTCCAAGCTACCAGGATTGATTTTTCAGGCGGTTTCGGCGGTGAATTTATTCACATTTCTACAAGTCGGTCTCGGGCAATATCCTAACTTAGCCACTAGAGAAACAATTCGCAGGAGCTGAAGCGTATTCATCCAAGCTACCAGGATTGATTTTTCAAGCGGTTTCGGCGGTGAATTTATTCACAATTCTACAAATCGATCTCGGGCAATATTCTAACTTAGTCTCTAGAAAAACAATTCGCTGGAGCTGAATCGTATTCGTCCAAGCTACCAGGATTGTTTTGTTCTATCTCTCGGATTTGCACTACGGCTTCGGGTTGTTTGAATTACGGCAGGTCAATCTCGGTGCTGGTCTGGCAAGTGAGTCCCTTTTAGCTATGAAATGGGCTGGCTTTTATACAGATCTCGGCGTGTGACGTAACGTGAACAGGTGACCGGCTTGCGAATTCTGTTCACCAGTTTTTATACATAGATGTGCTCGAAGTTTGATCTCTTAACTTTGCCTAAGTAATTCGACTCAATTGAAATATTCAACTTGATTTGTAAGTAATGAAGGATGCTTCATTACACCCCCCTTTCTTTCTTAGAAAATTTTCTCCCGAAAATTTTCGAACGTACGATAAGTTTCATACGTCGGCTTGACCTCACAGTCCCACGGTATTTTTACGCGTGCCACTAGCCGGCCAGTTAGATCATACACCCTATAGTCATGCATTTTACGTAAACGTTTCTTAATAAAATATGGTTCCTTACTATCTACACTTAATCTATTTATTCCACTAACGGTGTCTCTGCCACTATATTTCAGGGGGTTATTTACACAGGCGGTTGATAGTTTCTTTGGTAGGGACGGTTGCTGCTGGGGTTGATCGGGCGTAGGCGGTGTCATTTTGGGGATCGGCGAATAATACAGTTCGAGTTGTGGACTTGACCCCGGACTGGAACCAAACAACTCGTGCAGCCTCTTTCCCAATCGGATGACAGCCTCGGCGTCTTTCCTGGGAGTTCTAATTTCCGGAACTGAAGTCATATTTACTCCTGGGGAAAGAAAATTACATTAGTTAACAGTTAATTTTTTCAAGTCCTTTACATGGTCTCGAACGGGTTTACGACTAGTTCCGTTTTCCAGCTCGACCACTACCGGTGAAATGATTTTCTTAACTTTGAACGGGCCTGCGAACTTCGGGGCCAGTTTAGCGACGAAACCTTAAGCTGCCGAGGATAGCGGGTGTTCTTTGCACATGACCTCCTCCCTTACTTTAGGTGCCCAATCGCGCCGTCTCAGATTATAGTGTCGACTCTGGATAGTGAAAGCTTTATTCAATTGTAATTTGACGAAATTGTCAGGCGTCTCTCAATTTTCCTAACTGTTCCTCATGTCTAGTAGGATCGGGGTTTCCATCATCATCGTCGCTACCTGGTCCCTGAACTTCCCGGAACAAAGTATTCGGGTGGTTCCCTTCTCGACCGTAGTTTAAATATGCGGAGGTAAATCCAGTTGAGTCATGTCGGGCCGTATTGATGACACATATTAATTCCGGCTAATATGCGTCCCATGTACGGTGATCGTCCTCACAATATTGCGCAATCATCGTTTTTACTACTCTATTAACTCTCTCTACTGGATTGGCCTGTGGGGTATAGGGAGGGGTGAGTTTGTGTTTGATTCCAAACTCTCCTAAAAATTTTCGAAATTTATTAGTGACAAACCGAGCCCCATTGTCACTAATTAACACTCTGGGACATCCGAATCTCATAAGCACCCTATCTTTCAGCACCCTCATGACAGTTCCCGTGTTCGCTGTCCGAATTGCTTGACATTCTGTCCATTTGGTCAGCCGGTCCTGCAGCACGACTAAGTAATTGTTGGATTTGTTTGATCGAGGTAGGGGTCCTACTAGATCCACACTCACAATTTCCCATGGTTTGGATACTTTACTTTGTTGCATGAATCCCGGAAGTGCCTGTTGCGAAGTTTGTATTTTAAGCAGTGCTCGCATTTCTTCACATAGCGGGAAATCTCCCTGAACATACCAGGCCCGTAGTATCTCTGAGCCACCCTTGCGATTGTTTTGTCAATCCCTAAGTGTCCTGCCGTGTTCTCATCGTAACATTCGTACAGGACCCGTGTTCGGGCATTCTTTGGAACACATAACTTCCATGGTTCGGGAGAGGCTCCATCCGTGTAATCATTGGCCTCGTGAAAGTGTCTGTATAGATTACCGTTTTTCACTCGATAATCCGGAAGTAGTTCGAGTTTTTCGTTGACGGCTTGAACTTTCTTTTTCCACCAGGGATCCGGTATAACAGGCTCAATGAGGGCAATCTCTTCTTCTTCTTCTTCGTGATCCGGCAATGGGGTTCGGGACAGAGTATCTGCTACTCTGTTTAATACACCCTTCCGATACACAATCTCGAAGTCATATTGCTGCAGTTCTATGACCCATCTGGCCAGCCTCTGGGATGGGTTTTTCAAATCGCGTACATTCTCATCTTTCGAATTCTAAAGATGATGGCCAGACACTCTTTTTCCATCACGGAATAGTTCTTTTCCGAGGAACTTAGCGTTCGGCTGGCAAAGGCTATTATTTGTTCCTGTGAACCTAATTTTCGAGTGAGGGCCACCCCAAGCCCGCCATCTGAGGCATCTGTTTGCAACGTAAATGGTTTGGACAAATCAGGGCACGTTAGAACCGGAGCCTGCGTAAGTTTTTCCTTGATTTTCTCGAAAGCTACCTGTTGCTCGGGAAGCCTTTGAAACTTCATTTGTTTCTTCAATAGTTTCGTTAAGGGCCCCACCGTCTTTGAAAATTCAGGAATGAACCTGAGGTACCAAGACGCGACTCCCAAAAATCTCCTCAAGCTACGTACATTCGTTGGAGGATTCATTTTCACGATAGCTTCTACCTTCTCTGAGTTTGTTTTTATCCCTTTCTTCCACACTACATGCCCTAAATACCGTAGTTCCGGCTTACAAAAGTGGCATTTTTCTGCGTTAATTTGCAGATTGGCCATCCTCAATCTTCTCAGCACTTTCTTTAAATGGGCCAAATGTTCTTCAAAGGTTTTGCTAACCACAGTCATATCGTCGATATATGGGTACGCATTTAGCTCCATGTCCGGTCCAATTACCTTATCGAGTAGGCGTTGGAATGTGGCTGGTGCTGAATGTAATCCGAAAGGCATCACTGTAAATTGATATAGTCCTCGGCCGGGGACAGTGAAGGCAGTGACAGGTTTACATTCTGGAGTAAGAGGAATCTGCCAATAGCCTTGTTTTAAATCCAGGGTAGACACATACCTTGCTTCTTTCAGCTTTTCAAGCGTGGCAGTAATATACGGTAACGGATATGCGTCCTTTTCTGACTGGGCGTTAACTTTCCTGAAGTCTATACAGAACCGATGCTTACCCTCTTCCTTTTTAACGAGCACTATTGGTGAACTCTATGGACTGTTCGATGGCTCAATTACTCCCTCTTCCAACATTTCATTCACCTCCTTGTCCACAATTTCCTGCATTACGGGGTTCTGTGGTCTATACCGCTGTTTTATAGGGGTGTGATCCTTCAGCTTGACTTGGTGTTTAACCAGCGGCGTACATCCTTTCACGCCTATGAATTTCCCTAGCTCGTGTTTCAGGAATGCTTTTAGTCTCTCTTCCTGACTAGTCTCCAATTTAGAAATACTACCTATTATTTCTGTTTGGGTCTCAACCGCGTTCCTGAGCATATCGGGCTCTCGCAGGTCAATGGTTATCTGCCATTTATATAATAAATCCATCCCTAAAATAATCTGGGACATCATTCCCGGTAAGACCAGAAAATGTCCTTCCTTGTTTTGGTTATCCACACTACATTTGATATAAAACCCTCGGTTAATTGGTACTGTGGCCCCATTCGCTAAATACACCCTTTGTTCGACCTCCTGTTGTGGAACATTCCATCTCGAACAATGATCGGCCACCTCCTTATTAATATAGGACCTAACTGATCCTGTGTCCACTAGTGCTGAGAACACTTGCCTCCCTATTGCAACCTTAAGTCCACTGTGCCCTCGGTTGTAGAGGATACATCCTTTATCACAGGTATGTGTTCTATGACGTTCCAGCGGCTCCTGCTTGTCCGCTGGACGTCCGCTCGTTCCCCGGTTTCGTATTCCTGCATTGGCATTCGTGAGTCAGAATATACTGTTTGCCACATCGCGAGTAGAATCGTTTAAAAGAACCTCTACACTCGAAACGCCGGTGTCCCTTTTCACCGCATCTCCAACATACTTCTTGCCGATCTATACTCCCTGGCAATGCTCTATTCGATTGTATGTAGTTTACAGTCTCTTTTGGTTCGATACTGCATTTTCTCCGATCCTCTCCTAACTCCTGTAAATTTCCATACTCTTCGCAGAGTTGGATTAGGTCCGACAGAGAAGAGGAATCCCTAGGCCTTACGTAACGTCGGATTTCTGGCCGCAGGTTTCTATAAATTCTGTTCAATTCCTCTTCTTTGTTTATAACTTGACTCCTTCTGCACAGAGTCTGCAAAGCAATTATAAATTCCTTTGTGTCTTCCTGAGGGCCTTGCACCCTTTCGACGATTGAATCTAAGATGTCTTGTCGATAGTTATTTGGAAGGAAATATAACTCAAAATCTGTTATAAAATCCGAACATGTTTGCCACTGTGTATTATTTTTTCTATACCACAATAAGGCTTGGCCTTCCAATAATTCGGGCAATACCTGCAGACAATCTTCTTCAATTCCATATGCTATCCTGAGTTCGGAAAATCGTTCTAAGAATTCCAGGCTGTCCCGTTTCCCTTCGAAGTGTACACCCCATTTACGAACCTGATCCATGAGTTTACCTCTGTATTTATTCTTCTCCATTTCGATTTTTATTTGGCAATCAAAGAGAGCAATTTCTATCTAGTTTCCGTTACTTTAAATCTCGGGCGCCATTTTGTAACCTCCTTCCGCTTGAATGGTTAATTACGAGTGGGGGAGGTTGTCACTTACTGTCCTCTTATGACAGTAACTGACCTGCTCGGGTTTCTTGAGGGTCCAGATTCCCTTTTTATATAGGTTTTAGAATTGCTATTTCTCTTCCGTGTGGATTGCCAAATAAAACAGATATTTCTTGTTCAACTAAGTTTATTAATTATCCCTATTAACATTCGGTATATTTACACTAGCTATGTACAATCTATTTACAAAATGTTGTTCAGAACAGGCCGTTTCATGTGTTCGTTTTCCGTGTATAAAATAACTCGCTAATTAGATGTTTTCCTATCGTCGGTTAGCGCCGGGAGTTTCCACCATCTGTGTGAGATGATAGACAAGTTTTTGTCCCTAGGTCTAGAAATGAATCGCGACAATCTGAATATTTAGTACACCTTTAACTTCGACGGAGCGTGGATCGTATGTTCACGCTGACCTGTATTTCAGACGTAATTTCTTACGGAGCGGGGCATTACGGACCAGGTTGATTTGTCAGTGATCTTCGGCTATGACTGACTCAATAATTTCACACGTCGGTCTCGGAACAACGTAGCCCCTGAAATCAATTCGCAGGAGCTGAATCGTATTCGCCCAAGCTACCAGGATTGATTTTTCAGGCGGTTTCGGCGGTGAATTCATTCACACTCCTACAAATCGGTCTCGGGCAATATCCTTACTTAGCCACTAGAAAAACAATTCGCAGGAGCTGAATCGTATTCGTCCAAGCTACCAGGATTGACTTTTTTCAGGCGGTTTCGGCTGTGAATGTATTCACAATTCCACAAATCGATTTCGGGCAATATTCTAACTTAGTCTCTAGAAAAACAATTCGCAGGAGCTGAAGCGTATTCGTCCAAGCTACCAGGATTGATTTTTCAAGCGGTTTCGGCGGTGAATTTATTCACAATTCTACAAATCGATCTCGGGCAATATTCTAACTTAGTCTCTAGAAAAACAATCAGCAGGAGCTGAATCGTATTCGTCCAAGCTACCAGGATTGTTTTGTAGACTATTGAATTTATTAACAAAGTTTGAATTTGAAATCGGACTTATATACTGGAATGTTAATTCAATAACTTGAATGAATTTTATACGGCTATAAATACTCACTTTCTATCTCTCGGATTTGCACAACGGCTTCGGGTTGTTTGAATTACGGCAGGTCAATCTCGGCGCTGGTCTGGCAAGTGAGTCCCTTTTAGCTATACCTATGATCTTCTGTGTTGGAACGGGTAGAACTTTGTTCTTTTTCCGTTGCGTTGAGTCTGAAGTTTCGTTGGTTAGTTATGTTTTATGCGTTGTTTAGTTTATGTTCTGTGGTTGGGTGTTTTTGTGCGTTGTTGGTGAGTGTTTATTTTGTGTCGGTGTGTTTGACTGTGTGTTCAGTTGGCCATTTCGTGTAGCGCCATTCTAGGTTTTTTAAACCTTGGTCTGTGTGAGGGGTCGTAGTTTGCTGTGTCTCGTATCGTTCTGTTAGTGTGTTGAAGCATTTTGTTGTACGTATTGGTGGCAAGTTTTTGGAGAAACTCTGTCAGAGGTGGTGTGTTCGTGTCTTGCCCTAGTAGGTTGTTTGTTACGTAATAGGGTGCGTTTAGGCACATCCTTATTGTCTTGTTCTGTTCGCGTTCTAGTCGTTGTATTTGTGTGGGGGCTATGTGCAGCCAAGTTTCTGACCCGTAAGTTAAAACTGGCCGGATAATTGATTTGTATAGTAAAATTTTGTTTCTATTGTCTAGTTTACTGTGTTTGTTTAGTAGTGGATATAGGAATCCTCGTATTGGTTTGGCTTTTGTAATGCTGTTGCTCATGTGTTTAGTCATTGTGAGTTTGCTATCAAGTGTCAGTCCGAGGTATTTCACCTCTTTCGTCCATTTAATTTTTTCGTTGTACATTATAATGTCTTTGGGTGGGTTGTGTTTTAGCCTTCTGTGAGTGAATATGATTGCGTGTGTCTTTGACGCGTTGACTTTGATTCTAGACCGATCTAGCCATATTTCTAGTTTTTTCACGTATCTTCGCAATTTGTTAACGATTTCTAGGGGTTTGTGAGAGCTGCAAGATGCGGCGGTGTCATCTGCGTACTGAGCTAAGTCTATTCCGTCCATTTTTGGTATGTCCGCTGTATATAAGTTGTACAGTACTGGGCCTAGGATCGACCCTTGTGGCACTCCAGCCTTCATGAGTTTAAAGTCACTGGTAGCGTCGTTAATTTTTGTACGAAATGTCCGATGTGTCAGGTATGAGTCTATCAGTTTAAGATAGGCTATTGGAATTTTGTGTGTATGTAGTTTTTGTATTAGTCCCGCGTGCCAGACTTTATCGAAAGCCTTCGAAATGTCTAAGAATATAGCCCCGGTAGCTTTTTTCTTGTTTTTCGCGTCTATGATTTTGCCAGTAATTCTAGCTAGTTGGTGTATCGTACTATGTCCTTCTCTGAAACCGTGTTGTTCGTCAGGTAGTATGTTTAGGTTGCTTATAACCTCGTTCAGTCGTGTTAAAATTGTCCGTTCGATGATTTTACTTATGTTGGATAACAAGCTTATTGGTCTGTAACTTGTTGTGTTTTGTCTAGGTTTGTTTGGTTTGGGTATGATGATTGTTTCGGCCCTTTTCCATGTGTTTGGAAAGTATCTAAGTCTCAGTACCGCATTAGCAATTTCTGTCATGTATTCAAAGTCTGATTCTGATAGATTTTCCAATGACCGGTTTGAAATCTTATCTATCCCGGGTGCTTTTTTCGTGCATGAATTTTTAATTATGCGTTTGATTTCGTCTGTAATTATTACGTCGAATTTGTAGTTTTCGGGGGTATTTATCAAGTCGTTTCGTTCTGTGTTTATAGTATGTTCTTGTCCAGGCAATTTGGGTGGGGGGGAGAACTGGTGTTCTAGCATTTCTGAGAAGGCTTTCGCTTTCTCTTCGTCAGTAATGGCGTAACCGTTTTGTAATTTGAGCGGTGCTGCTGACGGCTTTTTAGATCTCAGGGCTTTTGCAATCTGTTCAATTTCGAATTTTTCATTTCTGTGTAAGTCTAGCGCTTGTTTTACTTCCAAGTTTAGTCTATTTAGAGTAGATTTGTCGTCTGGAGATAAAGTGATGCTAAATCTCTTTCTTGTTCTATTCTTTTCCTTGATGAGGTCAAGAATGTATCCGGGTAATTTCTCATTTTTGGGTGTTATAGTCTTTTTGGTTGAGCATTGTGTAAGTCTATTGGTCAGATTTGTTTCTAGTGTTTTATTGGCGTCTTCCAGTTGTTGTATCGTGTTTATGTGAATTTTAGGTAGTGTATAATCTGTTTTGAATTTTGTCCAGTCAGTGACGTAAATTTCGGTCTTTTTTTCTTCGATCTCGCCCCCAAGCATGAAGTAAATGGGGTTGTGATCGGATGATAGGTCCTCGACTGTGTATATTTCGTAGTTAGTCGCGATGTTCTTAATGACTGCGATATCCAGGATATCGGGTCTGTATCGTCCTTGTTGTGGGATGTGCGTGGGACTGTCTGGAGCAACTATTGAAACATTTCTGTTTTCAGAGTAGCGTTGTAGGGCAGGTCCGCGAGTGTTAGTAGTGATACAGTTCCAGTCTGTGTGTTTGGCATTTAGGTCTCCCATGAGAATGGTGGGTATGTTAGTGTTGAATATTGTGTCTAGTTCGGTTTCTTTGACAATTTTATTTGGGGGGCAGTACACGGAGTATATTGCTGTTTTCGTGTTTAGTCCGTGTACTAGGATACCAATGGCTTCCAAGGTAGTGCGGTTGTCGTTGTCGGGTAGGAGCGAGTGAGGCAATTTATTTTTTACGAGGATTGGGACACCGCCACATGCAGTGACGCGATCCTTGCGGTAAATTTTGTAGTTTGGGATGTTAAAGTGATGTCCGGGTTTCAGGAATGTTTCGCTTACTAGAGCGATGTCTATGTTTTGTGTGGTTAGGTGGTGTGTGAATTCAGATTTTTTTTGTCTAATACCGTCTGCGTTCCAGGCCATAATTTTGAGGTATCTAATTCTTATATTTGTGTTATTCATTCTCTAGTGAGGGATAAGATTTTTGTAATGTTTTGTAGGAAGTTTGTCTGTTCTTGTTGATTTGGGTTTTTGTCTGTGAAAGCTATGCGCATTTCCTCTAATATTGACGCTATTTCCTGTCTTTTCGGTTGTTTTGTATTTGTTGGTGGTGTGGTTTTTGTGTTTTGTTTGGGTTGTTGTGTGTGTTGTGGAGGGTATGTTTTGTGTTGGTTTTGGGTAAGGTTGTGAGATATTTTGTTGGTGGGATGTTGTAGGCTTGTTTGGGTTGTCAACGTGGGTTGTGTGTTTGTTTTTGTCCAAGGACAGTTTCTTATGGCTGAGGTGATTTTTTGTGTTTGTGTTTTTACGGTTGTTGTATCAGATTGACGCGCTAGTCTAGTTGGGCAGTCCCTATAGGTCGAGGGGTGATCGTCCTGGCAGTTTGCGCATTTTGCCGGAGTTGTTTTCGGTTTCGAGCAAAGGTGCGTGGAATGTGAACCGGCGCACTTCATACATTTGAAGTCCGCGTGACAATTTCTCTGTGTGTGTCCGAACAATTGACACCTATGACATTGTAATGTCCCGTTTTTTAGATATAATGACTCTACTGTGACTGAAAGTCCGCAACACTCATTCAAATTGAAAATTGATTTGAAGTTTTTAGATATTTCCACAAGGACTATCGGTGTTGGTTTGTCGCGATGTATGATTCTGCTGATTTTTTCAGCGTCATAGCCCTTAGTGGACAAGTCGTCGTATATTTGTTCTTCCTTTATTTCGGTCATTACTCCTCTGATAACAACTTTGAGATTTTTCTCACTGCGCAGTCGGAAAGAATGGAACTGTAACTTCATTTCCTGAAGGGTTTTATATGTTTTCCGATAGTCCTCTACAGAGGCCGGTTGGATTTTGACACCCTCGTGGGTACATTTGGCCGAAAGGTATTTAGTGCGATCCGTATTCAATCTATTTGAAACTAGCATCCATTTAGTTTCGTCCCGGAGAATGATGGGGGTTTTTTCGTCTTTTTTTGCGTTAGAATTGTCTGAAGTTACAGGGGTGAATATCCGAGGGATGAATGTGTTGTTATGAGTTTGTTTGGCAAGTTTTTGTTTTTTGTCTATCGGTTCATTAGTTTTAGGTTGATCGTTATCGTCATTGTCATTGTCATTGTCATTGTCACTTTCGTTTGTTAGGCCGTCAAATGTATTATGAGTTTTAAGTGGGGTGAAAGTTTGAGCAAGTACCTTTTTTTGTGTTTGTGCGCGTTTCCTCTTTTGTGTAGCGTAGTCTATGTCCATGGTTGTAGGTAAGTCGTTATCCGAAGAATCACTCGCGAGCTCGTCTATTCGTTTTTGGCGAACAGCCGCTGCACACTTGATCAGCGCATCGAGCTCATCCGTTGAGAATTTCTCGAGACCGTAGGCACTCATTTTGATCGTTCACTAAACACTCGCACTATGAAATCGAACATAAACACACGTCTCAGTTTCGATAGTACACTAACACTCGGTGGCCGAATAGCCGTGAGATCGCTGAGCGAGCTCAGACTCACTTTCACGTAAGCTGTTACGTAGTACACCAGATTTAAGCTTTTAGTTGTTCACCTTGCGGGTCACGTTCTAAAGATGGGCCCTTTTAGCTATGAAATGGGCTGGCTTTTATACAGATCGCGGCGTGTGACGTAACGTGAACAGGTGACCGGCTTGCGAATTCTGTTCACCAGTTTTTATAAGTAGGTATTCCGACACTTGGGCCCGCCCGACAGAGAGCCTTATCAGATGTAGGCAACCAGTAGCGCATGCGCGGCTGGGTAGATGGTGTGACCTCTAGGGTGTGGTCGTCTCTGACCTCTAGGGTGTGGTCTCTGACCTTCTGCTGGTGGTAGAGCGATCAGCTTGTATATACAAGCAGCTTGTAGGGTTGGGTATACACAAGGTCTCACAGTAGGGGTGTGAGGTTAGGGAGAATTTCAGCGTAAACATATTCTCTGACAAAAGATACGAGACAGTTGAGAGTCTGTGAATATTCACGAAAATAAACTATATTCTTAAAATAATTCAACTCGTCATTCTATAGTAACAATTGCGGTTAAACAGGGAGTATAAATCATATCTGTTTGGAACACCTAGCCAACGCGTTAAATTATTATTAAAATGAAATAATTCAATTTATCGTTCTATCGCGGTTAAATGGATAAATCATATCTGTTTATGAAACATATCGCAAGACGGCAGCGCGTTAGAAGCCACAAATATTTATATGATAATGTTAATATTTACCAGGCTCGGACCCTGGCATTTACCAGGCTCGGACCCCGACATTTGTTTCTCCACGCTTCAAAAATTTCCACGATTGTAGATATATGTCAGGCCGATAGAACAACATGTTATTAATCATTCTATGCTACCTCGCAAACCAGGCGTACCCGAGAAATGAAATCCAAAGCCGGCTCCTTAACCGCTCAGCTATGGAGGAATTGAGAACAAGCGATTTTAATGTTGTAGATATAACCGCAGGGTATCCGGGCTGAGTGCGAGTATATTGCAGTCTATATGATGTAGGTAATTGTCTTACATAACGTTAGTCATGCAGGTATGTCACGAAGCGAGGTATGGAATGTGAGGCTTCATAGTCCTAGGGTTTTGAAATAGTGTTGTTTGTACATGTCGTCAGTCACGTGATTTTTGAAAGAGACCGGGCATTCATCGGAGGTATCATGGGAGGGCTGCTGTTCCTTGAATGCATAGATGGAATGTTATATAGTATAGAAATGATATCTTCTACATTCCTCAAACGCGATGTTTATAAGGAAATTACTTTCAAAAAAACGTTTATTCAAGCCGTCTATACCTTACTTGATTGCTATATTACAAAAGGCGATTTCAATCATCTTAAACATATATGGAAATTATTTTTAGTATACAAAATGGAATTGGGAGACTTCAATGGGGTATGGAATGTGGGGTTGTTTATGTATGACATTAGTCATGTGAATTTGAATGAAGCTGACGTGATCTCCAACGAGACAGGTGTGTATGTGAGGTTATACAGAGTGTGCAGGTATAATGATGTCTATCACACAGGTCTTCAGCGAGGTATCTACCTTGCAGGAGCCTTCAATGAAATGTGGGGTTGTTTGTACGTGCCGTTAGTCGCAGGGTTTTGTCTGAGTTATAATGATATCGGTCGCGATGCATCGGCTGCTCCACAAATCTTCAATAAGGGCCATAACATCTAACATGCGATAGTTTACAAAAAATGCTGCTTCTCATAATAGCGATATTATGAAGCGTTTGCAGAAATAACTATATAAAGTCTATATATATAAAGTCTAAGGACTTTTTGCTTGATTAGAACTAGCGAGTACAAAATTCGTTATAATATTATAAGTATGCATCATTAGCTTACCTGTGCGATAAGGTTGTGTTAAATCATGTCCAACAGCAATGTATTCAACTTGGAATTATCGTAATGATGCGCGCGATCCTTCAATGTTAAAGTAGTTTCATAAGTTATCCGAAAGTAATATGAATATATTAAATGTTTTTCCAAAATTAGTTCCGAAGTAAACATAATTCGCTGTAATATTCATTCATGTATGTTACATAAATTATCCGATATAAATCAAATAAGTTTATGTCGCAGGTTGAACAATATTCACTATCATATTTTGCGGTAGAGCTACAGCTGGTTCGAGAGAGAGATAAGAAAGATACGCCGATCACCTTCAAACGCGATGAGAATACTTTATTTTAAATCACACATATAGTATGTATATATTCGAATCATATTGAATGTAAATCGCATAATATGATCCGAAATCTAGCTGCTGCTGGGTGTAGCCCAATATCTATACAGAATCTAGACGAAGCGGTGTTACGCATCACGATGATTATTCGAACTGTCTGTACAGCTCGATTGCTATATAACAAAATACATTTTTAATCATCTTAAACATATAGATGTGCTAATATAATTTTTTCAGTATACAAAAATATACTAATAAAACATTTTTCATCGACACACATTTCTTCATAGGATAGTTAGCTTCTTATAAAATTCAATCAATTTCAATGGGAAACATATATGCGAAGGAGTTTTATAGAGATCGAACTCATTTCCCCAACCACCCAAGAGGTAGAACTATGATGAGGAATAGATGTGGATAATAATCATATGAATATCTTCATAAGCGCTAATCTATACGACATTCAAACACGTGCTTCATAAAAGTCTGAATATTGAGTAGAGCTATAGAATTTTCATAAGCGATCATTATCAACATTCAGACACTTGTTTAGCACGTGATTCAACAAGCTGACATCATCGTTCACGAACTATGATGGTTCGATGAGGACTCAAACATTGAACAGATGAATCTTTGAGGTTAAATATCTGCTGTAGAAATTACCCCACCTTTATTACCTTTTATTTGACATTATCGATATTTCCCATGTAACGAATTATTGCCTAAAGCTATTTTGTATGCAACATTGTTATAATTTGGGAGCCTACGAGAAATTTGGCTGGGGCTAAATGAATATGTTTGACTATTATTACCTGTAGATTTATTTGAGATTCTTCAAGTTTGAGATTGATAACCCACATGAAGAAAGAAGCTTCAACGAATTGATATTAATGAATATTCGCTATTCTGAATGTGACAACTTTATCGGCTTCAACACTCGAGATAAGAGAGAGAATATTTACCGCTGATGTAGGGAAAATCAATATGATGCATACAAATTGGGGTGGGTGAGAACATCAGACTATAGCTTTATGTGTATCGAAATACATAAGGATTTTGACGAGTAAGTGGTGTTTTATTGAATTGAAGATCCGGCGATCATCGTTCACGAACGATGATGACGTCACTGCTTCAAGCCAATGACAGTAACTGATTCAATCCAGCGACCATCGTTCACGAACGATGATGACGTCACTGCTTCAAGCCAATGACAGTAACTGATTCAATCCGGCGACCATCGTTCACGAACGATGATGACGTCACTGCTTCAAGCCAATGACAGTAACTGATTCAATCCGGCGACCATAGTTTACGAACGATGATGACGTCATCATCGTTCACGAACTATGATGGGCTAATGAGGAATAAAATGTGAATAATCATAATGTTTGTAATACATTCATGCACATGTTTTATCGCATGATTCAACACATGCTTCAGTATTCAGACACGTGTTTCAACATTCAGACACGTGTTTCAGCATTCAGACACGTGTTTCAGACACGTGTTTCAGCATTCAGACACGTGTTTCAGCATTCAGACACGTGTTTCAGACACGTGTTTCAACATTCAGACACGTGTTTCAACATTCAGACACGTGTTTCAGCATTCAGACACATGTTTCAGACACGTGTTTCAGCATTCAGACACGTGTTTCAGCATTCAGACACGTGTTTCAGACACGTGTTTCAGCATTCAGACACGTGTTTCAGCATTCAGACACGTGTTTCAGCATTCAGACACGTGTTTCAGACACGTGTTTCAGCATTCAGACACGTGTTTCAACATTCAGACACGTGTTTCAGCATTCAGACACGTGTTTCAGACACGTGTTTCAGCATTCAGACACGTGTTTCAGCATTCAGACACGTGTTTCAGACACGTGTTTCAGCATTCAGACACGTGTTTCAGCATTCAGACACGTGTTTCAGCATTCAGACACGTGTTTCAGCATTCAGACACGTGTTTCAGACACGTGTTTCAGCATTCAGACACGTGTTTCAGCATTCAGACACGTGTTTCAGACACGTGTTTCAGCATTCAGACACGTGTTTCAGCATTCAGACACGTGTTTCAGCATTCAGACACGTGTTTCAGCATTCAGACCTATTTAACATGTATTTGATACCTGATTTTGAGAGAAGCGTAGAAGTACCTAACCGCGTGATCAGACATACACAATATAACATCATCATCTAGTATATAAACAAATGCTTATTAACATATGTTCCAGTACGATTTCGATTCGCCTTCAGGCATGATGAAGATTGTTAAGCAAAAAGACTCGTTGAGTATTATGAACTTAGGGTCAAGCAATGAGAATGTTGAACAATCACAACGTCACAGCTCTTTGCTGCCTAATACTCTACGAACAATAATCTGTGGTCCAAGTAATTGTGGGAAAACAAATGTGATGTTATCGCTATTGTTAGATGCTAACGGCCTGAAATTTGAAAACGTGTACATATATTCAAAGTCTTTACACCAACCAAAATACCAGTTACTAAAGGAGACATTGAAGAAAATTGAGGGGCTTGGATATTTTCCTTGTACCGAAAGTGATGAGGTCATAGACCCCACAGAAGCGAGGCCTAATTCAATCATAATATTCGATGACGTGATGTTTGAGAAACAGGAGAAAATTCGTGCTTATTTTTCAAGAGGGAGACACAACTCAATTGATAGTTTCTATCTTTGCCAGTCTTTTGCTAAATGTCCAAAACATGGATTGCGCGACAATGCCAATTGCTTGATTATTTTCAAACAGGATGAGCTCAATTTGAAACATATATTCACCGATCATGTAAGTACCGACATGTCACTCGTAAAATTCAAAGAGATATGTAGCGTATGTTGGAAAGATAAATATGGATTCCTTATGATAAACAAAGACTGTGATATGAACAAAGGACGTTATCGCAAAGGTTTTGATAGTTATATATACATCTAACATGTATATATACTTTTATTTGAAATAGACAACCCGCTCAGCATGGACGTGGGTGTGAGTAACACGCTTAACGAAAAACAACAATTGAAGAAAAAAATTTGGGAGTTAGCAAACGTTGTGAGGAAAAAATATATGGCTGTGAAATTGGGTAAAGCTGAAAATGATGAGATTCTAGATAATATGTTCAGGAATGTATCTAAACCCCTAGAGGAAATTGCGAAAAATGCTGAAATAATCAAACAAAATTCATTGGTTAAACCTAAAAGTATTGTTTCTACAGCAACACAAATGGAGAACATACCAATCCCAAATATTGTAACTGAAGGGGAAGAGTTCGTATATAACCCCCAAAATACTGAGGAGGATGTGTTTACCCTCGAACCTACTATCGATCAGATTCGTGAAGAATTCAGAAAACATAAGGAAGATAATGCAGAGGCTACAGAGGAGTTTCTCCAACAATACCCCACATTAGCACGTTATTACTTGGAAGGATTCCTATTGGATGATGATGTCAAGAAATACGATGATAGAATGGGATTGCAATATAATTCAACTTTAGATAAATGGTTCATGGGTAATCAACCTATAGAAATTGATAGTGAGAGTAATATAATTATCAAGGGTACTCCGTTCAAGGGTACCACAGGACTGTATAATTTGATATTTTACAGAGATGTTCTACCTGATACTTACACTGTGGAAGATGGGAAAAATTACAGTCAAATGATGGAAATGACTAGTGCCCATAGACGTAATAACGATCCAGCTGATCGAATAAGAAACATTGTAAAATACAAAAATGTACTGAAACCTTTGATTAATTCCATGAAAAGACCCCGAGCCAAAACATACACTGGAAGTGCATATATCAAAAATGATATGCTTGAATATAACGAGAAACCTATCGAATATGTTTATTGGGATGACGTTAACGAAATTGTGGATAGACTGAGACTTCTTGTTGCATCCTCGCATGCCGGTAACCATAATCATCGCAATGAGATAATCTCTATAATAGAAGAATTGATAGAGGCAGGGGTAATTGAACAAAAACCAGGTGTAAGACAAATTCATCACAGTTATAAAGATGGTTTCAATGGATAAGTTTGGCAAAGCCTCCTCTTCCATGTGGATATATGATACAAATGTATTTAATAATAATTTCAAACAAGTTCACGGACAAGGATTATTCCTAACGAGCGATGGAAGTTATGATATGGAAAATCGTAGATTGTGCAACGTAAAATCACCGAATGATGATGGAGATGTTGCAAATAAAGTATATGTTGATAAATTAACACACAAACTGAATCTGAAAACGGAAACCAGTCTTAAAGATACCTTCAATGTTAGGGTTGATAATTTGATCAAAGATATCAACAAGGATCTGGATGTACATAACTTAACGAATGACAAGGTTATTCTCAACATTGATAAACATCTGATGGACATTCAGAATAAATATAATGAAATGGGAATCTATATAAAATCAGAGTATAAAACAATCAGTGATAGTGTAAGGGAAAACAGAAATGAATTGGAAGAGATCAATAACACATTTAACAGTATGAACATACGTCTAAATGACATTACTAGTAAAGTGGAGGCGTTAGAACGATGGATGACATCTGTGGAACCTTCTAAGAAGAGACCTTCATCATCCATAACATCAAAGCAGGCCTCTGTGAAACGTATATCTCCAAATCCTGTGAATATACCCAAAAATTAATTCTATACTAGATTTCCACATTGATAAGATGAGTGAAAACAAGTTGTTCATGAGCTTCATGAGCACAGAAGAAAGAACTTTTACCAGCGTCGAACATACATAAAAGGACTTCAATATAGGTGGAAGGGGTAGGAATATGCAATACGACTAGGACGATGAATCAAGAGTGAAGATTATAATATTTGAAACATATATTGTTAAGATTATACTTAAGTCTTTTGTATTGAGATAATTAATAAAAAAATTTATTTTGAGATCTTTGGTCTTCCTCCCACCCCTCGTTAAATAACGGTGCAATCTTGAATTCTCATCAGTCTGTATGGAAGCGTGCGTGGGAGAAGTTGTTCTCAATACGCTTATAAACAAGCTCCCGTTTGAACTTCAAATCAATACCAGGGGCAAAATTAGAAGAACGGTTGAGGAGATTCAGGGTATCAATTCATTCGATAAAGCTTGCCGTCTACACGATATTTCATGCAATATAACACTTATAATTGTAGCCAGTTATATTTGGAATTGGTCGACTAACATTTATTAGTACATAAATAGATTGTTGATGAAGTTTTCATCAATCATGTCTCAGACGTTCACTATCACGGGTAAGAGCTCTCGTTTATCTGTAGATTTCCACCCACCTATAGAACTAGATCCTCATTCATATTATTCTATCGCACTTGTTGGCTTGCATACGTACAATAGCATTCCGAACATTGAAGAAGGTTTTAATAAATTTTATTATGAAGATGTGAAGGGTGAGGAAAAAGTAGTTACTATACCTACGGGGTCCTACGAGTTGACAGACATCGAAGATTTCATACAAAGTACAGTTTGTGGGATAGGAGTGAAGCAAGAAGAGCGTGACCGGAAATTATCAATAAAATCTAACAACAACACTCTACACACAGAGCTGAAGAGTGATTTTAAAGTGAATTTTATTCCTAAAGATAGTATAAGCGAACTGTTGGGATTCAGCAAAAAGAAATTGACATCTCGTGAACTACACGTATCTGATCGACCTATAAACATAATCAAAGTTCAAACTATACGCGTAGAGTGTAACTTAACCGCGGGAGCATATTATAACAATAAGATAGCTCATACGATATATGAGTTCTCACCTCTTGTACCACCTGGGTTTTCCATTGATATAGAGCCGAAGAATCTTATTTATCTACCGGTCATCAGCAAGACGTCCTTCGATAACATCACACTGAATATTCTAGATCAGAATTGGAAACCGGTAAATTTTCGTGGAGAAGAAATTATTATACGATTGGAATTGAAAAAGATCGCTAGGGATTATGGCTCACAACAATAAATAATAATCCAATACTCACCACCACTCATTATATGAAAGGAATTCAACTGAGAAGGTTGCAGTAGCCATCACTTGAGAACATGGGTTTGGATTTTAGCAATAAAAGACATCTCCATAGTGGTCATCAGTCATTATCTACAACGAGCTCGAGGGAGAAGGTTGCTTCTGCATCACTGTCATTGAAGAAGGAGAAGGTTGCTTCTGCATCACTATCATTGGAAAATATAAATTTTTTGAAGTCCCTTGGTTACAATGTCGGAAAAACTTCAAATATTCAACGAGCCAAACTTCATTGAAGACATCATCCGGGAAGAAACTCATACCTACTATCCACACACAACATCTTTTGGCAACAGCGATGAAATTGAGATATTAATCAATCAACAAGATGTGTTGGTAGATTTGGCATCGTCTGCTTTATTCATCGAGGCAGAATTCCAGCCAGAAGCAAGTGGTGATGGTGAATGTAAACTAACGAATAATTTCGGAGCGTTTCTCTTCGAATATATCAGTTATGAATTGAATGGAAAAGAGATAGACAAAGTACGTGATCCTGGTATTGTCAGCACCATCAGAGCTTATCTAACATATGCCAAACATGAATCTATACCTCTAGCTATTTCTGGATGGTCATTTAAGGATGTATTGAGTTCAGTCTACAATAATAAAATCAATTTATGGATACCGTTGAATTTTCTACTAGGCCTATTCATTGACTATAACAAAGTCTTGAGTGGAAAACATAAGCTGCGCTTGATAAGGTCTCGAACCGATAACGATTGCTATACCAATAGCACAGGTACGAAGAGGGCTAAAATAAATGTGAAGACGATAGCATTAAAAGTGCGACATGTGTTTCCAAGTGATCAGGTTAAATTTCAAATGTTGGAGAATTTAAGTGCTGAGAAGCCTATTTTGATTCCATTTCGCAGCTGGGATCTGCATGAAAATCCGTTGATGAAGGAGAGCACTCGTGACATTTGGGCTGTTAAAACTTCAATGAATTTGGAACGTCCCAGATATGTGATTTTAGCTTTCCAAACTGATCGAAAAAATAATCCTGTTAAGCACAGTGCATATTTCGATAATATAAACTTGCTAAATGTAAAATTATACTTGAATTCAGAGTGTTATCCATATGAAGCAATGAAATTGAATTTCACCGACCAGCAATACGTGGAAGCATACCAGATGTACTATGATTTCCAGAAATCATTTTCAAATAAAATAATAAGCGAACCCATGTTGGATTATATAGCATTCAAGAATAGAGCAATTTTTGTGATTGACTGTTCAAAACAAAACGATGCTATAAAGTCATCAACAGTTGACGTCAAACTAGAGATGGAAAGTTTCCTGAATTTCCCCAAAAACACCAGGGCTTATTGCATCATCATTAACGATCGTATAATGGAGTATTCTCCAATTACAGGATCAGTTCGGAGTTTAGTGTGAAGAACCATGAATCATAATGTTATTATTTTAATTCTAAATGTATTTTTCTAAATAAATGTTATTATTATTATTTTTGGTATTTTATTTATTTCACTTTCCCGCAAGACATCACAATAATGAACGAGCCGTTGGTAAAGTACAGTCCCTTGGATCAACCCATCAGGATTGTAATCTAAATTATAAATATAGCTTCAGAGCTAGAAACAAAAATTTATGCAACCGTCTAGTTAATAAATATAATTATAAACATACTTTTGTTTTATTACCTGTTTGCATATAATGTTCCTCAAAAAGTGATTCAGATTATTATGTTATCTTTTCAAGCATTATAGTATGAGTAGTAGCTGTTATCAAACAGTTTGCGGTAAATATTCTCTCTCTCTCTTATCTCGAGTGTTGAAGCCGATAAAGTTGTCACATTCAGAATAGCGAATATTCATTGATATCAATTCGTTGAAGCTTCTTTCTTCATGTGGGTTATCAATCTCAAACTTGAAGAATCTCAAATAAATCTACAGGTAATAATAGTCAAACATATTCATTTAGCCCCAGCCAAATTTCTCGTAGGCTCCCAAATGATAACAATGTTGCATACAAAATAGCTTTAGGCAATAATTCGTTACATGGGAAATATCGATATTCTCAAATAAAAAATGTGTTTATCATTATAATCTTTTACGCGAACGTATGGAGTTTGTAAAAGTCGTGCTCGTGAAGGAAAATAGTACAGATTGCTAATGGATATATATTTATATAATTATTATTGGTATTTTATTCCTCATCAGCCCATCATAGTTCGTGAACGATGATGTCAGCTTGTTGAATCACGTGCTAAACAAGTGTCTGAATGTTGATAATGATCGCTTATGAAAATTCTATAGCTCTACTCAATATTCAGACTTTTATGAAGCACGTGTTTGAATGTCGTATAGATTAGCGCTTATGAAGATATTCATATGATTATTATCCACATCTATTCCTCATCATAGTTCTACCTCTTGGGTGGTTGGGGAAATGAGTTCGATCTCTATAAAACTCCCTCGCATATATGTTTCCCATTGAAATTGATTGAATTTTATAAGAAGCTAACTATCCTATGAAGAAATGTGTGTCGATGAAAAATGTTTTATTAGTATATTTTTGTATACTGAAAAAATTATATTAGCACATCTATATGTTTAAGATGATTAAAAATGTATTTTGTTATATAGCAATCGAGCTGTACAGACAGTTCGAATAATCATCGTGATGCGTAACACCGCTTCGTCTAGATTCTGTATAGATATTGGGCTACACCCAGCAGCAGCTAGATTTCGGATCATATTATGCGATTTACATTCAATATGATTCGAATATATACATACTATATGTGTGATTTAAAATAAAGTATTCTCATCGCGTTTGAAGGTGATCGGCGTATCTTTCTTATCTCTCTCTCGAACCAGCTGTAGCTCTACCGCAAAATATGATAGTGAATATTGTTCAACCTGCGACATAAACTTATTTGATTTATATCGGATAATTTATGAAACATACATGAATGAATATTATAGCGAATTATGTTTACTTCGGAACTAATTTTGGAAAAACATTTTATATATATTCATATTACTTTCGGATAACTTATGAAACTACTTTAACATTGAAGGATCGCGCGCATCATTACGATAATTCCAAGTTGAATACATTGCTGTTGGACATGATTTAACACAACCTTATCGCACAGGTAAGCTAATGATGCATACTTATAATATTATAACGAATTTTGTACTCGCTAGTTCTAATCAAGCAAAAAGTCCTTAGATGATTCAATAGTTATTTCTGCAAACGCTTCATAATATCGCTATTATGAGAAGCAGCATTTTTTGTAAACTATCGCATGTTAGATGTTATGGCCCTTATTGAAGAATTGTGGAGCAGCCGATGCATCGCGACCGATATCATTATAACTCAGACAAAACCCTGCGACTAACGGCATGTACAAACAACCCCACATTTCATTGAAGGCTCCTGCAAGGTAGATACCTCGCTGAAGACCTGTGTGATAGACATCATTATACCTGCACACTCTGTATAACCTCACATACACACCTGTCTCGTTGGAGATCACGTCAGCTTCATTCAAATTCACATGACTAATGTCATACATAAACAACCCCACATTCCATACCCCATTGAAGTCTCCCAATTCCATTTTGTATACTAAAAATAATTTCCATATATGTTTAAGATGATTGAAATCGCCTTTTGTAATATAGCAATCAAGTAAGGTATAGACGGCTTGAATAAACGTTTTTTTGAAAGTAATTTCCTTATAAACATCGCGTTTGAGGAATGTAGAAGATATCATTTCTATACTATATAACATTCCATCTATGCATTCAAGGAACAGCAGCCCTCCCATGATACCTCCGATGAATGCCCGGTCTCTTTCAAAAATCACGTGACTGACGACATGTACAAACAACACTATTTCAAAACCCTAGGACTATGAAGCCGCGTGGAGAAACAAATGTCGGGGTCCGAGCCTGGTAAATGCCTGGGTCCGAGCCTGGTAAATATTAACATTATCATATAAATATTTGCGACTTCTAACGCGCTGCCGTCTTGCGATATGTTTCATAAACAGATATGATTTATCCATTTAACCGCGATAGAACGATAAATTGAATTATTTCATTTTAATAATAATTTAACGCATTGGCTAGGTGTTTCAAACAGATATGATTTATTTAACCGCAATTGTCACTATAGAATGACGAGTTGAATTATTTTAAGAATATAGTTTATTTTCGTGAATATTCACAGACTCTCAACTGTCTCGTATCTTTTGTCAGAGAATATGTTTACAGCTGAAATTCTCCCTAACCTCACATTGTGTATGCCCCAGCCCTACAAGCTGATTCGTGAGACCTTGTATATGCCCCAACCCTACAAGCTGATTCGTGAGACCTTGTATATGCCCAACCCTACAAGCTGATTCGTGAGACCTTGTATACAGGTTGATTACCACAAAACCCTAGCAGAAGGTCACCACACCCTAGAGGTCAGAGACGACCACACCCTAGAGGTCACACCATCTACCCAGCCGCGCATGCGCTACTGGTTGCCTACATCTGATAAGGCTCTCTGTCGGGCGGGCCCAAGTGTCGGAATACCTACTTTTATACATAGATGTGCACGAAGTTTGATCTCTTAACTTTGCTTATGTGATTCGACTCTTTTGAAATATTCAATTTGATTTGTAAGTAATGAAGGATGCTTCATTACAAGCTACAGTGAAGACGGGCCGTGGGATGTAAATTTTGAGCGCCAGAGTATTTTGACTCAAATTTTCTCAGGTTAAATTACCCTAAAAATATGAGAAATAAAAAGCTCATCCCGGGTGTGATTGAAATTTACTTGTGAGTCAGCAATTAAATCGATTTGAATACACACTATGGAAAGAAGGAAAGAAGGTGAGGACCCCTGCAAGGTCCCTTCTTAGCTGGTTTTGTTTTTGCTTTTGGGTTTCATATGATTCCCTCAAGAGTATTGGGGAAGTAATCAAACGCCTTCGAGTGGTGGAAAGACACCCGAGATTCATCCCGATTTCTCGGGAGAACCGTTTGAGGCCTGTCACCCATACCATTCAGCCGAAAGCACGGTATCTTAATATCTAAGCTTGGGGGATGTTTATTGACTTCCCAGTCTAGGTTCGCTGTGTTTTGTGGAAGCAGAACAACTTCTGACAGGATGCGATTATTCATCGCGCACAGACTTATCTTAGTGATAGGGCAATGCTTCTATAATTATTATTAGCAAAAATATTATTTTCTCTTTCTCGGATTATTTAGACTTCAGCTGTTTCGAGCTAGGAGGAAACATACCAAATTTGTATGAAAGAATAATCAATCCGTAATGAACTGGTGTCAATTCTGGAGCCCAATTCATGAGGGCAGTAGGTGAAATTAAGTCTGGCCCACGGTCGTACATACAGGTCTGGGGACTCGTATGTTTGACATGGGTCTCTTACGCGTCGCCAAACTCGTAGTCTCTCGCTCAGCCACTAGCTAGCGCTTGGATCTCGAAGTGATGAAACGATTTCTTTCCGGAATCGCAAGCAGTGTTACTAAGTATTCTGATTTGAGAAAGAAATGTATTACTCACCTTGAAAATAACTTCTCCTTTTTCGTTATACATGACGCACACATAAACCTCGTTAGAACGATTTCTATCTGGAATCGCAAGCATCCACTTTTTTCGCATTTCCGCATCTTTCGGCTTTAAAAACAGAAGTTTTTTGCTCTACACTTTTGTACCACGTTTTGCATTTCGGCACAATGCACAGTTTCGTAATTTGTTTCTAAAAACGCAGGTATTCCTTGTGTTTACAACTTAAGAATAACAGTTGTCAGAGAATACTCTACGTGACGTCTTTTGGTACTATGCGACAATCGACGCTTAGCGGTCCCACTCCTCACATAGGAAACAGCCCCGAGTTTCGAGACCTGTATGTACGACCGTGGTCTGGCCCCATACCCTTTCTGATGTTTAGATCAAGCAGAATAAGCTTACTAGCGCTGACGGAAGACAATTTAAATCATACCCTTATCGATAGTAGCTATATTGGGAAGGTTCTCCCCTTGAGGATTCAAGGTGTCATTTGTTGCAAACATTTCCACATAAAGTTGGGGGAGAGAATGAGCTGGGAGTGAAATTCCTTCCAATTGCACAGACGAAAGACCAAAACAACGCTAACCGTTTGGGCATTTGATAAGCTTCGATCTTATTTGGGAGTTGTAGTGACCATTGCATTGGTTACTAGGAATTGAAAATATTATGTAGTAATACAGATAAAACTAATTAAGAAGTGTTATAAAATGGTGTACATGTGAACAAATAACCACGACTATTACCTCAATAAATATGGACTAACTAAATTTTGAATTAATGATTCTGTATTATGGTTCATTCAAGTGCAAGCATTATTTGTCAGTAGGAAGACTTCCAACTTCACAACCAAGTATAATTATATAATAACTAGAATTATCACCCGAAGTAGCAATGGAGGTACGTGATATTTTGATAAATCCACTAGAAGAAAATGTTTATGTAGATTTAAAAGAAGAGCTTGCCAGCGATTGTCACTGTTGCTTATTTCAAATCGAGATTATGGAGATAAACCGAGCCAAGTATTAAAACATTTACAATTTCTTACCATTAATTACTGTGATAGACAACAATTCTCAGGGAGAGCACATAAGAATAAAAATAAAAATAAAAGTGAAATTGTTGAAGTGTATCGGTCATTAAAATTAAGTCCAAAAAAAACAATTTTTTATACAAAGAAGTTGAACATCTTAATCCAAGATTTTGTAATAAGTTCCCACCTTCGTACAAATAATCAATTATGTTGGTAATTTCAAACACAAAGCTAGAAAATGTGTACTATCTTGCTCTTTCAAACAGGGAAACGATGTAGTTAGCAATTGAAGACGGCTAATGTTGCTGGTGTTCACGGTCGTGGACGCTTATTTTTTATTGTTGATAAAAGTGATAAACTTTCCTTCTTAGTACATAGTGGTTTTCAGGTGAGTGTATCGCCATCAACATTTCATGATTCGCAAAAAATACAAATAATTGTTCATTTTCTTCATTGGGCCCATGTTAAAAAAGATATTTTAAGATTAATGACATCAAAGATAAGATTTTCCTTTACTAACGAAAGCAGATATTTTTTGAACTAATTTGAATCACAATATTATGGATAATTTCGAATCCAATGATCCTCCAATATTTTCAGTCTCGCAGATTTTCTGCTGAAAAATTAAACGATGCTAACGATGAGTTCGATTATACTGGATGTCCCAAAAGTCTGGAAACGGTTGAATATCTCGTAAACAAATCATCGGATCGCAAACACAAAAAACACACCTCTTTTTATTTTTAAAGATCTATTTAATGATGCTACTTAAAAACCACCCCAACCCCCCTTAGGGGGTGATGAGAGGGGTAGTTTTAAAATTTTAAATGGAAACACCTACTTTTTATTGCATTGTTGCATTCTTCATGAAAGACTGTGTTAGGATGTGCAATCAACCCTTTTCTCAACCCTACTTAAGGGGTGAAAAAAAGGGCACCCAAAAGTCTGGAAACGGTTGAATATCTCGTAAACAAATCATCGGATCGCAAAGACAAAAAACACACCACTTTTTATTTTTAAAGATCAATTTAATGATGCTTCTGAAAAACCACCCCCACTCATGTAGGGGATGATGAGAGGGGTAGTTTTAAAATTTTAAATGGAAACACCTACTTTTTATTGCATTGTTGCATTCTTCATGAAAAACCGTGTTAGGATGTGCAATCAACCCTTTTTTCAACCCTACTTAGGGGTGAAAAAAAGGGCAGTTTTGCTTTTTTTGCGAAAAAAATGTGTTTTCATATGCTGTTGCATTCTGCATGAAAAATGTGTTCTCATCTGCAATCAACCCTTTACTTTAACCCCACTTAGAGGGTGCAAAAAATGGTAGTTTCGGTTATTTTCTCACTCGACCTCCACGGCCACAAATACAAAACTGCCCTTCTTTTTTTGTCTTTGCGATCCGATGATTTGTTTACGAGATATTCAACCGTTTCCAGACTTTTGGGACACCCAGTATATTAAAATAGGTATTATAAGATCTTCTTTAAGCCTAACCTTTCCTCGTATATTAATAACTCGAAATCTAAAAAAGATAAATTAAAGAAATCTGGAGTTTATAGACCGAGATGTGATGACTGTAGTGCTTTGTACATAGGACAAACTGGACGCAGTTTCAGCGTAAGGTTCAACGAACATTTGAGCAGTCACAGGCTCAGAAAAGAAAATTCTAGTTACGCAAATCACCTGTTAGAACATAACCACAATTTCACCATTAATCCGAATATTCTACATATTCAGGAAAAAGGACATAAACTTAATATACTAGAATCCATAGAAATATTGAAACACTCGAAAAACAATAATAATGTAATATTAAATGATCAAATCGATACATATAATTCACCGCTTGTTAACAATTTTGTATACACACTCCCACCATTATCCCCCCCCCATCACTCAATTTGTACCACATTCTGATCCCTGATATTTAAGGACATACTTTTAGATTTAGCTTTAGTTGATAACTCCTTGCTTTGAAAATGACACAGTGTGCTGAAACAATTTGTCAGCATTTTTAAATTAAATGTTAGAAGTTTTGTGTAAAATTTGAGTTTTATTCTCTAACTTCCGAAGTCTTCTTCAAGCAATTGGTCTTCTGCTATGCATTTGGTTGAAAAGAAAAATAGCGATAAGTGCCTTCCGCAGTCTACGACTCTTCATTTACAATAGATTTTTGTCACATTAAAGGGAATAAAATTATTGTTGCTGATTCTCTTACAAAACTGAATTGAGTTTTTTTTATTATAAGCTATATTAAATGATCAATTATTGTACTGACCATTGAATTGCTTACTAGGGATTAGAAAATAGTATGCTGTTAGTAACAGAATACAGAAACAGCTAATTGAGAATTGTAATTATTAGATGAGATGGATCAATTTTGATCTTTTGATAAAATCTTGATAAGTATAAGAGATACCAAAGAATGAACGAACTCTTTTTTTTCCTAATGTCAATGGTGAAATTAGAAATTGGTTATCGTCTTTTGTTTTTGAGTTATTCGAGATAAGTCGATTTTTATAGTTTTCGTTTTTCAGGTATCTCTCAGTTACTTATGGAATTGCAATAAAATAATCTCTAAATTCTTGAGGCACTTTTAAAAGTGGAAAGCAGAGGGGTAGAAACTTTGTCATAAGAATTTCAGAATGCGATTCGTGACATAAGGTTCTATTTTTTATTAGGGAAGTCATAGTCGGCTTAGACGGCATTAGAAAGAGAACGTTTTTCCATGCCAAATATACATATTATGTTGTGTCGATTTTACCATTTACCATTTTAAATAAATTTCAGAGAAAATTGTATTTATTGAATAATTCTTAAGATTTCTTCACTCTAAATTAGACTTGTCAGCGATTCTTTCCTCATAGCACCAAAATATGTTAGGGAAACGTATTTTGATGAAGAATCAGATTTTTTGTGAAAGGATTGAAAGATTCTGATACCTCATCAAAATACGTTTCCCTTGCACATTTTGGTACTATGAGTGATGAAATCATTTCTTCGTAACATGATCTGAATGTCAACCTCAAACCCCAAAATAAATTGTATTATATTCTGTTCAATGCTAAAGATAAAACGAATAAGTTTTTAATAAGCCAGGAGTGTATAAATTAACTTGTTCAGAGTGTACTTCTACATAGGTAGATGGAGTCGTATTATAGAAATTAGATATAAAGAACATTTTCGTTCATATAGACTCAATGAAATAGATTCATCTTTCTCCAATCATATTTTAGAAACCTATACTCTGATTATGCAAAATTTTCTCTTCATCTAAATTTGGGAAAATGTACCCTCTTTTCCAAATTTAGATGAAGTAAAAACTTTGCATAATCAGAATAGAGGTTTCACATTAAACACATAAGAATCAGTAGACATTTTCAAAGGTATACAAAAAAAACTATAGTAAAACTTATACAATCAAGTAGATTTGTACTATAGCATTTGTTTCAAAGTCTTGATAATATAAAATTCCCCGTAACCCACTTACTTGTACTTTCCTAGTGAATCTACGCATACAAATTTCCTATTTACCTGATTAACTCTACCCTGATATTTTATTTCAGTTATTGAATCCCAGCAATGTATTTCCCCATATTCAAACCGACACCCACTTGTTACTTGTACATTATTCTTACTACAAATATCTTAAGACCTTTTATGTTCATTCTTACCTTAGTATCATTTTGAATATGACACGCTAATTATCGAGACTATAGTCACCTTAGTGACTATATATGTGTTAAAAATTGTTTTATTATATCAATATAATAAATTATCACAAAGTAACGACTTTCCCCATCGATTTCTTCCTAGTTGCCTGTGCGAAAGTCCAAAATAGACGGAAACATTTAGGAATTCGATAAGGTTTCACCTTATTTTGGCGTTATCTGTCTCTTTCGATGGGTATATTGTTAGATTACTGGCTTCAACATATTCTCCATCGACGATATGTTGTTTGTTTTGTAGCAACGGCCCTGGAATAAGTTTTATTGAAACATAATTCACCAGATGATGGTGATTCGTTGGTATGGTGTATGTAAATTTCCATTCCCACCATAATGTACTGCGAAATCTCCAGCACATTACGTTGGGTCTTCAGATTCAAAACAATACATTATCTTCAACAATCACGTATGCAGGCTCACGAAAAGTGATATTGAAGCCCAACATCACTTTTCGTGAGCCTGCACACGTGATTGCTGAAGATAAGGTTGCACCAGCAAAAAGTTACTCGGATGCGGCCAAAACAATAAAGGAGGCGCCAGTGTTGTTGGTGCGAACGGCAAATGAAAACATTACAAATCGTGAAGTGGAAAGTAAAATCAAATCGAAAATTATCCCGTCTAATGCAAATGCTAATGTTAATGCCACGAAACTAATCAAAGGTGGCCTCTCAATAAATTGTGACAATAATGAATCTGGCGAAAATTTGAAGAAAGTGCTAAATCGTGACATTTCGGAAATTTACACGATTTCCGAACCATAGGAACGACATCCGCGTATAATGATGTATGGAGTCGAAAACGGAACTTTTCTTAGCGACGATTTTCTAAACAAACTAATCTCGGGAAACAGCATTGACCCGAATGAAAATGGAATTGAAATAGTTACTAGTATGAAATTTAAGTTTGTATTGAATATGTTATCGAAGTATTTCCTGCTATCTTTGAAAACTCAATGGGGAAAGGTTTCTTATATATAGGTGGTCAAAATGCTCCATAAAGGAACACTTTAGCTTAGTGAAGTGCTACAAGTGTTGTAAAATATATCATTATGAAAAATACTGTAAGAGCTCTCTTGTTGTATGTTCTCTGTGTTCGGGTTTACATGATAGGAAATTATGTACCGAAAAGTCATATTCTTGCTGCAACTGTACTGTGATAAATGAAAAGACCAAATCCAAGGTTTGCACTGAACATGTAGTCAACAGTTCGAATTGTAGTTACTTTTCAAATCAAATTGAAGTCATAAAATTGAAAACTAATTATCATGTATAATAATATCAAACTAGGCCATTTCAATGTGTGCTTTTTATCTCCAAAATTTGATTCATTCTTGGAATGTGTTTATGAAAGCAATTTGGATATTGTGGGTGTAACTTAACCTGGCTGGACGAGAGGATCCATACTATACATATTTCGGATTTTCAGTTATTCCGTCGGGATCGAGGCGGTACAAAAACATCCTCCTAAAGTTGTTGTTCATAGAGATTTCGTAAATGTTGATCATGCGCTATTCAAAAATGATCTGTCTGATCTCCATGGCAAAATATACTATATATGAGTCAAGTAATGACTGATCTCTTCAACATCCACGCCCCGTATGTCATTACTAAACCAAATGCTCCCTAGTTGACCTATAATTTTCGTTGTATGATGATATTACTTAATTTGGCCCTTTCAAAATACAAGTATACTAAATCTACTGCGGATTTTATACTCTATAAGGATTTATGTAATATTGTGACAAATGCGGTTAGGAGTGAAAGGGCAGCCTCTATCCGCTATTGTGCTGATAGATCAGATAGCTCCAAACTTTGGAAGACCATTGATTTCTTAAATATCAGAAGTAAGCCAAATTGCGAGATTGCTTTACAGTTTTGTAATGCCAACCAGATTAATCATCACTTTGCTTCAGTCTATTCTCCAACAGATAAATATCGATAAAAACAGAGATATTGTCTTGGATTTAAAATCAAATGCTCAGGGAACTGATTTCATCTCGGCTAAAATGCTAAAATTGTGTTTACCAGTTACAGCTCCTTATTTGATACATATTGTGAATTGCTGTGTGGAAGTCGGTTACTTTCCAGAAGTATGGAAACTCTCTATCATCCAACATATCCCCAAAAAGACCAACCATTAGTCTTTAAATGATCTGCGGCCCATTAGCCTTACCAGTTATGTCAAAAATTCTTCAAAAAGTTGTAGCGAAACAAGTATATGATTATGTTGTTCGAAATGATATTATCCCTAATCATCAATCGGGTTTCCGTAAAGGTTCCAGTACTATTACGGCACTTCTCAAACTTACTGACGATATGATAAATTCACTGGACAACGGTTGGGTTACTTCTCTAGTCCTTAATTACTCAAAGGCTTTTGACAGTATTGTCTACGATCTTATGATTGCCAAACTTGAACTTCTCATCTTAGATCATATGGCCGTGTGATTCTTCCGCTCTTATATAAATAATCGATGGCAGAGGATTGAGCTCAAAGGTGAGTTAACGAACCCTTCAGAGGTAACATCCGGGGTGCCGCAGGGTCGGTATTAGGCCCAACTCTATTTCTCATATAGGTCTTAGACATACAGTCTTTTGTTAAATATGTCAGTATTCAGTCTTTTGCTGATGCCACTCAGCTGCATCTTTCATATGACCCTTCTAAATCTGAGGATGCATTTAATCTTATTAATGACGATCTCATGTTCTTAGAAAAGTACTCAAACGCTCACAATCTGACTTTGAACCCGAGCAAATGCTGTCATATCATCATTAATTCTGATCTGATGGCTGATGTGGAGGTAGATACTGATATGCGGCTCAAGATTCGGAGCCAGGTTCTGAAAGCTTCAAATAGCGCTAGAAATCTTAGAGTGATATTTGACTGCAAACTACGCTTCGAGGAGTATATAACGTTATTGGTTATAAAGTTCTACCTTGTCTTAAGACAGTTATATAGGCATATGAAATTAATAAGTTTTAACTTTGTGAATGTTTAGTGTTATCTATCCTTAACTAAGGCTTAGTTTTTTATTTCCCTTGCTTGCTTCAGAACTTATTAACTGTTACTGTTGTACATTTGTTTTTGGTCTCCGTAAATTTGACAGAGATTATCAGCTAAAATCAACAATCTAGGCTGACTCAGGATCGAAAATTTGTTCAGATATCATATGAGCTCCTTGGTATTTCGTGTAATTCCTACCTCCTCTCTCCCGTACCTTGAAAGTATACTAATATATAGAGGAAGTTTACAGAACCGCTGCATACGTTATACTTACAATTTAGACTTGCCTAAATTTCGTCTTCCTTGGTCAAATAGAGGTTTTATCTACAATGCAGTTAAAATATATAATTCTATACCCCCTCCCTTCAAAACAGGTTCAGTAGGTTGTCTCAATAGAAAACTTAAATCGACGCTACTGAACGTACAAGAAGAACAGTTGGCTATATATTGCAGTTTGAGAAATATTTCATTCACTATTGCATAAATCTATTTCTTTTCTCTGTAACAAACTTTAGATCATTAGATTTTATTTTTCCCCTTTTTTCTTGGCAGTTTAAAATTCGATAACTGAGTTTATACTTTCTTTTAAGTCGTTCTCTTTATCTTCTTTTTGTTAGAGATTAAGTATGAGTAGCATAAGCTGAACTTCGCCTCTCTCTCTCTCTCTCTCTCTCTTACATTGTATTTTCTTTTTACCTGGTATAAAATAAAGGCAATTTATTATTATTATTATTTTTCTTCCCTACAACTAAATTCGGGAAAAACATGCGAAGACTATCATGGCTGATTTGTGATGGATTCAAATTAGTAGCTCGAGATAATAGGTAAAGGCGAGAGTATCAGCCTGTCGTCCTTCATCATCCGTCTTGTCAGAGGACCTGCGTCAAATGAAATTAGGTGGATATTCAAATCTCCCATGATGATAATTTTAGAGTTTCAGAGAAACAAATTCACTATGAACTGGCTCGTATGATGATAAATAAAGACATCAGATACTTTTGTCACTTTTTGGGATAGAGACAAATACCCAATTTCAATCTGAAACGAATGTGGAGCTCGTTGTCAGGGCAGCGCTTACAAGTCCTGTTGATTGGTGAGTTGACATGAGCCTTAGTTGAGGCCAGTTTGTCTGTCTGTAGGTGATAATAAACATGGTTTATGTTTTTGCTTATACCTCGGATGTTACAGAGGTTTATCTTCAAGTTAATATTTTTCAATGTACCCCTCGCCCGGAAATCCGAATAGACGGGTATTTTTCTTCCAAAGTGTTTCACTATACAGATGGCTCCATGAGAAGTATTTCCATGCAAGGCCTGGAATGAATAAAACTTTGGGTGGGGAGACAGAACAATGAGTATGAGAGTGAGTACGGAAGTAGATGAAATAAAAATATGCATTTTTGAATTGAAGTATAATAAAGCCCCGGGATTAGACGGAATAACATCGACTATATACTGGAACTATTGGAATATATCACAAATAAAGTGGAGAAAGTGATAAAGAATCGAATTAACATCAACAAAAATAAAATTATATCGGATAGGCAATTCGGTTGATGTACAAACAGACTTTATGGCAACCTAGACAACAGTAAAGCTACAATATGCGTATGTTTAGACCTGGCTAAGGCATTTGACACAGTAGAGCACAAAAAGCTTCTACTTGTTCTAGAAGACCTTGGATTCAGAGGTTCGGTTCTTCATCTGATGGAATCCTATTTGAAACAAAGGGTACAATATGTTCAAATTGACGATACCATCAGTGAGCCCAAAACGTCGGAATTTGGCATACCGCAAGAGTAGATTAACTGGGCGCGTTCTCCACCAGGAAGTGACGTCATCGACCGGATGTTGCGCGCGCAACTTCGGATGTAACGTTACTAACCCGCGAAATTCAAACGTGTCCATAGAGCTTACGATGATCACAGAACTTTCGACCATAGAGGTCTGGGTGTGAGGTTAGTTGGATGTAACGTTACTAACCCGCGTAATTCAAACGTGTCCATAGAGCTTACGATGATTATAGAACTTTCGACCATAGAGGTCTGGATGTGAGGTTAGTTGGATGTGACGTCATCGACCCGCCAAATTCAAACGTAGAGGTGTTTTGGTGATGTTTATCATGGCCGACGTTGGAACCGAATGTCAGAAGAGTTAACGTCAAAACCACAATATGACTGATGTTGTAGCTACATCGCCGCCATCTTCTGATGAACTATCATACTTAAATGTCAATGTTAGACCAGTTAACTTCAAACGACTACATCTATGAATGAACCGATCAACCGTCATGCATACCTGTCAACGTCAGAAATGTTAACGTCAAGGGACGACATCTATGAGGTCACAATTCAAAATATGACTGATGTTATAGCTACATCACCGCCATCTCTTAATGAACCGATGAACTATCATACTTCAATGTCAATGTCAGAACAGTTAACTTCAAATGACTAAATCTATGAATGAATCGTCATGCGTACCTGTCAACGTCAAAGGACGACATCTATGAGGTATCTTGTTAATGTTTTTGCGCGGGAAATTTATGAACCGATGAACTATCATAGCTGGATGTCAATGTCAGAACAGTTAACGTCAAAGGACGACATCTATGAGACTCCAATTCAAAATGTTACCGATGTTGTAGCCTATATTGCCATCTATCACTAAACCGATGAACTATCATAGCTGAATGTCAATGTCAGAACAGTTAACGTCAAAGGACGACATCTATGAGGTATTTTGTTAATGTTTTCGCGCGGGAAGTTCCATCTCAATTAAAAAAAAACGATATATTAATGAACTATCATAGCTTGATGTCCATGTCAGAACAGCTAACGTCAAAGGACGACATCTATGAGGTGTTTTGCTGATGTTTGCGCGAGGAATTTCAAAAATTTGACTCATGTTGTAGCTATACTGTCATTTATTATTGAACCACACCGTAATTCCAAAAATAATGAACTTTTAAAATAACCTACAAATTTCCTAAACGTTAAATGATTACTTACGTATATGAAATTATTACACCAGAAACCACATTGAGTATATGAGAACACGTTGAAGCAATAAGTGATATACTCTAGTCTAGACTTGCTAGTAAGCGAATTTAGTTGTCATTTCATTAATGCAATGTTTCAATCTTAGTGTCTTATTAGTTTTACTACTTAAAATCATCATAAAAATTGTTAAGAAACATACAAATAAATACATATAATAATAATAAAGAGTTGTTTTATTGAATAATAGTAATAACATGTATTTAATGAATATATATATACAGATATATTTAATTTGGTAGAATAATGTTCAGGAACCATTGCTGTAGATTATCCACGTGTTGAATTGTACACATATATTTTTTTCCATCATTACGGTGATTCATGCAGCTCATCCTATTTGAAGGTTCGAGTTTTCCTGTTTCACATAGAGTATTATCAAAGTTACACACATCTACAATGTGTGGGAAAATATTCAGTTCTTGACACTTTCTCGTTAAAAAATCAGCTTTTTGATGACCTCGAACATAAATATAGTCTGCCTTACATAGAAGATTAGATTTTAGAATATTATCTATTTCGGTGTATTCTACATCTCCAGAAGAATATTTTATTCCATGTACGAGTCTCTCCACATAACATATAGATTTTCGATCTTGAGCATTCAACGATGCAAAGGGTATGCATGGTTTAAACAATGAATAATGTCGTTTAAATCCAATCTGAATAGACATTTCTTTCGGATGGAACACATCGTCGACGACGAAGCCTTGAATGTCAACCAAAGCGATTCTCATGGTGTCACGTAATAAACTGATCGAATTTATGTTTAAATGAGACTCTTGATGATTTCGGTGAGGGGTGAGTATTCCATCAAACAATCGTGAATTATGATGCAATAAGCTTTCGTATTAGCGGGAAATCCTTTATCTGCTTCGATTTCCAGTCGCACGTCGACAGTAGCTGATTTCACGGCTTCTTCTTGCTTAGAACAATCGATTACGTACAAAACGCGTGTTTTGAAACTGCTATAACCCAATATTGAATGTTTCACAGCAGAATTTGTGTAGCTGGAGTAGAATTCGGTGTAGTTGTGGTGGGCGAGAACTTAATCATTTTTGGCAAAGTCCAAGTTCATTCGTTCACTAGGGAAATATTCTCCGTTTAGAGATAAGCGAATACTAGAAATGTGTACGTGATCGAATATCGTGGGATTAGCTTTCACATTGTTTCGCTTGTCTGTTTGGAAAAATACTATAACATAACGCGGTTTTTCAACTGCTGCACTAGTCTTGACAGCCCAAATTTCCCTTTTCGCGTCAGTCGTTGTAGTAGGCAGTTCATGTGATTCCCATTTTCTGAATGGAATTAGGATGGGTATATCACTTTTGATGGTTCGCAATAGCTTTTCTCTAATTATGTCGTTGGGAAAGATATATTTGACTTTCAACTCCATACTGTCAATCGAAAATTTAACTGTGGTAGCATCGTTTGCAATTATAACACAATCGTTATCGTTTCGAGCTCGCACCAATCGAATTGTTTGTCGCCCAAATGTAATCATAGAATAATCGTTGAAAATGTTGAATATATGCTTTAGTGGAATCAGTAAGCTGAAAGTCTTACTTTGATCTAAAACTACACTTTCTTCGGGGTAAGTCCAACCGGCAATAGACATATGCGTAGAATCAGTAGGAGTGTAGCAAGTGAATGCCCTTACAGCACTAACTATTCCAGGAACTCGAACAGTTTCGATGTCTCGCCCTCTTTCGCTGTAAGAGCATGAGTCGAAAAGAAAGGCTCCATAATTAGGTACTATTGAGACATTCCCAGCTCCAGTTATTTCTATTTTTCCTTTGATAGCCAATAGGGTATCCTTCATGGAAAAAGATGCATCCACTTGATTTATTCCAAACTCCACAATATCGCTGTTATTGAACGCCTTAACGAAAGGTGTGATCGATCTATATTCAGCTTTTCGTATCGACTCATCGAATTTCGGTTCTTGATAGATATCAAAAATTGATGAGACAACACTGTTGTTCAAATCCACATCGTTGATAGCATTGTTACCTACATACTTCCGCTTAGGCATTTTTTTCAAATTGAAGTCGTAACCCAAGAGATTGTAGAACTGATTGATTAGCTTTGGTGAGTACGTCACGCGGTTTTTGTGATTTGTTGAAGACTGATGAAGATGGTATGTGTGAAACCCATTTCAGACTTCTTGTAAATGTAGATGTAGAATACTTTCTTCCCCGCGAAAATTAACCGGATTAGAGTGTTGATCCAAAGCGAGTATGGAGATGTTGGTAATCTCACCGATATTGGACACTGGTAAATATAGAGGATTTTTTGGTCGTTCCACAATTCTATAACCAGGATCGTCGGTTATTGGGAAGTCGTAAATCGTATGCGCAGGTCTGTCTCGATAGAACGCTCCTACGGTAATGTTTGATTCGAAACGGATATATGTAACTTTTATAATGTTCACAGGTAGATCGGAAACGTGCAATACACCTTTCCTTAATACTTTACGTGAAAACCCTAATATTTTAGCTAAACTATCATCCTTTTCGAACGATATATCGAGATGTGTACTGAATATTTCACACTTCAGGGTATTGTTATTGGGTTTCAGTGAGAATATATCTTCTTTTTGATTCAGATTCCTTTTAATCAATTCTTCGATATCGGTTATTTCATAGTTACCTGCAGGTATTGCAAATTCTTTCAAAGTTTTATTCTCGTAATAGTAGAATTTTTCGTTGTCGATATTCGGTATGGAATTGTAGGAAGTGAATCCCAACAATGCTAAATAATATTTTTTGTCTGGCCTCAGCACAATCGAAATCTGCGGTGTGAACGAGAATATATGGTTGGTGCTTGTTAACGTGAACAACTGAGACATGATACTAATAAAAATTTATTGAAACATCTCTATTTATATTTTAACATTAATAGATGGAATAAGTATGATTTCATAAAGTATGGGTCGTCTTTGCAAACTTCTTCTATCAACACTTGCTTCTCATGATGAGTCATTTCCTCGTTATCCATGATGTGAGAAATCTGCTCAGATAAACATTGAGAACATAGTTTGCGTGGGGGTTGTGGACCATCGCAATCTTCATCGACATGTTCCTCACACTGCATATGACGGTAAAGGTATTCGAACATATGTTCCGGAACCTCTTTCTGATTGAGAAACACCACATCCAAATGTTTTAGGATGTATTCCATCGGTAGAAACATTAAATTCTTACGTGTAAGTTCGCTCGTAGGTTTATTGATAGCCTCGATCAAATTATCGTGAACAAAATTAATTATTGTTTTCAAACTACTTCCTCCTTCAGTTTCGCATATGTATTGTATTAATGCCGAAGCGAAATCCATGATGGTTGTTACACGCTAAATGTTTAGGTAAGACTGAGAAATTTCAAACACAAATGTCCACATATTACTTGATTGTATTTCTGAAAAGGATCGTTGTTATAGGAAATCCGAACGTTCCCACCCAGATATCGAACGAGTTCCTCCGGTGGTTTTAAATTTCCAAACGAATCAAAATACTCTACATCGTTGCCGTTTTTCTTGAATGCTACCCAATGAGTTCCGCTGTTTTCCACTGAATCTAAATTCAAAATGATGCGTTCATGACACCACGGTTTTCTAGGTAGATTGTCTCGCATAAAGACACCTCGAAAATGTGGTATTTTCATTTTATTTGCGAAACGCACCAAATCCCAATCGTTCAGCGGTCTATCATAAGGTAGCTTTATTGGAAGTTTTTTTGTTGCTTCTTCAAAAACAATCCCAGGCCTCCTTTAGCATTTCGTCTCAAATATAAACCTTTACCCAACGATTCCATAGCTTTGTTGTGACGTTGATCTTCTTCAAGCTTTTTTTTCGCATTCTTAGCATTTATTACTGCATTCGCTATGGTACTCGCACCTCCTGCAACCGATCCTAAGGCTCCTAGAGCTCCTAAGATGGGTAGTAATAGTGGGAGGAATCCTCCAGATTTTGGTAGTGATATTACTCTTGGTACTCTGATACGCTTTTTACCTCCAGCTCGTTTAATCGCGATCCGTGCGGCTTTCAACGCGTTCATAGCGGACTTTCTCAATGAAGAAGATGTCTCCATTGACTTTGCGATGCTCCCAACGATATTTTTCCGGAAACAACATCCTCGTTGTCGCCTCCGTTTCTTGATACCCATACCTAGTTTTCGTTTAACCTTCATCCCACCGGTAACCAATAAACTAGAGAGTCTTTCACCTGCGCTAGCGTCTCTTGATTTAACTCGTTTCCAAGCAGCGTCCTCTAATATTTTATCGGCCTTATGACGTTCCTCCAGAGATTTGTTTTGTGAATAAGCTATATCGTGTTCGCGACAAGCTGAATCTAAAGGATTGATACCTTCATCACCACGTGCAAGACGCTTTTCCAATTTAGTTCCAGGACCACAGAATTGATATGAAGGAATGTGTAATTCAAACGGGAGCTTGTTTATGAGTGTATTCAATAAACCTTCACCTTGATGAATCAACATTGTTAATGAGCATACGCTCTGGTGATTTTTCCTTTTATACGTTATCATTAAGTAGAAATGGTTCACATGATGAAGACCGTTCAACAAGAACAGACACTTCCAATAGAGAATTAAGATTTAAAAGTTAGAAATAATCGCGTTGGTAAACATGGTAAACTGTTACCAAACTCTTTTCGTGCTTTAATTTGTGGTCTGAGCGGATGCGAAACAAACGTTGTTATCGTTGTTATTCAATCCAAATGGTGTCAAGTTTGAAAACGTTTACGTATACTCGAAGTCATTATATCAAGATAAGTACATACTGTTGCAGGAGATTTTGGAACTAGTAAAAGGAGTTGGTTATTTCTCATATGAAGACAATGAAGAAATTATAAGTCCGAACGATGCAAAACCAAATTCTATCTTAATTTTTGATGACATATCCTGCGAGACACAACAGAAAATTCGAGAATATTATTCGATGTGTAGACATAGAAACATTGACGCATCATATCTATGTCAGACATACTTCAAAATTCCTAAACAACTGATTCGCGATAATTCTAACCTGATCGTGTTATTTAAACAGGATGAAATAAATTTAAAAGACGTGTTTGATGAGCACGTATCCCCAGACGTTACTTTCGATCGATTCAAAAAGATGTGTTCTATGTGTTGGATGGAGAAATTTGGAACATTGATAACTGCTAAAGATTTCGACTTAAACAATGGAAGATACCGCAAAGGTTTCGATGTATATATTAAAGTGTGAACGTGAAATCTATAGCAAATACAAAATGGACGCTGAACGGTTAGCACGTAAGCGAAAAATCGCTCAATTGGCACGATCTATACGCAAGAAATATCTCACATTGAAACTGGGTAAAACGGAAGAGGACGAGTCGATCAATAAATTATTTAAACCCATATCGGAACCACTTCGGGAAATAATCAAATCCAATAATACACCATTGATTAAACGTGACATTAAGCAAGAAAAGGATGATGCGGATGAAGAGGAGGAGGAGGAGGAGGAGGATGAGGAGGAAGATGAAAGAGGAACGGTATTGGATGTAAGCGATGCAAGTATGAAAACTGTTATTGAAGAGTCTGACAACGATGATGAGTATGACGTATTAGAATCTTACCCAGAGTTACTTCAAAAATATATCGGTGATTATTGGTCAGGGAGTAGAAAAGTCGATAAAGTTTATGGCCCAGTTTACGATGCTAGTTCGTTGTCATGGTTACTAGGAGGTAAATTAATCGATTTCAAAAATAGAGATACTATCGTGACACAAGGGAGAAAATTCAAAAGTACCGTCGGTCTGTGTGAACTTATATTCTATGACAAACCTAGAAATTTCACTAAGAAAGATAAGATGAATTACAGGATGATTCTGAACTTGACAAATCCCCACAGAAATAGTGCTGGAAACTTGAAAGGTACTCGAAGATACAAGTACATTAAAATAATTCGACCTCTAATTCATGAGGAAGCTCTCGGTAGCGGTATGCAATTGACATATAACAACGAACCAGTGGAGTACGTGTACTGGGACGATCCAAACGAACTTGTGGAACGCCTAAAACTATTGATTGCTTCTCAAGAAGCTGGGAATACGTCGCACGATAATGAGATTGTTGCAATTATAAATGAACTTCGAGAGGCAGATATCATTTATTAGATGAGATACAATAGCGTTTGAAACAGTTATATGATGAGTCTCGACAAGTTTGGTAGGAGATCTAGGAGCGGAGGAGACGGTGTAGTGAACAGCGTAGATGTTCTCCGAATACGCTCGATGTTTAAGAACGTTTTGACTCATACACCAGACGGTGATGTGGATATTAAAAATTTAAAAATTTCCAATATGAAAACACCTACTTTAAATAACGATGCCGCGAATAAGAAGTACGTCGATAGCGCGATAATTGAAGTGGAAAAAAGGTTGAAGGAACTTCTTGACAAGTATGCAAAGGCTAATAATCTTATGAATAAAGCTTTGAAGAATCTTCAAACCGATGTGCAGAAAGTGATAGACGTATATAAGAAACAGACTGAGGATGATATTGCGAAATTAACTAATGACATTCATAATATAACTACACAACAAAATGTATTCATCACTAGTCTGAAGAATATTGATAGCAAATTGGTTGTGTTGGGAGGAAATTCTGATAGAGTCAATCCTAATGCGATAATTCAGCATGTTGCAACAAGGTAAAGAACAAGTTGTATATGAGCTTCATAAACCAAGTAGAAAGAATTTCAAACGCCGTCGAACAATCATAAAAGGTTTAGATGATCTGTGGCAGATGGATCTGGCTGAAATGGGTAATTATGCGCGTGAAAATCGAGGATTTAAATTCATTTTAGTGATGATCGATTGCTTCTCAAAGTATCTATGGACTCGTCCGTTGAAAACGAAATCGGCTGAAGAGGTTCGGAAGGCTGTTGACTCTATTTTTTTGAAATCTAACGGGCGTATACCCACACATTTACAAAGCGATCAAGGAAAGGAGTTCTTCAATAAGCAATTTAAAGAGTTGATGAAGAAACATAAAATCAATCAATATAATACTTATTCTGTAAAAAAAGCAGCCATTGCAGAACGCGTTATTCGAACGTTGAAAGAAGCGCTCTATAAACATTTCAGTTTGAGTGGGAAATACAAATGGTTTGATATACTCGAAGAGATCACTGAAAAATATAATAAGCGTAAGCACAGAACGATCAATCTGGCTCCGTGTAAAGTGACAAAACATAACGAAAGTGAGATATTGAAGCGATGCTACTCACACGTCAAGCTAGTTCTACCACACAAATACAACGTTGGAGATGTGGTGCGTATCAGTAAGGCAAAACATATTTTCGAAAAATCGTATACGCCTAATTGGTCAGCGGAATTATTTAAAATTATAAAAGTTAAAATTACGAACCCTGTTACTTATCTACTCAAAGACATGAAAGATTCCCCAATCACCGGATGCTTCTACGAAGAGGAATTACAAAGAACGAAGCAACCCGAAGTATATTTAATTGAGAAAGTACTCCGAAAAAAGGTAATAAAATGCTAGTTAAATGGTATGGTATGGAGGATAAGAGTTGGATACAGAATACCGATATAGTATGATCTGCGCATGTTCAGATAAATATTTGGTATGTGTTGGTGGTAGAGAAGTTTGAATGCAACAGTCAGTTGTTGCGAAATGTCTTTGCAAGATAGTCGGTTTTCCAACGCGAATAGTAGTAGTAGTATTAGTGGTGATGAAGAGTTGGATAGAATTTTAGAAAAAATTAAAATAGCCTCAAAACATGAACAATTTCTATTAATGAATACGGTTTACCCACTGAGAGAAAATTTGGAGGTTAGATGTGGACTAAGCCCTGTGAGGAAATTCACTTCAACTATCTCGTTGCATCAAAGAAATCAATATGGAAAACTCGTCTTTGGAAGATACGAATGGAACGACTTCATTAATATAGTGCGGATGAAGATCAAGGAATTCTTTGAGAGTCAACATGCACATTTCGATTCTACACCTATAGCATGTGGATATTATTGTCCAATATTACAGTGCGTTTATGCGAATAGCTTTAAAGTACTTCAAGTTACCAAGCACAATACTGATTTTTATTTGAGCGAGCAAGATGTACGTGAAATCATTAGAATTAACGATGAAGTGTTATTTCATCGAGTGTCGTTCCTTGAACGACTTGAATTTTGTTCATATTATTATAAGGTCATTGCAATAATTAAATCAATGAGGGGTCTTGCTAGTTATATGGAACTTTTGTATTGTTTTATAGATGTTGCACCAGAAAGCTTATTAGCTAATACTCTTAGATAGTTTATGTTTTCGCATAAGGATAAAATTATGTATGATTTAGAGCTTGAGTGAGCAAGATATACGTGGAATCACTAACCATGCTAGTGGATTAGAACTCTTGTATTGTTTTATCGATATTTCATCAACAAAATTTTTGTTTATTAACTAATACACTTAGAGATATGTTATTTATATATGAATAAGGTTATGTATGATTTAGAACAATAAATGATTTTTATGAAAAATAGTCTTTCAGTTTGCTGTAAAGGGAGAGAGAAAAATGTAACAAATCATCATCATAGAAATATTTTATTTATTTTCATAAAACAATAATAAACATAGATATGAAGTATGAACAATAATATGATGGATATATAAACTTATACAATTATGGTGATAAAGAATAATGACCATAAGGTAAAGTGTTTATCCCATTACCAATTATGTGTCTTTTGCTGTCGAAAGGGCTGAGGGCAATTTTATTTTGTTCGATTGTATACAATTTGAAATCGAATGAGCGGATAGATCTTTGTATGCGATACATCCCAATGCCTTCTTCTAAACATCTAACATAATCTTCGAATGTGATTGTGTTCCGCAACACATAATCTCGCACCCCCTTCGCTTCCTTTGTTGGGTTACGATCCTGAACTGTATAACTATACATCTTGGATCTTAACCCTACAAACATATCCATAATCATCCCCCCATTCTCATCCTTCATTAAGCCGACTACTTTTTTATTTACAAGTGGAATCTCAAAGTTGTTGTTTAGCTCATAATCGCTCGTATCGTATTTATGAATATATTTATTGATGATGCTCTGATAAATATCATCATCAGTAATTATATGATAGATCAAACTATCTGTGTCAGTATAACATAATCTTATCATTTCAGGATCTTCATAAAGTGTAAGCATGAAGTTGTAATGAAAATCGTACACACATGTTTTAGAAACGTCCAAAATCGTCATACCCACATAAATTGGTTTATTGAATAACACTTCTAATTTATTTTGTTCAATGGCCACTAGATTCTCTTCAAATATTTTACTACTATTAAAATTGGGTTGTGAAATATAATAACGAGATCCATAAGGTCCATACCATTTGTTAACTAATTTGACCGCTCTATGCTTTCGCACGTTCTCCATCGATTTCCCGAAAATAGCATTGATAAGCAACTTGAATAGTGCTATCTCAAAGGCGTTCTTAGAAGCCGCTCTCAATCTAGTATTCAAATCAATATAGGCTCTCAACCACGGCGCTTGTTTAAACTCTAGAACTCTATGGACTTTAGTTAGTACCATTCCTAAAGTCAAACATTGTTTTAAGTTTCTATAATGAATGATATATCTTGATTTTTTATGAAAAGTTGTTAATAATTTTGGTAATTTACTACCCGGTGGAGCTGTATGAGTTGGACAAAGAGGGAGATCTTTATGAAGGTCATGCAATGTTGTAGGATACTCCAAATCAACCTCTAGAATGTACCCGATAGGGCTTTCATCGGAAACATGTTGTACGTCGATATTATCCACATTTTCAACCCACTTAAACCCATCGTAAGGTAAATATTGAATCATAGCCCACCCATATAGATTACATACATCGAAATACATTAAATAACTATTTTCTTCTTGTGGATTATGATTATGCATATATTTATTGTTGGCTTTTGCAAATCGATTACTGCATTGACTCACACCCCCTCTAATCCCCCGTTCCAAAAATAATATCATATCGATATCTTTTAAATATTGTAGTGATACGTTTGTATATTTTAGCATACAATCCCATGTGAATGATGGAACAGTGAAGTAGTGTGCGGGGTCTAAATCAAACAGGCCCACGCATTTGTTTCGGAAATTCTCGAATACATCGGCCAGCAATAAAACGTCTGTTTTCAAATACAAATCCGAATAATCACCTAAATTTTTACACTCAAATCGATTCCAAACTGATTGAGCGTGTTGATAATCTTCCTCACTTATCGATTCATCTCGAAGTTTATTGAAGAATTTCTCGATCGGAGGAAGATTTTCATCGTTTAATTTCCCCCACTCATCCATGTGTTCGTATGGGAAAACTCCTTTACGTGTTAATAGTTTGAAATTTTCTTGAGATAAGTGGGAAAACTCACGTTTCAAAATAGTCAAGTCATCCTCACTCAAATAAGAGACTAATTTATCTAAACTTGAATCCAAAAATCTACACGAGTCTATAAATCGAAATTTAACAATAGAATTTGTGGAGCTTCTGGTGAAACTTATATATTTCTCTGTATTCAAGGGGAGCACCTGAATATTTTGTTTAGACGATCTAGCCAAATCTCTAATTAATAAAAACATATCGTACCCACTCAAATTGTGAGCTACGACGTTATATTTATAATTTAAATTGCAATCTTGGTGGGCTAATCCTCGATATTTTCCTGTAAAATGACAATGATCTTTAACACGAATGTCACCCTCTTTGAACAACACACCACAAATGTGACATTTGGTATCATACATTATACTGACTATACTAATTCCACCAAAATCAATGGGTATATTACATTTTAGTTTTAGATCGATGAAATCTCCAATTTTATCTAATTGTTCAGTCAACCATTTAGCCGGATTAGGCCCTCTATAACTATTTTAACGTGATAGGGAATCGTTGAAATGACATTTCAGGTAAAAGCCTACACTGTAAGCTTCATGTAGCTGCGTTCTGTTTGTGTATGAATTTGCACTAGATTGAGAGCAGTTTTGGATGGGTAGTAATAGAGCTTCAAAATCAAAGTAGATAATAAAAGGTACAGGCAGTTTGTTTGAATGATTTTTAAATTTCAAATAATCCTCTTCGGGGAATGTTATTTTACAAGTATTCATCTTACCACAATCCTCGATATGATTATTGTACTTAATCTCACTTTTGAAATTATTCAAACATCTCTCACATAAGTAAGTTTTGTGTCTAGTGGTAATTTGAGAATTTACTAATCTTGATAAATTTTTAATTAAACAGTAATGAAATTTCACTATCGGATCTACTTGAATGGAGGAGGAGGATGATGATTCCTCTTCGCGGTAATACTTGTCTTGAATCAATAATAAATTGAAGTGTTTTTCGAGTTTATTTTTGGTCAGGTATGCAGGGAGAACCTTTAATTTCTCCCCATTTTCATTTTTACATAATTGTAGAACAAACACATGAATAGAAATATTATTATTTTTCTCAAATACAGGGATTTGTGAAATGGGGGAAATGTTAAATTTTGCAAATTCAAAATTGTACTAAAATGCAGGTATGAAGATATTCGATCTGAATGTGGGTTAGTAGCAGGATGCAATCCAGCTGTTACTACCCAAGCATAACAGTATTCGTCATAATTTTTAATGTTAATAACTGCATGCTTAAGTTGGATTTCTTTAGGTAAAACAATATAGGAAGATCCTGAATTGATAGTTTCATGTTTATTAATATTGATTTCTAGACTTATCACATCTCTGAGGCTCCACCCACTATCTCTTTCAGCGAATTGTTCCAGTTTAACTTGTTTACCAATGACATACTCCTTAAACCACTCCAACAAATTGGTCAAAGTATCTATTGGAGCGGATTTTGTATGAAAATATTTGAATTCTACCTGGATAAGCTCTTCATTACCATTGGGTTTGATATATTCACAACAAAATGTTGTGGTGACTTTAATAAAATTGTATATATGTAAAATTTTGACAATTCTAGAACTGAAGAGATTAAAAGCATCATACAAAAAATTTAATGGGTCTAAATTTGAAATATTTATTATCAACCCAGTTCGAATTCGTTGAGAAAATGCAGACTTACCATCTTCCCAACGAATACGATCGCTTCGATTTTTATTTGAGGGGGCGGGTTTATTTCGAATTTGTAATAAAATTTTGAATCTTCTTATATGTCCCACATTAGCTTGAACTTGATTTTTCTCCCCTAAATTGAGTGAATCTTTACTTAAATGCCTATTAAAAGTTTGTACATATTTAGTACAAAAATCTGTCCACTTTTGTGTCTCTTGAGGAGAGAATTTTGATTTAACGAGGTTCTTATGAGCTTTACCGATAATTTCAACAATTTCAGAACTAAGTTTCGCGATGGACGACTCCATAATAATAATAGGATAAACACCTCACCTTACAATAAATGAAACGATTTTAACGTTAAGGTTGCTGCTGCTACTTCCTCTCTGCTCCTATATCAATACTTGTCGGTACTTAATTTTTCCTCCCCTCGGAAAAGTTAGTCTATAGTTTTCTACTATTGGAGAAATTTTATCACGTTTTGGTGGGAACCACTGAAAACTCTGCAAGCTCCACCAGAACAGCTGCACCAAATTTTGTTTTGGATGGTTTCAATCTCTTGATCTTATTTTCGAAAAATCCGTTTCTCTAAAAACAAAAATGAAAATCCTTAATAACATATAACAACAAAGACGAATTTTACATGTGAAATTGAAGTGAAAAACAACTTATTGACATGGAGTTAATTTGAATTGTTTCAATTTGAAGTGAAAAACAACTTATTGATATGGAGTTAATTTGAATTGTTTCAATTTGAAGTGAAAAACAACTTATTGACATGGAGTCAATTTGAAATGATAGTTTTCTTAGACAAATAATAATATAGACTCACCTTTTAGATATAAGCACTACACAAAACACGAGTTGATTGTTTAAGGATTGAATGTATAATGACTAAGATCATGCAATCGCATTCCTAGATAACTAATTCCACTCACAGTTGCTTACGTAAGTAATGACTAATGAAACGATAATTAAATTCGCTTACTAGCAAGTCTAGACTAGAGTATATCACTTATTGTTATTTGTTGACCTAATGAATGAATCCATTGAATTCAATTATTCTCGTATAAACTGAATGTGATGACGCAGGTGTATGCAAACCTAATTGCTTCCACGTGTTCTCATATACTCAATGTGGTTTCTGGTGTAATAATTTCATATACGTAAGTAATCATTTAACGTTTAGGAAATTTGTAGGTTATTTTAAAAGTTCATTATTTTTGGAATTACGGTGTGGTTCAATAATAAATGACAGTATAGCTACAACATGAGTCAAATTTTTGAAATTCCTCGCGCAAACATCAGCAAAACACCTCATAGATGTCGTCCTTTGACGTTAGCTGTTCTGACATGGACATCAAGCTATGATAGTTCATTAATATATCGTTTTTTTTTAATTGAGATGGAACTTCCCGCGCGAAAACATTAACAAAATACCTCATAGATGTCGTCCTTTGACGTTAACTGTTCTGACATTGACATTCAGCTATGATAGTTCATCGGTTTAGTGATAGATGGCAATATAGGCTACAACATCGGTAACATTTTGAATTGGAGTCTCATAGATGTCGTCCTTTGACGTTAACTGTTCTGACATTGACATCCAGCTATGATAGTTCATCGGTTCATAAATTTCCCGCGCAAAAACATTAACAAGATACCTCATAGATGTCGTCCTTTGACGTTGACAGGTACGCATGACGGTTCATTCATAGATTTAGTCATTTGAAGTTAACTGTTCTGACATTGACATTGAAGTATGATAGTTCATCGGTTCATTAAGAGATGGCGGTGATGTAGCTATAACATCAGTCATATTTTGAATTGTGACCTCATAGATGTCGTCCCTTGACGTTAACATTTCTGACGTTGACAGGTATGCATGACGGTTGATCGGTTCATTCATAGATGTAGTCGTTTGAAGTTAACTGGTCTAACATTGACATTTAAGTATGATAGTTCATCAGAAGATGGCGGCGATGTAGCTACAACATCAGTCATATTGTGGTTTTGACGTTAACTCTTCTGACATTCGGTTCCAACGTCGGCCATGATAAACATCACCAAAACACCTCTACGTTTGAATTTGGCGGGTCGATGACGTCACATCCAACTAACCTCACATCCAGACCTCTATGGTCGAAAGTTCTAGATTCATCGTAAGCTCTATGGACACGTTTGAATTACGCGGGTTAGTAACGTTACATCCAACTAACCTCACACCCAGACCTCTATGGTCGAAAGTTCTGTGATCATCGTAAGCTCTATGGACACGTTTGAATTTCGCGGGTTAGTAACGTTACATCCGAAGTTGCGCGCGCAACATCCGGTCGATGACGTCACTTCCTGGTGGAGAACGCGCCCAGTTAATCTACTCGCAAGGCACAGTGCTCAGTCCAATACTTTTCATAATGTATATAAACAGTTTGCTTCAAATCAATTCATTGGGCTAGATTACATCTTCTACAGACGACACAGCTATACATTACACACAATTCTTGGAGAAATTTTGAAATAATGGCGGAGAAAGACTTGGGAAATCTCAAAGACTAGTTTAATGAAATGAGTCTCACCATCAACTTTGAAAAAACTAAATATATAGCATTCAGCTGCGACTCCAGGAATTCTCCAGAGTTCCATCCCTTGAACCTCACTTCTTCTGGAAACAATGAAAATTCAAGAAGTTGATCACATACGCTACCTAGGCGTCGAAATAGACCGATTTTTGAAATGGGAAGTACATACTCGACAATTTGTCTACTCTGCCCTGGTTGAATCACTTCTACAATATGGCACAACAGGTTGGGGAGGTTTATATAGAAGCCACTTGAAGAGCCTAGGAACCAACCAAAAAATAATTTTCAAAATAATGGTAAGTAAAACAGAACTAACCCTCCTTTATAAATAATCTGGAATATTAAGGCCCAGACGTCTTTATATCTATAAGGTCATACTGATGACCTTAAATGAAAAATTCTCTGACAAACATTTCTCATAGTTATGAAAGCAAAAAAGACCATACTACTACTATGCACCGAGCTCACAAAAAATTGGGACAAAGATTTTTGTCTTACATAGCTACTTACACATATTATCTTCTACCTGATAATATAAAGGAATGTAAAAATGAATATAAACTTAAAAAACATGTTAAAGAATGGCTGAATACTCCCCAAATTTCTTATACTATTTCTTATACTAGAAAAAGTCTGTTAGATATGTTCTTAATATTACAAACTCGCAAATTGAAGTCTACATGTTCATTATCACGCGAAAAAAAATTGAGAAAAGCACCATATGATAAGACATATTTCATCATTGCAAAATTTTCCTATAACACATATTCTGACAAATTATCCAAAATATATGTTATATCAATTTGTACAGGGTGTCCTCGAACTGCGTGGCCAAAATAAAACCGAAGATTCTTTGATTTGAAAAAAAGTTGATGAGCCTTTTTACTTTTGCCTCAAGTGCCTTGTTTACCCGGTAGAGGGCTTCAAAATTGCAAAAATAATTTTGTTTTTTCGGTATAACTTGAGAACGTGATGAAGAACTTTCACAATATTTAGCAGGTGAGTTACTGTCAATGATGGCCATTTTTGCGAGTGGAGCACAGAGCCTTAGAGACCATAGAAATGGCTGCAACTTGAGGATGTAACGGGAAAAGTGTCCAGAACTTTTTTTGTGGTCAATGTAATTCACTCGATATTTTTTATGTAGATAGCTTATCTACTTTGAAAACTTTTCTTACTCTTAGAAAATTTTGATAAAATCAACGGATTAGCTTGAAAAAATTTATTTTCTAGTCTCTGCAATTTTGGCTTACTAATTTTACTTGGTTAAAATACCTTAGTTGCCTTTGCTTTTCTAATGTCATTTTGGCATTTGAAGAATTTATTCTCAAAACTGTCAGTTTTTACTTTGCTTTCCGTAAAAATTTTATAAAATTATGGCTCAAAATTTCACTAACACTGAAATGGTTGATATGTTATTGATTTATGGACTTTGTCGTTGCAATGGCCGGAGAAGGGAAAGATATCCGCATCGCAGAATTCCAAATCGGCAAACCTTCGCGAAACTGGCAAATTTGAAGCAAATCGCAGAGAAACTGGACGCAGACGGACAAGAAGGACGTTAGAGCTCGAAGAAGCGATACTGGAAGCGGTTGAAACTGAACCTGGGATAAGCACACTACGTTTGGGACTTCGTATTGGAGCCTCAAAATCATTAGTTCATAATGTACTGAAAGAAGAACTGTTGTATCCCAATCATATTAAAACAGTTCAAGACTTATTGCCCATGGATCCAGGTCATCGGCTAGATTTCTGTCGGCTTATTGTTCAAAGACAAAACGCAAACCCCAATTTTTGTAGAAGAATCCTGTTCACGGACGAAGATACTTTCACGAGATGTGGTCTTTTCAACCTCCATAATGAACATTTCTATGCTGATGAAAATCCTCATGAAACGGAAGTTACATATTTTCAGAATCAAACTAAAATCAATGTTTGGGTTGGAATTGTGGATAACTTTATTATTGGCCCTACCGTTATACCCGATCGATTGAACGGGGAGAACTAATTGAACTTTTTGGAACAAAGGCTACTTGAACTGTTGGAAGACTTGCCCTTACACATTCGTCGTGGCCTGGTTTATCCATGATGGTGCACCTCCTCATTTCACATTAGCTGTGTGGCGACATTTGAATGCGGAATATCCAGATCGCTGGATAGGTAGAGGACACGATGCACCAGTGAACTGGCCGGCCCGCTCCCCTGATTTGACGCCCTGCGACTTCTTTCTATGGGGCGCTTTGAAGTCGAAAGTTTATGCAGCTCCAGTAAACACACGAGAGGAATTATTGCAACGAATTAATCATGAAGCGGATTTATTGAAGAATGATCCTGAAGTACTAGCCAGAGTTCAATCCAATTTCTTGAAACGAATTAATTTGTGTATTCAGGAAAATGGGCAACATTTCGAACAATTGATGCCTTATCGATTTCCCAAAAAGTTTTGTTGTTTCTTTTAATTTAGCATTTGTTTTTCCTAAATAATCACATCGTTTCCCCATTTCTATTGTTTTTATTATTCGTGTTTTACCGAGATATTAACCATTTCAGTTTTAGTGAAATTTTGAGCCATAATTTTATAAAATTTTTACGGAAAGCAAAGTAAAAACTGACAGATTGAGAATAAATTCTCCAAATGTTAAAATGACATTAGAAAAGCAAAGGCAACTAAGGTATTTTAATCAAGTAAAATTAGTAAGCCAAAATTGCAGAGACTCGAAAATAATTTTTTTCAAGCTAATCCGTTGATTTTATCAAAATTTTCTAGGAGTAAGAAAAGTTTCCAAATTAGATAAGCTATCTACATAAAAATATAGAGTGAATTATATCGACCACAAAAAAGTTCTGGACACTTTTCGGCTATTATTGACAGTAACTCACCTGCCCAATATTGTAAAAGTTCTGCATCACGTTCTCAAGTTATACCGAAAAAACAAAATTATTTTTGCAACTTTGGAGCCCTCTACCGGCTAAACAAGACACTTGATGCAAAAGTAAAAAGGCTCATCAAATTTTTTTCGAATCAAAGAATCTTCTGTTTTATTTTAGCCACACAGTTCGAGGACACCCTGTATATTATATTATTTATAATACATTCAAAATATCTATTTCAGTGAATTATGACTAAAAAGCAATATCTGCTAAATTTTTCAGATTCATTTACATATTCTTCTTTAGAGTGTTCATTGGTTTACGAGATCGCCCTCATTTTCCTGATATCCTGATGGTGATGACGTACTATTACTAATTGAAAGTTGGAAATAATTTGTTAACTTCGGAATTTTTCTTCGCTCTGCCTCTTGGTTAAGTTTTTTTTAAGCTTTGCGTACCCTCTTTTTTCTTTTCGTTTCATACCATACATTTTTATATTGATGTTTTGAGTTCTGCAAACATAATTCATTATTTAAAAAATGAAGCACATAATAATCTACTTTTTCGAATTAAGCAAAGCAATGTATCGTGAATTTCAGAAGTGATCGGTCATGCTGAGGTTCAATTTTGTTTATCATGAAATAAGCCATGAGGAGTAGTCAGAGATATATTGAACAGAAGATTATAGAGAGAAGGAAGTAGCGACTATATCAGCGCAAGCTATTTTTACAGCAAACTGGCCTAGTACCTTACCTTCATATGAATAATTTTCGTAACTTCACACATTTTAAAATCTACAATGCCTATTATAGAAAAACTATAATTGCTTAACTTACCTGTCAAAGTATGAATATTCTTATAAATTATTTAGAAAAAAAACTGTGAATCTGAACACTTTCTTACCAGGTCAAGGGCTGCATACGAAATGGAACAAGACGAGACTTAGCTAGAGAGCGTGGCGGGCGTTTTGAGCATTCAAACCAAAGTTCTATAACTAGAGTAACCAGATTCGCATTTTGCCATACACTCTGAGTAGTTCTGTCCTTCTCACACCTCTCATTCGCCGTTATAAATGAAATATGATTTATGTTTCCAAACCTACGTACAAAAATACATTATTTTATATTGCGTATATTTTCCATCTAGATAAACCGTGACTACAAACGTTCAAACGGATAATTCAGTGTTTTGTATGCGGAATGAAAATATAGTCAGCATGCTCGGCTCAACAGAATTACTGAAGTCGCATTTTCTAATATTATGACATTCGTTAATTTGGTAATACTTAATTAAATTGCAAAAAAGTCCAAAGTTAGAATTCTCATGATTCTTTATCTTTCAGTTCCTTGGCTATATGAAAAAGTATGTTAGCAACTTAATTCCGCGTATGTTTGGAATGAATGCACGGGATCAAACAGTTCAAATTTCTTATCTTCATCTTGCTTTTGACTAGAATATGAATTTAGATATAAACTCAATTTACATGGAACGGCTCATTCGATGCTGGTAACAAATTAGAGAGATAATTCTGAAAACAATGTCATTCAGTATTTTCATTTTTTCATTTTAATTGTTTAATATTGTAATTGAGTATATTAGAGGATGTTTGTTCAACTGGAAATAAAGAAGCTACATCTTGGTTTCCAGGGAAAAAATGGGATGAACATGAATGCAATGGTTCCAATTTAATACTTCTCTGTAGTGCCGATTGAACGACCACTTTAAATTCCATCTCATTGAACAATTTGTTGATGAATCTCCCAAGTGATCCCCCTCCTCAATATTTACAATGCAATATTGTTTTTATTGAATTTAAAACAACAACATCGCTTTAGGTTGCATTATTATGTAAGTTGTTTATTCCAATTATTTCAATGTTCTTAAGCTTGGACTACTTATCACAGATTGATTTAAAAATTGAATAAAACCAACCATTATGTGATGAGAATTCATTCTAAACATAAATAAAATACGATCAGTTTCATTTATCCCAATAACGCGTATTGTAGAGAGGTCAAAGGTGAACGATCAACAATGTGCTTGCCTACGGAACACATAATATATGGCAGACATCCATCGGAAAATATGGTGAAACTTAACTATAGCATTGAATTATTCCCCATACGGTTTGCCGCCTTAATGTTGTCGCTTACTATCGAGTTTTCTCTCAGATAGCTTACTACATGTGATGGTTGAGGGAGTCTCCTCCGGGACAATGACCACCAACCACCAATGCTAATGTTCTACAGGGATCTGTCTTGGCACTCATTTTGTTTTGATTCACACACTCGTTTTTGTGCCAAGGGCTACTCAGCACCCCAGCAGTTCCCGATGATCTTCAAACACAGATTTGATCTGTCCTGGAGTATTGTGCACATGTTTAGAGCTCAGCCACCAACAAACTTATTCTGAAGCTATTGGATTCTATCCAGAAGTGAGCTATTCATCCGTCTTACGAATGAATTTACCTCTCTAAAACATCGTAGGAAGGTGGGCAGACTATTCCTTTTCTGTGGATGTTGCTCATCGGAAGCTTCCTAATATATTTTTTCCACAAATTATTCCATATTGCATTATTGAATCAACGATACCAATGCTTAATACCCCTTTGAGTAGCAGAGTTGATTATCGGTTGCAACTCATCAACGTTTTTGTACCAGTTCGCAGAATCTTCTGATTATCCAATTATTTATATACCTTTACATTTAGGTAAGCCATTAGTAATCAGAAAACTATATATTTTCTTCTTGACAATAGTTCCTCAACGCAGTCCCTCGGTCTGTAATTATTTTTGAGGAATTACCAAAATCCTTTTGAGAGTTTGACCTTTCTATGACTTCTTTTAATGTACAATTCTTTGCATATACCTAGCCAAATAAATTTGGAACAACCATCAATAATAGCTAATACATGTTTGTCATTTTCATCGACCTGGTATCCATGAATAATAGAAAAATAATATTGTTCCTTTCTATGTAGAAAGAAGTCCATATTCATGAATATTTCTTATAAATTCGTACTGCATTGTTTTTGGAACCACTGGCAGATCACATCTATTGACGCTGATGTTCCATGTCTTGGCATAACTTGGTTTCTATCCATATCAACGATCTGTTGGAAGTGACCTGTGCCGCCTACAGCTTTGCTGAAGATGGTACACTTCAGACCGCTTATTTATCAATACAATGAATCTACAAGAGCGAGATGTTAACGCAATTAATGAAGATATGGTAACGATTTTGAAATGGGCATCTGATAATATAGTAGAGTTTGATGTAACCAAAACTCAAGCTTGTATTTGCTCAGGAAGGCGGATCCCTCCCAAATATGATGTCATACGAATTCATTGCAATCTCTCTCTTTTCTATAGATATTAAAACGGACGTTGGGCGTCAGTGAAATGGAACACACTGTTCCTGAGGATCAGTAGTGATAAGTTGCCCCAACTAGCTCAATAAGATTATTCATTCTCAGGGCTCGTAGTGAAACGTGTACCGTGATTCTAGACTTCATGGATTGCCTGAGCGCCAACTGCTTAAGAATAAACAAAACTATAAAGAATCCACAGTTGAGAATCCAGGCACCACGAGGTGGATAAAAGTTGATGGATATTCAGAAAAATAAGACAAAGTCCAACTTAACAATTTGGTTTTATTCCTAGTAGGAATTTGAATACAATTAAAATGAGGTACAATTCTTGTATCGAACAGAATGAATATTAGGTATAATGCAAATTAATATTATGGAGTAATTCAATTATATAAAAATATGAAAATCAGAAACCTTCGGTTTCAATCTCAACAACAAATGAATGAAAGAAATATAAATTTAGTTATGAACTTTGAGTTCGATTACATCAAATACATACGTTAATCAAATACAAAATTAGATGTGAACCTTTGAGTTCGATTAGTTAGTGAAATACAAATTTAGTTGAATAACAAAAATCAGTGAAATGAAAATATGGTCATTCAAACTAAAAAATGTTTCCGTCCTTGGAACTTGGAGGAGCTGAGAGTAGGCTCTGCCAGGAAATTCCCTAAACCATCACGGGCAAAAAAGACAGAGGCACCTCAATCATTCAGACCCTGTAAATACAAAAACGAACAGTATCTTGGCACAAGTTCGAGGGACTGGTAACTTAATCAGCCGGAACAACCATACGATTCCACAACTGATTATGTTATCTCCCTAACTGTATGAACACTATATAAACAATATTGATATCTTGAAGAGAATATTATTACAATCAATCGATCTGAAGGAAATCTGAAAAGAATTAAGTTACTTATTATGTTACTACAATTGATATTTAAAATCTGTAAAAATAAAGGTAGTTATTAAAAACAATTATAATTAATAAGTTAGAAATTGTCACTTAGCATAAAGATATTGATTCACTTGATTTGATTTTCACAAAGGAATTGGAGTTTGCAATTTATACGATAACTTGTACAAGCGTGACAGTGGTATTACTTAAGACCTCAAAAAGCAGTAAATTAGATCCGTGCTTCTATGTCCACCCAGATCAATATTCAACCAAACCTACTAGTCTAATAAGACATAACCCTGTGTACTTAATGTACCAGGTCAAAAAAATGGTGAATCTCAAATTCACGCACCACGCAACACGTTCTATATTGCCAGGCTAAACACGAAGATTAAAAATACTATATTACCAGTCTGCCTACGACTTGTTAAATTATTTTTGTACTAAGATCAAGATTAAGATTAAGAAAAATACCCAATGATGCAAAAGATTATTCCAGTATTATGCTAGATAACAAAGTGATTCGCCATGAATGTTGAGAGGTTTGTTGAGAATTATTTCCACTGAAATATATCGACGTTCAGGGACTGTACATATTCTGAATTCTATTTAAGATATCAAATCAAATTAAATAGTCCCTGATATCAATAATATTCCAATGGCAGATTAATAATGACCATAAGACAAAATAAATTGTTGAATCTCAACTTACCTCTTCAAACATTCACAAAGTAATGGCTTCCACAAATTTCCTTTCGCTACCACCCTTTACTCGCGAATCGCGCGTAGTGCGACGAAACCCCACAAGGAATACGAATTTCAATTACCGATTTCCTATCGAACGGGTAGATGACTCTGTTAGTCAATACGAGATAAGTTATTCTACAAGCCGAACAGAAATCGTTATTCTAATCTTTACAGCGTTCTTTATACCAGTAACGTGTGAAGCGTTACAATATTACCTTGGTCTCGTCTGCTATTCCACAACCACAGATTCGATATAGGTGGACACTTCTTCTTAATCAAGCTCGAGACCTGCTGAAGTTATTCCTACCAGACCTCATTTTTCTATCGAACGGATAAGTTGTGGTAAACTTTACCGAGTGTGTTTTTCCTCATACGTATAACCTCTAAAATTTCAAGGAATGCCTATCTCCTCTTCCTACATTCCACTGTTTATCTTCGAATAATCAAAATCTCCTCGTGTAGTCAAAATATTTTTAAAAAATATTCAATAATTCTTGTTCCTCGAAATGATTTCCTTGTTCAATGAATTCACCTTATTCTCGTGACTTTTTAAGCCGTGATAACATTTCTTCTCTTGTAGTCATCGTCAAAACTGGTTGTCGACTAAGGGCGTCTACTTGTTTCATACTAATTTCTAATCTTTGTTTAATTGTATAGTTATATTCTTCTAACAATAAGACTCATCTTGCTGTTCTACTTGACAAATACTTCTTGTCAAAACATTTCTAGCATCTATTACGCCTAACACTTCTAATTCGTAACTTAAATTTTCTCAGCATCAGATGTTTTCTACTCATGTAGATATCATCTTCGGAATTATTTCGCAATAGAATAGCTCTATTTTTCAGCATGTCACTTATTCGAATTGAAGAAAGTTTGTAGGATTCTGTTGATGAGATGGTACTGTATCAGGGAGATACTGTTATTGGAGGATTTGTAATCTTCAATTATGTTTACAGAAGCTTAGAAGAGCATACATAATGCCAATTAAGTTATTATTTTGGCGGTGAATTAGCAAGATCTAATGTAATTGGCTCAGCGTGTTTTTCAAGTATCATTGCATACAAAACAATAGTTTTCAGGTGATATTTCTGAAATGCACGTAATGAAATTTGACTTATATCAATCATAATGCAACTATAGTAAATTAATAAGGTAGGTACTCATAGTTAACTAATAATACAAGCACCATGAATAACATTAACGCCAAAAACTGTGTGTTTTGATGGAATTTGGAACTAATTTAATTTTGCGATGCGATCATGGAAACAGATTTTTGAACGCCAGCTCTGCTCTTGGAACAGGAATACGAGTTACTCCAACTTTCATCACGAATGGAATTGTACTTACTGTCTTCTCAAATTAGGTACGTATTATTCCTTCTATATCTTTCGTCTACTTAATTTTTTCCTTTGAACCTTATTTGCAGTTTATGAATTACATTTAATAAATATTACAATTAATTTATATTATGTGATATAATAAGTGAAGAACTCCTAATTTTGTTTGTGAAAATGTACACTACAGAAAATTAATTCTAAATGGTACATTGTAATAATATTATACGTATGTCAAATATTTACAGTAATTATTAACAAAGCAAAATATTAACAAGACAGACATTGATACATAGGTACAAATACCTGATAACAATGTGATAATAAAAAGTTAAATAATAATAAACCTTCGTTTAGATGCACAAATCGAGTTTCTGAAAGTTAATATTATGAATCCTAACAATTCGAAACAGACATTCATTGTTCCCATAGTTTGTATGAGTTCTGAAAATAATCAGTTCTAATAATCTATCACAATTAATGAAACCATAAACCATCCATAAATTGGAGAAGAAGAACTGATGACTGAATTCTACATGTTTCGAGACTAGACAGTCCAATAAGTTGCAGGTTAATAATTGATCTAGATAAATTATCGCGATGAATATTGCCCTCAAAAAGTTAGAAGTTACCAAACATTATATGTTATATTGGTTCATGTGATACTATGAGATAGCTTTCCGAAGTATATTTTATACTCTGTCAAAATTATTCTACCTATATGTAACGGAAATGAAAACATATGTGGTGTCAACATCATTCGATAGGCAAAGTTTTGGTCCCCAGATTGAATAGTGACAATAGGCCAATCAGGTCACGCCAGCTGTTTCGCTCTCTGATGAGCTCTCAGTGGAACGTGCCACACATACGTTTATGTTTTCATTCCCATTCGTGATAGAATGGATGATCAGATGATGAAAAACATCCACCCTGTGTTTTTTTCATTTACCAATTTTTTGATGCATTATCTAAAAATGTCGGTATCGTAATAAAAAAATAATGATTAATTACGTTGATATTTAATCATTATCTGCTTGGTTTTAACTGATGGGAAGGTTATTTGGAGCATAAACCGCGTTAATTATGTAGCGTCTTTAGAAATTCATGAAAAGACTTTATAATAAAACTTTACCCCAGTGAACACTTTACAGCGATTAGGGTGTTCCGTTTCATTCTCGTTACCCTCTACTTTCAAACAGCTATGAAATAAATATCGCTTGGTTACTTTCCCAACATCTGTAAATATACAATCTCACTTTCCTTGTCAAGAAACAAAAGAAGTTTTAGACTCAACCAAATTGTTCAAAAGCTTAATTATTCATCATTAATAAACTAAAATTCATATTCAGGATATAGCATTATTGCGAAATACGAATCAAACAAGAATAAACATAATTGTCTTGCTGATGTGCGCGATAATTTGTAAATGGTGTGTAAATATCATGACGACAATAGAGATAACCGTTTTGGAAACATACGGATGTCTTTCTGGAGGTGGAGGTAACAACTGAATATCAAAAAGCTTTCTATTCGAATTAAGCAACGTCCTTCCAAAAGTAGGTTCCTTTTTTCAGAAATTGTAGAATTGCAGTTTCCATAGTATAAGGAAGAGACAGGTTGGAAAGGTTGAAATTCTCCCCTTCTCAAGGAGGTTTCCAGTCCTCCTTCAACTATACTGGACATATGTATCCAAAGTGAGGGAGAGAGAAGAGAGGAGATAGGTATAACCCAGTATTCGCCTGACCAAGTTTGGGGAAGTGCATCGCCAAGAATTTGGTATATGCACTCCCAAGTGCTTGATAGCAAAAGGAAAATACTGAGGCTACCAGCTTGGTAAAGAGAAGACAGTAAGTACATTTCCATTCGTATCGCAAAATTAAATTTGTTCCAAACTTCATCAAAACACACAGTTTTTGGCGTTAATGTTATTCATAAAGTTTGTATTATTAGTTAACTATGAGTACCTACCTTATTAATTTACTATAGTTGCATTATGATTGATATAAGTCAAATTTCATTACGTGCATTTCAAAAATATCACCTGAAAACTATTGTTTTGTATGCAATGATACTTGAAAAACACGCTGAGCCAATTACATTAGATCTTGCTAATTCACCGCCAAAATAATAACTTAATTGGCATTATGTATGTCCTAAGCTTCTGTAAACATAATTAAAGATTACAAATCCTCTAATAATAGTATCTCCCTGATACAGTACCATCTCATTAACAGAATCCAACAGACTTTCTTCAATTCGAATAATCACTTCGTTTAGAAAAATATTGGATAAAAAACGAGATAGTGGATAACCCATTGCACATCCTCTTGTTTGTTTATAGTAGCTTCCGTTATTAAAAGTGAAATAATTTTGCTCCATATATAATTATCTATCGGGGATATCAATATATGAAATCCATGTTCAACAACTCAGGGATTTGGGTATCTGTTAATAGTGAACATCAAATTTGATGAAAATATCACTAGATTCAAGTTTGCAATTAGTTTCAAACAGTTTTTCACAGACAAACTTGGTATTGAATCTTACTTTATATTCAAACCTGTATTCTTGTTTCTGAATCTTAATTGTGGGCTCTCCTTTGATAAATTAAATTGAATTAAATATCTGTTTCATTGAAGTTTATGGATCTTTTTACTGCTATTTATATATTACAATATGATGCAGAAACAGTTTAATGTAATAAGGTAAAACGAATAAATAATAATAATCTCAATTCTGAATGAGATACATTCTAATGGAAAAATAAAGGCAAATCTATTGTATACAATGTCACATGTCCGTGTTCATTATATTTTATAGATTCTTCGTTAGAAACAGGTATGGATTCGAAAGAACGAAAAACTACGGACTGTATTATCATCTATGGTAAAGGTTCTTCTGACATACAAGGAGATTGGTATAAGAATGTTTCTCACTTCAATTCTTCGAAAATTATTCTCTTCTTGTTCCTCGATATGCGAGTTCTGTATTCAGGGGAAGATAAAAATTGTAATATACCCTTCTATCCATACGACAATGATTCGGGAGGCTGAATGAATTTGGGTTGTATGAATTACCTTATAATTAACAGAATTTAGTAAGTGAAAGTCATGAATAAAATTGCCTACACTTAGGCGATGAAAAACTTTCATCACTCTTGATTATACTCAATTAGAACCCTTTTCTGTCAGTTATATTGAAGAATAAGGATACTATCACCGGATGGCTTATTCAAGCCAAAAGCTTTGTAAGTTTCATACAATATGCATGCAAAAATAATGAGATGAACTCACGTGGATATTTCTATGACGAGCATTGAATGATAAGCTTTACAATGATGTACCAACGCTTCAAAAGTGAAGCGTAATTGGATATGGAAACCAATCACACCTACGGTTATATCCTTATGTACAGATGGAGGTTAATAATCCAGAAAAGCGAGAAATAAGACAATGACAACATATTCAGAACAATACGCCCTTTGAATTCCTTTTGATTCATTGTTTAAGATGAAATGAATGAAATATGTAAGTTACTTTCACTTCATTGTTACATTTATCAAGTTCTGTACAGTGGCTACCGTGGATTTGTGTATTGTCAAACATTGAATTAAACGGCGCCTTTACGCTTCGTGCAATTGTATTCGATCTCGTAGAGGATTTTAGACTAGTATTGTTTTATAGGTGCATTTCCTCATCTTGAAGAGGAAATTAATCGGTTGAATTATGTAGACCGTTAACAACCCAGGGACGCGTTTGCATATATTCGGTCGAACATCTTTGAGTAATTTCACAATGGCAATATGTTAAGAATAGCCTGTTATCTGGTTCATTTGAATGATTTTGAAATGGAATGATATGAATATTCTTAATCCACTCTCATAACTAGTCCAAGACCATAAGAATGTGTAAGAACTGGAATTCGCACTTTGATTTTTTTTCGACACCAGATAAGAGACATCACCCTCAGGATACTGAGAACCTTTCAGCTACCAAATGGTCATCATGAGAGTAAACTAAATTAGAAATCAAAATGTGCCTGTTTGAATACTATGTGGCGTTAAAGTGCAAACAACCCTCAGTTGGAGATTAATCGGAACTCAATAAATTGCTTTTTCGTTTATACATTTCCATCCCTTCTAACTTACCCACATATTTGCCCGTACTGTGTTCTAAGACTGATAAACTTTCTTAAAAAATGGTGTGACCTGTATTTGAAATATGTTCGGCTAACGCTGATTTTTCAATATTATTTTTCTTGATATGAGCAAAATGTTCTCTATACCGAGTTCCTTCTAGTTGATCCACACAGCATTTTGAATACGAGTCGCAATCGATTTTGTTAATCCCGGATTTGTCAAAGTGGGAAACTTAATCTGGGGTGTTGCGTAAACTGTTGTTAGCTTGATTTAATGATTGATTTTTGACTTTTCCAAACAAATATCTGATTAATGAATTGAACAATATTATCCACAAATTACTTCCAGTCACTATGTGTGAATGCATTACGAATTGAAAAATAAACCGTGTATGCAACACAAATTTAAATCTGCATAATATACACAATTACAGATACAAGGGCAGATCCAGCAAATGTCCAAGGGGGACCACTTTCTATTTTTTAGGTATTTGACATATTTTTTTGTAGTGATTAGTTTCAGATATTCAGATACTCAAGTTCCGTTCTAAACATCTGTATCACTTTTGCCGCTACTGAATCACTACATAACTAGGGTCAGTGTGTTGAATCATGACCTAATGGTTTATTGACAAACCTAATATGAACTTTAGGTACATTTTATGTAGATCAACTTCTCCAACATATTTAAAATTTACATAAATTTTTATGCTTTTGTTGACTCAGATTAACGTGAATTTTACACAAATTGTGTATAAATCTGAGGTTATCTGGGGTTGTGTAGTATTGTAAATTTCAGCAGTTTCAAGCATAATACAAGATAAATGATTATCTCGATTTCAGTACTAGAGTATAGAGTCCACAGTGATAGATCTATCTATCACCAGATTCTCCCGGCAACCCTCCATGCCTTTCTTTGCCCCACGTTGCTCGTTGATGTTATTAATTACCGTACCGATCGATCTCAACAACCTAGCATACAAGATACTGGTAAATAACTTGTAGCAGGTGTTGAGACAAGTGATCGGCCGGTAGTTCTTGGGATCAGGCAAGTCTCCATTCTTTAAAAGTCAGGTCAGCTTGGAATTTGCCGCTTCTCTATAAACCAAGAGACAAAGACTCATGTCGGACGGAAGTGAGTGGGATGAAACTTCTTCCACCACCATGTTAATGCCATCAGGGCTGGGAGCAGCAAAGTCTTTGGCACCAACAATATCTTGTCTGACCTCATCCTCGCTGACTGTCTTGCAAGCTTCTGTTTGCGGTAGTTGATGTTCAGCGCAAAAGATTTCGAAATATGCTAGGGCTGGGGTGTTCAGGTGAATTGGGTCCTTTCCAGAAGTTCTGGACCTCGTTCTCAGTCGGTGGGCAGCTCGTCATTAATCAACGTGTACAATGCTATGAGCTCGTGTGGTCGTACGGACACCCTGTCGTTGATTCGGGTTCTTCTAGTTCTAAGATGAACTCCGGTGTTTTGGAGCAGGCTTGCCTTAACAGATCTGTTGCGATGCACCACAGGTGGATCTGGTGCGGCTAGATCCGGTTCTAGAGCTGCAGCGTGCCATACATTCGTTTTTATATAGTCGGTTCTCCGTAGATAGAATACTTGATTCCGCGTTTATGCGGAAAAATAGCTGAAATATATTAGTTTTTTTGTAGAGATGAATGTTCTTAAGTGAAATTTGGGCGCGAGCAGAGGCAAGGCGTATCACTGAGGATTCTTGTTTGAGATGAGTAAAATGAAATTTGAAAGAAACAACATTGGTAAAACTAACATAATAAAATTTAATAAAACAGATAAAATAAAATATATGACACTATTTAAAATGAGTACGACAAATCTATATATATAAAAATGAATCCCTATTTCCTTTGGTCACGCCATCACGCGTGAACGGCAGGACCGATTTCACTAATAATTTTCTTGTTGTGTTTGTTATTGTCAGGAGAAAGTTCTTATGGAAGAAAAACTTAAGAAAATTGCGCGGAAAATTAGAAAATTTAATAATACTTAACCACCATATATCACGCCATTACGCGTGAACGGCTGGACCGATTTCACTAATTATTTTTTTGTTGTGTTTGTTATTGTCAGGAGAAGGTTCTTATGGAAGAAACAATTAAGAGAATTGCGCGGAAAATTAGAAAATTCAATAATACCTAACCACCATATAAAATTATTTCTAATCTAACCTTAGCGCTTTGGACAATATAAACTTTTTTAATGTAACCGTATGACGTTTGACATAGAATTGACAGAATGCGTGCTGCAAATATCTTCAAAGAGGATGTAAAAAAACTGAATATCATTTGAAACAGATGCTTCGGTCGGAGTTATTTTATTGATAAAATACATGTAAAATAATTAATTTATTATTTCTTACAAAAAGGATGTAAGAAAACTGAATTTCTTAGTGCACATCACGGTTAGTTCAGAGCCATCACGTCTAATATTAAAAGTTCAATTCAATATGGAGTTTAGGTAAGTTTGGATAGACTAAACATACACGTTAATAACATAACAAGTGATATACTTGGTTATAAAGAAGAATACAATAGTTTTCTTCAATTTACAGTTGAATTTTGGTTTTTGAAAATGCCAGCAATTAGACGTACAAACTTAAGTCACAGAACTCGCAATGCTGCGGGTCAAAGATATACAAGAGCAAGTCAAACTAACGAGCAACGCGAAGCGCGGAATGAAGTTGAACGGAATCGATGGAATCGAAATCAACAACATAGAAATGTTGCGTTTAACCCCTATCGAGCTGCATTCAAATATAACGTGGAAATCGATTACAATTCACAGCAAATCGTTGCTATTGGACCTATGAACGTTGTGTGCCAATATTGCAAGGCATTTAAGTTTAAAAATAAAGCTCTTGGATTGTGTTGCGCGAGCGGTCAAGTCGAATTGATGCTATTGGTACCGCCACGAGAGCCATATTCATTGGTTTCCGGAAATGAGCCAGATTCTAAACATTTTTTGATTCATATCCAGCAATACAATAATTGTTTTCAAATGAGGTCATTTGGTGCAACAAAAGTTATTCAAGAAAATTTTATGCCAACTTTCAAGATTCAGGGTCAAATATATCATCTAACAGGTTCCTTATTGCCAACGCCAAATATTTTTTCTAATTTATTCTATTATTTTTGCTAATTTATTTTATGGGCGATTCAGCAAGACAAGTCGATCAGCGTTGTGCACACAACAATTCGGTGGAAAGACCAATTGTTGAACAACTCCAAACGTTTTTTCATCAACATAACTAATTGGTTGCATTATTTACTACCACTTTGGACCGCATGCCGTCTGATAATAACAAAATTGTCATGAAAGCAGATAAGACGCCTACAGGACAACACACGAGACGTTTTAATGCCCCAACAATTGACGAAGTCGCTATTGTCGTCGTGGGTGAAAATTTAGAAAACCGAGATATTGTTTTACATCGGCGTAGCAATCAACTGCAGCATGTGTCCGAAACACATCGATCATATGATGCGTTACAATATCCTATCTTATTTTGGCAAGGTGAAGATGGACATTATTCTTCAATGAAGAGTAATGTCCAGTTACAGATTCCGAAACTAACAAAAAAGTTAGTTCAATGAATTATTATTCATACAGACTGATGGTTCGGGAAAATGAGGACAATCATATTTTAAAATGTCGGCGTCTCTTCCACCAATATGTTGTGGATATGTACGTGAAAGTTGGAATTGTGCAATTGATATTTACCAGGCAAAACTGCGTTCTGAAGAAAAAATTCATTTACGGGATGCCATCAATGCTGATGGAAATGCACAGAATGTAGGTAGAACAAGCAACATACGTCGGAAGTCCGCGACTTATGCATGAATACGCTCAGGATGCGATGTCGTATGTACGTCATTATGGCACACCAGATTTGTTTATAACGTTCACATGCAATCCACAGTGGACATAAATTCGACAAGAATTATTTCTTGGCTAAGCACCCATTGATTGCCAAGACATTACCGCAAAGGTGTTCCAAATAAATTTAAAATCACTCATGGACTTCATTGTTAAGCATCGCGTATTCGGCGAGATGCGCTGTTGGATGTATTCAGTCGAGTGGCAAAAACTCGGATTGCCACATGCACACATTCTCATTTGGTTGGTAGAGAGGATAAGACCGAATTAAATCGACGATGTGATATCTGCGAAATTTCCCGATAATGATGAAGATCCATTGTTACAAAAAATAATTCGAATTCAATATTCATAGATAAGACAGGACAACGTCTGTCGGGTCAGCTAGTTTGGTAATACATGAATCGATTAATAAAACACAATGATTTCAAAATTAGTTCAATTAATTAAAAGACATGATGATCATCAGTTCAGTCAACTCATCAATTCTCCATTATATGTGAATAAAGAACATTACTTACATTATTCAGATCGATGCGTACAAACGCGAGAAAAAGTTCGAATATTCCACTTTCCCTCTGTCGGTGACTTATATAGACTTTATTGTTGAAATCCGGCAATTTTGGATTCACACGATAAATGAACTTGTCCGGCAGAATAATGAACCCTTTTTACTTATTATTTACAATATGAAAGTATCTGAGAATGAAATTAACACCAACTGGTCGAAAATGGTGTTTAGCACTACCGCCCGATCACTTGTCTCAACACATGCCACAAGTTATTTACACGTATTTTGTATGCTAAGTTGTTAAGATCGATCGGTCTGGTAATCAATAACATCAGAGAGCAGCATGGGGCAAAGAAAGGCATGGAGGGTTGCCGGGAGAACCTGGTGATAGATAGATCTATCACTCAGGACTCCATACTATACAAGCGCAACCTTCCCATGGCCTGGATTGACTACCACTACGCATTTGATTCAACATCACATGAGCTATGATTATACTAGCTCCAATGCCTTGCGGTACCAACCCCACTAGATGCATAAAACATTTGTTGCCACTCTGCAAGACTCGTTTTGCCATTACATCGGGTACACGACGAGTCTTAACAGAATTGGTAACTTTCAAGAGGGGTGCTTTCCAAGGAGACTCCTTGAGTCTCCTCTTGTTCAGCATCTCCTTGCTGCCGATCTCCATTGCATTAAGACGGACTCGTGGATATTAGTCTAGACCACCGAGCGACCGGAGACATCAGATCACCTATTTATTTTACATGGTTGAACTGAAACTGTATGCCTCTGTGGTGAAAAACCTCAATCAAGCTCTCAACGTGGTTCAAGAATATACACTAGCCGTAGGCATGGAGTTGGGATTCGATGCGTGCGCAGTGTTTCACTTGAGGAGAGGAGGATCTCCGAATGTGCACGAGAATATGCAGCTTGCCGACGGAAGTATCTTTGAACAGCTTGATTCTGAAGAGACCTATCGATACCTGGGAATTGACAGAGTCCTAATTATGACGTTTACCAGATAAGGGTGGCTCTCCGCGGCAAGTACAAAAACCTTGTTCGAAAAATTTGGTCTTCCGAACTTTTGAAAGACGTCTGCAACAAATATCCTTCCCATTCCAGTCCTGCTTCACTCTTTTGGAGTGGTGAAGTGAACAGTCGATGAGCTGCATAAACTAAACAAAGAAAACTGGAAGATAATGCATATCCATAACAGTTTGCATCCTAGGTCGTCCGTTTCCCGCATTTATCTCTCACGTAACAGGGGAGGTAGGGGACTTTAGTATGGAGGGTCTGCATCGGAGTGTGGTTCCGAGTATAGCGTATAAAGTTGTTAGAAGTTCGGATCCCCTCGTGAGCTTTGTTAAAAGTCACGAATTGGTCGGAGTGGGGAATTTATCATTAAGGCAGCACAAAAAACTGCAGAAGAACTCGGAAGATGGCGTAATAAACACCTTGGTCTATCACCGCAACGTGATGGGTATACAGGTTTCTGATGTCAGTTGCAGGGCTTGTCGAAAGGCGCCTGAGACGCTTTTCCATCGGCATGCCGGCAAAAGCAGCCTCGGCGTAATCCCATCGCCATAATGCGGCCCTACGGTTGCTGTATTACCATCTAAGACACTCGTACGGAATAGACCAAAAGCCAGTGGGGCCAAGATGCCAGGATGTATTGATGCCAGATCTACTGGTATTGCCTGTCTCCTACCGTCAGGTCCATACAAGCAGATAGGCCTGACGTTGTCCTCCTCGATGAACTAAGCAAGACTATGTATGTCATCGAATTCTCTGCTCCGGCAGAGAAGAACATAGTCTTAAAAGAGGAGGACAAATGGGCAAAATATCAAGATCTCCTGTTCGATCTTCGCACGTTATACGCAGGCCACAAGGTCGTATTAGTGATTCTGATCATCCGTGTTTGGGGCGAAATTCGGTCTTTGCTGCGTTCGAACTTGAAGATCATTCCGGCTTGCAAAAACTCGGCGCAGATCTTGATCCGAATGTAGAAGGCAGTCATTCTGGGTTCAATGAGAATACTTAGGGCATACGATTTAGGAACCTGAAGCTAATTACCGACCGGTGGGGAGGAGACGCTTTGGTTAACCGATTTTTGGTTTTTCTGGCGCGATTGCTGCGATGTTGTCGGAGCTCGCAGCAGCTCTTATTCTGGTTCTTTATTATAACTAAATATAAAATAAGACATCTCTTTTCGTTTACATTTCCTTATAGTTTTTCACGTATCTCGTGAAGCGGAGATTGTTCTATTTCTGAATTGAATACAGCATTCACCCCTCCACCCAATAATATTCATCAAATAGAGAAATCTAGCTGATATTTGTAGCAATGATTGTGAACTGTTTATGAAAATCACGTTTATCTTTCAGTACAAGCAGTGCATTATTCAGGCCAAGATTATTCTGATTACACACGCTCCAATGTCATACTAAAAACCAATTAAGAAGATTCATTTATTTCATACTGTCCGGAAAATTAAACCTTACGTCATTAATTTGCGGCAGGAAAGTAGAACATTACATCACTATGTCGGAAAGTATTGCCTAGCGACACTTTCCGGACTCCCGTCATCTTTTATATGAATCTCACAAATTTTCATATTTTTAACGCATCATTTTTTGTCCTACCCCTTCATGGATTTGCTTGGACTAAATATTCAAATTGCTTTGGTACATTCAGAATAAATGTCTTCTCTATGTACGTCGCTCGAACAAGATGAAGTGTCGATTCCACGAATATTCAAAATATACTTATGGAAGTGTCATTCTGACTATGAAGGTGTTTCGCGAGTTTTATGACTTGACTATAAAAGTAGGGCAACTTTGTGTTTGGTTCCCTATAACTGAATATTATCGTTCTCGATTTGATGACAAAATACTACGTATCCACCTTTGTCAAGTGGGCCTTTCTAAGTTTGATAAATCTAGTTGCCCATGGCTGATTATACGATTGCCAGAGAATGAAGAAATGTTAGTTTTGAGTTATTGTAAAAAATTTATATAAAAATTCTCGGGAAATAGGTCATAATAACACTCTGTTTTAAATTTTCGTCTTTACGTACGTTTCGGTCTCACGACCTTCATCAGAAGACTTATTATGTAAAAATGAGTTAATTAAAACTAATTAGCACAAGCGTCCATATCGCACAATTTTCAATCAAAAAGCCCACGCCGTCGAAACGAACAGAATCACGAACAATCGAAAATTGTATCGTTAATATTAAAGTATAATTTTTTGTAACAAGAATCCACTGTTCAGTAAAATTCTCATAATATACAAACGCATATTGCTATGGTCTCAAAGCAACTGAAGTTCGAAGCTATTTGTTGATATTTACTAGAAACCAGATGTAGATTTATGACGTACTTGAAAAGGTTTTAGAACTGCATTGGAATTTACATTAAGCGTTCTTCCTAAAATATACTTTTAACATTATAAAGACGCATGTAGGAATTTGCAAGAGTTTTAATTAATCAAGTTAGTATAAATCTGACTCAATCCCTGAATATCATTCCTATGGTTCACAGAATTGGAATCCCGTTTTATGTGAATCATCTCCAGGATAGATCTTTTATAATAATTGGTTTCTTTAGTTAAAATATTAACATTTTCGTAATCAAACTGATGGTTATAATCAAAGCAGTGTTTAGTAAGGGCGGTGGAATTTTCTAAGTTATTATTTCTTGTGCTATACTTATGGCCGTACATTCTTTTTTGTAAATATTGTTTAGAGATTCCAGTATAAGTTCCATCTATCAATCTAAACAATTCAATTTATATACTGTGTGGGTTTGTTTATCTTTCGGTATTACAGGTTTTAGATTTGAGAAATATTTCCCAACACAGTTAGTAGGTTTATGCGCAACATTTATATCGTACTTTTTCAAACATCTCTTAATTTTTTCTGAGGTCTCCGGAATGTATGGTAAAGTTATATAATTGTCTGTATTACCTATTATGTTATTTTTATATGAAGAACCATTATAGATTTTGTTTATTCTCTCTTTAATGATAGGATTGAAGAACGTTTTTGGGTAGCCATTCATTTCTAGTGTATTACGAACAATTTTTAAATTTTTGGGACGGTCTTCTGCGTGGGACAATTTCACCGCGCGGTCTGTAAGGCTGTTAATGACACTTTTTTTATAACAAGCTGGTGCAACGGAATTGAAATGAAGATAACGTTGAGACCAAACTTCTTTAGTAAACCAAGAAGTTTTTATTTTTCCATCTGCATCATGCCTAATGTTCATATCTAGGAAATTTATGTTTTTGTTTATTTCTATTTCACAAGTGAATTGAAGTTTACAGTGGAAATTGTTGAATTTATTAATCACATATTGATCTTTATCGTTGGGAACACACGTAATGCAATCATCTACATATCTACATTATTTACAAATATACCTGTCGTTTTGGCATTGTTTTGGCTACATCTTGTTCCGAGTAAATATCAACAAATAGCTTCGAACTTCAGTTGCTTTGAGACCATAGCAATATGCTTTTGTATATTATGAGAATTTCACTGAACACTGGATTCTTGTTACAAAAAATTATACTTCAATATTAACGATACAATTTTCGATTGTTCGTGGTTCTGTTCGTTTCGACGGCGTGGGCTTTTTGATTGAAAATTGTGCGATATGGACGCTTGTGCTAATTAGTTTTAATTAACCCCTTTTTACATAATAAGTCTTCTGATGAAGGTCGTGAGACCGAAACGTACATAAAGACGAAAATTTAAAACAGAGTGTTATTATGACCTATTTCCCGAGAATTTTTATATAAATTCATACTGGGTCAAGAATCTTTATATTATTGTAAACAATGCTGTCACGGTTAAATTACTCAAACGAAGACTATTTAAAATTATTTAGCAGTTAAGGAGAATTACAAGAGTTATAACAAGAACGTGTAATATATTTACTGCTCGATATCCCGTTGAACAGAGACCATCAAGCAAATATTTGTTAAGCGAATAATACTACATATTGTTAAAAACAGAAGATTTCTCGGATACAAAATTGCTTTAATGAATGTTCAACATTTGTTCCCTGAATTCCTACACATTTTTTGCATCTACGAAGTAATTCAGCACGTATTTCAAAAATGTATTTGATTTTTATTTTTGTTTGTTCCTCTTTGCTTAATATTTCCTGATTGATTCTAGCTTTAAGTTCTCGAAAGCATTTTTGACTCTGCCAAAGCAATCTTCAAGTGTGGTTAGCGGAATCCTATAAACCAAATTTTTTATTGTACCTCAAACGAAATAATCCAGAACTGACAGATTGGGGGGAAGAGGCGGCCATAGGAAAGGTTCATCATTCGTTATCCTCTGGTAAATTTTCTAAGTAATTTCTTGCAAAATATTTAAATATCCTTCACCTGAAAAATTTTGATTATTTAGTTTATGGTTGATAAATCTAGCCTATTTGCTTTTACCATTTACATTTTCTTCAAAATAGTGTAAAGCTAATACCCTATCATTCCTGATTGCACAATACACATTAAATTGCTAGCTGTCTGGGAAATTTCTACATGTGAAAACATCGGGATTCGAATCGCTCCAGTGGTGAGAATTCTGACCGTTTGATAATCCATTTTTAGTGAATTTTGCACCATCCGTCAAAATGATATTATTCAAAAATGATTCATCGTCTTGAAACTTCATCAGAATAAATTCTCCAAAATTCACTCGCTCAGGGGAGTCGATGGATTTCAACTGTTCAACCATTGAAAATGAATACAGGTGAAACTTATTTATTCGCACATTATGCTATTCCTGACTCTACAGAACACTGTCTTATAGATTTATTTGGATATGCTGCGAAGAATCCCAAAACAGCAATTTCATTATCGGCGTTGTTTACAATTGACTTATTCTTTTCTATTGTTGCCTTGACGGAACAGAGGCAGAAGCGCTTAACAAGTATTTGCTGATGGTTTCTGTTTTTCGGGATAACGAGCAGGAAATAAATTACGCGTTCTTGTTATAACTCTCTTGCATTCTACATAAGTAATAAATAAATTCAAATAGTCTTCATTTGTGTGATTTAACCGTGCCGACATTAATTTTCAAATAATTTTTTGTGAGCACCCGTACAAAATCGGAGACTCTCCATTTCTCTACGCTAAGTCTCTGACTACAAAATGCCAGTAGCGCGTTACGAAATATTCGGCCATTATGAATAAACTGTCAATTAAGTCAAGTCTGCATTTGTAATTTTGTATCTGAAATTGCAAATATCTCAAAAACGGTTGAATTGAGGTATAGGGCATGATAAATGAAATGTACCTAGAATTTTTGGCAGAATTCAAAAATGCAATAGATTATAGGGAGTTTTATTTGAAATAACCAAGTGGTCATCGAATTCCGCTATAGCCGGAACTGCTGCATCTTGAAAATATTTTAGATGAATAGTACTCATTGACTCACTGCCAAAACTAAGAATTTATTATAATTGGGGTCATAGCCATCGACAATCGATTAAAATCTGAAATTATATCTTACTCAAGTATTTACCTCTTGATAAATGATTCTAACTCACCAAAACACATTTTGGTTCTATATATAAGGACAAAATCGCAGACAATTTGTTAAAACATAATCAAAAATAAGCTCTGAACCTCAAGATGAGTTATCTCATATTGTGTTCAATGGTAAAGATGAAAAAAATAAGTTTAATTAACACTTGAGCTTATAAATTAAAATGTTTAGAGTATAAATTTCCATTGGTAGATCGAGCCGTAGCATAGGAACATTTCATATCTTTTAGACTTAAAAACGGATTCTTCTTTTTCTAACCATATTTTGGAACCAGGATGTACCTTCCCAAAATTAAAAGAAGTTAACATTTGGCATTTTCATATTAAATTAAACATTCTAGAATCGGGAGAATTATTTAAGGGTATTAAAAATAACGACAATAACATTCTTAATAATAAATTAGTTTTATATTGCAGCCTATTTTTCAATCTCTTGATAACATAACATAATATTTTCATCGTAATCCGCTTACCTGTATTTGTCTGAATTATTGGGAAATAGGTCATATTAACACTTATGTCTACTATATTTTCATGTTTGCTTTGGGTCTCATGACCAACATCGAAAAACTTTTGAAAACTAATTCACCTAAAGCGCGGAATTTCGTTAACTAATTGTGCTGAGCACTTAAGCTTCTTAATAGCATTAAATGCAATTAAACATGTCTACGTCGCAATAAGAAAGAAAACATGAATAATTGAAATTGTAACACATTAATGACCAATGTTACAACTTTATTGTATCAGCTTTCTACATTTGTAGAATTTTAAGCATCATAAAAAAGTACGCAGAAATTTGCAAGTGCTTAATTAATTAAATTTGCATAAATTTGAAATGATTATACATCGGCTCTACTATTCACAGACTTAGCATCACAGGTATTGCTTAGTACAATTAGTTTAAGAAATCACGCGCTTTAGTTGATGTGAGTTAGTTTTCAAACGTCTTCTGATGATGGTTGTGAAACCCAAACGTATATGAAGACGAGAATATAGTAGACATATGTGTTAATGTTAACTAATTCTCAAGAATGTATATAATTCATCCCCATTTGTTGGTTTTATCTTATTTTGACTATATACAACATAATTTGCTTTATGTTTATCATACTTTTGTATAGTTCTGAAGATGATACGTTATTTGTCGAAACTATAGTCACAATAATAGTGTTATGTAATGTAAGTATTGTAAAAACTGAGTGATAGTGTTTCATTCCATCAATTATATCATATAACTATTACATTTTATACTTATGAAATCTAAAATGAAAATTTTGTTGTACTGGAAATTACTACCTACTATAGTGCTCCGATCACGTTACATGTTATTTGCTATCAATATTCTACAGGTTAAGATATTTGTTTGTGTTTACTAGGTTAAGGAACAGATCACTCCGAAAGGGCAGAACTTCCAAATTTTGAGAATGAAATAAAATATGTAATTGAGCTTCGATATGATAAAATTGAAGAGATAATCCAAATAAAAAAATAGTTCCTGAAGTATATCGTCGATGATTCAGAAGAACTTCATGCCTTCCAACACTCCAAAAATTGAACCATAAATATTTCTGATTACAGGTAACATCGGATCCATGATATCAAACATGAATGTGGCCCGTGTAGATTTTCAAAACCGTATGGATGGTGTGAAACAGTACATGGCTTTCAGGAAAGTGGGTCGAGAGCTGGAAGCACGTGTGATTCGATGGTTCGCATATACATGGGCAGAGAGTGGTGCTTTGGACGAAGAACGGGTACTTTCCGCGCTTCCCGACAAATTGAAAGCGGAAATAGCGATAAGAGTTCATCTAGAAACGTTACGCAAAGTTAGAATATTCCAAGACTGCGAACCTGGATTATTAGAAGCCCTTGTCTTAAAATTACGGTTACAGGTTAGTTGAATCTTCATGTTTGATGTAATCTCCGTAATGACAAATAAAATTGAAAATAAAAGAAAAACTGCAAGTTAACAAAAGCAGAATATCTAAGAAATGTGTTTCGCTAACCAATCATCCGAAATTTTGATTTATATAAAATTTACAATGAAGGAATAATTTAGAAAACATCCATACCTCAATGAGCTATTTGAATGTATTCAAATGACTTGACGTAGTACTACACATTGATAAGATTTATAACACTTCACAAAAAGTAATATAAATGGACATTATACTTATCCATCATTCAAATGAAAACACAGGCTGAGTAAATAGCATTATTTGAATTCCATCCACACTGATTAGAGCACTTGCTAACTAATTATGAACGTACTTTCTTCATAAATCGTGAGGCGAAAATTAGATAACGACAACTTATTTGCAGAACTTATAGAATAATATGTAGATTGTTCAGCCAAGTAATTCTTTTCTCCCTGGATTCTTAGTAATGTATTGTTTGAATCAGAGAAGAATAACATTGAATTATCGAAAGGTTTATGTAAATAACATTCTTGCGAAACACAAATATGCACAACTCTCTAGATGTCTTCAGGACCCCCAAGGCTCACTTAGACTCCGAATCCGCGGTAATCAAAGTTTCCTATTAATCGTTACCCGAAATATGCGATAGCTAATGAAAGGGTGACCAGCTTGAACTCGGTTAATCCGCCTACCTGGAATCACTCGTAGTGGGATAACAAACGAGATTTCTGATCAACTCCGACCATGAAAATATCTATAGGAAAGGGAGAGATAGTCGACGTTTCTACAATGTTCTAGAGAGGTCAATCAATTCGTAAGTAATCAGACGAATAGCTCTCTTCTGAGTAAAATCTAACACCTTCGGCGTATGTTTGGGAGCTAAACTTACATGTGAACAGTACAGGTCGAATATGTGCTTTGTATATTATACGAGGAGTTGCTAGGATGTAAACTCTCTTCGCACCGTAAAGAAAACCAAGTTATTTGAAGCTGCTTTCGCAATGGACCTCATATGATCGTCCTATGAGAGGGTGTTGTCCTTCATATGAAGGACTTTATAGGAATAGTTGTACCTCACATCACCATATGAGGGAAGTGGCATCCATCCTCCTAGATGAATACAAGCATTAGTAGTACCATTTCAAAATAGTTGCCAGATCATCATGAATTGAGTCGAACTGTTTTTGTCCCGCTCTGCTGGCTTCATTAACTGCTGTACGGGCTCTGGATGAGAAAGTAATATGACTTGAATAAAATAACAGTTGAAAGTTCGATTTTCACTAGAGGAAAATGTGTGAGCCAACGGTGGAATGTTGGAAGAGGAGATAGGCATTCGAATTTTTCTTGAAGGTTTGGAGGTTATAGGCATAGGGGTTGACCTCACTAGGCAAAGAGTTCCACAACTTCGCTGTTCGATAGAAAAATGAAGTTTGGTAGGGAGAAGTTCGGCAGGTGTCGAGCTTGACAATGAAGGGGTGACTAGCTTGTGCTCGTCTAGTCTAGCCTAGCTGGAATCGCTAGTAGTGGAACAACAAACGAGACTTCTGATGAATACCGACCACGGAAATATTTATAGAAAAAGAAGAGATCATCATTCAGACATATAACTCTCTTCTGGATAAAATCTAAGAGCTTCAGGGTATGTTTGGGAGTCGAACTCCAAACAGTACTCCATGTCGAATCTGTGACTTGTAAATTATGAGGATGTTGGGATGTAAAGTAGCTCATAGCACAGAATAGAAAACCAAATTTTTGTGAAACAATTTCCGCAATGTACCTCACATGATCATTCCATGAGAAGGTGCTGTTGGTGGTGATCCCGAGCATTAATATGGAAGACATCATAGGAATAGTTGTAGTGCATCATATCAGGGATTATGGGATCCGCCTTCCTGGAGAAGGTGCAAGCTTGAGTTTTGGTTGCGTTACACATCACTAGATTATCATATCCCCATTTCAAAATCATTGCCAGATCTCCATTAATTGCATCAACATGTCTCTGTCTCGCTCCTATGGCTTCATTGAATGGTATAGGCCTATAGATGAGAAACCGCTATGAAGTGTACCGTTATCTCCAAAGCTGTGAACGGACCAGTTGGTGGTCACTTCCAACAGATCTTTTATATGGAGCAGAAACGAAGTTGGTGCCAAGACAGTTCCCTGTGAAACACCAGCGTTTATAGCCATTGTTTCAGAGGAAACTCCATCAAGCAACAGATGGAGTGATCTATCTCAGAGAAAACTCGATAGTAAGCGACAAAGTTGAGGTGGCAAACCATATGACGGAAGTTTCCCAAGAATGCTTTGGTACCAGACTCGGTCAAATACTTTGGAGTTCTCCAATACCACAGCTAGAGATTCCCCATATTTTTCAACAGATTTCTGCCATACATTTGTTACGTATGCAATCAGGTCTCCTGTAGATCTCTGCTGACGAAAGCAATATTGCTGGTCATTCCCGATTTTGGAGCTCTCTAGGTATTGGATGAGCTCGATGATGATTGTTTTCTCTGTCACTTTAGAGATAACAGATGATAGTGCAATGAGTATATGATTACTAGGATGTGTCTTCTTCCTTTTTTGGCATTGTTTGGACTATAGCTGTCTTTCAGCTGGACGGAAACACACCAAGTATGAAATGGTTGTTTAAACAACCATCAGAAAACTGGTGTTAATTTAGGCGCACATTCCTTGAAAACGACAGGTGGAATTCCGTCTGGCCTCATATCATTTTTGTATTAAGATCAAGGAGAATGCGACTAACTGTGCGCTGTCGAAAGTGAATTTCAGGTATATGGCTATCGATGCTAGCAATATTAGGAGGGTCCTTCCCTTGTGCATTCAAAGTGAAATTTGCTGTGAACATTCCAGCAAAAAAGTTGGTTAGGGGAAGGAGTGAACTGAAAGTGAAATTTCTATCAATTACTTTAGCGAAAGTCCAAAACGGACCGGACCCATTCGTTTATTCGATAAACTTTAATCTTATTTTGGCATTATATGCTTCTTGCAAAGCGTTCAAGTGTGTAATTGCAGATATTAATAAATGGTGCCAAACTTGGTAAAATGGCTTGAAGATATTCAATAATACAGCTAGAGGTTCCCCATATTTTTCAATAGATTTCTGCCATATTTGTGTTACGTAGGCAAGCAGGTCTCCTGTTGATCTTTGCTGACGAAAGCCATATTGCCGTTCATTTACAATCTTAGAGCTCTCTGGGTATTGGCTGAACTCTGGATTCTAGCAGTTTTCAGCTGGAGGGAAACACGCCATGTTTTTATGAAATGGTGAATAACCTGAAAATGATTGTTGTTAACTCTGGGGCATATTCCTCAAGAACAGAAGGTGGAATTCCGTCAGGCTCCAGAGCTTTTTAGGTATTGGGATCTAGAAGAACGCCCCTAACTGTGCGCTGACTGAAGACAATTTCAGGCATATGGCTATTGATGTCAGCAATACGAGGAAGGTCCTTCCCTTATGGATCCAAAGAAAAATCAGCTGCAAACATTGCAGCAACGAGCTTGGCCTTTTCTTATGTAATCAGTGTGTCATCATATTTAGTTAGGGGAGGGAATAAGCTGGAAGTAGAAATTGATAAGTACTTAGCACGGTCGTATAGACAGGTCTGGAAACTCGAGGCTGTTTCCTATCTGAGCAGTGAGTCGCTTACGCGTCCAAGTGCGCGTAGTACCAAAAGTCGTCACGTAGGGATGTACGACCGTGGGCGTCACGTAAGAGTATCATCTTGATCTCTATGAAGAGTATTCTGTGACATTTGACAGTTAACTTGTAAACAGAAGGAATACCTGCGTTTTCAGCAAAAATGAAACCGTGCATTGTGCCGAAATGCAAAACAGAAAACTTCTGTTTTAAAGTGCCGAAAGATGCAAAAATGCGAAAAAAGTGGATGCCTGCGATTCCGGGAAGAAATCGTTTCAACTCGTTATAAGGAACATTTTGCCCATATAAAGAAAAATAATAGTGAAAAATAAGCGATAGCCGAACATATTTTAGATACAGGTCACACCATTTCTCAAGAAAGTTTATCACTTTTAAAACACAGTACAGACAAATTTCTAGGTAATTTAGAAGGGATGGAAATGTATAAGCAAAAAAGCAATTTACTAAATTTCGATTTATCTCCAGCTGACGGTAACCCTTTGTTTACATTGTTATCCCCAAATAGTATTTAAATAGGCACATTTTGATTTATAATTTAGTTTACTCTGATGATGGCTACTTGGTAGCCGAAAGGTCCTCAGTACTTTACCAGTATTTTTAGTGGATAAGGGTGATTATTTCTTATTTATAGTGTTGTAATATATCCACAGTGTGAACTCTTTTATAGTTTATTAGTATACATGTATTTTGATTGTTATCCTAATTTAATTAAAAAAATGTTTATATGCGATCGATTATTTTCATACATTTCCTTTTTAAATTACTACCACAAAAAGCCTTAGATAATAAGTACACACTCCGGAAAGAAATCGTTTTAACGAGGTCTTTTATGTGTACGAAAAAGGGGAAGTTATTTTTAAGGTGATTAATACATTTTGACAAGAGTAACAGTTCTATTCCTCTCTCAAATCAGAATAATAAATACAAGAACACATTTAATTGATAATTATTTTAATAATTTATGAAAATATATGAATCTACACATCAGTTTGGTTGAATTTTATTAAAAATTCACTAGTGGCAATGAGAACAAGTCGTAAATTAAAAAAATGCAGTGATCCAAAATACCTATGAAATAACAAATATATATATATATATTACAAATCAACACTACAATGTAGTGTTCATTTGTAACATAATGGATTTCCATTCCAACAAGTAAAGATCCTTTACAATCTAAAAAAAATATATAGTAATAGAGGAAAAACATTGACAAATTACATAGATTCTTTCTACTTCTAATTAAAAATTATAAAATTACTGTTTTGCTTTCAAATTAACAAGTGTTTGTTTCTTTATCTCTAAATCTAAGAGCAGGGCTTCCCTCATGAGGTTCAAGCTGCCATTTCACATCATTTTGACCTTTTTTTTAATTCCATGTCTGCAATGGCCAATCTTTTGTCCAGGAGGGAATCATATTTCTCTGCGATTGTCGAGGATGTCAATTCCCGAGAAACTAAAGGTCTTCTCCTACTGGAAGTTGCATTTGCCAAGATAGTTGGCTTTCATGTTCTCAACATGCTGCTCTTGAATTCGCTCAGTCCCCAGCCTAATGTTGGTTGATTCTGTCATAAAAAATTATTATGTTTCTACGATATATCTATGTTTTCCAAAATACCTTACCATATCAGTAGTTTTGATTTCATCGTTAGAATTACCAGGTTCGTCACAATTATCAGGTTCCATTGGCACATTGATTGAATCCTGTGAATAATTTTTAATGAAGAGAATAAATTGAGCTACAACTTTCCGCACATCCATGTTCCTGTTGCTGTAAAATTTTTCAAGTGAATGCACCTCTCTATACCTCGATTCGGAACATGAAGAATTGAATTCATTGGCTACAGCTTTCCAGGCCTTGTTCTTCTTATCAACACTGACACCGTCAGTTTTCTTGCATTCAATAATGTGCTTATATATATGCACAAGGCTTAAAAGCAGTTGCTTCTCAGTTTCAGAAAAATTAGGGATACGGGTCTTCTTTGCAATAGTTCTCTACGAAAATAACAGTTTTCAGTAGAATTCACTACGATAATTGTGTATTATATTACCTTATTACTTTCCATTTCAACGGTGCAAATGGGCATTAGTAGGGTTACCAGACGTTCGCATTTAAGCGAACATGTTCGCTTTTTTTGTCCCGTGTTCGCTTGTCCGCTTTTTCAGCGAAATGTTCGCTTTTTTCACTCGATTGGACAGATCAACTTTTTTCATCGTATCTTGCATTAGTATATGAAATTATGAATATATTTTTTGCCCTGCTCTTGAATTCGCTCAGTCCCCAGCCTAATGTTGGTTGATTCTGTCATAAAAAATTATTATGTTTCTACGATATATCTATGTTTTCCAAAATACCTTACCATATCAGTAGTTTTGATTTCATCGTTAGAATTACCAGGTTCGTCACAATTATCAGGTTCCATTGGCACATTGATTGAATCCTGTGAATAATTTTTAATGAAGAGAATAAATTGAGCTACAACTTTCCGCTCATCCATGTTCCTGTTGCTGTAAAATTTTTCAAGTGAATGTACCTCTCTATACCTCGATTCGGAACATGAAGAATTGAATTCATTGGCTACAGCTTTCCAGGCCTTGTTCTTCTTATCAACACTGACACCGTCAGTTTTCTTGCATTCAATAATGTGCTTATATATATGCACAAGGCTTAAAAGCAGTTGCTTCTCAGTTTCAGAAAAATTTGGGATACGGGTCTTCTTTGCAATAGTTCTCTACGAAAATAACAGTTTTCAGTAGAATTCACTACGATAATTGTGTATTATATTACCTTATTACTTTCCATTTCAACGGTGCAAATGGGCATTAGTAGGGTTACCAGACGTTCGCTTTTAAGCGAACATGTTCGCTTTTTTTGTCCCGTGTTCGCTTGTCCGCTTTTTCAGCGAAATGTTCGCTTTTTTCACTCGATTGGACAGATCAACTTTTTTCATCGTATCTTGCATTAGTATATGAAATTATGAATATATTTTTTGCCCTGCTCTTGAATTCGCTCAGTCCCCAGCCTAATCTTGGTTGATTCTGTCATAAAAAATTATTATGTTTCTACGATATATCTATGTTTTCCAAAATACCTTACCATATCAGTAGTTTTGATTTCATCGTTAGAATTACCAGGTTCGTCACAATTATCAGGTTCCATTGGCACATTGATTGAATCCTGTGAATAATTTTTAATGAAGAGAATAAATTGAGCTACAACTTTCCGCACATCCATGTTCCTGTTGCTGTAAAATTTTTCAAGTGAATGTACCTCTCTATACCTCGATTCGGAACATGAAGAATTGAATTCATTGGCTACAGCTTTCCAGGCCTTGTTCTTCTTATCAACACTGACACCGTCAGTTTTCTTGCATTCAATAATGTGCTTATATATATGCACAAGGCTTAAAAGCAGTTGCTTCTCAGTTTCAGAAAAATTAGGGATACGGGTCTTCTTTGCAATAGTTCTCTACGAAAATAACAGTTTTCAGTAGAATTCACTACGATAATTGTGTATTATATTACCTTATTACTTTCCATTTCAACGGTGCAAATGGGCATTAGTAGGGTTACCAGACGTTCGCATTTAAGCGAACATGTTCGCTTTTTTTGTCCCGTGTTCGCTTGTCCGCTTTTTCAGCGAAATGTTCGCTTTTTTCACTCGATTGGACAGATCAACTTTTTTCATCGTATCTTGCATTAGTATATGAAATTATGAATATATTTTTTGCCCTGCTCTTGAATTCGCTCAGTCCCCACCCTAATGTTGGTTGATTCTGTCATAAAAAATTATTATGTTTCTACGATATATCTATGTTTTCCAAAATACCTCACCATATCAGTAGTTTTGATTTCATCGTTAGAATTACCAGGTTCGTCACAATTATCAGGTTCCATTGGCACATTGATTGAATCCTGTGAATAATTTTTAATGAAGAGAATAAATTGAGCTACAACTTTCCGCTCATCCATGTTCCTGTTGCTGTAAAATTTTTCAAGTGAATGTACCTCTCTATACCTCGATTCGGAACATGAAGAATTGAATTCATTGGCTACAGCTTTCCAGGCCTTGTTCTTCTTATCAACACTGACACCGTCAGTTTTCTTGCATTCAATAATGTGCTTATATATATGCACAAGGCTTAAAAGCAGTTGCTTCTCAGTTTCAGAAAAATTAGGGATACGGGTCTTCTTTGCAATAGTTCTCTACGAAAATAACAGTTTTCAGTAGAATTCACTACGATAATTGTGTATTATATTACCTTATTACTTTCCATTTCAACGGTGCAAATGGGCATTAGTAGGGTTACCAGACGTTCGCTTTTAAGCGAACATGTTCGCTTTTTTTGTCCCGTGTTCGCTTGTCCGCTTTTTCAGCGAAATGTTCGCTTTTTTCACTCGATTGGACAGATCAACTTTTTTCATCGTATCTTGCATTAGTATATGAAATTATGAATATATTTTTTGCCCTGCTCTTGAATTCGCTCAGTCCCCAGCCTAATCTTGGTTGATTCTGTCATAAAAAATTATTATGTTTCTACGATATATCTATGTTTTCCAAAATACCTTACCATATCAGTAGTTTTGATTTCATCGTTAGAATTACCAGGTTCGTCACAATTATCAGGTTCCATTGGCACATTGATTGAATCCTGTGAATAATTTTTAATGAAGAGAATAAATTGAGCTACAACTTTCCGCACATCCATGTTCCTGTTGCTGTAAAATTTTTCAAGTGAATGTACCTCTCTATACCTCGATTCGGAACATGAAGAATTGAATTCATTGGCTACAGCTTTCCAGGCCTTGTTCTTCTTATCAACACTGACACCGTCAGTTTTCTTGCATTCAATAATGTGCTTATATATATGCACAAGGCTTAAAAGCAGTTGCTTCTCAGTTTCAGAAAAATTAGGGATACGGGTCTTCTTTGCAATAGTTCTCTACGAAAATAACAGTTTTCAGTAGAATTCACTACGATAATTGTGTATTATATTACCTTATTACTTTCCATTTCAACGGTGCAAATGGGCATTAGTAGGGTTACCAGACGTTCGCTTTTTTTGTCCCGTGTTCGCTTGTCCGCTTTTTCAGCGAAATGTTCGCTTTTTTCACTCGATTGGACAGATCAACTTTTTTCATCGTATCTTGCATTAGTATATGAAATTATGAATATATTTTTTGCCCTGCTCTTGAATTCGCTCAGTCCCCAGCCTAATGTTGGTTGATTCTGTCATAAAAAATTATTATGTTTCTACGATATATCTATGTTTTCCAAAATACCTTACCATATCAGTAGTTTTGATTTCATCGTTAGAATTACCAGGTTCGTCACAATTATCAGGTTCCATTGGCACATTGATTGAATCCTGTGAATAATTTTTAATGAAGAGAATAAATTGAGCTACAACTTTCCGCACATCCATGTTCCTGTTGCTGTAAAATTTTTCAAGTGAATGCACCTCTCTATACCTCGATTCGGAACATGAAGAATTGAATTCATTGGCTACAGCTTTCCAGGCCTTGTTCTTCTTATCAACACTGACACCGTCAGTTTTCTTGCATTCAATAATGTGCTTATATATATGCACAAGGCTTAAAAGCAGTTGCTTCTCAGTTTCAGAAAAATTAGGGATACGGGTCTTCTTTGCAATAGTTCTCTACGAAAATAACAGTTTTCAGTAGAATTCACTACGATAATTGTGTATTATATTACCTTATTACTTTCCATTTCAACGGTGCAAATGGGCATTAGTAGGGTTACCAGACGTTCGCATTTAAGCGAACATGTTCGCTTTTTTTGTCCCGTGTTCGCTTGTCCGCTTTTTCAGCGAAATGTTCGCTTTTTTCACTCGATTGGACAGATCAACTTTTTTCATCGTATCTTGCATTAGTATATGAAATTATGAATATATTTTTTGCCCTGCTCTTGAATTCGCTCAGTCCCCACCCTAATGTTGGTTGATTCTGTCATAAAAAATTATTATGTTTCTACGATATATCTATGTTTTCCAAAATACCTCACCATATCAGTAGTTTTGATTTCATCGTTAGAATTACCAGGTTCGTCACAATTATCAGGTTCCATTGGCACATTGATTGAATCCTGTGAATAATTTTTAATGAAGAGAATAAATTGAGCTACAACTTTCCGCTCATCCATGTTCCTGTTGCTGTAAAATTTTTCAAGTGAATGTACCTCTCTATACCTCGATTCGGAACATGAAGAATTGAATTCATTGGCTACAGCTTTCCAGGCCTTGTTCTTCTTATCAACACTGACACCGTCAGTTTTCTTGCATTCAATAATGTGCTTATATATATGCACAAGGCTTAAAAGCAGTTGCTTCTCAGTTTCAGAAAAATTAGGGATACGGGTCTTCTTTGCAATAGTTCTCTACGAAAATAACAGTTTTCAGTAGAATTCACTACGATAATTGTGTATTATATTACCTTATTACTTTCCATTTCAACGGTGCAAATGGGCATTAGTAGGGTTACCAGACGTTCGCTTTTTTTGTCCCGTGTTCGCTTGTCCGCTTTTTCAGCGAAATGTTCGCTTTTTTCACTCGATTGGACAGATCAACTTTTTTCATCGTATCTTGCATTAGTATATGAAATTATGAATATATTTTTTGCCCTGCTCTTGAATTCGCTCAGTCCCCAGCCTAATCTTGGTTGATTCTGTCATAAAAAATTATTATGTTTCTACGATATATCTATGTTTTCCAAAATACCTTACCATATCAGTAGTTTTGATTTCATCGTTAGAATTACCAGGTTCGTCACAATTATCAGGTTCCATTGGCACATTGATTGAATCCTGTGAATAATTTTTAATGAAGAGAATAAATTGAGCTACAACTTTCCGCACATCCATGTTCCTGTTGCTGTAAAATTTTTCAAGTGAATGTACCTCTCTATACCTCGATTCGGAACATGAAGAATTGAATTCATTGGCTACAGCTTTCCAGGCCTTGTTCTTCTTATCAACACTGACACCGTCAGTTTTCTTGCATTCAATAATGTGCTTATATATATGCACAAGGCTTAAAAGCAGTTGCATCTCAGTTTCAGAAAAATTTGGGATACGGGTCTTCTTTGCAATAGTTCTCTACGAAAATAACAGTTTTCAGTAGAATTCACTACGATAATTGTGTATTATATTACCTTATTACTTTCCATTTCAACGGTGCAAATGGGCATTAGTAGGGTCACCAGACGTTCGCTTTTAAGCGAACATGTTCGCTTTTTTTGTCCCGTGTTCGCTTGTCCGCTTTTTCAGCGAAATGTTCGCTTTTTTCACTCGATTGGACAGATCAACTTTTTTCATCGTATCTTGCATTAGTATATGAAATTATGAATATATTTTTTGCCCTGCTCTTGAATTCGCTCAGTCCCCAGCCTAATGTTGGTTGATTCTGTCATAAAAAATTATTATGTTTCTACGATATATCTATGTTTTCCAAAATACCTTACCATATCAGTAGTTTTGATTTCATCGTTAGAATTACCAGGTTCGTCACAATTATCAGGTTCCATTGGCACATTGATTGAATCCTGTGAATAATTTTTAATGAAGAGAATAAATTGAGATACAACTTTCCGCACATCCATGTTCCTGTTGCTGTAAAATTTTTCAAGTGAATGTACCTCTCTATACCTCGATTCGGAACATGAAGAATTGAATTCATTGGCTACAGCTTTCCAGGCCTTGTTCTTCTTATCAACACTGACACCGTCAGTTTTCTTGCATTCAATAATGTGCTTATATATATGCACAAGGCTTAAAAGCAGTTGCTTCTCAGTTTCAAAAAATATGGGATACGGGTCTTCTTTGCAATAGTTCTCTACGAAAATAACAGTTTTCAGTAGAATTCACTACGATAATTGTGTATTATATTACCTTATTACTTTCCATTTCAACGGTGCAAATGGGCATTAGTAGGGTTACCAGACGTTCGCTTTTAAGCGAACATGTTCGCTTTTTTTGTCCCGTGTTCGCTTGTCCGCTTTTTCAGCGAAATGTTCGCTTTTTTCACTCGATTGGACAGATCAACTTTTTTCATCGTATCTTGCATTAGTATATGAAATTATGAATATATTTTTTGCCCTGCTCTTGAATTCGCTCAGTCCCCAGCCTAATGTTGGTTGATTCTGTCATAAAAAATTATTATGTTTCTACGATATATCTATGTTTTCCAAAATACCTTACCATATCAGTAGTTTTGATTTCATCGTTAGAATTACCAGGTTCGTCACAATTATCAGGTTCCATTGGCACATTGATTGAATCCTGTGAATAATTTTTAATGAAGAGAATAAATTGAGATACAACTTTCCGCACATCCATGTTCCTGTTGCTGTAAAATTTTTCAAGTGAATGTACCTCTCTATACCTCGATTCGGAACATGAAGAATTGAATTCATTGGCTACAGCTTTCCAGGCCTTGTTCTTCTTATCAACACTGACACCGTCAGTTTTCTTGCATTCAATAATGTGCTTATATATATGCACAAGGCTTAAAAGCAGTTGCATCTCAGTTTCAGAAAAATTTGGGATACGGGTCTTCTTTGCAATAGTTCTCTACGAAAATAACAGTTTTCAGTAGAATTCACTACGATAATTGTGTATTATATTACCTTATTACTTTCCATTTCAACGGTGCAAATGGGCATTAGTAGGGTCACCAGACGTTCGCTTTTAAGCGAACATGTTCGCTTTTTTTGTCCCGTGTTCGCTTGTCCGCTTTTTCAGCGAAATGTTCGCTTTTTTCACTCGATTGGACAGATCAACTTTTTTCATCGTATCTTGCATTAGTATATGAAATTATGAATATATTTTTTGCCCTGCTCTTGAATTCGCTCAGTCCCCAGCCTAATGTTGGTTGATTCTGTCATAAAAAATTATTATGTTTCTACGATATATCTATGTTTTCCAAAATACCTTACCATATCAGTAGTTTTGATTTCATCGTTAGAATTACCAGGTTCGTCACAATTATCAGGTTCCATTGGCACATTGATTGAATCCTGTGAATAATTTTTAATGAAGAGAATAAATTGAGATACAACTTTCCGCACATCCATGTTCCTGTTGCTGTAAAATTTTTCAAGTGAATGTACCTCTCTATACCTCGATTCGGAACATGAAGAATTGAATTCATTGGCTACAGCTTTCCAGGCCTTGTTCTTCTTATCAACACTGACACCGTCAGTTTTCTTGCATTCAATAATGTGCTTATATATATGCACAAGGCTTAAAAGCAGTTGCTTCTCAGTTTCAAAAAATATGGGATACGGGTCTTCTTTGCAATAGTTCTCTACGAAAATAACAGTTTTCAGTAGAATTCACTACGATAATTGTGTATTATATTACCTTATTACTTTCCATTTCAACGGTGCAAATGGGCATTAGTAGGGTTACCAGACGTTCGCTTTTAAGCGAACATGTTCGCTTTTTTTGTCCCGTGTTCGCTTGTCCGCTTTTTCAGCGAAATGTTCGCTTTTTTCACTCGATTGGACAGATCAACTTTTTTCATCGTATCATGCATTAGTATATGAAATTATGAATATATTTTTTGCCCTGCTCTTGAATTCGCTCAGTCCCCAGCCTAATGTTGGTTGATTCTGTCATAAAAAATTATTATGTTTCTACGATATATCTATGTTTTCCAAAATACCTTACCATATCAGTAGTTTTGATTTCATCGTTAGAATTACCAGGTTCGTCACAATTATCAGGTTCCATTGGCACATTGATTGAATCCTGTGAATAATTTTTAATGAAGAGAATAAATTGAGCTACAACTTTCCGCACATCCATGTTCCTGTTGCTGTAAAATTTTTCAAGTGAATGTACCTCTCTATACCTCGATTCGGAACATGAAGAATTGAATTCATTGGCTACAGCTTTCCAGGCCTTGTTCTTCTTATCAACACTGACACCGTCAGTTTTCTTGCATTCAATAATGTGCTTATATATATGCACAAGGCTTAAAAGCAGTTGCTTCTCAGTTTCAGAAAAATTAGGGATACGGGTCTTCTTTGCAATAGTTCTCTACGAAAATAACAGTTTTCAGTAGAATTCACTACGATAATTGTGTATTATATTACCTTATTACTTTCCATTTCAACGGTGCAAATGGGCATTAGAAGGGTTACCAGACGTTCGCTTTTAAGCGAACATGTTCGCTTTTTTGTCCCGTGTTCGCTTGTCCGCTTTTTCAGCGAAATGTTCGCTTTTTTCACTCGATTGGACAGATCAACTTTTTTCATCGTATCTTGCATTAGTATATGAAATTATGAATATATTTTTTGCCCTGCTCTTGAATTCGCTCAGTCCCCAGCCTAATCTTGGTTGATTCTGTCATAAAAAATTATTATGTTTCTACGATATATCTATGTTTTCCAAAATACCTTACCATATCAGTAGTTTTGATTTCATCGTTAGAATTACCAGGTTCGTCACAATTATCAGGTTCCATTGGCACATTGATTGAATCCTGTGAATAATTTTTAATGAAGAGAATAAATTGAGCTACAACTTTCCGCTCATCCATGTTCCTGTTGCTGTAAAATTTTTCAAGTGAATGTACCTCTCTATACCTCGATTCGGAACATGAAGAATTGAATTCATTGGCTACAGCTTTCCAGGCCTTGTTCTTCTTATCAACACTGACACCGTCAGTTTTCTTGCATTCAATAATGTGCTTATATATATGCACAAGGCTTAAAAGCAGTTGCTCCTCAGTTTCAGAAAAATTTGGGATACGGGTCTTCTTTGCAATAGTTCTCTACGAAAATAACAGTTTTCAGTAGAATTCACTACGATAATTGTGTATTATATTACCTTATTACTTTCCATTTCAACGGTGCCAATGGGCATTAGTAGGGTTACCAGACGTTCGCTTTTAAGCGAACATGTTCGCTTTTTTTGTCCCGTGTTCGCTTGTCCGCTTTTTCAGCGAATTGTTCGCCTTTTTCACTCGATTGGACAGATCAACTTTTTTCATCGTATCTTGCATTAGTATATGAAATTATGAATATATTTTTTGCCCTGCTCTTGAATTCGCTCAGTCCCCAGCCTAATCTTGGTTGATTCTGTCATAAAAAATTATTATGTTTCTACGATATATCTATGTTTTCCAAAATACCTTACCATATCAGTAGTTTTGATTTCATCGTTAGAATTACCAGGTTCGTCACAATTATCAGGTTCCATTGGCACATTGATTGAATCCTGTGAATAATTTTTAATGAAGAGAATAAATTGAGCTACAACTTTCCGCACATCCATGTTCCTGTTGCTGTAAAATTTTTCAAGTGAATGTACCTCTCTATACCTCGATTCGGAACATGAAGAATTGAATTCATTGGCTACAGTTTTCCAGGCCTTGTTCTTCTTATCAACACTGACACCGTCAGTTTTCTTGCATTCAATAATGTGCTTATATATATGCACAAGGCTTAAAAGCAGTTGCTTCTCAGTTTCAGAAAAATTTGGGATACGGGTCTTCTTTGCAGTAGTTCTCTACGAAAATAACAGTTTTCAGTAGAATTCACTACGATAATTGTGTATTATATTACCTTATTACTTTCCATTTCAACGGTGCAAATGGGCATTAGTAGGGTTACCAGACGTTCGCTTTTAAGCGAACATGTTCGCTTTTTTTTTCCCGTGTTCGCTTGTCCGCTTTTTCAGCGAAATGTTCGCTTTTTTCACTCGATTGGACAGATCAACTTTTTTCATCGTATCTTGCATTAGTATATGAAATTATGAATATATTTTTTGCCCTGCTCTTGAATTCGCTCAGTCCCCAGCCTAATCTTGGTTGATTCTGTCATAAAAAATTATTATGTTTCTACGATATATCTATGTTTTCCAAAATACCTTACCATATCAGTAGTTTTGATTTCATCGTTAGAATTACCAGGTTCGTCACAATTATCAGGTTCCATTGGCACATTGATTGAATCCTGTGAATAATTTTTAATGAAGAGAATAAATTGAGCTACAACTTTCCGCTCATCCATGTTCCTGTTGCTGTAAAATTTTTCAAGTGAATGTACCTCTCTATACCTCGATTCGGAACATGAAGAATTGAATTCATTGGCTACAGCTTTCCAGGCCTTGTTCTTCTTATCAACACTGACACCGTCAGTTTTCTTGCATTCAATAATGTGCTTATATATATGCACAAGGCTTAAAAGCAGTTGCTCCTCAGTTTCAGAAAAATTTGGGATACGGGTCTTCTTTGCAATAGTTCTCTACGAAAATAACAGTTTTCAGTAGAATTCACTACGATAATTGTGTATTATATTACCTTATTACTTTCCATTTCAACGGTGCCAATGGGCATTAGTAGGGTTACCAGACGTTCGCTTTTAAGCGAACATGTTCGCTTTTTTTGTCCCGTGTTCGCTTGTCCGCTTTTTCAGCGAATTGTTCGCCTTTTTCACTCGATTGGACAGATCAACTTTTTTCATCGTATCTTGCATTAGTATATGAAATTATGAATATATTTTTTGCCCTGCTCTTGAATTCGCTCAGTCCCCAGCCTAATCTTGGTTGATTCTGTCATAAAAAATTATTATGTTTCTACGATATATCTATGTTTTCCAAAATACCTTACCATATCAGTAGTTTTGATTTCATCGTTAGAATTACCAGGTTCGTCACAATTATCAGGTTCCATTGGCACATTGATTGAATCCTGTGAATAATTTTTAATGAAGAGAATAAATTGAGCTACAACTTTCCGCACATCCATGTTCCTGTTGCTGTAAAATTTTTCAAGTGAATGTACCTCTCTATACCTCGATTCGGAACATGAAGAATTGAATTCATTGGCTACAGTTTTCCAGGCCTTGTTCTTCTTATCAACACTGACACCGTCAGTTTTCTTGCATTCAATAATGTGCTTATATATATGCACAAGGCTTAAAAGCAGTTGCTTCTCAGTTTCAGAAAAATTTGGGATACGGGTCTTCTTTGCAATAGTTCTCTACGAAAATAACAGTTTTCAGTAGAATTCACTACGATAATTGTGTATTATATTACCTTATTACTTTCCATTTCAACGGTGCAAATGGGCATTAGTAGGGTTACCAGACGTTCGCTTTTAAGCGAACATGTTCGCTTTTTTTTTCCCGTGTTCGCTTGTCCGCTTTTTCAGCGAAATGTTCGCTTTTTTCACTCGATTGGACAGATCAACTTTTTTCATCGTATCTTGCATTAGTATATGAAATTATGAATATATTTTTTGCCCTGCTCTTGAATTCGCTCAGTCCCCAGCCTAATGTTGATTGATTCTGTCATAAAAAATTATTATGTTTCTACGATATATCTATGTTTTCCAAAATACCTTACCATATCAGTAGTTTTGATTTCATCGTTAGAATTACCAGGTTCGTCACAATCATCAGGTTCCATTGGCACATTGATTGAATCCTGTGAATAATTTTTAATGAAGAGAATAAATTGAGCTACAACTTTCCGCACATCCATGTTCCTGTTGCTGTAAAATTTTTCAAGTGAATGTACCTCTCTATACCTCGATTCGGAACATGAAGAATTGAATTCATTGGCTACAGCTTTCCAGGCCTTGTTCTTCTTATCAACACTGACACCGTCAGTTTTCTTGCATTCAATAATGTGCTTATATATATGCACAAGGCATGAAAGCAGTTGCTTCTCAGTTTCAGAAAAATTTGGGATACGGGTCTTCTTTGCAATAGTTCTCTACGAAAATAACAGTTTTCAGTAGAATTCACTACGATAATTGTGTATTATATTACCTTATTACTTTCCATTTCAACGGTGCAAATGGGCATTAGTAGGGTTACCAGACGTTCGCTTTTAAGCGAACATGTTCGCTTTTTTTGTCCCGTGTTCGCTTGTCCGCTTTTTCAGCGAAATTTTCGCTTTTTTCACTCGATTGGACAGATCAACTTTTTTCATCGTATCTTGCATTAGTATATGAAATTATGAATATATTTTTTGCCCTGCTCTTGAATTCGCTCAGTCCCCAGCCTAATGTTGGTTGATTCTGTCATAAAAAATTATTATGTTTCTACGATATATCTATGTTTTCCAAAATACCTTACCATATCCGTAGTTTTGATTTCATCGTTAGAATTACCAGGTTCGTCACAATTATCAGGTTCCATTGGCACATTGATTGAATCCTGTGAATAATTTTTAATGAAGAGAATAAATTGAGCTACAACTTTCCGCACATCCATGTTCCTGTTGCTGTAAAATTTTTCAAGTGAATGGTCCTCTATACCTCGATTCGGAACATGAAGAATTGAATTCATTGGCTACAGCTTTCCAGGCCTTGTTCTTCTTATCAACACTGACACCGTCAGTTTTCTTGCATTCAATAATGTGCTTATATATGTGCACAAGGCTTAAAAGCAGTTGCTTCTCAGTTTCAGAAAAATTTGGGATACGGGTCTTCTTTGCAATAGTTCTCTACGAAAATAACAGTTTTCAGTAGAATTCACTACGATAATTGTGTATTATATTACCTTATTACTTTCCATTTCAACGGTGCAAATGGGCATTAGTAGGGTTACCAGACGTTCGCTTTTAAGCGAACATGTTCGCTTTTTTTGTCCCGTGTTCGCTTGTCCGCTTTTTCAGCGAAATGTTCGCTTTTTTCACTCGATTGGACAGATCAACTTTTTTCATCGTATCTTGCATTAGTATATGAAATTATGAATATATTTTTTGCCCTGCTCTTGAATTCGCTCAGTCCCCAGCCTAATGTTGGTTGATTCTGTCATAAAAAATTATTATGTTTCTACGATATATCTATGTTTTCCAAAATACCTTACCATATCAGTAGTTTTGATTTCATCGTTAGAATTACCAGGTTCGTCACAATTATCAGGTTCCATTGGCACATTGATTGAATCCTGTGAATAATTTTTAATGAAGAGAATAAATTGAGCTACAACTTTCCGCACATCCATGTTCCTGTTGCTGTAAAATTTTTCAAGTGAATGTACCTCTCTATACCTCGATTCGGAACATGAAGAATTGAATTCATTGGCTACAGCTTTCCAGGCCTTGTTCTTCTTATCAACACTGACACCGTCAGTTTTCTTGCATTCAATAATGTGCTTATATATATGCACAAGGCTTAAAAGCAGTTGCTTCTCAGTTTCAGAAAAATTTGGGATACGGGTCTTCTTTGCAATAGTTCTCTACGAAAATAACAGTTCTCAGTAGAATTCACTACGATAATTGTGTATTATATTACCTTATTACTTTCCATTTCAACGGTGCAAATGGGCATTAGTAGGGTTACCAGACGTTCGCTTTTAAGCGAACATGTTCGCTTTTTTTGTCCCGTGTTCGCTTGTCCGCTTTTTCAGCGAAATGTTCGCTTTTTTCACTCGATTGGACAGATCAACTTTTTTCATCGTATCTTGCATTAGTATATGAAATTATGAATATATTTTTTGCCTGACAGTTGGTAGGCACTAGAAATAAGAATTGCGAACTAGGGAAATTATCAGCTGTTTCTCAATCGATATATTCACGTATCGTAATATATCGATCAATATACTACATTGACTTTGTATGCGCAGATTATTCAGCTTCAGTCAGCTGATCATATTAATATTGTCGGATATTGTAATCAATTGCAATTGCAGACTGTTGTTTTGTCGTCTCGTGTCGTGTTTTTCATTATAAATCGAATCGTCTTGATTTCAAATAAATCGCAACTGCACAGAAGAACAGGTAAGAATTTATCTCTTGTTATTATTACCGTACATTCGCTACGTTTCATTTTTTCCACATTCTATCATATTTTATTAGTATTGCCATATTATGATGAGTTTTTTTTTCCTAACCTATTTGTTCGATAATAAACGAGTAAGTCACATATTTCTAGAAAAAATTTTTTTTCTCCTACCATTTTTTAACATTTGAGAAAATGGAATTTTTTTTTATTTTTCAATTATTAATAGGGGGGGGGGCTTGGTTGTGGAATGTTCGCTTTTTTCACTTTGACCATCTGGTAACCCTAGGCATTAGTAACACTGCTTGTGATTCCGGGAAGAAATCGTTTTACCCATAGATAACTCTACTACCGTACTACCTACCTAGTAGAGTTATCTATGGTTACATCCCTCGTGATCCAAGCGCTAGCTAGTGGCTGAGCGAGGGACTACGACCGTGGGGACCCGTAAGCGACTCAACTCAACCATAGAGTTTCCGGACCTGTGTATACGACCGTGGTACTTAGCGAAAGAATTTTTTCTATGAATGGATTCAGTGGTTCGCTCCATCATGTTCAAACTAGGTGAACGTCAGTGAAATATAGTTTTAAAAAACGTTCTCTGTTTTAAAAGATTGATCTAGCAATAAGCCCGTAAGATATGAGTGAATAAATCACGAAATCGGAAGGTATGTACGTATTAAACTCAATACCCTGTGCATTATTTAATGAGAAATAGGCGCGACAGAGGAGGACGCTAGTGTCTGGGAACGGTGGATGAACCTTCAATCCACGCTACAAGCGAACAAGGCGAAAATACGTAACTTGGCCGCTTAAAATGTATTCCCTTACCATCGTCCTTATTTCTGGTCAGATTATTTACGGACAACTTACACCGTTGTTTTCATTTTTGAGAGAGAATGAAAGAATAGTAATTCCGCATGCATTCACGTTGCAACCTTTTTATTTCGTAACCAAATAAGGACAATTGCTGGTTCATTCCTTGATTAATTAAATCATTATCTATTGTTAGTTACTGATTTGATATGTATGTTTGATATACCTGGATTGTTATATAAGAAATGCATGAAGGATCACTCAAACAGAATGGGGCCGATATTCAGACAAGTCCAGTGTACTTTGACCTCTTGACTGGGACCATAGTGCGCCCCTTGGAACAAGAATCAGTCCGGAAGACCTGAGATGAAGTTCCGACCATTGAATCGGGGCCAAGAGTTCCTAGAGAATGCTATTTGGCAAATTTATCTGCTTTTCACACATGCTGCCTTTCATCTGCCCTTAACACAACTTGCAGCTTGTTGGCTCTGCCCTTCACTCCTGGTTTCCCTGCAGTCCGAAACAACCTTAGAAGCCATTCTATGGGCGTGAAGCACGCCTTGGTGGCTCGGCGGTCGGTGCAGATATAAATCCGCCCACCTAGGTAGTTTCATCCAAGATTCTCCAAGGCGCAGGTCCGGATTTCACAGACCTCTGCTTCCAAAACAATGACATGATGACTGAAAGTACACCAGTCCTCATAGCCCCCGTTACCTCCAAGTAGGAAGGTTGCGCCAGACGGGACAAATCCGTTTCTGTTACCACACTTCGATTCATACTCTCCAGACTAGGGAGTAGCCTACTGCCCCGGTGACGCGAGAGATAAATGCGGGAAAAGGTCATCGACCGTCCATTTCACAACTCAAAAAAAAACCGTTCATAATTCATTGAGAATTTTTGTTTTAGGATTTTGATAATTAAATTATCATGCAGTCTTACGAAAATTTTTAAAATAGACCTTTTTTCAGTTGTCGCCACCTGGTGGTCCCGCGCACTCATATGGCCTTCACTAGTACAGCCTTTGCCTTTTAATGATATGCTGACCTGTTACTTTTAGGTAACCGTTCTAAGTATTACTGTTATATTGAAATAACACGTTCTTATAATATATATTAAATAACAGTTTAATGATAATTGTGCGGTGAATACATTTACCAACCAATCAATCCATGTAGCTTGAGAAGTGTTATTATCATCACGTCCTTTTTGATCCATGTTGAAAGGATTATCGAAATTGAATTTTAAAAGAGTTTAATAAAACTTCGATTGCATAGATTTATTTATTCAATTTTCAAACATAAATAAATAAAATAATGTTTCTTACAAAAAGATTATATTTCACCAAAGTAAATCTAAAAAAAAATACAAGATTAGCATAAATACCTCTCAGTCTATATAGTTTTAAATTCTCCCTCTTCTTATGAAGGTATTATTATTGAATACATTTCAACTGTTCTCACTGTGGTTAACCACAAAGGTTGATTGAAAGTGTACTTCTTCAGTCAATACTACAAATTAGAACGAAACTAAGGTCAAGGCGTAACTACCGTAAACCCTTCTTTCAGCAAACTTCTCTGCCACATTTGCTGTTGAAGAATTATGGAAATTTCAACTACCGACTAATTAATTATCCCACAACAACTAATGATAACCAGTTTACCCTATAGCGGGATACCAATCGATTACAGTTTGTGGCTTACTATGTTGTTCATAATAACCCCAATAATTAGCAGGTACATTGTACAATAAATTGATCGAAAATAAATATTAAGGAATACTTAAAATGAAGAGATATCATTTTTTTTTCATATCTAAAGTATCAGCGCTAAACGGTGTTGGAATATCCGCTTCTTTGAAAATATACCTGTCATTAAAGTATCAAATATTATCACTGGTAAATGTTGAAATATCCAACAGTTATTATGTACATAATTGTATTCATCTTAGTACTATACTGTTTTGAAATATTTCACTCAGAATAGAAATGAAAAAAATCTAAACAGATTTTGTGAAAGACCGACATACCTCTAGGATGCCACGCTAACTTCAGAACTGATAATAACAATATAGATAAGAGAAAATCACCCTCATCCACTAACTATATATATTATACTATACTATACTATACTATAACTACTGTACTATAGTACTGAGCACTTTTCAGCTACCAAGTAGCCATCATCAGAGTAAATGAGTAGAGTGATTGCTTCTTATTTATAGTGTTATATTGTATCCATAGTGTCAACTCTTTTATAGTTTTCAATAATAACTACTTCAGTTTCGATAAGTAACCCAAGAGCCGCCATTATATGATATACCATTTGATAGTTCTCTGTTGTTATAACTTTGAGTAATAGGTAACAGCATATGGTTGGTAACGGTGAAATATGGGAGCAGTGAGTTTTAAGTAAGCTACATTAAAATTGTGACTATTTAGTCCAGGCTGTGAACCGGGATTTTAAATATAATTTAAAAAAAAAACATGTAAGTTCGAATCGAAAAATTTCTTTTGCATTACCTTCAAGAGGTTCTCAGGATCATTCATACACCTTAAGACTTGGATTGTATTTTCTACAAAAAAAGGTATTTTGGCATTTCGAGTGCACCTAATAGGTTTTTTGGGTCGCTGAACACGAATCCGTAGCCAGATTTACTTGCAATCCATCGTAGGGATGGTCAAATCAACAAAATTGGCCAATTTCGCACTCCTAATATGTTATTTTGCAATTTACCTGTTGTTGGCATTTTGAATGCATCAAGGAAGTTTTTTTGGGTTGCTGAACACGAATCCGTAGCCAGATTTACTTGCAATCCATTGTAAGGGTGGTAAAATCGAAAAAATTGGCAAATTTTGCACCCCTAATATGTTATTTTGCAATTTACGTGTTCGATTACACCAAGGGGACTTTTTGGGTCGCTGAATACGATTCCGGAGCCAGGTTCACTTGAAATTCATCGTTGGGGTGATGAAATAGACATAATTGGCCAATTTTGCAACCCTAATATGCTATTTTGCAATTTACGTGTTTTTGTCATTTCGAGTGCACCAAGGAGGTTTTCTGGTTCGTTGAGGTGGTAAAACCTACAAAATTGGCCAATTTTGCATTCACAGGATGTGACACCACCTCAGCTTTCCATCGAAAAGGAAAAAAAACATTCTTTGATATGCTCAATCAGAACACCGCAGAAGGAGCACAATTACGCGAATTCGCCTCTGCATCCAAAAATAGAATCAACAACATAGATGAAATTTTGGAAGCTGGAATAAATTGCTTACTGTATTTATATAAATACAAACCAAGCAAAGAAGAGGAACATCTGTCAGTCAGCGACCAATTGAAGATTCTTAGGAGCAGTTACTTCATATCCAAAACTACAACACAACTAAAATCTAATAAGAAGAATGCAGTCAATCTTACAAATCTGCCCCCTTCTGTGGATGGTATAAAACAACATGTAAAAAGCGTCTACATTCAAGTGCAGACTTGGATGGGATATTTTCAGAATTCTAATGAAGAGCTGCAACCCACAAATTGGGGATGGAAAATACAGGCGGGTGAACTCAGTCCTGTCCGAATGACAGGTACCAGTACCAAAACAAATATTAAACATAATTTCGTGTGGATGTAAAAAAGGATGTGGTAGATCATGCGGCTGCCGAAAGAATGGAGTACGATGTACAGTGAACTGTACACATTGCAAAGGTTCTACTTGTGCCAATGTTGACAAAGACACGTCTGCCAATGATGAGGAAGATGATGATCCACAATTATATGATAATATAGATTTTACCAACTGCGAAGATGAAGATGGAGATCAACGTGTTAATAATAATAGAGGCGAGCCAATTATTGAAAATGATGATTCTGTTGACGACTATTAAGTATTGTAAATAATTGTATGAAAAAAAAAGTTAAGAATAAAAAAAGGGTAGTTATTAAATATTTGTGTTCTTTTTCAAACAATTACTAATATTCCTGTCCTCTTAATATTAAAAAAGGAGAAAACTCCGATGTAATTTTAAAATGCAAAAATAATAAAAATTTTGAAGCGTGTCAAATTAGCCATTTTTGCGAATTTCCCACTCCTACGATGATATTCGAGTAAATCTGGCTTTGGAATCTTATTCAGCGGCTCAAAAAACCTCCTTGGTGCACTCGAAATGATAAAAACACGTAAATTGCAAAATAACATATTAAAGGTGCAAAATTGGCCAATTTTGTCAATTTTACCACCTCAACGATGGATTGCAAGTAAATCTGGCTTCGGATTCGTGTTCAGCGACCCAAAAAACCCTCTTGATGCACTCGAATTGACAAAAACACGTAAATTGCAAAATAACATATAAGGGGTGCAAAATTGGCCAATTTTGTGAATTTCACCACCCCAACGATGAATTTTAAGTAAATCTGGTTTCGGAATCGTATTTAGCGACCCAAAAAACCTCCTTGGTGCATTCGAAATGCCTAAAACACGTACATTGCAAAATAACATATTAGGGGTGCAAAATTGGCCAATTTCTTCAATTTTACCACCCCTAAAATGGATTGCAAGTAAATCTGTCACCGAATTCGTGTTCAGCGACCCAAAAAACCTCCTTGATGCATTCAAAATGCCAAAAACACGTAAATTGTAAAATAACATATTAGGGGTGCGAAATTGGCCAATTTTGTCGATTTGACCACCCCTACGATGGATTGCAAGTAAACCTGGCTACGACTTCGTGTTCAGCCACTCAAAAAATCTAGTGGGTGCACTCGAAATACCAAAATACCTTTTTTTGTAGAAAATACAATTCAAGACTTGGCATGTTGAGGGAGATTTCGGGCCATTTTCGCCCCCAATGGGTGGGGTTGGGGTTCCCAAGAGGTTTTAATGTGTATGAATGATCCTGAAAACCTCCTGAAGCTAATGCAACAAAAATTTTTCGATTCGAACCTACATGTTTTTTTTTTCGGTTCACAGCCTGGACTAATTATATCGTCCCAGCACTACTTCCTTCCTCTACCTTCGTGACAAACATTAGCGTTCGTGACGCTTACATAGTTTTTTATCACCATGCTATTTTTTGTACGACCCTGTTATTTCGTGATACTTAGTGCGCAAAATCGTGCTAATCTGCCCTGTAAATCTCACTTACCATTCAGATGAGCGGTAAGTTATATACAGATCGAGTCAAATAGCCCGGTATAGAGCCAGTGAATAAGTGCGATAAAGAATCGCCACAGATGAGAATAGCATGTATCCCAACCTGAAACAAAATGGGAGTGGTTTATAAGGCGCGTGTCACTACCCCTTAACCAACTATACAGACCGCTATTCTTACTAGAGATGGGCAAAACTATTATATCTGAATTGAAATATCATGATCATAATACCAAGTGCTATTACTGCTATTTCTATTTCAAATCTCAAAATAACTATTCCAAATAAGGGGTACAAAATAGCATTTACTATTTGATATTATACAAAATATGCTAGTCACGGAGTTACTTTTATGAAACAACAGTTGTTAAATAACAACAGATCGCTAAATAGCAACCCATCTTTAATTCTTACTAACAATGTGCAATGCACACTCCTCTTTCCCTATCGCACAAGCATATAGTTACACTAAACTAAACTAAAGTTACACGAGGTAAACAATTCGAAATAGCAAGGTCGTACAAAAAATATATTACCGTCAACTTTGATGGTGGAAGTCACTCGTGTAACCTAGCCATGAATGAGAAGTTTTAGTTGGAGTATGAAATTCAAAGTCGTATAATATAGTTAGTGTTGTCAAGAGTCCCTAACGATTTATTCCGTATTGAATAATGAATTCAATGAAAGCAAAATATATTATCTTGAGTTCATTAGTATGTTTATCTTAATTGTATACTAAATATTTACTCGAGCTTTTTATTCAGTTCATTAACAAGTTACAGTAACAACAGCCATACGCGGCAGAGGGATAACGTGGACAAAAGTTTGAAATTGAAATTCAAACTGACCCAGCAGTCTGTAAGCAAACGTCAAAGTTGATACAATGGTAAAGTTCGCCCAGCAATTAAAACGTTCTTTGCCAAGTCTATGAAACGCCTATCATCCATCAGTGTGATTAATCCAAATTACCTTTTTTGAGTTTACTCTTGCTGTTTATATGATGAGATACAGGTTTTGATTGCGGAAGAATTAGTCTACAGTGCCTTCGGAGCAGTATTTTATTTTAGTTCCAAGAAAAGTCTTTGAAATAATACACGATGCAAAATCGAAAATACGGTCTCAATAAAATGTCATGAATTAAGCAGATGTGATTATATCAAAACCTTTGTTCATATAGACCCTTGTTTGACAGTTTGGTTCTAGGAGCTCTGAACCCAATTTCAGATGAATGAAAATGTTATTAATAATAAACTAAAACTTCTTCATTTCGAGATATGCTTACCGCATTTAATTTAGTTGGAAACATTATTTTAAATGGATAGAATTTTGTCCAAGCTGATCATACAAAAATTAATCAGACTCGATCATACTGTTTTTGCTGTACAATGTATAGTATAGTATCCGAACTCATGGGAGTCAAAAATCACGAGATATATCAAATCCTCGAAAGCAAATATTTCACAATTCACCTTTCCGAATATTCGAACTCGAACTTCAGTTTGACGAACAATTTTATTAATTTTTCCATAAGATATTCGATCAATACTTAGTTGAATATGTTTCTTGGGATGAGGCTTAATAGAAAACTCAAATTTGTTCCTGTTCACAAAATAAATGTCACTTATAAAGAATTCTGATAGTTGGGGTATCAAAAAGAATTGCATACAAAATGTTACAAAACTTTGTATTCGTTTAAGTTTCAACTTCATAGTCATGGTTGTCTCAAATATAGATTCATTTGCATTTATTCTCTTACAGACGACTTCAATAAAGATTATTATCAACTCTTAGTCAATATAATATTAAACTAATGCCGTTAAATACAGTATGATGACCAGGAAATTAGGTAAAATGTTGCTTTTTTTCATATATTATTCGATTCAGTTCTGGCAAATTTACCAAATAGTAAAACGATTCATAATCTAATGCAAGGATAATTTGGGAAATAATGTTTCACCCAAAGAGATGTAAGTAGTTTGCAATGTTTAACAACTGACTATAAAATTGATGAAATACCGTATATCTATAATGTTTGATAAACATTTTTGAGTTTGTTAAAGAACTGAGGACCAAGTATCCATAATCAGACTTTATTAATGTATAGCGTTATAGTGTTAGTATATCCACAGTGTAAACTCTTTTGTAGTTTTAATACCTACTCAATTGTTTCATTCTCTTACCAATTATTTGGATTAAAAACCTTTATATTATATTGGAGCAAGGAATGTCATGATTACAGGAAATCGTTAGGGGAATTTGTGAATATGAACCCATGCCGCCTACTTCGTAATTCCTAAGAATCTTTCTTGAAGACCTTTTTTATTCTAAGGTTGTGAGAACCAGTGAATTAGAAAATAGAAACGCACTAAATAACCAAATTATGCACAAATTCAGTTGAACGACAAAATTTGTGAAATATTGTACATCATGAATAAAAATATTCCAATATCATAAAAACTTCTAATTCTGAGTATAACAATGAAATCATGAATCTTATTTTATTGTACTTACCACATTGAATCATTATTTTCAGGTTTTCTCCCCAGGCGACTACATTTGTCGAAAAGGAGATGTTGGCAAAGAAATGTACATTGTTAAAAGAGGCCGACTCCAAGTAGTGGCGGATGACGGTCTGACCGTTTTAGCTACTCTCGGGGCCGGATCAGTATTTGGCGAGGTGAGCGTACTGGATATTGCAGGAAATCGAACCGGAAACAGGAGAACTGCCAACGTACGATCCCTGGGCTATTCCGACTTGTTCTGTCTAGCCAAAGGCGACCTTTTAGTGGCACTTGCTGATTATCCTGAGGTGAGTTCATGAACAATACCTGTAGATTTTAATTAATTCGTTTCCCTTCAAAGACTCGGACTGTGTAATTGCAGATGATAAAGACTTTACATAGTCTCTAGACGATGAAAATCAAATTGAAAGCACACTTGATGTTATGAACAAATTAGTAAGTTTAAAACCTCATTCGATCCCTAAATACCGCTAGCCAAATGAAATGAAGCGTTTCATCAAATCATTGACTTTCGGTCCTGAAATCATGAAGTAATTACTCTTTCTTATCATCTTCTCTGGGGAAGATATTTTGGAAATATGTGAGTGACTCGACATCTAACCTGATCTTTAATCCAATCTGTGTTTTCAACTTAGCTCATTAATCTTAGCCCATAAAATATGTGATATATAAATGAGTGACTTGATACGTTTGAACTGTACCAACGATCCTAAACATGAAGAACTGTTAATAATTCCTAAGCAACTACGAAAAATATATACGTGTACTAAAGAATTACAACAAATCGCATCAAAGAATGTAAATCACGTTGTTTAGGGTTGACAGCTGTGAGTGGTTTCGACCTGTTCAAACCTTTGTCCATCATTATGAAGGCGAACTTTAATATGTTCGCTACTATGAGTGCGTTAAAAATTCAATTAAACCCATATGGCTTGGATTTCGTTGAAGAACGGATTTAAACCAGAATTATCATGGCAGGTTGATATAATAAATCCTCCCAAAATAATGACTTATGCTTCTAATTCATGCCGCTTTGTTTAAAATTTTAGTTTTCTGAATATTTTGATTTTTTTTATTGATGATTTTAATTCACCAAGGAACGTAGGAAAACACGTGAAAATACGCTCACTAAACCGGCACAATAAATATTTCGTAGGTGTTGGATTATTGGAGACAGTGGATTAGATGTTTATAACATAATTGGCAGTTTTAATAGAAGTGGATGTATTTACTATGTAATTATACAATACACATACTTACCTATTACATAAAACAAAACCATAAGAACCATTTCTTCGGGAGAAACTCACATTTTAAAGTTTTAATAAAAAATATATCAATTCCAGATTGACCTCCGTTATTGGGCTCCAAAATAGAAACAAATGGGTTATAAATACTTGAGCTTCCCCAAACGTTTCTCCAAATTTGATGAATTTTCAATTGTTTTTCTCTCACATTAAATAAATCAAAAGAAAAAATCCATCTTTTTCTTCCAGATGCTCGGAAATTATTTCGGAATATTCAAAAATGACAGAGATGGATTCCTCTAGAAGGTTCCAACTGAAACATTCTCAAAAAAATTCGAAAACGATCAAACTTAAGTATAGGAAAAGATGATGAAGACCATCTCAGAAAAACATGTGGAATCTAAAAACGTAACTGAAAATATAGCATTTCGAACATAATTTCATTAATCAGCAAATAATCGATTATGGCTGTGTATAAATTTTCAGATCGGTATCATTATCAGAACTCAAAATACTTCCAATATTCATGTAAGACGGATATTCTGTGCGGCATTCGCATCAGGAGGCAGAGTTGGAGCCGGGGCCGGATTTAAGGGAGCAGACTAGGCTGCTGCCCGGGAACACCTCAAAAGACGGGCTCCCACACGTAAAAAATAAACCGCACATTCATTTTATACAAACCAAACACATTTTCAATTAAAATTCCATGCATAGGAAGCGACAACGGAATATTCGGCTAACTCCACTGGATTATGGAAAAGCTTCAGAGGCTGAAATGACACCATCAGAGAAATTAAGAACTCAAAATTTTATTCCTATTATAGATCGATTCAGTACCTCTTTGAGTCAGAGGCTTTCCGCATATGAAGCCATTTTATTCTAATCATTTGGAAAGTTGAAGCTCACTCACTGAAACTTGTTAGAACCTATAACAATGATTCAGATGAGAACCTAGGTGTCGAACTAGTACAATTTGTTGAACTTTCCAGTACATTTAAAGAGGAAATCGGCCTATCGGGCTTATCAAATATAAGCAAAAATCTTCAGTGGGAAGAGATCTTATCCACAGCTCAAGTTAATTAAAAATCGACTTCGGTCTACAATTAGTGAAGAGCGCTTGAATCACCTATTTATAATGATAGTGTGATAGAATTAGCTTTTTGGAGTTTTTAGTTCTGAGTTCGAAGAAAAAAATTGCCTTAAGTAGAAGATTATGATAAAAATTGAAGGAACTAAAATCGAACACTTTTTAATCGTCGCAAATGGTCCAAAAAAAATGGTAAAAATGGCCAAAACCAGTTTTTCACGTCGGACATCGTCGGATTGAGTTCAATAGAAAGAAACTTCCAATAAGATTATGCGCCGTAAAAAGACGGAAAAAATGAGCCGCAGATGAACCCGATTGGTCCTGCAAATTGCAAAAAACCATCGATTTTGCTCGAAATTTCAAAAATTCATAACTCTTGTTCTTTTAAAGATTAAGAGCTGAAATTTTGAAGGGTTGTAGCTTTTGTGCCCACTAAGTACCACTCAAAATTTCAGTAAGATCGAATGTACACTTTTTGCAAACTGCAGCTTCATGCAAAAAAAAGCACTTTTGTAAAATGACCCTAAAAAAGTTGTGGTGCTGTAACGCGCTATTTTTTTTACGGGATCATCTTCTTCGATAGCTAATGAACCACTTACCAAATTTCCCATCTATTATCTTCCGTAAAAGTTGTTAAAACAATTATTTTAAATAATGGTATTTCGTGCGCTTGGCTGTGCGACGTGCGTGGAAGGGAGAGCCGCTGCGCTAGGCTCGTAAAAAACAACAATATCTCGGGAAACCTTGCTCGAAAATCGATGTTTTTTTTTCTTAATCCGTACTACCATTCAATAATATTAAGATTGGGCTTAATTTCAAACTTCTAGTAATGTCGGAAGTACTCTAAAAAAAATACATTGCGCTATTCGATCTATTCATTATTACTATTTATTATTTAGAGTACTATCGACATTACTAGAAGCTTGAAAATATGCGCAATCTCAATATTATTTAACGGATTGAAAAAAAGGGTTCCCGAAATATTGTTTGTTTTCTACGAGCCTAGCGCAGCGACTCTCCCGTTCACGCGCACCGCACAGCCAAGCGCACGAAATACAATTATTTAAAATAATTATTTTAGCAACTTTTACGAAAGATAAGAGGTTGGAAATTTGGTAAGTTGTTCATTAACTATTGAAGAAGATGATCTTGTAAAAAGAATAGCGCGTTACCGCACCACAACTTTTTTAGGGCCATTTTACAAAAGTGCTTTTTTTTGCATTAAGGTGCGGTTTGCAAAAAGTGTACATCCGATCTTGCTGAAATTTTGTGTGGTACTTGGTGGGCACAAAAGCTACAACCTATCAAATTTATTTCAGCTCTTAATCTTCAAAAGAAGAAGAGTTATACATTTTTGAAATTTCGAGCAAAGTCGATGGTTTTTTGCAATTTGTGGGGTCACCGCTAGACCAATCGGGTTCTTCCGCTGCTTATTTTTTCCGTCTTTTCACGGCGCATAAGCTTATTAAAAGCTTTTTTGACTCAATCCGACGATGTCCGACGCAAAACACCGGTTTTGGCCATTTTTACCATTTTTTTGGACCATTTGCGACGATGAAAGTGTTCAATTTTAGTTCCTCCAATTTGTATCATAATCATCTACTTAAGGCAATTTTTTTTTCCGAACTGAGAATTATGCAAAAATTACCGACATTTATTGCTAATTTTATCACACTATGAGCATTGAACACGATGTCCTAAAGCAACTAGATATGTCCGACATAATGAATTTTCAATAAAAGAATCTAGAATCACACTATCACTCATTTTACTAAGCTTGCTATTCTTATTTTCCATATTTTACTCTGTATTCGTACAAATAACAAACGCTCTTTAATTAGTATTTTGTATTATTTTGAAATACATATTATTCATAAAAGTAGAATGAAATTTTTCGTTTTTTTTTTCGAATGGTAGGAGGTAGGGCACTCACACGAGTTCTGCCTAGGGTCCTCCACAGACCTAGATCCGGCCCTGGTTGGATCGTCGGAAAGCCGTTCCTTATATTTGATAATGTAATAATTATTACGTAACTTTAACTATAAATTCGATAATCGCGAATAAAAGAACTGCTGGTGCTGCTGTCGCATCAGAAAACCTATTTCTTCTGTTTATTCCAATGATAATTGGTTGTTTGCCTAGCAGATACAACTGCCAATAACTGAAAGTTCTAACAAAGTCTGACAACCTTTTTCTATTACCTCATAAGTCTTCAACATCTGGTTCGAGAGTGAATCCTCGAATGTTATATTTTTGGATCAGCTCTTTAGTCGTAATGCAAACTGTATTTCGATATGTTTATAGAGCTTATAAGAATATTGCTTAGCGGCAGATTCTTAACTTATATACTTAGAACATTAATGTGTTATAATTTCGATTGTTCCGTGTTTCTGTTCGTTTCGACGATGTGGGCATTTTTAATTGAAATTAGTGCGATAAGGACGCCTTCTGTTGAAACAATTAGTTTTAAGAATTCACGTTTATACAGTTATACGTCTTCTGATGATGGTCGTGGCCGAAACGTGCGTAAAGACAAAAATAATAAGCATATATGTTAGTGTGACCTATTTCCCGAGAATTTTATATATAATCCATACCTGGGTCAAGAGTCATTAATAATTCTCACAGGCATCTATGTCTCGTGTCTATATCCTGGCTGTACTATATTATTATTATTGTATTAATTCTGACTGTATTACTCCTCATTGAAACTAAACTTGTAACTGTCGTTCCCAAGTTATCTACGGTTCTATGGTTTCAGAATAAGATCGAAATGTCTAGTACATTCAAGATTGATGGTTCTCGAACATTGTCTCGAATATTTACAGTGTACTAGATTATTTTTAAATCACCAGTGGCGTTCTGTGAATCAATGTATTTCGTAAAAATATTATGTAAGCCTGCACTACATCGAAATGTAGACTTCATTTTTCCGAAATTGAATTCTGAATCTATTCTTGGAAAATTTTCGAGTAATTGGTCATACTGTATGATGCGAACATGAAAAATAGATTATACCTGTATTGGAATCTAATTCAAGTATTTGGTGAATATTTTAAAAGCAAAACAATTCTTTTCATTCATATCAGGGAGTACGTCGTCAACTAGCCTTATTTGTGTGAAATTCTTTTTTTTATTCCCATAAGTATAAAACTATTTATGTTTAGGCGAGGGCGACATTGACCGAGCGAGGATGCCAGTTGTTACGTAAAGATGGATTACTTGATGAGGACATATTCAAAAAGGCTCGAGAAACGCAAGATTCAATGGTGGACAGTATTAAGAAGCTAGAGAATACTGTATGTACATTGCAAACACGATTAGCCAGACTTCTTGCCGAGTACAGTGCTAGCCAAGCAAAGTTGAAACAACGATTGACTCGAATCGAATCAAGGTAAGTACCGTGTTGATAATACTTCTGGATATCGTTTTGAATAATCTTTCTAGGAAATTTGCCACAGATACCGAACTTATTATAATCATATATATGACTTCTCAAGAGGTAGTCAATTTTCGATGATTTTTCTTAGACACTTCCAATATTGTGATGTAATATAGTAGTATATAATTCAATCTCAAGAATCAAATCATTGTGACAATAAGTGGTCCTTATTCTACTGCATATTAAATAATATTCATCTATTTTTCATTCGCCAATAACCAAGCAGCTTCTTGGAGAGTTTTCTCCTGTTTTGGAAACCTTAGAGCGTACTTCTGGTTCTTTTGCACGACCTCAGAAGTCTCTCAGTCTGAACTGCTAGAGATTTTCTACGCTTTGTTGAAGAATTTTCTCGACCGTTTCCCGTGTTCGTCCACTTGGAAGGTATACCAGGGATCTAGGATCCTTTCCTCGTTTGCCTCAGAAGGCAGCCTGCTTCATAAGTGAAAGTCAGGGCTATGTTGATTTCACATGCAGCAACCTCAGGCATTACCTTACTTCCTTGAAATGCAGGAAGGTAGAAATGTCTACACCTTAGTTCTTCTCTGAAGAAGTCCCAGTGACTCTCGGATTCCTGTGATTCCAACTCGAACAGGATGTGTATGTGATCCGAAAGGGAGATCTTAGTAGGGAAATAACCCCCATTTTTTTTTCTGTAGCGGATGATTAGATCAATTACTTCCTGCCTGCATGGGGTAAAGTAGGTAGTCGTGATCCTCTATTAAGGACATCCATCGAGAGGACATGGGGAATTACATGTTCTCCCAGAATTGACGTCCAAGATTCTCCACTCCGTATGGTGAGAGTTGGCGTCACATCCCAGGAGTGACTCTCAAAACGTCTAACTAGTCCGCCCACTTACGCAGATAGAGGATTTTCGTAGCCATATGGGAAGCAAACATACAAAGCAAACCACTTCCTGTGACAGTGTGACATAATTCCTGCATCGGAAATTCGTCGGTATCAACTGTATATAAAAGTTTGCTATCTTCTGAAGATGCGACTGTGACAGTTAAGTTGTGTTTGTCCTTTTATTTTTTATTATTATGGCAAATTTTTTCGAAGTAATGATGCAGTTTCATAGCACATCTATCCGCAAATGAAATTATCTTCCGCTTATAAAATTCTTCCAATGAAAAGCAAATCAAATCGGCCAAAGATATTGCGTTGAAAGCTTTGCTTTTCAAAACTTATCTCTGAATATACGTATGGAAACCTCGATAATGTTGTTTGTGTTATGTCCTCTTATGGTATATTCTTTGCGATGGTATATTATGGTATATTCTTTGCATCACCCAAATTTTCTATTCCAGTATTGCTTTTTGAAATAATCAAGAAACAAAATACATTTGTCAACTATAGAGTGACTGCATAATATTTCTTTTTTCAATTCACAGTCAATTTCGTTCTGAGCTAACAGCACTTCGCGGAATAAGAGCATCAATGTTCTTCGGACATCTTGTAGGATGTGGAACGTGCACAATTGTAGGACAGAATTTGGGAAGCGCACATGTCGTAGCGCGATAATAATAATTGCATGAGGTGCGCCCCTTAGGGAATGAAGATGCAGGTCTCGCATCCGTTTCCTATACTATTAGTGCACTCGGTTGCGCTAGCCATACAGGAGACGGAAAAATGCCGCCCGGCAGAAGGTGTGTTGTGTTTAGCAACGCGGGCGCCCTTAGGAGTAGACGCCGAAGTTTATTATCCCCGCTTTCGACGTCCTTGGGGGCCTTCCTTTGGAAAGGAGGTAGGAGGCACCAATGACGAGCCTCAATGAGTAGGTTTGTTCTGGGTTTATTAGGACCAATGAGTTCCCACGAGTGATGAGGAAATATCATTGATCGCCATCCGTCTGAGATTCGACCCGGTTTCCCAGAGGAACCGTTAATGACACTGTATCCTAGTGCCATTTAGCCCTCGGCACTGTATTCTCACCCTGGCTTGAGGAACATCTGGTCCGAGATACCTTACTCGGTATATTCGAAGTTATTTGAATGCGAATAAGTTCTTGGGATTTCGCCTGGCAGCTGACACTCAACGCCTCAATCTTATGGAAATGCTCAATTATTACTTGACTCATTTTATAAAAAATAAGATTTTTCGTCTAGCTATTTTCCTTTAAATCAATCCTGTTCAAGTTATTAAGGATTTTGTGTAATTTTGTAGCGATAAATTTGTTATAGGAACTCTGGGTGTGCAAATGGGGGTTAGGTAAAATATGTAAAAACAACTTTTGGTTCATATAACAGTATGAAATATTGATGAGTATTAGGTACAACAAAGTATATCACATTTTAAAAGACTCTTCTTAATGATGACGAAATGTCTAATTAATTTAATCAATTAAAGGTTTAAATAGAACTGACAAAAACTCAAGTTTCGTCGCACGACACCATACCATATCTACATATAATGCTCTACAAAAACTAGGTGCAGTTTTTCGTCGATTGCGGATTTTGGCTACAAATCTAATGTCAGCAAAGTGATTTTTCACATTTCACACATAAAAATAATTCTGAATTACGGTAGTGGTCCACAGAAAACGGTTTTTAAAAAGGCAATACTTAAGCACAGGAAATTTATCATAACAATTCATGATATGTAAAGACTATAATAAATGAAATCTGCTTATATTTATAATGCAATTATGCTGAGATTTGCAGAGGAGAGTTCTATTGCAATTCGGCCTTACTTGAGAACCATGAGGTTCACTAAATAGTTCGATCATAATCCAGGTTGTGTTCCTTCTAGGTTTGATTGGCTTGTATACATGAAGGAGTAATTTTTTCCGAGATAATAAAATTATAACGTGAAAACCATGATTAAAGCAATTAAAATATATGTATAGAAATACAGTATTGCCACTGACACTGTGAAAATGTATTGGAACTGGAAATTCATCATTGACATCGTCCAGTTTTTGATGATAATCTTTCAAAATTTTGTATATATCTTAAGCTTCATCTGAATTAACAGTTTCTAGTTCCAATGTCTTGAGACCATTATTATTTACGTTAAAGTTTATAACAAATTTTGGTATTGGTATTGACTTTTGAAAAATAATGTCTTATATATGCACTTTACATCGATTATGGACCTCGATCGAATGAGAACCATTCAAAGAAAATTGTCTTTATTTCTTCCACATAATTGTTTGGGACTCTACCAGGAGTGATTGTAATACATTTATTTCTCTCTAACTGTTGTTATGTTGCAAATTTTAACAGTTGAACTTCACAAGGTGCACTTTCCTCGTTTTTTTTGGTTTAAACATCTTGATATAAGAATTCATTCGGTGTTTTTTCATGACATATTGTCGAAGAATGCAGAGATTTGCTCAGCCAAAATTATATAGTTTGATTGAGATATTATTGTTTTGAATAAATCAGTTGTAGAAATCGGATCGGATTAAAACAGTTGTAATTCTCAGTTTGTACGATAGGTATTTCTTTAATGAATATAATTTGATCTTCTTTGGAATAGCTCTTGATTTCTGTAATCTGTTTGTTAAAGCCTAACATATTCATATTTTTGTACATATAATTATGATAAGTCATTCAAAATATCATGTTCTGAATATTAGCTTACAAATCTAGCCTCTGTGAATGTATTTACATCACATTTGGAATCCATTCATAAATGGGATTCTTGTATCAATTTGTCATCAACCGGCGAACTGATATCGGTGTGTTGGCATGGTTCTGTTTATCATCGGTACTTCTAAGAATTGCTTGTGTTGCCTGAGAATTTCTGGTCAACGGGTATGTAGCCAATGATAGCAGCTACTACCCTCCTTTACAAACCCTACTTAGTCTAAAATTTGATTTCATTTTGTGTAACTCAGTTGTTTGAGTGTAGTTTGTACATAACTGTATATAGGTGTGAATAAATAACTTGAAATCATCAAGTGCTATTCCGTCAACCAACTATACCATCATACTGAGCCATACAAGAAGTGTGAACAACAGCAGCAATGAGCACACTTTTCATATAACAAAATATATTTCAAGATCGTTTCGTAAAGGCGTTTATTTCCACTAACTGTTTAGAAATAGGAATAATATCTAAAAGTCAATTTTTCCGTTATTGAATCATGAAGTATATTTAACTTAATGAGGATGATAGCTTCTAAGATATTCTAAGATATCGGTGATTATCTGAAATGTGCGGATAAATTGTAACACTTCTGTGTATATGAAAATGAACATACTTTTCTATTTTTAATTGTATTGTTTTGGTGATTTCTTCTAACTCCACAATTCGAGATGTTAATACCATTTCATTGTGTGCAAGAGCTCCAGTGCTACTTTCAAAGTTCTATATATATATATATATATGTCTCAAGTATTGTCCTCTTACTAAAATATTTTTATATTGCAGCCGTTCCTCTGGAAAAGAAATAGAAATTCAAGAAAACCTCACAGTTCCGGTTCCAACAGGACGTCGACGATTACTGTCGTTTGAAGCACAAAGAGTAACTTGGGGTCTCAATTGTAGACATAAAACAATGTAAATAGAATCACTAAGACATACAACTGATTGTAATTATCCAAGACTCCGACCAATTAATTTAGATATAATGTAAAAATGTATTGAGAAAATGATTATTGTAAATGGTGAGGAAAACAGTTACATATCTAACCAAGGAATTCGAAATCAATTGAATATTTTATTATGATCGATTCCTCCCAAAATGCAGCTAAATTATCTTTTTTCTGTTAGAAGAATCCATTATCCACAATCTCGAATTTCAAGGAAGGAGTAGTGAATCATAAATCATAACAAGTAGGCTCTTCTTTACCGGTGTCGATCTCTTCGGAATGGTGCCATGTTACTTGTTTTTCCGTATATTTATTCATCATTCTTCTTCTACAAACTATTTACGTAGTATAAGTCGAGTCATTCTGGCGAAAAAAAGGACGATGTTGGAAAAAATGTATTCAGGAGTATATGAAACATGTTTTTAATATCGAAACAAATGTAAATCCCAATTTGGGATGAAATTCGATACAGGTGAAGGTAGCTAAGGTAGCTCTAGTCACTCACCAACTCCTCGCTGAATTGTAACCCAAAATATTGAACCGTTTAGCCAAAATTGCATTTTGCAACTAAAATTTCATAATTAAGTAATATTTTGCAATAGGGTAGCAGGGAAAAACGTCAAACCATAGCATGTTTTATAAACTTCAACATGGTATTACTCAAAAATGTTTATTGTTTATAATTTATATTCAACAGGAGGGGAACGAATAAAAACAATAAAACAATTCGTGGCAGTAACCTGAACCAAAATTATGAGAAGAATCTATATTTAGAGAAGGTTCGATAAATGCGTCGTCAAAAAAAAATGTTCACTAATTTTTTTACAAAATCAATGTTCCGATCAACAAAATTTTCCAAAAACTCAAAAATTAATGTATATTTGTATCAGTATTACAAGCATATTCCATGTATTCTTGAACCAGGATACATTTTTCCAAACGTTCCACCAGAATGACACAACTATGTTATATGCAACCAAATTTCTAGAGTTAGTGTTGATTCAATCCTTTTTAATTTTAAGGATTTGAAGAAGTAACAAATATCAATAATTGACTAAGTAGTGCCTATGCTATTATCGTGGTGACAAATTCACCATACACACAGATTGTGTTTTGTTATTTTTCATGAATTACAATTTCTATCAGTATTTCATGTTTAATTCGTAAATAAAATATTCTCGGCTTAGAGTTAAACCTGCATACTCAATATTAGTGTATTTTACAGAGCAAACAAAAACACAAATCATTTTTGTTATTCGACAACAAAACGTAAAATACAGTTGATTTATTCTGTAATATTTTCTATTACAAACAACAAAAAAGCAACAGAAGTCAGTAGTAACTTTTGTTTGAGCAATTTGGTGATTTAGCCGGTCTTTGTGAATGAGTCAAGTATAATAAAGTAGTTTTCACCTTGTAAAGTATTCGCACTCGATTCCCCGGAGGGGTGCTCAGGGGCATATTGAGCTCAGGAGAACAGAAAAATAGAAAGAAAATCAATTGTTACACAATCAGTATTTCTAAAAATCGATGGTGGAAGCCGTTACTTTGTGATATTTTATCATATTGATATAATAAAATATTTATTACTTATATTATAGGAACACTAACGTGACTATAGTTTCGACAACTAGCTATAGCTAGTAGCGAAGTGCTCGTATGTCAGTTACTTTAGCATCGTCTTCACCACGACCAACATGAATATTTAGAACGGAGATTCAATTTATTGGAATAATGGTAGCTTAAGTATACGTTATGTTGTTAGCTTTTGGATTTTTGCCGATACTCCGCAATTTTGTTCTTGAGAGTCTGCGTGACAGTGGAATCGACAGTACAAACTGTTTCAATTTGGGTGTGCCCAACCTCGAGAAACTTTTGTTTCTCTGCATGCCAGTGGAATCGACAGTACAATCTGCTTCAATTTGGGTGTGTCCAACCTCGAGAAACTTTTGTTCGATGATTATGTGTGTTTCAAAACGGTGGACAACTGAGCATTACATCACACAGTTTATGTTCCGATATGTGCACCTATCACTATACAAAAACATTATTTGCTGGTTGGATGGCATTGGTTCTGCTAATTCGTTTTGCTGCACAATCTTTTTTTAACAAATCAACCCATACACGTGCAGAATTGAAGCTCTTTCGGTTTCGTTCCTCAAATAAAAAACTAGATCTTACCTCTGTGATATTCAGACCATTGTTGTTGATTGAATTTATCACCAAAAATATTCCTTAATTCTTTTTTTCTCGAAAACATGTGCCTGTGATGGCAAAAACGACAAACAACTAGGCTGTTGCATCGAATTTAGCTATGGAATTTGAAAAGAAGAACTTACTGGCGTGATTGACTCCGATAGTGTTCATTGCCAAAGGTTCAAATGCGTATTTTGTATTATAGGTAGATACAGTTTGAACGTAACCGTTTTTTTGGTAATGCCATAATGGTCAATATCAGAGGTTTCAAACTTGCTAAAATTCTTATGACAATGAAAGTGTTTCGACTCTTTCGAACCCTATAAATAAATCATTATTACTATTGAATGCTGGATAATGAGCAGAGGTAAAATTCCTAAATCATATGAGATAAAAAATAGATACGGCATGTTTACACTTTAAACGGACAAATAAGAAGAAATTTATTTTATCAGAATTTAAAATTATTCTCACTGAAATTCTCTTTTACAACATGGATTTTCTAAGAACTTAACAGTCACAGAAGTTGACACAATTTTTTTTTAATTTTTGTATTTATAGGATTCCGTAATGCTAATTGCGTTAATGCGATTGCTAAAACAATTGGAATTCTTCACTTGGTCTCCATGACTCGAAATCACATTCGGGAATCTAATATGTGCCTGGTCGATCACGATTTTTAAGCAGACAAAAAATGTACCGATTATTTCAGCCCTAATGTTGACGACGATATTTATTCACTTCCAAATTCCTATATATTGATTTAAATTCTAAGGATAGATATGTAGCTGATATACAAGTATAAAACGAATACTTGAGAAGAGGGTTTGTTATAAAAAGTTATAAACTATTTTTGTACGGCCCAATTTGTTCTGAAGACTATATATTTTCTTAGAACAGATATCGCCACATTGAATCATAGAAGTTAGTCAGTATCACTGTTCATCTCAATTTTGAATTTATGAAAACCACAATACCAAACGTATTACAGGAAAACTCCTATCTGATTGATAAATTTAATTATGCTTGTTCGTATTTGATATTTTCTGAGATATAATTTGATCAGCGACGCAGTAGTGCAAAGGATGATAACTTGTCTCATACTGTAACTATAAATTAGCAGGTTATCCGAAAATAAGAGCTACGCCCCGGCCATCGCTAATACCTAAGCCCCATGAGTCAATCGAGATACAACCGGCCAATTTCAATTACTTAAATAATTTCAAGCGAATAATAAACCTTGGAAAGTATTTTTATTTATTATACAATTAATACAGGTACACATAATACGTTACACACATGCCGATCATTGACACCCCTTCTTCCAGGCAGATGTGCCTTCTTATCAGAGTATTGTGTCTCAAATATTCTACATGCCCCACAGAAAAAATAATTCAAACTCAAAGGAAATAAAAGCTACCTCCGATGAATTCTTTCAGAGTTATCTAGTCGCCTGTATTAATACGATTTAGAAAAGCGTCACTGATGAGCGTCATTTGGAAATTGCATATATTTTTGAACAAGCACAACTCTAGAAGCACCACTTTCATTCTCAGTTTCTGTTTTTACTGAACTTGTACCGACGCTTGAAAATGTTCCCAAAGCAACGGACATTTGAAACCTTTCTTCCATATGTGTTTCTTTTTTAGTCTATATTGGTATCCAGAAATCCGCTTCGTTTTCCGATTTGCTAGTGCCAAATTTAAGCTCCTGTTAGTCACACTCGCTAAAAAACAAACTCATAGGTGTATATATTCCTACCTCGTACTGAATAATACTAAAAGTTTAAAATACATACGTCTGCATTTGACGACTCCTAATTTGAACCAATTATTGAAATAATAAATATAAATAAGAATATCTTATTGGTGGTATTGAAGGGCGGCGTTTTAATTCAGAGAAATTCGACAGAGATGCGCGGGACATGGTATTTGCTTTTAAATCGGTGGGCTAGACTATTAATTATAAAAAACATCACAGAATGAGAGATAAATGTGCTATTTTATTTTTGCTGATTGTTATTATCAGTGTAGTTGGGTTCAGCAAATAATCTTATAATGTAGTAGGAAGTAGGTATTATAGGTATCTGTACATTTACAACCAGAAGAAATTGGGGCGACCGCGCCCGCCTTTCATATCGAACGCCCGTGTTCATTGCACACATCGAACAATGGGGAGCGATGGCCCTGGACACCAGAGAAGGGCGCAAAAAAGTATTGGTCCTCTGGTTTATAATTAAGAAACAAATATTTGGTTGGAAATGGGGATATTATTGGAAATAATGTATTATTTGAACCAATCAAATAAACAGTTACTCTATAAAAATACAAATTTTATTTTCTTATATGGTATTATTCAACCCCTCTAGGATTAAGATCTAGCGACGCCCATGTATGAAAGTTTATTATTATTAGACGTATCATATCTAAATCGTAGTCTTCAAACACAACTGTCAGCAGCAATATGCATACTCACGATTCAAACGTCCAAATGAGATATGTCCTTTTTGTGTGCGAATGTTACTATTAGAATCGATTCCAATATTGGAGCATTAATGACATAAATATAACATCCATTTATTTATGCTCTCGTGATGTAGATGTACCTACCAACGTGATCATAATGACACCATGACTATTAAAAAAACTAAAGTTTGTACCAAATATATTACAGTAATTAATATTTAATATAAATTAAAATTATATTATGTTCTTTGGAGAATCCAAAGTAGGTGAGTGACTATGTCAAATCAATTTGTATCTAAAATAAAAAAGAAATTACTCCATTTATATTCTGAATTATTAGACAACCAGAATTTGTAATTCCTATTCATTTTGGGAATAAAAGGCACTATTCCACTTTATGTAGTACCACGGAACAAGTCACACAAGTCGCACGTGCTACAACGAAGAGCAATTCAGATGGACTAAATCACAATATAATACATATTATACAAAGAGCTATACTTGTTACTTGTTGGCACTTGTTCTTTGAGATGGAGACACTGTGAAAGCATGTGAAAAGGATAAAAATTAAAACAGTAATCACTTTGATTGTAGCCGCCTTCAGTCAATGTTATTCACTAAGATACTTCAAACACGGTAAAAAATAATTAATTAGTTACTACAATTACTCAAAATGTACTCAAAACTGGTATACTAATGTATGTCGAGGAAGTATAAATTACCGAGAACTGAATTGGCAGATACTGAAATCAATTTATCGTTACATATTTTAAGCATGCTGTTTTATAACTATACATCCAGTAAAAATACTGTTAAAGTACCGAGAACATTTCAATATAGTATAGATGCCAATAGTAGTCATTTTTAGTTTTTATTGGTTTACTCTGGTTATGGCTACTTGGTAGCTGAAAGGTCCTCAATACTTATACAGTATTTTTAGTGGACGAGGGTGATTGTTTTTTGCTATAGTGTTATAGTGTATCTACAGTGTGGACTCTATAATAGTTTATTAATGTTACAATGCATTGATCATATCTTATTTTAAAATATATCAAAGGTATATTATTAATAATCTTATTCCTTATGAAATTATTTGGAAGCGTGGTATGGACGAAAATATGCCTACAACGATAGTTGTAAACTGAATGGGAACTCCTGATCAGGTGAACTTTGAATGAATAGCAAAAGGTTGGAAGCATTTAGGATTACAAATGACAATGAGTTATAAGAAATATAGACGTACAAATAAATAATACTTGCAATATGGACACCAATAATTTCTTTCAGATGTTGTTATGTAAAGCAAATAATTTAGATAACTTGATACCAGACAATGAGCATGACTAATTATTGTTGTTGAAAATGTTTGATCTGCAGCCATACTAGGTGTTCAGTGCTAGTTATATAGACCTATATAATTTGTTCTTAAAATTATATTTCATTTCATAGTCCTCAAAATTCTACTTTAAGTCATCAATTTGCAGCTGGAATGTGGAACATTGAATAACTAGGCCGGGAAGTGTTGCCTGGCATCTTTTACAAGAAATCCCAAAAATTTTCATAGTTTTGCCACATTGATTATTTTTCCATACCTCTTTATGAATTTGCTGATATCAATTTCCAGTGGCGGCTCGTGAATTATGAAAGAGGGTGGACACAAGAAAAAACTGGAAAAAACGTCTATGACTTTGTTGTCAAAATCCAGGATAGAGTGGACGAACTTCTTTTCAATTGATAGGACCGCCAATGCGTTCAGTCGATCTTCTGACATTGTGCTTCTCAGAAAAGTTTTAATGCGTTTTAGGGTGGAAAAACATCGTTCACATTCTGCCGTCGACATTGGCATTGTAAAAATAATATCCAACAGTTTGTATGTTTCCATCAAAACCTTTTTTGGGTTGTCTGTTATAAACACTAAAAGTGGCAAAATACCACCTACGTCACACATGTCATCGCGTTCATAAATTGCTGAAAGTTCACTTTTTAATTTTACACTGTTCAACATACGAAAAGAGTTTAGTTTCATCCAAATAAATCGGTCGCTAATTTGGCTTAAAATAGGGTCACATACTTCCTTTGCAATAACAGCTCTGTCTTTTCCTTATATCTTCAACTAGTAGAGAAATTCCGGGCAATTCAAATGTTTCAATAAACCACTTGCTTCACTAATAGTAACTGAATCCAGATCATCTTCGTCAATAATGTTGTTCAAACGTGCTTTGAATGAATCCTGGTGTTCAAATAATGTGTTCACAGTTCGACTTTTGAAAATCCAGCATGTAGGAACAGCGCGTGGTAATCTATGTTTGACTATTTCATCAATAATTACCGTTCATTTTAGCGATCGAGAAAAAAGCTTGAAAATGACTGCAAATTTGCAAAGAAAATTTTTACTTTTTTATTGCACTGTACCGCTAGTTCAATAATTAAATTAAATTGATTTGAGTAACAGTGGATATAATGTGCATGTGGAAATGTTCTTTTGACAATGACTTGGATACAATTTGTCTTACCACTCATCACGGACGCCCCATCGTAAGTTTGAGTGATAAGTTTATTGTTATCAGACCCAGAAGGAGAATTTAAAATAGTTTGCAATTCATTCAGCAATGTTTTCGCTAATACATCAGCATTATGGTCACCCGACTTAAAAAAGGACCAAAAGAGTTCAAAAAAATTGTCCATTAAACACGTATCGAATAATAAACAACCATTTGCTCCAAAGCAATGAAATTTGCAGATTTAAGTTCTTTAATATTTCCTGCTTGTAAATTTGCAACATTGCATCTAGCAATTCGTTCTGAATAGTTTTTGAGACGCCTTTAATAGTATATTAAAGAACGAGTTTCCTAAGACTCGTCTTAAAGCACGAATTCAAGTTTAAAAAACGAGTGGCGAAGCCACGAGTTCTTTTAAAGAATGAGTGCTTCAAGGTCTTAGGAAACGAGTTGTTTATACTATTTTTTGTAATTTGCCCTTTTTATGCCGTTTTTAAACAAAAATGTTTAATTTAGTCCATTTAGGGATTTTTATGGTGGTTGGTAACATCTTAATTTTGAAAGTCAAAATTTGATTCAGTGGTTCTGTGATCGCTTTTGTTTCCGTAATTTTAGTTTCGTCTCTACTGGAAAGAGCAATAACACTAGAAAACGACTATTAGTACAAATATCTAAACCATATTGTGTATTAGCTGAAATCAATTCTTCCACTGGACACGTCGATGACTTTCTCTTCTTGAGTTGTTGATGCTCGACACTGTCATTTAAACTGACATAATGATGACAAGATAATTCCGCATCAAGCTCGCCATCCTAAAAATGTAAAAAGTTCCGTGCTTTTTTTGGATATTAAGACACGGCAAGTGATGAAGTTGCGTTCGTTAATGGGTCTGTTAGAAAATCAAAATGGAGGCAAATTACAAAAACATATTTTGCTAAATCTTTCATTAAGTATACAGTAGGCCACACTGGATATATGTCATGTTCAAAATGTCAAGTAGAAGGGACTTTCAAAAATAAAATGTGTTTTCCTCAGATTCACAAATTGATTCCAAGGAATGACACTGGATTCAGATCAAAAGTTGAAAGAGAACATCACAAAGGCACTTCAATTTTAGAATCACTGCCAAAATTGGATATGGTTAAACAATTCCCATTAGATTACATGCATTTGTCAATTTATGGTTGAATGGGAAACCCCCAAGTAAATTATGATATTTTCAGATAAACTCCATATCGGAATCTCTTCTCGCTCAGGTAAAAAATATTCCTCAGGAATTCAATCGCAAGCCTCGTACTTTACAGGAAGCAAAGAGATGGAAAGCAAATTCAGGATGTTCTTATTTTATATTGGTCCAGTTGTATTGAAAAATAATGTTGATGAAGATAAATACAAACATTTTATATCTCTACATTTTGCTATGTCTGTTTGTCTGTTTTATCAGTGTTAAACAAACCATCAGATGATATTGAGTATGCCAGAACCCTTTTAAAATATTTTGTGAAATTGTTCATTATTTTATATGGTTCTGAAAATGTTTCACATAACATAAATAATTTACTCCATATTTGTGATGATGTTGAATATTTTGGAACTCTCGACTTATTCAGTGCATTTCCTTTTCAGAATCATATGCAGTACTTCAAAAAATTTGCTAGGAAAGGTGAAAAGCCTCTCGAATATATATTGCAAGCACGGCATCTAATTCAGCTCCAAGTTGATTAAGCCTACATAAATACCACAATTAACCGGCGAAAAATATAATGATTTTTTTCCACAACTTAAAAAATAAAATGGTGCAATGAATTACATGCGAATTTCTTTCAGTGTTTATCTTGGTGGTTCGGTGGGCACGTGCCCCTATGCTCTTTAATATCAGCTGCCAACTGCTTTTCCTTTGGTGGTTTTAGATGAAATTTATTTCCTGTTTACATCGCCCGAACAAGATGTAGTGTCAAAGAATTTGTAGCTGTCATTATTACCGATTATTCAAAAGCGACATAATGGAACTGTTCTGACAATACAGATACCCGATGAAATTTAAACTTCTTTATCTCAGTAAAACAGTATGAAATAACAAATTTAACGACACACGGCCGTAAATTAAAGTACTCGTTTAGAAATTCCAAATCATTCAATCTTGTATTTTAATAATGTAAATTACTATTTCGGTTCCCTTATGAGCATCAAGAATACAGTACAAGAGTTGAAATATCTTGAGCTTCCTCAGCTAATGGATATTAATGACTTAAAAAGAATAAAGCAGGAGTAGTCAATGACTTTTATGATTGTTGAAAAAATAACCATTTTTTAATATATGAAATATATGAGAAAAACCGTCATGTTCCAAGATAGATACTTTCGCTAATGAAAAGTTATGGCAATTATTTCCTTCACATTTTGAAATTTTGAAATAACGAACCCGATGAAATGGACCCGATTGTAAGTTTATTTCTTTGCTTCTCCTTTATTTCTATATTAACGGACTTTGTATATTTATATTCCACCAAAAATTATCCATAATTGCATTGATTTAATGATTGTTGTAATATGTTTGAATTCCAATACAGGAGAAGAATAATATGGATTTTGCGAGTATTGAACATCCTTTGTCGAACTAGACAAGTAAGATCTAATTCTATTATTTTATTTTCTCCAAAAAGGAACGAATGCCCATGACCAAAATCTGTTCAGGATTATGAAATATTCTGATGTGTGCGTCTAGTTTCACATTTCATACATCTAAAGTTTAATTTTTTGACAAAATACGTGTCAGCTCTGGTGATTTTATGTGAATGGTGTGACTTATCATTTTATAAATATTAATTATTATTAAGTAATAAATGCACATATCTAAATTGAAAATACGTGATCTGTATTTAATATTGTATAATTATTAACCAGTCAAAATATAAAATTGCAAATGTAATGTATAATAATAATTAATTCTTTTTGAATGGTGTTATTTAATATCTGAAACATGCATCATTTATTGCGCCTTATCATTGTGATAAACAGATGTTTTATGTGAACTGTTGCAACATAATACTGATTTTCACAGAATTTTCTATTTAGTGTACCGTGTATAACGATTATAGCATATTTATTTTGAATGAACTATATAATGAGGAACTCAAAACTGAGGTGTAATATATTACTGTCATGTTGATAATAAATAAGCTAATTTGTAGATATCTTTCAATTACAACAATTACCATTCCCCAACAGCATGATATGCAGTGATAACATGATTTGCATCATGTTTTTCTTGCAAACAATGGAGATTAAAATGACGATTTGAATTCGACTTTAGTATTAAGTAGAATTCAATTTTGGCAACCAAAATTAGAAGATTTGAGAACAGAAATCATAAATTTGAATAATTGAGTGAAATTCAAGATCCAAAATATTATGAATCGGTAAGTTAATTGTTCATTTTTAAGCACTCACTTATTTCTACTTCCATCACTATACGTAGTATATAGTTTACGGGAAGTATGGTAATAAGCCCAACTTGATTCTCACATCGTTAAGAATCTTGAACATATTTAATATCGATATGTTTACTGCGCTGATGGAAAACCGAATTCTTTGCTAACTTGATACGCCATAGCTTGTCTCCAAAAATAGTAACATTACTCAACTTAGCGAAACCTAATTCAATAAGAAAACGTAAACATATTGCTCCTTTGGTCCCTTCTGTTAATGTTTTATATTCGGCCTCACAAGTAGAAAGAGCAACGATTTTTTGTTTCTTCGAGTCTCAAGTGACAACACATACAGTTAGCATTGTCACGAATCCCGAGTATGAACGACATACCATCGGACAATTGCCCCAATCGGAGACCGCATAACAAACTAGGCATTTTCCATTGCATTCCGTCAAAGCAGTTATTGTTGAACTGTCCAAGGTAACTAGCACTACTAGCAGTGAAAGCTATAACGGACCTAGTATATGAGCCAAATACGCACCACCAGTTCTTTGTATTTCAGATCCTCCAACGGTTTGTTGACCCGTTCTTCAAATCAGTGTGAATGATTTCTAATAATATCTCTTTAGCTTTACTTTTATTATTGTCAAAAGGTACATTGTGCATTTTATTGTCTATACAAGTTTTACATTTCATAAATTCTGATTCTAGTTCTTCAGGTATACCAATCTAACAATTGATTTTCACAAAAGGTTTCTAGTTCTTCAGTATACCAATCTAACAATTGATTTTCACAAAAGGTATATAGATAATTAAAATTTACGTAATCCAATATACCATGCCATTTCTCTTTTCTCAAAAATGCATGTAAAAGGTGCATTTTCCAAATGGTATTTTTTCAATTTGTGAAAACTAGAACAATAAACAGTAAAATCAGCCCAATTTCTCTTCTCGGGGGTTTTTGGGGTCGCTGAACACGAATTTGATGTCCAAAAAATGCTACGGTGCACCTGGTGCGCGTGACACCCGGGTCTCCTACCTCATCTTCGAGGATTAATCTTTAAAATGCACGAATTACTTTAAATTTCGTTACTCGGGGGTTTTTGGAGTCGCTGAACACAAATTCGATGTCCAAAAAATGCTACGATGCAATTGGTGCGCGTGACACCCGGGTCGTCTACCTCTTCTTCGAAGATTAATTTTAAAAATGCACAGATTGCTTCTGATTTCGTTACTTGAGGGTTTTTCGGGTGACTCAACATGAATATGTTCATATGCGTATAAATTATTAATTGGGCTGATTATACTGATTATTGTTCTAGTTTTCACAAATTGAAAAAACGCATTTTGGAAAATGCATCTTTTACATGCATTTTCCAGTGCAGCAATGCAAGTGGTTACTAGAAGACTTTTTTAGACGTAATTTCACGTCGATTGTCGCCTCATTCATTTAATTCCGTTGATTAGAATTTTTTTAGACATTTTTTTCCTATATTTCCTCGACTAAGAACCTAATTCTACATATCAATATTTAGTAAATTATCAAAATTGATAAGGCATATATTTGTTTCACATCATCATAACTACTTCCATAGAAAGGAACAAGGCAGATATGAAATACACCATTGATCCAACACCAACTTGATTCTTACGAAATAGTCACTTCTGTACAAATGTACCAACCACATATTATAACTACTAATATAAATTTACCTAAATACTCTATATAAGTCATAATATCATAAAAACCTTATGCAAATAAATAAAAGTACGGGGTGAGGGACTTTGGTGAAACAAGTTACCGATAGAAGTTTCAACTATTTTCTTCAATTTTACAAGAGTACCAAATGAAACATTTTTGTTCATTTTATTCGAATATGTGATCAGAATTAAAATTACTTCAAAAGAAGTGCAACGAACTTTGTAATTTATCTGTTTTCAATAAAAGAGACCCCAAACTAAAGATTCACTAAGTTAATTTAAAAAAAAATTATTCACTTTGAAACCTCGGAGTATAAAAAACTTGTTTTACTAGTCTCTTTGGAGCACTCCCGCTTGGCGGTATTTCCCAAACTTGAATTCGTGCCCTAAAATGATGCTTAATGAACTAGATCTTCAATTAGGGTGGAGTGGGCGTAGCGAACGAAATCGGGTTATATAGCACAAAGTATGTTTTCGTGTAACGGCCAAACGGTAATACAGTTGAAATTGACACAAACTAGAAATGATGCTCTAAATTTACTGGCATGAAAATTCAAAGTCGTACCTTGAGTCGTTTTAGAGTGGTCCCTCGAAATACTCGACGCTAATCGCTTTGTTTAACGCGTCTTTCTGTGCGCTAACTATCTGGCCGATTGAAGAGATAAATAGTGTCGATTTGTACACAACCGTAGAGCCCTCTAAAATGTACGGGAGGCCGTTGAGAGAGCTAGGTTTGCCAGATGTCTGGACTGCCAAAGCCGCTTTTTTTTTGATGCCGATTGTTTCAATTTCATGGATTTGTAGCTTACTATTATAATAGACTATCCCCTTCCAAGATAGAGGACACGTAAACAAATGCATGCAGCCTGCGGCGTTCACGGGAATACTCACATCTAGAGATGGCAATAAATAAGGATTAATCGAACTATATTAAATTATTACAAAATAATTGATTAATCCTTCATTCAATTCATCTAATATTTCATGAAATAATTTCATTCCAATCCGTCTTCACGTAATAATAAATCAACAATGAGTAGATCATACGTACTGGATAATTGATAATGATTTTTAGTTTATTTCTTCTCTACGAATTTTATGCAGTCGGATAGTCGATTTTTCAGCGGAATTATTCTCACATTCTTATATTACAGATTTTTTCAAGGTGCTCAGATCAATTCCTGTTACATCATTACTAAACGATACAAACTTTTTCTCCTTCTGTGTAGAATGCGTGAATTGTTTGTTTTTCGTCTTTCTTATAATCGACATTGCGTGTTACATCAAATTCTTCGTATAATCAGAAGCGAATGATTTTCAATATCATTATCGTTAATTTCCAATTTTGCATTGTTGAAATATCCCCATAATTATCGATATTATTCAAATTTTTATAACCAGTTTTCGGTTCGTTCTTCACTCTGTTCGTAATAGTCGTCGTTGAATCCAAGTTATTTTCGTTATAGGTGGAAACATTTTGGTTTATACAATTTTTACCACGTTTCAATATATTCAATTTATCACTAATATCTTTAAGCGCTTGTATGAGTTTCTGTTTTAGATATTTTTCGTTGGCATTGATTTTTCCCCAAATAAAAAGCTTTTCATCTGTTGATTTTATTGAATAATCAATTTTTTTATTTGTTTTGAATCTACATAATCCGCTTTTTCATCAGGTTTGATCTGCTTTTTCATCAGGTTTGATCTGATTTTCATCAGGTTTGATCTGCTTTTAGCTTTGATCAGGTTCCTGATGCAATCGATTATGAACGAAGGTAAATAAAGTGATAGAAATTTTTCCTGTACCGACCATCATGAATATTATTGTCTTTGACTATGGATCAGAGCCCCTACTGTTGTTTTGTCCATCATAGACCGCACATATTTCGAAATTGTTCGAAGGTCATGCCTGTACCCACATGATCCTTGTAAATATGCTTAAAAAAAAACTGGGGAAAACTGGGAACCATTATCGAAAACTATGACCGTAGGCATGCCGTAAGCTGCGAAAACTTCATCGAGGATAGTTATTGTTGCAGTTGCTGTTGTCGTATTTGTGATTTTTACCTCAAGCCCCATACTGTAAGTATCGGAGATGACGAGTAACATTTTCCCACTGAAAGGCTCCGCGTAATCTTTGTGAATACGTTCCCATGGTCCGTGTGGATACTCCCAATGATGTTCACGAAATTTTGGTTGTGCAGGCTCATGTTTGGGGCAATTATTTCAAGAACCGGCAGTTGTTGGACTTGTATAATGAAATGCTTGGTTCCATCATAGATTTCTCCCTCTCCCTTCTTTTGTGCAATCTTTTGGTACTCGCGAATAATAATCTGTGCTGGTATTTAGTTCCGTCAGTTTGAATATAACTGTTAACTTGCTCTAGTTCTGGAAAGAGTTTGGATAAATTTATCTCAGGAATGAAATATCCGATCCATTCTCGGTCCAGTAATAAGTCAAAGTGAAATCTCTCCAATATCAAGTATGATAGCCCAGATAGTAATGGAATTCCTTGAAGAAAAAGTAGTATCTCGATTAAATTATAATGTAGTCTTCTTCAAAAGATATGTTGATGATTGTATTACTGCTATCCCAGTAGACACATGTGATGAATTTTTTAGTTCTTTCAATTCCTTTCACCGTAAGTTACAAATTCACAATCGAAACTGAAAATAATAATATTCTATGATTAACATTTCATTTCTATTATTAACAACTAATCAAGTTTAAGATAATTCTATAGAATCTAACCTGAAAATTGTTACTCATGTTAGATAATACGTTATCTTTTTTAGGTTGAATTTTAAATAGACAAGGTAAAGTGGTACTTCAAAATAGCACAATTTTGTCAAGTTTGAATTAGATTATTGTAAAGTTTTGAAAGACTGGAATCTCTTTTGTCATTAATGACAAAATATATGAATACGCACTATACAGGAAATATTCAGAGTAGAAGACAAATAAATCAGCACTAAACCTTGAACTCCCTTTCTGGACAGCTTCCAAGATAAATTTAGGAAAAAAGCAGTCATGAAAAGTATAAGGTGAATCAGGAATAACCTGAGGATCATAACAGGATTCATGACGGGAAACTGTAAACTCAAACCAACACTCCTCTGAAGAAGCAAATTCTTCCAGGCATACAACATGGTAGTCTTAGTATTTTCAAAGTATCTGAAGCTAAATATTACCAGCAAACCAACACTCCTCTGAAGAAGCAAATTCTTCCAGGCATACAACATGGTAGTCTTAGTATTTTCAAAGGATCTGAAGCTAAATATTACCAGCAAACCAACACTCCTCTGAAAAAGCAAATTCTTCCAGGCATACAACATGGTAGTCTTAGTATTTTCAAAGGATCTGAAGCTAAACATTACCAGGATACAATAGCCCAAGGACGTGGTAGGAACAACACTCCTAATTTAATCTAATCTAGGTTAAAATAACTGTTAACTCTAACAAGATTTAGGTTGTAATTTGTAATATTAGTAATATTTTCAATTTTAATTATTTGGTGTATTCAATGTGATTCAGTATCTATCAAATAATTGGAAAGGCCATCAAATCCTAGCTAATTAAATTAGCGTATATGTACAACAGACATAAAACTATAGCACAATACTGGATTTATTTGTTGAATGGAATAAGTAAATAATAAGGAATGGGGTCATTTACCTACAGAGGATCACAAATTCTTCCAACAAAGGCTACATTACCAAACAAAACAACCAACAGCAGCTCATTTCAAAATATTTAATTACACCTGTATAAAAATGAAACATGGATTAAAATATTGAGCAATTTTCAAATATGCATGTATCCCAACATTATGGTAACTTAACATTTAAATACTCTAATTAAAAACAATAAAACTTGAATAGATGAAACTGCATATAGGCATAACTTCCTAGATATAATATTCAAACTATTTTTAATGTAACTAAACAATAATTTGAAATCACCCATGGTGTCAAAACGACCCTAAATGTTGATAATTTTTTCCTTTCAAATCCTTCAGTTCCTTTGTTCAATGTTTTCCTGAAGTAAGTGGGTAGCTTAATACACAATCTCATTATCTTTAGAAACATATTTTCAATCTTTGACAACATATGTGCCAAAATAATTAGCTCTTTTCAAGTATTGATGAGTTTACTTGAAGAACAACTCTAAAAAGTTCCAGAAAATTATTTCTTATTGGAGTACTAAGAAATAACCTGGAATCATCAAATCATGAATAATTCTATGTAGATACCTATTGTTCTTATAATTATTCGTTCGCTCAAAAAGAGATTATAACAAAATTAAAATTATAAAAATATCATTGGCACCATGTGTTAAGTTAACAGAAAAATATTGAGATTATTTCAACATATGTTAGTCATATAAAATAATTAACATCACAAAGCATTCTTCATACTCTCAAAGTATTCATTTAATCCTTTTGTAGGATCTATTTTCAGCTCTTCCGCAGTTTTCACACCTAACTCAGCTTTAGCTTGTGCTGCAGATTGAAGAATCCTATTTGCATGATATTTGTTGAGATCTTCAGTATGTAAAGGACATCTGAAACAGACATTTTGTTATTCAATTTTCTAATCAACTTCGGTTAAATGTATAACATCAAATTTAATATCTCCTAAAGAATCCAAATGTTTGGTTTAATTTCTTCTCATTCTTCAATGTTGTGGACAAATCAATAACATGCATTATTATTATAGAAGGGATAAGAGTATCAAAAATTTTTTATTAACAGCACAAGTTTGAGGGATATTATCCTTAAAACGATTCGACTATTACAAGCTCTTTTTTGCTTTCCTCACTACACGTGTAAGGGAAGTATTTCTGAATCAATCTAGAGTATTTTTGACATGTCTGTGTCTGCGGCGTGAACCACTATGGAGACAACTGCGACGTTCCTATTGATCGAAAGGATTAGAAAATTAACAAATCACTTCTAGCTGGTGCTGGAACTGTATCGTACGCACTGTAGCCCGCTCGCAGGTACTATTTTGTCATTCATCTTATATTTTAAATGGAATATATAATATGTATACCGTCCGTTTCGAAAAAAAGCATGTTCCCCATATCTCTGGAGATTTTTGAGGACAGGACTAGGATTGAAATTTATAGAGCTAGAATAAAATTTTCAGTCTTCTAATAAGGCTAACGAGAACACTAACCAATTACCGGTTCAATCGGAAATAAGCTCAACTTGATTTTTGTCGTATGGAATACCCTATATAAAACTATACCCTATATAAATAATGTGATAAGGAATTATAAAACTTTCAAGAGATGATCTTCTGAAGATCTGAAACAAATATGGTGAGGAGAATATAAAACTTCAGGAATCAAGTTATCTTGAATAGTAGACTTCCGCGGATAGCTAATCTTGCAAAATCTTGGCTTCCGGATGGATTCCGCGTCACAATAGCACGACTTGATGCCACCATTTCGCCAACCATTACAGGTGGCATCTTCAGGGCAGGTTTTAGGTTTGAACTGAAACTGATTCTAGTGGTTTCCGTAGCCGTATTTATTGTAGGAAAAATCCTTCCTTTATTCCGGTGGTTAAATCCGTTCTGGCACCTGACCCTGCCGTTGTGTGATCATGTGCCAAGTGGAATTTCGAGGTTTTCCAAATGTTGGGAAGGTAATACTTTGAGTCACGGTTTAGATTATTCGGATATTTTAGAATCTCTATAGCTTCAAGGATTTTTCGGTGATAGAAGTTTGAGGCTCGGGCTAGCATTTTAGTATTTTCGAAACAATTTGATGATTAGTGTCAAACTTGTGTGACCTGTTCCACCAATGTAGCGTTTACCGCAACAACAGGGAATGCTATAAGCACCTTCTAATTGAAAAGGAGGAAGGGGATCTATGATAGATTTGTAAAACTGAGATAATTTTGGAAATGTGGAAAACCGAGTAGAAAGAAATATTATGTTTTTGAAGGATTTTGGAAATTCGATCTGTTATATTTTCAACATATGTACGATAGGCAGTGGATAAAGCAGAAGGGGGGGGGGGCTCAGATTGATTTGAAATTTTAAGCGAAGTGTATTTCTTTATGGCTTTTTGAATGTTGTAATGGGAGAGAAATTGTTTGATAATAAGACAATGTTTTAATTCTGATTTTAGGAATTGAGGTTGAGATAAGTTGACAGCTCTGTGGTCCAACGACCTTGAAAAGACAGAAAGATTCAACTCATATATTTTATTGATAGTATTTTAAAAATAAATCAAATATTCGACCGTCATTAACATGGGAAAATACTGATTTGCCTGTAATAAATTGCAAATTTTTGAGCTTTGAAAAATTAAACCTTGGTGAATCGAAACTGATCATTATTGGTTTGGATAACAAATGCATCAAAATAAACAAAATTTTGTAAAGTATTTTTGAGGGGATGGGACATGTCATACTTGATTTCATAAATAAATCATTTAACAACTGGTGAAATACCACTTAATTTGAAATATTACAATATTTACCCGTACATAGAGCACATAGACGTATCAACAAAATGTATTTCTCTGACGTATTTTAGTTCCGTAAGCGAAAATATTGTTTCCATTTTATCACGCCATAATCTTAAAATCAGTTTCAAACCACAAACTAAACTCTGCCATCTGCCACAGAGAAAACCAATTCAGACTTAACTAAACAGACTCAACCTTTGCTAACCATTTTTTACAAACAGGTCATACCTTTCCTAATTTAGATAGCCTCAGCATTTTACATAATCCAACCAGAGGTTTCAAATTGGATACATAAGAATCAATAGATTTATAAAGTTGTCAAAAACTCCTATAACAATATCCTAAATGATCAGTTAACTATACTAAAGTGATCGTTTCCTTTGTCTTTCAAGGCACTCTTAGAATAATTCTTAGAATATTGAATAGTAATTATCCTAATGCACAATTCACTCTGTTTCCCCGGATCTACCTGTTTCGAAGTTTCCTATGATCCCTTACTAGTAATTCTGATCTCATTAACCCTATTGTATTTTATTTCGTATTTATACTTGAACTGTTTATTGCTTACTTCAAATTTTTGTATCCGTTTGATAATGGCACTTCGATGTTGAAACTATAGTAATGTTTTCATTTTATTATTAAAACTGGTATTCTATTCGCGAATAGTTCGTTTATTTACCACGCATTAGCCAGTTTTCAACTTTAAATGTTGCCTAGTAGCGCCCAATCGTGAATAATGACGGCAAATTTGAAAAGTGGTCACTATATTTGGCAGTGTGGGTTCATAGTATTTCATTATTCATAAGCTATACATTTTTATGGTGTGGACGATATTTACGATTATGGTTAAGTAAATGCATATACTTATTTTAGATACATGTAGTTACCTCTGTTCCTATATCATTACTTGAATTAATTATCGGCTAAGATGTTATTTACAGTTAAATTATGAAAAACATATTTTAACCCCAATTTTTTATTTTCCCTTTCATGCAGAAAAAATGAACAAAGCCAAAAGGGACTAGACTTCCGATTTGGAAGCAATGGGGTCTAAGGAATTGTTTGATCTAATAGAAAACATTTCGATTACTGACGAACAAGCCGAAAATTTGTTGAAGGAGACAGTGACGCGAAGCATAACAAATTATATTTTGAATCCAGTCCTCGGGTTTCTCGTAGTGCTCTACAACAGCCTTCAACATCATTTGCAACTGGCTACGATAGTGAGCTAGTAATGATTTTGTTGCTGAACCTAGTTATCAAATTGAAGATACTCCGACGAAAAGAAGACCATTCTTGAATAGTTTAAGTTCTTCTGAAGATGAAGATATGGAGAATATCAGGGTAAAAAAACAAAAACGTTTTGATTCAAGTTTAGATCATTACGTATGGAGTAAGGTTGCAGAAGAACCGGAGAAATACAGTTAACTAGTATAAACGGAGGAATCAAAACCTAATTTTTCCGTGAATTTCACTTCGCCAATACAAATTAATTTTTATTAATTTTTTTGGGGAGTGCAAGAAGCAAATACTGTTAGAATCAGAGCGTTATGCACAGCAACATAACGTTCAACTAAATATAACTGACAAGGAATAGGATGCATTTTGGGAATCCTAATAATAATGGGATTTCATGTGTTGCCTGGTATAAGAATGACAATACTTTCACGTATTTCAACTGTTATGTCTTTGATGCGTTCCCAACAGATTTTACGATATTTACACGTAAATAACAACGTACAAATGCCAAAAAGACAAAGACGAGTCCTTTGACAAACTATATAAAATTTGGATAATTATAAATATATTCACTAAAACCTATAACACCTCATTCATTATTGGGCGTAATGTTCCTATCGACAAAAGTATGGTGGGTTTCAAGGGGAGATCAAGCTTGAAACAGTATATGCCCATGAAACCCAGTAAAAGAGGTCCCAAAATCTGGGCTATTTGCTGTTCTGAAAGTGGCTATTTGTAAAATTTTATTGTTTATGAAGGAAAATCTACATCCAAAGAGAAGGGCTCTCTAGGAGAAAAGACTGTTCTAGACCTATCCGCTACTTTGCGAAACACGAGTCGTGTGTTACACTTTGATAACTATTTCGGCCGATCAGATAATAAAATTAATTAACCGCAAAGAAAACCAATTAACTTATAACAATATTTACCCGTAAATAAAACACACAGCTGTATCAACAAAATTCATTTCTCTGACGTATTTTGGATCCGTAAGCGAAAATATTGCTAACATTTAATCACGCCATAATCTTAAAATTAGTTTAAATCCATAAACTGAGCTCTGTCATTTTATATATAATGCTAAAGACTAAATCAATAAATATAGTAACCCTGCAGTGCTATGCTGCTAAACGGCTATAAACCAGGCTATAAGTATAGCCGACTATACATATAGACAAAAAATTATAGTCTATTGGTATTCTGTTAACTCTAATTTGAGTCGATCTATAAATATAACTCGACTAGAAGAAAGACTATAGCGTTTTCAATGTAGCTTTATTTTATATACCGGCAACGCTGCATATTTTATATTTTTGACAAATGACAACACTAATTATTAGTTTTATAGGAATTATCGTATGGGTTATGTGCTTGATATGTTCATAGATATTATTCACAGATTCACATTTCACATTTTCTGTTTACGATCAAAAAGAAGTGGATATAGAAGGACATAAATAAGTACAATAAATGTAATATATTCAGTCCTATCTCATTTATATTATGTTATTTAGTTATGGAGAATGCAAGAAGAGGTCTCGGTCTTCCGAAAAGCAAATAGAGTTTTTATTGAAGTTTATGTTGGAGAATAAAGACTTTGTTGCCACAGGGAAATTTGTTAATATACGCGGTGAAAAAAATTGTGGTTAATTGTTGAAATAAGTGGTGATAATATTTTGCCTAATCCGTCTTCCTGCTGCTCTATCTTCAGCATTAGCAATATTCACTAAAATCTGGGGCAATTAAACATTCAAATTGCATTTGATTAAATACTTTTAATCTAAGTGCAATAAAGTAAATTGCCATCAGTAAAGGAATGTTTTTGATTTATGTTAACTATACTAGGCTATATTCTCAACTTAACAATAAACTTAGCTTCAATTGAACAAATAATCCATCAGTACGAATAGATTGAATTCTGTTTTCAACGTATTTATTAAGAGCGATGCCGTTGTTTTATACACTCGGAATAATCGCACAAACTCAATATTTCGTACGTCGAACGGATTTGAAGTATCCCGTAAATACTTGTGTTGTATGTTAAAATGAAAAATATCAGCATGAGTTCTTTCTCTTTCTTGCAAAAAAGCTGCTATAAGAATCAATGCCATTTTCAATTGCAGTAAATGAAATTATAAAGCTTTAGACAGCTATCTTGACGGCTAAAAGATGGACTTTCATTATAGACTCCAAAACAGACTTTAGCGGCTAGTAGAATACCAATATTGAAAAACCGGCTATAAGATAAATGTGAAGGCAGCTACAGTTGCTTTTATAGTCCGAAATGAGGCTATAACTATTAGCAGCATAGCACTGCTGGAGTTTATAAGCTAATATGGCCAGACTAAAACTTTAATATAGGTAGAACTTGTCTTAATTTTAAACTTAGATACCAAGACTATTTTCGTTCTTTCAGACTTAACAAAATAACTAAATAGCTCAAGCATTTTACATAATCAAACCAAAGGTTTCAAATTAAATACATTAAAATCAATAGAGATTTATAAAGGTTTTAAAAAATCTTATAGTAATATCCTAAAAGATCAGTTTGACCTATATCAAAGTGATATTTTCGTTTGTATTCAACATTCTTTAGAATATCAAATAATAATTATCCTAATTCACAATTCATTGTTTCCCGGGATATACCTGTTTCGGAATTTCTACAACGCTCTTCGAGTATTAAAATAGTCGGCCTGAGTAGGTCACGTGACGAATTCTGCATCATGTCCGAACTCTCTAGTAGGCTATAATATTAATAATATTCAACATTAGCCTTTCCATGAGACGAGAGCTTGAAACAAAATTGTTTTAGAGCAATTCGTAAGTTCTTTTATCCCCAATAAAAATTCACACGTATCTTGTAAACATTTTCGTGACACTGACATTATTAGAAAAGGCAAGATAAGAGAACGTTGTGGATCTATACTTGTGTTTCCTAGGAAACTTCTAAAGCTTTTTAAAGATTACGTACCTACTATTTTTCGGAACCAAACTCTTTGTCCTCGAATGTATGTGACTGCAGATGTTAGTATAAAATAAAGTAATATGAATAATTTCGAAAGTCAACCTAACAGCAGGTGTCAGTAAAAACAGAGTTGTGAAATATATTATGTTGACTAGTTGAATAAAATTTCAATTTCACATACAGTATAATTTAACATCTTTCATTAGCTGTTTCTAAAGTGTTTCCAATACAATCGTACATTTGAAGAATTGTGCTAATAAAAATGAAGGAAGTTAATGATCGTTTCACAGCTTTTTTTATCAACGATTCTTTATCAACCAAACCGGTCTCTTGAATATAATTCTTTTTCCATCTTCACAAATAATGCTGCATTAATACAAATAAATTACTTTTATAAAAAAATGTTGGTTAGCACAGTTTTTATTCCAAAATTTGGGAAACTTAGAGATTAGATAGTAAATAGCACCAAGAATTGACATTTGTTTGTTGCATGATACTTATTTGTAACTTATTGTTAAACTGTTAGTAGAATTTGTCACGGTTGTTTCAGTTTTGATATATTAGTTCAAAGTAACATCAATATGTGAGTATGGTAGAGTTTAGTACTGTGTCTAATATTAAGACGGGGTGAGCGTAGCGAACAAAGTCGTTTCTAGATTAAGTAATCGTAAATACAATCCACTTAAAATTTTGACACAAACTATGATACTCGAAATTTACTGGCATAAAATGTTCAAATTCAATGTCCTACCTTGAGCAGTTTTCGAGTTATTGCGCAGAGCAATCCATCAAAATACTCGAAGCTATTCACTGTTCCACTCGTCGTTCGGTGCGCTAACTATCTGTCCGATTGTAGAGAGAAATATAACACGTTCGCTACCGGCGCATCGGCTGGTGCGGCTCCCGACAAAAGGCTATCACATTCCCTCAACAGCACCCGACAAAGGCTACCGCTAGCACACAGACTTCTTTCAATCCTGATATTGCGAATCCGTATAACTGATGATGACTTTAATACTTTGAAATAATACATATATTGGAAAAGCAAAGTTTTTTATCGGGTTAAGACGAAGTGATAGTAGCGAACAATAAATTAACAAATAAAATAAATAAGTTTGATTTTCACTAATTTAATCAAGACGGAGTCGTTAACTCTTTCGGCATATGCACAGCGTACTGACCGACCTCCTTTTTTTTTGTATCTGACAGCAGGATTGCTGAGCAATCACAATAAGTACAACAAACCACTCATAATAATAAGAGATTATATCGTCTGTATCTGGTTGACAAAAACTAGTTTTCGAAAGAAGTTCAATCTCCGACGTTTTGTCGTATTAATTTGATTCTAAGTATATTCTCTTCAAGTTACCCTAGTTATTTAATATGAAATGTTGCACCTGTAATAGCGATATTAGTGGCCAACGACAAATTATCCAGTGCGACAGCCGCAACATGACAACACGAGTAGATGTGCTAGGAGAGTTCCCGCTCAAAATCGACCTTTTTGCATGTGAATCCCCATAAGGGAATTTAAGGTTCATTTTACCGAACACGGTTCCCTTTAAGGCCATCCACCATCGCGCATGTGCAATTATGCATCTGAGCAGTCATAGAAGTCTAATGTAGAGTAATCTATGGTATATTAGTCTATGGTTTTCCAATGTAATCTGTGAACTCGGCATCTGTGTTCTCAGAAACTGTCACTATATTTTCATAACGCTAACCTCTACTAGAGTGCTGTCAGTTCCTGAAGACAATATTTTTTTCTACATACCGGATTCGAACCGGGGAGGTTTAACCGTTTGGTTATGGAGGACTTGAGAATAATCGATTTAATTGTAGTATATATACCATGAGATGTTGCAGCGAGACTATCTGATATGTTTAAAGAAAATTCAACGCAGAGATACGAACCTACAGATACCGAATAAACGACTTCCGGTGTTCAGCGCTTCAGACAGCTGAGCTAATCTGATACCGGCAACTTATACTTTTATTTGTGTAGTTACGTATCAGAGTACGCTGTAGCGTGGGGTGTTCTAAACGTGTGTAGATGTAATGTGAGATTAGAGATTCGAAACAAGAATAGCATTTACAGGTGCCTTTTATAGGTTTAACAGGGCTGCAACTGAATTGAATTGTCGCGATAGAATCTCACTCGGCATTTCGTTCATCTAATCGAGCAAGCTAACATTTGGACATTGTAATCCGAAAATGTTTGGGTTTAATTTTTCCACCTTCACTAAGGTGTGGAGAAATTCGTTGCAGTGATAAACCATATCTTTCTGAAAAAAAAAATTATATTACATTGATGTATCGAAACACGGCCGATGATGGTGTGGGTGCTGTATATAAGAGTTTTGTTTCCACCCCGTGATATTTCGTTGTAAAGTTACATTCATTCATTTTAACAAAATAATGATTATTGTAAAGAAGATAGGTGTGTCCTGTATATGAGATCACCACACTCTGTATATGAACATTAGGTATTTTCAACGTGTCTGAATCGCATTTTGGCCAACAATTAGCAAAATGTAAACTCGGAAATTCCATCATATACACTATTCTATCTACGAAGAATACAATCTCTCCTGAACGCCGTTGATAATTTCTAAAGTTGTGATTAAGATCGGTAGCTCCATGATTTTAGTTAGTTCAAATAGTAGTTATTGAAGTAGTAACAGGTCGACTAGTGGTAGCAGCCGAGGGTTTTCCATACAAGCTCTGCACACCGAAAATGTCGTCGTTACTCAAAGTTATATTCGAAAAGTCTTTGGGTCCTTAGTAATAGGCAAACATTACACCTTCATTATTTCCAGAATGACCTATTCCTATTGCGTATCCTATTTCGTGTAACAGTACCGAAAATAAACTTATTTCATCTTCCTTGGGTCTCGTTCATGTTCTACACCATTTTTCTTCTTGATCTAGATGTATTTCGACCGTTGACCCATCACTAGAAGGCAATCTGAATGTCCAGGAACAATTCCAGGCCAGTCAACGACCCTGAGCATCCCCTATTGCTCGCAGTCATTCGTTGTATACCCTTTTAAAAAGAAATAAGTATATCAGGGTTGCCCCCGACTATAAATTCAAATTTCAAACCCGAATATCTATGGCTATGCTTCTGATGTCAATGTTAGCATTTGAATGCTGGTAAATTTAAAACGCCATGTCAATTTCCGATTTGACCATTTGGATGTTATTCTGTATTGTAGAGGGTCTTTGACCACGCCACACCTTCCGGTGTTCATCAAATTCAATGTCTCGTTATTCAGGAGGCCATCTATCAGCAAGTGGTAGAACTCTTCATACACTTTCCAGTGCCACCTCGGTAACACTTTATATATAAATCTTTTATTACGTATTTCTGAACCCGGGAGTATCTTCCTCTATTTCATCTACATATGTTGAATTACAATTTTTATTCATACTATATATTATTGTTGATTAATAACTCTTTAACAGAATTTATTAATGAAGGGTACGAAAATGGAAACTTTACCAGTGTTCTATTCTGTGACCTTAGTAAGGCATTCGATTGTGTCTCCTTTGACCTACTAATTAACAAGCTTAAATATCATAACTTTAGTGATAATAGTATAGATCTTATTAAAAGTTTTTTATATAACAGAAAACAGAAAGTTGTATTAAAGCGTGATAAATCTGACATACAGGAAGTAAAAAGAGGGATACCACAAAGTTCAATTTTAGGCCCTATACTTTTCATAATTTATTTAAATGATTTACCATATAATTTTCCAAACTGTCAGTTTACAATATTCGCAGATGATGCAACTGCAGCAAATTAAAATAATAATTTGAGCACCTTGATTGGTGAGTTGGAGGAGACGCAGTCGGAAATATCTGATTGGTTCACAGCTAATCAGTTAACGCTAAATGAGGGGAAAACAAAGAAACTTATTTTTAGCCTTAGAACTATAGATATTACAGATAACCCAAATCCGGTAAGGTTTTTAGGAGTATACATGGATTCCAAGTTGTTACGGGAACCACATATAAATATAGTATCTAGCAAATTAGCAAAAAATATTTACCTGTTAAGAAATCTATCTTCTATTGTTTCAAATAATATCCTAATCACAGCGTACCATTCATTGATACACTCTCATATAAGTTATGGGTTATTAAATTGGGGTCATGCACCACTTGCAAATAAAATATTTAAAATGCAACGTAAAGCTATCCGAATACTGGATTATTTAAATTACAAAGATGACTGTCTTAGTAGCTTCAGGAAACTCAAAATTTTAACAGTTCCGTCTGCCTACATTTTAGTCTGTCTATTACATACGAGACTTAATGTGGATAAGTTTACCACACAAGAATCTGTTCACTCACATAACACCAGAAACAAAGACGACTTACGGGTAGATTATCATAGATTGCACAGAACCAAAACAGGTTCTAGTTACTATGGACCGAAAATATTTAATAAACTTCCTCTTAAAGTAAGACAATTGCCCATAAAACAATTTAAAACAGTTTTAAAAAAATATTTTATTGAAAATTGTTTTTACTCGGTACCTGATATTTTAAATAATGGATTTAATATGTGATATATTAGTTTATGTTTCTTTTAACTTGTTAAGTGTTTTTTTTTTAATCTATGTTCAAGCAATTTTGTATTTAATAATTGCGTAATTTTACAGTGTGGATTTTTATTCTTACACTCTTAAAGCTCAGATATTCTATTCTTATGCAATTAAAATATATAAATCATAATGTAATACATTAGATTTTGAGGTGTTCTATGCAATGTAATGCTTTTTGAATAAAAATACTACTACTACTACTACTACTAATATAACACATATTAATCACAATATTTCCATCCATATCTACTCGTTCCATCTCTTTTCATATATTGTCAACTATAGCTTCGGAAGTTGGAGAATAAAACTCAAATGTTACACAAGACTTTTAACATTTAATTTAAAACTCCTGACAAATTGTTTCACCACACTGTGGCATTTTCAAAGCAAGGAGTTATCAACTAAAGCTAAATCTAAAAGTATTGTACCACATTCTGATCCCTGATATTTAAGGACATACTTTTAGATTTAGCTTTAGTTGATAACTCCTTGCTTTGAAAATGCCACAGTGTGGTGAAACAATTTGTCAGCATTTTTAAATTAAATGTTAAAAGTTTTGTGTAAAATTTGAGTTTTATTCTCCAACTTCCTCCATATTTTGCGGGGTGATGTATTCGAATTTTATTTACATTCATCTTCATAACATTATATATGTTTTCCCTAAAAGGTTATGTCCAAGTAAAAATTTCTGTCCTATGACTCCATAAGGACAAAGTTGATGAGCTTGGAGCATCATACTGTTGGTTTTAATATTAACAACATATGTTTTGTAGCCACCTGTTGGCAATTTCTTAATATGTAATATTCTATGAACCGAATGTTCTAGTATCTATTAGTTTGACATAATACATAAAAAAGTTTATGTGAGAAGTGTGTTTAATTATATAAAATTCTAACATATACGATCAAAAACAGGTGTAAATTGAATTATGAAACATAATTTCAGTTCGCGTTTGAGTAGCATATGTGGCTTAATATTATACCCCCTAGTATAACTTTTCTGGTACAAATTACATAGATGCATCTTTGGACGTCTGGTCTTTGTGACGCTGCTTGAAAAACTGACTTCATTACTCATTTTATATATGCAAAGCAGAAATTTTGCGTATGGATTCGATTTGACAAATTGAAAAAGTTCTGTATTCGGTCATCGAAGAGGTGATGTACCAACTCATAATCTCAGTTTCAGTCTTCGAATAGTGTTCCTGACACAGTCGGAGAAAACAATATATTCTGTACAATTTCCTTATATACATTTCGTTCGAGAATCTCAATATAACTGCTCACACATGGAAAATATAACCTTTTTATATGGAGAAAAAGCTATTAGGAAAATTCAGCAGTTTCATCTCGAAGAGGATATGATTACACACATCATTATTGAGATGTGGTGCCAGGATTAGAGGGTGTCATGTTATGTATTACACCTCCTCTAGCTGAACATACCAATCCGAAGAAATTCATTTATACCCTGAAGGAGTACCGTAGAAAAGGATATGCAACAAAATTGGTGATGCATACCAAGGAGGTGAACCAATTTTCAGAACTCAAATAGAAATTCAGAAAAATTGTAGTTGTATCAATCATGGAGATAAGCATGACAGTGTAATGTTTAGATACCCTTAATACATCGTTTTATGTATGTGTGTTTATTTATTTATGAATGGGCTCCCAATCAATATCGAATTATAAATTACGAGAGAAAAAGTTCAGTAGAATAGTTCTTTTCGTTATCTATTTTGGGAAAAAATTGTTGGATTTCATAATTCGACAAATTGAATTATTAAAACAGGAAAGGTGGTAGATTGGTAAAATAGCGGAAATCGTGTGATTGATTATGAATTCAAGCCGAGCCAGGAAGTGCATTTTACAGTAGAATTAAAATTACCAAACGGAAACCTCGATTGATTAAGATTTCAAGTTAAGCTAGGAAAAATATGCGATAAAGAGGAAACCGTTAAATTTTGGGGGCGATTACTATTTCAACTCAATATAGCAAAAGAGGAAATAAAACTGCAAGTGTTCATAATTAATTAGAACTGAAACTGATAACGCGACCTAACTTGAAAATTCTCATAATGTGGCTGATAACGATTCAAGACAGGAAATTGATAACAAGAGGAATTAAAACCGCAAGTATTCATAACTAATTAGAATGGGAACTGATAACTTGAGTCGTGGGACATATGTTGTTAAAAATTCCCATAATTTGATTGATAACGCGAGCATATTTGAGGCAGCGATTTCCTGTTGTACGGTTAGTATCGACATAACTGTAAAGAAACATCTCCAGTTCTCTCCAAATGTATATCATTTGTGTACGTTCCTCCAACTTTTAATTTGTTGAGTTCTATTATTTTATAGTTACAAATTACAAGTATGACTGATTTATCTCTAGGTTTTCAAATATCTGAGGGTCCACCTAATCTTTACACAATTCACTTTAATTTGAATGAGTTCTGTAATCGATCGTCGGTGAGGTAATATATGAGCGCATAAAATACTGATATCAGTTGTAAGTTATCAAATATTGTTACATTCAGGGAAGATAATATCTTCAGTGCAATTTCCTTATAATCCACCGGTACATATCGATCAAGAGTTTTATAAACCCTAATATAACTTACTCGCTTATTTAATAATTTACGAGTGATCACAACAGACAGTTGATATCTACAGTATAATTTTCTGATAATTCACCGGTACATATGGTTCGAGGAATTTTTATAAAATCCAACTTAGATGCACCGTTCGATGATAAAATTGTGATGCCGATATTGACTGGTTTGGAGTTCCAAGAGCGGGTGGGCGTTGACGAAGATTATTAATTTGGAGTGAATATCAACAAATTCACACCTCAGCTGGGATCTTCATATATCGATTTACCAGTCCAAATCAAACGAAAAGAGGCTTGCATTAATGTGAAAAATTACGATTACGCATATTTTGCATGGGCCGTAGCCTCAGCACTATATCCAATTCATTCGATCGAGTATCTTCGTACCCTCACTACTCGAAAATTCTAAAACTCAAAGGAATTCAAGTTGCTATGACCACACGTCAGATCCCCAATTTTGAAAAACAAAATAATATATCAATTAATATCTATATACTGAAGATACCAACTTATCCTACAAAGGCTAAAAGGGATGAACATGTGAATCTACTACTCATTCAAGATAAGTAGTTCAATAAAAAGGAAGAGAGCAATGATGTCACCAGTTCGTTTCCATTACGTCTGGATTAAAGATCTATCTCGGCCTGGTTTCCTAGCAACTAAACAAAACAAATTGGAAAAAGTTCTCCTGTGATCGGTGTCTTCATTAATTTCACTCTGAGGAGAAATTAAACAAACAAATTGAAGACTGCGAGAAGCTGAATAACTATAGGGTAAAGTTGCACGAAGTTGGGGAATTTATTGAAATTAAAAAATTTCAAACATAAAATAAAGGCTCCATTTGTGGTATACGCAGATTTGGAAAGCGTTCTTAGCCCCAGTTCAGATCCGAAGAAGCTTCAACAAGCATATATAAAATGAAAGCGAATCGTCATAAGAACATTTTATGTAATATTCAATAGCTGCAGGGATTATTATGACGATACGCTTTCATTATATCCGGCTAATCGAATTGTGGATTTTTAATTTAATAGCTGTGGAAATGAAACAGCTGGAAGTATGTTTAAATAAGCCAATATATGTGAGAATGTCCATATTGGACTTGGCTAAGACGACCATCTATTACTTCCATTATAGATATATGGTTCGAGTGTTTGGTGAAAGTTGTTCTGCGTTGTATACTGATACGGATTCGCTCATCTATGAGTTGGGAAAAGCCCTATCAGTAGGGCATTATGCTATCCCGAATACCATGGAGACTGATTAGTATTTTAGTCAAGTTTACGTTTAGTTACTACAATATACATTATAATTATCTAATTTTTTTGCAAACTATTTATTATTTTACCTATCGATTATTCTGATATTCTTATATCTATGAACTTTGATTAGTGTTTTGAATATATACACATTTTACATTTAGCTTTTAGAATATATATCATGAAGATTTTATCTATCGATTTTATCGAAATTATTGTCTATTACCTATTAAAGTTTAAGTTGTTTAATTATAGGCACATTTTACATTTTGTTATTAGAATAATAATTATGTTTAAAACCGTCTCTATAAATCATGATTTCACGTATAAATTTTTCAATATCCAATCATTATTGGAATGATTGAAAATTCGGAGAATTAATGATCCATCCTAGTTAATATTGGGGTTGGTGATCGTGTAACCATCCTCACCGATAAGCATGTATTCATTGAGATTCAGCAAATTAATGATCCATCCTAATTAATATTGAAAGCTGGTGATCGTGCAGCCATCCTCTTCGATAAGCTGGCGAGTAAACAATAACCCTAGATGTAGCCTAGTTATACTTGGAGACGTTGAGATTGTTAGAACAACATATTTTCACATCATTATTTTATTATCGATTGCTAGTGGTTTGTAGGCCTGTTGGGGACGCTCTTTTATCAAAAAAGCAACGTGCTATAAGTTCTATAATTTTTTTGCGTGTTCGTCTGTCTATGTTTCAATGAAAATTAATCGCTCCAAGTTGACCGCATATACAAAAAGAAAGAAATTGCGTGTGTCCGTCAACAAACTTGAACTGTAAAATCATTAAACATAATTGGAAAATCTGTTTCATTATTACGACTTTCTAGGCATCTGTTTGTGTTTTACTTGGAAATAAAAACTATTCAAATTGAATGAATATCTAAAAAGACATATTTTTTCCACGTGTTCTCATGGAAATAAAATTAGGAAATGTGTTTATCATTATAACTTTCTGCGTGCCGTCTGTCCACGATGAAAAACATAGCGTTGATCGTTTATGAAGATATTCAATTGTGATTGATTATTGAATGGGGTGTCCGTATGACTGTGTGTTTACATAGAAATAAAATTGAAAATAATCTGTCAATCATTATGTCCGTCTGTGGCTTAAATTCCGGTTTCACCCTGATGATGATGCTAACGTCACAGTCACCATGCCAGTTCGAACACGTGACAGACGACTCGAACACGTGACAGCCAACTTGAACACGTGACAAACGAAAAGTACTCGAATACCTGACAGACGTGTCTCATACCATGTTATATCATTGGTCTCATGGACAATAACATTATTATTATTATAACACGTGACAGACGTCATGACAGTTCACACAGATCACAGGCGACTCGAACGAGTGACAACCACCCTGACACCTCGAATAGGATCTCTACAAACAGCCTGCACCTCCAACATAATCTCATTAAAAAAACCCTGTACAGTTCACATACGTCACATACACTATAACAGTTCACAGATATTCTATAACCCCAATTTCTATGTTAATTGATTAATATATATGCTCCAGCCCCCTAATAGCTGTTGAACTATAGTTGTTGGGGTAACGAAGGATCGACATTAAAATGATGTATTTTTTGAATGATGGATTTATTAACAACTATGATTGCAGGACTCTTTTCTGTTAAAGTGGATGATGCAGGAATTGTCGAATTTACCTGCAGTTACCTATAATCTTATTATATAACATTTTCTATTAAGGCGCTTACATTAGTAATTATTCTGAATATTCACACCAGCAGCTAGATTTCGATGCATATTATGTGATTTTATCATTCATATGATTCAAATATATAGCATGTTTGATTTAAATAATGTATTTTCTTTGTTTTTGAAAGTTATTTAGCGAGAATGTTATACCTTATCACTCGAGCGCCCTTATCTCTCTCCATCGTTGATACTCTTATGATAATATTATAGCGAATTATGTTCACGACGTAGAATATAAACTAATTCAGCAAAACTTCTTTATTTATTCGCATCGATTTCAAATAATTTATAAAGCAACATTGGAAGGCAAAAACATTCTAATTCTAAAAAACATCTATATTATGGAATGGTCTCTCACGGACATGTCTCTCATATAAAGTTACTTGTCTTGAAAGATTATGTGTTGTCTGTCATAGACAGTCTGAATAATGATAATGATCATCGACCTTATTATCTAAGATAATGACCTATTAATCTATGAATCTGTCTCATATAAATTATATGCGAGTATATTAGCTGTCAAAAATATTATACACAAATTATCCGAAGGCCTTTGATAACCTCGATTACACTATTCTTCTAGGTAAGCTCTGATCTATTGGGTTTAGTACTTCCTTAGTAACCATTAAATTGCAAATATGTGTGATATGCCGAAGAGATTCATCCTAAATTAGATCAGTCACAATATTACGTTTTCTTCTTAAGTCATAATAATGTGTATTGAATATAAATAAACAACATATTTGTTATTTGTATTATATAGCATAACAAATGATGAGTCGACAAGGTTCCGACCGTGAGTGCATGACATGAGTGTCAATTCCGACACATAGGTCAACCTTCGCTGAACTATAGCATGGACTATTAACTAGAGGAGCACGGCTTCTCCATTGAGAATAGATATTTAACTACATTAGATGATAGTAAGAAGAAGGTTCAGTAAGTTCAGCTAGAGAAGTTAGTTCTTAGTCAGTCCCAGTGTTGTGATTCCCACCATCTGCCCCTATGTCCCATACGAAACTTCTACCATAACCCAGCACCTGTTAACTTATATAGCGTTCCTTGCAAGCCAAAGAAGAAACCCTTGTTTGGATAGTACAAGGACACTGCCAGCCCTTTCATCAATTATTATAGTAGTACTTACTCAATGCATTAATTAATATACTAATCAATGCTCAAGGCAAGGAGGAACGTTGTGCAATATCATAGACAGGGATCGAATACATTTATCGTTGAATCAAGTGTACCTTAGGGCTCAAACCTTGGTCCTCTACTATTCCTTTTATTTATTAATGATTAGGCTGAAATCATCATTTACTTGAAATTAATTTTTGCCAATGACTTGAAAATATTTATGTAAAAAAAGGCCCACTATAAAATCATATGAATAATATATTTAATTGGTGCACCAACAACAGCTTCTCATGTTGTTAGTTTTAGTCATAAGATTCATCCTATTTCCTTTGATTATTTTATAAATTTAGTAATTACTACCTTTAGAACTACAGTTGAAGATTTAGGCGTTTTTACGATCATCAGTTCACTTTTAATGAACACATAAGTGATGTGTGTGTGTTAAAGTCAACAGAACTTGGGGTTTTATACTTAGGCATTCCAAATATTTCAACAATTTAAAGGTACTACAAACACTATGTAATACATTGGTTAGACCAAATCTGGAATATATTTCGCTCATTTGGAAGTCACAGTATAATTCAATATTACGTTATTTGAGAACATTCAAAGTAAATTATGAGATCAAATTTTAATGATCGATAGCGAGATCATGTCTTCAAATTCTTACCGATTGTTGTTGGTTGTATTCTGAAAATGACTATAGTCACTCACAGCTGCACCACATATGTAACACATCGTTGCTCCACATTGGCAAGTCATCTTATTGCAACCAGATTCTTTATAAAACATCTTCGAACATTTCCAACATTTTCTGAAAATAAAATTTATCAATCACCACAAAAGTAGTTACATTCACGAATATGAAAAATCGCAATGACTTTGATCTCACTAAAAGCGTCAACTAAATATACTCAAACAGCACCTAGATTTATAAATATAATTGTGGTGCTTCTGTACCTTTATTTGTGTTTATTTGTTATTAATTTAATTATCATTCTCAAATGTTTCTGCTGTGGTAAAAATCGGCGAGACGTAAATATGTTTTCAATTCATCTCATTTATTATTTACTTTGTAGTGGTTCCGTTACTACCCAAAGCACTGCAATCTGAAAGGCCTATTGTGCTTTACCCTATATGATTTCTGGTATCCAGTCCTGTCTCCTTGAAGAATTTTACAAAAATTATTGATAAGACTGATGGGGCGATAATTGTCAATACGATTTTTACAACCCGATTTGTGTATGGGAATTACAATCGCTTTATTAAATGCTTCTGGGACAATTGAAGTTTTAAATATTAAGTTAAAAATGTGTTTCAAGGATTTAATAATATAAGTATGGAACATTTTAATTATTTTAAGAGAGATGCCATCCAAGCCGGGGGGACTGTTATATTTTAATGATGCTATTGAATTGATAATATCATTAGGAGTTATAGGAGTTAGATACATAGAGGCAAAGTTTTCTGTTATTTTTAGGTTTTTTTGGGGTTTAATCTGTTTTGCATTTCATTTCCAATTGAACTAAAGTAGTTTTTAGCATAGTTAGCAGCGCATTTTTTTGTTCGTAATTATACTATTATTTTCATCTATTAATTGAATAATATTATTTTTATTTATCATTGAATTAGTAGCATTATTAATTAATGAGTAGATTTTTTTTGGATTATTTTTTTTATTAATTCATAGAAAACTCCAGAATTATCTACTCTCACAATTCCTCTACAAATATGTTTAAGAATCATTCTATTAGTGATAACAAATACGTTCGGAATCAGTGCCTACCTTGACAATCAATACTTCTGTTCCCAAATAAATCTATTTTTTATAGAAATGCAACTTGTGAACAAAAAAATCTAGTACGCAACAATTATGAGAACTGTTTTCAAATATTGCAATACATTCCATGTTAAACCAATATTTTGGTCCTTTTCCGATACCGGTGATAGATAAGTCGCAAAATTGGACTTCAAGAGATCAATGTTATTCTACTCTTCAAATATGATCCGCAAAACCAACATATTTTAGCAAACCAATGATAACAACTTCGGTCGACCTCTGGTGCTTGAACTGAAACTGATTCTTCTGGTTTCTGTAGCGTTTATTGTGAACATTTCACGCTTCTTTGATCACTGTCTTTGACCCGGTGTTTGACTGCTCTGGTACTTGATCCTGCCGTTAGTTGTTCATGTGCGAAGTGGAATTTTCGAGGATCGGTTTCAAATGTTGGGAAGGCAATATCGCATGTGACGGTTTAGATTATTTGTATCCTTCAAGATATCTATTGCTTCAATAAATTTTTGCTGATAGAAGTTTGGGGTTCGAGCTAGGATTTTAGTACATTTGAAAAGGATTTGATGATTGGTGTCAATCTTATGTTTCGCAAGTGCAGGTCTATTGGTGTCAGGAATCCTTGTATAACGATCATCTTCTTTCACATGAGTAGCTATTGTATGACCCGTTTCACCAATGTACACTTACCGAAAGAACAGTGAATGCTATAATCAATCACCTTTTAAATGAAGAGGAGGAAGGGGATTATAGGTTTGTAACACTGAGATAGTTTTGGAAATGTGGAAAAACGAATGGAAATATCTGATTTCTTAAGCAATTTGGAAATTCGATATGTTATATTATAAACATATGGAAAATAAGCAGTGGATAAAGGGGTTTGTGGCTATGGTTTGATTTGGAATTTTAGGCGAGCTACATTTTCTATGTCTTTTTGATTATTATAATGCGAGAGATTATTCGATAATATACATGTAAAATGTGTGTCAATTCTGATTTTTAGGATTGCTGTTGAATAAGTTGACAGCTCTGTGGACCTAGGAATCGGTGTGAGTTAGTTTTCGATACACAGAATGTCCCAGTGTACGTCAGTCTGTTGACTGACTAATACATCTAGGAACGGGAGTGAGCCTTTCAATTCATTTTCCAGGGTAAAGCGGACATTAGGATGTAATGAATTTAAATGATTAAAGAGGGGAACAAGGTTTTCACGATCATGTTGCATTTGACAGAAATGTCTTCGTCATATCTGGACACACATTTCAGCTAGAGAACAGATAAGACAATAGCTCAAAAGCTTCCATGAAGATATTAGCTATGGCCGGAGAAGTGCCCATCGCTTGATATATTTTTGGCAGGTGTCAATTGAGAAATTATGGAAAGGGTGTATAGAATAGGAACATTGGTAAAAAGTGATTAAACGTCGAAGCTGACGAGCAAATCGCCTGGATCAACATTTAGGGTTTGGAGTTCTTCAACCAAATGAAAGGAAGACTTCATTGTATTGTTCTTGGTCTGCAACATGGCAATCAATTATTGTTGCATTCATGTAAAAGTGTACCCATGGTACCAGATCAACCAAAAGTAGAACAGAGTGAAATATAAATTGAATCTCCCCGGAGTTCCGAACCTATTTAGGGACGAATAACGTTTGAAGCCTTAAGACAACACCAAGCTATCATTATGCTGACTCGTCAACACTATCCGATAACAAGTGTTACTCTCACAGGACGAAACATATAATAAATAAATTTACCGTTTCCAATAATGTATTTTTGTTGACTCGATACATACGTAAAATGATTTTAATCATTGATTACCTACCTCAAAAGTGCCTCACTCATTTTATTTTCAATGTAAGTTCGTTTCTGGATATCCTCATCATACTCGATTTCGTTGCATCTTAAAGGCACATGGGCATCATGTTGGCATTGTCTGCAGGTTTCTTTCATACATTCAATATTTTGGCACTTGAATATTTTGTCACCCACATTAGGTATCATGCAAAATTCGCAATGAGGACACACTTCTAATCCTTCGATGTTAGCCTTTCTCACTTCTTCGTTTTGAATCCTGTTTGCCAAAGGTTCGAATAGTTTCTTATCAAGAACCATCTGAAAATTTATTGAGTTATGAAATTTCTATATGTTCCTGACATTAGTTTTGAAATTCAAAAACGTTTTGAAAAATCATATTATTACAATAAGTTTCTTTATCTCTGGAATTAAGAAACATCATATTCCATAGATTCTTAACTCAATTCCATTTCACTAATAAATAGGGAAAAAATCACCCTCATCCACTAAAAATTTGTTGAAGTATAGAGGAGCTTTCAGCTACCAAGTAGCCATCATTAGAGCTGACTCTTTTTTTATACTTTGACTACACAATTTGATTGATTGAAAAGTAGTGAGATAAAAAGAACGCGTGAGATAATATTATTTATGGTTGCCTGTAGGTTTTCTCTGGACTTACTACATCTAAGACATTTTATTAACGATGTGAGATACATAAGACTGTCATTATCAATGCACCTACATTGGGTTCGAAACGTAGAGGAAATGTTTGGAAATGTTACTTACTGGGGCGGATTTTTCCTGCTTAATTGCAATTTTCTATTAAAACGATAGCGAATATATAAGCTGTCAAAATGATGACTCGAAAAAAAAATCAGGTTTATATTCCCGAAATTTTTTTTTTCTATACTCAAACTATACTAGAGGGAAACCTACAATATTCGAAGAACATCGTGTGAGCCAGCGGTGAAATGTTGGGAGAGGAGATATGCACTCGTAAGTATGACATAATCAATCTGACGAAGCTATCTTCTGGATATAATCCAAGAACTCCTGCATAAATTTGGAATTAGTAGTTTCTATAAGGGTGTTAAGGCGATACAGTAAAGTTATTTATTTCATACTGTCCGGTAAATACCTATTTCCCGGACTCAAGGGGCTTGCCTATGGTCTAAAGCTGGAAACAAGATTTTGACAGATAAAGCATTAACTAAATGTCAATAAATGTAAAAACCATTAACGACTTATTTGAAATTGCTTTATGAAAAACAAATAGACAGTATGAAATAAAATATTATACGATACACGTCCGTTAGGTGCTGTTACTGTATTCGTTTTGATATTTCAGAATCTGCTCCCGCGTCACCTCATCCGTAATATCAACCTGTAGTGTAACAAGTCTCCTACGGGACAGTAACGTAAATTACTATTTCCTACATGTGTCAAGACCGAAGGCTGTTCCGTTTAACGCAACGGCTCCTATATATAAAAATTTTTAATACCGGTCTTCTAGAAATTGAGAGAAATTCATCCCATCCGTTGTACACTCAAGTGGGTAAAAACTAAGTTCTATATTGCAATAAGCAAAAATGTTAGTAGAGTCGAAACAATCGAAAGAAAACATATTCTATACAGCAATTTAGGTTTCAAAATAGTTTTTTTGATGCTAACGTGATTTTATGGTCGGTTCTCATGCGAAAAGTGGAACTGAAAACGATGGTAAAGTTAAAAATTGTCTAAAGTTTTAGTTGCAAAAGTATCGAAAAATGGGTATTAAGACCAATTACTCATGTTATTCTTTGAATAAATTGTTATCAACAACTTAATGGCGTTTACAAACAAATTTTTCTGCTAATATATTTGCTCAATCGTTTCGTAAAACACGCCAAGAACTACATGTTGGCCACAGATTACGCCATATATTCTCGCGATACAATTGTTTATTTTTTCGAGTAAATAAACTAATTCACATTTATAAATTTGACTCAATGATTCTACGTCGGTGCTAAGATTTAGAATCACGTTAGGATATATCTTTTAAAATAATTGGTTCCTTTAGCTAAAATATTAACAATGTTATTATCGAACTGATGGTTATAATTAAAACAATGTTTGGCAACGGCGGTGGAATTTTCTAAGTTTTTGTTTTTTGTACTATACTTTTGGCCATACTTTCTTTTTGTAAATAAGTATAGTACTAATAGTGCAAAAAAAAATTATAACCATCAGTTCCATCATAAAAATTTTAATATTTTAGCGAAATCATAGAACCGATGTACAATGAATGAGTAAAATTTACATAAATTTAATTTAATGAAACACTTGCAAATGTCTACGTACTTCTTTATAATGTTTAAAATAGTGTGTGGGTAGGAAGATGATACAATAAATCAGTAATTTTGATACAGTTAAGATATGTGCTATCGTAGTCATAACATTTTAAATCCATCTGGTTAACATTGTAACTACTTGGCGCAAAGGGATTTTTGGTCAATGTTTTTCCCTCGGTTTAGAGTAATGACGTCTTCAACTATAGAAACATTACTTGTTACAATTTCAATTTTTCGTGTTTCGTTCGTAGTTGCGACGTAGACATTTTTAATTGAAATTAATGCAATAAAGACGCTCAGTGCTTATAGTGCGATTTAGTTGATGTGAATTAGTTTTCAATCGTTTTCTGATGATGGTCGTGAGACATAAACGTAAGTAAAGACGAAAATATATCTGAAATATGTGTTAATGTGACCTATTTACCAAGAATTACACATATTAAATAATTCATTTAAAAGTCCTTGGTGAACAAATCAAATATCTCGGCGACCAAAAACGAATAGGAACGGGAGCTTGTGGCATTTGAAAGGTTTCTCAAAAACGCATATTTTCTGAAGATACATCGTTTAAATTGCTGAAAACCTAAGTGATAGTGTGTAATTTAGAAAAGAGTAGATGACTTATATGTATGTATATAGCCAGCCGCTATTATAGTGCAATTGATTCCCTTTAAAGGCTCATGGATATATCGTTTTCTGTTAAAATTATTCAAATGAATAGCCAATATTTTTCAATATAAAAGCGATACATCTGTTCTTACAAGTCGCAAGAAAAAGGAAAGACAATATCAATAGTGTGGTTAATTGTTTTCAATATTTTCTATTATTCTATTCTTCATAAAAAATAAGTAGAATCGAAAGATGTTGAAGCAGTTTTTAAACTGTCCGATATTCTGAAGATGGTGGCGATTTGTCTATTCTAAATTCATAGTGGTTAATACCTAGAACGAAGGAAGTTTTTTGGCCTCCAGCAAAAGATCAAGGGGCATATAATAAGCTAGTACGAAGAGGAGCAACTGATATCTTGATAGATCCGAAATCTTGGAAAATGTATACAATTGCAGTATTTTATAAATGCAGTAAGTAATAAGTCTTCCAGTATAACTACTTTTGAAATTATTGTAATCAATTATGTCACAATTATGACGTAATAAACGGATTATTCAACTGTTAAATAAACAGATTTACCATGTGACATACCCATGTTTTTTTTATATTGCACTATTTTATGAATTGTACTAAGTGTTTAAAGTTGACATGGTTTTATTAAACGTGTAACTAAATTCCCCTTGCTTTGAGTTTTCAAGGGTACATTGAAAATATATCTATATTATAAATTTGCAATATTGTAACTTATCTATCTTCTTACGACTTACCTATTCTTAATTATAATTTCCACTATTTAAATCTTTTTTTAATATTTCATGAAAATTTGATAAAGGTTTGAAAAAATTTAAGAAGACAGAAGTGACTGATGCAGAGGAAAGATTTAAAAAAAATTAACTGTCTAAACCGTTGCATTTTTTAAAAAATTATGATAGTGATGAACCTTTATCTCTTAAGCTTCACAGAATTCAGAATTTAAGCTGTTGTTTAGCTGAGCATGTTTCGTTTCATACTGTATGAATAAGGTAGCAATATCAGCAACCGTATATTTCTGCAACATTAGTTTACCTTGGATAGTAGACTTCCGCGGACAACTAATCTTGAAAAATGTTGTCTTCCGGATGGATTCCGCGTCACAATAGCTCGACTTCATGCCGACGTTTCGCCAACCATTACAGGTGGCATCTTCAGTTCAAGCCTCAAGCCTGCCCTGAAGATGCCACCTGTCGAGCTATCGTGACGCGGAATCCATCCGGAAGACAACATTTTTCATTAGTTTACCTATTTACTTAGTGATTTTTATTCTGAGTTTTAATTTCAACTTGATAATGAAACATGGCAGAATAACGAAAGTTAGAACAGCTACTTGATCTCATAAAAAATACTGTCAATTCATTTGTATATTAATTATATAACAGATAAAGTGGTATCTTCAGTATCGTGTATCTCACTACAGCAGAGTGGAAGAAAATCAATAACTTTACCACCGGTTCTGAAAAAACTGGTGTCCCATTTCATGCTTCAATAACTTTGCCAAATTATTTCAATGAAAAATATTTCATTAACGGTATCAAATGAAAAACTATGAACATTATTACAAATAAGGGAACAGAATAAACAAATACTAGCCCAGATAAGTACAAATCTGCCTTCAACTAGCAAGATCCATTCAACAGAGCTTGTACCTGAGGATTTTCCTGTATGATTTCCTTTAGATACAGTAGAAAGAATAGCTGAGCTTGAGGTATATTTATTGAACAACAATCACAATAAAGGAGCATTAGTAAATTGAAAATATTACAGAACTTAATAAACGTTTTAATGTGTAGGTATTACATCTATCTCGTCTCGGTGGAAGAAACTTTGGTTAATAATGTTATGAAAAAATGTTTAACAAATAAACTCGCATGTGCATATATGGGAAAAGGTTGAATAAGAAACTCATTCTCAGTTTGCTGTATATTATCATAATATAATTAATTAATTTACTGATAAACTAAAAGAGTACACATTAGTGGATACACCAGTTTACTCTGATGATGGCATATTAGTAGCTGAAATATCCTTAGTACTAATAGAATTTTTATGTTTATGTATGATTGTTTTATACTTATTAGTGTTAATTAATGTTCTACTAATGTTGATATTGATTGGATACTTTTCTATTGTAGCTTCTGTTCAAAAAGCACATGCAGATTCAACTGAGAAAAAAAACATTGAAAGTGGTATAAAAATTTGGGTAAAAGATGCATTACAATGGTGGAGACTTAAAAAAACAAGAAAAAGAAAATGAAGAGTAAAAAGGAATTCAAAGTGGTAGGGCAGAGACAAATATTCAGAAGAGTGGCGGGCGTTCTATAAAAGTTATTAAATGAAGAAAAATCTAACAATGAAGAGGTAAAAAATAACAATATATTTGATAACCAAGTTACCAAAGAATCTTTTCGTTGATTATAATTCAATTAATTATGATGTAGAGCAGAAATTCATGTGCTACAATATCGCAAACAAATCTTTGAATTTTGAATTTAATTATTCTGAAAATGAGTGCTCAAAAAGTGATTATGATTCTCTAACTACCAAATTAAGACATTGGACAGTTACATCATCTGTTACACATACAAGTGTTACTAATTTTCTTGAACCTTATCACCCAGAACCTTTAGATTGCAGAATATTACTAAAACCACCAACAACTATGATATCAAAAAAATTATACCGGTGAATGGAAGGTTTACAGCATGTCATTAGTCAACATTCAGATCTGATTCCACATATCTTAAAACTATCTTTTAATATTGATGGCATCCCTTTGTTTCATATTTCCTTCCTTCAATTGTGGCCCATTCTAGCTCTAATTACAAACATTAAGAGTGATCCATTTTCTGTGGGTATTTTCTGCAGAACTTCCAAACCAATGCCTCTAGAATTATATCTAGCAGATTTCATAAATGAATTTCTCAACCTTGTGATGAATGATTTTGAATGTCGGCAGCGAAAATGTAATATTGAAATTCACTCATTTGTGTGTCATCCTCCAGCAAATTCATATTTAAGACGCATTAAATCCCATCAGGGATATGCTTCATATGAAAAGTGTAAATGGTGATTATGGACAAGTAATTCTCAACACCATAAAATGATCCAGCAAGAACAAATGTAAGTTTTATGCAACAACTTGTTGCTCACCATTTGGGTATATCCCCTCTAACTAAAACTACCTATATCAATGGTTAGATATTTGCACAATTGCTGTTTGGGAATAATGAAGAAATTCTGAACATCATGGATAAGTGGAACTACGAAAGTTAGATTAAAGAGTTTTAATGTTGAAAGACTAATTTATTATCACTGAGGAAGCATATACCTTTCGAGTTTGATAGAAAACCTAGTGCTTTATCTGAACTACCCAGGCAACTAAGTTTAAAATTTTTTTGTTATATTTGGACCTACTTATATTGAAGAATCAGGTAGATGAGGCCATCTATAAACATTTTCTGTTATATCACTATGCAATTACCATAATGAAAAAACATTTATGATTTACAATATGCACATATTGTCACATTTGCATAATGATGTGGAAAAATATGGAGCGCTAGATAGCATTTCACGTTTTCCTTTTTAAAATTATTATTACGCTTAGTAAGTCTACAGATAATACTTTGCAAGAAATTTATAATCGTATGGTACAGCGAAAATTTTCTATTTTGTCATCAGAAAACTCCAAAGTTAACTTGCCCAAGAGCCTAAAATTGAACACAATAACGGGCCTTTATTATTTAATGAACAAGGGAATTATAAAATGTTAAAAAAATTGCGTTTGAAAGACTTGTATTTTTCTATACATTCATACTCGAGCGCAGATTCATACTGTATGGTGAAGAACAAAATAATACAGATCTATAATTTATTGGTCCGTCCGAATGATAAGACCATAATAGTCAAAGAATTTTGTTCTTATTCTTCACTATATACATACTCATTTGACTCAAAGAATTTAGATATTTATGTAGTCTCAAATTTAGCAGTTGGCTCAAATATATGGCATGCAGACGATGTATTATCTAAATGCATTGTTTTTCCTCTTGGAAATTGTAAATGGGTGTCAATACCCATCATACATTCTTTACACTAATAAGTACGAAATAATCATCCTTACGTACAAAAATAAAATTAGTTCTTTGAATTAGTACCTTACAGCTACCAAGAAGCCATCATCAGAGTAAACTAAATTTGAAAACCAAATGTACATGTTTAAATACAATTTGGGGTTAATAATGTGAACAATGGGTTACCCTCAGCTGGAGATAAATCTGAATTTAATAAATTGTCAACCCCAAACAGTATTTAAACATACAAAAACAGGTACATTTTGTTTTCTAATTCAGTTTACATTGATGATGGTTACTTGGTAGCTTTAATATTATTTATTTTTAATGGACAAGAGTGATTATTTCATTCTTATTAGTGTTATAGTATATCCACTCTTTCAGTATAATAATAGATTCTTTAGTTAGGAATTTATTTTCAGTTGAATCTTAGCTATGTCTAATAATTCATATAGTATTCCGAAATTTGTTTTGTGTTAAAATAGATGACAGTATTTTAATTTAATTGTTTCCCATTTACTTAGTTGTTTTATTTAAAGTTGATAATGAATTTGCATCACGTAATGGCTGATTCTATACAAGTTTCCCATTTATTTACTCATTCTATATAACATGCAAATCCAATCTAAATTGTACTAAATCTGTTGTAACAAAAATGATCTCGATCTGGTTCTACTTATGCTGCATAAGACCAAGCAACAATTACGTTTTATTACAATGTGTAGAGGGTGTTTCAAATTCGAGCTACATCATTAGGATTTCGGAAACTATAAGAGATTCGAAGATGGTTAAATTGGAGCAACGTTGCGCATTTTGCCACTTGAAAATTAGAAAAATTCCAAATACTTCAGAAGGTGTTTGAAAACAACCGAAATTTCCGAATTTTGCAAGACCTTTTTTATTTTTTCCTGACTTTATTCGGAATGATATCTCAAAATGAATCACATTTTATTGTTGTCACTTTTTCCCCGCTACTAGATAAAAAATCCGACGTTTCGTTTTTTGGAAATCATGATCAACTTTATTGACCAGCAATTTTTTTTACTCAGAATCCTCTTTGTATTCTAAGAAATTGATGTATCACATGTTTAAATTTTTCAACGTTTTGACGTCACACATTAACTTTTAAAGAAAAATCATAGTGTTCTGTGTTTAACAAAAATTTATAAATTGTTTTGTCACTATTATTTATTAAAGAAGTTGTCATATACTCATTTAAATTATCATCATGGTGAAAGTGTTTTATAGAAATATAATAATATATTAAGTTTAAACAACAGCAATAATTACTTGCTGCCTACCTAGCACACAATTTATTGACAATAAACTATGCCTAATTAATAATTATACTTCAATTTATAGAACAAGATCTAAAAATAACACGACTTAATGCAAAGGACTAAGAATAAAGTTTAAAAAAAATACTTTGCTCTTCTTGATACCCTTCATCGCAAATTCCCCGTCACCACCCGACCAGTGCATCATTGAAAAATAAGTTTGCAGTTTGGATTTTATGATATTGTGCCAAAGTAAACATGAATTTTTGCAATGCAGAAAAACATGATATGCTTCGACATTACTATTATCTGCATAGAAATTAGCAACTATCGTGCAAACAATATCTTGTGCAGTATCCAGACCGCCACCAACCACATTTTAGTTATTTTGGTATGCTGGATAGAACTCCTAACCATTATGGGAGTTTTCGTATACCTCAAAATTTATATGGAAATCGAATGGATGCTGAAACTGAGCAGAGTATTATTGATGAGGTAAGTTAAGACTACATTCTCAAAACTATTTTCACAGACTAGCGCAGCTAATTCCCGCTCCGCCAACATTACTATTCTGTTGAAAACCCGCGACAAAACCGCGAAGCAAGAAGACGGTCAGAATGCTTTTAATATTTGAGTTTGAATTTACAGGAATCAAATTTTGAAGTCTCTCATTTATTTACGAGGGTGATTCAAATTCTGAATGATATTTAGATTTAATTCACTCGTATATATGAAACATATTGAAAATGAACCTTTTAAAGTTCTCAACGGTTTGTGGTAGCAACAGAACATAACGTCACCCTACCTATTAATGGAAGGAATGGAACTCGTTTTTTGAATGAACATTTTCCTAACCAATGGATTGGAAATCAAGGGGTTGTGCGCTGGCCAGCTAGAAGCCCAGATTTTTCGCTTCTGGATTATCTATTTAAAAATAACCCAAATGATATAAGCCTCATTAATGAATTAAGGGGTATACGGGCTAGGACAATCGAGCGGGCGGTGACAGGAAATCATCTGTGTAGCAAGGTACAAAAATGTATTGAGATGCAGGGGCAACTATTTGAATATTTACTATAAGCTTTTTTTCTTTTTTTCTTTGCATTGAGTCGTATTATTCTTAGTTCGTGTTTTATAAATTGAAGCATATTTAATAATTAGACATAGTTTATTGTCAATGAATTGCGTAGATAGTTAGGTACCTAAGTAATTAATGCTACTGTTTAAACTATATTATTATTATATTTCTATAAAATATTTCTAACATGTTAATAATTTTATAGGAGTATATGACAAGCATTGATTTCTATAATAAATAATAGTAGTAAAACAATTTATGAATTTTTATTAAAAACAGGACACTATTGTATTTTTCAAAGTCAGTTTTTGACGTCAAAACGTTGAAAAATTTAAACATGTGAGACGTCAATCTTCATAGAATACAAAGGATTCTAAATGAAAATATCAAAATTCGAGGTCCGAATTTAAAAAAATAAAGTTGATGATTTCCATAAAACGAACCGGTAGATTTTATATTGGCAACGTCATCTTGTAGAAGGGGAACAGTCGCAACAATAAAGTGTCATGTATTTTGAGATATCATTTCAAATGAAGTCAGGAAAAAGTAACAAATTCTTCGCAAAATTTCGATTATTTTCAAATATTTTCGGAAGTATTCAGAATTTTTCAATTTCCAAGCCGCATTTTGTTAAGCATCAAAATGCACAAATTTTCCCCTATTTAACCAACTTCGTATATCTCATAGTTTCCGTGATTTCAATGATTTTGAAACACCCTGTACATATGTAAACATATTCTGCCTCTTTTTATAATTTGATTGAAGTTAATCAACTTCAATTCATTTAAATATTAATTAATTATTATAAAAGATCTATCCTGGAGATGATTCACATAAAAAGGGATTCAAATTCTGTAAATCATAGGAATGATATTCAGGGATTGAGTCAGATTTATACTAACTTGATTAATTAAAACTCTTGCAAATTCCTACATACGTCTTTATAATGTTAAAAGTATATTTTAGGAAGAACGCTTAAAGTAAACTAAATTCCAATGCAGGTCTAAAACCTTTTCAAGTACGTCATAAATCTACATCTGGGTCGAGTTATTACAAACAAATAGCTTCGAACTTCAGTTGCTTTGAGACCATAGCAATATGCGTTTGTACATTATGAGAATATTATTTAACAGTGGTTTCTTGTTACAAAAAATCTATACTTTAATATTAACGATACAATTTTCGATTATTCGTGGTTCTGTTCGTTTCGACGGCGTGAGCTTTTTGATTGAAGATTGTGCGATATGGACGCTTGTGCTATTTAGTTTTAGTTAACCCCCTTTTTAACAAAATAAGTCTTCTGATGATGGTCGTGAGACCGAAACGTACGTAAAGACGAACATTTATAACAGAGTGATAATGTCACCTAATTCCCGAGAATTTTTTATATAATTCATACTGGGTCAAGAATCTTATTATATTGTAATAAACAACGACTTAATATGTGATTTCACGTCTTCATGACGTCATAACGTCAAAATATGGTATTTAATGTTATAATGTCGTTAAATTACAACGTTCTCTGGTTGGGCTGTGACATTTTGCCAAGAAAGTACGTTATTTTAACGTCTTTTATTGGTCATTAGCTGACGTTGTCCTAAACTGACCCAGCCTTGACGACATAATGGCGCGAGTATTTTTGCTTTGTAGTAAAAACCCCTTAAAACAAACTGTTATAAATCATGGTGTTTACCCAATTGTTATAATCCTTTGTACATAATTAATTACAATGGACCTTTATCTGCTTCCATGAAAAACAGTTTTTCTCGATTAATGATTTCTAGATTTTATTAGTATTATTGGTTGCACTACTATATAATTTAAATGAATATTCAATAATTTCCTTTGCTTTGTTACAAATAATAGATCTTGGAAGTTAAGAGACCAAGTCGTACATATTTTCAATATCATTATTTAAATCTTCGGTAGATAGTTTCTTAGAATCAATGGAAAAATTCAGACCTTTATTAATTAGTATATAGTGCAAGGAAAGTATTGTTATCAGCACAAAATTTTTTTTGGAATAGACTATTTTCGAAATGATCTCTGTGCGTGTGTAAAAATTGTGGAAACAATTGCGCCGTTCCTGTTGGTCGTATGGGTTTGAAATTTTGCAGATCGCTTTAAACTGGTGAAAATAGGAATTGTATTGCTTTTGGGCGTGGTAGTCCCGTTTCGAGTGGTACTTTTAACAACCATCTTATTTTTCGAATGGAATTATATTATTTTATTGAACCATAATAACAACGCATATATTCAAACTGCAGAAGTGTTCGAAATTATCATTTTAAGACTGTTACCTTCAGATTATTATATACTGTAACCCTTGGGAACTAACGAGTGTGCCTAGTGTAGTTGTTTTTGTAATTTTCTCGATAACTGTCTATCTATCTTTCGAACATTTGAAATGATATATTTAATTGAGTGATTGAGATTGTTATCAGCTTGCGAATAAGTCGATGAGCATTTAACCATATATCATATTCCTGTATCTAAAATGCATAATATTCAACCCCAATCCCCTTTGCTATCCCTTAAAACAGACAAGTATCGATCTTAATGAAATTTTGCAGAAAACAAAACAACAGGTAAGTTCTACATGAGATTTCGAAAAAATTCCCCAAGCCTCTTCATCACCCTCTAAAGCAGACAAATGCCAAAATTAATAGAATTCTGCACACTTGACCTTTAAAATAAGAGTAAAGTCACTGTACACTTGAGATTTAGAATTAACTAAACCAAATTCCCTTGAAACAAAGTACCGTTCATGATAAAATTTTGCACACTGGACCTTCAAAACAAGAGGAAAGTCTCGTCTACATGGGATTTCGAAAAAACTAACTAAAGCAGACAAGTACCGATCTTAATAACATTTCGTACACTTGAACTCTAAATCAAGAGGAAAATCACGGTCTATGTGAGATTTCGAAAAACTACCCTATCTATCTTTCACAATCGAAAATTCAGAACTTAATTCAACATACCCATTTCCTTTTCACTGAATTTAATACCAGTCTAATTGTGAATAATATTAGTATTTTTAGTTTCTTCTCTAAGGGTTTATTTATTTATTGAAATTAATGGCTATCAAGATACACGATATTGTATGAATGAAGAAATTTATAAGAGTGCATTTTTGATTTGAGAGATTTTGAAATAAATAAGACAGATTTCAATAAATAAAAATATAAGGTGTTTAAACTATGTCTTTGATTTTAAATATTTCTAACAGTACGCAATTTAGGAAATCCCTCCCCCAAATATTTCCCTTACTTTTGAACACCTTGTATAAATGTCTGGCTTAATTCACTTGGATTCTACAAGTATATGCTAATATACAACGAGAATTTTTTTTAACAACTACCTCCCTGACTTATACCTCACCTGATATTCAATTACAAAGAATATATTCATGAATGGAGACAAATAGTACAAATATTCATCAAATAAAACTCAGATCACGTGAAATGTGCCAACAATGTCGCTAACAGTTTACAGCTGTTCCGACCCAACTCTGCGGCAACCTTTTACTTCCATCATTCTATGCCATAAGACTTCCTTAAACGTTGAAATTCTTGCAATTTCCGTAAAAGAGATATACTAGCAAAGTAACTATGCATAGATCCAAGTATACATACCCTTAGTGTAGATAAACTAAATTCAGACTCACAGCTTGCCAAACAAGGAAAAGTTAATTCCCCTCTTCCAATAACAAATTCAGATCCCTTGATTACACATTCTTTGCAAAAGACACAGTTTTTCTTACAAAAGTAGCATTCTTCAGGAATGAGCCCATCAAAGAAACAACACTGACAAGTTTCGAGTAAGTTGTATTTCTCTGCTTGTTCCCGAGCGATCCGATAGTTATAGTCCTTCATTTTGATAAAGTGTCGTATAGCTTGCTTATTCAACAGGTAAGCAATCTGAAAAAGTTCTTAATGACAATATTCTAAAGAATAAATTTCATTCGATTCCAATATTCAATCATACAATTAGCAAGGGCAAGAAGTTTGATATAGACATACAAAAATATTAATTAATTGAATCGTGTACTTTATCCTTACCTCTTGAAGTAAATGCAAATTTGTACATTGCGTTAATTCAACTTTAAATCTAGGCTCTTTAAAATATTTTCTAAACCGGAGCAATGCATCAAATGATTTAATAACGTCATTGTTGAACTTCTCAAACACTGTTCTGATGTCTTTCTCTCTTAAATATACAAAATGATTACATAAAACAGCCAGGGCGTAAGAAACATCTTCATCGTTGCATTCTCCACTTCTTAAAGCTGATGTATAATTAGAATTGGAATAATATTCTAATGGGTTAGGAATAACAGCCAAATACTTTTCTACAGAGAAATTTTTTGTATAGATGCTGTGCTCATCCTGCTGTTTTTTCTTTCTGCAATACATCAAGAACGTATATTTAAGGAATAGCATATGTCATATTTTAAATCAAAAATTATATTTATTACATCAACTTTCATAATGGCAAAACTGAAAACTTCATTAACTTATCAAATTCTTAGTGTCATTTCCTCAGTTTAGTGAGTAAAGTTGAGGAGTCATATATATTGTGGCAAGTTGCCGATATATCAATATCAAATGCTTTAAGGAGTGGAAACTTCAAAATTCTAAATGCCTTGTATAAGTATGTTTGAGAAAAGTAAGAAACTAGTGGTGACTATATGTATCTAAAGCAGTGTTTGCGGCAAACGTCGTGACCGTGAAGTGGGGACATTGTTTGCTCCAGTTTTAACCAGATGTGCATTCATATTCTCTACTTAGATTGTGACGAGGTGACGACTCGCACTTTCATGCAAACAAATGTGTCAATGTTAGTTTACAGTCAATATTTCAAACCCAACTGGCACAAGAAGTCGAACAAATGTTATCATTTGCATTCTCATTGAATTGTCTACCGTGAAACGCCACATGTTTCCAATATCGCTCCCGAGACGGATTAGGCAGTCCAGCATATAATAAGAAGTCATTTAATATAAGTGCGACCCTGGCGCTTATTACCATCCACTGTAGGGTTAAGGAGAGTTGACCGGAGGGTAAGGGTAGGAACGCGGTAAGGTAAGGTAAGGGTTGAAATCCCAGCGAAACTGTGTGAAATCAGAGGCGCCGCGCTTAAGTTATATATATTATAATACTTGTGATAATATAATAGATCTCAGACGAAGAATTATTTATTTGTTTTATTTGAGATGATGAATAACTATATTGGTAATGGATGGTGGAAGCCGTTACTTTATGGTAATTTATCATTTTAAATATATGAAAGAATAACTACATTGTTTTTATACCACTTTTATTAATAATAACGTGAAAACGTAACTATAGTTTCAACACCGAAGTGCCATTATCAAACAATTAAAAAATTATGAAGAAATCAATGAAACAGTTCAAGTATAAATAGAGTAGAGTAAAGTAAGGTTGAGATTAAGGGATCAACGGAAATCCCAAAAACAGGTAGATCCTAGAAAAGTAGAGTATTACATAGTAAACATAGCAAGAATTTGGGAATTAGTGTGATTATAATTTAACATTCTAAGAATTATTTAAAGAGCGGTTTTTTCAATTTGTGAATTAGTGTGATTATAATTTAATATTGTAAGAATTATTTTACGAGCGGTTTGAAAGACACATGAAAAGATCACTTTGTTATAGGTCAAACTGATCATTGAGGATATTTTTATTAGTTTTTGACACCTTTATAAATCTCTATTGTTTCTAATGTATTCAATTTAAAACCTCTGGTTTGGTTATGTAAAATGCTTATTGAGTTGAATACGATAAAACGAATAGCCATCAATAATGGTTTTCCGGTAGATCAAATAATTTAAGTAATAAATCGCAAACAACAACAATTAACTGTCTATAAAATTTATCCGCGTATAAAATACATAGATATAACCACTAAATTCATCTCTCTTTATGTATTTTATGTATACCTACATAATAACAGTTGTACATTTCGCTATGAATGAGATTTGGTGAAGCAAACACAGAAATTGGAAAACACGCGTCCAAAGAATCCTTATTCACAGACTTGATGGCTTTCCTATAATCAGCATTGTGAACCGCTTGATATAGTTTAGCTGTTAGAAGTTTTGCTCCAGCTAAAGATACAATTTATAAGCTAGGAAGTCACACATTCAACAGCGTTTTGTTTTTTTTTTCATCAAATAACCCAATATTTCAGAAGGAATGGCAAACCGTGCCGTAAAACTTATCGGTTTGACAATAACATGATAACAGGCACAAAGAACAGGCATTCAACAGATAAACCAATGCCATCTTTTGACGATGTGGCAACTCACGTTAAACCTGCATTTAGTAAGAACTAAGGTTATTGGCGATGGCTTATTACTAGATGAAACCAGGGATCCGTATAGATAGCCAACACATCCTACACCCTATGAGGTTGCATAAAAAATGTGCCTTTAAATGTGCGTACAGTAAAATATCGTTCCGAAAATCATCGCGTACCTTCACCGTGTCTAATCTGGACACCGTACCTTAAAGCTTCGGTTTCCTACAAAAGCTAAATTAGCGGGCATAATTTGACGGCCGTTCTTGCCAGCGTAAAAGTACGGCCACCTTAACGTAAAAATAGTATAAAGTAATAAACGAAACGGTGTATTAAAATACGGTCACTGATGACAGTAAACATGTAGAAATTGTGGGGTTTTGCAAGATGGACGATTTAAGATCTGGCCATCCTAATTTGTCTTGAGGACGAATAATTAGCAGGCGAAGAAAGCAGAAGACGATATTTTACGGTACCGCTTTGTAGGTCGCAAAGAACGCAACAGCACCGAGTTCCGGCCGTTGTCTTTTTTTTGCAGTCGAATCAAAGGAATGTTGCGAGGTCGTGGCTCACCTCTGTTGCATGTGTGGACGCACACACGTTTTTATGATTTTTAAAGATCCTTTAAAAATAATAAAACCGATTCTTCATTTGCAACTCATATTTTAGAAACAGGCCATACCTTTCCTAATTTGAATAATGTCCAAATTTCACATAGTCAAGATAAAACTTCAAAACTAAATATATTAAAGTCAATGGAAATTTTCAAAGGAATGAAGATGTATGATAATAAGATCCTAAACGATCAACTAGATTTATATTACAGTAATCTCTTCAATGTATTAATAACCTGATTGTAGTATTTAAAGTCTGTTAGTAAATATACCCGCACCACTAATGTCCTCACGGAATTACCTTATCACCTTACCCCTCTCTGGTTTTTCCTAGAACTATTTCCTATAGCCATACAAAATTTTGTTTGAAATCCTTCTTTAACCTATATATAGCAGATTTAATATTTGTTAAATTCATTTTTCGTCTGATGACACGTTTAGAGTTGAAACTATAGTAACGACTATATTAAATATCAGTGATAGTAAAAACAAAGTAGTTTTATTTATTATTTGAGTACTAAGAGTAGATTCAACTTGTAATGTTACCAACTAGCCGCGAAAGCGACGCTGTCACGTTTTCGAATGGGTGCTTTTTACATCTTACCGCAAGTATTGTTCGAAAAAATAAGCGTACATATTATTTTATTGCTGCTTCGTCTACCCCTTACCATTACATTTTTAACCTCATTAAACACATCTGAGGTATAACTAAAAGGTAATACAGGAATCACTTTGGTATTGGTGGCAGTTAAGCGGAACAATCAGTGATTATATGGAAAGAGGCTGTAGCAACAGCAACACCAGAAATATGATGGGGACTATGTAACATTCTGATAAAGTGAATGATTTTATGTTATTGGCTAGTATTGTTAGCGATGGCTTCAGGCGGTGACAGTCGACGGCTAGCTGAGTTATTAAACCGTGAATTAAATAAGTTAAATAAGAATTTTATTATAGATATTCTTCTGACACAACAGAGTGCCTAGTGATTTAAATGAAGAACCTAAAAATATTTCTAATACGTCTTGTAAGTGTGAGCACGATAGGGCAAGATGTCCAATAGCAAGTGAAATGTCGGCATTGAGACTGGAATGAAACTTGACAACTAAATGGAGGCTAGAATCAAAGATCAGGAGGTAATAATTTAAACCGGGAATTTACTGCATGTAATAACATTCATCGCAAACACAAAACGTAATAAAAACAAGGAACGTACTGATATGGACACTAATAAAAATAATGTACCTATAGATAAGACCATGAAACCAGCTGAGGCAAAAACGAACATAGAAGTAAATAATCGAAGCAGTTCAATGAACTCCACAGAAACAGCTGACCAGGACCATGCGAGTAACGATGGAAAAACCCAGATAACATACAGGAGACGAAGACAAACAAGTGGCATCATTGGAGTCAAACTACTGATGTTGAGAGCTTCTCGGGGGTTGAAAAGAAACTCTGGCTTTACGTCGGGCGAACCAAACCGAATAAAACAGCTGATATGATACTTGATTATCTGAACCGCACTGATACTAATGAAACATTCACATGCGAAAAGTTTGTGATAAGCAACACCAATCAGAGTTTTAGAGTTAGCGTTCAAATTAAAAGAAGAGTTAGAAGATCCTTCATTTTGGCCTGCTGGCGTTGCAATGCGCTGATACAACTTCAACAAGAAAACTGATTTTTTATCTCCAAAAAACTGCTGAAACGAACTGAAAAAGTCCATACTGAAATCGAGGTATTGGGAAAAACTTAATCTATTATGCACTAGAATATACAGAGTATTAGAGGAAAGATCTTTTTTCTAACTGTATATATAGAAAACCATTCATCAAAGAGTGAAATTGACTTCATTTGTTTGTCAGAAACGTGGCTAAGAGAAGGAGAAGAAAAGTTTATAAATTTTTGTAAATATCATGTATATATAAGTTACAGTAGGTTATTTATTCACGGCGGTGTCTGCATTTTGGCAAACGATAGGTTAGAATGTACAGAGATCACGAAATATAATGAATGATTGTGGAACAGGACTTTCAATTCTGTATTCTCGGATACAGCCAGTTGTATTTAATATGCTTATATAGAGCGCCAACCGGGCAATTTGGAAATTTAGTTATGGGCCTCGAATCTTTGCTCAATGGGGTTTTCACAGACATGCAAGTTGGTCGTGTGTGGGGATTTTACAATGTGGACTTTCTACATGATTCTGCTGAGCGAAACCAAATTTTAACGTTATTTTCTACATATGGTTTGATACAGTCTGTTAAGGAACCAACCAGTATAACGTCAAGCAGTGCAGATCGAATTATTTCCGATTTGCGAATATCAAAATTTAATGAAATAATACGTGACGAACCTAATAAACGTGACTTCAGTAGTAAAACCATGTGTGTGAATCAAAAGTTTACACTGTGTCTTGGTGTGTGCCTAAAGTTGTAAAATTGCTTTCCAATAAAAAAATAAAAAATGAAAAAAAAAACTGGTTAAGCAAGGGACTAAGAATTTCGTGTAAAAATAAAAGATTGTTGTTAAGAATCATAAAATGTACTCCAAATTATATTGCTGGAAGGAATATTTTGGTTACTTATAGTAAATGTAATGAAAAGATTTTGAAAAATGTAATGTTTGAGGCTAAGAGGATGGGTTATGAAACTAGGCTGACCACCAGTGATAATAAAATGAAAACAATGTAAAAAATGAACTAGGGATTGATCACAGACATAAAAATTATAAGCTGAAAGTAGACGATGGATTTATAGAGGGCAATGATGCTACTGCAGAACATTTTAATAACTATTTCTTGAATTTAATTCAAACAAAAGACTTCACAGAAAACGATCGATTGAAACTGAAAGCATATCTTAACAACTGTTGTGTACAGAATAGCCGGTGGTCCATGTTCTTAGCACCAACAAGTTTTCTGGAAGTGATTGACATCTGTAATTCATTCAAGAATAAGCTTTCCAGTGGGTATGATAATATTTCTTCTGTTACCTTAAAAAAGATCATTCATAACTTGGCAGACATTAGCATTGTTGAAAAATTTGTATCCTCTCCACAAGAGTGGCGATGCGTGTGATTGTTCAAACTACAGACCAGTGTTTCTCCTGTCTGTGGTGTTGAAAATCTTGGAGAGACTAATGCATGAGCGACTGACTACGTTCTTGGAGGGCTCAAATGTTCTTGCTGATTGTCAGCATGGTTCCACTAGGAATAGGTTACACATAGGTTACACATGGTTACCTCCTTAGATAGAAAAATGAGTATTTTTGGTCTGTCATGAGACTTTAGTAAGGCGTTTGAAAATGTAAATATTGAGATTATGCAGTTGAAATTGGAACATTACGGCATCAGGGCGACTGTTTTGATCTGGTTTCGAACATATTTATCGAGACGATTACAGAGAACCATACTAGTTCACGGCATTCAGGATGAGTCGACTATAAAACTATTAGGTGTTAAAATAGATTCAAAGTTTAGTTGGAGCGAACAGATAGTTCATTTAAGTAAGAAATTGAATAGTGTCTGCTATGGTCTTAGTACACTCAAAGCAAAAGCGTTGAGTGTTCATGTATTATTGAAGACGGTTTATGTTTCGAACTTTGAATCTGTTATGAGATATAGCATAATTTTTTGGGGTGCTTCTACAAATTGGAATAGGATCTTTTTAATACAAAAATATGCAATAAGAATTATGATGGGGAAAAGCAGAAAGGATTCATGTAGACCCATCTTTGCTGAACTCAAGCTACTAACCATAACATGTCTGCTGGTTTTGGAGATCTTGTTTTTGTTCATAGGAACAGCAATCAATTTCAATTTTCAGCCTCGCGTACGAGGCAACAGGATAGTTTGGTGATATATCCTCCAAACAACACAACTCTGCACCAAAGAAATATTACGTTCCTTGGAGCGAAGTTTTATTACAATTTACCTGTACGATATAAAACTCTGAGTTTACAGTGTTTCAAGCATACAATAAAAGATATTTTGATTGCTAAGTGCTAGCACTTATAATGAATTTTTAGAGGTAAGTTGAGAGAGTGTCATGTGATCACTGTATCAATATTGTATATATTATGTATTTCTAATTGCTTGTCATTATCTATCTATTGTTAATCAGCTACTAACATAATTTCCCTGCGTCCGTTGGGTACCACCTTGTAATTGATATGCTTTTAGTTGTTAAGTCTTATTAGTTGCGAAGTGTAGAAATAAGTGTATTTATATAATTATTGGAAATAAATCTTATCTTATCTTACGCAAAATTTCAAGGAACTTTAGCATTCGTGAGTACCGTTCTTATTTGCAATTTATCTCAATTTATATTATAAGCTTTATATGTATTCTTTTCTGCAAATAAACTTATTATATTATTATTATTAAGCAATCAAGTGATATTTATTATTGTAATGTGCAATAATCTCGGTTCACAACAGCAAATTCAAAACCGATATCGATTTAAAGATACGCTTCCTCTTGTAGAATAAGTATTTGTACTCAAGGTTTTAGGTATCAGAATAATTTTATTTTTTATATCGGTGAATGGAGCCCTTGTAAAAATTATGCAAAATGTAACCGAAATGAATCTTGTCATAATATTTTCAACTTCAACTAAAAAAAAGAATTTGCCATGAAAAATTCTTAAAATTTCATTTTCATCCTACTACAATAGTGTTACTGAGATTATTGAAATAGATTTGGAAATCCCGTATTGATTTGAATATTTTGATAAACGTATTTTGAGTGTTTTGTCCGCTTATTTCAATATATCACAATATGAGAAATAATATTGATTATTAATATCGACATAAGGCTGGGAGTTAATTTTCCATATCTTTACCTAAATCTTTCAAATGCAGGATCAATTTTATTTTGATAATCGATCAAATACCTGAACTCTCAAAAAAAACGGGCAGTCACCGAGCACTGCTGAAAGAAGTGAAAACTGACATTATGAAGTAACCAATTTATTTTATTTTATCTTTGAATTATTGTAGCATCCGAAATTACAATTTTATTATTTTTAAATGAAAATTAATATAATTAGTTTCCACAACTGTCAGCATTTCAATCAACAATTATATACATTTTTATATTTAATAATAAAAAAACGTATAATGAGCGGTGCAATCCCTGTAAAGAGTATGAATGTAACCCGATAGTCATTATAATAAATACACATTATTTTATATTCAAAACATATTATTTACTGATATTTACATCGATGTAAATGAATGTGATGTTAAACAGCATTTTCTTCATTCGCGTCATCATTATCGGTAACTTCGACGATACTTAAATTATTAGATTAGATCCAAGCATGAAACATACTGTGGAATCAAGTGTGCTCATATATAAAAACAGGCTATTATTATCGATCACACATAATTTAATTATTACTTTTTACTCTGTAATAATTAAAGTATGAGTTGTATTGCAACACCGACTCAGATATGCACACGTGTGTAAGCGTATAGAGAGACTGCCTGACGCCTGACCTGAGTAGTTGCGCACGCAGCAGTATACATAATACCTAAGATATATAGCTACAGCGTGACGGGACGTGACGAACTCATGGTTTTACCCCCCATCTGAAATAGCTCAACGCGCCTAAAAAAGTTTTCACTTCAAAAATGTCCTATTGCAATTCAATCGCTTTTCATTATTTAATAGTGAACCATGTACATTTAAACTGTTTCTGACGTTGCGGAAACAATTAAGTACCTACGGTATGTGCAATAAGAAAACGTAAATAGATGGGTACTTGCCCTATTTTTCTATTTTGAATAATTATATGCACTACAACTGTGAATTATTGAGATTACAAATAATTTGTATTATTTGATATAAGTAAAGAATAATAATTTATTAAATCGGATGGTTAATTGTATTTATTGGCTGGTCAACTTGACACTGTATAACTTTAATCTATGACGTAATTTCTTTGTTACAGTACTTGCAAGTGCTAGGACGAATTTCAAAAATCGGCCTCCGTCACGACATTTATCAGTTCGCTCTAAGCGGTCAAATAATCATCGAGATATCAATCAAGCTTAGTTCGCGCAATATATCGAATTCTAGTCATAACGCTGATGTTGCGTGATCCCTACCATGAGGGCGCGCCTATCATACTGTAGCGAGGTCCAATGGTAGGGATCACTTGCTATAAACGAAACAGAATCACGGTATTTACAACTTGAATACAAAATCAACATTATTTACATGCAAAAAATTTTTATAAAGGGCCAATTTATCACGAAGATATCAGATACAATTATTGTACTATTTGAGTCAACCAAGCTCGATCGCTGCGCGAATATTGGTAGCATTGGTTTCAACATTTATTGTATAGATAGCGAATAACTAAGGTGGGAACTTTATGATAAAACTGAAATGCCATTTCGTTCTGATGCCAATACAACTTTAACTTACTTCAAATAATCCTGAATAGATGGATAATCGTTGTTTTTGATTGCGTTATCTACAAAATAATTCAATTCATTACTAGGTTCATATGCCAGAACTTGAGCCTTCTCTTTCAAATAATCAGGATCGGCATTCGGCAACATTTCCATCAACTGCCGAAACACATCATTAGGGTTAACAGCCTTCTTTGGATAAGTGCCTAGAACATGTAAAAAATTTAACTCAGTTTGTAATATTTATTGTCTTATTGTTTAGAATAAAAGTGATTATGTGCATGAAAATCAAATTAAAATATAATGGTAAGGCATACATGTTATTGACATTAAGTATGCTACATATAGACACATATATATAATCCCTTAATCATAGCAAACCGCCTAGCAGTGCTTTAGGCACTGGAATCACACATAATCAACTCACAATGTGTACTGTATTGTGAGCTAACGACATTATTAAAGAACCCCAATAGAGTTACACTCTTATGGGCATCTGAAAAAACCAGACGCAAAGGGACTGCAACTGCCGTCGTCCTCGTCAAAGCGGAGCGGGAGAACCCCCTGATTAGACCCAACTTGTGGCCACAGCGAAATCTGTAATCCAAAAATGGCTCGGAACAGAGCACCTTGCCTATTGGAGGGAAGTGACCCGTATCTCGCACTTCAAGCATCTAATGAGAACTCCAGCAGCAACGAGTGAAAAATTGACGTTCAGCAGACAAGAAATAAGGAATCATGTCACATTTTTGACCGGCACGCCCCATGCAACAAACATTTCTGCACGATGGTTCTGGTGATCAGCCGACATGCAGGGTTTGCAGCATGGAATGTGTTATATCAGTGCACGGTATACGCGGTTAGTCAACGGACTCACCTTGAGGACGATCCAACTAGACCCGAGAAAATCAGAAATATCCCCTTCATCGGGCTACTGAAGGTACATGTCAGGGCACAATAGGACACTAATGACAACAGTGCAGTGGGGTTCCCTCTTCACGAAGAACCAAGCTTACGAGGGAAGGGTTTTAGTCGTGAAGAATCGGGGACACGGGCTCTGGAGGCGTCTATGCAAGATTTCCCTTCCTCCACGTATAAAAAAAATCCTTTAGTTATACCGAACATTGTGTATGAACATTTTGAATTCATCTCTGAGAATCATTATGCTCTCTATCGGCTTAATGTGATCACTAACTGGATTATTGGACAAATTCAAATAAATTACTTTAATTCACATCCTTTACATCATTACTGAAAGTATTGAATGCCAAAATATATCTTAATTTAAAAAAAACAAATGAAATAAACTAATGCATTTTCGTACATTCCGAGCAATGAGAAAAATTTCTTGGGTACTAAAAATTTTGTAAATCTCTTATATGTAAGGCACATGTAAAAACCGTTACTTGACCAGTAGAACATTTTTTGGCGGTTATAATGGCAATTACATAGGCTATACAGGTCAATACATTAACAGATTGAATCAAACAGTCCGGTGTATTGAAATTTTACGAGTGCGATAAAGCAGCGACGCAGAATAGGCGTGATTTATGAAACGCATGTCAGTACCCGCGATCTCCCTTGAGGCTGCGGTCCGGGTATACTGAATTAGATGTAATACACTGCTATCTCATTCTGTAGAATTTAGTCAATTTTTATATCACATTAAAGCTGAAATTATGCAGAAATGTGGTTAATTTACTTAAGCCTGATAGTTGCTGGTGTCAAAGAATTGACAGTCGCGTCTAATCATAGCATACGGATCTGTACTTTGACTTCATATATGAGAGAACCCTATCATCAGCGAGAATTGAACAATCTTCCTCAATATATACTCATAATGGATAATCTGTCAAGCAGAATTTGGAAGTATATATTTAGTTGCAAAAAACATGATGTCTTTAGATATGTTTTGTAATTTCATTTGTTCTTTTCATCACATGGACCAAAAACATTAACAACATTTTAAAAGGTAGAAATCTCATTAGGAGCAATTATAGAGATCCAATTAAACATTTAGCTTATAATAAATATTTGAAGCATAAGGGAGCCCTGCTTAGGATTAAGAATTTAAAAAAGAAGTGAATAAGTTTTTGTTATGTAAAATGTTTTAGTGTGAGAATGTATAATATCAATATGTAATAAATAATATTTATGTAAAATTCACTTTTTGAGTTTTCCATTTGATAAAAAGGAATGTATTCATCATTGAAAATTTCACAAATGTATATATGACACTTTATTAGGCTAGTCAAGAACTTGAATATATGTTCAGATACAAACAATTTAAAATAGTTAAATGTTCAGATGAAAGCTATTATAGATTATTTTATACCTGTCTAGAATATTAAAATAACTAATCCATAAATGTGTTTAATTTCACTAACTTTTGCTTGTTCGTATGGAGTATAAGTATGAATAATCTTTCTGAATTCCTTACGAATAATGACACTTTCAGGTCTTTCTAAGTAGTTTTCCATCTTTATCTGTGATTTACCTATTTCACACATTCAACAGATTTATATGTTGTCACTTTAATTCATCAATATCTAAGAATTGATGAGATATTAGTGAAACATTATGTGATATAAATTTACTTCAAGATAGAAATAACAAACTTTAAACAGACAAGATATGTAGAATTACGCAATAAAACAAATTTTAATTCGCTATTCTTTATATTTTAAAATTTAATTCGCATAGTAAACACCAAATCCAATATATTTCTTACACCACTCACAGTGGCGCTATGATCGACAACAAAGTCTTGTGCAGTGAGTTGCCTATCTATCTCCCATATAGATATATATATCTATTATCTAATCTATGACTGAGATTATGTTACATGTCCGTATATTACCTCACCGCTGACCGAATACAAATTTTAGTGATAATGGTTTCATCATTTGGGGGCTATTAACACATGAGTACGAGGTAAGTTACGACACGAGCCATAGGCTATTGACGGAAAATCCGTATCATAATGGACATTAATAAACCGGTAGCAGATATTTAATTCTGCGTATTATAATACGGGAGTATAAAAATATTTATGTAATACAGATATTTGAATCCTAGGGAATGAATCAGACGTACTTGTAACTGTATAATAGGAAATCTGAAATAAAATAATCGAGATGCAATATTTTTGTAACCTCCTTGTTAAGGCAAGTTTCAGCAGTAAGTTGGCCCATTGCAGGTGAGTATAAGTAAGCAATGCGAGTAGGAACAAAGGTGAGCTTGAACTCTACGTCTTTTGAGCCTCAAATGCAGCTATATTGCGGTGTTTAGTACAAATACTCGTACGTTATCAATACAGCCCCTTCCAAGTCTGAAACCAGACTGGCATTCAGGTAAGATGTGGACTTCGGACAATGCAGTGAGTCTTGGAAGTAAAATTTGAGTGAAAATTTTTGAGATTGAATTGATAAGTGCAATTTTTGAAGAATTCATATGGATTGCCATCAAATCCTGATGTCTTACCGTTTTCACAACAACTTAGAACTTGTGAAAGTTCAGACATGCTGATATCGAGTCGAGAAATTCATGACAAGCATCTAGGAAGAAAATCGTAGAGGTTACTCTGACAGAAACTATGCCGTCATCGAAGGTTACCCAAGTTTCAATAGAAAGAACAGTTTGATTGGTTCTAGGTTTAATTGTTTTCCAGAAATTAGTACTGCTCCTAACATCACTCAATTTATTGATAGTGACACGATCTTAGTCATTTTTCTTTAATCTTCTTGTTTCTTCTTCTATAGAAAGATATCCGTTTTTAGAGCTATATTCGATGTTATCCATGCTTTCTGAACGCGATTTGGACAAAAGGAAAGGCAGTCTTTATCGAACCAGGATGTTCTTTAAAATTTTAGTATAAGTTGTGGGCTTCTCTTAAGGTAAAGTGCGGCACATATATCAGTAATAGTGTTGCATAAATTCGAATAGGCTAATGTAAGAATTTCTATTGGTGAGTACATCATACTCTGATTGTAGTAAAGGGCATGCGATTCATCCCACTTTACCCAGCTAATATAATTAAGTGGGGGTGTGCCTGCATTTTTCGATTCACTTGGAAGGCTTGTAGAGTTAAGCATTAAAGAAACTGGAAAATGATCAGACAATGAGGCATGCATATTCGAGTACCTTGAGATTGTGGATGCATAAAATTGAGTTAAATAAGCACCAATCAAGATCGATTGTACTGGATTCCAAGGTATTGCTGAAACTAACTTGTCCAGAATGATCTAAACTAGATCTGCCGTTAATTAGAGCATAATTATTGTAATTCATAAAATCCAGTATTCTTTCCTATTATATATATTATTAATAGATTTGTTCTAAGGCGACAATAAAAACGATATTCGAGTTATCTCGTCGAGCTACCCTAGATTTAGTACAAAAGGATTGTACTTGATCCAAAAGCCGAGATATTGAAGATTTTGCAAGCACAAGCAACTTTGAATGCACGAAATTTGTTTTCAGTGCGAGGGCACAGCGCTTCCCCCACTCCGACGCACGCTCCGGCAGCCGCGCACGCATTACTTTGTTACTCAATTTCTAATACCATAAATCAAAGAAACATATCCCAGTATTTTTTTTATTGAAAATGTAGGTAATTAACTTTAACATCCATAAACCACATTTCTGTAAAATGTTTATTGCATTTTTTTGAAATAAAAAAATTATGTCAGGTCCAGAAGGTTGTAGATAATTTTTTTTTCGTAATTCCTGAAAAAATGTCAGGAATCGATTTCCGTCAGACATTTCCCTGAAATAAAAATTGTAAAACTTATCTGAAAAAAACATGTTCAAAAAGAAGCCATTTTTCCAAAGTCATTTTTTCATCCTTAAAATTTGAAAAATCGCTCCATTTCTTTGATAACATTATAGCACAACTCTTCAAGAAGAAAATAAGCCCGGAATCATTACTCTAGGACCATCCGCTGAGAAGATCTAGCCAATTTATGAGCCTTTTTTTCGAAAAATCGATATATCTCGAAAAATAATCAATGGGTAATTTGAATAAAAAAAAAACTTTTTTAGCTTGCCATAGTATATACGTATAGCAAATAACAAGTATGGAAACGTAATAGTTAACGACTTCTCGATACTCCGATTTTTAACGGATTTTTCGATATAACTCGAAAAGTATGAAAGGTATCGACAATTATTGTAGATCGATAGATCTATTCAATACCTACAACTTTCTTATTTAACTTTTTTCTAACCGAGCTATAGTTTTTTATTTATTCAAGAAAAACCGCTTTTTGCAACTTTGCCGTTTTTTTAGGTTATGTCGCCATTTCGAATCGAGTTGCATGAAACAGAAACTCGCCTTTAAATTTAATTTCGTATGCGCTTATATTTTTTTTCCAGGTATTAATTTCTGCACACACTTCTGTCTATTGCTTGGGTAATTAGACAAACTAAACGAGGTAAGCAAGAATAATGCGGTTACCCTCCTTAGAATTCTGGGACACACCGGAGTGGAGGGTCGAAACCCCACTTCTGGGAACTGAACCCTTCAGCGGAATGAGCGCCAGCACAATACTGAAAGAACTCAAGATAGAAGTAGACAATAAAAGTCCCATAGGAAAGGTCTTAGCTTAGCTGTATCAAAATTACTATTTTATTGTTTCGGCTTTCTACCTACACACAATTTTAAACATTATACAGAAATTTGCAAGTATTTAATTAAATAAATTTGTATGAATTTGACTTAATGACTGTACAGTGTTATAATATATCTACAGTGTGAACTCTTTTATAGTTCATCCGCTCTATTAGTTCGGATGATTTTTCGTGCAAATAGGTAAGGTCTTTTCATTGAAAGACATCGGTGGAATTGTAATTTGGTTTTGTACCATTTCAATGCACATGATGTGTTACATATGGGTATGTTCCTTTCAATAACCTATACTTGTTTGTTTCAAATGCTTTCATAAACTCATTGTTAAGTACAATTTTATTCTCCTTTTTTCAAACGTTTCATAAAATATTTAATATATGTTAATTCTTCTGAATAGGTCACATTAACACATATGTCATACATTTTCGTCTTTAGGTACTTTCGGTCTCTCGAACATCATCAGAAAACATTTGAAAACTAATTCACATCAACTAATTGCACTAAGCACTGAGCATCTTTATCGCATTCGTTTCAAATGAAATTATCTACGACGCAACAACGAACGAAACATGAAATATTATAATTGTAGCACATTTATGAACAAAATATATGGGGTATTAGAATACCACTTCAAAGTAATGTTTCCATAGTTGAAAGCGTCATTGCACGAGAAAGAAGCTAAGACATCTAAAATCCCTGAAATGTTAAACAGATGTGTTTCAGATTTTTATGACTATGATAGCAAAGGTTTTTTGACCCCATCATTAAAGAAAGAATAAACAAAATCCATGATAGTACATCATATATAAATAATATAACAGAAATAAAGAGTTTTATAACATTACCATACATTCCGTAGACAAAACAAAATTTCACCGCCCTTGCTAAACATTATTTTGATTATAACCATCAGTTCAATTATAAAAATGTAAATATTTTAGCTAAAGAAACCAATTATTATAAAAGATATATCCTAAAGATGTATCACATAAAACGTGATTCTAAGTATGATGATCGCAGAGCCGATGTACAGTTAGTAAGTTAATTTCTACGTATTTCTATATGTTTAAAATTATTTGTAGATAGAGAGGTGATACAAGAAATGAGGAATTTTAGTACAGCTAAGACCTTTGCTACCATAGTCATACAAATCTCAAACACATCTGTTTAGCATTGCAGATGTCTTAGCTTCTTTCTCGTGTAATGACGCTTTCAACTATAGAAACATTACTTTGTAGTGGTATTCTAATACTCCATATATTTTGTTCATAAATGTGCTACAATTTCAATTTTTCATGTTTCGTTCGTTGTTGCGGCGTAGACAATTTCATTTGAAATTAATGCAATAAAGATGCTCAGTGCTTAGTGCAATTAGTTGATGTGAATTAGTTTTCAAATGTCTTCTGATGATGTTCGAGAGACCGAAACGTACCTAAAGACGAAAATATATGAAATACGTGTTAATGTGTCCTATTCAAAAGAATTCACATATATTAAATATTTTATAGAACGTTTGAAAAAAGGAGAAAAAAATTGTACTTAACAACGAGTATTTGAAACAAACAAGTATTAGTTATTGGAAGGAACATACCCATATCTAACACATCCTATGCATTGGAATTGGACAAAGCCAAATTACAATTCCATCGATCTCTTTCAATGAAAAGACCTTACCTATTTGTACGAAAAATCATCCGAACTAAAAAGCCGATAAACTATGAAAGAGTTCACACTGTGGATATATTATAACACTGTTGATAAGAAATAATCACTATTATCAACTAAAAATACTATTAAAGTACTGAGGACTTTTCGGCTACCAAGTAGCCATCATCAGAGTAAACTAAATTATAAATCAAAATGTGCCTGTTTGAATACTATTTGGGGATTATTCAAGTTTTTCGATGTATCAACAAGTATCAATCTACCAATCAATCATATCATAATACTACAATTCAATCATTAGTTTATAATTTGAAGATCCATAGTTTTACTTTAGTATTTTAGTTAGTGTATAACTAAATGTTCAATAAACAATTAAATCACAAATATTTCGAGTTTACTTAACTTCGAGCAAAACAGTGTTCAATCAATATTCACGACTCTACCTTCATAACAGGGATAATAATATAAACAATGGGCTACCCTCAGCTGGAGATAAATCAGAATTCAATAAATTGCTTTTTCGTTTATACATTTCCATCCCTTCTAAATTACCTAGGTATTTGTCTGTACTGTGTTTTAAAAGTGATAAACTTTTTTAAGAAATGGTGTGACCTGTATTCAAAATATGTTCGGATACCCCTGACTTTTTACCATCATTTTTCTTTATATGGTGTTGCCTAAACGGTGTTTTAGCTTGTTCTCACATCAATAAACTGATTGTTTTGCAAATTTAGAAAACAAACTATGGAATTTATTAATTACTGAAGAATGATAAGTGAAACTTTAATGAAGTATTTGAAGGTAATGGCTCTAATTTGGTTAGTTGGCTACATTCCAATTTTTTTTTTGTTTAGAAATTGAATTATCAATAAAAATTTTCTCGTAACCATTGTCCAAGGCAATTTGCTGAAGTTTCAACTTCGTTGTTATAATTTTGCTGGCTCAAAGGGACGTTCAATAATCTATGAACTATACTATTACGGAGCTATTTTATATCTAAATGGTGTAGCTGATTCAGCCGGGGTATACCATCTTTTATAATGTAAATATTAAGGAAAGGAAGCTGATTATCTGTTTCTATTTCGACAGTGATTCTCAGTGAATCAAATTTGCTATTAAGCGTGTTCAAAAAGCCATGTAAATTAAAATGTTATTGAGAATAATGTTTATATTCTTAGTTTCTTCTCTAGGAGTTTTTGGTAACAATTGTTGAAATTCATGGTTGATTGATTTAACTTTTCTACTGGTTTTTACCAAAACTGTGTTTAATAATTTAGAAAAAAAGGGCTCGAATTCGATGAAATATATTAAAATATATACGTGTAAGAACGCGAAAATAGATAAAATCATTTTCTCTGCAAAACAAAGATGGTTAAAATCAGAAATCAGTAACAAATATCATAAACTAATTCATTTACAACTTTCGACTTTTAATATAAACATTATTCACAATAAAACCGATATTAATTTCAATGAAACGGAAATGTGTTTGTCAAATAAAGGTTTAAATTTTGCAATTGATTCTAGGAAATTACCTACGGAGGATTTAATTAATGATACTGAAAATACGATTTGGTCTGTCAACTTTCAAGATAAAGCTGTTATTCGTAGTGCAAGACAATTCTTGAACATTCAAATAAATCATATAAAATTTCCTCTTATAACTTCAATAATCATTGAAAGAAAACGACTGTTATTACTTGAAAGCAGATAAGGGAAATTCCCTCGTAATTATGGGGAAAGAGGATTATCACAATTCGGTAAATATTTTATTAAATGATGGTCCCTATGAACAGATTACCAGAAATCCGTTATCAAAATGCGTTAAACTAGTCAATAATTCATTAAAATCGTGTACAGCTATAATCTCTGATAATTTAAAATATAACATAGCAAAATGGTTAGTGAAGGAATTAAGCAACTTCCAAGCCGCACCAAGTTTGTCTGTGAAAAATTCTTTGGAACATATTGCAAAATTGAAAGATTTCAAACGTGAACCTGGTGATACTCTCGTTATTTACAAATACTCCAACACCTAGTCGATAAACATTCTAAAGAAATGGCTTTCAAATATTAATATCCCCAGAACTGCACAGAATACGTGATCCTTACATCTTTATGTATGGAACAAAATTATTTCACTTTTAACAAAAATTAGTATAAACAAACAAGCGGATGTGCAATGGGCTATCTACTCTCCCCTTTTTTGGCCAATATTTATCTAAGTGAACTTGAAACCTCCTTAAAATCAAAATTGAATTAGTTTCCAAATGTTTGGTATAGACATCTTGACGATATTTTCGCGATTACAAGTAAAGCTTTTGATTTACATAGATTTTTGAACACGATTAATAGCCAATTTGATTCACTGTCGAAATAAAAACAGATAATCAGCTTCCTTTCCTTGATATTAACATTGTAAATGATGGTAATCACTTGGATTTTGACATAAGCAGAAACCCCACCCAATCAAATAGGTATACCCCGGCGGATTCAGCTAAACTATTTAGATATAAAATAGCTCTATTTAATAGTCTTGTTCATAGATTATTGAACGTCCCTTCGAGCCAGCAAAATTATAACAACGAAGTTGAGAAACTTCAGCAAATTGCGTTGGACAATGGTTACCACGAATCTTTGATCAATAATCTAATTTCTGAATAAAAAAAAGAAATTGGAACTTAGCCAATTAACCAAATTACTTTCACTTATCATTCTTTAGTAATTAACAAATTCCATAGTTTCTTTTCTAAATTTGCAATACAACCAGTTTATAGATGTAAGAACAAGCTAAAACACAGTATAGGCAACACCTTTGATAAACTTTCCGATTTCAACAAATTCGGGATTTACAAAATCAATTGTGAGTCCTGTTAAAACTGCTATGTGGGTCAAACTAGAAGGAACATTTTGCCCATATAAAGAAAAATAACGGTGAAAGATCAGCGGTAGTCGTACATATTTTGAATACAGGTAGGTCACACCATTTCTCAAGAAAGTTTATCACTTTTAAAACACAGTACAGACAAATATCTAGGTAATTTAGAAGGGATGGAAATACACAAACGAAAAAACAATTTATTAAATTACGATTTATCTCCAGCTGAGGGTAACCCATTGGTTACATTATTATCCCCAAATAGTATTTAAACAGGAACATTTTGATTTATAATTTAGTTTACTCTGATGATGGCTACATGTAGCCGAAAGGTTCTCTGTTCTTTAATAGTATTTTTAGTGGATAAGGGTGATTATTTCTAATCAATAAAGATAAAAGAGCCGAATTGGAAACTGAAGTGTTGGAATTGTTAGAAATTCAAGCAATCTTTATTAAACATGAAACATGAGATTAATATTTTGTAGACTTAGACTCTACAACACTATAAACTACATTTTTCCCTCTCTAACCTTGAGTAATGTATTAGGCAACTTACATTACAAGTCTTTGTGTAAGTATTACAATGATACTACAATCAGTTCTCGTCAAATAACTTGGCACCTGTATGAAATAATATCGGCACATTATAAATTGTCTATCTTCTTCTAATACTCATGATTTAGATAAAGAAACATTGTAACGTATAATTTCTAAGCAAACCACATACGTCAATGGCATTGTAATGATCTAGAAAGAGACAAAACATCCCCGTCCTGTCGTATTTGAATCACGTTATTTTTGTCAAGTTGCAGGCCTGTCATGTTCCTGATGCAATTGTATTCAAATGCCGTTTCTGTCTGATTTCTTCATTCACAGGGAACCTAACACAATTTCTGCTGCAGGTCCGTTAAAAGTGTAATCCGTTCTAATACACGACAATACATTAAAAGTATTGAAACTAATATTCACTCTAAAAAGATAATCCGAGTAAACAATGTAAACTAACGAATGTTATAGGTTATAAACAGCTGCAAATATTTATATATAAACATGATAGGCTCAGAATTACGAACACTATAAGAAACTTGAAAATGCTAACCGACTAGTTACGAATACAACCGATAAAGTTGATTCTGCAGTGTGTGGCTTACGGAAATGTCTGTACCAACCTAACAATATAACACGTGTGAATCAAGAACTTTTCATAATCAGATACGCCCATTGATGACGCCAAGTTATTTGACGAGAACTGTATAAAGAATACAATAGAATAAATCAATGGGTACACCCTTACATTGCAGGAATACTGTTGAAATGATGCACATAGAAATAAGAGAATAATTTAGAGATTCAACTTTCTTATTTATTAATAATTAAGTTATATGAACCAGTGGTGTGACTACCCCTTCTGACACCCCGGTGCAGTCTCGATAGGGGGCCCCCTTAGAAAAAAAAGAAGACAAGCTGAAAACTTAACACCAACCAAACTTTATTATTTAACTGTTAATATTTACGTATGTACAAATATGTAATACATTGTACATGTGTTAGTTAGACCGTTATTTAAACAAAACAAAAACCTTACAGTTGGGGGCCCCTTGCATCTCGCTGAACCTAAGGTAGTTACGCCACTGATATGGACCCCCATACACCTTCTTCAAGTTTGTGTACTCTTATTAATTGTTTATCATTTTGATGCTTGTTAAGCATCAGTACTTATATGTAAGAACTTGATATTTCTATTAAACATTTTTGGTTTGCTGTCATCTGTAGACCATACTATTTTATATTCAATATAAATAGCCAATGTACAACCTAATTCAAAGTTTTGATAGTTATCATACCAGCACTACTAATTTTACTTACCTTTGGATAATTCAGCTAATATCTCATCAATTTCATCATGTTCATTGCAGATCTTCAACAAAAATTTAGGGCATATATCTGGGAAAGCATGTAGCCACATGTCAAGCTTTCCATCAGTTTGAGTACCATTATCATTGTTACCATGATTATTACTATATCCAACTGCACCTTCATCTTGTCCTGTTACATTCAGAGCAGTATCTCCAGAAACCGTTAACAAGTTGATCATTCCTTCCAACATATACTCAAAAGGATCGTTCATATTTTGATGAATAATGTCAACAACTTCTTCAATCTCGGTTATGCGCTTATTTGGAAACATATCTGTTAAAATATCCATATAACTCCTGTTATTAACATCCATGGTATTAAGAATTGTATACAGACTGTGTTGAATATATAATTGTTGCTAAAACAGAAGTTCTGCATATTCAAATATACAATGGTACTCCTCACAAATTAATTCAGCTTCAAGAATCATAACATTACTAACCTGCTCTAAGAAATCGAGTATACCTAGAGTAAGCCAACTGATGAATTAATTAATTAACAAATTAATTCTGATTAACTATAAAGGAGTTCGCACTGGACACTAGGTAATACCTAGTAGGTATAAATAAGAAACTTCTTATATACAGTAAAATTAATTCGTTAATCTTTGGTGAATCCCCCAATTCAATTTTACCTCCAGATAAACATTTTAACGAAACCAAATTGACACTAAATGATACGAAAAGTAGGAGATTAATGGAAACATCATGTTTTTGGGGAAACCTTTAACTGCAAAAGTAAGAAACGAACCTACACTAGGTATTTATGAACCTAACCTTTGTATCTATTATCTATGCTATGCTCTGCAACTTATGAATTTGAATATGAATAATGAATAATGATCATAATAAGAGATACAAAAGTTACAGTACACCATAGATTCAAAAAATGTTTAATATCGACATTAGAAATAGCACTAATAGCAGTCAAAGTTCTATGGTCGATTGTCTACGTTTATTCCACGGTCATCATTAGCTGGTTAGTACGTGGCTATTATTTATGTTGATTTCTAGGTAGTTTAGTACATTTACAAAAGATATAGAAACTACTGTTCGGCCGTCCCACGATCGTCTATAGTCTATACGACCGTGGGCCGTCCTGATCAAAATACAGAGGAACAGAGGCGTCGTAGTTATTGCGTTAGCAGTTTTATGTTTATGACAAGAAGATACCAAGATTCGTACCTCCCACCATGCACTTTAGTTCAGGACAAGGCTAATCAAATGGCAAAGAAGGAACATCAATCAAACACATTTCGAATAACCTACTAGCCACGGTCGTACATACAGGTCTAGGGACTCGTATGTTTGACATGGGTCTCTTACGCGTCGCCAAACTCGTAGCCCTCGCTCAGCCACTAGCTAGGCTTGGATCGAAGTGGTAAAACGATTTCTTTCCGGAATCGCAAGCAGTGTTACTAAGTATTCTGATTTGAGAGAGGAATAAAACTGTTACTCTTGTCAAAATGTATTACTCACCTTAAAAATAACTTCTCCTTTTTCGTTATACATGCTCGCACACATAAAAGACCTCGTTACAACGATTTGTATCCGGAATCGCAAACATTCACTTTTTCCGCATTTCCTCATCTTTCGGCACTTTAAAAACTTTAAAGTTTCTTGCTTCACACTTTTGTACCCCATTTTGCATTTCGGCACAATGCACGATTTCGTAATTTGTTTCTGAAAACGCAGGTATTCCTTGTGTTTACAAATGAAGTATGACAGTTGTCAGAGAATTTCGACTACTGCGCCATCCTTTTTGGTACTACGCGACAGTCGACACTTAGCGGACCCACTTCTCACATAGGAAACAGCCTCGAGTCCCCAGACCTGTATGTACGACCGTGCTACTAGCCCTAGTATTACCAAAAACATATAAAAATTTGAAAAAAAAATTACCATGCCACTTGTGGTTTCGAAATCGGAATACATTATCGGAGGCTTGACAACCTCCACCACAACCGCCGATGTAGGCTAAGCATTCGGTATATCAATAGTTAATTCGCTCGCCGCTAGGGGCACAATATGAACAGTATTAGTGGGAGGTACGAAGCTTGCTTAATAGTTCATCCTGTTATAGTACTCATAGATTAGATATTATATATAGGAGAATAGTACTACGACGCCAACATCCGAACACGCGATACGTGTATTTAGAAATTTATAATTTTGATTTAATTTGAGTACAGGCATTGTTTCCATGTATCCATGTGTACATGTTGGAAAATATATATTCTATAAGTGCACTATATTAAAAATAATACCAAAAAGTGAGAATGAGAATAATTCACTAAGAGATCAGTCAAGGATTGAAATGAAATTATTTCTGAAATATTAGGTTAATTGAATGATTGATCGATTATTTTGTGATGATTTAATTAGTCAACGATTTCCTATTTTTTATTGCCTACATCTATATATTGATGTGAGTATTCTGAAAATGGATAGCCATTATAGTGCATAGTGTAGTATTGTGGTCAGAATGTCGCGCGAAACAGAGGGAACAGCGACGAGTATTTCGACAGACCACGCTGCTAAAAAATTCGTAAACGACTAAAGGTACGACTTTGAATTTTTATGCCAGGAAAATTCGAGCCTCATCTAGTTCGTTTCAAAATTTCAAGCTGATTGCATTTATCGTTTGGCCGCTACACGAAAACATACCTTGCGCCATATAACCTGGTTCAAGAGAAGACTTCTTCGTTACGTCCTAACAAGAACGTCAAACTTTATTGCCATGTACATACTGTTTACGGATTTGAAATAAGATATAACAGAGACAGTAATTTCTCTCAGATAATGAACGATGGTTGTTTTCTCCATCCATAGCATAATAGTAGAGTAGGGGGTGCTCCATCATTGGAACAGCTTTCACAGCCGAGGATACAAAAACAACAAACTTTTGGAACTATTTATTAACACATAGTCTTCCTCAGAGCAACAATAGGCTACTTTAACAAAGAGGAGATCATAGATAAAGTATGGACGATAGTAAAAAGCATAAACCAACATGACCAGCATGGTGTTTGTTTCGAATTGAGTGTACATAATTCAAAATTACTCAGGTAATTTCACCCAAAAATACACTGACAAGTAACTCACTAACCTAGAAATTCCGCTTGGAGGCTTGATCAGATAAAAATTTTCAATAGAAATTTTATAAAATACAACAGAAAGGGTTATAGAGAAAGGAAAACTTTGATTGGGACAAAATGATTAAACCAACAGGATACTCGTACTTAGTCAAGTAGTTTGAACTAATTTTAACATGTTCCCTGCCATATAGGTCTATTAGGACCGAGAAGACTTGGCCAAATAGACCGACATACAACGCGCCAACTAGGTCAATAAGACCGAAATAAAGAATAACACGTGTAATGGAATAATAACGTATTTATCTTCAATACTCCTAAATTAGGTATGAAGATTACTCTATTTTTCAATTGTTTAAAATTCTGAAGATTACTGATGTACTTGTTCAATTGTTTACATGTTATATCAACAAGTTATATAATGAGGCTGACATAACATGCAAGTAACCCACTATGTGCAATACCGCTCTGTCAGCAAGGTAAGTTTATTGTTATATATCATCCATGTCAACATCGATTGAATGAATGTCATGGAAGGAATTATCAACAGGGCGTAATCTCTAAGAAGGAAAAGTATTTAGTATCACTTGTCAGTTATCAATTACTTATCCGTAATCATTTTTAATTATAGCTCAGTTTCATCTATATGTGTAAGTGTTATAGCAATAAATCTATAAAACCTAAGATGGTATAATTCCATCATACCACACCACCATCGATCAAGAACCTCTAGAGCCCTGGCAAATTACAAATTACCTGGCGTTCTCCAGCCAGTTCTAATATTACATGGCGTCCTGCCAGGGTCACCATGTGATAACCAGGTTCTTAGGTTTGCTATTATACGTATAGGAGCACGTCAGATAGCATACAACCACTTAATTCAAAACTCCAACACAGTTCAATAAAATGAAATGCGCCCATTATTCAATAGTTTATTTGTATTACACATAGACATATAGGGCACCGATGCTCGGTAACTTTAAAAGTGTAAACAACATAGGGTAACAGACAACAACAAATTACAGTTAGCTTCAAAGCAGACATGCGAGTACTGGCAGTGATATAATGTCTACAATTAGTCTGGATAGGCATAAGACAATTTGGACATCTTATTTTAACAGGCGAATTACCTAAGCGGGTTGCTGTAAGTACGGGCGTGCTGACTAGTTTCATATATTTCTTTGTTACCTTAAAATAAGGCAGATAGTAGATTAACATCAATATTTAATCTTATAAAGGATGGAATGACTCACCTACTTTCTAAACATAGTTTTTGAGGTGGAGAATACTGAAATTATATCAATTTCCATTGTGTGAACGTTACAATTCTAGAGCCTTTACATTTCCATTTTATGAGGAAAACAAAACGGATCTGACATATTAGGCGTTTACAAAATGTCAATTGGCCTCATTGGAGGTTTATAATGTCTTACGGGAATTTCCGTTTATTTTCGACAAGGAATGGCAACGATCTATGTGTTTTATGCATACAGAGGGAATATGATTTAAAATCTACATCTTAGATCTTACTATTCTTAGATTCGATTATTAGAACAATAGAATATGACGAACTTTGAATACTCAACAACCTCAACTTTGATGGCAAACCGTTATCGACTATCAACACAGCTTCAGACTGGGATGTTGGATTAGAGGAAAATGATGGTTGATGTACCTACCGGGAATCAACAATTCCTTATATTTTTCGATCTGTTGACTACTTAGGAGAAATGAATACAGAGTAGATGTTGCGATCTCCCTAAGAAATTCACTTCCACCTACCAAAGAAGAAAATGTACGATAAGTAGGTACGTTCTAAAAACGAACTCAAAAGTCCATAATTAAGCAAATACTGATAAGAAGTTAATTTGATCCAGAAAGGTAGTTTAGGGCTCTCTACATCAATCCAGTGACACCAACGTCAAATAGTTCCGGGATCTATAGAGACCTCTTTTAGTGAATTAAATTAATTTCTAACGAGTAATATCTCAATTATTGACTTTGATATAGGGTTCGTGTCGCCCTCTGGCTTATTTAATTCTAACATTGATCGTCGTGACTTCTATGTCTACGGAAAACCCATTCTGTCAATGCTCTCCACATCTTGGGGATATCTACTCGCGAGTAGATGGCGTTAGGTGATGAACACCTCTCTGAAACTTTCTATTATTGGTAATTCAGCAGCATAGATATTATATATACATACATGGATAGCGCATGATATACAAACCTCTGTTCAGTCGATGACTCCAACACGTAAGAGAGACAGAAGACCTATTTCAGCCTGGTATTAGACAGAGATGAAGACCATTCTGACCACGTGACAAGTGGCAAGAACGTGCAATTTACATTGATTTAAATGGAGCACTCTACGAATTTCATGAATTATCAAGTTATAATCCTATTTGATCGGTTTTCATGATTCAGCAACAATACATAATAGTATTATGTACAAAATTACATTAAAGATATAGAATTAAATATCGCTCATTTTGAATTTAGTCATATTTCCATGCAGCACCCATATGCAACTTATTCTGTATTTCATCAATGGAAAACTTTAGTACGTAATTAACTGAAATTACTCTACCCCACGTTAAATGACATATTTAGTTATCAACAGCTTCAATTATCAATTAATACATATATTCAACTACAGAATCATTACCATACATCACCTAATAAATAAAACAACATCTTTCATAATGTCGTGCGATGAAGATTTAGTTATAATATGGAAAACAAGTAACATATACATATTCAAAATTAAGTAAGCTATAGAAAAAATATATCTATAAATATCAAAATGCTCAAATAATTAGACAGAAATAATATAGCTATTTCTTGGAGTGGTTCGAAAAAAAAGAAGTATATCATTTATGAAAATTATTAATCTAATTCTGCTACCATATAACCCAAACCTGGATTTTTCCTGAGCCAGAGATTGAATCCGATTGAGCCTCAAGATGCTAAATATAAATAAGAAGAACTGGAAATTACATAAATGAAAAGTTATTGTTATTCAGTGGTGAACTTCTGGTATTGTGGCTAGTCGCAGATGCCAAATCGCTAGCTTACCTTTTGTGTTATAATAATAAACATTAGCGAAATATTCCAGTTAATAAGAGTGATATAAACAGGGTTTTAGTTCACATCAGCATTAATGTTTATAGTTACAAATTAGATTATAGGTCACCTTAATTTTAAACTTAAATTTTACCAACAGAGGAACATTATTATATAATATTAGGTACTGTTACTGTTAAAAATACAAATTCTTCGGGAATAAAAGTAAACATTGTTCTGAAATGTCCCGCCAATCCTTCACATGTTTTAATACATTTTTCAGATTTTTTTAACCTTTGCATTCATTCTACGATTCCTTTTAGTCATGTAGTTGATTACTATTTTGTGCTTATCAATAGTAGGTATGCTTCGCAATTTGAAAAATTATATTCATGCTAGGGTATGAGGGTATAGGATAGAAAAGATGGTATCAAAATGTTATAAATCTACTAAGTATATAATCAACCAACCTTCTGGTTCATTTACAGGTTGTTCTCCATTGATTCTGAATTAGGTGCCCTCACAAGAAATAATGTTTGCTTCATCACTAGTAAAAACATGATAATAACAACCTATATCCAGCTAAAAATTATGAAAAATTCATATTGTTTACGGATTTACTGGATTAGATTGAAAAATAATAAATAAATGTTGTAAGTCAAATTCTGACATATGTTGTAATATACAAGTAAATAAAGTTAATTCAAGTACCTAGATATTGAATATTTCAACAGGTTATGGGCCTAGAAAGCTCTGTGCCATAATACACATCAATATAAAATAAAACAAGAAAGTGAAGCAAGGAAATTAAAACACAAGAAATGTCAACATCAGAAGAAATTAAGATCGAAAAATTGATTGACGCGGAAGGATTTCCAGTGTGGAAATTTCAGTTGGAAATCTTCTTTAAAGCTCCAGGTGTCTACGAAATAGTAAATGGAAGCAAGATTCTATCATCTCTTAGAGAAGAAGAGAAAGTAGAATGGAGACGGAAAGACGCATATGCACAGAAATTCATAATAACAATTGATTAAAATGTACTTATGCATATGTACTTCAGAACTAGCAAAGAAATGTTAGATAAACATCTGAGCTTGTATGAATGAGATACGGAGCAACAACTCCAAGAGTTTTTCCCTTATAGTCTTAAAAAGGGCTTGGATATATCGTATAATATGCAAAAACCTTGCATTTAAATCCACTTCTTTGGGCAAAAAGTTGATGAAGCAATGATAATGTCTAAAATATTGGCCAGCTTACCAGAAAATTACCAATACTTCAGTACTGCCTGGGAGTCTACTGCAGTTCCAGATGAAACCTCGTCCAATTTGATATCACGGTTAGGCAGAAGAAGCAAAAATTGAAGGTCAAGTTGAGCCAGAATCTGTTGCTTTTAAAAGTGTCCAGAAATTCAATAGTAGATTCAGTTTTTTTCCTAAATATAGAGAAGGTTCATCGTTACATTTGTAACGGAAATTCTCATCTTCTCAACAGCAATTTGAATGCACGATATGCAAGAGAAATAATCACGAAGAAAGGAATTGTTACTTCAGAAACAAGAAAACCAGACCTGTTCAAACAAATCACTATGATAGAGTAGCTTTTTTAACCTGCAGTGACACTGATATCTCCAAAGACTTGTTTATAGCGAATTCCGCTACAACTTCTCATCTAACAAATGATAGAGTACCATCCTCCAGGATTAGAGAGCGAAAAATTCAATTTTTGGAGTTGCAAAAAAGACAGAATCAAACAAGAAGTGGAAGATCTGCACAAAAAGCTTGGGCACTTGGGAGTGACGAACATGAAGAAACTAATATCTCTAGTTGATGGTATCAATTTAACCGAGTGAGATATGGACGAGTTGAATCAGCCATGTCAAATTTGTGTTGAAGCAAAACAAACCAGACTTCCGTTCAAAACTGAATGAAAGGCCATTGCAAATCATCGATTCATACATTTGTGGACCTATAACACCTAAAACCTGGAATGGAAAACGATATATACTCACACTACTGGATGATTTCAGTCATTTCACAATGATTTACCTCTTAGAAACTAAAAATTAATCTGAGGAGTACATAAAACAATATGTACAAGAAGTGGAAGTTTTTTCAAATCTTAGAATATCCAAATTCCGGTGTGACAATGGAGGGGAATACACTAGCAATAATTTTAAGAGTTGGTGTAAGGATCGTGGAATAATACACGATCATTCAATCACTTTCACACCTCAACTTAATGGTAAAGCTGAGCGTCTCAATAGAACTATTCAAGAGAAAATCAGAGCTCTACTCTTAGAATCCAACATCAAATCAGAGTTATGGGGTGAAGCAGCTAGAACGGCTGCGTATTTGTTGAATAGAAGTCCCTCGCACACCGTAGACAGAACACCATTGGAAAAATGGACAGATAGAAGACCAGATCTATCAAGACTACAAATATTTGAATGTGATGCATTTGTTAAATATTGGGATACAACAAAAAGTTAGATTGAAGAAGCAAAAAACAGTTATTTATTGGATATACTACAAATGGTTACAGGCTTTGGGATACTGAGAAGAGAGAAATAACGATAACCAGAGATGTGATTTTTTTTAAAAACCATAATGAGTTCCAGTCAGAAAAGAATACCATAGTGAAATTGGAAGAACAAGTAGTCACTGAAGAAGAAAATATACAAGAAATTGTTGAAGATAAAGACGGAGGAGTACAAACTAATGAAACAGAAATCTTGGGAGAAGGGACAGAAGAAAAGAGAAATATGGAAGAAAACCGTCCAACAAGAACAAAAAGAACGCCTATGAAATTTGATGATTACGTTCTTCTAACATATCAAGAAGCAATAAATAGTCTCGAAGAAAAAAAGGAATGGAAAAATGCTATAGAAAATGAGAAGATGTCCTTGAAGAAAAATCGTGGGCGTACAACCATAACCCTATAAGTCCAGAAATACAAGTTTCGAGAAAAATGCGATTTAGTGTTGTAAGCCTTGCATAAAATCCAGTCTTAATCGTAATAATTTAATATATATTTATTTAAATGTAGCTTCTGTTTAAGTATATTAAAAAAAAAATTAAAATATATTTGTTTGTAAATTAAATTTTTATTGATAGTTTTTAACAAAATATTGGACTTAGTGGATTTTTCTTGAATATAATATTACTTCTTTTGGACTAATTTGATTAGTGGCTCATCATCTGAACTGTCAAAATCCATGACGCTGTCTTCAACGGAGGGTTCTAGAGTTAATTCTTGAATATTTTTGTCACTAGGGGAGATTTGTACCATCCATGAAATTCAATGGGGATAGCTCCACTTTTGCATAATTTCATGAGGTCAGCCTTTTTTTTTTGTACTAATGGGTACCATTTTATTGTACAATTTTGTCATTTGTTTTGGAAGTGCGGATGGTCTTCCTTTTCCAAATATGTTTATTGCTTTGTAGTCACCTCTGTGTTCATATTTATACTGAATTATATGGGGATGCTGTTTGGAGTACCTTAAACTTTTAATGCGCAACCAGTTAACTGTTTGTCCATCGGTGTCTTTCGATTTATTTTTTATTAGCAAGTCGGATAAACTTTTTAAATCCCAAGTCTTGAAAATGTAGTTCCTTGACATTATAAGGACCGCTCGTCTTATTTCGGTTTCTACTCGATCTTGCTATATGAAATATATTGAGCCAATCTTTCTTGGTATATACTGGAATGTATTTTTTGGCACGCTCAATTGCACTGTGCATTGAGTCGGCTTCCATATAGGAATGTCCACTCTCCAAAAATGTATGGTCAATTGTTTCAAGGTGAGGTGAAATCTGTACCAAATATAGCAATAGAGCTACCACGTGCATATTTCGATTTTGTCCCCCACAAGTATCAGACCAGAATGACACTTCATTTACATGTGGGGGTAAGTTTGACAAATATTGAAATAAACAAGTTCCGATTTCCGAAGGCGTTATTTGGAGGAGCTGATTCGTAATTAGTAAAGTTATATACGCATATTTTCCTTGCATAATACATCGGACTTACATCCGCACAGGGTATCTGCAATACAGACTGCAAATCAAACGTTACTGATAAAAAAGTTTCTTCTTGGATTGCTCTCTCTTTATCTCTTTTTTTTTCCACATAACAATCTTCTTTTCTTTTCATGTGATTTTTATAAATCACGTCAACCTGCTGCTCGTCTGCTGTGTTGTGTTTATACTTCTCACACAACTGACACAAAACTTTTTCGGGCTTAAAGAAGGATTCATTGTAGTTATTCCCAAAAATTCTTTTATAAGTTATGAAAGAAGCAGCTTCTTTTCCTTCAGAATCGCATTTTTCCTTATAAAGAGCGTACATTTTGGATATTGACAGCTTACTGTCTAAATACTGTCTCTGTGTCGACTTTCGTGTGAAATGCGATTCTAAGGATGGAAAACTCTCTATATGAGTTTTTATATCGGCCACAATGTTGGCAGGTGTTTTATTTCCTGGCTCTGATTTTCCTCTCCTATCTTCGCCAATATAGGTTCCAGCAGGTCCTTTGGAAATATTGAGCGTTTTTAAAAAAAAGTTTTGACATATTCTCATTTTATTTTTATTCTTCTCAAAATAATACTGTTTCGAATTTGCACGGGCAGGTTTATTACTATTTCTTGGTCTCCGTCTCTCTGGAGATTTACTTATAATATTACAGAGCAGAAAATCTTTTTGTCTTGTAAAACCTGTAAGTTTCCAAAAAAATTCGCAAATAATTCTTCGCTCTTCGTCGGAAAACTTTTCATGGCATTTATACTGACATTTTTCATGACAATTTACTGGCTGAGGTTGTTTAGCTGGCCGTGATTTCTTATTTATTTTATAATCTAAACTCTCACTTCTTCTTTTTTTTGACACATTTTTCCCATGTATCTGGCCGACTCTTTTTCCATCTAGTTAATTGTTTACTGGATAACTCGGAAGGTCCGTCTTCTAAAAAAAAGGATAGATAAATATTTTTAAATACCTAAATACTGAATAAATAGTAGTAATACTAAATAATAATTAATAATTTCTGTGAGCGCTTGGTATAAGTACCTTCATCTGACGCATGATTTGGTGTTTCAAAATTAGGATCTCTTACTGAGTCGTCACTGTCTTCCACATAATCCAATATTTCCTCATTACAGGCAACGTATTTATTTGTCGTTTGCTTCAACTGATTTCTATTTGAAGAAGTCTCAACACCAGCCTCGGAATAGTCTAAAAATAGTTCGTTTGGATAATTATACAGGTCAAAATAAAAAAAAACAATTAAGTCCAAAATTGAAAAATTTTTTGTATCATAATAATATGTATGCAATTATTTATCAGAGTTTTTATTTTTGTTTTAAAATAAAAATATCCCCTTTGCTACTAAACTGAACATACCTGCCACTGCTGCAATTTGTCCTGATAAATCTGATGAATATTCAACAGTCTGCATAGGTTCACTAACAACGTTTAAACTATTATTTAGCTTTTCCCAGGACAACCTAATCTTTTCTATCCTAGAACTCATTTTAATGATCAACAGAAACTCGTACGTGCACGTCGCTTGCTAATAAACAACAACTGCTGAAGCGAACAGCAGGCGGTTATCGGTACCGTATAACCTCACTTTATAGATTTATAGACTTAGAGTATTTTTCATGTCTAAATGTATCACGTTTTGCGCAGTTATGGACTTAGTGGATTTTTGTTGTCGACATTTTTGACATTGCATTTCGAAAAATCCCCTAAGTGCACTAAATAGATTTTCACTGTCAAACGTCAGGCTATTGTGGACTTAGTTTAAATTATGAAGGTTATAGATTCCTCGGAAAGATGGTATTGGAATTAAAGGTTTTTTTAAAAGTTGCGTTACACCTTTATGGACTTACGGGTGATAGATTGTCATTTTATCAAAAAAATGGACTTAGTGGGTTTTGGTTGTACGCCCACGAAATGCTGTTTTTGAATTCATTCCTGAAAGAGAAGTTGCAGACAAGAAACTATTATCGAGTAAATGGATATTTAGCATTAAAAATGGAGGAAAATATAAAGCACGTCTAGTTGATGCTCGAGGTTTCGAACAGATTCAAGGGTTCGACTATGATGAAACTTTTAGTCCAGTAGTCTCAATCACTTCATTGAGGATGCTCTTTGTTTTTGCTACATCTACAAATAAAATTATTGAACAATTTGATGTGAAAACAGCATTTCTCTATGGAAACTTATGCGAAAATATCTATATGAAGTTACCAGAAGGATTTGAACAGGAAAGTGGTAATGTCTGTCTTCTTAAAAAATCCCTGTATGAACTGAATTAGGCGCCTCTAAATTGGAATATCAGGCTGGTGGACTTTCTCAAAAAGAAAGGACTGAATCAACTAAAAACTGATAAGTCTGTGTTTAGAAATGGAAAGAGCACCCTTTTTCTAGCCATATTTGTAGATGATTGTCTTCTCATTGGTAATGAAGAGGAATATTTGAATCATCTTCTGGAAGAACTAGAAATGGAATTTGAAATAACAATCGAGAAAAAACCAAAGTTGTTTGTTGAATCACAAATAATTGATTCTGAAGAATCAATTAGACTTCATCAGAATTCATATATCAAGGAAATGTTGGAGAAATTTAATATGGCAGCTTCAAAACCTTTAAAGACTCCATCGACGACATGTAATGGTATCACGTTGACAAGTGATGACAGAACTGATACAAAATTTCCATACAGAGAGGTTGTAGGAAGCTTATTGTATTTATCAAATCGAACCAGACCAGACATAAGCTTTTCTGTCAACATTGCCTCTAGATATATGGAGAATCCTACTGAAAAAGGTGTGACCAAAGTCAAGCCGATTGTAAGGTATCTTCGAGACACACGAAACTTATTCATCGAGTATTCTGCCAGTAATTCAAATATACTGTAAGCATATAGTGATGCTGATTATGCAAACGATCCCAAAACTCGTCGAAGTACAAGTGGCTTCGTCATATTCTATGCTGGTGGACCTGTGACATGAGGAACAAGACATCAACCGATTGTATCTTTAAGTACTGCTGAATCAGAGTTCATTGCAGCAAGTGAATGTGTGAAAGAAGTGTTCTATCTTAAAAATCTATTCAAAGAGCTCACAGATGAAGATCTTCAAGTGTTTCAAAATTGATAATCAAAGTGCAATACATATGATTAAAACAGGTTGTTACTCTAAAAGATCGAAGCTTATTATCGATGTGCGTTTTAAATTCATAAATGAAAAGGTTATTGAACATGACTTCGACTTACAATATTGTCCATCGGAATATCAATTAGCTGACATTCTTACAAAATCTTTGAATGCAAACATACTCGAAAATTTAAAGATATGACTGTTGTGAAGTAATGTGTTAGAAGTTTTAAATCGTCAATTTTTTTTATTTCCTTTTTCCCGAAGGCTTTGATATGAATTTGAAGGGACTGTTGAAAGTAAATTCTATGAAAGTCTTCAGATAGATCAAGTATTCTGGAAAGAATGATTGATTAGATTGAAAAATATTAAATAAATGTTGTAAGTCAAATTCTGACATGTTGTAATATACAAGTAAATAAAGTTTATTCGAGTAGATATTAAATGTTTCAACACATAACTCGATAGAACATGACCACCATGACCTCACCACTGATATATACAGGAAATGTCTTCACTGCATCATACGCTATGGCCTATCCATACTTTATATACAATATACAGCCCATGTACATAAGAGTATACTGCTCATGAGAGACATCCCTCACGTGGAATTTGTTGGTCCGCCATCTTGATGTATTAGTTAGCAGAGACCACGGTTGTACATACAGATCTGGGAACTCGAGGCTGTTTCCTATGTGAGAAGTGACTCCGCTAAGCGTCAATTGTCGCATAGTACCAATAAGGGTGGCGCAGTAGTCGAAGAGTGTTCTCTGACAACTGTCATTCTTGACTTGTAAACACAAGGAATACCAGAGTTTTTAGAAAAAAAATACGAAACTGTGCATTGTGCCGAAATGCAAAACGGGGTACAAAAGTGTAAAGCAAAAAACTTCTGTTTTTGAAGTGCCGAAAGATGCGGAAATGCGAAAAAAAGTGGATGCTTGCGATTCCGGGAAGAAATCGTTTTAACGAGGTCTTTTATGTGTGCGAAAAAGGGGAAAATATTTTTAAGGTGAGTAATACATTTTGACAAGAGTAACAATTCTATTCGTCTCTCAAATCAGAATACTTAGTAACACTGCTTGCGATTCCGGAAAGAAATCGTATTACCACTTCGATCCAAGCGCTAGCTAGTGGCTGAGCGAGGGACTACGAGTTTGGCGACGCGTAAGAGACCCATGTCAAACATACGAGTTCCCAGACCTGTATGTACGAACGTGGCAAAGACCAACTATACTTTATTCTTTGCTAATTAGGTTTTGGCATGAATATAAATGTGAAACTTTCTAGCATTTGTTCTGGCCCCAAGATAAATAGTACCACAATTAGAATATCACAATTTTCTGACAGAATTTCATTTTGAATTATTTTTATTAATTATAAAGTTGGGTATCACGAAAACCATCTGTAAGCTTTTTATATATTAGATACCATATGAGGTACCACTGTGGTATATAATATAATTTAGTTCACAATTACACATAAATTATTAATTTATCTGAAACACTTCTAAATTACTTTGTAGCCATTGTCAAAGACGTAAGTAAAAACTCTTGAGTTTACATAAGCCTTTGATAATGGCTCCATCCCAGTTGAAAAGTGTGTTATAATTTTAAGCGGAAAAAGGGTGATAGTGTTAACTAAATTAAGTTTTAAATAATTCAATATCATTAGATTTTGGTGAAAAAATGTCGCTGAGAAGGTTTAAAAAAATTCCAACACCATGTTACAATTATATGTATCATTGAAGAATTATTTGTCAAAAACAGGAATGATATTTACTCACTAGAAACTATTTTTATCATCATACCTGCAATAAGCAGTATTTAGAGGTTCACTTTTCCTTATGCCATCATCAAGTTTGGCGGAGTCATCCATGGCCAATGATAAAAATTCCCCTGTATCAGTGTATCCATATTGTGGCTTCCAGCTTCCACTCCACCGTTTCATCTTCGAACTGAACTACGGTCCGTTTTCTCTTTCTCGGTTATCTTTCTGATAAAATAAGAAACAGGATAACATTGATATATTCTACTACCTACATTTTTATAAATAATAAAATGCTCATGTAATGTTATATTCACTGATAAATAGGTATTAAAACAGAAAACCAACATCAATTCTCTGAAATGCATAAATAGTATGTAAGACAAAAAATCGATGATGAAAGAAGAATTCTGAGTAATACAAAAGATTCGGTTGAAAACAAAATAGGTCTACCGATCTTCAACATGAAGAGTTGTTGCGACAGTGGAAGTCGATGGCAGTCGGTATGACAAAGAACATGATAGCTGTTTAGATCTCATTTGCTTTTTACGTTAGATTCGCTCATAATGGAAGTGAATGATAAGAATTATATTAAATTACCTACCTATCTATTTCTACTTGCCTTCACGTTGCTTTTAAATCACGATCAGAAACTTTGATAGAAGTCAAGTTCGATTGTATCGCATCAGTGGAGTGGCACTGGCAATGAATAAATTTTCGCTTCGTGCTCAATTCGGCTGTATACACGGTATACTATTAATGGTAATGCATCTCGTATACTGTTATACATGACGAAAGCGTAGCCCAAGTCTGTGAACTTTCAACTCTTGCCGCAGGGTCGCTACGGTCGAATGTAAGAGGAGCTAAGCGACGAGAACGATGATAAGCTGATAATTTTTTTAATTTTTTTACCGACATGTAATGTAAACAAAATCATTATGTACCTGAGCGCTGAACAGGATTGAACTCTCGAAAAGTTATCTAAGTTGTTGTCTATTTCTATATTTCTACAATGAATTATAGAATTTGTATTAGTTGCGATGTCAGATTTGACTTTAGATGCAAGAATGTAATTTAATAACTTTTCATTTTTAATTTTTTTTCGGAAATTTCAACCACTCTTGGAAAAATTGCCTTGTAATTCGAACTAAAGAGTGGGCCATCTGTTAAGTTTATTTTTCTTTTCTTTTAGATTATTAAATTATCTAATAAAACACACTTTTAATAATTTTTTGAGAAATGTCAAGTAAAAGTAAAACAATTGTATGCATGGTTAGCGCTATTAACAACAGAACAACTCATTTCAATCACCCGAACTTACTACGAAAACTTAAACGAAAGTTCAGAATTCGCAAAATTGTCGAAAAGTAAAATTAATTGGAACGAACGTGTCGAAGTTAATTTTCTCCGATATATCACGGACTTTTTTTGAACTGCACCAGTCTTCGAATCGCTTATATTCTTTTTCGTATCTATTGCGGGATTTACCGGGTACTAGGGTTTGTATTGCGTTATTTGCAGCAAGTTCTATATCAGAATCCACACTTTCATAGTCGAACTCATGTCGATACAATTATACCAAATTGATGTGAACGCGTCAAAATTGACAGTTCGCAAAATAAATCAACAATGAGCGCAACGCTTGCTTGTTACATGATTCTAATATCATTAATTTCAGGAATATTTACTAATTTTGAGTAAATAATTAACATTATTGGTAGTAGGTAAAATAATGTACTATATTCGTATCGTAAATTCATATTACGATATTCAATGGGTTATCAAACTCGGCCTAACGGCCTCGTTTGACAAATTTCCCATCTCATTTCGTAATATGAATCTTTACGACACTTATATCGTAAATATCTATTACAGATCTATAGCGTATTCTGATTCCAACATTATAGACATGTTGCATATTTACTGCAACCAATTGCAAAATATAGCAGTTTAAAGTTATAAATAGGAAATCTAAGGTTTCCATGAGGCATGGAAAATATTTCATATTATTACATTTCATTTAATGACAGATAATTTCTATTGTTTTGAAGTTTATTATTGCCTGTGAACCATAGAAATGGTTTATACAGAGGGACAAAAAAGGGACATTTTTGAAATTTGTGTACGTACAGTAGTTATAACAAGCGTGAGAAGGGAATATAATCGTCATTATCACGATAGAAATTTGCCGAGTTTGGAATATCTTTAAAGCAATTTATCAAAATGTTGTTAATTAAAATTCGTTTCATTGAAAGAAGAAGACTGCCAGGAAACGAAGAGCAGGAAAATAGAAAATTAGCAATTCTCCTTTATTATCAAGGCTGGTAAAAATAATATGCTGATGTATACAATTATATACCTACCTATTATGTGTTGATATTTTAAATAATGGCAAAAGGTGTTTACATGAAGTAAATTAAATTTGGAATTTGCAGAAAATCTAAGCAAACAAAATTCCAAATGGTTGCCATGATCTTGGAATAACTAACTGAAAACTTTAAAAAGATTCAAATTTCGTTTACATAAATGTTGCAAGGTTCACTATTTAAAGATGCCAATAACGGATTGCGTATAAGATACGGCCAAAAAATATTGGAACTGAAAAGTGAAAATCCACCTCGTATTATCGAAAATATTTAATGAACCGATGAGTAATTTTTCAATGGCAGGGATTTTCAAAAGAACAAAAATTCCAATCCGCATTACAACTGAATGATAAAATCATCAGGTCGACGACAATACATGTATGGTGCGGAATGTTTGAAGGCAACATTACCGTCCCGGTGTTTTTCCATGAAAATCTAACTGGAAATATATATTCAAATTATAAATAATATCATTTTCAATGTTCCCCAACATAATGGCTAATCAAATCAATTGGCAACAAGACGGTACCCCCACGCACAATACAATTCAAGTTAGAAGCTTCCTAAATGGGAACATTTCATACTTGTATTGGGAGGTTTGGAACAATATTGTGGCCACCAAACAGACCTAACATCTCTGGATACATTCCTTTGGGGATATCTAAAATTAAAAGAAGTGCCAGCGACCTATCCAATATAGAATAAATCCAGAATATTAATAGGCAGCATGTGAACGATTTGAACAGTGAGCATAATACAAGTGCCACTAGAAGTATACATAAGCGTTGATTGAAACTCTTTCAATCAACGACATAAGCTTAACAATAGATATGAACTCCGCACAGAAGAAAATGGGCGCCACATTGAACATCTTATTCAACTGGGTGTATGTGTATTTGTTTCAATTTAGTTAACTCATGATTTCTTGTTTGTCCACAACTTTTTGGCTAATTTTAAACTGCTGTAATTTGGAAATGCATGATTGAAGTTAACAGGCAATATCGTTGGAATCGCAAAAAGCTGTATATTGCAAACATTGAGTAATATATAGGGTGTTCCATTAAAAAAAAAACGTGTGTTTGGTTTGCCGCGGTTTTATGGAACACCCTCTTTTAAGGTTGACATTAAATTAAAATTAATTGATTTCGAAAAAATATTATCCTAGGAACAAAAATTAACCTGGACTTTGGTTCTGTTTGACTTGACTGGAAAATTAACTTTACAGATATATTACCTCAACAGCGATAACAAAGATTAAAAATATTCTAATAACTTTCAGTGTGGAATCTAGGTAAAATATATGTGACTTGAATTAATCTAAAAACTGGATTATTCCTCAAGGAGTAAAAACAGGCTGGACAAGAGGTTTAGCTTACCGAGCGAGTAGGTGGTGAAGAACTATTCTTATTTCTAAGGGTAATTAGATTTTTGAAACCATTGAAGCGGTAGCCACCCTACGCCCAAAGCTCAGAAAATATGTTTAATTTAGAACACCAGGAGCAGACACCGCCCATGTGTTATTAAAGCAACATATGGAGATAAAACTAGGAGCAAGAGTAGTCTGTGAATACTCTTTTCAACTCCACGTGGATTTCCCCTGACTCAGCGAAAAAGTTCCACTGTCCTCGTGCTGTGCTCACGTTGCTAAGGACTCTTCCTTGTTGGCACATAAGTCGGTGCTCCGGATAGGATATATCGAATTACGCGACACGTCGTCGCTAAGCCTGCTTGGCATCTCGTATGTTCTATCAAAATATCATAATTTATAATACTTCATTTCGAATTAAATTGAATTATTTCAAGGGACTCTAAAGTAATAACACGAGAAAGTATTCTTTGCTACTGAAATCCTCAGCTTCATTTATAACTAAGCCACTCAGTTTAATTATGCAGATATCTATGCGAACATTTTCACATCCAAATGAATGGCTAGAGGCAAACATCACATCCATTTACTAAAAACTCCCAATAACGTTCCACCTATAAGCTTAGTTTGTGTATGCTGTGAGATATTGGAACGTATAATTACAGACCAAAGCTTACCTAGTATCGAAGATAACGAAATTCTTCCAACTAATCAGCATGTTTTTATACTTGATCGCTCAACCACTTCTAAATAGCCCAAATAGTACTATTTGGTGATAATAATGCAAACTAAGGGTTATCCTCAGCTGGAGACAAACCTGAATTTAATTAATCACAATCGATTTTGTAAATATGAGTCCTGTTCAAAATACTATGTAGTTGAAACTAGACGGATCATTTAACTCGGCTTAAAGAACATTTTGCCCCTATAAAGGAAAATAATGGTCAAAAATCAGCGTTAGCCGAACATATTTTAAATATAGATGACACAATTTCTCAAGAAAGCTTATCACTTTTAAAACGCAGTACGGACAAATCTCTAGGTAATTTGGAAGGGATGGAAATGTATAAGCGAGAGAACATTTAATAAATTCCGATTTATCTCCAGCTGAGGGTAGCCCCTTATTTGTATTATCAATCCCAAATAGTATTTAAACAGACACATTTTGATTCCTAATTCATTTGCCTCTGATGATGGCTACATGGTAGCTGAAAGGTCATCAGTCTTTTAACAGTATTTTTAGTAGATAAGGGTGGTTGTTTCTTATTTATAGTGGTCTACTTTGAACTCTTTTATAGTTTTTTAAATTTCGCTCTTACATTATTTGTTTGTTGGTGGCTGGTCATCCTTTACCTGAGTGCTTTCTTACATCAATTAAATGTAACTACTAGTGGTATGACAGCATTAAACTTGTTTTTTTTTCAAAAGATCATGAAATGCTCTTTCAAACGTGATCAAAAATATTTGAATCGGTTGAGTGGTTCACGAGATATTTATATGTAAATATTGAAAAATGCATTGGCCTCCTCCTCCTTCAGTGTGACAGATACGAGAAAATATTTTGGAGCAAAATGATACGGCTTTACCAAATCTATCAAATGATGTTTTCAAAGTTATAGCTCATCATCTAACTTTCTGAGATAGCGTGAATTTTATGTTTCTTCATAGCAGCTACGCCTCTTAGCGTTTGAATTACGAACTTCAAAATAGTTTCCAGCTTTTTATCTAGCCCACTTTTTTCATGAGGATTTTCTTCCCAAACCTCTAGGCCTTACCATTTCCGAGATACAACCGCTCCGTACCCTTATCCGGACACCTGTATATCTATATATCATAACGCACCCCCGCGCCAGGCTTCGCGTCAGTGACATTGGTTTTTAGATGTCAAAACCTACACTATTCTACCAAAAAACCCCGCCGTACAGAGATGTCTGTGGAAAATGTCTCATATGTCTGGAGTATTATAAGGCAAACTAAGCATTTGTTTAGTGAAGTGAAAAATTAAAACCATTTCAATGAATCGAATTGGTAATTCCGAATTTTCGACGCCATGCACAAATATTAACGACTCCCTAACTGTCCTATTGACACTGACACTAGCAATTTCATTCAGAGTATGAAAAACTAATGGAATGAACTGATATGATTGATTCTTAATCATCATGAGAACACGCAACCTGAAGGTAAAGTGTGAAATTTGTGGAAAATCGTTCTCTTATTCACCTTCATATACTCATATGCGTAAACTTGCACAACATGCTATAAGAGACCACAATTGCTACCAAGTGAATCATTTCACCAAAGAACAACAATCGTGTTGTGATTGTCAACCTGTTAGTGAACCTGATTGCTGTACAGGTAAATATTATGGTTCCTAACGCACCATTCAATGTCACCATTCCGATTCAGACTTCGTGTAACATTTAGTCGTATAACATATTAACGAAAAACTGTTTTCCAGGCCCACGTAACATGAGATGGTTTCAAAAACCTCAATGTAACAATGCTCAAACAAATACAACGAAGCTTAGTGGTTATAAGACAACAGGTAAGTATGTTCCTGTTTTTGCACTACATCCAAATGCGGCTAAATTGTGATGTGCATGTTCACTATTTGAACTGGTGAAAAAGTCACTGACAAATTGATATTTGGATAATTCACTGAATTATTAATATTACACGGAATTTATTTCATTTAAGTGGAAACTTGGAAGCCAGGGTATGCTGAATTATGTTGCACTACATGTGGATTTGTGGGGCCTCCTTTCATAAGGAAACAACGACATAAAGTAAGTTGATACTGTTTTTCACAACCTAAATGTATGAGACATATTCTAACAGAGCTATGTTATTTAAGTTTCACTATTTGATCCATAGTGTCTATGAATAAAAATGGGCGCTGTATTAAAATAGGACATCTGGAACATACAGAAATGAAAACAATATCAATTTTTAATAGTGTCCTTTGCCTGGAATTAATTTTAATGACATGACCTATACTACATAATTTGCGTAATTTGTAAAAATTCTCAGAGCACGTAATTTCCAATTAGTGCACCTAATTAGCATTCAATGAGCCTTTATTTTCTCATATATCAGTTTTATGGTTTGTTTAAATTTTTCACTCATATTTTGCTCACTTAGCTTAAGGTAGCCAGAACAGTAGTTTCGAAAAAATCTCAGAGCATTTATTCAACTCAATTAACCTTTAATGAGAGTTTGATTTCCCATTAGTAAGTTTTATGGTATAATCAAATGTACCACTCATGTTCTGTTCATTTAGGTTTATGGTAGCAGAACAGCCGTTTTCTAAAAAATGCTTAGCGCACTTAATTAGCCTTCAATGAGTTTTTAATTTTCAATATGTCAGTTTATAATTCTGTTGACTTCGCTCTTCCAATTTTATAGACGTGAATAATAATTTTGTTCCATTGCGTATACAGCAGGGTTATTTAAGATTTCCAACCACTCTTCTCTGCTCATTTGCGTAAGAAATTCATATCAACCTACGGGGAAGATTTGACTATAATTACTTATATCACAGTGAGACAAGTGTAACAAAAAACTAATTGTAGTATATAACACAACCTATGTCATTGAATTATATAATACCTTTGCAGTTGATTAATAATTTCGAAAAAAAAACAATTATTTTATCGAAAGTATTGATGACGGTAAATTCTATTGGGATATCGAGTTGAATTGCTATTGAGACTAACATGACATTGTCCTTTTCCTTCGGGCACATTGAATGTACAAGAAATTGTATCTATTATAGACTTCTAGGCTTCTTTTGGAGTTCTTTTGTGACTGAATTAGCCAGAAGGAACAAACTCCAACTAGTGTGGGTAAGTGGCAAGTGTCCGATGAATTGGCCAAACGGGGTTCCTTGAGCGCCCCTGGCCCCGATTCAATGATAGGAATTTCATCGACCACCAAGCTCCACGCCCTCAAGGAGTTACTGGATAGTCAGCGGCTATCGGCCTGGCGTGGTGCCCCCGACATGGGGTACGCGAAGCTCCACATTAGGGAGTTCTCACCTAAGCTCTCTAAAACCCTACTCTTTATGAGCAGGAGAGGCCTATAGCTGGTGACAGGAGTACTCACAGGACATTCGTCTGAATAAACATCTACACACAATGGCCAATGCTGAAGAACCAGCTTGTAGTAGATGTGGAGAGGTGATTGAAACTGCCTCTCCTAGGCTACAACACCTCGGCAGCACACATATGCCGCTTGAAGCTATATGAAATTTCAGTCCATGCAAAATCTTATCCTTCGGCACTGCCCTTGGCCAGCTGGACTGATTCTTGTATGAAGGGGCGCACTATGGACCTAATCCTGCGGTCTGAGTGCTCCGGACTTGTCCGCCCCTGTTTTGATTGATTGATTGATAGAATTGATTACGTTAAGTGTTGCCAAAATTTAATTAGAAATTTTCTATTGCAATGAAGTGCATATTAGATACTTTACAAACTAGTCTGAAGATTTTACGAAATAGTGATTATCGTCTGCCGAAAAGACTATTCGACGTTTCTGGATAATTTTTTTTTTCCGTGGAGGAGGGAAAATCTTGCATAGACGCCTCGGAGGTCCCTGACCCCAGGTGTGCCGAATTCTTACCGACTAAAACCCATCGCCCGTGAGGTTGGTTCTCCTTCACATAGGGAGCCTCACTGCATTACGGTCATTAGTGTCATATTGTGCCCTCACATATTGCCATATTCTCATCAGTCCGTCGTATGCTATGAAATTCAGTATCCTGATGTAGGGAATACTTCTGATATCCTCGGGTGTATTTATCGTCTCCAAGTTATGTCCGACGACCAACCGCGTATGCCGTGCACTGACACAGCATATGCATGGGTGTCTCTTCTTCCACCCTGCAACCCTTGCATATTGGCTAATCTACCAGACCCACCGTGCAGAGATGTTTGTTGTATGGGGCGTGTCCAATCAGGAATGCAACAAATCTCCGTATTTCTTGTCTGCTGAACGTCAGTAGATTTTTACTCGTTGCTGCTGGAGATCTCCCATTAGTCGCTTGGAGTACGACATACGAGGAAGTTCACTCCAATAGGCACGGTGCTCTGTCTCAAGCGTTTTTTGGATTCCAGATTTCGCTGTGGCATGATAAATGCCACAGGTTGGCTCTGATTCAATCAGGGGTTGATTCGCCCCGCTTTACCGAGTACGACGGCAGTTTCAGCCCCTTCCCGTCTGGTTTCCTCAGACTCACATACGAGTTTCACTCTAATAGGGTACTTTATTAGTTTCATTACACAATCGAGTATACATTGTGAGGTGATTGTGTACCTATGACTTCAGTGCCTTGTTCGGTATGATTGTGATTTGTCTATTCTCTTAGGCTCTCTGCCTCATAATTCGAGCACATGTTGTAATTCCTAAAATGGTTGCTTGGAATTCTGTCGCAAGTGTCTCTAGGTTCAAAGAAATTATTTCTCCTTGGTCCTTTGTCTCGACTGTTCCAGCACCTGTACTTTAGTTGGTCCTGATGGTGGTTCTGTAAACCATATGGAATTCTCTGATATCATATGAGGATTGGCCCCAGTGTTCTACCGCCCATTCAAGATTTGAATCATGAACGGTAAGGAAATGCTGTGAACCTAAATCCTTTCGAATGCCATCTACAATGGCCCAGGTGATCCAAGCAATCCAAGAATGCTACGATCTTTTTGGTTGACCTTCCCTTGTCCAATAAGATCAAAGCAATATACTTCTCTTATGGCTTCTGCCTGAACGGCAAGGTGCAGTGGCTCCAACCTCAACAGCGTTTCATCGCAGCCGGTGAGTGGCCGACATTGCACCTATTATTCCTAATCACGCCACCCTCTGAACTCTGCTCAGGTAATGCTGGGATACTTTCGCTTTTGTTTTTGGCCACTACAGGATTGCGGCGTATGTTGCAATGGGTCTCACTATGGGGGTGTACACCCAGTGCACCATCCGTGGTGTGAGTCCCAAGGCTCTTCCGACTGTACGACGACAGTTCCATAGGGTCCTTTCCACTTTATTAGTGGTTTCTGGAACATTTAATGAGCCATGAACATACTCCTACGATTTTGGAATAAGAATATGAGTTCACAGAACAATATAAAATGTTTCGAAAACTTCAGAGATATGATAGAGATAATTTGTTATCACCGATAAAGATAAAGACTTTTGAATATTTTAGTAATCTACTCTAAAACAAGTTTGGAATACGTCATATTCCACACGAGCGAAAGTTTAAAGCGGTTCGCGACTATAGAATATGACATTCCAAACGAGTTAGAAGACTATACTTTCTCTAAAAACATTTTAGACATTTCAAGAAGTTATTTTTTATTTGGAAAAATATTACCAATGCATCATTAAAATATTATTCTAACATACATCCATCACTGCTTTCGACCAATCAGAAGCGGTTTAGCCGAGGGATCTGCATCTTCAGTGATAAAATCTAATCTTTAATCATATAATAGATACTTTCTAACATCGTGTGGAAGAAAATATATCATATTGAAAGGCTATTCACTACATCACAAAAATATGCAAGTTCCATCAGCGAAAAAATTTCCCATCTAAGTATTTATTATTTTTTTCATTTTATTAAATGTGGCTAAACCTCCAATGAGTATTTGGAGAAACCCAAAGAGGTTCTTTTAGCAACTTATATTGTTATTGTTGAATTAAAATTATGGAGAGTTTTATGATGTACTTACAATACAAAATCATTTAAAATCAAAAAATACATTAAAAGATGTTGCCCAGAATTGATTTTTGTTTCGTTCAATGTGGAATAAGAATTATACCTGATGAGCACGGAAGAATGAAAGCATATGTACGTATTCATTAGAATTTACAATTTGGGTTGATTATCTGCTGGGTATGCAACTGGGACATAATCCACTGATCAATTTTGAGTTATTTCTTCAATACAATGTTACAGATGGCATCCACACTTATTGGAGCATATATTCTTTTATCTTTATGGCCATTTTGTATGTTGCCATTCATGTCGTCCGGCTGTACCACCATCTCGGTTTTCTGCAAAAAATGCGGCTCCAGTTTTGGTAATTACGACAGGCAGACAGGGTGTTTGATAACGCCCCCAGAATCGAAGACTGGCGAGCGTAAGGAGGAAAAAAAGTAACCTGACTGTTATCCTAAGAAGCGGATGTGTAAATCTGCTCTATAATAAATGGGTGTTGCATTTATTGAGACATCTGTTTTTATTGACTAATTTTCGAACACTAATCAACATTATATGGTGGTAAGCTTTGTGATATGGGATTGATATGAAGAGGAACCAGAACCATCCTTGACTAAATGAAACTTACACATCACCTTTGCCCATAATCGATTTAAATTTAATCAATATTGATAAATTAGAATTAATAACCAGTTAACTCTGATGATGCTACTTGGTAGCTGGAACGTATTCACAGTTATGAACTCTTTTATAATGTATGTGAAGATTATAATTAAATATATTTTCAATCTCTCAATCACTCATAAGTGTATGAATAAAAATCTGAAATTGCATCTTCACTTCACAAATATGAGGATTTCCGGAAAATGGTCGGAAGGTTGAAATGTTCATGATTCATGGAGAATATCATCAAATATTGATAACGTGATGATTTGGTTTTAACCGGACCTCAGTTTTACGGATTCGCGATTATCCGGATTGCCAACAGAGACGTAAAGTGTATCGTTCAACCCGCTCTGCCTGGGTAAGTGAAGCTGGTTGTATATCTTTGCATCAGATTCAGATTATTGGCTGTAGATTTCTTGCGCTACCTAACAGAAAAATTGTTTTTGTTTGGTTCCTATCCGGAAGGGATTTGCGAAGAATGTGGGATCACTTGACTTAGCAGCATCATCAAGTTATATTTGAATGTATGAACCTATGAACCCTTGACAAATCTAGCTATACCTCTACAAAGAAGAAATAATAACCATTATCCACAAAAATACTGTTAAGTAGGTACTGAAGACCTTTCAACTACCAAGTAGCCATCATCAGAGTAAACTAAATTAGAAATCATATTGTGCCTGTTTAAGTACTATTTGGAGATAATAATGCAAATAAAAGGTTACCCTCACCTGGAGATAAATCTGAATTTAATTAATCACAATCGATTTTGTAAATATGAGTCCTGTTGAAAATGCTATGTAGATCAAACTATAAGGAACATTCTTAACTTCCTGATGATGAAGTTCTTCCAAAATCCATTTTGTTTGCTTCTGCGAGTGGTATTCGTTGTGTGTGCCATCTTATGGTTATCGTTTGCATGCGAGTTGGTTTATAATTCAGTCGTAAATAATTATTTGTTTAGGGAAAGTTTAGAAATATTCTATATTGTCCTGGGTAAATATTGCTTGCAGATGCTTGAGGAGCTTGTGAAATTTTATAGGTATATAATTTAAAGGTCGGGGTTGTGACATATTGGCTGATTGGTTATTGGCGAAGTGGGGTACAAAAGTCTATCTAGGTGCTGCAAATGGTTGTTTTGTTGTAAGGAAGCTGTTCAAATTGTTATTAAATAGAACATTAGTTGAAGACTTGAAATGTTTTTTCTACATATTTGAAGTTCTCTTCTTCAACGATAATGCTCATTATAAGTTCTATTTTTTTCGTTTGAAAGCTGAAGTTCATGTCGCCAAAATGGAAGCTTAAATTCAAAGAAAATGCCAGGAACGATAAACGTATTTTATCTTGTCATCTGTTTTTTAGCAAGTAGGTAAAGATCTCTCACCGTTAGCGTCCCAGAGGTTATGTAAATAGTTGAATTTATGGTATACCTACATCAATTATTCGTTATTTGTCGAAGAAGCAAATGAAGCAATGTATTGAAACGACAATCAAACAAATTTTCATTTACAATTTTAAAATGTAGTAAGTACCAGTAATAATTAATTTTAGTAATTGTTATTTGTAGAATAATATAGAAAACATAAACTAAATATTTTAGATTGAAAAAATTAATCTTGTAAGTCTTGGTAAAAATAATCATTATACTTCTAATATGAAGATAATTACAAACTGCTTATTCTAGATAAATTGTATTATACATTCAATCATTTCTATAATACTTATTCATTCAAAAATATCACATAAGAAATTTTAAATGTTAAATCATTTAGAGCTTTAAATTTTGAAAGTCTTCACCTTTGAAATCTATGTGGAATATTGTGTCTGCCTTGAGACAGTTTTTTTCACTCATAAGAGGACACGAATTTTCAAAAATTAGTTTACAATTAACTTTGGCAGAAAATGGGTATGATCGTCAACTGAATATTCCATATTGTGCATATTTATGATATTAATGTCTGAAACAATACCAACTTCATAAAATATTTTAATAATGATAATTTTAATATCAACAATGTTCCTTTTTGTTTTGAAAAAGTGCGGATTTTGCCTTTTTCACCTAATATACAAATTTTAATAACATCTCCATCTGAACGTGAAAATGGTCCTCTATTTTTCATTCCAACGAACAATAATTTCTTAGAATATGATAATAGCAGCTGCCTAAAGTCGCACAAGATATGCTACCTTCAAACAGGACGATTACTTGATTTGGGGCGGAGCAATCGGACGATTTGACACTATTTTATATAAACTTCAAGCGTCAATGTTATCGCATGTTAGTTTTTTTAATTTCGAGCCGAATCGTTGGCGCTGAAAGGTTATAGACCCATTTTTCCAAGTTTTTCATAATACAACAACTAATACTCATATCTCAATACATGATATCTACTAACGGTAGCAGCTTTTAATAAATATAATCGTGATCATGTTGGATTAGCAGAATATCGGAATCATGAATAATATTTTGAAATGATTTAATTTTGGAATTAATTTGTAATATTTCAATACAATCCGCCAAACCGTCTGAATTCTCATTTGCTCTTAATACGATTTGTGGCCTGGGTATAGCGTGTGGAGCTCGAACAGGAGATCTTGATATTTTGTCCATTTTTCCTCCTCTTTCAAGACTATGTTCTTCTCTGCCGGAGCAGAGAATTCGATGACATAGATAGTCTTGCTTAGTTTATCGAAGAGGACAACGTCAGGCCTATTTGCTTGTATAGACCTGACGGTCGGAAACGAGTAATTCCAGTAGATGTGGCATTTTCCGTTTCCGACAAACCGACAAAGAGATATAGAATTGAATTTTCTGAATTATGAAGATAACTTAGATAATTTAACATAGGATTATGAATATGAATAAACGTAAAAGATTGAACCATAGGTGAGATTCGAACACACATTTCTGGATTTCTAGTCCAGGAAGTTTACCAATTACACCACTTTGGTCCCGTTAGATTTTTATATTTTTGTAAACATAAACCTCTGAAAGGATAGTAGATCATTGATGAACACAATGCGATTCGATGCCCTACCATAGATCAACTATTCATGCACATTCATCTAAAGTTCAGTCGTTTTTGAAGTAAGGATTGTAGGTTAAAGTACTGCAGTCAGTGGCGGCTCGTGAACTTTTTGAGAGAGGAGGCTGGACATAAAACGTTTTTGTAAAAATATACTCTATTCAGCCAATTAATTTAACCTTCAGTGACAAAATTGATTGTTACCCAGCAAGAACCAAAGTGGAGGTATAGAGTTTCTCTTGCCCACAAATTTTTTTTTCGTTCGTTTTTTGTTTTTTATTTTTTTTGGATTTTTAATTTTTTTTCTTTTTTTTTGGAATTTTTCATATTTTGTTTTTTGTTATTAATTTTATCAACTTTTCTATATATTAACGAAATTCTACGGTCTTTAATTTACGAAAAATGATCAATAATATTATCATAAAATGTATCATTATGTTTTAAGTGTTTTACTAAATCTTTTTCAATAGATATTAAACTAACATTGTATAAACGATTTTGGCCCATTGTATTTCGCATGTATGTTTTAATTCGTTTGAGAGTAGAAAATGATCTCTCCACCGATGCCGACGTGACAGGAATGTCAAACAAAGTAGTTTATAAAACTGAGGTAAGACTTGTTGCAAATCATTATCTATCATATATTTTATTATATCGGCGTGACTGTCGTACTGGCCTAAAATATCTTTATCCCAGTATACAACGCATAATTCATTGTGCAGCGCTATTTTATCAAAAAAATTATATTTTAGAACTAAGTTATCTGAAAGTGTATTGAGAAACTCTTTTGAAAAAGATTCGAAAAATCTTCTATTCGTCAAGTCGAAAAACTTCAATTCATGTAAATCGGAAAATCGAATCTCAATATTTGACCTTTAATAGTATCTAAAATTTCATAAAAAAGTTGTTTATAATGTAGTTTCTTGTCTACCAAATTATATGTTTTCCTCCTTTTCACGGGAGAAGCCTCATCAGTTGAATAATTTCCAAATAAAATATTAAAATGAAATTCTGTATAACGGAAACTTGAATTTTATCAATGAGATGTGTTAAACGATCTCTTGAATGAATTATATTAGTGAATTTATGTTGTAAAATTCGAAAAATAAGATCAGTTTGTTCAAGTATTAATTTAAAAGTATCAAGAAATAACAAAAATTCTTCATTTTCTAAATAAGATTTTAAACCAACAGCAGCATTCAATGAAACCTGATCTGTTGAAAAGTCATCACTGTTTAATATAAAATCAAATATTTCAATTAATTTGTCTTTATTTTTATGGATGGTAAACTAAACATTGCATGTGATGTAAAATTCCATCGAGTTCGAGCATTACAGGGAATTCTGTTTCCTACTATGTTATTTAAAACTTACGTTTGTTTGAAGACCGTTTAAATGTCCCGCCATTACAGATGCCGTCGTAAGTCTGATTTATTCGCAAAGTCGAATCGTTGAAATGTTTCCATTGAAAAATTGAATAAATTGACCGCTGTTCTTCCCGAACTAACATCGTAGAACCCTAAAAATCTTTCCACTAGTTGTCCATTTTTACAATTAATAATTTACCGAACAGACGAATTCTAATCTAACCTTATTTCGCGTGGTGTCACTCAACCATTATACCCGCATAAAACAAAACAAATGCCTGCAAATACTTACGCGTTAGTCATAAAATCGCGAAGCTTACTGTCGTATTCACAAAACAAATCTAACAATTACCTTTATTAAATGAATTTTCAGTTTCATCATGCCCTCTAAAAGCCAAATCTTGAAATGATAAATACAATAAGAAATCAATGATTTTTTTTAAAACTTCGCGGTTTTCTTTAACTGTATTATTATGATTTTCGATTTCGGGTGTTCGTGTAGAATCAATCGCATTAACAATATTCTGTTTACCGGTTAATTCAAACTTAATACACGATGTAATATGTTCCTGCGATTTTTCATGTCTTTCTAGGCCACGAGCTAAATTTTTCAAATCATTATAACCCAAGTGCTCCCAACATGAAGTTGTATCTGATGTGAATAGCAAGCAATACCAGCAATATAATTTATTGTGTACATCAGATCCCGTTTACCATACATATTTTTTATAATTATCAGTATTAAACGATCGATTTTGATACTTCCCTGCCATCACTAATCCTTTCAAATCCGGTAAAGGCCGTTTGTTTTTGAAGAACACTTTTCTATCATATGTTAATCCACTAAATGGATTTTCTAAGAACTTTGCAACTAAGTCCCTCATAATTTTAACGTTCACCGATTCCGATTAGATAAATTATAACTTAAAAATTAACTACTTAACCTTACTACGCCTCATGGAATAAAAATAACAACTAACCGCATTCTTCTAGCAGCGGAAGGCGGGAGCGCAAGTAATCGTATTTCATTCGACCGACGAATGGATACGAAAAGCTAGCCTCCCTCCCATGTTGCCGTTTTCGCCGTTTCACGCTATTTGGCGATTGACTGGTCGGAAAAACGGCAACTGTGTTGAACAACACAACTCAGCGTTTGAGATATATAGAGAATCTAGCCTCTGACCACTGTTGCCGGATTGAAAATAATTACTGAGAACGGGGAATTAATTGTAAAATTTAAAGAATTATCAGAGAAACAGGAAATAAAATGGAGAATGATCATTAAGATAAATTGGTGAGGAGGCTGAGCCTCCTTAGCCTCCTTCGAGGAGCCGCCACTGGTACTGCTATGGTTGGCAGTTACTTGACAGTTCTTATTCAATGACATCATCTCGGTTCTTATATATTTCAATAGAACTGACTGAGAATTGTTCTGGTTAAGTATAAACAAGTTTAAAGTTTCTTTGCCTAATTGGCCACAATTTCGTGTATGTAACTTGAGAGATATATAATTAAATTTTCTGAATTATGAAGATAACTTAGATAATTTAAAATAGGATTATAAAGATGAATGAACTTAAAAGATTGAACCATAGGCGGAATTCGAACCCACATTTCTGGATTTCTAGTCCAGGGTGTTTACCAATTACACCACTTTGGTTCCGTTAGATTTTTATATTTTTGTAAATATGAACCTCTGAAAGGATAGTAGATCAATGATGAACACAATGCGATTCAATGCCCTACCATAGATCAACCATTCACGCACATTCATCTAAAGTTCAGTCGTTTTTGAAGTAAGGATTGTAGGTTAAAGTACTGCTATGGTTGGCAGTTACTTGACAGTTCTTATTCAATGACAGCATCCCGGTTCTTATATATTTCAATAGAACTGACTGAGAATTGTTCTGGTTAAGTATAAACAAGTTTAAAGTTTCTTTGCCTAATTGGCCACAATTTCGTGTATGTAACTTAAGAGATATAGTATTAAATTTTCTGAATTATGAAGGTAGCTTAGATAATTTAACATAGAATTATAAAGATGAATAAACGTAAAATATTGAACCACAGGCGGGATTCGAACCCACATTTCTGGATTTCCAGTTCAGGGTGTTTACCAATTACACCACTTTGGTCCTGTTAGATTTTTATATTTTTGTAAATATAAACCTCTGAAAGGATAGTAGTTCTGTAACGAAGCTCAAAAATATTGTATATTATCAAATAAGGAACAAGAGCAATTGTTCGTAAAGTCAGAATGAATATTTCATTATATCATTTCAAAACTTGCAAAATGAAATATTATTGAATAATGCCGAATAATTATATTATTGTAAAGTACTTATATTATTTAGCACCGAAATTATCTAGTTCATATAATCCAGGATTGATTCATTCAACGCTCGAATTAATCGATACGTTAGATCAGTTAGTTAGATCGCGTCAAAATCCCGTACCCTCATCTAGCATGATTCGGAAGATGCGCCGATTATGTAAATTATAGTGATGTATGTGAGTCGCGGTAGAGGGAGAGGGAATATCCCTCCACAGAATACCTTTCCATGATACCCGGAGGAAATAAGGTATTTAAACCAGATCGCAGCCTAAGACCCTAAGAACGACACTTCTACCTTTGACTTTTGACTTCTACTACTGACTCCGACTTCTAACATTGACTTCTACTTCTACCTTTGACTTTTACGATTCTCGTTTGAATTTCAAGAACTAACAGAAGTACTACCGAAAGTGTAAATTAATCCTGAATAATCAAGATTCAATTTAGGGTGAGATTTTGAACCGCATAATACCAGTATATCACCGCTTGCTTATATTTTAGCGGAAACTGTTCTGGATTCATTACTTGTGACTGCGCCGTGGCATTGTTTGTAGAAATAATCACATAAATTGTTTAAATCATCAGAAGTAGATTTATTCTGGCTCTATCTATACCTCGTTTACCGATGATAATTATATTGAATGAACTGTAAGTAATTGCATGGTGTCAGAGTGTGAAAAAGGTGAAACAGGATCACACACTTCAGTTGTACACTGTGCATATCCGGAAATAACGGAAGGGTGTAGATGAGCTACCGGCAGTTACTGCGCACTGTGTATATCCGGAAGTAAGAACTGCACGTCAAAGTGTGTTTGTGGATCACAGTACTTAGTTGTACACTGTGCATATCCGGAAATAACGGAGTACTGTTGATTGAGATATCTATAGTTTTTGCACACTGTGCATATCCGGAAGTAAGAGCTATAGACATCCTTTGTTAGAATGAAATTGAAAGAGCTGACACTACTTTGCAATTACCGTGTAAAGGGATTCCGTGTACTAACTCAGATTAGAGCAGAATCAATTAAAGTACATAATCATATTTTGTAATTGTTTGAACCATAAATAACTACAGATGATGTGCGGTTGCGGGGCGAGTATTGATAGCCGGACGGAAACCGTTTGTACCCGTTTCACCTGCACTGCTTCATACCGCTTTGATTAGTACCCAATAGAAAGTACCGCACGAATTTATATTAGTTGCTTGTTTGCTTGCTTGATAAAAATATCTGTAAATAACATTTAATTAGCTTGCTATAACCGCTTGCCGTAAAGATTGTACAGAATTTCCTTGCATTCCCTCCGAAAAATTAATGATTACATAATATGTTGTTGACTATTCATTCATCGCCGGTGTTATCATTGTGTTTTTTGTAATAAAGTCGATAGTGCAAAAAGTTGTCGTATTACAAGGAAGTGAATGAAACATCTGCTAACATCAACTTATAAAAGACAGTATAACAGTTCTCGCATTTAGTTACAATTAAAGCCTGTAATTCAATGCAAATCATTTTGCCCTGTCAAATGCGGCCCCTGGTTATATTCTTCACTGACGCTATCCTGGAACAAGTCAGTCTTAAGACAGCACCGTGACGGCTTTGTTAAGAGGGCCCTAGCAGAAGTCCTCGATGAGGAGTAAACCTTTAGCAAAAATCTGGCGGCCGAGAAATAAAGATAATTCCGTAGTAAGTATTCAACGCCAAAGTGACAAAGCACGTCACAGTTCATTGATGAACCATTTGGAATGTATGTTATGCTTTCTTGGTATTTAGGTTCGTAGATAGACTGAAAATAAAATAAAAATTCTCTTTGACATTTCGATAATTAATTATTATCTTTTTCAAAATTGTGAATTAGTGTTTCCATGTAATTTAGAAAAGAATAGATGATTTCGATTAAGGAAATGCGTCTGCAGTCGACTTGTGTTCTTAAGATCCAATTAAAACTGCAGAAAACATTGGATCGGTTGTGTGTGAAAGAGTCATGTATGGCTATTTATCAATTTGAAATGAATTGAATCTAGTTAAACATAAGATATTTCAAGATTATACAATTCTAATTATCTATGATTATTGTATCAATTAGTTATTCTATGATAAATATTTCAAATCTATCACTAATCAAGTCATAGTCAAAGTATACCAGGTCTGCCGGAGCCTCCCTTCCATCGTTTCTCGAGCTGGGTGACGTCACCCAGCTCCTCCAATCACAGCCTTGCTCTCATCACCTCGTCGCCGGCACGTAACAACATCATATTATGTCGTCGTCTATGACATTAAATAAACAAAATAAACGACCAATCAGATTACACTAAAATTTTAAAAATAGTAGAAGGGAGGCTCCGGCAGACCTGGTATACTTTGACTATGAATCAAGTTGCGTTATCTTTTTTGCATTTTAAATAGACAAGTGGAAAGGTGCATTTCAAAATAATAGAATTTTGTTAAGTTTGAATTAGATTATTGTAAAGTTTCGAAAGATTGGAATCTATTTTGTCATTTACACAATTGTTTTTTTAATTTGAATACATTCCAATATCGAACGTTTGTTGTCATTCGTTTCAATATTTAACATTTTTGTATTGTTGTATCTTTTTTCGAGGTATTGAGAAGATTGGCCAATGTATACCTTTTCGCAATCTTTGCAAGGGATGGAATAAACAGTATGGGTTATTTTTTTGAAAGGTACGCTGCTTTTTAGTTTAGTAAAGAGATTTTTCTGGTTTAAATAACTCTTATGACATATATGTAGGTCATAAGGTTTTACTATATTACATAATTTGTCTGAAAGACCATTAATATATGGTAGTGATATGTAATGCTCATCATTTGATTTCTCATTATTGGTATTGATTTCACCAGATGAGTTATAAAATTTATGAATTTTGTCCTTAGTTATGGAATTGACTAAGTATAATCGGTCTAAAACAATATTTCCGGATTTTCACGGAAACATCCGTTTTCTGTCTTTTTGAATCAATCTAAACTATTTTTACTTCACTCACTATTCATAGTATATAGTGTAAAGGAAGTATTGTAAACGGGTTTGAGCATTTCTGAATCGATCTAGACTATTTTCGTTTTATTTTATGTCTTTATTCTATGTACGTTATGATAGTTTATGTGACAGTAAGTGTCAGTATAAAATAATATTATATCATAGTGTGAATAATTGCGAGCCAACCTGACAGCAGGTGTGAAAAATAGAGTTGTGTAGAGTAGACCATTTCCATAAAATTTCAATGTGACATAGAGTATAATGTAACGTATTTCATTAGCAGTTTCTAAATCATTTCCATTATATTTTCTGTTCCTGCAATAATTTAAATCTAAACCACATGAATGTCCGAAAGCTATTTTGCTAACAAAAATGAGACAAGTCACGTGATCAATTGACCTTTTTGAGATGATGTCTGTGTGCATCAATTCTTATTTTAAGATTCTAGTGACGTCATCTATATGACGTCACAATCTATTTTATGTGTGTTTACTCAGTGGCAAATTCTGATAATTCATCTGACAGCAGATGTCAGCATGAAAAAGTTGTAAGTGTAGACCACGGTCGTACATACAGGTCTGGGAACTCGTATGTTTGACATGAGTCTCTTACATGTCGCCAAACTCGTAGTCCCTCGCTCAGCCACCAGCTAGCGCTTGGATCGAAGTATGACAACAATCACATTATCAAGTAAAATAATTTTTGTCGTAACGCAATATTTACTATTCTGATTTGAGAGAGGAATAGAACTGTTACTCTTGTCAAAATGTATTACTCACCTTAAAAATAACTTCCCCTTTTTCGTTATACGTGACGCACACATAAAAGACTTCCTTAAAACGATTTCTATCCGGAATCGCAAGCATCCACTTTTTTCTCATTTCCGCATCTTTCGGCACTTTAAAAACAGAAGTTTTTTGCTTTACATTTTTGTACCACGTTTTGCATTTCGGCACAATGCACGGTTTCGTAATTTTTTTCTAAAAACGACGGTATTCCTTGTGTTTACAAGTCAACAATGACATTTGCCAGATCGTATACGTGTCAAAGATCATTCTTCGACTGACGCGCCACCTATGCAACAGATGACGCTTAGCGGACTCCCTTCTCACATAGGAAACAGCCTCGAGTTCCCAGACCTGTATGTACGACCGTGGTGTAGACCATTTACAAGAAGTCTAGTATAATGTCAATATAACATAGAGTCATAGAGATAGAGATATTTCTAATTTATTTCCAATATATTTGGAACCCAGAAGTGCCGAAAGCTATTTCCATAACAAAAATGAGGGAAGTCAGTGTTCGATCGATCACATTTCATTTACTAATACAGTTTTTCGGAATAGTTTGGCAGCACATAATCATCACCAACTGGTGACTAGTACTTGATCATTTTGAAATCATTGTCGTTGCGTGACCAAGACTGAAGATGAGTTCTTGAGTATGTATTTCCAAATATTGGAAAGGTCCATTCTCTTCCATACTTCTCACCCGTTTCATGAATGTAGTCTTGTGAACATGAACTGCAATAAAAGTAAATCTTTGATCGATTCAAAAATTTTGGGGAAGGCAGAGAATCGATTTTTGAGAATTTTTTAATCCCTTTCTTTCATTTCTGATATGAGAGTGACATGTGATAGATATACTAGGGTGTTTGTGGATCCCTTTTATCCTTAGCAATAGGTGAAGTTTATTTACTTTATTTATGATTGATGAAGTAAATTCAATAACTAAGCTGCTCCACAAATTTCTAGATCTCATCGCACCGATTCAAGCCTTTTTGTTAATACCGGGATATCAAAAATGATCTTGGTCAAGGGTGGCTGTGGAATCTAAAACGTGTGTCTTACTTTACGTTTGAAATAATTATGTCACTGTCACACTGACATCATCAATAACCTACAAATTTCATACCTATTTATTTCAGTTGTGAAACAATAATGAACTACAAATTATGAAATAATTATGTTAACTTTGAACCTTTTCAGAGGTCGTGATAACCACAATCCTGGTCAAAAACTGTTTTGAAATAGTCCATTTTCCGTAAATCGAATGACGTTCACGTGAGAAGCCCGTAGCACGCGAGTTAGAAAAGTGCAAACTGGTTGTACCTAATACGGCTTTCCGACGACTTTTCGCGTGCCGTTTTCGCTCCATGTAGTTAGATTTAGTATCGGACTGTGCCCGACGGCCCTTCTTTTTTCGATAAATGTCTACTAAATAGGAAAATTTGATTAAAACAGTTTGAGCTATTCTCAGATCTCAGCTACGCGCGTCTAACGTGCGACGTACCAAGGGGAATTTTCTCGCGACTAAAATATATACGAAGCGGGTAAAAGCTAGCGGCCCATAGCCAAAAACACTTTATAACAACTGGTGCCGGTCGCACGGGGCAAGATACGGCCTCAAATTAACAAGACCGAGGTAAAATTTATAAACTCTAACTTACGCGCAGCGAGCTCCTAGAGGCATGTCAAAATGATTTCGTTCGTAGTTAATTACATAGGACGTCTGGCGTTCATGCAATTATGTTTTTAGATAATTCGAACCTAATGTCGATAGGCCACGTGAGTTCAAAGCGCTAAAGACTTTTGAGTGTTACAATATTCGTATAAAATTGCGAAATTTCGCACTTTTAGAAACTTCAAATTAATTATGACATAATTATTTCAAAAGTAAAGTAAGACACACGTTTTAGATTCCACAACCACCCTTGACCAAGATAATTTTTGATATCCCGGTATCTAGTTCACAAAGGTAGTAAAGGCCTTTTTATATCACGGAACTTTTTGACTGTGGTGTCACTGATCTATCTATAGAGGCCTATCTAACTTTCTTATCGACTTTTGCATTGGTTTGTTTGTGTCGCCCTCTGGCCCACTTGGCCCTAACATTGCCAATCGTGGAGTGCCCGATGGAGGTAGAAAATTTAGCTACAACGGGCGGGTTGTCAATTCGTCTACCAGTGGCGTAACTACTGCCAGTTCAGCCAATGCAATTGTCTGGGGCCCTCTTGAATTTGAAAACTTTACTTATTTCCTACAAGATAACATTCTGAATTATCTTCCATCACCACCCTCCTCTTGTTAGAACAATTTTCTGCTTCTGAAGGTTGAACGTATGATTGTAATCATTCGTAAGCTAAAAAATTATACTCTATGTTATGACATTGGAAATTAATTGACATGACAACACACGTGTTTTACAATTCTATGCGTTATACTATATGTATTATTATAATATGTTGCAGACAGGTGAACTGTCGAAATCATTGATATAAAGCACTATGTCAACCATACTTTCATGATACCATAGAGTAATCAGTTAATGTAACTTTTTTATGAATTAACTATAGATATTAGGAGCGTTCCTGTGGCATGTAACACAATAATGTGACGTCACTTCTTCGTAATAAATAATAAATTTGTAAATTTCTGCAGTTAAATGTATGATGGTGATACAATAAGGTACCCATTTGAACTACTGCCAATTTCCAAAAATGTGTACGACCAACAGGAATGATGCAACCATCTCCACATAAGCTTACGTAGGGGGAATACCGCACAACTAACAGCGCATATAATTGATTAGGATAATTTGTATAAGTTAATGTTTTATTAAGGCTAAGTTAAAAACCCCTTCTTCAAAGGTGAACAAATAGTTTTTCTATGGAAAGATATTTTTATACAAGTATGAATGCTCGTCATACCCAATTCTGCAGGGTGAAATCGCGCATGGTATAAGGCAATACCGCACATTAAAAATAACCTGAAACTGACTTAAGAATATTTAACTACCTATTTTATAAAATAAACATTTATAAACATTCTATGAGAATTATATTTGCATTCAGCTACCTAAGGCTATAATTTTTTAAGTCGAAAATGTAAAAATCTTTTCTCATTTCTGTTTGCTGAACGTTTAATGCGATAGTCGCATCTGCTGCAATCTTGGTTTGCCCATCTTCCACAAACCACATACATTCCTCAATCACTACCAAATTCTCCACAAATCTATCATTCGTTGTCACCTGGTGTATAATATTCAAATTTCATCATCGATTACATCTATCATATCAATATATTTCTCGGTATCATTTTTTACTCTACTTTTTACATTTTTATCACGACTGACTTATATCATAATTAATAGGTACTTCACTACTTATATCAAAGAGGTGTCAAATCGCGCAAATGTGTACATGAAAAAATTAGGCATTTAATTTAATTCAGGTAATGTTCAAAATAAAGCACAACTTATACATACATTTATACAAAGAGATTTGAGTTACACTGCTTAATCAACAATAGCACAATATTACAACAAACGCAGGCTTGACCAGTAAAATCCAACTAACTGACGCCATGTCGTCAAATTTAGCGAACTCTATGATGCTGCATGCTGCATAGTGGTTAAGTTACCCAGTGCTAGAAGACGCCACTGACCGAATATTAGAAACATGATTCTTGTGTTAGGGGGTAGGGATGTCGGTGTGCAGTATTACCCCGCGCGGTATTCCCCCACCTTGTACACAATTGTACTAAAAGATGACACTACTTCCGAATCCCACAATTTTCTGCATGAGGCTGGTACATGAAGAAAAATAATGTTCTGTACGGGAGCATCCTTCGAAAATTCGGAAAATAGTTGGGTAACTCTAAAAGTGTATTTTTGGCTGATTTGCCTAAGAATTATAACCTTATTCAAACACTTAAATACCTCCCAAATAATACTAGCTAAAAACTGGTCACATGAAAAATGTACACTTCGCAATTAATATTATTTCAAAATCTCTAGCAAACTGGATTAATATGATATATCAGGACAACAATAATTATCGATTTGTTCTCAATATTCAAAAATTCTCCGTCACCAATTAGTGCTCGCCAATCTCTGCATTTTATAGAGGAGACATTATGAGTCGAAATTTGAAATCGATATCTTTAGACACATTTTTTTGTTCCGATTATGGTTGGGTAGGTCCATGGATACTCTACCACACGATCCTAGGCATTTTTATTTTATGACAACTATTAGGTATGCATTGAGTATTCTATTCTTTCACACAGAACGTAAATTTTGCGGATTGAGTTCAATATATAAACGTCAAAATGGCAAGTTAGTCACCAGCAGATAGATATTAGTTTGTACTAACTTTGAAGAGTCGCTGTTATTAAAAATGCTAAATAAAATATTAAATTAATGGTATAAATGAATGAAAATGAACATAAAGACTTGGAAGAAAATTTCACGAATACCTGTGTTACGCCGCCTTCAATTACTGCTATAGTGTTTGATGTGATAAATACAGTAGTAAATAATGAATCAAAACCATCTACTTCAGGAAAAACATCGTCGAAAATAACTATAAATGATCCGTTAACCCATGCTCCCGTCAGAGAAGTCATGAATTCTACCATTTCACCGAAAAGAGTAGCATCTGCATTTGAGATATTCAAAGCGACAGATCCTACAACTGATTCGGATAGTGAAACAGATGTTGGCGTTGCTCAAGATGTCGCCAATGTAACATATCACCAAACACCACCAAGCTATTCCGCGGTTATGAGAATGGGACCTGTAGCACTTGATGAAAGGAAGAAGTTGTTTGAAATTGATTCAAAGTCGTCCACACCATTTGCTTCTAGAATTCCTCCACCGTCTTATGCAGAAGTAGAAGGGATTTGGACTGAACTTCCAAGACATGAATCATGTAAGTTTTTGGCATAGGAATTTATCATTATTGGCATATTAAGTTGCACTGTAGGACCATAGTTAACCATCTGGGGACTGTGAACAATTAGCACCCAACCCCTTAATTCTATGCTTGAAAATAGTACAAAGGTTAGATCCCCATCATTTCACAATTGATTGTTACATAAACTAGAACTCTAATGAACAAACACAATTTATTAAATAGTATTATTGAGATCTATAGGGGTTTTTGAGGATGCTGTTTTCATATCAATTAATAAATTTTTCCCGATTTATGGTATTTTCTTCAAATCTTAACGTGCTTGACTCCTAAATTAGTCGCAGTTCCAAAACTGTACAGATGATCGAAAAGTGGTTTGCTAGCAGCTTTGTTTTTAACTTGCATTTGCAGTTTGATTTTACGACATAGTCTGAATATTTCCCGTATTATTAACCGAATACCGAGATTTGTTCCAAATAACGAATGCTTAGCGCGTAAATTTTTCGTAGTTTCGCAACTATATTCAATAATTGAAAAATTCTAGCTACGTTTTTCAACTTCCTTTTGCATTTAGTTTCGATTCGATAGGCTGAATATTTTATAAATTATGCACCTAACTCAGAAGTAAACTATATCCGTTTATTAAAAAAGACAGAAAGGGCTTGATAGTTCCCAACAGTATTTTGTTTTGAAGCGTTAGTGTGAATATTTTCAGAATTATCGACCAAGAACCTAGGTATTCTTTTATTGGGATGCGCTTGGCACCTCTGTTGTTACAGTTTCGAACTTTTACACGAAATTACAAAATTTAAAGAGGGGTTAATAGGCTTCAATTTGCAATTTGTTTTCCTCATTTTTCGTTATGATCCGCCATTCAAAGCCTTGAAAATGATCTCATTTTCATAACTTCATATTAGGCGATGTTAAAAACCATTAGAAACCAAAATTTCCTAATTCACAATTATCATTTTGAAGCAATTGCATTGTATATTATGATGGTTTATTTGATATTTAATACTGAAATGCCGAATATCTGGCTGGTTACGGAAGTTTCATAAAATATAGAATTAAAAGGTAAACCCTATTTTGTAGAATATTACCATAATAGCAAAGTTTCGTCCAAAATTAATGTGTTTTCATACTACCTATAATATTATCAATAATGGAAAGATCAAGGAAGTATTAACTAAGATAATTTTTGATAATTTTCAGCGGAGGAAATATTGTTTGGTCCAGATCCAGTATACATGGTTTGCCCTCACTGCTCAGCAATCGTTATAACTGAAACATATGCTCAGAGATCAGCCGCAACACATTTTACTGCAATAGCTCTATGTCTCTTTGGGTGTTGGCCTTGTTGTTTGCTGCCATATTTCATGAATTCTTGTAAAAATACATATCATCACTGTCCTGTATGCAATTATTTTTTTGGTGTATATCGGCCTTGGTAGCCAAAATAAAATTATATAACATGTCACAAAATATCGTGTATGTTTCTGATTTGAATCTATCCTACTCATCATCTTCGAGGATTTGTAACAAACAAGTTGATGCCAAGCTACCGTATGAAATCCTACGTTTTGAGGAGGTGATGAAAGATTCCTTGAAATTTTGATCGTAATTACAGTATAACATCAGTCAATTATATATTGAGTTGATAGTGATGGGATGATGGTTGCATCATTTAGCAGTTCCGAAAATCAGTGGCGCTGTATCTAGCCAATATGGCATATATAGCGGTGAACAAAAAAGTGGTTTATTTTAGCTTATTTATTTTACATTATATATTTTATATATTTTTTTACTTACAGGTTTGTATTGTTGTTTAGCAACCAGTTCTAAAATTCCAAATATGTTGATTACGCTTTGTAATATTTTGGTTTATAAACTATAAAAGAGTTCACACTGTGGATACATTATTACATTATGAATGTGGAATGATCAGTTTTATCCACTGGAAATACTTTTAAAGTACCGAAAAACCAATTTTTCAAAACTGTTTGTTTGCATTATTATCCCCAAATAGTAATTTAATTTACTCTGATGATGGCTACTTGGTAGCCGAAAGGATCCCAGTAATTTAATAGTATTTTTAGTGGATAAGGGTGAGTATTTCTTATTTATAGGATGTTGGCTTATTTCGGAGGCATAAGTAGGTGAAGCAGTGTTAAAGCAGGGTACATAATTCTTTGTGTTTTTGAACATATCCATGAAATTTCAATTATCAACTACATCGAAACTGATATCGTCGATTGTATTTTACAAAAGAATGTAAATTAATCTCTCTTTAAAAAAAACAAGAGCTTCACACTCACATATTTTAGTTTATTTTTATTAGATAACCTACAAATTTTATAAATATAAAATTCTTGTATTCATCAGGCAGCAGGTGCACGCAGAGAACAAAAGAGTTATTAAATACAAACATCCCTTTAGAATTATAGTTACCTGTAGGGAATTTACTTTACAATCAACTATTAACTAGGTATTATTCTAATTTACATTCAAACCTTGATCTTGTTGGTATCTATTGAGTAGTAGCTGCGATAGAATACCACAACGGATCAACGATAGAAGTGTGATTGTTTGTATCATGTATGAAGACACCCTCAATCCGATTATCTATAAAGCTGTAGTGCCCCAAATTCTAATCTGCATTACAGTAAATATTAATTTATTCATTTGAGTATATTGGAATAGGCTTAATACTTTGGTTTCATCGCTATCAAATCACTGAAATTAGAGAGAATCTGAAATATAGCAATCTGCATTTATATTTCAGTGCAAAAAATGATGTTGGTCAACTCAATTTCAAATGTTATAGATACCTGTTGCCTTGTATTACAAGAACTATGTTACTAGCCTACCTATCATCGGGTAGGTTCACTTCTACAGTTAGTGTTCTGTCTTTCAAGAATAGATGGCAGGACAGTTACCAAGGTCGATACGAAAATTTAAATATAAAGTACCCAGAAAGACGAGTACATTGAATATAGACGTCAAATTTCGGTTGATACAATCTATTTTATGTTTTGATATAAAATTCGATTACAGTTAAATATTCTAGATATATTTGATGTGTATTCATTCCGCATATAAAAGGTTTAATTTTCTCTACGTATTATTTATAACAACAAAAGAAATTAAATACCGCACATTCTCTAGAAAATAAAAACTAGCATGTGATTGTAGTTTAAAATATATATATCAAAGATATTCTATAAACGGATACAAACGATGTCAATTCGAGCATATATAAATGAGGTATAATTGTAGTTGAAGTAAATTTAATTTATATATTGCTCTTAAATTATACATTCATTTTTTTACACGGTACCGACTTTGGGTATATTTTATGTTTATTATATGAATTCCATATATTAAAAATGTTTGAAAAACTGTATTTCTGTATAGGATCTTGAGGTTCCTCGTCTGCAGCTTCATATTTGATGTTTCTGTCTTCTTTTTCGAATTTGTTCCTTTTCAAAAGTTGGTTCTGTTTCTAGTTCTTTTGCAATCTATTAATAATGTAATAGGAAAATGAATTTTATTTAAAGGACTCATGGCATGTTAATAAGGTTATAAAAAATCAATCCGTACCCATAGATTATCAATCAATTTCCTTAGATGCTGTTTCTTTATACAAATATACCAATCGAATTAGCATTGAGTAGCATCAAAAAACGTTGGGCACATATAAAGACAACACACCTCTAGATCAGTCTGAATTTATAAACGCAGTACAGTTGTGTTTAGAATGCACTTATTATCAATACGGTGAACAATATTTTGACCAAATATTCTGCACAGCAATGGGATCACCTATTTCAGCTACTATTGCTAACCCAGTTGTGGAATGCCTAGAAGAATCTGTAATAAATTCACTAGATTTTAAACCTGTATTCTTCAAACGGTATGCAGATGATTGTCTAAAGTGATGTGTTTCCAAGGATAAAATTCAGTATTTAATCAATAAATTTAACAATTGTCAATGTAAACTTCGATTCATCTGTGAAATAGAAGTAAACAAAAACAAATTTCCTAGATATGAATATTAGACATGAATAAGACGGAAAAATGAAAACATCATGGTTTACAAAAGAAGTTTGGTCTCAACGATATCTTCACTATAATTAAGTTGCACCAACAAGTTATAAAAAAGTGTTATAAACAGCCTTAGAGCTCGCGCTGTAAAACTGACATACCCAGAAAACCGTCCCAAAAATTTGAAAAGATCGTAATACATTGGAAATGAATGGCTACCCAATAAGTTCTTAAACCCCATCATTAAAGACAGAATAAATAAAATCTATAACGATACATTATATATAAATGATGCAATCGGTGATAAAAATAATTTTATAACATTACCATACATTCCGGAGACCTCAGAGAAAATTATGAAATGTTTAAAAAGTGTGATATAAATGTTCAGCATAAACCTACTAACAATGTTGGTAAGCATTTTTCAAATCTAAAACCGTTAATACCTAAACGTAAAGAAACCCACACGGTATATACATTATATTGTTTATATTGCGATAGGACTATAAAGGAATCTCTAAAAAATACTTACAAAAAGTATAGCACTAGAAAAAAAAACTCTACTGCCTTTGCTGAACATTGTTTTGATTATAACCATAAGTGCGTTCATAAAATGATAATATTTTAGCTAAAGAAACCAATTATTATGAAAGATCTACAATGGAGATGAGTCACATAAAACGTGATGCTAATTCTGTAAACAGTAGAACTGATATACAATTACTGAGCCAAATTTAAACAAATTTGGTTAACTAAGCACTTGCAAACTTCAACATAATGTTTAAAATTGTGTTTACGTAGAACGCTGATACATATCAGTGATGATGGTATAGCAAGGTCGTTTCCTATCGTAGTCATAAATTTTAAACACATCTGTTTGAAATTGTGGGTTCTTCAGCACAATGGAATTTGTAGCCTAGACTATTTTACCTCCTCGCTGAGATATGATGTCTATACTTACTATCTTTTAATCTCTCCAAAATCAGGCTAATCTTTCAATCTTACAATCGGTCACTGAGTGAAGTTGGATTTCGTACATACTTTCGGTGATAAATCTAATTATTTTAGTTTTGAATAAATTCTATACACTGGCGTCTCATGGTCGTGCTACCATTTCATCAAGTGAGTACTAATTAGGTACAAAATCTTCGATAAGAGCCTCATTTTTTTTTCAATAGTTAATCCCAATCTATATTTTATTCATGAAGATTTGCTCAGTTCAGTTTGAAAGAAAATGTTCTACGGCGTAGCAAAGAAATCGTAAAATGTTTATTTTCGGGATAATACCTCTTCTAATCACTCTATTCATCAGAGCTTTTAGACATTTTTATAACTTAATTTACGTCTACAATCATTTTATATAGCGAATATTTACAGGTACCATGATGACTATGGTGGGTTAAAGGAAAAATCATAAGTTAGTCAATAGTGAAGCTTAACTATATCTCGACACCCTATATACTATACTCACCTGAAGTGTATAACTTCGAAATGGAACATCAATTAAATAGGAAATCATCAAATGATCTCCACATTAATGTCCTATGGATTCGAATCGTATATAAACACATATACAAGAGTTACCCCTACATCAAAATCTTGGTTAGACCTTGTATAATAAATTGTAGTATTACTGACGATTATCCAATATTTGTATTTATAACCTATAAGATCAAAGACAACAACGACAAAGAAAGGAAAGTGAACAAAACCGTAAAAAAAATAATCTAGTTAATGTTAATCAGTTAATAAGTAAAAGCAATTGGGATAATGTTATCAAATATCTTGATTATGTTATAGCTGTTTATGAATTCAATAATAATTAGGATATTATTAGAAAATGTACTTTCACAAAAGTATTTCAATTTAAGGACAAGGAAACATTAATTCTTGGATAATTAGGTATAATAAACTCAATTAAACACAGAGATAAATTAAATCAGCATTAATTATTAACAAACTATTATGCAATTAGCGACGGACAATCTTTGATAAATAAGTTAATTTCTAACCAAAAACTGAAAACGGACTACAATCAACTAACCAAATTAGAGCCATTACTTTCAGTGAAATTTAAAAGACTCACATATCATCCTTCATAAATTGTTTTCTAAATTTGCTATAAAACCCGTTTTTAGATTCAAGAACAAGCTAAAAGACCGTTTAGGCAACGATAAAATTTCCGATTTCGACAAATCTGATTGTGAGTCGTGTTGAAAATGCTATGTGGGTCAAACTAGAAGGAACATTTTAACTCGTTATAAAGAACATTCTGCCCATATGAAGAAGGATAATTAAGTGAAAAATCAGCATTAGCAGAACATATTTTAAATATATGTTACAACATTTCTTAAGAAAGTGTATCAGTTTTAAAACACTGTACGGATCTAGGTAATTCAGAAAGGATCAAAATTATAAGCAAAAAAGTAATTCATATTCACCTCCAGCTGAGGGCAAACCTCAGTTTGCATTATTAAATCCAAATAGTAGTTAATCAGGAAGATTTAGTTTTCTAATTCAGTTTACTATGAGCTACTTGAGCTGAAAGGTCCTTATTAGTACTTTAATATTATTTTTATTGGATTAGGGTGATTATTTCGTAGTTATTTGTGTTATTGTGTATCCACAGTTACTCTTTTAGTGTATTAACTATCCTCAAATTAAAATGTCCATGTTTCTTACGCCTGTAAATGAAAAAGAACGTATCCAGCCTATGAGCCGTAAAATCTTCTAGTTCTCCAGGAATTGACGGAATAACATCTTTGATTATAAAAAATGCATACATATATACTAGAACCTTCACTACATATAATAAATTATATATTTTTATGTAAAAATGGTGCCAAAAGTTTGGTCCATAACTACAGACCTGTTACTCTAATGAACAGTTTCAGTAAATTATTTGAAAAATGTCTCAAAGTAAGGTTATATGATTATCTCATGAATAATGGTATTTTACATAATGAACGATTAGGATTTCGCGCGGAGATAAGTACGAATGGAGCTTTTTTACTAATTCAAACATAAATTAGTAAAAAAGCTGAAGTTTAAAAAGGTTAGACTAAAAAAATATCAATGAATATAAGCAAAACATCTCACATAGTCTCTTCTAATACAGAAGCAAACAGGCCAAACTTTAATTAAATAAACATGAAAACAAATTAAGCAATAAATAACGCCTACAAAGTAAAATACCTGATGGGTATAACAATAGATTAGATAGTTTCATTAATTAAGAAAAAAAGACCTAATTATTTTATTTAAATCTCTTATTGAAAATATCTTCTGTTATGGTATCATTATAGGGGGAGGTCTATACAAAAATGCTTTGCAGCCGTTACCGTTATCAAATTACTATTGTTAAGATAACATTATGACAAATGAGATTATATTCCACAATATTACTATATAATGAATAGTTTTTGAATATAAGATCATTTTGTTGCCTTGTATGTTGTATTTTCATTTATAAACATTTGTATTTAAGACATACATTGCCATAAAACTTGATCTAAAACAAACAAAATATGTATAACTTCTATCTATTAAAGAGATGTCCGCAAAGATTGATTACGACCGTAGCACCCAAAATATTTATTATATCAGAAACATCAATGAATTATGCATTTTTTAGAAAAAATCAAGCAATAAAAATGATTATTTACATATATTATAAATAATCGTTCACTACACTAACTATTACAATAAATGCAATTATACGTTTAACTATGTACTGGCATACATTTAACACATTATGTGACAACATATTTGTGTGTTAACCTGGAATTTCACTAATTATAATTTTTGATGTCATATTTCCTCTACGACACTCATACCTGATTATGCTTTGATGATACCAGATGATAAATATGTATAATGTATTACCTGTATTCTACACATACAGGTGTTTACATAATAGGTGTAGATTATATCTTAAATTTAATAATTTAATTTTAATTCAATAATTTGTTATTATTATTATTAATGTAGTCAGTATACTGTCTGTATTATTATTATAGTTATATCATTTATAGCTATAATAATTGAGATTAGAATTCGTAGCCTCCTTGTACTGTACGACAATGATGATATTTGTAATTTTTCATTAGAGTGATGAGTAGAAAAATGGAAGGGACAAGGAGGCCATTTCAACTAGTGGAACTTCCAAATGCGATAGAAATCCTTTGTTGGCAGAGTAGAGAGAGAATTCGTGGGATGGGAAGAATAGTGCAGTGCGATGTTACATGAAATTGTTCGAGTGTGGAAGAGATACACGTGTCAAGGAAGTAGGTCACAAAATATTGCAACACCAACTCCGATCACCGCTACGGAGATTAGATTAGAAGGCTGCACTACAGTTTCCTTCTCATTTTGTTCTTTGATTCTCTGTTTTAAATTCACGCATAAAATATTATCAGGTGCACCATGTACGTTTAACAATTATTTGTTCGAATGAATTGTTATTACACACATTGTAAGATACAGATAGGAAACAATCAAACGTATGATTACAAGATACAAAAAGAAATAAATATCATCAGTTGAATTCTGAGAGTAGGTACCACATGAGGCAAACAGGTAAGGTACCGGGACTAAGTAAAAAACACCAGCGTTGTCAAACGTCCCGATCTTTGCGGGATGTTTCGATTTTTCACCACAAATTGAAAATACCACTGATGAAATTAATCGCATTGTTCAAGCTAGATTTTCCTCTCTATATCTTGCTCTTGAATAAGCATGGTTTGGCCTGCTTCAGAGGATAATTCACGAGGTCTAGGAAACGGAACTGTAAACAGATTATTGAAAAAATGTTTCAATCAGAAGTAGAGGCCAAAAGTCTTGTTTATTTAATGCTCGTTTATAATTTAATAATTCCTTTGGGTATAATTATGAAAGAATCTCAATGGAATGAATTAGTAATCACATTCTAAATTCAAAGATTTAATTTGAACAATTATCTTTTGACATACTTGCGGAAAATTCTTAATATTTAACTGTACAGAAATGGAATTAGCTACTGCTTTCAATCATAAAAAATAAAAATTTTCCTAGTTATAACTTTATTCATTTTAAGTTCTCCAATTGTTTCGTCGAAAAAAATGAATTCGAAAGTGTCCAGATACAAGGAACATGAATTTATTGTTGTTAAATAAATGAGAACTTCTTATACAGATCCTACGGTTAATTTTATGAGTATAAAAATAAAGTTATCGAATCAGTAAGAGCTTCAATAAATCTCAATAAGTAGAATATTGCTCAAGCAAGAAGTATGTGTGGTCTTTCAGAAAGGTAATTTGTATTGTTTTGTTTGTCCCGCATCTGGATTTTTATATTTTGCTTACTAAATTTTTTGACTTGGTAAAACATTGATTCAACAACGTTGATAACCACTGCTGATTCTATAACATAAGAATGAAAAGGTTTTTAGCTTAGATTATAATAATATGTTTTAAGGTTCTTGGAAAAAGCTACTATCCATTTCCGTGTTTTGCATATGCTATTTTTAACAGATAATACAGCAACGATAATTTATTTAAAAACACTTGAATTGACGATATACGTTTATATTTACATTATTCATATGAATTTCATGATAGCTTTCAAGTTCGTTCAAGTTCAGTTTGGTAGTTAATAATGATCTCATTATCCAAAACCTTTTAAAAGATTTACTTTTTCTTATGTAAATAATCACAGATTATTCCCAAAAATGGCAAACGTATTAGAATATTATGATATAATACATTTTTTAACATTATACTTGAATATATACTAAAGTTCCGGATTGAAGTGGCTACGAATGTGGATATGTTTTATAATGAGATAATATAATATTATAGTAGAATAAATGAGCTGCAAACGCAGAAATGTTGCTTTATATTTATAGTATTATATTTCCACCGGTCACAACCGGTGATAATGATGATGATTCATTTCAATTTGTTTGAATACTTACGTACGGGAATTTTGAATCAGCAACAAGTAAAGTGGGATAAAATTTCAAGATATCGCTTGCAAATTAAACTGGTCCAATGATAATACAATATTATCGTTCAATAGTAAAATAATCCCCTCAACATTTGGGTAGAAAGGGGAGCTGGATTCGAATCTCTGTCCTGACTCACCTGCCGCTAAGTTTTTAAGACGGTTTCCTCACGGTATTTACAAAGAATTTGTATAATGTATTGAGTACTTCCACCTGCACGGCTAAAGGAGATCTGGAAAACTTACGCAGCAAAGCTGCAACCCAATCCCTTATAAGAAGGGAGAATAAAATGTGAGTTTTCGATTGATTGAATTCTAAGTAACTTTTGTCAATGTTTATTCAATAACTTTGTGGGACTGGAATTATTAAATGAGATAGAAATCGGATTTTATATTCACCAAAATATCTAAACAAAACATTCAATTGACTTCACTGTGCTATTGAGAAACTCGAGTCGTATGAATGTCCCGAATGTTCAATTAATGTGCATACGAATTTATTCTGCTTTGAGAATCTGAATTCATATGAATGTGCCGAATTTACGCGACATTAAATAAACGTTTGTCAGGCTTCATTGTGATTTTGAAAATGTCCCGAATATTTTAACGAAACATTCAATTAATGTTCACCTGACTTCATTGTACTATTGAGAATGTAAAGTCATAAAAATGTCCTGAATGTTCTCAAGAGAGATTCAATGAAAGTTCATCTGGATTTATTGTACTTTGAGAGTAACCGTTTGTTTACTTTCATTGCGATTTTGGAAACGTAAATTCATATGAATGCCCCGAATGCTCTAACGAGATATTGAATGAATGTGCATCTGAGTTTATTGTGCTAATGATAATGTAAACTCATTTGAATGTACCGAAGATCCTGAAGAAGACATTTAATAAATTATCATCTCCCTTGAATGCGCTATTGAGAATGTAAAGCCCTATGAATGTCCCGAATTTTTTTAACGAGATATGCAATGAACGTTCTGAGTTTATTGTCCTATTGAGCATGAAAAGTCATATGAATGTCCAGAATGATTCAGTGAGACATTCAATGAATCTGACGTTATGTTGCTACAGAAAATGTAAAGTCATATGAATGCCCCGACTATTCTCACAAGAGATTCGGAGTTATTTGAAGAATGTTCGTGCTATTTAGTATTTAAATTCGTAGGAATATCCTGAATTTTCTAACGAGAAATCTGGTGAACATCCACCTTTCTTTATTATGTTACCACATGTCCAGGATTTTCTAACAAGCCATTCAAGGAATTTTTGTATGACTATATTGTGCTATTGAGAATGTAATGTCATATTAATTTCCAGCATATTCTCATGAAGCATTCAGTAAATCTTCATTGTAAATTCCTATGAATGTTCCGAATTTTCTAACGAGCGTTTAATGTGTATTCATTGATTTATTTGTGCTATTGAGAATTATAAAGCATATCACATCCCGAATCTTATAATGAGACGTTCAATGAATGTTCATCTTACTTTCTCGTGATGGTTGAGAAGTAAAATCATATAAAGGTATCGAAGACACTCAATGACTTTCCCACTGACTTTTTTGTTCTACTGTGATATTGAGAACGTAATTTTACATGAATACTCTGAATTTTCTAATTCAAACATTTTTCCCAAAACAATGATATCGTCCAGATATGGGAAGGTGTGGGGATTCATATCCATTCTTATGATAGTATCCATTAGCTTATGAAATGTGGCCGGCGCAGAATGTAAGCCAAATGCCATTACCTCGAATTGAAATAAACCGTTACCTGGAACAGTGAATGCCGTAATGGGTTTACTTCCCGAAGTCAAACGTATTTGTCAATATCTTTGTTTCAAATCAATGCTGGATATGTATCGAGCCCGGCGCAGCTTATCCAGTATGGCACTTATATACGGAACAGGTTGAGCATCTTTCACGGAACCTTTATTAATCATCCGGAAATCGATGCAAAACCTCGGTTTATCTATTTGAAGGTTCGATAACACCTTCGTCTAGCCTTCGGTCTATTCTTCATTGATTATTGCTTGCATCCTAGGATTCTGTGGTCGGTACCACTGCTTCATCGGATCTTTCCTAGTCAGTTTAATTTCATGTTGAACCGAAGGTGCTGCTCCTTTAACATGCTCAAAACGTGCTAATTCAGTTTATAAAAATCGGTTTAGCCTATCCTGATCGTTAACGGACAATGGGTGTCTACTTCATTTCCGAATGTCTTTGTCGAGTCTATGCAGCTTATCCACCTTTCATTTCACCACTCCAAAAGAGTGAAGCAGGACTGGAATGGCAAGAATATTTGTTGCAGACGCCTTGTTCTCACTCGAACGTTCGGAAGACCAAATCTTTCGAACAAGGTTTCTGTACTAGCCGCGGAGAGCCACCTCTACCTGGGAAGCATCATAATTAGGACGCTGTTCCAATAATCGATAGGTATATCCAGCATCAAGATGTTTGAAGATGCTTCCGTCGGCAAGCTGCATATTTTCGTGCACTTCCGGAGATCGTGCTCTCTCGCATGAAACACCGCGCACTTGTACAATATCAACTCCATGCCTACGGCTCGTGCATATTTTCGAACCACTTTGAGAGTTGGATTGAAGTTTTTTTTCCCCAGAGGCATACATTTTCAGATCATCCATGTGAAATAAATGGGAGATCTGATGCCTCCGGTCATTCGGTGGTCCAGAGTAATATCCACGAGTCCGTCTTAATGCAATAGAGAGTGGCAGCAGTGAGATGTTGAACAAGAGGGGACTCAAGGAGTATCCTTGGAAAACTCCCCTCTTGAATGTTATCAATCCTGTCAAGACTGGTCATGTGCCTGATGTGATGACTTAACAAGTCTCCCAGAGTGTTAACAGATGTAATATGCATCTCACTAGTGGAGTTGGTACCGCAAGTATAATAATAGATCATGTGATCATATGTTGAATTAAATGTCTTGCGGTAGACAATCCAGGCCGTTGGAAGGTTGCTCTTGTAGAGTATGGAGTCCTGAGTGATAGATCTATCTATGACCAGGATCTCCCGGCTACCCTTGATTCCTTACTTCACCCCACGCTGCTCGCTGATCTTATTAATTACCGTACCGATCGATATCAACAACCCAGCATACAAGATACGTGTGAATAACGTGTAGCAGGTGTTGAGACAATTGATAGACCGGTAGTTTTCGGGATCAGACAAGTCTTCATTATTTGGAAGCAGCACCGTGTACTCCTCGACAGTCCCTCTTGAAATTTGCCGCTCCTATTTAGGCCAAGAATCAAAGATATTGGCTAGACGGCGCTGAGTGGGAGTAAATTTCTTTCACCACTATATGTAAATGCCGACAAAGCCGGGAGCAGTAAAGTTTTTGGTACCGACAAAAGATTGTTGGACCTCATCCTCGCTGACTGCTTCGCACACTTCTGTTTTCGGAAGTTTGTGTTCAGCGCAAAACATTTCGAAGTGTGCTAGGGCTGGGGTGTCTAGGTGAATTGGATGCGGTGATTCGTACAGTCTTTTCCAGAACTCCTCGAGCTCTTCGCCTAGTCGCGGGCACCAATTGTTGGCGTTGGAGATTCAAAAAACCGAGACGGGCTATCGCGAAACAAGGATTTCTCCCTGATGCGTCTAACCCGTCTGCCCAGATTTTTCCTTACCACGCCCAAGTAAGTAAGGTAACTATATATATAGATGACAATGTTCCACCACCTACCAGGAGGACGAGTTGGGGTCACTCGATTTCGGATGTCTCATATTTCATTTTTATCTAAAAAAAGAGTGGTGTCTCGGTTTCTGGAAATAGGTCTTTTTTTCGACTAATTTCTGTGAAATAATACATCTGACTTTATTTTACTGTAGTGAATTTAGAGTCATACATGAATGTCCAAAATGTCTCAGTCAAACATTAAAGGATTAACCATCTGCATCTATTGTGGTATTGAGAATGTAAATTTATATTCAATGTCCCGCATACAAAATTTCTCTCCTGTTTTTATGAATCACCAAATGAACCAGCTCATGGTGAACTCTTTGAATTGCTTTCTCCGAAACTTGACCTCATTCAGCAGAACTATCCAGCAGCTGCAAATATCATGATGGGGGATTTCAACGTTCACAACTCCGCTTGGGTCAAGTTTTCAAACAAGACTGATGACGCAGCCATTACCTATTGTCTCGCGTAGTTAATTGATGATTAACCCACACAGATCCCTGATAACAACTATCATTATGCCAATACGCTTGACTTAATTCCTCAAAAGTAATCCAGATCCCTATATCACTCCATGAACCAACCCAACATCTCCACGCATTCTTCAATAAAATCTGTTCTGGGGCCATCGTTTCAAAACAAACAGCATACCGTCGTTGGCGCGAGAATCCATGCCTAGAGACCAGAACAGAATATGTTGAAGCCAGATATATCCACAATCACACAATAAACGCTTCGAAAAAGGCATATATTGCTAAAATAAGAGTTCGAATAATAAAAATAAATAAAACGTTATCGAATGCCCGAAGGGCTCTCGTTCGTTTTGAACTTTCTCCCAAGCAATTGGTAGAATTCTTACTTCCAGTTCATTTCCTCCCCTAAACAAAGATGATGTCACACTGGCTACTATATCACAAGAAAAGACTATCTTTTTGCTGGAATGTTTTCAGCAAATTCCACTTTGGATTTGCTGATATTGTTGCCATCGTTAGCCATATGCCAAGTAGGTGCAATCTGCTTGATCTCAACACCAAACAGGCTATGCGGCCAGACGGAATTTTACCTGTCCTTCTCAAGGACTGTGCGCCAGAATTAACACCAGTTTTTGCAAGTTAGTCACCCTTTCATACAAACTTGGTGTTTATTTCCAGCTGGAAGATAGCTAGAGTTCAACCAATTCCAAAAAAGGGAAAAAAGGCCCTTCCTAATAATTATAGAGCCACTGCACTATTATCTGGGATCTCCAAAGTGATGGAGAAAGTAGTCAACATCGAGCTCATCTAATATCTAGAGAGCTCCAAAATCGTGAATGACCGCCAATATGGCTTTCGTCAGCAGAGATCAACAGGAGACCTGCTTGTCTACGTAACACTGTATTGCAGAAATCTATTGAATAATATGGGGAATCTCTAGCTAAAGCATTTGATCGAGTCTAGCATCAAACTTCCGACATATAGTTTGCCGCCTCAACTTCGTCGCTTACTATCGAGTTTCTCCCTTTGAATGCGTCAGTCACTCCATTTATTGGTTGACTCAGTCTCCTCCGATACAATGATTATAACCATCGGTGTTCCACAGGAATCCGAATTGGCATCAACTTTGTTTCTGATCATCCATATCAACCATCTGTTAGAAGTGAGCTCCGGCCCCGGTCACAGCTTTGCAGATGATGGTACACTTCATACCGCTTTCTCATCTAGAGTCCCTATATCATCGAATGTAACCAGAGGAGCGAGACAGAGACAGGTCGATGAAATGAAGATTTGGACCATTTTGGATTAGGAATCTGATAATTTAGTAGAGTTCAATTTAACCAAATCTAGTATTTTCTTCAGGAAGTCGTATTCCACAATCTTCAATATGATACTGTCAGGTACAACTATTCGTATGAAGTCTTCCTTATCCATTCTCGGAATCACCACCAACAGCACCCTCTCATGGAACGATCATGTGAGGTCCATTGCGGTAACTACTTCATAAAAATTTAGTTTTCTATTCCTTGCCAAGAGCCACTTTACATCCCAGCAGCTCTTCATTATCTACAAAGCACAGATTCGACCTGTCCTGAAGTACTTTTCACATGTATGGATTTCAGCTCGCAAAAATGGCGCAAACTTCGACTATTATTCCACCACTAGAAATTACAGGTAGCACCCCTTCCTCGTTAAGCTCGAGACCTGCCGAACTTCTTCCTATCATACTTAATTTTTCTATCGAAGTTGTGTTTTACCTTATGCCTATATAATTGACTTGCAATTTCAAAAACAAAAATTCCAATAATTTACATTACAAAATACGGGAAAAATATGTTTAGTATTATGTCTTCGAATCGTTAAAATTGATTTACACGAAGAAAAATATCTTTGAACTTCATACTTAAAGTTCGAAATTGAAGCCGTATCCATATTGACAACTTCGTCAAAATTTCCATTGATGATATTATTGTACTTGTGATATAGGCTCTGGAGAAAAATGTACTTTCATTAATAATAATAATAGTAGTAAACGTTACCGAATGGAAAAAGAGTTACTGAAGATATTTTATTATAGAAAACATCAATTTAAGAAAGTATATGGTAGGTCATGGTCTTGAACATTTTTGTTTTAGAATGAAATTACAATTTGCTATGCGTTTCCTGGCAATTCCGAAAATTGAAAATTATTTTACTTATTTCATTAAGTATTATTTTATAATTAGCTTACCCTTTGGTCAAAAATATGGCGAAAAATAATTTCATTTACTTCAGAATTGTCACCAGTACAGGTTTTTAAAAGAGTAATTTTTTTCTTGGTAGATGTCGATAGTTTCACAAATAACTAAATATCACGTCTTTTAAAATGTTTGCTGGTTTATCAACCCATTCAATTATGGTTAAATAGTAACTAGACGGCAAATGGTGATTTAGTCTTGAATTAGATGTAGACCATGAGAGGAAACGTCAGCCGATTATCAATATCATTCTATTATACTGGGAATTCCAATTGTAGAAACGTTCCGCAGGTAACCAAATTATTCTATCCCAACACAATCATAAAATCTGGAATTTCATTGTCTGTAACAAGGCCATAATTGATATGAAAATACACAAATATGCTATAATAAGCTCTAAAACATGAAAGTCCGCATATACACATATACGAACAAGTTAAAATATATATTTCCCATATAATCCAGTCTATATTCATAAGAATTACCAGAGTATTCTAAAGAGACATGCAATGAATGTTCATCTGGCTTTATTGTACTATGAACGTAAATTCAATGAATGTTTTAGTGACACATTCATGAATGTCTATGTGTCTGTCTCGTGTGTCTATGTCGCATACGTAACTCTCGAATGTTCTTACCAGAGACTCAATGAAAGTTAATCAGAGTTTGTTGCGCCATTGAGAAAGAAAAGGAATATAAATGTTCCGAATTTACTAGCGACACATTCAATAAATGTCCATCTGTGTTGAGTGTGCTAATGTGAATGTAGTCTTTTACGTGTAGTTTTTTACGTACTTTAATGTTGGTCTGTCTTTCTTATGTTATTGAGGAAGTAAAGTCATGTGAAAGCCCAGAATTTTCTCGTGAAACAACCAATGAATCTGCATCCGACTTTATTGTGCTATTGAGAGCATACATTCATTTGAACCTTCCGAATATCGCAACAAGACATTTACAGAACGTCCATCTGATTGTATTGTGTTATTTAAAATTTGAAGTCATAGAATGATTATAATGCATAATGTTCTAACTAGGAAATCAATGAATGTCTTCTCCGTTCGAGGTAATTTCAGTATATGTTCTCTTGTGATATATACAATTATTACAGTTGCAAATCCAAAACTACTTGATGATTCGATATACTAGGGTTTAAATAATATATTGATTCCTAAGCTTAAGAACTTTTTTGAGGTAAGTAGAAAGAATTTTAGATCGAGATCGTTCTGGTAACATAATGCAATGGATTATCGAATATTAATGGAAGTCACGGGAGTGTTAGTAACCTAGTGCCAGGATGGCGATACCAACCAATGTAAAATGAACAAATTACTTGTTAGATATTTTCCGCAAAGGTAATTTAGGGTCTTCTAGATCAACCTGTGACATTTCAACTAATATTTTAACTGCAGACATCTTCGTGGATAATATCTATGAAGTATAAGTTGTTCAGTTAGGTATTTTGTACATTCGTTAATTATTATTATACAGAAGATGGATATTATTGTTGCTTTTTAAATTAACTTCATAACTAACAAATACAGACTTTTCACTTGCTCCATAAAAGCAACCTGTATTATATTATGATCCTAAATCACAAGAGTTGTTAATGTTTTACTGATTGATTCAAATTCGTTTGATATTTTCGCATTGTATATCATAAATCATCTCTTGAAAAAGTCAGTAGTAACTTTGTCGAACATCATCAAAATGTGTTTGTGTAACAATAATCGATCCATAAATATACAAGAAGATAGCATATATGTATTTTTAGTGAACAATGGATACTATTCACGATTATTAAATTGCATTACTAACAATCAATAAAGTTGGAAATTGAGAATACATATTATTCGAGTTGGTCTGATTGGTATTAGTTAGCGAAGCATTCGTGTAAGATAACTGATACCTTATATTGATTACCTCGTCTGTTAAAGCTTCGGATCTGGTGCTGTATCAAGACTCGATGAATCATTTTTAGATTGACTCGGTTTACCATCACATGTTGCTTTAAATCTTCACGTAAATACTATAAATAAGAAATAACACCCTCATCTACTAAAAATACTGCTAAAGTACTGATGATCTTTAGGCTACCATGTAACCATAGTCAGAGTGAACTAAATTAGAAATCAAAATGTGACTGTTTAAATACTATTTGAGTATAATATTGCAAACAACAGGCTACAAGAGTCTATCCTCAGGTGGAGATAATTCAGAATTTGCTAAAGTGCTTTCTAGTTTATACATTTTCATCCCTTCTAAATTATTTAGATATTTGTCAGTATCGTGTTTTAAAAGTGATTAACTTTCATGGGAAATGGTTTGACCTGTATTTAAAATATGTTCAGCTAACGCTAATTTTTCACCGTGATTTTTCTTTACATGTGCAAAATGTTCTTTATACCGAGTTAGAATGTTCCTTCTAGTTTGACCCACATAGCATTTTGAACACGTTTTTTGTAAATCCCGGATTTGTCGAAGTCGGAAACTTTATGAAAGGTGTTGCCTAAACGGTTTTTTATTTTGTTCTTACATGTTTAAATGGGTTATATTGCAATTTATGGAATTTAGTAATTACTGAAGGATGATAAATGAAAGGTTCAAATTTTATTGAACTAGTTGAAGGAAGTAGTTCCAATTTGGTTAGTTGGTTGCGTTCCAATTTCCTTTTTTGTTTGGAAATTGAATTATTAATCAAAGAGTTGTCGCAACCATTGTACAACGGTATTTGCTGAAGTTTATCAACTTCGTTCTTATAATTTTGCTGGCGCAAAGGAGCGTTCAGTATATGGAGTTATTTTGTAATTAAATAGTGTAGCTGAATTCGCCGGAATATACTCATTTGTTTCTGTGGGTTTTCCGTATATGTCGAATTCCAAGTAATTACCATCTCTTATATATTATTAATATCAAGGAAAGGAAGCTGCTTATCTGTCCATATTTCACTGCTTCCTTTCCTTAATATTAACATTAAAAAAGGTGGTAGTCACTTGGAATTCGATTACAGAAATCCCACTCAAACAAATAGATAGACTCCTGCGGATTTAGCTATATGATTCATAATTATAAAAGAGCCATTCAAATCTTGTTCATAGAACGCCCCTTTGAGCCACCAAAATTATAAGAACGAAGTTGATAAACTTCAGCAAATACCGTTGGACAATGCTTGCGATAACTCTTTGATTAATAATTCAATTTTCAAACAAAAAAGAAAATTGGAACGCAACCAACTAACCAAATTAGAACCACTTCCTTCAGATAGTTCAATAAAATTCAAAACTTTCATTTATCATCCTTAGTAATTACTAAATTCCATAAATTGCAATATAACCCATTCAAAGATGTTAAGAACAAGTTAAAAAACCGTTTGGGCAACACCTTTCATAAAGTTTCCGACTTCGACAAATCCGGGATTTACAAAAAGCATGTTCAAAATGCTATGTGGGTCATAGAAGGAACATTTGAACTCGGCATAAAGAACATTTTGCACATATAAAGAAAAATTAGCATTAGCCGAACATATTTTAAATACAGGTCACACCATTTCCCAAGAAAGTTAATCACTTTTAAAACACAATACGGACAAATATCTAGATAATTTAGAAGGGATGGAAATGTATAAACTATAAAGCATTTTATCAAATTCTGAATGATCTCCAGCTGAGGGTAGACTCTTGTAGCATGTTGTTTGCATTATTATACTCAAATAGTATTTAAACAGTCACATTTTGATTTCTAATTTAGTTCACTCTGACTATGGTTACATGGTAGCCTAAAGATCATCAGTACTTCAGCAGAATTTTTAGTGGATGAGGGTGTTATTTCTTATTTATAGTATTTACGTGAAGATTTAAAGCAACATGTGATGGTTCACCGAGTCAATCTGAAAATGATTCATCGAGTCTTGATACAGCACCAGATCCGAAACTTTAACAAATGAGGTAATCAATATAAGGTATCAGTTATCTTACACGACTGCTTCGCTAACTAATACCAATCAGACCAACTCGAATAATGTGTATTCTCAATTTCCAAGTTTATTGATTGTTAGTAATGCAATTTAATAATCGTGAATAGCATCCATAAGAAGGTGTTCACAAAAATACATATATGCTATCTTCTTGTTTATTTATGGATCGATTATTATTACAAGAACACATTTTGATGATGTTCGACAAAGCTGCTACTGACTTTTTCAAGAGATGATTTATGACATACAATGCGAAAATATCAAACAAATTTGAATCAATCAGCAAAACATTAACAGCTCTTGGGATTTAGAATCATAATATAATACAGGTTGCTTTTATGGAGCAAGTGAAAAGTCTGTATTTGTTAGTTATGAAGTTAATTTAAAAAGCAACAATAATATCCATCTTCTGTATAATAATAATTAACGAATGTACAAAATACCTAACTGAACAAGTTATACTTCATAGATATTATCCACGAAGATGTCTGCAGTTAAAATATTAGTTGAAATGTTACAGGTTGATCTAGAAAACCCCAAATTACCTTTGCGGAAAATATCTAACAAGTAATTTGTTCATTTTACATTGGTTGGTATCGCCATCCTGGCACTAGGTTACTAACACTCCCGTGACTTCCATTAATATTCGATAATCCATTGCATTATGTTACCAGAACGATCTCGATCTAAAATTCTTTCTACTTACCTCAAAAAAGTTCTTAAACTTGGGATTCAATATATTATTTAAACCTTAGTATATCGAATCATCAAGTAGTTTTGGATTTGCAACTGTAATTGTTTATATCACAAGAGAACATATACTGAAATTACCTCGAACGGAGAAGACATTCATTGATTGCCTCGTTAGAACATTATGCATTGTAATCATTCTATGACTTCAAATTCTAAATAGCACAATACAATCAGATGGACATTCTGTAAATGTCTTGTGAAATTCGCAACGTTCAAATGAATGTATGCTCTCAATAGCACAATAAAGTCGGATGCAGATTCATTGGTTGTTTCATGAGAAAATTCTGGGCTTTCACATGACTTTACTTCCTCAATAACTTAAGAAAGACAAACCAACATTCATTGAATGTCTCGTAAGAGAATTCGGGACATTCATAAGACTACATTCAAAGTAGCACACTTAACACAGATGGACATTTATTGAATGTGTCGCTAGTAAATTCGGAACATTTATATTCCTTTTCTTTCTCAATGGCGCAACAAACTCTGATTAACTTTCAATGAGTCTCTGGTAAGAACATTCGAGATTTACTTATGCGAAATAGACACACGAGACAGACACATGCACAATCATGAATGTGTCACTAAAACATTCATTGAATTTACGTTCTGAATAGTACAATAAAACCAGATGAACATTCATTGTATGTCTCTTTAGAATACTCTGGTAATTCTCATGAATATAGACTGGATTATATAGGAAATGTATATTCTAACTTGTTCGTATATGTGTATATGCGGATTTTCATGTTTTAGAGCTTATTATAGCATACTTGTGTATTTTCATATTAATTATGGCCTTGTTACAGACAATGAAATTCCAGATTTTATGATTCTGTTGGGATAGAATAATTTGGTTACCTGCGGAACGTTTCTACAATTGGAATTCCCAGTATAATAAAATGATATTGATAATCGGCTGACGTTTCCTCTCATGGTCTACTTCTAATTCAAGACTAAATCACCATTTGCAGTCTAGTTACTATTTAACGATAATTGAATGGGTTGATAAACCAGCAAACATTTTTAAAGATGTGATATTTAGTTATTTGTGAAAATACCGACTTCTACCAAAGAAAAAATTTACTCTTTCAAAAACCTGTACTGGTGACAATTCTGAAGTGGTTGAAATTATTTTTCGCTATATTTTTGACCAAAGGGTGAGCTAATTATAAAATAATACTTAATAAAATGAGTAAAATAATTTTCAATTTTCGGAATTGCCAGAAAACGCATAGCAAATTGTAATTTCATTCCAAAACAAAAATGTTCAAGACCATAACCTACCATACACTTTCTTAAATTGATGTTTTCTATAATGAAATATCTTCAGTAACTCTTTTTCCATTCGGTAACGTTTACTACTATTATTATTATTAATAAAAGTATATTTTTTCTTCAGTGCTTATATCACAAGTACAATAATATCTAATATCATTAATGGAAATTTTGACGAAGTTGTCATTATGGATACGGTTCAATTTCGAACTTTAAGTATGAAGTTCAAAGATATTTTTCTTCGTGTAAATTAATTTTAACCAGTCGAAGACATAATACTAAACATATTTCTCCCGTATTTTGTAATGTAAATTATTGATATTTTTGTTTTTGAAATTGCAAGTCAATTCATTGAAAAATGTCTCGTTAGAGAATTCGGAACATTCATGTGACTTTTCTTTCTCAATGGCCTAGTAAAGTCAAATGAACAATCATTCATATGACTTTACATCCCAATAACTCAATAAAGTTAGAGGGACATTCATCGAATGCATCGTTAGAACATACTGTACATTCATATCACTTCAAATTCTCGATTGCATAATAAAGTCAAATGAACATTCAATGAATGTCTTATTGGCAGATTCGAAACATTATTATTAATTTACATCCTCAATACTACAATGAAGTCGGAAGTATATTCATTGGATGTCTCATTAGAAAGTTTAGCACATTCATATGAATTCACGACACAATATCGTATTTTTTAATATTTTGCCTACACCTATAATGTTCGAAGAACGTGGCATTGGCCAGTGGTGGAATGTTAATAGAGAATAGGAGTTCGAATTTTTTTTGAAAGTTTAGAGGTTATAGGCATAAGGTAAAACACTACTTCGATAGAAAAATTGAGTACGATAGGAAGAAGTTCGGCAGGTCTCGCTCGAGCTTAACGAGGAAGGAGTGATACCTGTAATTTCTAGTGGTGGAATAATAGCCGAAGTTTTCGCTATTTTGGCGAGCTGAAATCCATACATGTGAAAAGTACTTCAGGACAGGTCGAATCTGTGCTTTGTAGATAATGAAGAGCTGCTGGGATGTAAAGTGGCTCTTGACAAGGAATAGAAAACTAAATTTTTATGAAGTAGTTACCGCAATGGACCTCCACCGTTTCATGAGAGGGTGCTGTTGGTGCTGATACCGAGTATGGATATGGAAGACTTCATACGAATAGTTGTACCTGACATCATCATATTAGGGATTGTGGAATACGACTTCCTGAAGAAAATACTAGATTTGGTTAAATTGAACTCTACTAAGTTATCAGATCCCTAATCCAAAATGGTCCAAATCTTCATTGCGTCGACCCGTCTCTGTCTGGCTACATTTGATGATATAGGGACTCGGGATGAGAAAGCGGTATGAAGTGTACCATCATCTGCAAAGCTCATTTCCAACAGATCGTTGATATATCAGAAGCTAAGTTGATGCAAATCATGATCCCTGTGGAACACCAGTGGTTTTAGTCATTGTATCGGAGGATACTGCGTGAACCAATAAATGGAGTGGCTGACGCAGTTAAATACAGAAGCTCGATAGTAAGCGACAAAGTTAGGGTGGCAAACTATATGTCGGAAGTTTCTCTAGAAGGCCTTGATGCTAGACTCGGTCAAAACAAATGAGTATATTCCGGCGGATTCAGCTACACTATTTAATTACAAAATAACTCCATTTCATAAACTTGTTCATATACTGAACGTTCCTTTGCGCCAGCAAAATTATAAGAACGAAGTTGAGAAACTAGGACAATGGTTACGACAAATCTTTGATCAATAATTTAATGTCTAAGCAAAAAAGGAAACTAACCAAATTAGAGCGACTTCTTTCAATTAATTCAATAAACTCTAAAGTTTCACTTATCATCCTTCGGTTTGACTATTAATGTAAGATACTATTATATATAAATTCTCAGGAAGTATGTCACATCAAACCATACATTTTCGTCTTTACGTACGTTTCAGTCTCACGACCATCATCAGAACAGTTATTATTTCAATAACCTGATTACCTAAAACTAATTGTATTAACAGAAAGCGTTCTTATTGCACCAACCAACGTCGCCGAAACGAACATAAACACGAATTCGAAATTGTAAAACACAACAATATTGTTGGCCTGACGTTGTTCTCCTCGATAAACTAAGCAAGACTATGTATGTCATCGAATTCTCTGCTCCGGCAGAGAGGAACATAATCTTGGAAGAGGAGGAAAAATGGACAAAATATCAAGATCTCCTGTTCGAGCTTCGCATGCTATACCCAGGCCACAAGATCGTATTAGTGGTTCTGATCATCACTGTATTGGGCGGAGTTCGGTCTTTGCTGCGTTCGAACTTGAATATCATTCCGGCCTGTAAGAACTCGGCGCAGATCTTGATAGATCGGATGCAAAAGGCAATCATTCTGGGTTCAATTAGAATACTTAGGGCACACGATTTAGGCACCTGAAGCCACTTACCGACCGGTGGGGAGAAGTAGCTTCGGTTAACCGCCTTTTAGGTTATAATATATATATATATATATATATATATATATATATATATATATATATATATATATATATATATATATATATAGATATATATATATATTTAATGACAATTTATTTGTTTGAACCAATCTTCTGATATTTCAAATTTTGGATAATTAATAGGGTTTTAGGTTCAGTATTCAATGAAAAATTACTTTGTTAACGTTTCGGTGGTAGATCTCCACCTTTTTCAAAACTTTAATATATAAAACTAAAATCGAAAATGTTACATTAGTGAAATGGTTGAGTAGTTAAAATGGAGGTAGTTACCTTAAAATTTCATTCTGTGTTGGTATATTGATTTGTTAAAACACTACATTTTTATTTGTAAGCTTTTCCCTAGATTTCCAATTAGGAGATATTCTGCACATTATTCTAGATTTGTACTTTTATATTGTAGTTATTTGAATTTTATCCCGTTCAATCTACTAAGGCACATAAATGAATGAAATCAGTTGTGGAAATGAATCATATGCTAGAACCAGGTGACCTAACTGTATTAGTTATCTTCTTTTTGTGGTGGAGGTTTGAAATATAGTGTGTTATCGATAATTGTATGTTGCTTGATCCTTTACTGGTTAGATGTCGTGATTGAGTTGTTGTTCACAATTGATGAGAGGGTTTGATTTAGGACGAAAATTTATTATTATATAATTGGTAGATATATATTGTTTAAATTTGAAATTTCTGTTTTGTCATTTACCACATTATTTATATTTTTTTGAATGCTTATCATTTCTAAAATTTCCCTTGATTTTTTGTTTTTTTCAAAACCTATTATTTGGACATTTTCAAAGTCGAATTCATGTTTTTCTGTTTGTGTGTGTTTATTTAATGCTGTTTTTGCTTGTTTTGTGTATTTGTGGGCTTTGATTCTTTCTTGAAGATATTGTGTGGTTTGTCCAATGTAAGTTTTGGAGCATTTTTTACATGGTATATTGTACACTAAATGTGATTTTTTCAAAATTGGAGTGGTTGATTTGAGTTTGGTGTAGAACTGTTCTACGTTATTATGGCTGCGATGACTTACTTGAATGTTATGTGGCTTGAGTATGTTTTTAATTTTTTCTGATAGACCTGAAATATATGGTATGCTTGTGTATTTTATAGATGTGTCGTTTGGTTTTTTTGTTTGGTTTTCTCTATTGTAATAAGCATATGTTCTTTTTTTTATAATTTTATTTATTAAGTGTATAGGGTATTGGTTTTGTGTGAGTAGTTGAGTTACATTGTTTAGACTTTGTATTCTGAGGTGAGGGCTAGTAAGTTTTATTGCTCTATCAATGATTGATAGAGCAATAACATTTTCACCCAATGGTACACAAAACCCACTTCTTCTGGAAGATATTTAAATTTCAATTCAAACCATCCAATATCACATAAAAAATGCACAGCAATTTCAATCATTGATAGAGCAATAAAACTTACTAGCCCTCACCTCAGAATACAAAGTCTAAACAATGTAACTCAACTACTCACACAAAACCAATACCCTATACACTTAATAAATAAAATTATAAAAAAAAGAACATATGCTTATTACAATAGAGAAAACCAAACAAAAAAACCAAACGACACATCTATAAAATACACAAGCATACCATATATTTCAGGTCTATCAGAAAAAATTAAAAACATACTCAAGCCACATAACATTCAAGTAAGTCATCGCAGCCATAATAACGTAGAACAGTTCTACACCAAACTCAAATCAACCACTCCAATTTTGAAAAAATCACATTTAGTGTACAATATACCATGTAAAAATTGCTCCAAAACTTACATTGGACAAACCACACAATATCTTCAAGAAAGAATCAAAGCCCACAAATACACAAAACAAGCAAAAACAGCATTAAATAAACACACACAAACAGAAAAACATGAATTCGACTTTGAAAATGTCCAAATAATAGGTTTTGAAAAAAACAAAAAATCAAGGGAAATTTTAGAAATGATAAACATTCAAAAAAAAATATAAATAATGTGGTAAATGACAAAACAGAAATTTCAAATTTAAACAATATATATCTACCAATTATATAATAATAAATTTTCGTCCTAAATCAAACCCTTTCATCAATTGTGAACAACAACTCAATCACGACATCTAACCAGTAAAGGATCAAGCAACATACAATTATCGATAACACACTATATTTCAAACCTCCACCACAAAAAGAAGATAACTAATACAGTTAGGTCACCTGGTTCTAGCATATGATTCATTTCCACAACTGATTTCATTCATTTATGTGCCTTAGTAGATTGAACGGGATAAAATTCAAATAACTACAATATAAAAGTACAAATCTAGAATAATGTGCAGAATATCTCCTAATTGGAAATCTAGGGAAAAGCTTACAAATAAAAATGTAGTGTTTTAACAAATCAATATACCAACACAGAATGAAATTTTAAGGTAACTACCTCCATTTTAACTACTCAACCATTTCACTAATGTAACATTTTCGATTTTAGTTTTATATATTAAAGTTTTGAAAAAGGTGGAGATCTACCACCGAAACGTTAACAAAGTAATTTTTCATTGAATACTGAACCTAAAACCCTATTAATTATCCAAAATTTGATATATATATATATATATATATATAACATCAGTTCAGGGTTTCTATTGAAATTAGATTATTTTCTAAAGTATCTTTGTGTGACGTTATTTGTAAATATGAAAAAACCGGTTGCGGTATCTTTATATCCATTTATAGTTGTTGTATAATGTAATAATCACTCTCAGCAAATTATTCCTCAAGTCTAATTATTAAGCATTCATGTTGTATCGTTGATTTAAGTAATCAAGTGTTGGTAATCTTACCCTAGATTGATTGTATAATAGCCAGATTCCGAAACAATATATAGAATTCAAAAACAATCATAGAGATATTATTCTTGTCTTAATAGGGTAGTGTGAAGGGGATCAGGAGTTCTATAGAGACAATTACAGAGGGTAGTCTAGAGGTTGAGATATCGTTCGAAAAATTACAGACTGCAGATTTACCAAAAATACTAACAAATAAAAAGTAATGTCGTTTGACCGGGATGGGCCACTGATATTCGAGGTTACAAAGTGAGACAAAACACTTTAATGTATGGCTGCTGGCTGGTAGACCAGCCAGGTCGCCATAAGTCAACTGCCACTGGGAGTAGAGAAAGGACGTGTACTACTGAATATTATCGCATAGTGTAAAGGGGTGTCAGGGAAAAAGTAGGGTGGTGGTTTAGGTATCGTTCGAAAGGGGCTAGACTGTAGATTTGTCAAAACCTCTGACAATCAAAAAAATTGTGTCGTTTGGCCGGGGTAGGCCACTGAAAATTAGGGATAAATCTAATGAGTTCCTTATGAATGTAACATCTCTTGTTGACAGTATATTGAGTAGTTCAGGACAATTTTCTACTTATTCGTGAATCATTGTTGAAGGTTTAGTATTGAGTTCTTCTGTTACTTTTTTTTTGCAAATACTATTTACTTTTTGTCGATTCAATTTTGAAGTGTTCATGATTATGTTCGGTTGTTTGTCTTCAAAATGTAAAATTACATCCAATGGTGTAGACTTTATCGTTTTCTTTCTTCGGTGTTTTCCAAGAAAACACCTCTTGAATATATAAAATTGTTTTGATATGTGTAAATGTAATGTAAATGTACATGTAAATTTCATCTTAGATCTATCATTTTCAAAATAATGAGCTGAACAAAATATACTATCATTCGATACTTAAACCTTTATTGTTTTCATAATCTGCAATTATCTAGTTAAGATAATCAAAATATTCCTTCATTGTTCATTTAGCCAGAACTGTATAACATTTACAGGTTATTAGGGAATTATAGAAATTTGGGTTTCCTTAAATCGGCTAGGTAGGTCCTAAATACAAAATAAAGAAAGTTTCCAAATACCATTTGCGGGATTGAAACACTCCCACTATTATAATGCTATCAGGTTATTTACTGTCTCAGTTGATATCCGTCCAATCTATTGTCAACTAAGACTTGAAGATGACAGCTGTGATTCTGCCGAAATGTCGTCAAGACCATTATGGCCCAACCAGGGACCAAACTAAACGGGAATTGATTTGTCAAATACGTAAAACCTAGTTTTGAAAAATATAAAGAAGAAAAGTATTATTTCAATAATATTCGTAAATATTCCTGAAATACTGCAATATTTACATTTTTCCATCCGTGACAGGACTGAATAAAGAAATCAAGAATGAAAGGGGATTTCTCAAAACACAGGTAAATGTCATTTGTGATAAAATCAATTCATTGGACGGAGGAATCAAAAGAAGAAGATGTATAGAAAAATATCCTGAAGAATCTAGTAGATACAACTGCAAGATTGGACATCATCGATGATAATTTGAGAAAAACTTATTATCAGAAGCGCTTGAAGGAGACGTTCAAGAGATTCAATCCTATAGAGATATATACCTTCAAGCGCAACCTGATTCTGCACATTTTCTCAGAAGATTCGATGAAACTAAAAAAAGTGAAAGCTGGAACAACGAGAAAATCAAAAGAAAGTTCAAGAAAGATTCAACTGGGAAAATTTCATGGAAGAATCAGGAATTGGATTCATTTCTGGGGTTAGTTTTAAAAAATGCACGAAGATGGTTCCATAAACATCAAAGATAAATTCCAGTATCTGCTACATTTTATGAAACAAGTTTAGTTGTTAGTAGAAAGTTTTCCACAATCCGGAGTAAAATATCTTGTCGCCATTGAGCAGTTGCAAGCTAGGTTCGGTAGGGATGAACTACTCATTGAGGTATATGTCAGAGAGCTTCTGAATTTACTTTTGAAACCAGCTATGAAGGAGAAAATAGGTATGTCACTTTCTGGTTTGTACGATAAATTAGAAACGCAGCAAAAGTCTTGGAGTAAAGGAAAAAAAACGCTTCAGTGCTGTTCCTATTAATTGAGTCTGTTTTGCCAGACGATCTGATTGAAGTAAGGGAAAGACTAAAATTCAACAAAATATCTAGACAGCTGTTTCCTTATTCTCATGAGTTCACCAGTGGAGTGAGCCAGACGATGAAATCACTGATCAACCATCTCCGGCAGAGATATAACTACCACTTTCGAAAATGCTTGGCGAACCTAGATGTTTCAACACCAACTAGATAATAATAACAGAAAGTTATTCACAATGCCACATATTGATAAGACAGATCTCGCCATTCTACTGTTTCCTCGTCGATTCTTTGAACCGAGAGGTGGGTTTTATGAACGCATGGCATTGTGAATAACTTTTTCAGTGGGACATCTGCTTTCCGGCAGATGATGTTGGAACATCTAGGTTTTCTAAATATTTTCTAATGTGGTAGTTATACCTTCGCAGAAGATGGTTGATCAGTGACTTAATCGCCTAGTTCGTTCCCTTGATGAGTTCATGAGTATAGTTAAAAATTTATCTCGAACTAATATACGTGTTGTCACTGTTTAATGTGGATAATCAAATCTTTGTCAATACAATGTAATTCAATTGGTAAATTTTATTCCGAATCATTCTTAACAAAATGTCTGTATGTCTAAATGCAGGCTGTCATTTTAAGTTCCACTGGGGCAAATATTCCGAGTAGTAGGATAGTATTGAAAATGAAAATTCCATTCCTTGCACTAAAGAATGTTAGTGGTATTAGACACGTGTAGGAGTGTAGTACGGATGATCAATAAGGTGCCCCAATTGGCGTCAGGCGCGCCCATTGCAGGCGCCTGGACGCCGAGAGCATTGATTGACCCACTAACCCGATTTTGAAGACTATTTATAGCAATTTTGATCGAAGTTGAAACTACTAATCATTTTACCTTGCGGATACAATCAAAGTTCACAATTTAAGAAACTGGAAGGATGTAGTAAAATTCATGTTATATACAGTGTGTTCTAGTTTATAATAGCAATACCTTACCAGTCGATAGTCTATCGAAACATAAGTCGACGAGAGTAATTCTATATTTTCAGAAACGATTCCTAAATAAGATGCAGATCACAGCTACAAAGAGATACAGATACCTGAAAATATCTTTGCTGGTTAGGAAAATTGAGTGTTTCCGTTCAAATATGACTAATAAACATGATACACACCAATTAAAAATTTAACTGCTTTCATCCGGTGGGTATTTCAGATTTTCTCTAAGCTCCCAATTCCAATCACTTCGAAAATGGCTGCTCTAATAAAATTTTGCTAGAATAACTTTATTTTTTAAATTTAACTTGGATAAATATCCAATGGTGTAGAAGATAGGCTGGGAACAGTGATGCAAAAGTGAAGCTACGCCACCGGACAATACTGAAGAGCGTTTGTAGTGTCAGATGATAGGTATCTATTTAAGGAGTAGGTTCTTACCAAAGTTGGTCAAAATCGGTACAGCTGTCATAGAGTTACGATGAACAAAATATTTCCTAAGCCGAACTGTGAAGGGCTGTATCTTCCTTAGGATACGTTTAAAAAATTATGACTACACATATGTTTCTTAATGTCCTGTATATCAAGACAAGAATATTTTTATGAATATTATACAACTCTTGTCTTGATAAATGACGGTAAAAATGAACCACAAATCATAGTTATAAATACTTCCTAAACATCAAATTTAGAGTTTTATTTACCTACAATTTTGTATAAAATAATGTTGAATTGGATTTATGTTTACACAAAACCGCAAAAAATATTAATCAATCTAATAACGTTTTTATTTTTATTCTGAATATTCACACTTTTGTTTTTTAATCTGGATCTTCTCTCTGATAGTATTATTCATGTACTACTGACAGTTCACTCTGATTTCACTGATCGCAGGAATACAAAGATGTCGCTAAAACAAAAAAATTATTTCAGGCAACATTTTTGAACAAGTTTGAACTCAACCTAGGACATAAATGTTAATAACAAAAAAATGTGATATAAAACGTACTTACCAAAACAGAAGTGGATATTTGTTCTCAACAGCATTAGGTCTCTAATAATATTGTCTCTTCGTTATTATAACATCAGTTTCTACTTTTCTCTTCAATTCGTTTATCCAAAATGCAAATAAGATTGAGGCATGTTCTACAAAAACCGCATAAGTTCAAATTCACTGGAATTTATTCAATTACTTATTTATTAACGGGAACCCCTATACATTAGAAATAATTGAAAAAACTCACAGTTGTAGTTAAAGTATGCATACAAAATGAATTAAAATAACATAGTATATAAACATATAAATTTATAAAGTCAATCTCTTGATTTGGTTTTTGATTCAAAGTATATATAAGTACTTATTTTTAAATATGTGGTATATTTCTTAAAACTTTCCGAAGAACAAATAAAATATTTCATTCTAACACAATTTGATTATGGATGACAAAATTAGTCAATATTCTCAAAACTGGCAATAAATCAAGATAGTAGAAGACGTTCCCGAAAATGAGGAACTAATAAAACTCGCGGGTCACTTTTCGGAAATAAGGCCTAAGGAATCTTTTCTAAGCCTATATAGCAATAAAGACGGTCGTCTAAGAAGAATCTGAGATGCATTGATGACGATTGGAGTTTCTCCCATGGATAATCGGGTATTCACCAGAACATACTTAAAAAAATCTTCAGAATTAAGTAATTAATGTAATTATTATAATTCACGTCAAATCATTCCCTGCTAGGCGGTCACATTATTCACGTCGTAAAAACCCAAACTGTTTCTATTTACCAGTATTCCTCACCTTTGAGAATATTATGTTTGTGCAAAATGATAACATAAACATACAAACCTACTGGAAAGAATTTAGAGCATGTTTTAATATTAAATCCGGATTTGCCAGAACCGATACATGTCCGATATAGAATTAGATGAAGTGGTACACCTTCGTAAAGCTGAATCCTTTTTTTTGTACTAAAACGATGACGAGAATTAGTTTTGATTTTATGCAAAATCTACCCCTTCTTCATATACTCTCTGTATTTTATAGCCAACAAGTGTTGTACTATAATTATAGTATTCATGACCCAGGAACTGATGACGTCTCGATGTACAATTATCTCGAAAATTAATCCTAAAAGGGTGCCAATGAGATCGCTTCAATGTTGTTACATTACTTTAAGAAGATGTTAACAATCGGTCACTGATTTCCCTCATTTTTGTTAGCAACATAGCGTTCGGGCGCTAATGAAAGACGTTACAAATATCCCTTCTCCCCACGGCCTAGGCTTCACGTTCAGGAAAAAAGATATTACGATGCTCATAAATACAACCATCCTCAGCGTATGCTTCCGGAATACGCACAGCGTGCACAACTATAGGTAGTTTGTCGTCTAGGGTATACCTATACCCCGGAGTGGACACAGCATGTACAGATATGCCAAAGACGCCCCTGTCATTCCACATACTCGCTCTCGGACACCGTATCTACCTAAGCCTAAGATACCTTAGTTCACTATCGATTCACGGCCCACACCTTATCGGTGAGCAACGACTAACCTGGCAGGATAAACTTAATGCGTACAATGCAATAATCAACTTCTACTACTGGATATCAGATATCACGCGATCGTTATCACCACAAACCAGCACATTTACCTTGGGTTAATTCACAATGTACAGGACCTAACTTGGCAAATGGCCTTCACAGAAAATGGTTCGGTTTTTCAAATACGGTTAAATGACCAAAACAGCACCAGAGCAAAAGAAAGCTAGATGAGCCTGCCGCTGTCTATTATATTTTTTCGAGGTTCTGGTCAAGTCCGTACCACCAAATCCTTATTTTGTGCCGTGGCATTTTCCTTATGTCCTGAACAATTCTTGACAGTGACGCTACTTTTTATATTTGAAATGCCAGTTCATGTTGCTCCACCAAATCCACTTCTGCGAGTTGAGGATTGTTATTATAGGCTTTTGCTTGTACGTAGTTTTTCCACCTAAAGCTGTCAAAAGTTTGACACATTATTTCGAATGATGCCGGTTTTTTTATCGGAAAGACAAATCCTATAGCAGCTATGAATGTACTATGTATATTTCATTTATCGCAATAATTATAGTTACCCGGAATTATTGAACTACGTTAGAATATGTGTGTTTCTAAATAAATGAAATAAACCTTTCATATGAATGAGCATTTTGACTAAAAATGTCTATTGCACGCTTTCCTCCTAATATCATCTTCGGAAATTTATGATCGATAGCTGTATTTTCTTCCTGACCAAGACTAAAAAAACATATCAGATTTTGAGCTTCGTAACAACACTATGACGTGTACCTTGTCGCTTTTCGGTATTTTGCTTACTGCGGTAAGCTCCTAATCCTCGGGCGCCAGATTTTCTAAAGGTTTACTACTTTTTGAAGACTTCTGCTAGGGTCTTCACCACAAGGCTTGTCACTCTGCTATCTATAGATAGCTTTGTCCCTAGGGTAGCTACAGTGAAGTATAACCAGAGTCCAATGGGCAGAAAACTGTACCAAAATTGTAGGCTTTAGTTACAATTGGTACCTGGTTAAACTTAGCTCGTTTGAAGATGGAGCAGAAATAAAACGGGGAATTCCAAATGTTAAAATATATAATAAATATAACAAGTACACTTTCAGAATAATCAATATAAATGCAATTGAACGGTATTATTTCACAAAATTTCAACCAGGCGAAAAATGTAATGAAGCTCAAACGGTATATGAAAACTGCTACAACATATATATTCTGCGATATGTTCGGTAATTAATTTCAATTCAACGGTACGGAATCGGTTGACAAATGATTCACAATTATCAATTTGCGGAAAATATAAATCAAACAGCTCCTAGCGTAATGAGCGGTATTCGGTAAATTTTAGATAGCAACAGTAATGAATGAAATGTTTAAATCACACTACGATATATTCGGTTATAAAAATTCGGTTGGTTCGGAAAATACTGTTTTGCACCAGTTTTCCGATTGTACGATATCAGATTTCACGGTATTTTCGGATAATTACTCTGATTGAGTTTATTTTGTCACCTCACCCACCCTTGTACTAGCTTTCACGGAGCGCCCGGTAATTGTATAACAGTGTTAGATTTCATACACTTCGCAGATTCAGAATCTAGATAATTAAGGCTTATACTTCCGGGATAGACACAGCGTGCACAAACCCCAACTATCGTATCTGCAAAAACCCCTACATCCACGGCCGAGGACTTCTCATACGATCAAGGGGATTATTACGATTCTCAATCACACAACCACCCTAGCTTATACTTCCGGGATAGACACAGCGTGCACAAGCCGTTGGCGGTTTGGTTGTCTAGGATATACTTATACTTCCGGGATAGACACAGCGTGCACAAATGTATCAAAGACGCCCCTGTCGTTCAAACGTATACACTCTGTCCACACCATACAATTACTGGAATATTTCAATGCACGCGCGGATTTAAATCGTGCGCGGTCCGACCTATGACGGGATAAACTCAAATATAACAATTCAAATCACTGAATGCTACGGAACTCAGATATCGTACAAACGTTTACCAATCACAATAATAATCATAAACTACGGAAATCAATATATCGTAATGCCCAAAATATAAACTATTTGTTATCAATTACCTTATGTAACAATTCACTTGAACGGAACACTATTGTTAATTCGCAGTTTAAATATAACTTAAACTCGGATAATCAATTCACTTGGATTCTAATATGATCACACTTCACCGGTACTGATTTATAATCGAAATCACAAAAGAGATACTGTACGGCTTGAAAATCAAAATATCCAAAAAGAGCACAAAAGAGCAACTGTATCGATTGCTAATCAAAATCATAAAAGAGAGCGATCTTTTGTATGTCACGGCTTTTATATGTTTTCCGAGGTTCTGGACAAGTCTGCTCCACCAATTCCTTATTTTGTGTCGAGGGTTTTTTACTTATGTCCCGAACAATGCTTTAAAAGTCGCGTGCATGATGCTCCAGTAGTTTCTCCCGGCACACTAAGCAAGTGTTATCGGAGTCTTTTTTGGTTGTTCGCCTTTTTATACATAAGGTTGTACAAAGTTTGATGCGTTAGCTCGCCAGACCCCTGTTTTTGCAAAATATTTTATCGGAATGAAATGCAATTTTTGAACGGGTATGAATTAGATTCATCCATTTGAATAATTATACTTATTCAAAATTACGGAGATTTAGGAAAGTGACAATCACGGAATATACATTTGGAGCTCACGCATATCTATTGAAATAATGAACTGTTCAAACTGAGATTACATGTAATATCCGTATTTACTGCCTGATCTAAAATAAATGATTTTTCAAAATTTAAGCTTTGTTACAACACAGTCCATGACATCATGTCAAAAACAGTCTAGATTGAGTCAAAAATGCTCAAAACGGATATATCCTCGAAATTCCGTACAAAAATTTGTTGCAACGATTCCAATACTTCCCTTACACTATATACTACGATTTGTAAGTGAATTATTTATGACAGGTGCGGCATCGATTTTCTCATGTTTGGCATTGACACCGGCGGCAAAAGTCTAATGTATTGAAAGGCTCAACACAAGTACAATCTCTGTCGAATGTACTTTTTGACAACTCTATTTTAATCAGATCATATCTTTTTGATAATTGGCGACTTTAGTTCGACGAAAAATTAATGTATACCTAAGTAGGTGTGAATGATATTTTTGTAAAGTTCTAATTTTTCTCACAATAAATGAATTTCTCTTGAATTCTAATTCATCTCTTCGGATAACTCATTTTTTCAATATACGAAGGCAGTGTTTCCGGTCCGACTGAAAGAAACGACGTAGACTCACAATTAAATTTTATTTTTTAATATAACGATGAGAAAATATACACTTCGGCTTAGCTGCCGATTTTTTATGCTTTGAGAGGAAATATATTCTCAAGTAAGCAATTTGATAGCAGTTCGATATTCAATTTTCGTGTCTTCTGACATCGTGATATATGAGTGACACCTGTAAGAAAACTAATTGCTGTAAATCAATTTTCGTGTTTTTCAAGGATTATATAATAAGGCTTCAACTTGTGCGTGTTATCAACATTTTGACCGCTGCGATACTAGGATCTATGTCAGGTCGGAAATTATTGGCACTACTCCCGTATAAACGATAATTTTCCCCAAAATATTATCTTTTAGGTTTTCATTTTCACTCTCATTGCTTTCTCTAGCGAGTTTCATTGATGTGTCGGAATATACACCATATATAAATATAAAGTCCATTTATGTATCACTACTTTCTGACACTTCGGGAGGGCACGCGCTTGATAACAATTGTATTTCGAAGTATCACAGTTAGTAAATGTTTCTACCCATACACAGCTATAGTCAACAAGTGTGATAAAGAATCGGCGCAGATGAGAATAACATATATCCCCAACCTGAAACAAAATATGTGTGATTTATGAGGCCCTTAACTAAAGACACAGACCTGCATTTTTGCCAGAGATGGGCAAAACTATTATTTCTAAATAGAAATAACATAATCACAATACCAAGTGCTATTAAAGCTACTTCTATCTCAAATTACAAAACAACTGTTTCAAATAAGAGTTACAAAGTAACAGATGCTATTTAATGTCAAAATGACAAAAAATGCTATACAGTTACGGAGTTGATTTTATGAAAAATAGTTGGTAAATAACAATGATTGCGGAATAGTAGCCCATCTCCAATTCTTATTAACTAACAATTCGACCTGTGCAAAGCCCACTCCTCTCTCCCTATCGCACAACACGAGTTTTTTCTGTCTACCTTATTAATAAAACGATGCATCTGGCTTTCCCATATTCTCACATTAATCCTATATACCGCTAGATCTGACTTAATCTGTATTTCGTTAAGCACCAAGAAGGAGGAGCAGGGGAGGAAGGGGTAATGGCGGTCAGTATCATAACTCCAAAGATAAACGCATCACTAGAGTCAGAATAGGTGGTAACCAGTGGCGGCTCGTGAACTTTTTGAGAGAGGAGGCTGGACATAAAACGTTTTTGTAAAAATATACTCTGGTCAGTCAATTAATTTAACCTTTGCGCAGCGACCGTACCAGCTACTTCAGTGACAAAATTAATTTTTGCCCAGCAAGAACCAACGTGGAGGTATAGAGTTTATCTTGGCAAAACATATTTTGTTTGGTTTTTGTTTTTTATTTTTTTGTATTTTTAATATTTTTTCTTTTTTTTTGGAATTTTTCATGTTTCGTTTTTTTCTTATTAATTTAATTAACTTTTTTTAATATATTAACGGAATTCTACAGTCTTTAGTTTGCGAAAAATGATCAATAATATTATCATAAAATGTATCATTTTGTTTTAAGTGTTACACTAAATCTTTTTCAATAGATATTAAACTAACATTGTATAAACGATTTTGGCTCATTGTATTTCGCATGGAAGCTTTAATTCGTTTGAGAGTGGAAAATGAACTGTCAAACAAAGCAGTTTATAAAACTGAGGTGAAACTTGTTGCAAATCATTGTCTATCATATATTTTATCATATCGGCGTGACAGGCGTGACTGTCGTACTGGCCTCAGATATCCGAGTATACAACGCATAATTCATTGTGCAGTGCTATTTTATCAAAAAAATTATATTTTAGAACTAGGTTATCTAAAAGTGTACTGGGAAACTCTTTTGAGAAAGTCTTCTATTCGTCAAGTCGAAAATCTTCAATTCATGTAAATCGGAAAATCGAATCTCAATTTGACCTTTAATAATATCTGAAATTTTATAAAGAAGTTGTTTATAATGTAGTTTCTTGTATACCAAATTATATGTTTTCTTCCTTTTCGCGGGAGGAGCCTCATCAGTTGAAAAATTTTCAAATAAAATATTAAAATGAAATTCTGTATTACGGAAACTTGAAATTTTATCAATGAGATGTTTCAAACGATCTCTTGAATAAATTATATCAGTGAATTTATGTTGTAAAATTTGAAAAACAGTATCAGTTTGTTCAAATATTAATTTAAAAGTATCAAGAAAAAACAAAAATTCTTCATTTTCTAAATCAGATTTTAAACCAACAGCAGCATTTAATGAAACCTGATCTATTGAGAAGACATCACTGTTCAATATAAAATCAAATGTTTCAATTAATTTGTCTTTATTTTTATGGATGGTAAACACTGCACGTGATGTAAAATTCCATCGAGTTGGAGCATTACAGGGAATTCTGTTTCCTACTATGTTATTTAAAACTTCAGTTCGTTTAGTTGAGTTGCTGAAAAAATTTGAAAATGACGATAAAAAAAAGCGATACCAGCGAAATAATTTATTGTGTACCTCAGATCCCGTTAACCATAAATATTTTTTATAATTGTCAGTATTAAATGATCGATTTGGATACTTACCTGACATCACTGCTAATCCTTTCAATTCCGGTGAAGGCCGTTTATTTTCAAAAAACCCTTTTTTGTCATATGTTAATCCACTAAATGGATTTTATAAGAAGTCACCAACTGAATCACTAGCACTCATTTTGAATTTTAATAATTTACCGAACAGACAAATTCTAATCTAACCTTACTTCGCGTGGCGTGACAAAACAAACACCGACGCAACACGCATGTGCCGTACTCCACACCACTGAGCGTACTGGACTGGAAGGCCGGCGGCAGGCTAGCCTACTGAGAGTGTTGCCATTTCAGCTATGTTTTACGGTATTCAGCAATTGGACTGGTCGGAAAAACGACAACTGTGTTGAGCAACAGATGTTTACTGTTCAGGGTTTGAGATATATACAGAGTCTATCCTCAAGGCACTGTTGCCAGATTAGAAATAACTACCGAGAACAGGGAATTAATTGTAAAATCAAAAAAATTTGTAGAGAAACGGGAAATAAAAGGAAGAATGATCAACAAGATAAATTGGTGAGGAGACTGAGCGTCCTTAGCCTCCTTCGAGGAGCCTCCACTTGTGGTAACCCCTCTCCCACTTTCTAACGCTTACCCGTGATCGTTCGTTAATTTGTCGCAACGCGTTCGAGAGGCCTATTTCAATTGTTTTCTCCCGTTTTTTAAATCAAACGATAACAGTAAGATCTCACAGTTATCGTAAATAATGAAGTCTTAGTGTTATCGTTTGATAATGACTGTTTAACTGTCGAAACTGTAGTTGAGATTTGAAACATTAAATTAGTGGTAAAACACATAGTAAAGTTGTTCATTTGATTTATCGAAGTTGTTCCAGTTTTATTTATTTATTCAGTTTGACCTTGCCTCCAATAAAAATATAGACCTTACGTTAGCTAAGGTTCTTCAGATACTTATATCCCTTAAGCGTGAGAAATGTGCTAATCCTTAATGGTTATTACCAGCGTATGGTGTACGTTTTAATTTTTATGTAAGTAATAATAATTCGATATCATAATTGCTTATGAATGAATCTAAGTTGTTTCGAGTTTCGATGAGAAACTCACTTCAACAATATGCTATTCTTGAAAATGAAGATACAGATTCATTGGAATAAGATAGTATTCATTCACAAGAAGTCAACATTGTTAAACCTCCTGCAAGTCTTTGATGTTTAATCACTAAAAGTTCTTCCTAGAGGGACTTCTTTTCATTGGCTACCATTACAAATCATAATCAAAAATACAAATTCATATCACTGAAAATTAGAACTACTAGACTAATTTATTTGAAGAAAATAAAAGTATTAGTAGGTTTAATCTTAATTTAGCTGGTGATTTGAGATATAAAATAGGTAGAAGCTGGAAGATTTCTCGCATATATGCTTGGACAACGATTCAGGATTCTCGTCGATTGTTTTCGATTGGAAAATTTGGATCAGAAACAGAAGAAAATACCTTGAATAAGAACATTCTGCAACTTCTTGTTTATATTATGAGTATTTATGTATCTATGTACCATGTATTCTATTCTATCGCGGAAGTCTAGTATTCAAGATTTCTGTATATTATTTGGCGTCCCTTATTTTTATCTTGGATGCTGGTCCTTTGCATCAGCCACACCTCATCCACTAGAGCTTTTCGTCTATTCTAGTTGGATGCTTTACTGTCCGGATCTGGTTCATATTCGTGTTGAGTAGCTCTTCAGTTTTGTTTTTCGACGGTTGTCTATTAAATGTTTCCATGTTTTCATTTGAGGAGTTACATTCCACCGCTCTCTTTGTTACTGTCTGAACACAGTGCCGTATGCATCCTCAGCCAGCGGTTTTTGACACTCCGTATGAGGCTAATGAGCCCAGTCTAACTGGTTCATCTGCTTTTTCGTTGCCCAAGATGCCACAGTCTCCTGGACCAACATCAAAGTAATTTTGTTGTGTTCTTCCAGAGCACTGAGTTTTTCACGGCATTCCATATCAGTCTCGATGTCACTGTTTGGTTCAAGAGTGCCTTCAGTGACGCCTGGCTGTCTGTGCTTATTCTGATCCGTGCGTTATGCACTTTCCTCATGTTGTTTTCTCTTGTACTTTTTCTTGCTCATTGCATACATTTCCGATTGGAATAGAGAAGTCGTTATTCCGAGTGAGACACTTAATTGAGAGTTTCTTTCCTAAATTATATTGCAGCACCAGTTTCTTCCCTGGTTTTGGACCCGTCTGTATACCAGGTCCTCTGGCCAAGTTTGCCTCTGATGTTGCCGTCTGTCCACTCCCTTCGTTCCTGTATAATTATCTCGAAGTTAATAATGAATGAGTAATGTGGAGTGATGTGGTTTGTTGGTTCCATTCCAAGAATGGTACCTCACACAATTTTCTTGATTCTATTATGGCCCGATTTTCTGGTCGTGTCTTATATTCTCAGAACTCCCATTCTTTCCTCTCACATAATCATATGTCAATAGGAGATAGTTCGAATAGTACTTCGATGGTTGCTCTTGTTGTTGGTTTCACAGCTACCGTCAGCAAGTCTTTGTACCTTCTTCAACTAAGCCGTAGCTATTTTCTGGGTTATCATTGTTCACCATGCCAAAGATGCTCAAATACCTACCATTGATTTCATCACAATATTGTACGTCTTCTACATTTTAGGACTTCCCATTTCTTTCCGTGTACGAATCTGGCTAGCATTAATTACAGCTGGATGTTAGTCCCTTTGAGAGTGAAAGTATCTATTCCCTGTAGTTTGATAGATAAGCAGCCATTACATACAAAGTTTGATGGGTTGCCTAACATTGGGTATCGCTTATATGTATTTAGTTATATGTCCTGTGCAGGGAACCATGTGTACAAAAAATAATAAATAATATAATGTTGAAACGTCTATGTGTTTATGTTAACAGGACTAGGACAATTATTAAATTATTACAGAAAGTACACTTTTGATAACAAACAGATAATTTTTTATCTGTTCCGTAAGATGCTACGACTTGTCCAACGTTTATATAAACTGGAGGTTGATGAACCGTATCTGCTTCTGATGAATTATTGGCTGAAGTCAAGGAAAATATTGTACAGCAGAAGTGATTGTTTAGGAAAGTGAACTGAAATTAGAAAATAATTTTGTTTCCACTAAATAAAGTGGGAGTTGTTGTGTAATTTCATCTTTTCTAACATTATTTCTACATTTTCAAAATATTTTGTAAGATAGTTTTTTATTTACCTAGATAGAAATCAAAGGTTGTAGAATATCGTAAAAATATATTTTGTCAAAAAATAGACAATATGTAGTTCAGTCTGATTTACCTTTGTGAGATATTTTTAGATGGCAGTTCAATTGAATATCTCTAAAAGCTACAATGGTAGATTTGTGAAGACCAATGTTTAGGCCCTCTCCTTCTATCTGTTTGCTTCTCAGGTTAATAGTCATTTGTATTCTTATCATAATTGTTGTTTTATATGAAAATTCTTGGAAAATAGGTCACAATAACAAATATGTCAACTATTTTTTCGTCTTCACGTACGTTTCGGCCTCATGACTAGCATCAGGTGACGTTTGAAAACTAATTCAATCAACTAAAACGCCAGATTCCTTAAACTAATAGCGCTAAGTACTGAGCGTCTTTATCGCATTAATTTCATTTAAAAATGTATACGTCGTAACACCGAACGAAACACGAATAATTGAAATTGTAACACATTAATGTGTAAAATATATGACTATGTTTTACGAAAATACTACACAGTAATGTTTCCATAGTTGAAGAAGTTATATCTAGAGGACCAGGCAAAACAGTTTGACCTGACGACAAAAATCAGATGGATCTAGAGATATTCTCCAGACATCGATGCCGAAACTGCGCGCATGGCAACCTTCTAGCGGCGAGCTTAACTGTTGAAATATACCGAATTCAATGTTGTACCTGCAACGGCGACTGTGGCCGAGGGGTAAGGTTACCGCTAACGTATTTTACTTTACTATAGCGACGTACGTTCGAAACTCCAAGCGACAAGGTCATTGCAGGTTTGCTTAGATTTTAATTGTTTTTGATGTTCCTTCTTTATTCTTTATATTTCACCGATGCAGGTCCTTAACTTAGACGATCTCACAGGTAATTTTTTTTTATCGAAGACGAACTCAAAGGGTCATTAGCGATAGACCCTAACTCATGAACTCAGATAGTCTTTATACTTACTGTATATAAATCTTTATCATATACAGATTGTCAAATATTTTTGGTTGTTGATTTAAAATAATAAAAAGACAAACTTTATGATTTCAAATCAATTTAATGATTTTGTAACTTATACATTTTGAAAAGTCTTTAATTTCAAATTGTCTATTCTCTGACAATTTTGAATTCAATAAAGGTTAAGTTGTTTTGTGCAGGTTTTGATATGTTCCTACATTCATTATTTTCTAACAATTTAACAGGCAATATACATCAAATTGAGTTCTTTTTGATGTAACATCGAGATATCGAAATACGTTTGAGTTAAAATTAGTGCAATTATTAAATTAATTATAAAAACTCTCACACGCATTTGTCCTATGCAAACTTCCTGTATTTGCAGCCCAAATATCTGGAGGAAATATTGCGGTGTCACCAATGAAGTTGTCTACCATGTAGTGCAAAATTGTTGTGAAGATAGGTACACAATTCGAAAACAAACACGTCTGCTACGGTCTGTGGATATAGATATGTTAGAATGCAGATCTGCTTCCAATTTCTGTGTTGTTTTTATATTCCATGGACACACCCAAATTTTGTATTTTACAGCACCATAACTTGCGCCAAATGAAATCTGCATCCTATGATTTCCGATGATGGAATAGAGTTATGTGCAGCTAGCTAAAAATCGAGAACAATTGACTGTGGTCGAAAAGTCAGTCCGTTTTCCTGATTTGTCCGCAAAATATGACGTAAACGGCAGTGGTAAGTTTTTTATGTCTTAATTGGCAAAATACAAAATAGTAACACTATGTAAACCTCGTTTTTGTAAATGTGCACTGTGTACATTTGGAAAAAAAATGTTGGACGATAATTGAATGTTACATCCATAAGAATGACGTCGCTGTTGTAAAGTTAATGAAATTAGTATGTGTTGAATAAATAACATTATTGTTAATTTGAACATTTACCAACAAAAATAATTCGTCCTTCACTGTTTTATTATCAATTTCGTTGAGTAAAATTTGCTCATATCTTCTTGTGTTTGAGGTAGTTTTGAAAGTAATTGAAGACTTTGACGCCTGATAGAATTCCTTATATATGTAACACCTTTTCTGGATAGTATATGTAGTAGTTCAGGAGAATTTTCTATTTTTATGAATAGTTTTTGAAGGTTTTGTGTTCAGTTCTTCTGTTGTCTTCCTTTTGCAAATATTGTTTACAATTTTGAAGTGTCCACACTAGTATGATTATGTGCGCCTGTTTGTTTCGAAAATGAAAATTACATCCAATGGTATAGACTTTGGCGTTGCAGTTAGTTGTTGAGCAAGTCCATTGTCTTTCTTCCGTTTTTTTTAACAAAATACCTCTTGAATATTCAAAATAGTTTTCGCAAACGATTTGCTCTGCCCTTCGCCGGCTTAACATTTTTGTAAATTTCACTTTCAAAATAATGAACTGAACTGAAGAAAATATACTATCACATAGTCTGGAATTATCTACTCAAGATCAGTCTCATATATAGATTCCCTGGAAATAGGTCACACTAACACATGCTTATAACCGTCATCGCCATCCATCGACCATCATCAGAAGACGTATTATGTCTTAAACGGGATTTCTTAAAATGCGTTACAATTTCGATTATTCGTGTTTCTGTTCGTTTTGGCGACGTGGGCATTTAAAATTGAAATTGGTGCAAGGAGGACGCTTTGTGCTGATACAATTAGTTTTAAGAAATCCCTTTTTAGACATAATACGTCTTCTGATAATGGTCGTGAGACCAAAAGTACGTAAATATGAAAACAATAAGCATATGTGTTAGTGTGACCTAGTTCTCGACAATTTATATATAATTTATACCTGGGTCAAGAATCATTATTAACTTAAGATCAGCAAAATATTCCTCCATTGTTCATTTAGCAGTTACTGTATAATATTTACAGATTATTAGGAGATTAAAAGAAATTTGGGTTTCCTAGAATCGGCTAGGTAGGTACTAAATACGAAATAAAGAAAGTTTCCAAATACTATCACAGATATTCAGTCGTTGGACATTTCCGTACACTCTGTATATAAAAAATATTTCTTTTTCTTTAATATATTTTACATTCACATGCAATCATCACGTGAGGGATTAGAGCACCCCCACTGTTATAATCCTATTAGATAAAGTCTGAGTTTATTTCCGTCCCTCTAGTCAAGATCCTTGTCAAAAATCCCTCTGTGCCAAGTTGGTACAATGTTAAACAGTTGTGTTTAAAATTGTACGACGATGGGAAAGGTTTGTACCAGTACCAATATTACAGATTTATTTAATCAGATTTCTATACAATTTTAATTGATTAAATTTATATGAATTTAACTCAATCATCATTGTACATTCTATAATTTATAGATATATCATCATGTTTTATGTGAATCATCTCCAGTATAGATCTTTTATAATAATTGGTTTCATTAGCTAAAATATTAACAATTTTATGGTCGCACTGATAATTGTAATCAAAACAAAGTTTAGCAAGGGCGGTGAAATTTTATAAGTTTTCGTTTTTAAATCTATACTTATGGCCATACATTCTTTATTGTGAATATTGTTCTGATACATTTTCCTTGAACTGTGATAGCTATCAGCATACGCAATAGTTTTGAAACAATTCCTTCCTAGTTTGATTATAAGGCCTTCCACCACCAGGTTCCAAAGCAAGGGGGACAGTACTGCCCGTCACGAACTGGTGACCTTTGCCGATAGTGTTTCTCCCATTATAGAGAGGAGAGGATAATTCTTTCTTTTAACATACAGTCTTTCCATCTACATTCAGTTTCATCGATGCTTTTCCTTCTCGAAGCTCTTGAGATATAGTCTAAATATGTATTGTTGAATGTTCCCTCAGTGTCTAAGGAATGCACCCAGCAGAATCGCTTTGTTTTCCTGTGCCTTCTCCACTCTCTTTTTGTACATTTGTTTGTTGCATATTTCGCTTTTTAGGCAGAGCTTAAAATTGAAATTATCAAAACGTAGGTCTTGGCCACAACCGCGGATTGGGTAAAATCCATCCGACATAAATAAAACCAGATTCATAGAGTGGCCTTGTGCATATTCTAAACGGTTAATGTTGACGTGGTAGATTGGACTCCAGATCAGCACTGCGTACTCTAGTTTGAACCGTATAACAGAGTAGTATAGCATGTTCATGCCTGTTGTTATACTAAATTCTCAGTGTCAAAGTGCACACCATAATCCTTTGGGGGAATATTCAATATCCCATCTCCATCTTCTGTTATCCGTGTGTGGGTGAAAGAGGCTTGGACGCCTTGAGCATAGCCAGATCCCCAGATAGGGATGAATGATGGTTATATACATAACTTCACATTTTTCAGTTTTTAGCAGCAGTTTATCTTAGAATGTCACTATGTTGTTGAATAATTAATTGTTAATTCATATATGCTGTTCGATAGTATCTATGTGGTGACTTTAAAAACATTTTGTAGGCGCTAAAAATTCAGATTGAATTTACCGCTAAAGAAGTAGGTGTTCAAGAAAGGAAGAGACAATATGGCTTCATGATATCAATAATGGAACTATATAATGGGTGCACTGTATATTGTATGTTATACATAATCATAGAAGTGAACTATAAATATAACGACATTGGAGTTTAATCTCGTTTTACTAAGGCCATCCTACAATTTCGAGTACCTACGATAATAAAATTGAAAATACGTTTGTCACTTTTCTCAATAGGTTCGATATGAACTATTTGATCTTCCTTAATAACTGTCATAATCCCTTATGTAAACCCAGATACTTAATCATGATGGCTTGTCATATCATGTCGAGCATACATTTAACAAATAATATACGCAGCAGTTAATTAACTCGTTCATGGAAGAACAAATTTATTTTAGTTATATTATTGAAATAATTTTGAATAACACTCCATATATTTATGACAATTTTATCTACACTTTCGTTATCGTCAGTCAAGACTAAGAAAATGTAATATTTGAGCGGTCAGGAGGTGATTTACATAAATTAAGAATCTAATGTCTCAAATTGAAACTCACTGAAAACAAACATTTGTAGTGTGAAAATTTGAACATTTTCAATATAATGAATTTAAATTCTTAACATATTGTAAAAATAAATATCTCGAATAATAACATGAAAAGATAATTATTCAAGTAACTAATTATAATTTCGATAACATTAAAATAATTTTAAACATGTCATGATGTTAGTGTATTCTATTCTTTCTACAAATTGAATAAAACGGTTTGAAATCTTCATAGTGTGGAAATAAAGATCTTGCAATCTGGAAATATCAAGACGAATTATTTGAAAGATATGTCTTCATTAATAATATACTGTAGAAATGATATACAATCAGTTTAAAACTCATCTGGAAGAACGATTGACTTGTGTGGGTTTGGAAAATCATATAATTGGATATTTATATGTACCTTGACGAATGAGTCAGAAAGGTCTATAACATAACAACCTTGATCACCTAATCATTTTTTTCTCCGGCGATAACACGTTGGAAACAAAAAAGTTGAGAAAGAGATGACTCGAGAAGCAATGAAGGCTAGAAATGAAAGTTTCTATAAATGAAAGGCTTCTTCTAAAAAGATAATATGAACAAAATTTCACAAAACGACTTTCCAGTAGTTTTTTCAGACATAATTTTTTTAGTGGTGCGTTCTCTGTTGGTAGATTCCCAAATTTTGTTACGGCTCCCTGAAGGCACGAAGTTGGTAGTCATTTCAAAAAGCTTTGTTATCTTATCTTCTCATGATCTACAAATATTTTATATTATCATTCAGAATTGTTCGGAAAAAGGCCCTTACGATCCAATATACTTGAGAAAAATTAATTTGTATGGCGGTTTTTCTTGTTTCTGATAAGTTGTCAAGATCGTAAATGGAACCTTTTTAGGGGGAGCCATTCAAATATCTGAAATAGAACTAAAATGATGAATGATGCTTATGTGAGGAGAAACAATAAGCAGCAGAACGCATAATAAGTCAACAAGGCTCGGGCTTAGGGAGACAAAATGAGAAGGGTGGCAAAATCTCGGGGATGGTTTATAAATGAAAATTTTGTATGCAAACTTGTTCAACATGGTATTTGTTGCAGTATTGAACATAGTCATAGGAGCGACCAATACGAACATGGGTACGTATTTATTTTGACTGCTCCTCTGGTTTCGACTCCATGTGCAATGAATAATATTAAAGACTACCTTGAAGATTTTGGGAGATGTCATTATTATTATTAATAATATTATTGGCCGCGAAACTGTCGACTGTGCTTTTGTTTGACACGTTCTACTGGGCATGGAGTCTAGGAGTTGTGTTTGTTCAGTGTTCAGAATGCTTAAATTTGCATTAGAATCTCATTGTTACCAGTAAATCTGAGAAATTTTCACAATGGAAAAAACTCTTAGAATAATCTCTGTCGCGGGAATGTGGCGTCAAATGTTATTAGGCCTAGAGGCCACATATTTCTTAATCTGGTACTGGACATCTTTGTAAAATAATAATTGATTTCCTATCGGAAATTAATTGACTTTACTTGCACTATTTTGGATATAACTACTACTCTACCGCATTATATAGTGCCATGAACTCTATTGATCGTATCTTTTAACAACTATGTATATTGCCGCACCGAAAGTATGGAGATGTTTATATATTTGACTTATCAGCAAAATCCGCTTTAACACAATCTTCACTGACTCCCATATAATATTTCACGGTTCCCAATCTAATGAACTGATGGCTTTTGTCTAAATATGTAGAAGATCAATCAATTCGGAAATATCTCCATTTTTACACACAGAGTCACTGGAATCTTTTCGGTTTTTCAACAATCTGTAAGATGTTGTAAAAAAAAATGACCTAAGTTTTTTTTATAAATCGTTAACGAGGCATATGACGACCTTAAAATCAAAAAGTTGTGATTCACACCGCCCCCCCTCTCTGGGTTGTTTTTGAGAACATCCAAATGTTTTTAGATTTGATTTTCCCCGAGAACGGTAGGTCGTAGATAAAAATTTTGCTATCAGAAATTGTAGTGAACAAGCTAAACCACACAACCACAACAACCACAATTATTGATTTTACATCCGTGGATGATTAGCTTCATGACGTAAGTCCTTGCACCGTGTTTTTTCAACCGCAATCCAAGGGATCCAAGACATTGCCCAACCAAGCAAGCCTGCACTTAAAACTATACTCTTTGACTATGAAGATTCTCCGCATCAGGTGAATGTGGTAATTAAGAAATATTAACTTGTGGTCGCAGATTGAGTGTATGTTTGAAATGGAATTGAGGCAGCGTGTTTGTTTAATGCCACAAAGATGTTTTGTCCTGCAGCTTCGACGCTTTGTTGATGGATGTTACTTGAAAATGATTTTGCAGTATTCCGCAAAATCTCATCCTTTGCGAGTAGCGCTACGAGTTTTGATTTGCCTTGGAAATAAGGGGCCAAAGCTAAAAGCTACGACGCTGCATTCGGTGGATATTTCCAATACACTGCATATCAGGAAATATATTGGGAAATTGAACCGCTATATCACCATAACAGTGCATCCTAAAAAAAAAACTGCAGACACAGCTAGTAGGTTTTTTTTCTGTTTTACAAGTATTGTATTTCCTCTTTTTTGAGGTCAGTTTGAAGCAAAAATTCAAATGGGTTATTTTAGCCAAATTGCAACCAAATTGGATGAAACAGTAGGTCGTTGCGGTTAAAATAAGTGGTTCAAATATGGGCTGAAAATATCGAACAGTTTTGATTAAAATACAAATTTCGCCAATTTAATTTGGCCCAAATTTCAAAATAACTCCCTCTTTTGTCAAAAAAGTTCGAGTGTACTCTACTTAGGCTCAACTCAAATGTTATGTACTTTAATGTGGTATATGTCCGTTACAACTTTTTTCACGATTCATCCATTTTTTGGCCATTTACAGTATGTTATCATAAATCATTTATGTGATGAACATCAACGTTACATTTTTTGTACTATGAAATACGTTATTATTTTAATGTTACTATATGTATGTATTATAATAAATAAAAAAACATGATGAACAAAATGTTATTTTTGAAAAATATTAAAAAAATGATCAACTAAAAATAAATAATTACATATTATATGTTCAAAAAGTAAAGAATATAGAATTGTTCTTCAAAGTTAAATAAAACATCTGTATTTATTCAATAACCTTCACCTAATGTGCGCTTACGTGTATATTTTAGCTTACAATACCTTCTTTTTTTGAATTTTTTTTCGAAATATTTTGCAAGTAATTTTTTTTTCAAATAAAATGCTTTAATATGCTTATACTATACAAGAAATTAAACATTACAACTTACAAAAAAAAAAATTGTATGTTATTATATATGCTTCAATTTTTTTCTTACCTGACATTGTCTTCGATAAAAGTTTTTATTTTGATAAGAGGCGCGGTCCTAAACATTGGATGATCACCTGTATAATATGGATGCAGTTTTTCCTTGAATATTTTTCAAAAATAAAATTTTGCGTATCATTGTTTTTCATTTACTATAATATATACATATAGTAATATTAAAATGATAACGTATTTCATAGTACAGAAAATGTAACGTTGATGTGGATCACATAAACGGTTTATGATAACATATATTGTAAATGGCCAAAACAAAGATGAATCGTGAAAAAAAGTTGATGTGGACCTAAACCATATCAAAGGACATAAATTGACCTTTACTTTGATCCTAAGTAGAGTATGCTCCGACTTTTCTGACAAAAAGGGGAGCCATTTCAAAATTTGGGTCAAATTTGAATTTTAAGCAGAACTATTCAATATTTTCAGCGCATATTTCGACCACTTATTGTGACCGCCACTACCTACGTTTCCATCAAATTTCAACCAATTTGGTTTCAATTTGACCAACATAGCCCAATTTGAATTTTTGCTCCAGAAAACGTATAACTAAATTCAAGGAGGGGAGGTAAACGGAATGTCACAAAATTTAGACTGAAGGTTCCTCCAATATCAACAATAAAAGGGTACCATTTTCAAACTTCAGCCGGAAGTCTAAGGGGTCAAAAAAAACTCCAAGTCACCTAAAAAAGGGCCAAAAAACCTTTTTTTTTTAAGGTTAGAGACATGGTTCCATCCAATGTTGGTAATAGAAATTCTAGAATCTTATTATTTTTATCATATGGAACCATTTATTCCAGGTCGCTAACCTCTATCAAATTTTTATGAACCTCGTCCTATTTTTTCGTAGATTGACGCCAGCCACTATGTCGAAAAAGAGAAATTTTCAGCCACTTTGGCGGCATCTGATTCTTGCACTTCTCTATAATTATTTATAAGACCTCCGTTGTGAATATGCAAAGAGAAGAAGATTTAAGCTTTGGCAAAAATATTTTGCTCACCAATGAAGCGTGTTGCAGAAGAAGACTAACTAAATTCCATAATGAACACGTTTAAGGAGTTCAAAATCTGCATCTATCAACTTCGGAGAGATATGGGATTTATGCCCGATGGAGCTCCACAACATTTTTCATTAATGGTCCGAAACTATCAACTAAATCAACAGTCGCAAAGAAACGGATAGGTAGAGGTAATGATGAACCTGTAAATTTTTCACAACGTTCTCCACACTTAACTCCAATGGATTTATTTTATGGGGACATCTAAAGCTTATGGCTTACATGATACCTGCAGATAATGAAGAACAACTGTGGCAACGTATTCAACATGAAACAAATAATCTTAGAGGTGAGAATAAATTTCCCTCGCCGCAAATTTACTTAACACGGCTTATTTTGGTCTGAAGAATATGTGGTAAGCTTATGTAGATACCATTCACAGACATTCTGTATAATATACCATTAAAATCCCTAAACTACTTAATTCTCTAGAAATATCGGAATATTTTTTTTATTTTCATTGAATACACATTTAGGAATTGTCTTGTGAAACACATACATCAAATAAGATTAAGTGATAGAACATGAAACAAGTGTATGCATATCTTAGAATTTTGTAGTAATTAATTGAACCACGAATGTTTAATTGAATACGTTGCACCGAAACATCGGTAAACTTAAATAACCTCAATCAGAAACCACTATATTGAGTAGTAGAAAAGTAGAGAGTAGTGAAAGTGTAACGAGGCAACCAGCGGAAACAAAATTCTTAAAAAGTTCACTGGCCCCCGAAATAGGTACCTATAATCTAATCATGAATATTGCAGGAAAACCGAGGCGGGACGATGGTTCCACTAAGTTAACAGTTGCGTGAATGTAATGTTGTAATTAGATTCTAGTTTATAACGATCATGGGATTTTACTGATGTAACATACGGACGATCAAATCAACTGTTTCGTTTACAATTTTGTCAGTACACAACTGTTTATTGAACGTTACTATTGAACGAAAACAGTGGTAGCTGGTAGCTATGATATACCATTTACTTCTAACTAACATGTCTATTTTCATTTTTTATTAATTGAATTATCAAACATAATGCTACGATAAGATATGAATACAATTGAATACATTTATAGTTAAATTCGAGTAATTTTTTCCATTTGCATACTTATATATTGCAGCTCTGATAAAACAAGAAATCATGAAATAATTTCTCTGTAAAACTGGAATAAATAAAGTCTTAAGATTGATTATTGAAATCTATCTTAATAAAATGTTGTTTGATTTTTGTTCCAATATTCTACTTAACCTCACCTGTAGGTAGAGAAAGGTAGCATTTAACACATACATTCTATTATAAATAAGAAAAATCACCCTTATCCAATAAAAATACTGTTAAAGTACAGTTCAATTAATAAGTTAATATAACAGTATAATATACTGTTATATTATTATTAATGTTATTATATTCAACAATATTCTTACTGGATACTGTTGATTGTTTCTTATATATAGTGTTCTAGTGTATCCACAGTGTGAACATCCATGGTGTGAACTCTTAAATAATTCATTACATAATACATTCTAAATAGAAACAGATTTGTATATTTTGTGGTACCAAGAGATACAAGAAATATTCTTAGAATGAGGCATATCATTGAGTTAACACTGTTTAAGAAAACCAGTAAATCATCAAATTATAGCATCCAAATAAAATAGACGACGAAGAATGGTAATTCCCTCTCGAATTTTTCAGTTCCGGAAAAATAACAATACGTGTTTTTCAAACTGTCTATACTTGTTGATGAAAACAAACACAGTTGGGAATAAGATACTTCAGTAACTACACCGATAATTTATAGGTGGCACTTATGACTGCATCGTTTTGACTTCTTAAATAGGAAAACTTAATATGGAAAATAAAATTCCACTTCGGTTGTTCGAGCTACAAGTGGAAGTGTTTACAGTGAAAGTCAGATATCTATTACTAGTTTAACATTTCATTAAAAAATGGTAACAAGAACAGCATAACATAATAATATTTCAAAAAGTTGGGGGATTCAGTAATGAAAGCTTTAGTAATGAACTCTTGTAAGAGCCCTACAAATTTAATCATTACGTTTTGCAATATTTGCTCTGATAATCTTCGAATATCTTTCTTTATATTTCGCTTGAGATCATCAACAGCTAGAGGTAACACCCCGAGCTCAAGGTATCCCCAGAGAAAAAAATCTGCTATTGTAAATTTCGGTGATTCAGCCGGCCATGGCAAATCATCACCACGTGAAATTAATTGTGGAGGGTAAAGTTCTCGGAGTAGTTGTATGGAAATCCGTATCGTATGACTGGTAGCGTCATTCTGCTGGGACTAATAGTTTCTAGGTGACTGTTGGAGCTTAGGTGGAGGAAAGTTTGTAACAACAGAAATGTTAATCATTTGACATCTGACAACCGCAGTATTTGGAAAATCAATTAACTCATAAAAACGGATTGTTTACTTGCATATTCAACGGAAGTATTCTCTGAACATAATAAAATCAATATCAAAGGAAACAGATTACTGTTTGTACAGCCAATGACAAAATCAAATGATACGAACGGAAGTTATAATTTTGGCTGAGTAACACACAAGGTGGAGTTTGGCTGTTTTCCAGTCAGTGTTGTGGAGTGGTGGGTATTGGAGAATTACTTCCATATCCATACATATTGTTAAGCATCTCACAAAAATTTGCGATTTATGCAAGCTCCAAATGTTACTCCCTCAAATGTACGAAAATAGATTTGAGTTCCAATGCTGTTGATTTTCAGATTTTGAAGGGAGTTTCTATAATGGATTTCCGTTTTTTTCTGCGTAGATGTTTGGTCACTAATGGAACCACACAGATCAACGTTTCGGCAGATTAACATCTACCTTCTCCAGGTCTTGCTTAAGAATAGCTTATTGTCACCGCTTCTTGTTACTCCAACGACAAGTAATATTCTTGGTATTCTGGTTCTATATTATGACTATGACTAAAATTATACTTCTTTTTGACGTTCGGACAGTTTATTTCTATGTTTATCGAGAATTGTTATGTTATTTAGTGTTTCCATGTAATTTAGAGAAAAATAGATGACTTATCTTTATTGAAATGCTTCTGCAGCGGACATTTGTCTTAAGATCCAATTAAAACTGCAGAAAGAGAAAACTGTTGTCTATTGAATTCAACCTCAAACGATATGAATTATCTGAAATTCTTACATTTCTGGCAAAGCTGTAGAATTAACTTCCATAGAATTATCTTAAACTCGATAGCTAGTAATAGAAATGAAATGTAAATCATAGAATTATCGTACTTATTAAGACTTGTAAGATAAGGGAATAACATCTTAGGAATTTGATTAGCGAATTTCAATCTATCTCATGCACATCAATTTGGTAATTAGCCATATGCTTCATTAACATTTTCTTATAATACTCTTTCACACACTATCGAGCGTGTGAAAGAATATTATACGAGAAGTTACGAATTATCTGTAATTGTTACATTTCTGACAAAACTGTGGAATTAACTTCCATAGTATTATCTAAAACTCGGTAGTTAGCTTAAGATATTTCTATGGAAGTTAATTCTACAGCTTTGTCAGAAATGTAACAATTTCAGATAATCCGTATCTTTGAAGGTTAAATTAAATAGACAACAGAAAATGATAATTGAAAATATCTGAATTTGGTTATGTTTGAATCAGATTATTATAAATTTTTGAAAGAAGAGTGATTTTTAAGTTTTGAGAAGTGTGTCCAATATACACTAAATCGCATTTCGGAAAGGCAGCTTATAAATTACATCTGATTGGAATTTTGTCTTTGAGCTTAATGAAAACTGAATTTACATTGATTATAGATGATAATAAAAGAACTCAACTTGGTAATAACAATATCTTCGAGGCATCACCAAAATTTGACCTCATTTGTAAAGTAGAAGCACTCAGTCAGAAATTAATCAATGTATTTAAATCAGAGAGCATCAAATTCGCTAGATAAACTGTAATCGATATAAATTCAGTTTCCATTAAGCTCAAGAACAAAATTTCAATATAATTCCAATCATGTGTAAATTATGCAACGCCTTGCTCGAATAGAGACTGAGTGTATATTGGGCACATTTCTCAAAACATGAATCACTCAACATAAGAGTAACTGTACAATTTCAACCAAAACTTGAACAAACATTCGCAGGGACAATAAGCATACATTGGATTTAGAAAATGTAGAAATTTTCGACAGGTAAAGCAACTGTAGAGGAACATGGTAAATCTCTAGCTGTATCATTGAATATCTCCAAAGCATTTGACCGAGTCTGGTACCAAAGATTTCTTGGGAAACTTCCGTCATATGGTTCACCGCGTCAAGTTTGGTGCTTACTATCGAGTTTTCTCTCAGATAGATCACTCCATGTGGTGGTTGACGAAGTATCATTAGATACAATGATGCTTCACAAGGATCTGTCTTGGCACCCGCTTTGTTTCTGCTCCATATCAACGATCTGCTGGAAGTGACCACCTGTCCCGTCCACAGCTTTGCAGATACTTCATACCGCTTTCTCATCTAGAGCTCCTATATCATCCAATGAAGCCAGGGGAACGAGACAGAGACAGGTGAACGCAATTATTGGAGATCTGGCCAAGATTTTGAAATGGGGATCTGATAATCTACTAGAGTTTATTGCAACCAAAACATGAGCTTGCGTGTTCTCCAGGAAGGCGGATCCCACAATCCATAATATGATGATTTCTGGAAACAATTATTCCTATGAAGTTTTCCATAACAATGCTCGGGATCACCACCAACAGTACTCTTTCAAGGGACGATCGTGTGAGGTCCATTGCGAAAACTGCTTCACAAAAACTTGGATTTCTATTCCGTGCCAAGAGATACTTTACATCTCAATTGCTGGATGAATCAGAAACAAAGTTGATGCCAAGACAGATCCCTGTACAACACCAAGATCCGTGTGGAACACAAGATATCTATGAGCGATCTTCTTCGATAGAATTGTTGTGCTGTAGAAAAGGGTTCTCCTTCACTACGACGTCATTCCCATTGTGTATCGTTTCGCCATACACTTCTTTTTTTCATTCGCCTTTGTACATCGCCACGTCTTTCTTCCACATTTTGCGATATAATAAAGTCGAAACTTCTTATTTTGCACTACTATCAAGTTTTTGCCATTTTCACTGTACATCTCAAAACTACTAATTTCAGAAATAAACTGATGTGAGGTATAATTTAAATTAAATTTTATGAAGTAACAAAAAAATCCTTATTCCAACCATAATAAATGCTAGTACCTTTAGTGTTAATTACCTCACCACTCTCAATAGGGTGTTTCCGGTCGAGCAACTCGGACCTGCGTTCGTCTCGCAATTCGGACGTGACTTTTCGAAAATTCTACCTGCCTTCGGGAAGTTCGCTGCTAGCCGAGGCTGTAGTTTTCTATAATAAAATCTGAATATTAATATTACATGAAGAAACAATAATAACACTAGTCACATCAATCTTGTGGGGAAAAAATGATGTCTGTTATTTTTGCTAACTTTCTTTTCAACCCTATTCATTTCGGTATGTACAGTTCCGTTCGTAATCTCTTTCGCCCTAAATTAGCTTATAAATAATGAATATACACTTTCGTCCGAGGGTCATACAGCTAAAGAATTGATAGAATTAATCATTATTTCCAAAAACCCAAGCGTTGCAATGCTAATTGTTGGTTAGTTCATTTGCAATTTTTTTAGATTCTAACATTAATTGAACACGACAGATTATTTATATTAGGTCCAATCGGAAATTCTAGGGCAGTATGATATTTGTAAGTTTATTTTTGATTGCAATAATTCTGATGTAAGTAAGTAATGCCGGACGTAACGAGATACGTTTCAATGTGAACTTTGTAGGTCTCTATGTTTGGAAAAGTTTGAAACACTGCTGTAGTAGGTATACTTCACTTTTGAAATTTTGTCTGTTCTCTCAAAATGAGAAGTGATTTCATTCAACTTTGCTAGTATCAAACTTTTAAATTTCAATAATCAATTATTGAGATGAGGTTGCATATTTTAAATGTTTGTTATTACAAATGAATTATACTATACTGTAGGTACCCAAGATCCTTTTCTATTTTTGATTACTTCGCGTATTTAATATTGAATTGTGAGTGCGTTAGGTACAAGTCTAAAATATATTGTGAACCTACCTACTCATTTTTCTTCTATATTTTGACATATTTTCCCTACATTTCAATTTTCCACTTCATGTTCAAGATTTATCAAAATTATGTTCATATAAATGACACTGACTAAGTTCGCTTGAATTTCAACTTGATGAATTTGTGATATTGTATTAATACACAATTTCAACGAGGAATTTTCTTATTCTCATTTTCAAAGGATTCAATTTCATCAACTCAAGAAACTGATGGATATGGCAGATTTTATTCTTTGTGCAGAGTTTTTTCTCAATAGTTTCGAGTGAAATAGTATGGACGAAGTTAGGTTCCACGCATTAGGTATATCTGCTAGACTCAGATCTAATTAAAGAAACAGGTGATAAGAGTGACACTTTTTACTGCAGTATTTGATATTGCTTTGTGCAATTTATCTCTCACAATAGCTTTGAGATACTATGTTGAGTTACCATGAACCTAGTATTTTGTTTTGCGAAGGTAATAATATCAATTTGGAAATAAAGCAATGAAGGGGTTAGGGCTGTGTTGCTTTGTTCCTTTCCGTACCACTCTGCAGATCCTAATGAAATGAGTACCTGTTATTGTTTTCAGCATAATTCTAATTCAACCCATTCGAGCGGGCTGGATGGAATACGTTATTAAATCAACATACTTCGGTATTCTGTTATCCCTTGAACTAGTTAGTCGATGCGATGCTGTTGCGCGATAGAATGTGATCGTTTTCTTCTATCGATTAACGTTCTGACGTAGTACAGTCTAGTGTATATTTACCGATCCGTTTCATGCGTTCCTATAACATGACTGTGAGCGCACATCGCTTGTAATATACTACTGCGAGGCAGTGCGCGGTGCTGCGCTAAAACTTGCGTATTTAGATTTCGCCCGTAGCGTACAAGCTTGTGTGCTACAAGCTACAACTGGATTTTACCACCACACATATACGATCGATGTCGCAACGCAACCTTGTTTTTCTCCTATTTTGCGGAAATTCAGAATTTCCCAGTGTGGCACGATAAATGAGCAGCGAAGTATGCTTTCAGAAATATGAAACTTCAAAAAATTAAAAGTGAAAACAATGTTTAAAGACGAACTTTCATTTTGAAGTGTACTAAAAAGGGAAAAATAATTGTTTAGATATGAGACGTAAGTTATTCTGTCCTTATAACAGGAAATAACAGATACAAAAGCTTGTCCTATGAGAATGCCTATGTTGTCTCCGAGCTGAATACGAATGTTGTCTTCGTACTGATTACATCAGTATCAGTCATTCGTATTCAGTTCGAAGACAAAAATATAGGTAGGTTAAATAAAAGCTTGTAAAAATAAAAGTACTACTTGCAGCGTTATCTTCAAATCTATCAATTATGGAATATTTATTTTTTTATGAACTTCACTTTAAAATAAAAGCACATCTGGTTTTTTCTTATAAAAATGCAAAAAGGCTTTGTCACCCGAATGATGAACACCTCCCAAATTTCAAGTTTATCGGATGACTAGGAGTGGGATAAAAATTGCATGCAAGATTTCAGCCGTACATACAAATAAATAAAGAAACTAGTGTTGGCGTTTGGAGAATATAGATAAATAGTGTGCATGACAAACTTAATTTTCGGGGAACTGATTTTTGTATGATTGTTTCACATTCTATAACATATTATTCGCAATTGGGTAAAGATAATTATTTCTTTCATTATCTTTACCCTACTAAATAACAACAAACTACTAATGTTTCTAAAAAAATGAACAGAAACAAATTTTCCGTTTCTGGGAATCAAGCCTAGTTTTTCGAGTGAGAGCCAACTGTCCTAGCCGCTAGACCACATCGCCGGTGGTTACAAACTGTTGAAGTAAATTTAAGTTTGATTCAATAATTGGTTTTGTTGTTTTTGTTGTCGAACGATTTTGTTGAAGTTTGAATGAAAGCATTTTTGAATTAACTTAAATTTACTGTAAGAGTTTTGAATCGATTCTATATATGCTTTTTCAATTTCCAACCATTCAGGAAAGGATTTGTTTATCACACGATTATCATGAAAAACAATAGGGTTCGTCACCAAACGGCAAACGATTTTTTTTTTATCATGACATACATCCAGACAGACAGATATAAGGATTTTTTCAAACTTGCTTAAAATTTTATGAGAAATACTATGGCGAAGGAATTTTTGCTCTAGGACCTTTTTAACGATTTTAGAAATAGCTTGAGTAAATGCAATATATTCTTCGGCCTTCGTCTGCGAAGTGTTATATTAAAGTAGCAAGGTAGATTGAATAAAAGCTTGTAAAAATGTAATTACTACAACTTGCATCCTCATCTACAAATCTATCAAGTAGTTGCCATAATAAAATATTTATTTTTAACTTTACTTCCTTATTTCAGTATATACAATCATGTATATAAGATATGCCCCAACACCGTTTCGCTCTGCTTTCAAACAATGATTTCATAAGATATTTTACATCCTAAGCAATTTTTTGTTGGATGTTGATGCTTGTCTGAAATTTGAAAAATGGAACTATGCATAGAAAATATTCATAGCCCACTTAATTGGTTCAATTCCCGGCTGAATTGATTTAGGAAAATATAATGTCGTTCAAAATTAATTGTGATCCATAGATCACTGATTTCCCTCACTCGTAGATATCGAAAATTTATGCCAAATGATAGTAAACAGATAAATATTTGGAACGACGTCAAATTATAATATATTTCATTGTAATTGGAAGTTTATTTGAATTTGCAATATATTTTATGTGTCTTACAATTCTATGTTTCATACTTATCATTATATGGGATGCAAGTTAGATTTGTTTTCTCGTTTTAACCATATCGATAACTTTTCTTCAACAAGACGAATACAGTTATTCCAAAACTGAGGTGTAACAGTGCTTAAAGCCTCCTTCGACATTGAACCAGTGATTAATAGATTCCATCACTTCCGAAGTGTTGGCTATAATATTTCTTTGGCATTTCTCTCTTGTATTGAAGACAATGATATGGAAATAACCTCAAAACTCTATGTTCCCATTCGGAAGGTAATTCATCGATTTTATAACTCTTTGGGTTCAATTTCTAGAAAGACATGCATCAATTATAGATAAATGGCATCAGAAGAAAACTTCAAGAAATTTAATGTTACGCTGTTTTAACCATTCTTGTATTTATGCTTTTTTCGAAAAGGTACTTGGTGAATTTGCTATTACTTTGCTATGGTATAAGGAGCATTACCTATTATGATAATTAATTATATTTTAATTTGGAAACAATTGTCCTTGGAACCATTTATGAAAATTCTCTCAAAAATTACATGGGTGGCAATTAGTTGAAGAATATTGTAATCAGTACCTACATTCTATAGTTTCTACGTTTATATGTGAATTCATGAAGTTAGTTATTAGGTACATACTTTCATCCACTCTTCAGGAAAATCAAAAGAAATTAGTATTTTTTTTTTCAATTTGTAAACATGTAATACGGAATGGACGACTTTTAAGTATGTATATTCTGTATAGGTATATGACTGAGAACTCATATGGAAATATTATTAAACGAAAAAGTTGCGACAAAAAATTTTTGATGCAGCTATCTATAGAATTTTCACTTCTTTCTCGTTTGAAGATTGATAGACACCAAGAAAATGTGATGGTTTTCCGTCACATTTAAGTGACAATTAAATTAACTTTCTCAAATAATAACTTCTTGTATAACTCTAGCCAGATATTGAACAATTGAGAGAGAAAATTCCCAATATTCCAATCCGCGAAGAGAATAACAAATAATTTCTTTATTTAGGCTTTATTCAAACAAGAACATGCAAATTGTGATTAAAACAAGTTAAGTCGTACACTGTTATTCGATGAAAACGAAAGTTTTTTGTAACAATTGTTGCACCACGGAGGAAGTTGACGTGAATCGAAATATTTATTGACCATCACACTCGATGAATTACCTTCCGAATGGGAACATAGAGTTTTGAGGTTATTTCCATATCATTGTCTTCAATACAAGAGAGAAATGCCAAAGAAATATTATAGCCAACACTTCGGAAGTGATGGAATCTATTAATCACTGTTTCAATGTCGAAGGAGACTTTAAGCACTGTTACACCTCAGTTTTGGAATAACTGTATTCGTCTTGTTGAAGAAAAGATATCGAGGTAGTTAAATATAGAAAACAAGTTTAACTTGCATCCCATCTAATGATAACTATAAAACATGGAATTGTAAAACACATAAAATATATTGGAAATTCGAATAAACTTCTAATTACAATGAAACATATTATAATTTGACGTCTTTCCAAATCTTTATCTGTTTACAATCATTTGGCATATATTTTCGATACCTACGAGTGAGGGAAATCAGTGATCTATGGATCACAATTAATTTTGAATGACATTCTATTTTCCTAAATCAATTCAGCCGGGAATTGAACCAATTGAGTGGGCTATGAATATTTTCTATGCATAGTTCCATTTTTCAAATTTGAGACAAGCAATCAACATCCAACAGGAAATTGATTAGGATAGAGAATATCTTATGAAATCATTGTTTGGAAGCAGAGCGAAACGGCGTTGAGGCATATCTTATATACATGATTGTATATACTGAAATCAGGAGGTAAAGTTAAAAATAAATATTTCATTATGAAAACTACTTGATAGATTTGCAGATGAAGATGCAAGTTGTAGTAATTACATTTTTACAAGCTTTTATTCAATCTACCTTGTTACTTCAATATACTCTTCGCAGACGAAGACGGAAGAATATATTGCATTTACTCGAGCTATTTTTAAAATCGTTAAAAAGGTCCTAGAGCAAAAATTCCTTCGCCATAGTATTTCTCATAAAATTTTAAGCAAGTTTGAAAAAATCCTTATATCTGTCTGTCTGGATGTATGTCATGATGAAAAAAAATCGTTTGCCGTTTGGTGACGAACCCTATTGTTTTTCATGATAATCGGTGTGATAAACAAATCCTTTCCTGAATGGTTGGAAATTGAAAAAGCATATATAGAATCGATTCAAAGTCTTACAGTAAATTTAAGATAATTTAAAAATGCTTTCATTCAAACTTCAACAAAATCGTTCGACAACAAAAACAATTTTTTTTTATTTATGTATATAAATATGAAAACATACTCATTCTAAGTTTAGCGAATTTTTAATGTTTTTATTAAGTTCTGCTTATTCGGAATTCATGCGTTGAAAATATTTTATAGTATAGAATTAAATGATGATTACTTCATATTTTTATGAAAATGAATGAATGTTTTATTTTAGTCTATCTGATTGACAATATTTATTATTGCGGCTATGAGTAAATCCGAACAAAAAAAGTGAATGATAACTATTTCTATCAGTATTCTGAATGCTTCAAATTGTTATCTTCAACCTAAATTGATGAACTCGATTTTTGTTTTTATTTTTGTTTGATAATTTTGTTATGGAAAAAGATAATCTGAAAGTTCACATTGATTGATAACTCGTCTTCTAATATTTAACTACCTAAGTCTAACTAAACTCGTGTAAGATATGAAATTGAATTTTTTAAACTCCCTTGGTTCCTTTTTATTACGCAATGAATTTCCTAAGAAAATCTGTAGCAAAAATACTGTTCAGTCAACTATTCACATGTGGCAGCCGATTGATGTACCTTATTATATTTAACGTTCCAATAATAACAATATAACAGTATAAATTTGAAATAATGTGTAGAATAATTCCTAATTGGAAATCAAGAAAAAAGTGTATGACGAATGAAGATGTAGTATTTTATCATCCATATAGTAATATAGAATGAAATTTAAGTTTTATGTTAAATGTTTTGGAACTATTTGATAATTAGCCATACATTACTCTTTCACACACAACCGATATGTTTCTGCAGTCTTAATTGGATTTAATAAAACACAAGTCGCCTGCAGACGTATTCCATTAGTTCATTATTTCCTAAATTACATGGACTAATTAACATAATAATTTGTGATAAAAATACAAATTAAATATCGAAACGTCAAAAAGAAAAATCTTATTTTATTTTTAGTTGAATTAAAGAACCAAAATATGAAGAAAACGTAATGTTCAGTACAAATACATTACCAATACAGCCTCTTGCAAATCTGAAACGAGACTGGTATTCAGGTATGATTTTGTGGAGTTCGGACAATGGAGTGAGTCTCTGAAGTAAAATAAAGAGTTTTTGTGATTGAATCGATAAGTGCAATTCCCCTGTAATTTGCTGGGTTTTCGAAAGGATCTTTTTAATGCAGCATGGTTAAAGTGGCTTAAGTTCAAGAAGTCCTCATGTTTTCGGTGCCGAAAAACATGTCAAAGATGTTGCACATATACAGTATCTAGTTTTGGAGTAGATTTTTAAAGAATTCATATGAAATGTCATCAAATCCTGATGCCATACCGTTTTTACAACTTAGGGCTTTTGTAAGTTCAGACATGCTGATAAGTGAGTCTAGAAATCCATGACCAGTATGTAGGAACAAAATTGTAGAGGTTATTCTGACAGAAACTATGCTGTCATGGAAGGTTTCCCATGTTTCAATAGAAATAACAGTATGATTGGTTCTAGGTTAGGTTTGAGATTTAACTGTTTGTCAGAAATTAGTACTGCATCACTCAATTTATTGGTAGTGACACGATATATACATCAGTAATTGTGTCGTATAAGTTCGAATAGAGTAATGTAGGATTTTCTATTGAAATTACGTTTAGTGAGTTCATCATACCCTCATTGTAGTTGAGGGCATGCGACTCATCCCACTTTAGCCAGCTGATATAATTAGGTGGGGGTGTGCCTGAATTTTTCAATTCAGTTGGAAGGTTTTTGAAGTTAAGCATTAAAGAAACTAGAAAATGATCAGTTTATGAGGTATATTCGAGCCCCTTGAGATTGTGGATGCATAAAATTGAATTAAATGAGCACCAATATCGATTGTACTCGAGCCCAAAGTATTCCTGAAACTAAATTGACCAGGACGATTTAAACTAGATCTGCCGTTAATAAGAGCATAATTATTGTAATTGATGAAAGCCAGTATAGTATATGGTGATTCATTGAATCCAGTATTTTTTCTTATTATATTACTAGTAGATTTGGATACAAATTTTGATCTATTATTATAGGTGGGCGCACCATTCCGGAGATCTCACAGAAAATTAAAAATTATTATTAAAAAATTATTTAAAAAAGTATGACATGAATGTTCCGCATAAACCTTCTAACTCCAAACAATATTTACAAAACAGAATGTACCGCCATAAGTATAGTACCTACTGATGACAAAAAATTTGGAAATTCCAACACCCTTGCTAAACTTTTTTTTGATTATAACCATCAGTTCGATTATAATAATGTTAATACTTTAGATAAAGAAATCAATTATTATAAAAGATCTATCCTGATTCTAAGTCTGTTATTCAGAGAACGGATGAATAGTTATTGAGTCAAATTTATACAAATTTGTTTGATTAAATACTTGCAAATTTCTACGTAGTTCTTCATAATATTGAAACTAATGTGTGGATAGGAAGCAGATTCAATAAATCAGAAACGTTGATACAGCTAAGACCTTCGTTATCGTAGTCACATCTGATGTTTAACTTTGTACCCACTAAACCTACTTGACGCAAAGGGATTTTTCAGATGGCTTTGCTTCCCAAGTCAACTATAGGAACATGACTTTGTACCGTTTTTATAATTCTTCATATATTTCACACATTAATGTGTTACAAATTGAATTTTTCATGTTTTGTTAGTTGTTGCGACGTAGACATTTTTAATTGGAATTAATGCGGTAAATACGCTAAGAGCTTAGTGCAATTAGTTTAAGGAATCCCCCACTTTAGTTGTGGATTAGTTTTAAAACGCCTTCTGATGATGGTCGAGAGACTGAAACATACGTATAGATGAGAAAATAGTAAACATATGTGTTAATGTGACCTATTCACCGAGAATTTACATATAATATAGTAATTGTATCTTTTATCGAAAGCAATTTACAACAAAATATTCTATCTATAGAAACTCAGTATTCTTTTATTTCATAGTCATGATACGAATATGACATATGTGTTAGTGTGACCAATTACCCAAGAATTTACATATGAGATTATCAATAACTAGGTAATTCTATAAATTTCAAATGTGTTCGGAGATATTTGGAGCCCTAATTGTATGTGCACCCATTACTAGAAATTATGGGCAAGAAATATCGTAATCTGATATCACAAAGTTAGCTCGTCATGGGTACCCCTGAATACTAGATACTACGAGAATTCTGCTGATTCCTCGATTTATTCGCGCATCTAGACATTTATTAACTCAGGATTTCATTATAAACCTTAAGAGTCCTTGTTGATATATTATCCATCAAATTGATTTTGAGACTCTATGCGCTTTTAAAGCAAATAATATCAATCGTTGAGCTTTTTGGGTACATCCAGCATCTTTTAGATTATTTTTGGTAAATATTTGTTTGGGACTTATTCACCAAAAATAGCCATGAAATCACCACGCCGAGGTAGCAACAAAAGTTCATTCGAGGAGCAAACCACTCATTTTACACTATACACCCATATTGAATTATTTATGGATCTGGTGCAAATGTGGGAGTTTCTGAAGAATTTGATGATAATTTCGACGAATTATTATAATGGAGTAGAAGTTTACTTATGAAATAGGTTTAAATAATACATAATAGATAAAATAAACATACACTTCTTTGAGAAACCAGATAATTTTCTATAACTTATTAGGTTTGAATAAAAGAAAATTCCAAAATGTTTGTTAAATATTTTGAAAATAAAAGAAACCTTTCGCCACACAGTATGGCTTCTTCAGCTAACTATTTACATAAAGAGAAAATGACGAAGGGGGCTGACTCAATGATTGAGAATTCAGATTGTTTACTGCTAATTTACAGACTACAATAATACCGGTTGTGTACACTAGGGGATTAAAATCTAATAATTAGATTACGACTGGTTATTTATGTGACAAGAGATTAAGAAGCGGTGAGTATGAAAATTCTACCTGATCATTGTTAAAAGATTTGTGTGATCATATACTAATTTTTAAGTATTATAAGTTATCTTATTTACAACAGGTAACATTTCAGCTAGTTTTGATCAAATTGATGGCCTGTCTCTAACAAATATTTGGCATAATGGGACTCAAATTTATTATCCACATAACTCCTGAAATGTTCACCCACTCTACTAGAGACTTTGACCTACATAAAAAGCTTGGACAAAATCCTCAATTATAGACTACAGATTTGACTCCGTTTTCTGACTTGTCTTTATTATTTTTCAAATGTTGGCCTAGTGTATTTGTACTTTCGAAAGAAGTAGTTAAAATCATATTGGTTAATTTACGTTTTATATCATTCCAAAATTCCTCAAAATATGTAATGTTTCTATAATTTTCCGATTTATTGAGATTTAGAGGATACGTGTCTATAATAGCAATATTATATTCCTGCTGTTTCATAGTATTTAACTCCTTTTAAAAATTTCGGCTGTTATTGTAATGTATACAAGTGTATATACCATTCTATGATATGCTGCTAGTTTGTGACAAATTAGATGGTTAGAATAATTATTTAAACTGATATCTGTATGTGAAGCTTTTGCGAAATATTGAGAATCCATGTCTATTATTCATCTTTGTGGATCTCGTCCTATTCTTTATGTAGGTCTTTCTCAAGTAGAGTGTTAGTGTTTACTTTCAGAGCTCGATCTATTTAGAATTCATTTATCTCCCTTCTTTAATAAACATTAAAGATATCGCCTCATTCTATTCCCGTAAGCAAATCTTTCTGCAATATTGTTCTATTCTACTTTATTACCCTTTGCTGAATATGATGACTATACGACCATTAAAGTCATCTTATTAGTCAGTCGAATCTAGGCTGTCACTATGAACAGAAATATATCGGTACTTCTGGACATTTCTTTCTTCTCAAAATGTGACAAGTTTACCTTCAGCATTTCAGTCATGGTATTTTCACAGTGATGGTGGTTAAGATAATCGACCAAAACATAATAAGCGGCAGTAAGTACGAGGGATACATTTTTCTGCGATTTATACATAGCATTTTTGTGGCCCTATGCCATCATAATTCATTCATTGCATTTAAAACCTATATAGTTTGTACTGAATTTGAAGATTTAGTTATATGTATATGTACTCCGAGTCAGTTACAAAATTTTACAATATTTCTATGAATATCAACCACCATGAATCATGAATAATGAAGTATTGTTCCCAAACGTAGAGGTTTCATCAATAACCGTCACACAAGAAGGATAAACTCAAGTGAAATTTTAGGTTTTTCTACTCTCTTATTATAGTCTGTAGGTGTATATTCCGATCGTATGATGTTTCATTAAAACTTCCCAAATACAAGAGGCATATTTTATGGATTTTCTTAGATATGGTCATGTACTATAGCCATAGACAGTGAAAAATATTGCTCTCAAAATAGGATTAGAAAATAAGTTATTACGTGGTGATGTTCTCATGTGATATGCTATGGTCTATGGACCATATTATGATATGCTGCTGGTTTGTGACAATTCGGATAGTTAGAATAATTATTGATAGTGATATCTGTATGAGGAACTACAAGAGGCATATTTTATGGTTTTTCTTAGATATGGTTATATACTATAGACAGTCAGAAATATTGTTCTCAAAGTAAGATTAGAAAATAGGTTATTAAAAATAACGAGGCAGCTTCCAAGGACTATCCAACACTCAAAGGAGCTACATTCTCACGTGATAAGAGAGATCATTCAAGTAATCAATTATTCTCCTTATTGGAATCATGTGGAATGTTTATTGGTTCAAAAGGTGTTGGAATGCTTCACAATGATTAGTAACTGTGTATTATGTTCTTATACGAAGTTGCCAATTTTAGATTTTATTTGTTCACCCAAATCAGCAAAAAACGAAAATATTTCCATGTAAAATGCAAAGAAATGGGTCTACTTTAGTTATCTAGATCCACTGAATTTACATACAATTTGCTTAGAATTTGCTATAAGACTACTGAAGTATTAAAATTAAATAACAAAATTGTGTTATTATCAGACGCAGTGTAAGGGTACAAATTACTCTTACTTTTGGATAAACTATAAATTCTAATTTATCGCTTGGTTGCCGACAGCTACAGTGAAGACGGTCGTAAGTTATATTTTATATGTTAAAATTTGGGCACCAGAATATTTTAACCAACCAATAAAATTATGTTACTTAACTAGGGGATTCAAACACTCAAATGTCCCCAGGCTAAATTACCCTGAAAGTATGCAAAAAAATAAAAGACCTGTACCAAGAATGATTGAAATTTACTTACTATTAAAATAATATTGTTGTTACAATTTATCACAGAACCTAATATTAAATGAATTATGAAGTGAGTGAATTGAAATATGAATGAAGTTAAATTGCTTAAATCAAAGTGAACAGTTAAATTTACACATATACAAGTACTCAAATGATTATTTTAAATGTTACATAAACCAAAAGTTGGGTAGCCTGACCTGGTGACTGCTGGGTAAGATGTTATACCTGCTCGATTATGGATTGGTACTTCCTACTTGATGTATGGATTCCTGCCACAATTCTAATACAGTTTCCACGATTGTACATCACAAGTCAATAAGCAACTTCCAAATCAGTTTTTCCACAGCAGATTCAAGCCAACCTCACAACTTCGTATACATGTTGAATTTTTCACAACATAAAAAAAACCGAAATCACGAAATGTTCAAACCTCTATTGCTCTATTGTCCTCAGAAGACAGACATGAACAGAATACATAACGATTGTTGAACAAATTAGGACTAATCTATGTCCTGTCAGATATCACCTGTGAAGGCAAATTAATTCTTGAAGTTAGTGAAGAAATCAATGGAATTACAAAGATATTTACCTCTATCACGATAGGGTTTTTCCTTTCAATGAAACAAACTTTACTTCCGTCCAAAACCAGTCACGATGAAAGTGAAGTTTTAATCTCCTAAGGTGCATCTATTACACAAATCGTTCCAATTATTCAACTCCAAGTTGGTAATTGATGCCTTTGCTTTCAACGGAAGAATATTCCCAGAATTTGGTTCCAAACATAAGTTTGGTATCACCTCCCTGTTGAAATAACTTAGAAACACGACCTTCCACTTGGACGATATGACAAAAGGTACGCCATTTTCTCGGCCGTTTCCGGTGCTTCGATGTCTCACAGAACGACCTCGAAATAGAAGCGGTTACTACAGAATCTGACACTGAATAACCATGACTCGGAGAATATACAGTCCAGCATAGCTGACGTCACAGGAGTTAACCGAATGTAGTACAGCGGCCATTTCTAAGCCGTTAAGTGGAATTCAGACGTTACAGCAGTTTATTTCAATTTCTTAGTTATGAATGATTTTAAACCCAGATCAATAGTTCTATGTAATTCAGTTAATTATTGACCTAGAGCAGGGAATATTCTCAAAAGATGGGAAATACAAAATGTAATGACTATCTCATTTAGTTTAATTATCTAGATCCACTAAATTTATGTAAAATCTCTTTAGAATTTGCTATAAGATAACTATTGAAATAAAATAACAAAGTTAGGTTATGATTATTATGAGACGAAGTATATTTCAATTTCTCAATTATGAACGATTTTTAACCCAGATCAATAATTCTGTACCAATCCAATCTTTCAATCCAGTTAATTATTGATCTAGAGCAGGAAATATTCTTACCGCAAAGCTGAGAATAACGTTTCACTTTACTAGGTGAAATTTATATCCATTTCAATCAATACGCTTCGTGAAGATCTGAAAAATGTGATTCTTACCGCAAAGCTGAGAATAACGTTTCACTTTACTAGGTGAAATTTATATCCATTTCAATCAATACGCTTCGTGAAGATCTGAAAAATGTGATATTTTCTTCTCTTTCTGGCTTCGGTATTTGATCGATTGATTGATCTCGACTTTTAGATTTATTTCTCTTACACTTGTGGATGGACCTAGTCGATCTGACATGTATTCATGAAAATAACATTAGGATAACGCACTCACTTAATGCCCCTATTTCTACTTTTCTACTCTCGATGTGAATTTAACAGATTCAAATTGACTATTGAATATGTTGGATGATCTTTGAAAGTCCAAAGTTTTTGTCGATTACACATAATAGATCTGTTATGTGTGTCAAATGTATTTTCGAAACATTATCGTTAAGGTTCTGTTCCAATATGTTTCTAATTCTTCCTAAAAATATGTTGATTTAAGTAGGGTCGGCGCAACTGATAGGTAATTGGCTCATGATTTTGTAATTTAAATGTTCAGGAAGTTTGTAGCGTATATGAGTGTAGTTAAAATAGAGTATTTGGTAATATTTGTATTTCCAACGTTGTTGCTGGGAAGTAATTTGCAGGATGGTACATTATTATATAAAGATATTTTTGAATAATGAAATAATATCAGATTTGAGCTTGTTTAGTGAAAATATTTCAACTTTTCTATCAGTTATCGAGATGTGATTCTGCGGGCGTTGGAACTTCTTGAACCAACTAATTAGATGATCTATGATAGAGTAATACCTCGCGGATACCAGTTGAGTAAGACAACGGATTGAAGGTTCCATAAAATTATAAATTTGATGGATTTATAGTAAACGGTACATTTTGGTGAATTGGATTTAAAATTCCAACATTTCTTGTTGAAATTATCTGTTTTGTTCGTAATTGTTATGTATTTGTCTTTTTATGTTTCAAAGTATGAAACAAAAAGATTATTCCTACTTAAAAACACAAAGAGGGAATTCCATAGTAATTATGACCAAAATGGGATAATAAGTTACTCATTGATGAAGTATTTGAAAGACTGAGAGATTAATTAAACATATACTTATTATGATCATTAATCAATACTTTGAAATCATGGTCGAACTTAATTCCCGAGAATCTGGATACGGACAAAACATATCACATCCAAATTGAGCAAGATTGTACTGTTCACTACAAAATTAATTATATGAGGAGGGTTATATTTTATTTCAATATCTAGGATTTAAGAATGAGTTCAAGCTAGTCACCCCTCCATTGTCAAGCTGGAGACCTGCCTAACTTCTTACCAGACTTCATTTTTCTATCGAACGGCGAAGTTGTGAAACTCTTTTCCTAGTGTTATGCCAATAACCTCCAAACCTGTGAAAAAAATTCGAATGCCTATCTCCTCTCCCAACATTCCACCGCTGGATCACACGATGTTCTTCAAACAGTATAGGTTTTCCTCTCTTGTAGTCAAAGTATACAAAAAAACAAACAAAAATTAATCGAAAAATTCCAGAAAAGTGGGCCCAAAAATGTGATCGATGTACTCCAGATAATTGATGCAAACATTGATCTTCCAAATTTCTCCATCACAGTTTAATGATTCTATTGAATCTGTATATAGAGTAAAAATAGTCAACTAGTTTCAGCTCAACATAACAAAATGATGGATGATCTTCATGTCTTGACCTCCCATATTCATATAAAAATAAGACTGCCTAGAAGTAGAGCAAAAAACTTCATAGTCTAGCTCAGATGTAAAAATTTTGATTTCTTTCAAACTCGTAATGATCACTATGAGTCACAAATTGGAACGTACATACATATAATTTTCAATTGAATTCATTGAATACAATAGACAACGAGATAAATTGATCGGGAGGGTTTAACGTACATGCTCAGATATTATTCGCATGTTCAGTATTCTTGCATCAACAACTTCTACCTTTCACTAGTGATTATCAGAAAAAATGTCAACACCTTCATATACAGGTGTTAAAAATGTGATACAAAACTTGACCATCGATAGTCCATTGAAAAATAAGTCGACATACATGATTGCATTTTTTAGAAACGTTTTCTCAGGGATATACTGCCCTCCATATCTCAGGTTTGAAAAATGTTTTTTACTGTAACTCTGAGGATATCTGCAGCGATTTTTACCAACTTCAGATACCTATTATTAGCACTATAAAAATCCGTCAAAGTTGATATAGGGAGTCTCTCCCCTCTTCTCACCCTATTTTCTACAGTACTAGGCAATTCTTTTAATTCATCGTCTAATCCAGAGAAAGACTTTATACTTCCAGAAAATGTTGAGCAGGCAGCCGCGTTTTCGAAATAATTGTTGAGTTGATAGCTTAGAGGAAATCTAAAATAGCCACTATGAAAATAAAATGGCTATCATTTCGACCAGTTCTCACAATTTGTGAGTTTTACATTTGGTTCTTTGTTGAGTAAAAATGTATTCTATTGAAACATAACGATTATTATTGTTTGTATCATCATGTTTAGGTACTTCTCACATTTAAATATCTGTAAAGAAAATTGGTTAGTCGAATTTATAGGATCATTACCGAACGCATGTTCAAATTGGCCTTCGGGAATGGGGGAATTGCCTTCTGAATTTTCCATCATCGATTAAGTACACTTGGAAAATTCGAAAACTAAATAGTGTTATCGAAATGGCTACATCAGGGCAATTCTTATGGTAGGTAACTATTTTGATGATGATCTTCTAGGTCGCCGAAATGTAGTAATCATCAGCAAGAGACAAGCTTGTTTGGAGAAACCGAACATTTCAAATTGATTCAATCATTTCCATCAAACTCTTACGACGCTAAAAATTAGTCACCTTCAAGCTATTCCAAGAATTGCATTTCCTTTTAAACCGTCATTCAGAGAAATAAGCGTCGGAATGATGATTGTCAAATGCACTTGTAAAGAGCCATCAATCAAAAACTTTATTACAAGATGGTGTCATCTTTCCAGGTATAATAAAAATGTATGGTTGTGTGTCGACAATGGTATTCCATCAATGATATGTATTCACTACCATTAGTTGATAGACAAAAATTATCAATTGGGGAAAGTTATCAGTTGTGATTACCTTATATAGAGATATAACTAATAATGAGGAGGTTGAAACCATATTCATGCGAAATTTTATTCAGAGAGAGTCAGCTACTTGAAATTTATTTATTATTTGTTGAACCAATAGTCAAATATATGCATGAACATCATACTTACAAAATTCCTGCTTCACATGGTATCAATACGAGATTTTATATAAATAAAATGGAAAAATAATACTCGTAGTCGTTGTCATGTGCTATTTGAGATTTAGACAATCTTTTTCCTTTTGATTGGAAATCAAAGCGTACTTCAATAAAAGCGTATTTCAATAAAAATATAAATAATTGGCTGTTACAAAGTAAGTTATCTGTCATAAATTACTTGAGACTTCAATGCATCATCAATACCAAAATTAACAATAGGATGTATGATATTGAGCAAAATCATATGCACAATTTATTCAGAAAAACTATTATGTTTTACATTAGTTATAAAGACATATCTCACTTATGTTGATAGATATTTTCTCTTCTTGTTTTTTCGTTTTATTTTTTCTCTTTTATTATTATTTTTATTTATTCAATAATATTTCGTCATTGTCATATTTATAAGCAATTGACTAAATACCCTCAAACATAAGTCGTTGTGCGATGACTTAGGTGTGGGTGAAGGACAAAGTAACGTGTATGTATAACATATAAGTACTATATAGACATATGGGCGAATTACAATAAACTTATTATTATTATTATCTTGCTGTAGAATTTCACAAATTTTCTAAGGCAAGCACCTGAATGAATCTAGCAAATCTGTTTTCCTATGCTAGATTTGCGTTAAGTGAACCTCTGAGCATTCGAGAAAACTATTAGAAATATTCAGGAAAATTATTCGATTATTAAGATTGCAACAATACGTCAAGAAGGAAGGTTTTCAAAAATTAATGCCGATGTTTACAATCATAAAACCATGTGGCAAAGTTGTTGAAGATTATATTACCGCGATAGAGATACGCAAAAGTCTTCTAAAATGTATGGGATAAGACTAAATGTCAACAATTGTGCAAACATCAGTAAAGAGAAGCATTCGCACTTCTACTTTAGAATCTGAAGATGAATGAAAAAAGTCTGCGAAACAAACTGATGGGTGTGTCTGACACCTAGCTTACTCAAGCAATTAGAATACAATACAAGATTAAGGAAAATCATTAAAAAAACTGGATATGACAAAGAATGGTCAAAAGTAATGATGAAATAGATTTTGTGCCAAAGCCAAGTACCTATGAAAATTTTCAGTTGGTAATGATTGCAGATTCAATTTATAGCGCGGATTTATAGTATCAATGACGGTTGATAATGGATGAAGCATGTTTTCAAAAAGGTTGGACGACGCAATATGAAATGATTAACTACCTATGTTTAAATTATTCGACACTAAATTGTAAGCTCGTTGGTGAAATATTTGACAAATGAGAATTAACAATTGGTAAACAACCAATTTGTATAGAAAAGTTAAATTTATTGAAATAACTACTGTAAGAATAAACTATACATGTGTTGGCGCTTGGAGAATAGATAAATAGTGTGCGTGGCAAAGTTATTCTTCGAAAATCATCTGATTTTCACATTATATAAAGGTACTTTTCGCATTTGTATAAAGATAATGAATTAAATTATTTATTCCATTATATTTACACAAGTCAATAATATTCAAATAAGTAACAATGTTTTCAAGAAAATGTACAAATGCGAATTTTGCGATCTTGCATGGGACTACCGAGTGAAAGTCAGGTATCCTAGCTCTTAGACCACAACGCCGAAGTTATTCTGTCCGGTAAATAACTATTTCCTGCTGGTCTCATTTGCGGCCGGTAAATGAGCTATTACAGTATCACATACATATTATTAGGAAAATAACACCATCAGGTCTATGATCTAAAAACCTATGTCTCTGTCTATGATCTGAAGCCAGAATCAAGATTTTGACAGACAAATGTCAATAAATGTCAAAACCATTAACGAATTAATGAGTATAAAGTAAAATATTATACGATATACGTTCGTTCGGTGCTGTTACTGTACTCCTTTTGATATTTGAGTTGATAATATCAACTCGTAATATAACAAGTCACCTAACTTGTAACCTTGATTACTATTTTTGTTCTAAATTAATTTACATTTACTTTAAAAGTTTTGAATCGAATCAATGTAAACTTCATGACTTTTTAAATTTTCAACCCTTCAGGAAAGGGTGTATTCATTACACTATTTCCTGGAAATAAAATGAGATCTTCACTGAACGATTTTAGTCAAAATTTGAATTTGATAGAACCTTTCGTTCCTGAGTTATCGTGTAAACAAACATTCCGTGAAATTCTATGAAAATTACTATGGTGCAAGAATTTTTGTTCTAGATTTTTTTTTAACGATTTAGTAAAGCTAAATGTTGAGGTTGATGAATGATTAACAGATGTCATGTGGAGTTAACGATGCTAGTGGGCTAGATACGGAAATGTGTGGTCTTCCTGTACTGGTAACAGATAATCACGAAAATGCTTATAAAAGATTGAGGGGGATCACAGTGAGTTTTTCACTACTATATTTTATCATGTTAGTTCCCGTGTCTAATACTGAACGTTCGATTTAACGCGATAAGCCGCACGCAAAGTTGTTGGACAGTTGAACTAATTTTATTTCAATAGATTGTTAAAAGTGCAATTCATATATTATCAACTAGTTTGATGCATTAAGGAAAATAATAATTAGAACATTTTATTTCTTACCGCAGCAAATAAAATGAGTAACTGGACACCTTTCTGCTGTAACTGGACAAACAAAACCTAGTTATTGGATAACATAATTTGTTGATTATTTTGAGGGATACTCACTAGGTACCAAATATAGAAACCACCTAATAAGTCAAAAAGAATAAAAATAATGTTAGTGCTAAAAATAAGGTTCGTAATAAAGTAACCATCCATGATTTTTTCGTTCACTGTATACATTGCTAGTAATTTGTCGTATTTATCATCATCTGTATCCTTTTCATTTTCAATCATACATGCTTAAATTATTATCAGAATATGTGTAACACAATTGGCACAGATTGTCCACTTAATTAACATTTCCTTGAACAAAGGTTCCGGACAAATACAGTGATCAAAGCGTTACACAAGAAAGGAGAAAAGACGAATTTGAGAATTACCGATCTATTGCTCTATTACCCAATTTGAGCAAGATATATGAGAAAGTTGTGAATAACGGAATTTCAAATTTTATAAAAACTGTAATTTCCTCGATTCAAAATGGATTTAGAAAAAATAAATCTACAATTGAAGCTATTTACCATGCATTGACAAATATTCTGGAATCATTGAATAATAATAAAGAAACTATATTGATTGTCTGAACCTCTCTAAAGCATTTGACTGTGTGAACCACTCCATACTCTTGTCGAAACTAGAAAAGTATGAAATTAAATGGCTCTAAATCTACTTCAATCTCACCTTTCAAATAGAAATCGATATCTGGTTGAACAAGACAAAATTGGTTCAAATATTCAATCTAAAACAAATATCAAAAGTTGCTCTTCAAGGGTTAATCATTGGATTCTTTTTGTATATTCTATATACAAATAACCTACCTGAAAGTATTGAATAATTTATACGTGTTTCGGAATCTCAACTTGACCCGAAAGTTAGAAGCTTACTAATAGATTTTGAAAAATGGTTTACATCCAACAAACTGAAAATAAATAAGCAAAAGACACAAATATTGAAATTAGGCTACTCAAAGAATGATATATGGGATAAACAAAATATTAACTATTCACACTCTCAACAGAATAATTCATTTCCAATCTCAACTCAAGCAGTATCGTTTCTTGGGCTATAAATTGACTGTAGGCTCGATTGGAATAAACAAGTAAATCACGTGGCTTGTAAACACTCAAAATATTGTTATGCCTTAAGAGTGATATGGACTCAAGCCAATAGAGAAAGAGTATTGAAGGCCTATCATGACTTTTTACAATCGAACGTACGATATGGTATAATCTTCTGGGCCAACTCATCAGATGCCAACAGAATATTTATCATCTAAAACAAAGCATTAAGAATTATATTTGATCTTAGAAATACAGAAAGATGCAAATCTCATGTCAGAAAGCATCACCTACTGACTGTTGGCTCGATGTTTTGGTATATTATTTTTGATTTTGAAACTAAAATATCACCAGTTAAAGTGACATTAGTAAATCACTTTGGAAATGAAGCAGTTACAACTCTTCAAGAGCCCAAACCCTACTATTAAGTATCATATAATCGGCCACCTACTGTTTTTTAAATTTACCCGTAGGCTTATGAATATTTCATACAGTACAGTGACAATGGCCTCTGGGGAATGATCTTTTAGAAAAGGAAGCGTATAGCTTTAAATCGATATCATTTATTTGTATTAAATTCGCGGTTGTGAGTACTAAAATTGTTGTTTAACTTGTGGTTATTGCACTAGCACATAATAAATGACAGTAATATAAATCTAGTTGATCGTGTAGGATCTTATTATCATACATCTTCATTCCTTTGAAATTTTCCATTAACTCTAATATATTTGGTTTTGAAATTTTATCTTGACTATGTAAAATTTGGACATTATTCAAATCAGGGAAGGTATGGCCTGTTTCTAAAATATGATTTGCAAATGAAGAATCGATTTTATTATTTTTAAAGGAACGAAAATGTTCTTTTTATCTAACTGCTATGTTACGGCAAGATCTATCTATGTAAAAACTATCACACTCTGAACAAGTTAATTTATAAACTCTGGGTCTTTTAAATTTGTCGGTTTTATCTTTCGCATTGAACAGAATTATGAGATAATTTGTTTGGGGGTTTAAAGCTGATGGTCAAGTTATGATGGGATAACATGTTTGCAATTTTTTCGCTTATAGGACCAAAATAAGCTAAAGAAACATATTTTAATGAGTTATCTTTGTCTTTTATGAAGGGATAAATGCTATTGTAAATTAATTTTTGTCTTTTTCTATTTATTAATTTAGGAATTACTTGAGGACCGAAATCGTTATTTGTATCTAATTCTTTACTAAGATTTTCTTGAGATAAGGGAGGGAAAAGGCTCTATGTATCATTGAATGAAAAGCAGCTAGTTTATGACTATAGGGGCTATGTGAAGAGGTACAAATTACTGTATCTGTGAAAGTAGGTTTTCTGTAAATGTCGAATGAGATGCTATTATTATGATGTAATAATGTTAAGTCTAAGAAATTTATTTTGTGATCCTTTTCTGTCTCTAATGTGAATTTTATGTTGGGATGAATATTATTGATGAATGATAAGAAACCAGATGTACCTTTAAAGAGGGCTAAAATATCGTCTACGTATCTGTACCAAAATTGAATACGTTTTTTAGTTATGGCAGAACTCATTATAGTATCTTCTATGTGAGACATAAAAATATCTGCGAGAAGTGGACTTAATGGAGAACCCATAGCTAATCCATTATTTTGAGAATAAAATTTGTGATTAAACTGACAGTAATTTTGATTGAGGCATAAATTCAATGGGAGGGATATTTGAAAACATATTAGAAACATCAAAGGATACCAAAATACCGGTGTTAGGTATAATTTTTGCTTTTATCGAATTTGCGAGTTCAACAGAGTTTTTTACTGCAAATTTGGGTTTGAAATGAGATATATTTTTGAAAAAGGAATTAAGTTTTTCAGAAAGTTTGTGTGTGGGGCTATTGATATAAGATAACCGTGTATAAGATAACCGTATATTGATATAAGATTGCCGTAACATAGCAGTTAGATATAAAGAACGTTTTCGTTCCTTTAAAAATAATAAAATCGATTCTTCATTTGCAAATCATATTTTAGAAACAGGCCATACCTTTCCTGATTTGAATAATATCCAAATTTTACATAGTCAAGATAAAATTTCAAAACTAAATATATTAGATTCAATGGAAATTTTCAAAGGAATGAAGATGTATGATAATAAGATACTAAACGATCAACTAGATTTATATTACAGTAATCTCTTCAATGTCTTCCATTTTAGTGAAATTCTTTACAAAAGGGCCTCAAAATGATAACAGTGTAAGACAATTAACAATGATTTTAACTTATTATTGCACATACTAAAAATAATTTAGTTGTCTTAACAAAATATGTCAACATGACAGCCGCCTACTAGGTAAATCAAAGTTTAATTAAAATTCCACACTATGAGAATCGTGTCATGTACTTGTAAGTAAATTACTTTTTTTCTCAGAAATTTTCAATTTTTCGAAAAAATTACAAGAGACCTTTTTTGTTCAGAATGAAACAAGCTACCTAAAATGCATTTTAAATTGGCTATATACAAATAAGAGAAAAAGTTTAGTGAAAAACAAGTTTTAGGGGTGGTTATTTCTACCCCTTACAAACATAGTGGAAAACCAGCAACTCAGTTATTAAATGCCTTCTTAATAGCAAATAATGTGTGCTTAATTTTATTCTTGTAACTTTTTGGATTTAGAAGATAAAAATAAAAAACTACTTTTTTGCGCCCCATTTAAAGGGCTTAACATGAGGGGGTGAAATGATTTTTTTCATATGAAAGACCCATCTTATTTTTCAACAAGGAATCACCCCCTGCATTTTCTCGCAGTTATTTATTTACACCCTGTATAGTAGATACAATATTTGTTAAATTCATACCTTCGTTGTCGTCTGAAGATGACACGTTAAGTGTTGAAACTATAGTAACGACTGTACCTATTAAATATCAGTGATAGTATAACAAAGTAGTTTTATTTATTATTTCGTTAAAATGATAAACTATCACAAAGTAACGGCTTCCACAATTGAATTTTTGTAAAGTTATGTAATTTGAAATAATATTATTACTATCACATTCACAATATGATAGTTGTACTAACAAAATTAATACTCCAAATTCAATCTCGAGTATATTGTAACATATTAGAGAACTAGTTTCATTGGGACGGTTTTGGGGTACGACCTCAAGCTTTGCGGTTGTTCCCCAGTGAGTGAGTGCGCAAACGTCTAATGAAACAAATTTTCTATAACATTTTTTCTATTCGGTGTTTTCAAAATGTGTTTCTAATAAATCTTAAATCAACTTAGGGACACTCTAACGAGGGGGGGTTCTCTTTGATTGAAAACACATACATTACTTGGAGTATCCATCATTTCTATTAATTTGACAGATGTCAAATTTAGTTGGGCTTCTTTTGAAGTTATCTTAATTTCGATCACATTTTTGAGTAAAATGAACAAAGATGTTTCGAAAGGTACTCCTGGCAAATTGAGGGAAATAGTTGAAACATTTGTCGATTACTTGTTACCACGAAAATCCCGTACCCCATACTTTTATTAATTTGCATAAGGTATGATGATACTTATGACTGTTCGTCAATACTAACTTGTGAATACTAAAATGCTCTAGAATTCGCGTATCGATATAGCACTATAACGATACGCATTTGCTTGTCGTCATAAAGTCATAAGCGTCGCGGAATAGAAAATAGTAGGTATATTTTATTAAGAAAAACATTTTCTGTTGAAATTATATGACCTCATTGCTTTACTATTTTACATGTTCAAGTTGGTAACACTACATGCCAAAATAAACAATTGCATACGCGCTATATTTATGATTTAAATTTAAAATTTGAAATGTCAAGAGTTTAAATTAAAATACCTAATATGGACCATTTTGAAAGAGAATTACGAATGGAACGTGAAAATTGCACTCTGCCAGAGCTACGATAAATCGCAAACAGTAGCATAGATAATTTGCTGTACTAAATCTAAGAGAGTGTACGAAAATGAGTCTTAGATTTTCAAAAACTGGTGCAGCGAAAAGAATGTAGAAGTTATATCAGAAAATGTTTTAATTGCTTATTTTGATGGTGAAAGCAAAAAGTAAAAAAGGCTTCTCCTTTATGGTCGTTATATTCCAAATTAAGAGGATGCATAAATATTTATGAGAATAAAGATATTTCTCGGTACATGAAATCGCAAGCTTTATTGAAAAGGTGCTCGGAAGGCTACGAACCAACGAAGTCTCAAATTTTCGAATTTGAACATGTTAATAAATTTGTAACGGATGCTGATAATAGTTACCTCTCGTTGAAGGTAAATAATTGTACAAAATTGAAATTAGGTTTTCATATTCCTTTTTACTATTATTATTTTAGATTGCACTGATTCTGGGCTACAGTCATTATAAAGGTACACGACTTACAGATTAAAGATGATTCTGTTCTTGTCACATTACTGAAAACAAAAAAGGGGTGCCCATCAGGTTATTTATTGTCACAGCGCCGCTTTGGGTATTGCTTATAAAGTATTATATAGTTATACGAGACCGAAAAATACAACTCATGCGAGACTATTTTTGACCGAAATGGCTACTGATATGTAAATAGTCCCATGGGTATAAATAAAGTGGGAGCAATATCCAAAATAATACTGTCTTGAATATGTCAAACCCCCACACATATAATGGTCATTGTTTCCGGCGTTCCAGCGTCTCGCAACACCTGATACTTTATTTGCCATTGGCATGGAGCATGGAATCCGCTGTGGCTAAAGACTATATTCAAACACTCTTAAAGAGAAAAACCGAAGTGGCACAAACGCTATGCGGTGCCTCTTCATCTTCAGTACCTAAAGTGTTGCCGAGTACTACCTCCACTTCGGCTTTGGGGAATTTAAATTTTAAACGCACAAATTTTGAGCATCAGGTAACACCAGGCAGTAACAAGCACTTTACGTATGAATAATGCAGTCACATCCACATTAGAGCATATGGAGCAGCATACACAAAACATTAGCGTAAACAGGCAATAAAACGAACAAAATATTTTGACTCATGTTCCTGAACTGAAAGTGAGTGCTCATATAACTAGCACAGTCACGATCAATATTTACAACAGCTTCAAAATTCAGCAAGAATAATGTCATTCAATGTTTTATTATTTATTCACAGTTGAACTTATTCTTCGTGTTTAGTTTAGTGTTGCCCAAAATCGGTCTTGGTCTTGCAGTCTTGGTCTTGTTCTTGCATTTTTGCAAGACCAAGACCAAGACCAAGACCGCGTAATTTTAGCAAGACCAAGACCAAGACTGATCGTGCAAGATTTGAGCAAGAACAAGACTAAGCCTGCGAGACTCTTGCGTCTTACAGTTAGGCCTGAGTGTCGTTTCAGGGAGCGGACAGGCTTAATTTATGATACAAGAAATTGACACATAGAAAACAAACGAAACAAAATAAAAGAAAGTACTAGTACATAAAATTTTGAAGAAGAAAATAGGCAGTAAATAGGAAGACGTAAAGTACAGATATAAATGACTATCAGTGCATTTCCGTTGAAGGGGGAATTTACACAGTCCGAATTAGTAAATAAAAAATAATATGTTAAATATAGTACGAAAATAAATAAAAATATGAAAATAATGAAAACTAAAAATAAACTATATAAAATAAAGCGTAATAAAATTATATGTAGTATGTTACCGAGAAAATGTTTATTTTCTTAATATTTCAAAAGTTACAGGCCGAAAAAGAGATCTTACTGATTTGAAATCTAACTTATAATAATAAGGTAGGTATAAGAGCGAAAAGCAGGACGCTACAATGTCATGCGTCTGTACGCCGCATGCGGCATCCTTTGATTTGCGACGGCATCCTTTAATGAGAGCCGGCACGTGCCAAGACGTCGCGATGCAAGGCGACACTATCTAAGCGAATAGACTATAAGTAATAGTATTTATTTCAATTCCAGTCGTTCCCAATTGAGCTTTGCTTCTAGTCTAATGTAATAATTGATTTTACTCTAATCCTTGTTGTTCTCGGAAAACTTATCATGTTTACAATTTGACATGAGTGACGAAGATTCAAATAGTTCTAGTCGGAGTAGTGAGAGTTGGAGTTATAGATCTAAAAGACCTAACAGCAAATTTGATGAGTTTTTCGAAATAATCCATGCATCCCAAATTGCTTTGTGTAAATTGCGCCGACATAAAAAGGTTGAATAAAAATGAAAAACAGAAACACTGTAATTGCGAGACTTGCGAGACTCTTGCTGCAAGACCAAGACCAAGACCAAGACTGGGAGCGCAATACCAAGACCAAGACCAAGACCAGGTGTATTGGCGCAAGACCAAGACCAAGACTGGCTAAGTCTCGTCTTGTTCTTGCATTTGGGCAACACTAGTTTAGTTATGAGTTTGAGGTTAGAGACATTTTTAACAATAATCGTTTTCCGTCTTCGTTTTCTTCGGAATGTCACACATGCCTATGTTATTGTTTTGTCACATCCGACCTGAAAATGAATAAATTCTGACCAAAGTAGGTAGCTATCATTATTTTATTTTTACCAGTTCCGTTAGTTTACGTGAACAATATTCATCAAATAGTTTCTTTAAAGTCCTGAACGTAAAAAATCTGAATGAATGACAATTGGGATGACAATGACTCAGTGTCACCAACTTAGGACAGAAAAAAAAGAATGTCGAAAATAGCTTCTTTTTGACACTACTTTGCTTTATCGATACAACAACAAAATATATATTATACCACCGTATAACCAACAAAGTCACTGTCCAATTAACAATTAAATTGTAAATGTAAGGAACCGTATTGTACCATATTCTTTTTAGACCCTGGTTCACCAGCGCCGGATAATGCTTTATTTTCTTTCGTAGTGGTTACGTTATGTGAGAAATTAATTCTTCGTATCAAACCATTTAGAACGTCACGTTATGAAGAATTAAAAACCACCCCAAATAAGTCGCAAGTGTAATAGAAGCAAGTATCGCAGTATGTACCCTTCGAGCAGTGGCTTATTTAGGATTTTTCTCCGGGTGGGATCTGAATTTTTTTTGACACAAAATACTTTTGAATGGTTATTCCGCCTGGATGCTGAAGGATACAGCGAACTTTTATGTATGTAAAGGTAAGAAAAAAGATCAATCGAGAATCCCAGATTTTATCGAAGGAAATATTGAGTATATTGAGTAAAGTGGAATTACATAAGAAATACTCACTATACCACATTTAGTGTAATATATTGAGTATTTCTCATATAATTTAGTTAAGTGTAAGTGCATCAAGCTACATAATAAAATCTAAGCGTCGTCTTGATATAGCCATCTCATAGAACACTTCTTCAGAGATTATTTCCATATTCCTTCGGATTGAAAGTATTGCCAAGCCATTAAGCCTCGCCTGAAAAATTGATTAAAAAAAATGAATCAATCAGTCGATGTCGATGTGTTTACATATGCAGAGGTATAGGATTCAAGGAAAGGAATACAGATACAAAAGGGAATTATCATAAATGATTGTAAGACGTGATGCAACTCAAGTATCAATATTTTCAATAAATAAAAGACTCTTACTTACTTCCGTCATCATCAAGGCGGTCAAAACTAATCAGTTTTTGTCGTAATAACCCGCACTCGGATAAAATATCTTGTTTGCAGGATATCAGGATCTTCTTCATAGACATCAAACAGCTTTTCGAATTCTTGGATGTCACTCAAAGGGTTAGAGGAGAACAAGCATTGGAAACCAACAAGAAGTTTGTTATGCATCATATCATTGGTTCATTTGTTGGATAAATACGTTCAGTAGGGGTTAACATATTGAAGTAGTCTTTAGGTAACTCGGATAAATGTTGGAGGTTTACCCTATAGATCTGCCGGCCTTCTAATGCCCGAATGCACCATCCAAAATCCAAACTCTTCTACAAACACATCGTTCGAGTCGGTGCATACCACCGTTAGTCCAAGCATTGATTAAATCAATAGTCCAAGTAATGAAAATAAAGAGTGATAAAAGTAATTGTCAACCTCCCGGAGAGGGGCGGTTCAGGGGTCTAAATGCACTGCCTTCGATATTTGATACACACTATTAGTGTTCAACATTTTTGAAAATACTAGGTACTTCCTGAGCTCTTCGTAACTACATAGATAATTACAAAAAGTAAATAGTATGAGCTCTCCTGACTGATTGTCCAGTGTGAGAAGACGATCAAAAATAACTAAAAAGCTCAAAAGTTCATACAATTTTCACAGAGTTTTGCGAAGTCGAAGTAATCATTTTTTGAATAGATTGAACACTTGAAAAATAACAGGATTATCCATCTCGAAGGACAAGCGCTGTATATCTTCCCAAAAACACTAAATAGTGGGTACTATAGAATCTCTCTAAAAAATTAATTTTTGTTCGCAAAAGGTTTCTAATTCGTCACACATATGCTTAAAAATATAATAAATAATATCAGAAATTAATTTCTACAACGAAGGAACAACATTCCGTTTGATATAAACCTTACCAAGCGTTTCGTTATATATTTTGCGCTACCCATTCAGCTTTCTTTTTCTTTTTTCGAATGGAGAAGTTGTATTGTTTTTCTTGAACTACTAATCAGATCAAACAAATTAGTATCACCAAGCTGTCAAAAACTACCTACTTTATTTTTTTAAATTGAACACAAGGGTTAATTACACAATCGACATTGAGAAAAATAGGCTATATCTCATCAGTTGTCGTTTGACATACCCTCATCAAACTTTGTATCGTTAAATCGTAATGATAATCTCTAACCGAATATGGAATAATAAGCATGGTGTCACATTTTAATCTTAAACTGGTTATCGCGCTTCTCGTCAAGTTCTGTTCATACAACATTTGTTCTGTAAAGTGATTGCAACGAATTGTTGGCGCAACAGTAACTTTTTTATCAAGTAACATTTTGTTACCACTCTAGTATGAATGTTATATACGTAACAATTTATTTCTTTATTGCACCAATACTATTTGGAATAATTTTATTACGAGAACAACTGGTATTGTTGTGAATTATAGTCGAATAACAAAATTAACGAAGTGAGGGGAAAACCGAAATAAGACGAGACTAAGACTTTTAAAAACCAGAAAACTAACTTATAGTTCTTTTTTCGAAAAATGGTTGGACTTGATGACTGCAATAAACTACCGACCATAAGTACCCTTGATTATCCTGATATTAGTTGAGAGGGTCGGACTGAATAATTGTAAATGGGCATAAGCACACAGCAGGTAGATTTATCGTAAAATTAGTCAGTCTTCATTTCTTATACGAGAAGTGTTCATTTTATTACTTGTTAGTATTTAGTTATTAGGGAAATTGTAAAAACTGTATATAGTTCTTTACTAAACAGGGTATTTATTATTTAATGCTAGACCTGCGGTGACAGAAACATGTGCTTTGCCTAAGATCCATTTGACTACAGTGAAAAGAATCGTGTCAAATCCCAACAATTCAAAAAGGATGCGTGAAAATGCCAATTTCCAAAATATTTTGACGAAGGCGGCACATACTTGACAAGACGAAAAATCTACACCCTGTGCGAAGAGCAACGGATGCCTATACATTACATGCTCTCAAGCAATGGCTCATTAATGATGAAATCCAAATAATCTGTAGTCTCACTAGCCTTTGGAGAATCCTGTCTAAAATGAGTTCAAGTATCGTACAATTGATAAAAGAAAGTATCTATGGAATCTGACCGATTGCAAAAATGGCGCTATGAGTATATAAACTTCGATAATAAAATACCGTTCTGAGAATTGTCCCATAATTTACCTTGATGAGACATGGTTTGACACGCATGAAACACCATCCAAAAGATGGTACGATTCTTCCGGTAAATGTAGAACAAAATCTCCGTGAAATAAAGGAAAAAGATAACCATTTTGCATGCGGGGTCAGAAAAGGGTTGAGTTCCAAATGCCTTGTGCATGGCTTTGTGCAAAGGACATTAAAAATTCCTGCGTGGACTACCAGGAAGACACAAGGGAAGAACTTATACAAAAACTGATCTTTAGTTTTAAAGGCATTTTGTATTAAAAATGTTTATGTTTGTGATACATTGGCAGAGGTGATGGTACACATAATAAGAATCGGGAATGATTAAATGAATAAAATATAGTAGAACTATACTATAAAATTGAGAAATTGTTGCCGATGCACAAAATTTGTGAACGGGCACACCAAAAATGGAACTTGATTTCGTAATTTCGTTCGAATATTTTTTCTGAATAATTTTTCTTTTTGATGCTAAAAATTTAAGTTATAAAATTTCAAAAGCTTGAAATTGAAATATTATGTACTAAACGAAGTCTAGTAGGTATTTTGAAAGGCAAACTTGATTAATTCAAAACAATCTACATATCGTTGAATTTAATTCTAAAAATATTTTGTTTAAATACTGGCAATAATTGGAATTTTATAGGTATTGAGGTGGAGTGAACATTATTCGATATTCACCAAAAATATAGGTATCTGTATTATCAATAACGTTTTAACATCTCAACTGATTTGGTAATTTCACACCGTTAGGTACCGACTTTTGTGATATATAGGTAGGTATAATGTCATTCCGCTTACTCGAACTGAAAATCTATCTAAAGACTTACGTAAATTCTCTGAAAAATTGACAAGACCGAGTTCCTGAGGTTTGTATGTTTGATCCTCCAAAACCGAAATAATAATCTCAATCCTTAGGCAATGTAGATACATTACAGAGACTATGTGAACCTGGGATAGGAAAAACAGATTAAAATTGTTGGTATATTTCGCATATTGTCCGAATATTACCAGTGGAAGTGGTATGTCAATGTAACTCATGTTTGATCAAAATAATTAATGGTCTTTCAAAATATGATATTTCTTGACAACCAAATTCATTATTTGGCTTAACTTTTCTCAAATCATAGTCGTTAATCTGTTCCCAATTTGGAATAAATTGAGAGCAACGTTTTATTGAATTTACAAGTGTTCTATTTCCAAAAATTGACTATCCTTGGCAAATATATGGACCTAAGATTTCTCAAATTAAATCTTTCTTATTAACAAATGTAAAGAACTAATTGTTTACTGTAATCAACCATAGGTTCATAATAATAATTGAAACATCGTTTATCACATAAAGAACATGTAAGCCAAGGACGAAAGCACGGCACGTGTATACGCCCGGTGACCCACTTTAGTTCTACGGAAGTTTACGAGGACGCTCGAACTAAGCTGATCAATAACATGAAAGCAAACGTTCTAATTCCCTATCTAGTCGGTACGAAGTACGTTTGTGAGCAGTGTTCCTTTGTTTTAGTTTTCCTTATATTGACCTCGTTTTATTTTTCATTACGGGTAAAACGTTAATGTCCACTTTTGCACCTTAATTATTATGCAGTTAGTGATTTACGGTAAGAAAATGATCGTCGAATGTTTTCTTTGTTTGAAATGCTGAGAATTGAAAACATTCAGATCTTATTTGAGTGTTGTAAATATTATTGTGAAATCTATTTGTTCATTTCAGAGAGAAAATTAACTGTTACATACATTATAAATAAGTAATAATCACTCTTATCCACTAAAAATACTTTTAAAGTACTGAGAAGTGAGAGGGCCTTTTGGCTACTAATAGATAGGTTTACTCTGATGATGGCTACCTCGGTACTTTAACAGTATTTTTAGTGTATAAGGGTGATTATTTCTTATCGATAGTGATATAGTGTATACACAGTGTAAAATCTTTCAGTTTATTTGTTACATACATATTATTCATATTATTCGATGTACCCAAATCAAATCCATAGGTACCTACAGACGTTTGTTTCGGTTGCAATGAAGATTGAATTATTTAAATGAGAACGACTGCAGCTCTGTAGGAACAATTTTGCCGGGAGATTTAATTCTATAGTTTTATGTTCAAATTGATACTTATTGTCCGCATTCCGGTACAAATTGTATTGCGCAACACTGCAGTACGTGTACACGTGTGTCGAGGTCATCGAACTGCCACGTGTCGAGGAAAGAAAGAGATAGCCATAGTTCAGTAACCCGCGCTGCCACCCCGCAGAAAACGGCAGTGGAACTTTCTCGTATGTAATTCTCCATCGTAACGCTAGGAAGTGCTGCTGTGTTGTAAATGCGCATTGCGTCACAGTCTAATATACGTGTCAGTTGGAGGGGAAATAGGCAACCAATAGGATGTAGAAGGTTATTCCCCACCATTGAAAAGAACTAGTGAGCTGCATGTAAACCCCGCGTTTCTTAATCTTGTTGAAGCTGTCGTTGTGCGTGGAACAATGTTTTTCGCAAAGGCGAAATTAGTGTCCATTTCTTATATAATTCCGTTAGTGATGCATTTGATTGAATTTTACGTGCAACAAATTTGTAGATACATATTAAACTTCTTTAATATTGGATTTTTGGTAAGAGCAGTTGAATATTTTTTTATTGCGATGCGACCTAGTTTCGCATCTTCCGCATCGTGCGGCCATCTTGTTGAAGCTGCTTACAATACAAAACGGGCGTACATTTTTTAAACTACGTTGCATCGAAAATAAATTTTGTGTTACAAAAATTGTCAAGTGTTTATTTTGTAGCATCCTTTTTCGCGAGTGCTTGGACAAGTTACGTGTTACGTTTGGACAAAATATGTGCTACGCGTACAAAAAGCATATTACGTAACAAATATGGCAGACGTGGACATATGGTTGATTATTGAGAAGAATCCTATGGGCGAACAGGGGAGTGAATTGGGCTTACTTTTTTATAAGCAGTCAGTCTTTTTCTCTCTCCTATTAATCCATTAGATACTCAGCAAGTGAAGGCGTTCTTATGAAGATATGTATTTTGTTAAAATAAAAATTTAAGTTTTTTGTAAGTTCAAATTTTACTTTCACAAAATAATAAGGATTTGGATTATGCTGATCAATTATGTTACTATTATGAGCAACGTATTTTCATAGTTGGTCGGTGGAATAATGTAGACAATAGATATACAATGAAGGGATGGCGGTTTCTGTTAGGGGTTGGCTATAGACAACCCACAGTTGTCGATTGCCCGGCCCCTCATTGACCTTGAATAAGCCTACTTTACTTTTCTCAAACAAAAATGGGGTATAAAATATACAAGCACCAATATCGAGAGATGTAACCTTATTAGTCGACATATTTCATTCGTAAACTTTGTTTAATATCTTTCAGTTTATAGATTTTCATCGCCAGGTCACGCACTACAACAAAACGAATCGAAAGTTTCTTCACTAGCTACCTATATACCTAAGTAACTAGTACCCACTCCTAATAATACGAATATAAATTACAACATCCTTCACAAATGACTCAACTAGGATGTTTCACATTTCCGATGAAATTTTAATTTAAAAAACGGTGTTATACACTTACTTCAATTCCAAGAATATTATTATTTTCTGTTAAAATATAACGTACCCCTATCAGCTATTGATGTGATAACTAGCAAGGTTTACAATTCTTCTTATTCGTTCAAATTATTGTTACATGCTTTCTTAAAGATGTAATTAAATGATATCATTTGTATACACTCGAGATTCTTTTGAATTATTGTCAGAAAGCTATATTATAATTTCGAAGACTTATTATTAATTAACACATGAAAGAAAAAAATATCATTGGCTAACTAAAGTTTTTCATAATAGATAGTTATGGATATGAAGTAGTCCTTTAATGCTTTTCAAATTTGCTCGGGCTATCTTATTAGTTCGATTCGATCGTTTTTGTGTCAATCATATTTTCCTTTAAATAAGATGCCTTTGTCCTTATTTATAAAGTACAGAAAATTATAATTGGAATCGGAGTTTTGAGTTTTCGAATTTAATATACATAATAATGTAGGTAAATCAATTCGACAGAGGTATACCTTAATTCAGCTAAATTGTGTTGATGTGAGGATAAGATGCTGCAAATCTGATAAACTTCGTGTTTAATTTTTACAAAATTAGACTACCTACTAACAGCAGATTAATTTTGGTACGAGAATTAAAAGAAAATTTGGTTTGATATTATTTATAGTTCCTCTTGTAGATACCCACCCTCCTACTCAAATAATCCGAAACTCATGATCTGCAGTGAATCGCCCTTGTTGAAATGTATCAACATCACCATATTAATATGCGTCTTATTTTTCTATGGTTTTACTTAATTTTGGGAACTAAAATCATATTTTTCGTAGAATATACCGTAAAGGCTCGTAAACGTGAATTTTTAGTATTCCTTGTGCCCAAAAAGAATCTATAAATAATATCAATATGAGACTGTAATTTCGTTTTTTTAATAAGCAGTATAGTATAGTAAATTTTTAATAGAAGTATCTGCTAACGTCTGGTATCAATTTCATCATTGAATAGTAAACATTTTTCAACTATTCAACTTAATTTCTCTGGCGTCTATGAATTTACACACAGTATTAATTGCTGGAACATAAGATATATGAGATGATTTCTAAACTGGAAAAACCATATAATTACGACTCAACGGGAGAGCTGCATCATGATTTCATGCAGTTTCAACAATTTATTGACCACATTGTTTCCTTATTCGATTATTAATTCAAAATTTATTGAATAATCAAATAATACGTAATACATGATACCTAATAATAACATTATTGTTATTAATACATTTAATACTATAAAAACTAATGATGATAAAAGGGTCATCTTAGATTATTGCACCCAATCACGTGGGTATCATACTCATACAAAATCATCCGAGCATTTCAACTTGAATTGCAATTTCAACAGTTTCAACATGAAAGTAATTTTAGTAAACACGTTCAATTTCGCTGTTTCCGAAATCGTGGAAAATTTCATTTTTTTGTTCACACTTACAGGGGAAACTTTCGAATTACTAAATAACGTATTTTTACTTAGTATTCATTAATTTATATCGCCATTAAACATTATTACCATCAGTAAATATATTCAATTTTGCTGTTTCCGAAATCGTGGAAAATTTCATGTTTTCGTTCACACTTACAGGGGAACCTTTTGAATTACTAAATAACGTATTTTTACTTAGTATTCATTAATTTATATCGCCATTAAATATTATTACCAGTAAATATATTATGAGGTCACGTAAATGCTTTAGTATAAGTTGTTATGTCACTTCGCGTGATATAATACGTTAACACATTTTATATAAGTTTCTCATTGCGTTGCATTTAATCAACGATGTAGCTAAATAGACGTCATCATTGTTTAACGTTGAATACTGATATAATAATAGTTACATATTTACTGTAAAAAAAATAAATTGTAGGAATATGAATTCGTTCCATCTTTTTTCGAGTGATTCATATAGCTAGTCAATTGGCTTCCAATCTGATGCAGTAATTGTATCTTCTGAATCTCAAATATCTATAATATAACAGAGAATAACTGTTTGAGAAGAATCATGTGTCTATGTTATTCCTTCATGTTGACATAGTCGTTAGGTAGTATATAACCTATACATTGTGGGCATCGGAATCAAAAATTCATATTTTAACGAAGCATAGTTTTAAGATCCACCAAATATTTTTCTATAAAAGGGTATCGCCTCTTGAAAGACGGGATTCTAAGAGGCATTTGCTCCCGCAAAATATCTAATTTTAATATTCATCAAACGTCATTAGCTTATGGAAATGCCAGAAGTCAATTCCGATATCATGTTGCAAAAACGATAGATTTTTTAATTTTTTTCGAATAAAATTATAAACTGTATCAGTTATATGAAACTATTCTCTAGAACTACTTCCTTTGAAATCTTTAAATGTGTAGCGCTGCATGTCGAGGTGTTTATGGGTGATTCGAGAGTTCCAACAATAGAGGTTCAAGCGAAACTTAGATTTACTAATTAAAATCTGAAAAGTTGTGGTATGACGTTTTCAAATATCCCCAGATGATCCGAAACTCTGATTTTAAATTGAACATTGTAAATTATGACATTTTTCGATAAAGCTGCTCTGATGGGAATTCTTTCAATATAGGGTTTTACTATACCTTATACTGAGTGTTTTATACGAGACATGAACATTTTTATCACGGAAAAGGATCCTATATTCAACTTCTTCTATCAACCTAATTAATGTGGACATTAAAACTTATTTCTCTTTTCATATCGTATATTTTAATTTAATTTACACATTTCTTGTATAAAATGAGTATTTTTTAGATATAGATGTAAAAATTAGACTCAAATTTGACTAGTAGGTATTTGCGTTTTACTTTTTTTTTCAATATTTCAAAAATAGCTCGGTACAGGTAGAGGGAAGGGTTAATAATACTTGAAGAATAGTAAAAGATCTGTTGGTTCATTGAATCAATGATTGGTTATAGTATACATCAGAATATATATCAGAATGATCCATTTGGTCTAGTAATCCTTACATATGCATTTTGAATCACGCTGTACCTAAATAATCACTTTATCCAAGTAATGTTGAAGTGAATCAAAATACAGAATATTATAGAATAAAAAGTAATAAAAAAGAAGTTCCTACGTCCATTAATTGATAACGCCCTGTGTGTTACATCCTCCTTCGTGATAAAGTAGCAACAGCCAAAAGATTATATTGAACGAATCACCAAGAGTAGCTTCATCGAAAAATTTCATATTAGGCAGACATAATATTCTACTTAAAATAAGCTCATATAACAGGAAGTGGCTCTAATATGCTCTGAATAGTTTAGATCAACTGTGGGCTTATCCGAATTACATACATCTAGTTTCTTACGAGAAATGAGCTTTGGATATTTTAGTTTGTTCCTAATTTTCATTGTCGGCCGCTTCATTATGTTCTCTTTATTTTAGTTTCATTTACCACTTAGGTATCTATTATAGTTTCAAAATGTCTCAATTATGACTGCTTTCCATGAACTCATGATGAAAGAATTAAATAAGTGTAAGTTTATTGATTTCATAATAATCAATGAAGAGAAAAGGGATTATTTTATTTCCTTTGCAATTATTCTCTAAGAAGGCACAAATTACAACAACAATTCGGAACATGTTGTGGGTTAAACCTATTTCTCGTGGTGAATATCAAAGACGTCAATTTTATTTCCGTTTGAATTTTCTTACTACGACGAACGCATGTTGTAGTATTAGTATTTATCAAGTTAAATGTAAAATAAGCATAATATTTGGCCATCAAAACGACGTTCAAAAATTATAGACGCTACTAATCAACAAACTCATTGAGAACAGCGTATAGATTGAGTATTTTCTAATTTGTTGCTTCAGTTACAGCATGATGTTTTGGAACGGGTAATTCTGCGAGATGATTTATGTATTTCAAATTTAAAATTAATCAGTTACATAAAAGATATAGGTATAGGTAGATATATATCATAATAAACTATAAAATTGAGATACCTACATATTATTTATATTAACATATTGTTTCTGAAACAATAGATCGAACATACGTTATTGTGGCCAATACTTTTTTCTGTAAGCAATTCCTACTGGATACCTACATGTAAAAATTACGAATTTCAAACCGTTGATTAAAAATAACTTAGCTTAGCAGCTATTCACGATTTCAAATAAACTTAATAACTGTTTTTTTCCAAACTATAAGAACTAAATAAATGTTTTTGCCTAGATTTTTGGTAACATTGTAAACATTAATTATGAATCAATTCCGAATGCATTGAGTGGAAGGAATTAAAATTTTAATACAGAATACAATTAACATTTTCTGGTGAGATCACCAAATTTAATAGTTCGTTTCAGTTAAGCAGATGTTTTTTAACCTGAGTCCAAGGTTAAATTTGTGCTAGAATAGAGTGCCTGTGTGCGGAGAGCTCGTTCTCGATCTTAATCACGTAGTCTGTTCGTGCACATTTCAGCTAGCGTTTGAGATATTCGTTGCCAGTTTCGACCAATGACGACCGAATATGCTGGGTTTGGCACTCCCAAACTTTCCCATAGCAACAAGCTTGTCACGCACCATAGCTAACTGCGAATTCCACTTCCTGCCCGCAGAGATAGCATTGATAGCAAACTTTGAAACCGTTAGAGACTTTCGGGTTGATAAATATTTCATTGTAGCCTTGAGAGTATCGCAGGTTTATCTATCTGAATTTGCCTCTTCAAGCTCTTTATAGCGTGTTTACTATTTGCAAATAAATTAATCTACGTTTACAGTATTATAAAAAAGATTAAAACTTTTGTGAGAACGGATAGTCAAATACGACACCTCTTTTCCCCTCCAAATAAGAATTCTACTTATTTGAATGTTACTCAGCTCTCTTTCGGGTGGGTAAATAGATAATTCTAAGAAAAAAATTCATAAAAATTATCATTCTATTAAAAATCAATATCTCACGAAGGATGAGAGTATTAACGGAACGATTCAATACATGAGTAGAACACAATTTTGCTGTGAGCACTAATTTTAACAAATGTATTAATTTAGTAGGACAAAACATGTTCGCGAGACCGAAACCACGTACCTATCTTATGATAAAAGGTCATAACGGCTTGGAAGCTTCGATGTCTTGGTCTCGGACATGAAAACAGTGTAGTTATTGAGGTTAATAGAGACTAATGGAGTCTGTATATTAATTGATTTAATTGATTTAAAATCATATAATATACCTACCACAAAAAAATAATGATATTTAGTGATGTAAATATGTATTTCAGTTGCCATTTTGAGTAGGTACCTATATCTCGAGACAACACTTTGGAGTTTCTTTAGGATATTCTCCAGAAATTACTAGTGGAAGTAACAAATATATAAAACAATTTTATAGGAAGATAAAATTGAATATAGATTTTTTCATGCCGAATATTGTTGATGAACTATAATAAAGTAATAAAAATAAACAAATCAAACATGGGCCAATTCATGTATGCAAATAATATCGAAGCTTTCGTATGTTAATAACTTTAAGAAACATTAATATGGTGCTGTTGTTGAAATTTCCGTATGTTGTTCAATTGAAAATACTATCTTAGTCATAATAATAATAACTTATGATAAACCGGTTACAGGTTGGACGTTGGGATAAGAGAGGCGCCGATTGTCATTATTAAGAATCAACTTTTTTAGGCACACTAGTTCGGCCTTTGCTGATGATGCTGTCGTTTTTCGAGATTAAATTTTATTCCAATGTCTAACTGTAAATAGATTGTATGTTAGGCGTTGATTGTGATAATGAGAATCCATTTTGTGGCTCAACAACTGTTCTAATATTCATCTCCTTTTTTTTCGTAGACATTACCTACTTAATGGTTGCTGGTGGATGGTGTCAGGCATTGAGTTTTTTTCATAATAAAATGTAAACCATTAGTAATTATACCTGATAAGTTAGTCTTGTATCGTGATTGATAGTAATATATTTTTGAACCTGCATTAATCCGATTTAGACATATTTCCCATGTGTCTTGTTCGAGTTATTGTGTTTTTTAAATAATATGATTCGAAATCAATCGCTCGCCCACGCCCAAAGCAGGATCATTATGCTTCGCCAGACCCCCGAGTTCTCGACATTCAACGTATTTACTAACCTTGCTGACTGGCAATTATTGACATAATTTAAACTAATGGTGATTTAAAATGGCCCTAGAAGTGACGCTAGAAAGTTTGTATCAGTCTTCGAAGATATACCCAAAACTGAAATATTTCAATTTTTATTATTTCCTGAAAGGTGCCTGAAATTTGAATATTTGGTATTCTACACATTTTCCACTATGAATTGGTATTCATCAGCTAATTAGGTAACCGAGTATTAAACATATGACCGAAGTTTAGTGGCAAGGATTGTTAATCAGGAGGTAACACGTTTGCAAAATAGTCTAAGTATTATGTATATGGTACTCTGTGATGTTAAACATTTGAAGCTTTCATTCCACTGGTGTAAAACGTTCTTTTTATCCCAGTTATTCACTTCTCCAACATGTATACCTTCTAACTAGTAATGATTATTCGAAATGGCAATATTACTAGAGCAATCCCTGAATAACATATTTTATTATTCTTCAGTTTTTCTTCCTTCTAGAGTACCTATAATGATAGTTTTATTATCATTATTGTTAATGGGACGATTTACAAAGAAAAAAATGCTCAACCAGTATGTATATATTATATTATATATATATATATATATATATATATATATATATATATATATATATATATATATATATATATATATATTCTTTTGTTGATATTCTTGAACCATTTGTAATATTTGTATGTTTTCTTGGTATATTGGTTCGTATATATACTGATAATGAAATAAAAATTCTGTTTTGACGTTTCGACAACGTTTATTGCCTTTATCAAAATTGTTGATTGAAATTAGTGTTTCCATGTAATTTAGAAAAGAATAGATGATTTCGATTAATGAAATGCGTCTGCAGCCGACTTGTGTTTTAAGATCCAATTAAAACTGCAGAAAACATTGGATCGGTTGTGTGTGAAAGAGTAATGTATGGCTAACTACAATTTGAAATAGATTGAATTTGATTAAATACAAGACATTCCAATATTGTACAATTATAAATATCTATGAATTATTGTATGAATTAGTTACTCTATGATGAGTATTTCTATCATAACTATTCAAGTTTAAGATAATTCTATGGAATTTAACCTCAAAATTGTTATTCTATAGTGTCATAGTTAAATAATACTTCATCTTTTTTAGGTTGAATTTTAAATAGACAATGGAAAGTGGCACTTCAAATTAATAAAATTTTGTTAAGTTTGAATTAGATTATTGTACAGTTTCGAAAGATTGGAATCTATTTTGTCATTTACACAATTGTTCTTTTTAATTTGAATAGATTCTAATATCAAACGTTTGTTGTCGTTTGTTTCAATATTTAAAATTTTTGTATTGTTGTAGTCGAAAGTATGGTTAGTGTCTTTCACATGTTTATTGAGCGCAGTTGATGAATTTTTGGTATATTTGTGGCCATTTAATCTTTTTTCGAGGTATTGTGAAGATTGGCCAATATATACCTTTTCGCAATCTTTGCAAGGGATGGAATAAACAGTATGGGTTATTTTTTTGAAAGGTACGCTGCTTTTAAATCAGAAAAGTCTCTTTACAAAAGCGATCAAGCATTATCATGTTTTATATTGCACTGGATATCGATCCTGTTTAATACACATAACCTAGATTTAGTAGTTTTACAACATCAAATTTTTAAAGAGCAAAAAATTTGACGAGAAACTTTCTTCGATTATACAACTGTAGTTTTACAGTGCATGAGATACAAATCGTAGCAAACCAAAATAGAATTAAATACAATAATATATGTTCCTATCGTACTATCCTTTACATATTTATAAGAACCTATGATTTCGAAAGCATTTTCAAATGTTCAATTCTTTCACTTCACATTTTGTAATGTTTTAAAACAGAAAATATGTGTCACAAAACTAAATCAGTAATTTCTTTATGTCTTGAATTTTGGCATATTATCACATTGATTCTGACATAATGAGCTTTGAGAATGGAAATATCATATTAATACATTATATACGTTTACAACCGTTAAGCAATTCGACATAGGACGAAATCGAGTACACACAGAAAGCATTGAGCTTTTTGTGATAAATATTTGGTTGCGACTTTTTATCAAAAATAACTCAGAACTCACGCCGAAGAAGTTATAGTTACAAATTGAGTTCCAGCCCCCACTAAAAGTTTTGGGGGATGAGTACAAGTTTGAAGGTGGTTTGCCTGTCGGTTCCACCCACCCTCCAAACAGAAAAATTTCCATGAATAATAGAAAACGAAAGAACATAAAATAAATATACCTAGGTCTATACGTATTTGAGAAGTCAAATAATTTTCTATAGCTAGAGTGTAGTTACAAGTTAATATGACATATCAAAAAGTATCTACAGCAAATCGAGTTTTTTATCAACATCCGACGAACTAGTTTTGGAAACTCCTGTCATTTTGGGATAGTTGCTTTTCAATATATTATTCAACATGTGTGTTGGTTTTGGATGTTAATTGGAATGAACTGTCTTCTGACAAATTCTCATGATTTTCGGTCGAAATGAGAAAGAATATTGTATATTAAACTGTATTGTATATTAAACTGTATTGTATATCATGATCTCATATATGACATGCGAAGATGATTGTAATAACCCGTGAGTAAGACTTTGAAGAACGATCGTTTATATTTAAATGTGAATACTTTTCTCTTTTGAAGAGACAATATGTACTAAGCAATGATCAGAATTATTTAAATAGTTATTGAGACTGCGTACAATAACCATTAATTAAAAAAATGAAGTGAAATCACTGTGCTCTAATGTTTACTTCACAAATTAAATTTAGTATTTCGCCAAAGAGAAATTCAATAGGATTTTTCGTCAAAGGTAAATCAGAACGATGAGAGCCTGTCTCATTATTCTCGAAATTGCAAAAACATATCACTTCAAATTTTTTTTATATCTAAAGTTTGGGAGATGGAAACATGATAATTCATGCGGTGAGGCCAAATTATCCTTTGAGGTTATCAGGTTATCGGTTGAAATTGTCCTAGTAAAATATATTCCACAATCATTTGGGTTTTGTTCGCATAAATAACGCATAAGAAAAATTGTAGTCCTGAAGGATGATTTAAAGGAAAAAAATACTTTTGTTAGTTTACATCATGTGTGACTTTCGGAATAAAATTTTGGTAACTGAAGCTGAGCCGAATGTTCAGGAATTTTGCAAATTTAGAAATGTTATGCTTTCGTGTGAGAGACGATACAAATACCTGCTTTAGGCTCAATAGTACCACTGATACCTTCAGCATTTGTTCATTTCAGAGCTACATCTATTCAAAATAAACTTTGACCACTTATCATGAATTAATTTATTACCCAAAATTCATCAAATTTTGTAAGGTCAAACTGATTTATTATGATAAAATTCTGATTTAAGTGAACTGAAAATTTTAAATCCACAGCTGAGGAAAAATCTACATCGATTTGATAAAATAGTACATAGTGTCATTATCTTTTATTTTAGAGGTGAAATTTAGCGATCTTTTTTTCAGACTATTGCGAAAGTTTAAAGTCATGCCTTGTTCGTTCCACTCGTTGAAATATATGTTTCATATCGGTTACTATGTTGCTATCTACGTTTTTCCAGGGTGTTTTCGTTTAGTAGGAAGGAACTTCATATTACATAAGATGGTTGGTAGAAGAAAGTTTTGAGAAAAAACTAGAAGTGAACCATCAGGTTTTGTAAGAGATTTATGGCCGAGAACATATTATTATTTTTTCCTTTCAGGATCAACTGGAAAGCGAAATGCAGAAACAGATACCGTGTTATTAGTTGAATTGTAGTTTCTTTTACATCCAGATACACCGAAGCATGTTCAAAAATAACATGAAAATCACGTATCGTTAGGCGTTAATGTTGTAACGTAAATGAAAATCTAAAAAAAATGTGCCCCTACAAACACATCACATAAACTTTGAAACTCATATAAAATAACACTCCACTCAAATAATCCAGAGTAAATCTGCCATTTCACGGACGTTCTTCCTCGTGATTCACTTAGTTCTTAGTCACTAACTGCGTCACAACGGGTAGGGGCGTGAATGTTATGGCCGTTGAATATAATAGGCTATGACTGACATTATGAAATTTATATTTTGAAAATACTAAAGAACATCGAATTTCGTAACAGCAAATCAAGTTGAGAATTATGGAAAATCTTTTAAAAACTGGAAAAACTAAAAGTTTTTCATTGGATAAGGGTGATTCTTATTTATAGTGCAATAGTGCTATTCAATTTGTTTAAAATCGTCAGCATGGAAATTGAAGTTGAAGTTTATGCTTCTATCTCCTATAACTCCACATTCTTCCACATTAGAACTCTGAAATGGTATACTGCTCTTCCATGAACTTATAACTATATTCAGCTAGAATGATAAAAAAAACCTAAATTGAATCATCAAATATTGAAAAAACAAATTGCTATTGAATATTATATTGTATTATACTTTATTTTATTATTTCGATAGACCTTATTGCATTTTTACATCCAAAAGATACCAAAGCATGAAATAAAAATTAACAGTGATTAATCAATCACTAACTTCCCTTACTTTTATTAGGACAATTTCTAGCTTTCGGACACTCCTTTCTGTCAAGTATATGATTGTAGAAACAGAAAATATATTATAAATGATTTAGAAACATAGCTGATGAAAGACGTTAAGTTATAGTTTATATTATACATTGAAATGTTATTCAAATGGTCTACTTAATGTGTTTTACAACTCTATGTATTATACTGACACCTGCTATCACATGAACTATCAAAAAAATCGACATACTATATAATCTCACATTAATGATAGAGTATAGATACCTACTGTATGCCACAGAATTTCTGAATCGATCTAGACTATATTTGACATGATTTCTGTGTGTGCGAATGCTTGGGTACGTGAGTAACTCACTGAGGAGACGATTGCGCCGTTCTTATTGGTCGTATAGAATTGGAATTTAGCAGATCGCTTTAAAATGGTGGAAATAGGAATAGTATTATTTTTAGACACGGTAGCTCTTTTTTCAGTGATATTTTTGATATCTATCTCCAGTTTTTCAAATGGAATTATAGTATTTTATTGAACCACAATGACAATGAATGTATAGGTATGTTTAATCTGCAGAAGTGTCAAAAATTTTCATCTTAAGATTCAAGTGACGTCGATGTGACGTCATGATCTATTTCACGTATTTATTCTGTGTAAGAAGTTCTAGACTTGATTCTGTGGTACTATAGTGTGAATGATTGGTAGGTGTCAGTATGAAACATAGAGTTGTAAAATACATATAAAAATTCTCGGGAAATAGGTCACATTAACACTCTGTTTTAAAATTTTCGTCTTTACGTACATTTCGGTCTCACGACCATCATCAGAAGACTTATTATGTTAAAAAGGGCTTAAAAAGGCAATAGCTTGTGCTATAATTAGTTTTAATGAACCCTTTTAACATAATAAGTCTTCTGATGATGGTCGTGAGACCGATACGTACGTAAAGACGAAAATTTTAAAACAGAGTGTTAATGTGACCTATTTCCCGAGAATTTTTATATATAATTCATACTGGGTCAAGAATCTTTATTGTTCTGAAATACATTATGTAGACCAATTAACAATGTAACATAGAGTATAATTTAACATTAGCGTTTTCTAAATCATTCCCAATATATTTTCTGTTCCTACAATCATTCACATTTGACCCGCAGGAGTGTCCGAAAGCTATTTTGCTAACAAAAGTGATACTGTAAAAAATGGGTATAATTTTAACGTTGTAAATTGGTCAAATTAATACGATGTACTATTACCTCATTTTTGAGATAAAGTACCTAAAAGTTGGAGAACATTTACCAGGTAAATTTGATTCTGGTGTATTTTTACGTTCAAGAATAGAAAATTACCTCTGCGTGAATAATTTTAGCCTAGGTTTGACTGGAAATTTATCATTATCGTGGTAAATTTGATACCATTTGGATAAATTTTCCCACTAATAGTGAAAATTTATTCATTTGGATAAATTTTTCCACTATAATGAAAATTTATCCAAATGGGTAAAATGATCGTACAGTTTGACAGCGTATTATGAACCGGTTACATGAATGATTGATCAACTAATAGGAAGCTGACTTCAAGAAAATTGTTAGGGTTGGGTTGGTATGTTAAAGGCAGAGGGTTCCATTGAGGAGAGTTACGTGATCAATTGCTCACTCCTCTTTGATTTTCAAGTTTTTATGGGAAACCAGAATTATTTGATTTCCTATTCTATTTTTTCCAGTGTTATTGTCAGAAATGGAACCAAATGAATAACATTCCTTAGGGCAACTCCTTATAAGCTTGCTTGTTTTAGTATTATATATTCAAAATCAGACGATTTTGAATACCATCTGTTTTGTTTAATACAAAAAAAGTATTTTTCATTCTATACTCGATGATGTATATATACTTACTTTACAGGAGAGTAAAAAGTTGGAATTGAAATTTTTGAGAAAATTGTTGAAACAAAAACAGAAAATTTATCAAAGGATAAATTTGATCTTGAATAGTGAACTTCCGCGGACTGGTTATTTTGTTGGCTTCAGCAGCGTGAATTCCGCATCACAGTAGCATGACTCGATGTTGACGTTTCGCGAATCATTACAGGAGACATCTTCAGAGCAGGCTTGAACAGAAACTAATCCTTCTGGTTTCTTTAGAGGTATTTATTGCATGAAAATTTCACGCTATGTAGTTCACTTTATTTCGATAGTCGATCTGCAGAATTCCCACCTACAAAACATTTTTGGACCTATTACAGTACTTCCCTTTTACTATGTATAGTGAGGAAAGTAAAAAAGAAATAAATATAAGATATCTCGACATTGTGGGACTTATTCTGGTTTTGAAGTATTGAAGTTAATTGTCCATGTTGGACCAAAAATATTCCCTTCATAAATATTGATAAGAAATCAAAATATGCCTGTTTCCCTGTTTGAATACTATTTGAAATTAATGCAGTATATAAGAGATCACTCTCAACTGAAGATAAATCCGAATCCTTTAAATAGCTTTTTCACTTATTGTTTGATGATGAGTTCATCTGAGCTTTTTGTATTTTTCTTTTTATTGATAATAAAATAGTACTGCCTTTTGTAAGAATGTATTATATTGACATAACAAATATTGTATTGATTATATCTCCCTTTTTTTATAGTCATGGAGATTGCATTGATTCTGTCAAGAGAAGCGCAGAGCCACCGTAGCGGTTTACCGCCAAATAGAGCATAGAATAAACACTACTGTTCATGCCGCCACCCTTGAAAGTGTCCAGCTTTCAACCATATAAAGGCAATAAAAATTAAACAATTAATCAAAATAGTAACAAAATGAAAACAAGAATGAGTTCATAGGTGTCAGTATTAATCCATACTTGTAGTGTCTATCGGTAACACGCAAACCTTCACAGAAGCTCTCTTAAAAATCCCTTTAGATGTTAAAACAGACACTACGCGCACCATACCGTCTTCACCTGGGTGCACCTGGACAACTCGACCTAATTGCCATTTCAGTGGAGGTAAATTGTCCTCCTTGATTACTACCATTGTTCCAGGTTTGAGCACATTGTTGGAGGTAGATGTCTTACATCTGCTTCTTTGTTGAAGTTGAGACAAGTAGTCCTTGGGCCATTTCGACCAGAAGTGCTGTACCATTTGTGTTAACTGGTGGTACCTTTTGAGTTTGCCATTTTTATATTGATTCAAATCCTCTTGAGGTAGGGCTGCCAATGACGATCCAATTAAAAAATGTCCAGGAGTGAGTACATTTAAATCATCAGGATCCTCGGATAGAGGGATAAGAGGACGGGAATTTAAACAAGACTTAACCTGTGTTATAACTGTGTTCAATTTGTCGTACGTTGAAGTATTGTTTCCGACCACCCTTTTAATATGATATTTAGCAGATTTGACTGCCGATTCCCATAAGCCTCCGAAGTGTGGGGAGTGGGCTGGTATAAAATGCCATGTTATGGACATCTGTGTAAAATGCTCTGAAAATTTTGATTGGTTTGCTCGATTTTGAAGGAATGAATGAAGTTCTTGTAACTCATTGCGAACACCCACAAAATTTGTTCCGTTGTCGGAATAAATGTTTTGACAAATGCCGCGCCTGGCCACAAATCGATTAAAACAATTCATAAATGCTTCTGTAGTCAAATCGCTAACCAGTTCCAAATGTACGGCTTTGGTGACAAAGCACACAAAAACGCATAAGTAACCCTTGATTATTTTATGTCCTCTCAATTTACCTACCTTGATACCGAAAGGACCTGCATAGTCAACTCCACAGTTTGTGAACGGACGACTAGGAGTTATACGTGATTTGGGAAGATCACCCATTATATGTTTAAAACCTATAGGTTTGACCCTGAAACATATTAAACACTGGTGCAAAATATTCCTGATAGAACTACGCCCTGTTAATAGCCAATATTTCAGGCGAATTATAGAAAGTAAAGCTTGAGGTCCTGAATGTAGATTTTTGTAGTGTTCATGTAAAACGATGAGTTTGGTTAAAATATGATTGTTTGGTAACACAATCGGATGTTTTTGACCGTATGGAATATCTGCCTTTCGTAACCGGCCACCCACCCTTAAAAGTCCCTTTTCATCCAAGAATGGATTGAGCGCTATGAGTTTACTAGAGCCAGGTAATGGTTTACCCCTATGTAAAGCATACATTTCTTTGCCAAAATTTTGACCCTGAGCTAAACGAATTAGAATTGTTAATGAATTGAACAGTTCTTCGACAGTTAATTGCCCAGAGGCTCTTGTTGATGAATTTGATTTAGAATTGTTTATGAATCTTAAACAATAAGCTAGTACCCTTTGCAATTTTGTGAGACTCGAGAATCTTTGGAAAATATCAGTTGTTATTTGAGAACTGAAAGTATGATGGGTAACTTTAATTTCAGGAATGTTTTCTGGAACCTCATACCTAGTATTTGGCCATAAATTTTCGTCGTTACTCAACCATTCTGGTCCGTTCCACCACAATTTACAAAATTTCAAAGTTTCTGAATCCAAACCCCTGGAAATTATATCAGCTGGATTATTCCTAGAAGGAATGTGCTTCCACTGATATCCTTTGGTTAGTTGTTGAATTTCAGCTGTTCGGTTTGACACGAACGTTTTCCACTGAAAAGGTTCCGAGCTCAGCCATGCTAATACGATAGTGGAATCACTCCAAAATTGAACCGTGTTGAATTTAACCTTTAACGAGTGTAATACTTCCCGTCCTAGTTTTGCTGTTAATAAAGCTGCACATAATTCGAGTCGTGGAAGATTTACCGTTTTTACAGGAGCCACCCTTGACTTAGCACATATCAATCGAACTTGATGACAGTTCTTTTGATCTGTCGATCTTATGTAAATTGCCGTGCCGTATGCCTTTTCAGAAGCGTCCGAAAAACAATGTAATTGAATTTCCTGTGTATCACGACAAATTGTTTCCCTTGGTATTTCCAGTTCTTCCAATGATGTGATTTATGTTTTGAATTTCAACCATGATGTGTGAATATCAAGAGGAAGAGACTCGTCCCAACCTACTTTTAATTTCCAAATTTCTTGCATTATAAGCTTAGCCTTTATAATAGCCGGACCCACCAGACCCAGGGGGTCAAATATTTGCGAAGTTACAGACAAAATTGTTCGTTTTGTTACCCTTGATTGCGTCACATCAATTTGTATTTTGTATTGTAAAATATCCCTATCCGAATTCCATAATAACCCTAAAGCCTTTGTTGTTTCATCATTTGACAGATAATGCTCAATTTCTGAATTCTTACTTTCACCTACTAAAACCTCCGTTCTATTCGAAATCCATTTCCTCAAAATAAAACCAACCCCTTCTAGAATTTGACTTACTTGATCTTTTATTATTTTTGCTTCGTGTACCGACCTTGTACTCACCAATAAATCGTCCATGTAGAAATCGTGCAATATACTTTGACTAGCAATAGGAAACCCTTCATTATTGTCTAAACCTAACTATTGCAAACATCTCACTGCTAAAAAAGATGCCGGTGCCGTCCCATACGTGATCGTATTAAGTTGATAAACGTCAATTGGTTGGTCACATGAAAATCGCCATAAAATTCTCTGTAAGTTTCTGTGCTCCTTTGTAATAAAAACCTGCCTGTATATTTTTTCCACATCCCCTGCTATAACTACTTCGTATCTTCGAAAGCGTAATAAAATATTAAAAAGGTTTTCTTGTAATTTAGGCCCAACCATCAAAACATTGTTCAAAGATAAACCCGTATCGGTTTTTGCAGACCCATCAAATACCACCCTGCATTTTGTTGTTAAAGATGTTTCTTTGAAAACTCCGTGATGTGGTAAATAGTAAATTGGTTGATTAATATCCCTTAACCTGCCTAACTCCTCTGATGTTCCGATCTTTGTCATATGACCTAGCTCAATATATTCCTGGATGAAATCCTGATATTGTAGATTCATTTTGCCATCCCTGTCTAACCGTCTTTCTAGTTGCTGAAATCTTTTTAATGCTGTGTTAAATGAATCTCCTAAATCACCTATGTTTTCACGCAAAGGTAAATGAACAATGAATCTACCGTTTTCATCCCGTTTAGTTGTTTCATGAAATATTTTTTCACATTGCATCTCTTCATTAGAAAGTGGTTTTTTATTATGACATTCTTCTATTTCCCAGAATTTCTCAAGTTGATCTTGAATTTGTATGTTTGATGAAATATTACATGTTGTTATATTATTTGTTAATTTATGAATTCCTAATACCGGCCCTGAAATAACCCAACCCAATTTTGTTTTTTGAATCACCGGTTTGTTTTTTCCTAGTTTCAATTGGCCTACACATATTAAATCCCAGAATATGGAAGCACCTAACAGAAGATCTATTTTGTTGGTTCTGTCAAATGTGATATTTTGTGGAATAACTAAACTGTTTGAGTCAATATTTATTGATGGTAAGTTTTCAGAAATTTTATCGATTATTAAAAAACGAGATTCAAACTTAAAATTGTTAAATTTGGAATGAACAACTGCATTAACAGAATGTATGATGTTTGTTATACCTCGACCAATACCCAACACTGGTATGTTGATTTTTTGTGCTGAAAGCTGTAATTTTTCCCAAAGATCCCTTGACATGAAATTCGATTGTGACCCTGAATCCAATAGTGTTCGACACTCCTGTAAATTACCAAACCCGTCAACAATGTGTACCAGGGCTGTGGATAAGAGAATTTCAGCGGATAATGTGTTTGCAATACATTGATAATTTTGAACCGTATTTGTGTTCTCGAAGTACGAGGTTCTTCCGAATGACCTGAACCGTCCTGTGACCCTGATGATGCAATTACTGACCTAGATTGTGTTTGTTCACTATGATGTATCAGAGTGTTGTGTTTCCTTCCGCATTGTTTGCAGCCCCCTAATGTACAGCTATCTACCCGATGTCCGTATTTTAAGCAGTTCCAACAAGCCCCTGATTTTTTAACCTCGTCCCGTCTGGCTGATACTGCCAAATTTTGGAATTTTTTACATGTAAATAAGAAATGATTTTCTTTACAGATGATGCAAGGTTTTGTGACCGCCACAAACGACCTTGACCCATTTTGTTTATCTGACTTGACCTTCCATTCTGATATTTTATTTACTGTTTTATTTGAATCCATTGCCTCCAAAAGTTGACACCTTTTTTCTAAAAATACCTGAAATTCTGCCATAGTAGCAAATTTGTTACTTGCACCACTTTTTTGCCACTCCCTTTTTGTGATTAAATCTAGTTTATTTTCTAAAATATAGATCAAAAGTGTGTCCCACGACTCAATGGGCTGACCTAAAGATTTCAAAGATCTAAAATCCCTTTTTATAAGATCCAAAAGTTTTCTCAATTGCGTGAACGATTCCTTGTGAATTTGTGGAAAATTATACATGGAGTCTATATGACTTAAAGCTATCAGTTTTTTGTTTTCAAACCGATCTTTTAATAATTTCCAAGCTTCTACGTAATTTTGCTCCGAAACTTCTAGCGCACGAATCACCTCAGCAGCATCACCCTTCAGTGAATTTTTTGAATAATAAAATTTTTGTATACCTGCTAAAGAACCGTTTGTGTGAATCAAAGCATTAAAAGTGTCATGGAACTCTAACCATTCTTTATACGACCCGTAAAATGATGGAATTTCGATAATTGGTAATTTAACATTTCTGTCAACAGGTTGTGTTCCGGGGTTAACGTTTTGACTACCAGATGCGTTGTTATTTCTTGAGGAAATGCTCGCATTGAGTTTACCTTCCGCCATAGCAATGAGTTTAAAATAATTATCTTCAAAAGATTGCCTCTCTTCGACTTGTGCCTGTGACACATGACACTTGTCTATGCGTGCCGGCAACTGAACTAACATATCCTCTGAAGCCGATGCCATGAACGACTCGAATCTCGTTAACTTTCCCTTCAAAATGCCTCTTTTTCGAATTGATTCATTCAAATCATCCGCCATTGTAAACGTATTTATTGAATATACCGAAAATGCCAATCTAAATAGTAATATAACACAGACAGCCCGTTTAATGGATAAAAAGGATAAAGAAGGAAAAAGAGGAATGCACTCACTTATTTACTTCTTGCCCTACCGTGCTTGTGTTTGTTCTATCTCTGCTTATACCATGAATTTCTGACATAATCGTGCCCAACAAGTTCTACTCTTTGATCGCGTCAACTCCCTGCGTCGTTTGATTCCCACGCTGAAAACCGCTGCTTGCCTTCCGATTCGCTCTTGTGTATTTTCCAATAAGCTGTTTTTATATCCGGTGTTGAAGGACCATGTTTGATGATGAGTTCATCTGAGCTTTTTGTATTTTTCTTTTTATTGATAATAAAATAGTACTGCCTTTTGTAAGAATGTATTATATTGACATAACAAATATTGTATTGATTATATCTCCTTATACAGGGTGTCCCAATATTGCTGGGACACAGAGCTACCACGTATTCTAGAGGTCAAAATAAGTCGATTGAGCCCAATTTACCTGTATACCAAAATGTACCGTTTGTCCGTGAGAAGAGTTCAAAGTTTACTAAAAAAAATACATTTTTGTATGTTGTTCCGAAGTGCTTTATACAAATTTAATGAAATTTGGTAAATGTGTATTCTAGATGATTAGCTTACTTTTAGTAATCAAAAAAACCCAAAGAAAATTGTAGAGGGGTTGGAACCACCCTCACCCCTTGGCATTTTTTCCCCCATTTTTGTAGGGGTGGGAATACGGTTTTAAGACTTTTTTATCTGGAAGGCCTACTCATTATCTTCATTTTCTTACTCTTGTAAAAACTCCGTATTTTGCGTAGTTTTCAAGAAAAAAAATGTTTTCGCAAACACTGATAACCGATTTTCGGGTATAGGTTTAATAAAATTATTAGACACAAATTACACAATACATTTACACAAGACAAACAATAATTTTTATAACAAGTGTTCAATGTGACCTCCACCTTCATTAATACAGAGGTCAATTCGACGTTAAAAATTTAAATGCACTCTTCTTAAAACATCGTCATTTTCTCGTAGCGCATTTACAGCATTTTGAATTCTATTCCACAGTTGTTCGATGTTATTTATTTGAACCTCGTACACTTGTCTTTTTAATTCTCCCCAGATGAAGAAGTCACAAGGGTTTAAATCTGGAGACCGCGGAGGCCATTGAATGGGTGCTTCTTGTCCCCTACCTATCCACCTGCCACCAAATTGTTCACCAAGATATTCTCTTACTGCACGTGCAAAATGAGGTGGTGCACCATCATGCATGAAGAACGTATTTCTACGCAAGTTAAGAGGCAAGTCTTCTAATAATTCTGGCAAATTTTGTTGAAGGAAACGGAGGTAACTATCGCCATTCAGACGATCAGGTAATCGTAACGGTCCGACTATAAATTCGCCAATAATTCCGACCCAGACATTAATTTTAAATTCACGTTGATAATGTCTACTTTTAATGGCATGTGGATTTTCATCTGCATAAACATGATCGTTGTGTAGGTTTGTCATACCGCGACGTGTAAAACAAGACTCATCAGTAAACAAGATCTTAGTATGGAATCCGTTGTCGACTACTCTGCGCTCCCGAATAGTTTGTAAAAAACTTAAACGTAATTCGTAGTCAGGTGGCAACAATTCTTGCACTGGCTGGATGTGAAATGGCCGAATTAATTGATCTCTAATGATTCGACTTACAGTGCTTTTTGGAATTCCAGCTTCTCGTTGCAATCTTCTAGTACTGGTATTAGGATTGTTATCAATCATTTGAAGAACAGCTTCTTCCGCAATAGGTGTTCGAGCTTGTCGAGGTCTTCCAGCGTTAACTCTTACTGGGGTCAACCTCCCCGTTTCTCGAAGACGTCTTTCGATTCGGGCAAAAGTTTTATGGTTTGGAATTCTCCGGTTTGGATACCTCTCTTGATACACGCGAACACTTTCGCGGCAGTTACCTTGACAATATCCAAGAACTAATAACATGTCGGTCTGTTCATTAAAAGGAAAATTCATAATTGTGGGACGTCAAAGGAACAGCAACAACAGCAATAACAATTAAACAAAAACAGTGATGACAATAAGAAATAATAAAAAAACAAGCAAAAGAGAACAAATAACTGACACATTTACTGTTAACAATAAACTATGTTTCCTGTCAAAATCATAACATTTGGTTTTGTCTTTGTGTCCGCGGCCAACTAAATTTTGTATTACAATTTTATTAAACCTATACCCGAAAATCGGTTATCAGTGTTTGCGAAAACATTTTTTTTCTTGAAAACTACGCAAAATACGGAGTTTTTACAAGAGTAAGAAAATGAAGATAATGAGTAGGCCTTCCAGATAAAAAAGTCTTAAAACCGTATTCCCACCCCTACAAAAATGGGGGAAAAAATGCCAAGGGGTGAGGGTGGTTCCAACCCCTCTACAGTTTTCTTTGGGTTTTTTTGATTACTAAAAGTAAGCTAATCATCTAGAATACACATTTACCAAATTTCATTAAATTTGTATAAAGCACTTCGGAACAACATACAAAAATGTATTTTTTTTAGTAAACTTTGAACTCTTCTCACGGACAAACGGTACATTTTGGTATATAGGTAAATTGGGCTCAATCGACTTATTTTGACCTCTAGAATACGTGGTAGCTCTGTGTCCCAGCAATATTGGGACACCCTGTATATAGTCATGGAGATTGCATTGATTCTGTCAAGAGAAGCGCAGAGCCACCGTAGCGGTTTACCGCCAAATAGAGCATAGAATAAACACTACTGTTCACTTATACATTTCCATCTCTTCTAAGTTACCTAGATATTTGTCGTTACTAAGTGTTGAAGATGGATACACATTTTTGAGAAATGGTGTGTCCTGTATTTAAAATATGTTATATGATTTTTCATCATCATTTTTCTGTATGTGGGGTGAGCAAAATGTTTTTTATACCTAATTAGAATGTTCCACATAGCATTTTGAACACATTTCACCATCGATTTTGTGAATCCACGATTTATCGAAGTTGGAAAATTTATCAAAGATGTTGCCTAAGTGGTTTTTTAGCTTGTTCTTATATTCATAAGCGGGTTGTACCTACGAATCATGGAATAATCATTTCATTGAACTATTTTAGGTGACTCTAATTTGGTTAATGAATCATCATTAATAATGATTGCGTTCCATTTTTCTTTTTTGTGTAGACATTAATTCATTGATCAAAAATTTATCGTAACTATTGTCCAACGTTATTTTCTGAAGTTTCCCAACTTGGTTGCTATAATTTCATTGACTCAAAGGGACGTTTAACGATATACAAAACTATTAAATGAAACTATTTCATAATTAATTGGTATAACTGAATTTGCAGGGATATACCTCATGTTGAGTGGGTCTTCTGTATGTGTTGAACTCCAAGTGATGACAATCTATGATGATGTTAATTTCAAGGAAATGAAGCTGATTATCAATTTCTACAGTGAATTTGAGTGAATTAAATTGACTATCAGGAATGTTCAAGAAGCCATGTAAGATCAAAATCTTTACTCATAATGGCTAAAATATCATCGACATATCTATATGCGGAGTTTTCGGAAACTGATTCAATTTTGATTTTGAAAAGGTTTTAATTTCGGCTAAAAGTATTGACCTAAACATGAGAGAGTGGATTGAAAATGCACATTCGCTTGCTTGTTTATATTAGTTTTGGTTAAAAGGAAACATTTTGGCTGCATACGTTAAGACAAGGAATAATAACTTAATCGGTATAAAGAACAAATTGCCCAAATAAAGAAAAATAATGGTGAAAGAAAGAGGAAGAGAGAGATAGATAGATAGGGAGAGAGATAGATAGATAGGGAGAGAGATAGATAGAGAGAGAGCGAGAGAGAGAGAGAGAGAGAGAGAGAGAGAGAGAGAGAGAGAGAGAGAGAGAGAGAGAGAGAGAGAGAGAGAGAGAGACCTTTGGTAGGGTCTTGGTTTTTATAAATTATTTTCGGAAGTTCATTTTTAATTATGAAAAGTGGCTTAATGTTGATTTTAGGAGATCATCCCACATTGGATAATCGATTAGGCAAGAGCATAATAGACCTATTAAGTTCACCAATATTCAAGAAGTCTTTTCGGCAGTAATGCAATTCTGGTCAATTTATATAGAGTTACGTCCTTGTATTGAGGTAGGGTGCAACGGTTTGCCATACAATAGTATTATCGATGTTCAATGCTAACAGGTTTTGGGTTAACTAAGAGCTTAGTTTTAACATACTGATCTTTGGAAAGAATGACTGTGTTATCCGCAAAAGAGATTTTAAGACAATCTGAATCCACATCTAGCAGTTCATTTATATATAGGTACTAGGAATAACACGAGTGCTAAAACATTACGTTGTGGTATACCATAGTTTATAATTTGTAATTCGTTAATCTTTTTTGCATTATTCTACCGAAAATTTAGTTTGATAAAGTCAGACTACTGTAATTGAGAACTCAGAAGATTAAAATAGATGTGTAATCCTTGTTCGCATTTTTCTACTTTATATTGAATGGTTAATTGAATGGTTAAGCTCATCTATAAATTCACCCGTATTTCTCGACCTCGCCAAGGCTTTCGATACCATTAGTCATGGTCTACTATTAGATAAGCTCGAAAATTATGGTTTTAGAGGAATTGCACATAATTTAATAAAAAGTTACTTAACCGATCGCGAACAAAAAGTCAGTGCCAATGAATATGTAAGTACATCAACAAAGGTAACTTGTGGCGTCCCGCAAGGAACTGTACTAGGTCCTCTATTATTCATATTATATGTTAATGACTTATTTTACCAGATTGATGGTGTCGAAATAATTTCATATGCTGATGATACTGCAATAATAATCGAGGGTATATCATGGTAAGAAGGGAAAGTTAACGCGGAATTTTGTTTACAACAAATTGGGTCATGGCTAGCATTTAATAAATTGCATCTTAATATTGATAAAACTAAATTCTTATGTTTCACATCCTATGAGAGAGACCAACCACAATATGACTCTTTAATAATACATAACACAAACTGTAAACGGAACTCTTGTAATTGCACCAATGTGATACTTAAATCTAGAAATATTAAATATCTTGGATTAATAATAGATTGCCATCTTAGATGGGATGAACATATTGATTGCCTAACTATTAGAATCAAAAAAATGCTATACATTTTTAGAACTCTTCGTAATGTTTTAGGACGGAAATTACTTAAAAATTTATATTTCGCAATAACGCAAAGTGTATTAACGGATGGTATCATAGCATGGGGTGGTACTTATGATAATACTATAAAAAGAGTCAATATAATTAAAAAAACTGTCATAAAAATAATTCTGAATAAACCACGTATTTACCCAACAAAGCAATTGTTTATAGATTTTAACGTATTTGAACTTAAATATTTGTATGCTTTAGAAGTATTGAAATATTTTTACAAATGTTAATATGTAGTTAGCCCATTAATCCATACTTACACTACTAGGGCAGTAGCAAACCATAATTGCACAATAGTAAAAGCAACAAAAACAGTATTCCAAAAGTTCTTTATATATTTTTTGCCAAAACTATACAATGTTATGCCAATTGAATTGAAAAGATATAACAAAGGGACAAAACCATTTACTAGGAAATTAAAAAAATGGATTTCGATTGCAAAAGAAATTACTGATGAAATAATTGAATAAATTCTTCCACTCTTTTGTTTTAAAAATATGTATGTATATGAAAGTAGGCATGTATATATTTTTCCATTTGTATATATTAACACATCAAACGATAATCTGATATTTAATAAATATCTATCTATTTAAGTTGAGCTACCTTGAAAGAGTCACTAACAAACCTATGGCTTCAGTGATAATTATACTTTATTTTAAAATGTAAGCAAGTTAAGACTTTATAATAATCATGTAATTATGAAATAAAAATCTATCTAGCTATCTATCTATCTATCTATCTATCTATCTATCTACCTAAAATTACTTATTAGGCTAATTTCTCAATCATTATCGATTTAAAATGATGATGAAATAATATGGAGAAAAAATTTAAATTTAAGCTTATTTTACAGCTCAAATCTTAATAAATTAATTTTAATCTATGTATCACTAACTTTAATCGAGATCCCATGTACACTGTGATTTTTCTCTTGTTTTGAAGGTCAAGTGTACAACATTTTATGAAGATCAGTACATATATGATTCAAGGGGTGAACACGGGGTATGGAGTAGTTCTTTAGAAATCTCATGTAGAAAGTAACTTTCCTGTTGTTTTGAATGTAAACTCTACAAAATTTTATCACGGTCGGTACTTCTCTGCTTCAGGGGGTGGGGAAGAGGGATGTGGTTGTTTTTTGAAAATCACATGCTGACTGATAGTACAGTTTTATTTATTTAACTTCACAATATTTCCCCTATTCTACTTATAGTGAGGCAATTAAAAATATATGCATACCACAGCTGAAGTAATGACAGCTGTTTCCACTCATCAGAACACTATGACAATACATCAGCAATAGATGTTAGTTGAACTTGGGAAACATTTTCCCCTTTGATGAATATAGGTATTCTTTCTAATTCAATATCTGCGTCTATGTATAAGCCAGAGAGGTAGTGGAATCTGAGTGTATTAACTTACGTATGTATGTAATATATACAGAGATAATGATTCTACGTAGCAAGTAGCTTGTTCTATTTCAGGTTTCCAATTCTTGATTAGTTTCGATGAATTATTGACTAATATAATACATTCCAACATTCACATGAACAATAGTCAATTTTTCAAACTTACGTAAATACATTACATTTAAGGTAGAAATAGTAAATTGGTTGTCCTTCTTGGATATTAATATAAATTTTTAGATTATTTGGATAAATATTCCAGGTCATACAGATCCAGATCACGACTTTATGAACATAGGTATTTGTTTCGTCAATCTTCAGAATATGCAGAAATTGGCTTAGCTCAAGAAACTATAATAGAATTGTAAAATGGAAATTAGTCCTTCCCCTTGCCAATTTTTTCTTTTATAATGTCCTGGAGTTTCTATCAAACTTATAGTTTATCAAATTGCAATGATGTCACAGTTGAGCCCTCTATGGTTTCCAAAGATACATAGAAATCTTATTTTTTCAGAAAATAATTCTCTGGGGAAAACAATCCAATTTAATTCCAGCTGTACTCAATTAGATGTGCAAAATTTTATCAAGATCGGTACTGATCTGCTTTAAAGAAGGATAACATAATGATTATAAGAATACAGGTTGTTACAGGGATTAAAATCTAATAAATCAGTTTGCGACAGGTTATTTGTGTGGGAAGATATTAAGAAATGGGAAATAAGAAAATGTTCACCTACTGTACTAGAGGAAGACACTTTGACCTGTATGCAGTTTTGAACAAGATTCACAATATTACAGATTGCAGATTCCATTATTTCTTCTCACTCACCTTCGTTATTTATTAAATTTTGACTCAGTATGTTAATACTATTGAAAGAAGTAGTAAAATTCATATTGTTCAGTTCGGGTTTTATATCTATCGAGATTTTACATAGTATGTAAGTGTTCTATAGTTTTCAGATTTTTTGTGATAGCAATATTATATTCCATCGTTATCAACATATTATCTAACAGATTGTTGACAAAATAATCTTTGATTGCTTTGAATTTTATAATATTCAGTTTCTTTTGGAAATTTTGGGCTGACATTAGAATTGACACAGGTCCGTGGATCCTACTACGATATGCTGCTATTTTTGTTACAAATTGGATGGAAAAATTATTCAACACAAGGAAGATTTCTTTATTCCGGCCCATACGGTCTTCCACTTCTGCAAAAAAATGTTGCAGTCCACCATTTTGAATAGCTCTCGAGGAATTGACATCATGGCAAGTGATTCATGTTTTCACTCTGAACAATTCCCAAATTTCCAGGTAGGGGCAAGTGACCACCCCCTTTTCCTCCTTCAGGGTGCTTATGGTTGTGAGAAAGGGAGTAAGGTCGTTTTTTCGGAACTCCTCTTATTATGGTCGAGTGTGCAAAATTCATCAATATCGGAATATAACTCTGTGTGAAACGAAACAAACTTTACATTCATGTAGATACATGGGTATAGAAAGTGAATTATGAAAATTATGATCATTCACAACTACGTAAATATTCTATTTGATAAGTTTTAATTTTTCTTCTCATTCTTATATATTCACGTGCTAAAAATCTGTGAAATTATGATGATGTTCTGACAAAAGCTTATAGTCCAGGCTGTGAACCGGGATTTTAACTATAATGAAAATGAAAAGCATGTAAGTTCGAATCAAAAATTTTTTTCTGCATTAGCTTCAGGAGGTTCTCAGGATCATTCATACACCTTCAAATCTCTTGGGAACCCCAACACTACCCATTGGGGGCGAAAATGGCCCGTAATCTCCAAGTCTTGAATTGCATTTTCTACAAAAAAAGGTATTTTGGCATTTCGAGTGCACCTAGGAAGTTTTTTGGGTCACTCAACACGAATCCGTAGCCAGGTTTACTTGCAATCTATCGTTGGGGTGGTAAAATCGACAAAATTGACCAATTTTGTACCCCTAATATGTTATTTTACAATTTACGGGTTTTAGGCATTTCGAATGCACCAAGTAGGTTTTTTGGGTCGCTGAATACCATTCCGAAGCCATATTTACTCGAATATCATCGTAGGGGTGAGAAATTTACAAAAATGGCTAATTTGACTCGCTTCTAAATTTTTATTATTTTTGCATTTTAAAATTACTTCGGAGTAAATCTGGCTTAGGAATCGTATTCAGCGACCCAAAAAACCCCTTTGGTGCATTCGAAATGCCAAAAACACGTGAATTGCAAAATAACATATAGGGGTTCAAAATTGGCCTATTTCGTCGATTTTACCACCCCTACGATGAATTGAAAGTAAATTTGGCCACGGATTCGTGATCAGCGACCCAAAAAAACCCTTGGTGCATTTGAAATGCCCAAAACACGTAAATTGCAAAATAACATATTAGGGGTGCAAAATTGGCCAATTTTGTCGATTTGACCACCCCTACGATAGATTGCAAAAAAATCTGGCCACGGATTCGTGTTCAGTGACCCGAAAAACCTCCTATGTGCACTCAAAATGCCAAAATACCTTTTTTTGTAGAAAATACAATTCAAGACTTGGAGATTTCGGGCCATTTTCGCCCCCAGTGGGTGGGGTTGGGGTTCCCAAGAGGTTTCAAGCTGCATAGGTCCTCTATTATTCATATTATATGTTAATGACTTATTTTACCAGATTGATGGTGTCGAAATAATTTCATATGCTGATGATACTGCAATAATAATCGAGGGTATATCATGGTAAGAAGGGAAAGTTAACGCGGAATTTTGTTTACAACAAATTGGGTCATGGCTAGCATTTAATAAATTGCATCTTAATATTGATAAAACTAAATTCTTATGTTTCACATCCTATGAGAGAGACCAACCACAATATGACTCTTTAATAATACATAACACAAACTGTAAACGGAACTCTTGTAATTGCACCAATGTGATACTTAAATCTAGAAATATTAAATATCTTGGATTAATAATAGATTGCCATCTTAGATGGGATGAACATATTGATTGCCTAACTATTAGAATCAAAAAAATGCTATACATTTTTAGAACTCTTCGTAATGTTTTAGGACGGAAATTACTTAAAAATTTATATTTCGCAATAACGCAAAGTGTATTAACGGATGGTATCATAGCATGGGGTGGTACTTATGATAATACTATAAAAAGAGTCAATATAATTAAAAAAACTGTCATAAAAATAATTCTGAATAAACCACGTATTTACCCAACAAAGCAATTGTTTATAGATTTTAACGTATTTGAACTTAAATATTTGTATGCTTTAGAAGTATTGAAATATTTTTACAAATGTTAATATGTAGTTAGCCCATTAATCCATACTTACACTACTAGGGCAGTAGCAAACCATAATTGCACAATAGTAAAAGCAACAAAAACAGTATTCCAAAAGTTCTTTATATATTTTTTGCCAAAACTATACAATGTTATGCCAATTGAATTGAAAAGATATAACAAAGGGACAAAACCATTTACTAGGAAATTAAAAAAATGGATTTCGATTGCAAAAGAAATTACTGATGAAATAATTGAATAAATTCTTCCACTCTTTTGTTTTAAAAATATGTATGTATATGAAAGTAGGCATGTATATATTTTTCCATTTGTATATATTAACACATCAAACGATAATCTGATATTTAATAAATATCTATCTATTTAAGTTGAGCTACCTTGAAAGAGTCACTAACAAACCTATGGCTTCAGTGATAATTATACTTTATTTTAAAATGTAAGCAAGTTAAGACTTTATAATAATCATGTAATTATGAAATAAAAATCTATCTAGCTATCTATCTATCTATCTATCTATCTATCTATCTACCTAAAATTACTTATTAGGCTAATTTCTCAATCATTATCGATTTAAAATGATGATGAAATAATATGGAGAAAAAATTTAAATTTAAGCTTATTTTACAGCTCAAATCTTAATAAATTAATTTTAATCTATGTATCACTAACTTTAATCGAGATCCCATGTACACTGTGATTTTTCTCTTGTTTTGAAGGTCAAGTGTACAACATTTTATGAAGATCAGTACATATATGATTCAAGGGGTGAACACGGGGTATGGAGTAGTTCTTTAGAACTCTCATGTAGAAAGTAACTTTCCTGTTGTTTTGAATGTAAACTCTACAAAATTTTATCACGGTCGGTACTTCTCTGCTTCAGGGGGTGGGGAAGAGGGATGTGGTTGTTTTTTGAAAATCACATGCTGACTGATAGTACAGTTTTATTTATTTAACTTCACAATATTTCCCCTATTCTACTTATAGTGAGGCAATTAAAAATATATGCATACCACAGCTGAAGTAATGACAGCTGTTTCCACTCATCAGAACACTATGACAATACATCAGCAATAGATGTTAGTTGAACTTGGGAAACATTTTCCCCTTTGATGAATATAGGTATTCTTTCTAATTCAATATCTGCGTCTATGTATAAGCCAGAGAGGTAGTGGAATCTGAGTGTATTAACTTACGTATGTATGTAATATATACAGAGATAATGATTCTACGTAGCAAGTAGCTTGTTCTATTTCAGGTTTCCAATTCTTGATTAGTTTCGATGAATTATTGACTAATATAATACATTCCAACATTCACATGAACAATAGTCAATTTTTCAAACTTACGTAAATACATTACATTTAAGGTAGAAATAGTAAATTGGTTGTCCTTCTTGGATATTAATATAAATTTTTAGATTATTTGGATAAATATTCCAGGTCATACAGATCCAGATCACGACTTTATGAACATAGGTATTTGTTTCGTCAATCTTCAGAATATGCAGAAATTGGCTTAGCTCAAGAAACTATAATAGAATTGTAAAATGGAAATTAGTCCTTCCCCTTGCCAATTTTTTCTTTTATAATGTCCTGGAGTTTCTATCAAACTTATAGTTTATCAAATTGCAATGATGTCACAGTTGAGCCCTCTATGGTTTCCAAAGATACATAGAAATCTTATTTTTTCAGAAAATAATTCTCTGGGGAAAACAATCCAATTTAATTCCAGCTGTACTCAATTAGATGTGCAAAATTTTATCAAGATCGGTACTGATCTGCTTTAAAGAAGGATAACATAATGATTATAAGAATACAGGTTGTTACAGGGATTAAAATCTAATAAATCAGTTTGCGACAGGTTATTTGTGTGGGAAGATATTAAGAAATGGGAAATAAGAAAATGTTCACCTACTGTACTAGAGGAAGACACTTTGACCTGTATGCAGTTTTGAACAAGATTCACAATATTACAGATTGCAGATTCCATTATTTCTTCTCACTCACCTTCGTTATTTATTAAATTTTGACTCAGTATGTTAATACTATTGAAAGAAGTAGTAAAATTCATATTGTTCAGTTCGGGTTTTATATCTATCGAGATTTTACATAGTATGTAAGTGTTCTATAGTTTTCAGATTTTTTGTGATAGCAATATTATATTCCATCGTTATCAACATATTATCTAACAGATTGTTGACAAAATAATCTTTGATTGCTTTGAATTTTATAATATTCAGTTTCTTTTGGAAATTTTGGGCTGACATTAGAATTGACACAGGTCCGTGGATCCTACTACGATATGCTGCTATTTTTGTTACAAATTGGATGGAAAAATTATTCAACACAAGGAAGATTTCTTTATTCCGGCCCATACGGTCTTCCACTTCTGCAAAAAAATGTTGCAGTCCACCATTTTGAATAGCTCTCGAGGAATTGACATCATGGCAAGTGATTCATGTTTTCACTCTGAACAATTCCCAAATTTCCAGGTAGGGGCAAGTGACCACCCCCTTTTCCTCCTTCAGGGTGCTTATGGTTGTGAGAAAGGGAGTAAGGTCGTTTTTTCGGAACTCCTCTTATTATGGTCGAGTGTGCAAAATTCATCAATATCGGAATATAACTCTGTGTGAAACGAAACAAACTTTACATTCATGTAGATACATGGGTATAGAAAGTGAATTATGAAAATTATGATCATTCACAACTACGTAAATATTCTATTTGATAAGTTTTAATTTTTCTTCTCATTCTTATATATTCACGTGCTAAAAATCTGTGAAATTATGATGATGTTCTGACAAAAGCTTATAGTCCAGGCTGTGAACCGGGATTTTAACTATAATGAAAATGAAAAGCATGTAAGTTCGAATCAAAAATTTTTTTCTGCATTAGCTTCAGGAGGTTCTCAGGATCATTCATACACCTTCAAATCTCTTGGGAACCCCAACACTACCCATTGGGGGCGAAAATGGCCCGTAATCTCCAAGTCTTGAATTGCATTTTCTACAAAAAAAGGTATTTTGGCATTTCGAGTGCACCTAGGAAGTTTTTTGGGTCACTCAACACGAATCCGTAGCCAGGTTTACTTGCAATCTATCGTTGGGGTGGTAAAATCGACAAAATTGACCAATTTTGTACCCCTAATATGTTATTTTACAATTTACGGGTTTTAGGCATTTCGAATGCACCAAGTAGGTTTTTTGGGTCGCTGAATACCATTCCGAAGCCATATTTACTCGAATATCATCGTAGGGGTGAGAAATTTACAAAAATGGCTAATTTGACTCGCTTCTAAATTTTTATTATTTTTGCATTTTAAAATTACTTCGGAGTAAATCTGGCTTAGGAATCGTATTCAGCGACCCAAAAAACCCCTTTGGTGCATTCGAAATGCCAAAAACACGTGAATTGCAAAATAACATATAGGGGTTCAAAATTGGCCTATTTCGTCGATTTTACCACCCCTACGATGAATTGAAAGTAAATTTGGCCACGGATTCGTGATCAGCGACCCAAAAAAACCCTTGGTGCATTTGAAATGCCCAAAACACGTAAATTGCAAAATAACATATTAGGGGTGCAAAATTGGCCAATTTTGTCGATTTGACCACCCCTACGATAGATTGCAAAAAAATCTGGCCACGGATTCGTGTTCAGTGACCCGAAAAACCTCCTATGTGCACTCAAAATGCCAAAATACCTTTTTTTGTAGAAAATACAATTCAAGACTTGGAGATTTCGGGCCATTTTCGCCCCCAGTGGGTGGGGTTGGGGTTCCCAAGAGGTTTCAAGGTGTATGAATGATCCTGAGAATCTCCTGAAGCTAATGCAAAAAAAAAATTTTATTCTAACTTAAATGTTTTTTTTTATTTTCCGGTTCATAGCCTGGACTATTAACACAAATTGAATCTCACAGTTGTGTTGTATATAAACTTCACAAAATAATGTCCTTGGAATTATACACTAAAAGTGCGTCATATCTAGCATATATATATAATGATAAGGTAGTTATAGTTATATTCTCTAGAATCATCTCAATGTGTTTTTAAATATTTAATTATGATATCTACTAATTAGAGGTTGTTGTGAAGGACCTTTCTCAGTTTTATTATAGCTTTTTAAAATGCACCTAAGGATTTAATACTAACTAATAGTTAAGGTTATGTGTTGTGTTCCTACCTTATTATTTATTTTTTATAAAGCATCATTTTTGAGTAGAATATCTATTATTGTATATTCATGGCATGACCATATCGGAGAACATTAATAAAATGTGTTGTTGTTCTAGTTGTAAATTTCGATCAAACATCAGGTGCTTGGAATCGGTAGGATCAGAATTTTGTATATAATATGAATGTTATGAAAATCTCGACAATGCTAAACTCGATCTGGGTCCCGAAATTCGAGATAAGACGAGATCAATCTCTGTTAGCCGTCATTTATCTATATTTTCTTTTCATGGCGGAAAGTAGCTATTCTCGCAAAAGGTTCCGGCAATATTAAAGCTGTTGAGAGTATGTTACGCCCAACCCTATATAGAGAGGGAGGATCTTCCCCAGCTAATCAATTATATTCCGTTGTAATTAATGTCCGACATAATAGATAGTTATCTTAGTTGTCAATAAATTCAAAATATTTTTATAAAAAGTACTCACAGGAACCAAGCTTATGAACTATAAAGAAGTTCACACCGTGGATACACTGGAATACTGTAAATTAGAAATAATCACGCTTATCCACTTAAAATACTGTTCAAGTAATGAGGACCTTTCGTCAACTAAGTAGCCATCATCAGAGTAAACTAAGTTTAATTGAAATTAATGGGATGAAGACGCTTAGAGCTGAGTACAATTAGTTTAAGAAATCTCGCGCTTTAGTTGGATGTGGATCATTCAGTAATCAAACATTTTGTTAAGATGGTCGAGAGACCTAAACGTACGTAAAGTTGATATATTGTCAATACAAAATGTATTTATCTGTCAACATTGATTGTTTCATCAGCGGCCTCGAAAACCCATTATTAGACATATAACATCGATCTTTTTTGCACCCTTAGACATCTCATACACATTTTCTAGCAATTATGCTTGAAAATTCCTACTGAGAGGAAAACATAAATGTCACTACTCTTAAAACCCTATAAAATGTGAATGTCCATATTATGCTAAACATTTGCCGTTTATAAGTGCATATTGCCAAATTTTCCATAACCAATGATAGTTTTTAGTCTTTTAGACCACTGATTCGTAATCAGTAACCCACTAGACACATTTTGATCTCGAAACCGGGCTTAATTTGTCTATCGAAGTTGCGGAACTTCCATTGCCTATACCTCCTCCCCCAACACTCCCCCGCTAGCTCATAGAGAGGTTTTCCTATCGTGTAGCCAAAATGTAAAAACAAAAATTGCATTTAGTAACAAACAACCATAATCTAATTGATAACTTAACAATTAAAAAATTGCTTCAGGAAGTTGGGACCATGTGACAATTCTTGTGAAGTCAAGTTTTTATGTCGCGTTGAGTGGTTATATATGTATTAAGCTTCATGATAGCAATAATAAAGTAGTGAATTATGCAATTAAACATATTAATGAAATAGAAATAAAAATAAAATGTAAATGAAAATGTAAATAAAAATAAAAATCAGTATGGAAATGGAAATGAAAATGAACATGAACATGAACATGAACATGAAATGAACATGAACATGAACATGAATATGAACATGAACATGAACATTAATATGAACATGAACATGAACATGAACATGAACATGAACATGAACATGAACATGAACATGAACATGAACATGAACATGAACATGAACATGAACATGAACATGAACATGAACATGAACATGAACATGAACATGAACATGAACATGAACATGAACATGAACATGAACATGAACATGAACATGAACATGAACATGAACATGAACATCAACATGAGCATGAACATGAACATGAGCATTAACATGAACATGAACATGAACATGAAAATGAACATGAACAAGAACATGAACATGAACATGAACATGAACATGAACATGAACATGAACATGAACATGAACATGAACATGAACATGAACATGAACATGAACATGAACATGAACATGAACATGAACTTGAACGTGAACGTGAACTTGAACGTGAACATGAACTTGAACATGAACATGAACATGAACATGAACATGAACATGAACATGAACATGAACATGAACATAAATATGAACATGGACATGAACATGAACGAAAACGAGAAAAAAAAATAAAAATAAAACTAAAAACAAAAATAAAAATAAAAGTAAAAATAAGATAAATAAAAATAAAAATAATACTAAAAATAAAAATAAAAATAGGAACAAAAATAAAACAGAAAACTTAGTTTTTCGAACATTATAGGTTTTCCTCTCGTATAGTCAAAGTGTAAAGCAAAACTTATGTATTTATAAAGAAGAAGAGAAAATGAAACTTTGAATTGTATCAGAGAAACGAATGATAATAATAAATGCTTCATGTGTTTTAAGCTTCAAAAGTCAAAAATAAAAGAAAAAACTTTTATCTATAGAATTTGTTTTGCGGATGATTCAATTCTTGTTTATGTTTTATTATTAAAGGGATTTGGTCTAGATTGTTTTATTTTAATATCAACCATGTTATACAATTTGGTATCAATGCATACAACTATTACATTTTTATTTACTTTAGGAACATTAATGCGATCAGTTGTCTGTATGTAGACGTGTACTTATTATGTTTTGATAGTCAGTTTCCAATTTTTTACACATGGATTTAATAACGCTTAGAGCGTGCAGTTGAATCACCCTATATCGTACAAGGCCTGAACGCTCGATCGTGACGTCACAAGCCAGACGTTACGTTGCAACTGGTTAACCGAACGTTATAGCACATTGTTGCAATAACGACACTAAAACAAAAGTTATGTTTAAGACTTCCTGTTTGAACAGGGTTGCCTGACGTGAATTGAGTTCTTAGTTACACCCCATTTGCTTTTCTAATGGTTCTGTTTTAGATTTTCCTAACAATATGTAATCAAATTAAGCTCTTTGAAACAATACGAAATTATTTCTAAAATTCCGTGAACTGTGTGGGAAATGCAGTAGGTGTCGGCGTTGTTAATTTATTCAAAGCCGAACTAGACGTATCTAACAAATTTAATACATTTCTTGAAACCTTGATTTTCAAATCATCCTGCAAGTCACCTTTACGATAGGGTTCTGGAAAAATTTAGTTTTTGCATTCATAATTTCCCACCAAGTTATTATGATATTTATGATCTGGGATGTGGATTCGGAATGCTCTATATTTGAGCCAAATTGAATTAGAGCCTGTATAACATATTCAGTGAATACCTTAAGGACTACTTCAACATTTTGATGTTCCAAATTTGTAGGATAGAATGCTCTCAAATTGAAAGAATATTTAAATTTTAACAATTTATCATGTTCTAGTTCATGCATTTTTTTTAAAGCATAAAATCTTGTCTATCTTGTCTCCCGATCAAAGGATACTGCATTATTTGATTGGGTTTTGAATTTAGCCAATCACTCGTTATACATTTGAGAATGTGAACCAAATATAATAGATTAAATAATGCTCTTGAATTATTATCAACTGGATGAGGATACACGATACTTAACTTGTTATGCTTAGAAAAATTGTTCATGGCTCTGAGTGCATTATTGTCACATATAGTACAGAATATTTTGTATCCCATTTTTTCTATTTTCAAAATAATTGAGAAAAATTACACTCACTACGGTACCACTATGTTGTTACCATGGAATCTCCCACAGGAACAGTCGACATTTATTGGATCATTAAGAAAACTAAACAGCTTATACTTTCGGCACATTGTTGTAATTTCCCCTGCACCCAGGAGGAAAACATTTATCCAGCGTTTGTAATTAACTAACAACGCCACTAAACTGTGAGTACTACACACAACGTGGTAAGAACGAACATAAACAATCACCTAGGAAGACATTTTGCAACGCACTTTATTCAGGCGTAATACTCTTACACACGTTTATTTACAAGTAAAAATACATTCCAATCACAGTGGGACACGTTAGGAACAGGTGCAACATATATTTTTCCACAAAAGAGTTGAAACTCTTGTTGATTCTAATATTTATCACTTATCACAGTCAATTCTAGCTACGCACCAGTAAGCCAAAAGAGAAAACTCTGTTTAATTCGAACATTTTTCAGCTGTCACAGTCATCATTAACCCAAAAGAGTTAAAACTCTGTTTAGTTCTAATATTTATCACCTGGTACAGTCAATACCTTGTACGTGCTGTTAACCTTACACGGTACTCTCGTATGCTACGTAACTCTTTTCTAAGCCTTTCGCTGTTCAGGCCTGGTATAGAACAAGTATAGACTGGCAGTGGTCGGATGTTCTAAAAATTTGATTCTTTATACACCAGTTCTGTATTTTTAAAATGTTCTCATATACTGAGACACAAAGTTATATAACATACGGAATGATGGAATCTATAACAGTTGTGTATACTATTGTTAATAGTTCTCAGAAGATAGAATTTATACATGCAGGGTGGTGATCTACCAGTAATACACTGGATCTGATTAGTCTATTTTCAACATAGGTATACCACCAATTTATGATTTGTCTGCCCTAAGGATTATTTGATTGCATTTATACTGGTTGCTGTTACTGACTCTACATTTACTCTTACACCCCTCAGTATACGGTATATGGGAAGTTTTGTAATCGTGTTAAAAAACGGATTTTCGCGAATCTATACGTTGAGCATTTCTGAATCGATCTAGACTATTTTTGACGTATGTCAGATGGTATCATCTGTGTGGTACCACACGTATATTTTCAACATGCACAAGTTTCCAAAATTCTCATTCTAAGTGAAGTTCTCGATGTGAAGTCACAGTCACGGTCGTACATACAGGTCTGGGGACTCGTATGTTTGACATGGTTCTCTTACGCGTCGCCAAACTCGTAGTCCCTCGCTCAGCCACTAGCTAGCGCTTGGATCTCGAAGTATGGCAACAATCAAATTATTAAGTAAAATAATTTTCCTCGTAACGCAATATTTACTATTCTGATTTGAGAGAGGAATAGAACTGTTACTCACCTTGAAAATAACTTCCTCTTTTTCGCCATACATACTCACACACATAAAAGACCTCGTTAAAACGATTTCTATCCGGAATCGCAAGCATCGACTTTTTTCGCATTTCCGCATCTTTCGGCATTTTAAAAACAGAAGTTTCTTGCTTCACACTTCTATACCACGTTTTGCATTTCGGCACAATGCACAGTTTCGTAATTTGTTTCTAAAAACGCAGGTATTCCTTGTGTTTACAACTTAAGAATGACAGTTGTCAGAGAATACTCTCACGTGACGTCTTTTGGTACTACGTGACAGTCGACGCTTAGCGGTCCCACTTCTCACATAGGAAACAGCCCCGAGTTTCCAGACCTGTATGTACGACCGTGGTCACAATCTATTTTATACGTTTACTGTGTGTGCCAAATTTTGATATTTCACGTGGCAGCAAGTGTCAGTATGCAATAAAGTTATATTATAGTGGGGAAAATTAGGAAGTCAATCTGGTATCAGGTGTCAGTATAAAACACAGAGTAGAAGAATACATTATGTAGACCATAGTCAAAGTATAAAGGTCTGTTGGAGCCTCCCTACCATCGTGTATCGCGCTAGGTGACGTCACATATCTCCTCCAATCACAGCCTTGCTCTCATTGGCACGTCGCCGGCACGTAACAACATCATATTATGTCGTCGTCAATAACATTAAATAAATGAAATAAACGACCAATCAGCTTGCACTCGAATTGTAAAAAGAGTAGAAGGGATACTGCAACAGACCTTCATACTTTGACTATGATGTAGACTATATAAATAAAGTTTCAATGTAACATAGATCTTAACTTCTTTGATTAGTGGTTTCTAATTAATTTCCAATATATTTTCTGTTCCTACAATCGTGCTTTTGACCCGCAGAAGTGTCCGAAACCTATTTTGCTCACAAAAGAGAGGATAGTCAGTGATCTATTGATCACAGTTCATTATACAAAATGATTTCGTTAAATTTTGGATGTTTATCATTATATCATTATATATTGGGGAACGGATTTATGTACGTTTGGATATATTTAAAGTGAAGATAGCAGATTATTATTCCACCAGAAGTTTTGAATTTGATTTAAACACTACCTCTTCTCAGATATCCCCTTGCAACTATAATATTGTATCATGAGCATTACATATTATTTTGTGATAGTTGGAGAGATTGATTAATTCATTAATATAAATCATAAACAACATAGGCTCTAAGATGATGCCCTGAGGAACACAGAATTTGAGCTATGAATTAGTTTTGACACATTGTGCTTTGTCAGTCAAGCTTTGAACAAGTTATGAGCAGTCCCTCTAATGCCAATTTCTGATAGTTTACATAATATACCTATGTATATGAGACTGTCAAGAGCCTTTGTGAAATCTATAAAAGTTCTATGACTTTTTTATTTCAACTAAGGGCTTTAGCAATGGTATCATTTCACATAAGACGTTTCCTACTTAATCCTTGCTTAACCCAAACTGTGATACTATATTACGTGTTCGAACAAAATTTACCAATCTAGTTTTAATCTTTCAACTATTTTAGATATGTTTCTTGTCAACGAAATATACCTATAATTTTGATTCATTACTTTTATCACTTGTTTTGTAAATGGGTATAGCAATAATTTTTTCTAGGGCTGAGAGAGATTCCCTAATACTGAATATTAAATTTATAATATAAGTTATAGGGCGATGAAGATATTTATAATGTTGCTCTGTGATGTTGCATAATAATCGCAAATGAGATTTCGTCATGCCCAGGTGCCGATTTATTTATATGAGTATGTTAGCGGTGTGTAGTGAGGAAATTAAAAATCAAGTGTCTTCCGCCAAGTATGTATAGATGATGATGCCACATATGTTTCTGAAATTAGTCAGTATATTGAAAACATTTATGAAAAATTTAGGTTTTTAGTCCAATTTATAATGATGAGCGATTTACCTCTTTATGCCAGAACGTGCTTCAGAAAATATATCTGCAAGGACAATTTTCTATTTGGCACACATTTTTCCACAAAATTATGCTCCATTTGAACATTTTGTAACAACAAAATCAATCTCTTCAATCAAACTCATCGTTGATTAAAAAAACAGTTAATGTCTTTAAGTGATTATATTTTAAGTAATAATATACAAAAGACTTCCGGGTTGTCTCTCGATCTTGAGTTTAGTTAAAAAGTCATCGAGCGGACTTTATTGTCCGTCACTAATAAACGAATATTCTACATATTTATTAACATTATCAAAGAATATATATTTTTATCCTTTTTTTACCACTGCTTAATTTTCCATTATACTTAATATTTACAAGCTTTTTTTTCAAAAACATTAAAAGCGGGAAAAATTGGACGGCTCCTCTGTCAAACCGAGAGTATTCGAATTAGAATAACAAAGCCATATTATCCTCCGGTGTAAGCACACACGCTAAGGGAGCTAAATGTACGAATCATTTATATTCTAACGAGTTTTATATTTTCGGTGTCACATTTCTCTTTTAAATCAATTTTGGTAATATAAACTATTGTTAATACATACAATTGTTATTTAACTGGGAAAATATATTATTTCAAATAGTTTTGAAAGAATATTTTAAAATGTAATTTCTACTTCATCTATCAACTTCCCTTGAAACAAGGTAGCGCGTAGTAATCTGTATACAAGGTGTTCCATCTCAGACGAACCACCCGTATATTTCTTATCCCATAGTGAGTGGAAAAATCTCCCGAAACACGTCGAATGATTTTGTTTGGGGGACATCTTTTGACGTATATTTGAGACTTGAACGAGCAACCCCCTAATAGGAGGCGTTTCAACCCCTCAAAATTGAATAGGGGAGAGGGGTTGAGTGATACGTCATTTGAAAGGTCTTGGAAGCCTCTTTACAACGGTGTATGAAAAACGTAAATTTGATGAACCGTTTTCGTCAAAAATTAATTTTGTTGCTAGAATGCGCCACCTTGAATATTTTGGTTATTTGTACAATGTACAAGCTCATTTTTATTAAGCCTTTTTTACAAACTTAAACAATCTTCAAAAAATCACATTCGTAAAAAAATTGAATTGTGTTGTCATGCTTACAATGAAAAAAATTAAATCTGCGTGGTTAAATCAAATATTCAAAGTGTTCTCCATTGACTTCCATACAATAATACATTCTCTCAAACTAATAAATAAAAAAACAGGAACATTTCCTTATGTTGCCTTCATTTTTTGTTCTTAGAAGGTTTTAACGTTTCTTCGATCATTTCATGATTTTAATCAATCGGTTGAGTTACTACTTTGCTGATTTGTTTAAAATTTCACACATTGCAAGAACGTGTTGAGCTGGTTAGCCTTTATTACCAAAATCAAAATTATGCCCGAGCGGCTGCAAGGATATTTAACGAAAACCATCCTGAACGTAGCGTTCGCCATAAGTACGTAATGGAATTGATTTCAAAATTTGTGGAGACGAGTTCAGTAATGGATGAAAAAAGGGCACCCATTGGAATTGTTAATGCTGAAGGAGCAGCTGTGGCGGTACTGGGACATGTCCAACTTATGCCAAACACGCAATCTGTACGACAACTTTCTGCAGCTTCTGGTATTAGCCAATCTAACGTTTTCAGAATTTTACATAAACACAAGTTCCATCCGTACAAAATTAAATTAATTCAGGAATTAAATGATAATGATTGGGATCGAAGGCAAGAGTTTTTCGAAATTATGGTCGAGCGTATCAACAATAACCCAAATTTCTTGTACAACGTTTGCTTTTCTGAGGAATGCACTTTTTTACTTAATGGAGAGGTTAACCGGCATAACTGTAGAATTTGGAGCGATACAAATCCTCATGTATTTCGAGAAGCTCACACTCAACATCGGGAAAAGCTAAACGTTTGGGTAAGAATTTTGGGAAACCACCTAATTGGACCTCTGTTTATTCCTGGTAATTTAAATGGCGAAATTTATCTTGAAATGTTGGAAAATGCGATTGATCCATCAATAACTGAACAATTAGAAAACGATTCTCTATTACTTGAACAACAATTGCATTTCCAACAAGACGGAGCTCCTCCTCACTACGCCGCACCAGTGCGCCAATACCTCAATGTGCAATACCCCGGTCCTTGGATTGGAAGAAGAGGTCCTATGGAGTGGCCTGTCCGATCTCCTGACCTGAACTCTCTGGACTCCTTCTTGTGGGGACATCTTAAGTCAAAGATTTTTGAAACTCAGCCTGAAAATTTTGACAAACTACGCCAACGAATTGTAAATGAGTGTTGTCAAATAACTCCAATTATGCTGAACCATGTTAGAGACGGTTTTCAGTCAAGATTGTATTATTGTATGGAAGTCAATGGAGGACAATTTGAACATTTGATTTAAACACGCAGATTTAATTTTTTTCATTGTAAGCATGACAACACAATTCAATTTTTTTACGAATGTGATTTTTTGAAGATTGTTCAAGTTTGTAAAGAAGGCTTAATAAAAATGAGCTTGTACATTGTACAAATAACCAAAATATTCAAGGTGGCGCATTCGAGCAACAAAATTAATTTCTGGCGAAAACGGTTCATCAAATTTACGTTTTTCATACACCGTTGTGAAGAGGTTTCCAAGACCTTTCAAATGACGTATCACTCAACCCCTCTCCCCAATTCAATTTTGAGGGGTTGAAGCGCCCCCTTTTAGGGGATTGCTCGTTCAAGCCTCAAATATACGTCAAAAGATGTCCCCCAAACAAAATCACTCACTATGGGATAAGAAATATACGGGGTGGCTCGTCTGAGATGGAACATCCTGTATACTGCATCCTATCAACACTGATAATTCGCCATTCCGCAAACATGATATGAGAATTATTATTATAATGCTGTTGTGGCAGTCGATGTTCACTTTGCACATCATATTACGTCAGAATAGAATACCTTACAATCTATCATTAACACTGACGGTCCTCATGGTTACCTGTTTAAAGGCAATCACAGTGTTTCACTAGGCCATTCTTCTGACGTCATTGCAAAACGGAAATTACTATTACATATTGTACTGTAAAGCGTACCTATAATATTCATGACAATTTCTTAAGAAAAAAAATAAACTTAATATGTATCTACCACGGTTAGCGGCGGCTTTTCGCAGTAGGCAGGAGAGGCAGTGTATCAACATAAGAATCCAACCTATGAATATAAAAATAAGAAATATTATTCAAATATTCATTATTTCGCCAAACTTCCGAGGTGAACGAACAGTCACCCATTCAACACCCTGCCACTGGTTTTCCGGGTAGGCACTTCAATCAATTAATCAATCAAAATGGAGGGACACTAGTTCAGAGCACTTAGACTGCCCGACTGGGTTCATTGTACGCCCCTTGATGCAAGACTCAGTCCAGCAGGCCTAATGCAGCACCGAAGGTTAGGATTCTGCATGGACTGCCGAAGTGTTGTAGCCTAAGAGAAGTTAGTGCTGGACATCCCACTAGGATATGAGAGGCAGTTTCGTCCGCTTCTCCGCATCCACTATAACCTGGGTCATGAACAATGTCTATTAAGTGTAGATATCTATTCATATGTCACCAGTTTTATGCCTCTCCTGCTCATAGAGAGAGAGGTTTTCGAGCGTTTGGGCGAAAAGTTCGCAAGGTAAAGTTTCGCTTGACTCATATTTGAGGCATCGCTACAAACCGAGAGCCACTGTTCATCCAGTAGCTCTCTGAGGGGGTCGATGGAATTCCAATGGTAGGATCGGGGGCAGGGGTACCTCAAGGAACTCCGTTTGGCCACTTCGTTTCCTTTCAAGCCAAAGCTAGCTCATTCTAGCTGAAGTTTGTTTCTTCTAGCTGATGCAGCTCCCTGCACTCCAAAATAAGCCTAGATGTTACTATAGGAGTGCCAAGTGCAACCAGGGCAGCTCGCCCTATCTTGGTAGTTTCGTCTCACGTACTACAGGGCGCATGTCCTAATAGCAAGGACCTGAGCCTGGAAAACGGTTATGTGAGCACGTAGGGAAACCGGCTCAGCTACACTCGCTCGCCTTGGATCCATCCGTGAATCACATGAGTCCCCCTGACGAAAACGGTCCGAGTCCTCTCGGAAATGGTAACGCCTGGTTCTTGGACCTGATAGCAGGTGCTATCGCATCCTGCATCTTCCAGAAGCCTAATTTCAAATTTTGCAGCAATTCGGTAAGAGTATCGCAATCATTATTTTGATGTGTAGCTGTAGATTGACGAACCCTACCAGAGCCTCAAGAGCCCTAGTGATGGAGGTCATCTTAACCTCCGTTATTCAACAAATAGCTTGTCTTGTCTTGTCCAGCGCCAGATGGGACAGTCGTTTCTGTCAACTGTCACCACACACTTGCTGCGTAGGTTATAATTGGGAAGATCATGGCCGTACAGATCCAATGAAAACCCTGTGTCAGTAAACTACATAATGTTTGCGAAGGCTCCCTTACATGCCGAAAAAGATGCGACGGCCTTCCACATCCGAGTTCCCAGGTGCATTTTCTAGCTCAGCTTAGCATCGAGAATAAATCCAAGGAACTTCACTGAGTCTTTCAGTTGCAGAATCCTCTCTAACAGACTCCACTTTGGTCTTCAGGATTCACCTTCGACCCTCGACCTGACACCAGCGAGCTACAATGGCAAGAGCAGTGTTCTACATATCACACAAGGTGGTCATGAGTCTGCCGAGAGTCACAGCTTCGTTGGCTTGGGAATACGACCCAACCTCTTTCAGCTCGACTATCAAACACTGTCCACCACCAAACACCAAAAGAGCGATGGACAGTAGTTTTCCATGAGGACATCCTCGGGTGACATGTGTACATGTCACGCTACTATTATGGTGCACCGTTATCCGTCTGTCGGATAATGGTTTTGTTTCACCTAACCAAGATACGATCGTTTCCGTGTGTCTCCGCAGCATAAAACATGAACTCGAAGGAGGTGTTAGCGAATGCCTCTTCGATGTAAAAGAATATGCTTGGTGCGCACTGTTCGATACTAACAGTCCCTTTGATCTGGGTTACCACGTGATGAAGGGCCATCTGGGTTGATTTGGCCTACTTGGTAGGCGTACTGCCAATGGTGAAACGAAAGGTCTGTTAATGAACCGCCTTTGTTATACCTATCGATCATCCTCTCCAGCGCTTTCATGACAAAGGGTGTGAGGCTGAAGCTGAGGTATTGTTGCCATCCCTGTTTAGCTTGAGACAACATGATTCATAGCCTGAGGTCAGGAAGTTAGGAGATTCTACCGCTTAGTTCCTCTTTAAAGCGATTCCGGTAAGTTGCTCTCGGATTCTTGTAGTACTTCTTTGGGCTGGAATCAGATTCCAACTCATACGAGATGAGTCTGTAGTCAGGAAGGGAGACCTTCGTGGATTTGTTCCATCTTCGGATCCAGCCCCTGATTGCTCTAGAGCTAAGGGTAAGATCTATTTTTCCTTTCTGCTTGGGGTGAAGTAGGTGGGCGTTGATCTTCTGTTGACCTCCAGCTGAGCGGACAAGAGGTATTCCAGTAGAGCTGTCCTGTAGTGAGCGTTGGCGTCGCATATTAGGAGGATTGCCACTCTCTGCCCCTCCCAACGTCTAACCAGTTCGACCCCATACGCAGATGGGCTGTTGAAGTTATAGGGCAAATATGTAGAGCAAACCACCACATCCATTCTGACTCCTACCACGAGGTGTCACATCTTGACCCCGACCAGATCCCTTCCACAGAAAAGGAAAGGCGCCGACACCCCTCGTGAAGATGCACGTTCTAAGCACCTCCACACATGTACTGTAATGCAACATACCAAATGTTCGGCGTAGGTTTTATAGACGGCCGTGGTACACTCACGGCTCCTGTGTCAAGCATACGTTTATTTTCTGAGAGCCTTTTATGCACCACTGAAGAGTTACAACCCACCCTTGAATGTATTTAGAGATATATCCAACCTGGGATTCAATTTGACCTCGTCTTTCCATTCAAATCGATGGCTTCAGAGTGACCAGAATCGCCTAATTCATTTGTCTACACGTTCTTGAACAACAGCTTTCCGGCTGAGCTATACCATTCTTACAGGTTATGATCCCTTAGGATCCCTTTGCTCAGAAATGTCTTTCTATATACATACTTTAACAAAATTCAAATCTTGCTGATCATTGGGAGATAAGTATAGGTTGGAAGAATAAACATCATATATTCAAAGTGTAGGTTCACTTTATATGCATATAATCTGCAATCTAGAAAGTCATGAAACGGAGCCCAATAGTTTACTTTAGACAGATCGAGCATACGCCTCACTTTCGGTGGATAGAATTCGTCTTTAAGAATATATGGCTGTTATTATGACTACGGTTCAATGACTGAGCAGCGGGAGAAAGCCCCTGTTGAGGCACTGTCCCCATGTATGTGCGTGTTGGATCATATTTTCTGGACAGTTGTTAGTGTTATGATATGAAACTCAGTTTTGGCATACAGTATTGATTGGTTTGACTCAGTATTACTAGTAAACTGGTGTTTCCTTCATTTTAAATTCCAAAGAGTTGAAAAATGTAAATAGTATCGAATGAAGTTTTTGTTATGTATCCACGTAATTTCAAAAAGAATGTATGTAAAAATGAATTTAGCTGTAACTTCTCCTGAAAATTTATGTTCGTTAGTGCGCAAATCAAGTTGTGAAGTTACAAATCTAATTTTATAGTTGGTGCAGTAGCTGGCATTAATAAACAAATGAATATATGTTCATCAAAGACACTATTCAATCTGATATTCATTTGTGTGCACTGTTTACTCTATACGAGATAAATAGTCGTGACTACTGAGTATTAACTGAATCGATAAACAATGCTTTGATGACACCGCCGGGAATGCAATGTTTAATCTATAGGAATGTTAGATGGAAGTATGTAAGAAGACTCGCCTGCTATTAGTAAATATAAGCACATATGGGTATAGAAAAGAATGGATTTCTTTTACGATATTTACATATTATTATTTAATCTGTTACAATTCCATAATACATAAGAGTAAGGTATGTGGAAGACAATAACATCCCAAGCAAGATAATTTTATTCACTGGAGACTGAAGCTACTAAGAGCTGGTTTGACCAATAAATAAATTAAAACGTATTCATATAACGTCCACTGAGGCGAAACTATTACATATTTGAATTTTTTGATGAACGCATTTTATTATCTTTATATCATCAACCTGGTGGATTTGATCTTACTGTTTTTACGTAAAGCTTTATGTATTACATAATCCATTTTCCCTTCTCTTTCAAGACAATGTTCTTCTCTGCCGGAACAGAGAATTCGATGACATACATACGTCTTTGTTTGTTTATTGAGGGAGACATCGTCAGGCCTATTTGCTTTTTTGGATTTGATTTGATGGAAACGGATAATTCCAGTAGATCTGGCACTTTTCGTTTCCGACAACGGACTCAATATCTCCTAGTATGTAAGGTAGCACCGGCTCTTGGTCTAGATGGTACAGCACCCGTAGGGCAGCATTATGGCGATGGGTGTACGCCGAGGTCGCGAGCATATCGGCAGCAGGTGGAAAAGCGTGATAGGCGTCTTTCGCCTGCAGCTAACATCAGGAACCTGCACAACCATCACGTTGTGGCAATATACCAAGGTGTTGATAACGCCATTTTGGCAAGTTGCGGTAAATCCCTCGGTCTCAGATGTAAGGCCTTAGGTAGCCGAAGGTCAGCCTGGTTGACAAGCCAAGCGTTTCGATGCTTCTGCAGAAAACACCGTGTATCGGCTTGTCAACATGCCTCAGTATAAGATCTAGCTCCGCGGCATTTACTGGGCTTTCAGGACAGAAGGTTGAATATATATGTATTAACTTATTTAGTTTATTTTTCTTGGTAGTGGCGTCTAATTAATACACCTAGATTATACATACATCTTCACTAGTTAATGTATTCCAATTCCATATGTGAGAAATGTTTCGGAAGAAATTAATAAAACTTTGAAGAAATACAATATTACAGTGCACACAAAAAGGTACGAACAATTTAAAATCAATTTTTACTCACTCCAACACCGGGGTGAGTTTCGGCTTCGTTGGTGGAAAGTGTGTCCCAAAAAGGGTGTTTCTGCAGTTTTTGATATCATTAGAATACTCTTCAATGAAAAATGTGTTCTATATGAAAGTTGTTCAGTAAATCCGTCGAATAAGTAACATTCCAACCATACCTGCACCGACTTGCGTCAAATTTACACAATTTTTTCAATTATTCGAGAATTCCACAAAAAATGTTCTATAAAGTATAGCTTCAGATTATTCGTGAAATGAGTACCACGAAGATATATTTCGTTCCAGATCTTGTCACAATTCTCATTTATTTAATTTGCCAATGAATGTTCATTTTTTGCACATACTACATTTTTCTAAATATCATTGTTTATAAAAAAAAATAAGAGGAAAGGCAGATGTGGGAAATTGATAACCAGTTGATTACCTTCATATTTTTATTTGGGAAGAAAAGGACCGGTACTTTTGTAAGGACACCTGGATTTACAGTTAACTCCGAATTTCATGGTCTCACCTCTCAATATCGGTTCCTGACCCAACTCATCTACCCAAAAAATTTCAGCATACTTGTGTAAGAGAAGAAATCGGACAGCGAGAGGGAACTTCTATAATGTTTGAAGAACAAAGTCAGCAGTCAAGAACTGACATATGGGGAATTGAAGACTTATTAAAGGCTAATTAAGTGCCCTAATTAGAAATTAAGTGATCTCCTCATTTCCCCAAGACGACTGTTCTGTTACCTTAAACTGAAGTTAGCAAAACATGAGGGAAAATTTGTTCAAACATCAAAACTAACATATGAGGAATTCAAGGCTCATCAAAGGCTAATTAGGTACTATTATCAGAAATTAAATGGTAAATAAGTGCCCTAATTAGAAATTAAATGTTCTGAGCATGAGTATTTTTCTAAAAACGAGTGATATATATTATATATTATGCAGGATATTCTACGGTGGATGGACTATTAGACGTTTGCGGTGAACATCTCGAAGACTAACATCAAAGAGACAGCATTTATGCTGGGTCAGATCACAACACTCGGGAAAGTGGCACCTAGTGAACGGTTGCAGGCACTCAAAAGGACTGATTGAACCGCATTAGAAAAGATTGGTCTCAGTAAGTGAGGAATATAGTTAAAACCGATGCCATACTGTTGACAGATACTTACAGGACACAGACCGTTCAAATACGACCTCCACAAGGTGAATCTTAGCGATTCACCTTTGAGCCTTTGAGTCTTTTTTATTGTTTGTGAAAATTGTTCAATAACGCTGTGCTAACTTAAGATTAAGGTAGTAGAACAGTCGTATTTGGGAAAATGATCAGTGCATTTAGATTCTTATTAGGGCATTTAATTACATTTTAATGAGCCTTTAATTCCCCCTATATAGACGTGCTCAGAGAATACTTTCAGTATTAGTTGACACCTTACCCATTGTCACTTTGAAAAAGTTGAGATGAGGAAGATTCCTAAGTCAGTGTGGCATGATTGATTCTCTCAAATAACCGACAGCGTGAACTTACATTATTGACGGAGGATTTCTTTTACATCGTACGATTCGGAAGAATTGTGATACGTTCCAATCTATTCTCAACAAATACTTTTCATTAAGCAACATTTTAATCATGACGCCAGTACTGTGATTTTTGATGGGTGCCCAGAAGATTTGTCGACAAAAGGCATCAAGTCAGCAAAACGCCAAATGACGTGCAAAGCTCTGTCTGCACCAAAGGTTATGTTCAACAAGGGGATGACTGTGGCCTTAGACTATAGTCTGAGACAGGGAAGATGACATGCTAGTTGTTTTTGATAACTAGCATGTCATCGTCATTTGGAAATATCTGTTTGAAGAAGCTACAGTGTTAGCGAGACTGTCACATATAATCTATTGAATTGAAAATTAAATTTTGAATACTCATTTTATTTAAGTTTAAAAAGTAAAATGTGTTTTATTATATCAATATATTAAATTATCACAAAGTAAAGGCTTTCCTCTGTTGATGTCTAGTAATATATTTATTGGTAACATTTAACTTTATAAAGCTACAAATCTCCAGCGGAACGAAGTTGAAAAATATGTTATCAACAGAAGAACATAATTCACGACACCACCAGATATCATAATTCATCTCCTAATGTATATTATATCTATTATGAACTCTGGCAACTAGAAATATAATACCGGGGCGTTTTATACTAGTTCGTTTAACATTTCATCATTAAATACAGAATGATGAAAAAACGAACTGATGAAAAAATAATTACTCAATAAGACCTCTACAAACGAAATATTCAGATCTAGGTCAGGTAGTTAGTAAGTACTACCTATTTTGTGGAAATAATGTTTAAATCGTAGATATTTGGCAAATGAATTTGTTAATTATAATGAACATTGAAAACAGAGATGAATGTTCTAGTTGTTAGTCTACATAACTCCATCTTACAAAGGTGCATCGTAAGTTATCAACTTCACCCCTAATTTCGAATATTAAAAAGGCCACAATTTGGGTTATTGAAGATGTTGAAAACTACTCTAGAATTATTTCATTAATTGTTGGAAAATTTTAGATACACATTGCGAGCCGAAGTATTCGACTAAACCATAAAACCCATAATGCAGGAAGTCTTAATTGTATATTTATTTATATTTTAGTACTTTATTTATATTCAAATGTTCTAGCCAAAGGTTTAAAACTTCTCGAATTAAAGCATATTAATAGATTCGGAGGTCAATGTGCTTAGTAAGATTTTGTACTCTTGGTATAGGAAAAATAAATGGTATTGCACTGGGAAACTATTTGCTGGAATATGAGTATTGATAATGATTAATGGTTTCATTAAATTATGTGGAGATTAGATTTTTTATTTTATTATATTACAATGGTTTCTGTCCTTTCATAATTTCAATGACAGCTTCGGTCAAAATGAATAGTCCACTGTAGTCAATACTTTGTGGTAATAAACAGAAACAAAAATATTGTGCCTACTGTGTTTCACTACTAATTTCATAATTTCATTGTTACAATTATTACATAAAATTTCGATGTGTCATTCTCAAAATATTTACACTGAGGAAGTGTTTTTGTTTTCGTTCATACATATTATCAAGTCTGAATTCAATTCAGTCAACAAAAGTCTTGGAAAATTCCTTGATTGTTAATTCTTGAATTAATTTTGATATAATATCAGAATATTTCTTGTCATAGGAATTTTCAACAAGAAACTTCTAAACGAAAAACACATTTTCTCATTGCGAACGGTTGAAGTTATGAGCTTTTAATATTTGGGATGTTCGCCCAATATGTATAAATGAAGTTAATAGTTAATAATGATTCTTGATCCAAGTCTTTACGTAATGTTTCGGTCTCACAACCATCATAAGAAGACGTATGAATGTCTAAAACGGGATTTCTTAGAACTGATTGTATCAGCACAAAGCGCACCAATTTCAATTTGTTACAATTTAGATTTCTCATGTTTCTGTTCGTTTCGGCGACGTGGGCATTTTTAATTGAAATTGGTGCGATAAGGACGCTTTGTGATGATACAATTGGTCTTAAGAAATCCCATTTCAGACATCGATACGTCTTCTGATGATGATCGTGTTACCGAAACGTTACGTAAAGACTAAAATAATAAGAATACAGTTCTCGTCGAATAACTTGGCCCGTACGTCATCAATGGGCGTATCTGATTATGAAAAGTTCTTGATTCACACCTGTTATATTGTTAGGTTGGTACAGAAATTTCCGTAAGCCACACGCTGCAGAATCAACTTTATCGGTTGTATTCGTACCTAGTCGGTTAGCATTTTCAAGTTTCTTATAGTGTTCGTCATTCCGAGCTTATCATGTTTATATATAAATATTTGCAGCTGTTATAACCTATAACATTCGTTAGCTTACATTGTTTACTCAGATTATCTTTTTAGAGTGAATATTAGTTTCAATACTTTTAATGTATTGTCGTGTATTAGAACGGATTACACTTTTAACGGACGTGCAGCAGAAATTGTGTTAGGTTCCCTGTTAATGAAGGAATCAGACAGCAACAGCATTTGAATACAATTGCAGCAGGACATGACAGGCCTGCAACTTGACAAAAATAACGTGATTCAAATACGACAGGACGGGGATGTTTTGTCTCTTTCTAGATCATTACAATGCCATTGACGTACGTGGTTTGCTTAGAAATTATACGTTATAATGTTTCTCTATCTAAATCATGAGTATTAAGGTACCTGTACACTGTAGATTTTTTCTCGTAGAGTTACTCTAGCTAGAGCTCTCTAGATTTAGTCTAGAAGTGTACACAACATATAGAGCGCTCTAGCGGTTGCCTCTCTAAGATCTAGGTAGACTAACTAGAGTAGACGAAAATCTACAATGTACACGGAAATAGACACTATAGCTAGATCAGTCTAGATCTATTTGTTCAGTTGAATAGACCAAATAGAGCACGTGGAAATATTTGAACAGTTTTTTCGATATTGTTTTGATTTTTATAATTATACATTTTTATACATTTTCTTTTGCATTTATTTGTACAATGGCCGATGTTGTGTGGGACAAGCAAAAAACCTATAAACTAATTGAGCTTCTTGAATCGTCTCCTGAACTGTGGAATTGTACACTGAAGGAATACAGAGACAGGCAGCTAAAGGCAAAATGTATGGAAACAATTGCTCAAAAATTAGAAATTTTCGTACGAAGTCGTATCTTCTACACTCATTTCTTTCAGTAACTTTGCGTGCACTCCTTCGTCATCTCTTTTTGATATCCAATTTCTCACCCACAACCTCTTCGTTTTTTCGATTTTATTTCCAGTTTTTTTTAAATCAAACTACACACTATAACATTTTTCGTACAAAGAAAACGAACTAACAGCCAAAATGCTCTCTCAATAAGAACTATCTAGACTATCAAGTTTGACCAATGTACATGGGCCGTAGACTTATCTAGGTAGATTTGATCTATGCGCTCTCTATGACTGCTCTAATTAGAGCACATTTCACTCTAGTGTAAACACACTTCTAGTGCAGTCTAGCTAGAGCGATCTAAATCTAGCTGTATTTATCTCTACAGTGTACAGGTGCCTTTAGAAGAAGATAGACAATTTATAATGTGCCGATATTATTTCATACAGGTGCCAAGTTATTTGACGAGAACTGTATGTGTTAGTGTGACCTATTTCCCGAGAATTTATATATAATATAAAATGAAGTTGAGGTTTTGTAATATCACTGATTCATAGATTCATTGATAATAATTGTTTTAGATTGAGGATTCTGAAAGATGATTACATGATTAACTGATATATTATTATCGTTCAGCAAGTCAATATTTAATTCTCCAATAAGAATATATTATCACTAATCTGGGAACTCCTATTGATTGTATTTTCAAAATTATACTACTATACTATATTATGTGATACACAAAAATGCAATATATACTTCAACAGTTTCTCCCCTAGTTATGCAATTTATTGAACGAGTTCTTAAACATATCCAAATACAAAGATCAAAGAAGTAGACGATATGAGATAAGAAACCAATTTCAGCAAGATATAATTTAGAATTGTAGTTTGACATTTATTGTAATCTAGAAGTCAAATCTCTCAAATCATTAAGGTATGATACCAGTTAGTGTTAATACTCTGCTTAAAATCAGTAATGGGTTATATTATAAGCTGTGGTAATCCTCCCGGTACCGGTACAAATTCCGGTAGAAACTGTGGTGACGTAATACCTATATGTTTTTAAAGGCAAGACTAATGAACCAATCAATCACAAAAACATACTTTCAAATAACCTACTAATCTAGTATTCAACTATATATATAAAATTTGATAAGCTAACTCGAGAAAAATGTAACAAACTAACCTGCGACAACGTTGCCGCTTGGAGTTTCTAAACTACGCTATGATTGAGATCAAAAGTATATAAAGCCAGAATCGGTGATTTCTTAAATAAAACAAAACACCACGTTACGCAACTAAATCAATCTGCATGTGTGCAGGAACAATGAAAATTAATCAAAAACAAGTCGAAGAAATAAAGCATTCCTGCGAAAGTTGGCGCAATTTGTTAATAAAACAATTGTTGTGCCAATTTTGCATGGTGAGACTAGGTGACCAATGATTCTTATGACATCAAAAACATTTTGCAACAAGTTTCAGACAAAGATCAACTGTACAAAGATATTCCGAAATAAAATCTTTAAAATCAGTCTTCAAAGCAATTACCGGTAATATAGACCAATAAGATGCGAGAAGGTATGACAACGCTATTGAACAACTTACAAATTCGTTTAAAATGAAAACATTAGTTGTAGAACAAATCAGTATCGCTCGAAGTACCATACAGAAATTTGAAGAGGATACAAATACATTTTTTATCAATCAGGTTAGATTACATAGACCAACAAGATGCGAGAAGGTATGACAACGCTATTGAACAACTTACAAATTCGTTTAAAATGAAAACATTAGTTGTAGAACAAATCAGTATCGCTAGAAGTACCATACAGAAATTTGAAGAGGATACAAATACATTTTTTATCAATCAGGTTAGATTACATCAACAATTTTGATACGTAACATCATGTACGGTGCAAATACAATTACAATTAGATAGACTCCAGGACGCACTAGTATTCTAAATACTTATTCTTCAAATGATATGCGCAATAAATGCTATCACAAACGTCTTAGAAACTACAGTGAATGCCGTAACATTTTCAAAACTAAAAACATTTCACCCTTCCGTATTGGAAACGGAAGACCTACTTTACTAATTAACCGAAATCTCAAATTCACAACAAAAACTCTAAATTACCTTACGAAGTTAGTTCTGATACGATTCAACTATATGAAAAAATTGTCACCGTAAAAAGTTATTATCAAGATAGAAAAATAAACTTTAAAATCGAGATACCCATTGTGGAAAACATTCCTCTCTACTCTCTACTCTATTCACTCCTTACGAAAATATCCTCACCTAATTACCATGTAATAGTTCCTCAACATAAATATCTATCCATCAATAAGAAATATTATGCTCCATCTAATGGAAAATTCATTGGAGCCACCACTAATGAATCTCTGTGTGAAGCTCAAAATATCAATAAAATTGGCAGCCACAGTCAAATCCAACTACTGTAATTCACTGATCACTATAGCGACTGTAACCAACAAGAGGTCGTGATATAACTCAGAAAAAACGAAATTACAATAGCCAGCCTGTGTAACCACAGCAGAGACAAGAAGATAGATTATTAAAATATCAGAAAACTGTCAATTACTAGTACGAGGGAGAATCTTCGAGACACTTGTATCTCTATTACTATTCATTCTATTTCACTACTTCACCTTGGGTAAGATGTTTTAGTTAATGGTCTGATCCAAAAATTTTATATGTAACCTCCCTTCTCTTCCCCTAAAATCGATTCTAGAAACCTCAGTTTCAGTTTCCGCAACTATTTCTTTGCGAAAGGTTTTGAAATCTAAAAATTAAGAAATAGAAATATTCTAATGCAATATATCGTCCTTTGATGTAAAAGGTATTGATGAAGTTGGCTGCTGAAATCGATTTGGAAGAAAACAACAACGTTCAGCTCGACTTTGATTCCGATGACTCTTTAGTGACCTGGATTTCACTTCTGACACCAGCTACATCGACAGATTTATCATTCTCAATGACTAATCCGATGGAGAGACCTCTGAACGCCTTAATATTGCAAACAGCTTCAAAATTTAGCCACTGAAGATGCCCTCCTCCCTATCTGACGATGACCAATGTTACGAAGATGAAATGTCAGCTTCAACTAACTGTTGGAAGGTACAATAATGTCAATTTAACCGGTATTACAGCAAGATATATCGAACGAAATGACCCTGATTGAAGCATTTTCCCTCTAAATCGATGAATATGTCATACAGGTTATTGTGCCGAAATCAACAGATTCTCATTACAAACAATGGAATCCATGGGAACAAAACGATTCTCTCGAATGAAGAAATGAACACCCACTAACCCAGAAGATATTGAAATTTAGTTTGGTGCGACACTACGGATGAATTCACTATTGAGCAACCAAAAGATGATCTCCTCTAGTTATTTCTAGGCCAACTATGTCTCGAAATAGATACTAGATGCTGCTAAGAATATTGCAAAAACAGCGTGACCATATAAAAAGAATAGCTATGGAAAACTGAGCCTCTGTATGCTTCAAGCTAAATTTCAATTACAACTGTCGTGATGAAGACATTATTTACGATTAAAATTTAATGTCGTGTAGAAGTCACTTGACATTCAGGAAAAAAATTCCAAACAATTCTCATACATACGGATGATACTTTTCAAGTTTGTATAGATGGTTATATTATGGGTAATTGAAGTGTTTTCTAAAGAGTCGGCAACTGGACAATGAGAAGTCGGATTGGAAGCAAATGTTTGGGGTGAAATTTTATTCACTTGAAATTTAATATTATAAACATTTTTTTGCTGAAATTCTCTATCGAGTGCCCTGATCCTGAAAATCAAACATTTTCGTAAGGAAATGCGTTTTCCCCTTGAAGATTTTGAAACATTTAGTCTAGAAATCTGTTATTTGAAATAATAGGTTTTCAGAAGTCTCAATGAAGTGCCCTTGTTTTGTAAAATGAAAAGTTTTTTGCGGAAATGCGTTTTCCATAGGTTTCTACCGGAGAAATATCTGAAAATTGAACCTAAGAATTTGTTACTCAAAAATGTTGTTGTTGGAAGTCTCTAGAGGGTGCTCAGATTCTCGAAACTGAAGATTTTTACCCGAGAAAGCATTTTAAATTTACATGTTAGGTACCTAATTGTTTTGTATAACGGACTTATATTAAAAATTTACGATTTTGGAGAATTTCTTTCTGTAACATAAAAAACTGGCTGAGGAAGTCAAAAATGCCATCGGGAAACATTAGGAAATACATGTTTTTGGCTGAAAATTTTCAAATGAACTCTGAAATTGAGTCAATTATTGATTTATGCGTAGCTACGGTTAGATATAATTTGTTGTTATATCCGCGCCCCAGTCGTTTTATCTGTTTTCTGATACGGGTTCATGTGTTCTTCGATTTTCTCAAAGAAGGAACAACTGCTCACAGAAGAAAAAACAGCTCAAAGGAAGATTAACTACTCTAAATTGTTCCTTCATTAAAGAAAATCGGGTTGGACAAAACATAGTGTTCAGCGGCAGCCTTGTTTTACAGTAGTTTTGATGATTTATAACGTTTTTTTTTTACGAATACGGAAACTCGGAACAGTTAATTTCTTTATTGATCGCCGCCACAAGTAAACACATAGGTTCTCTGCAAAAGTCTTCATAGCTATCCTGCGAAGTTTAAACAAAAATTTTGGAGGGCGCCAAAATGATTCTATCCACTATTGTATTACACTACTCCAGGTCATTTATTAATTCAGGCTGAAATTTTGAAAAATTATACTTATTGGGCGCACCAATATTGCTTATAATGGGACTCAAAGGAATATAAGATTTATGCAGTTTCGGAAACCCATAGATATATGGTGCTTACCCATGATGGCAAATTAATCTATTTTTCATGTCAATAGGAATTAACTTATTCTTGTAGGATTTACTCATAAATTTGTTCATGTCCGATAATGTGGAATCAAATTTTAATTTTTTTAAGTTGTTTCATTCCCGAATTTGTGTTCGTAGTCATTTCTCTAGGCATTATGACTGTTTTATGACATTTGTCCGTAGTCGATATTAATTTTTGTCTTTTTGTATGATAGTTATATTCTGATCTCACATTATCGGTACAAAATGAGATGAACAATAGTAACTGTATTGATCTAAAACCGTTAATACCTAAAGATAAACAAACCCACACAGTATATAAATTAGATTGCTCAGATTAAGATGGTACAAATACAGGACGCTGTATGCAATATGCACAGAAAAGAATATATGGCCACAAGTATAGTACTAAAAACAAAAATTTGCACCGTCCTTGCTAAACATTGTTCTGATTATAACCATCGATTCGATTAAACAAATATTAATATTTTAGCTAAAGAAAACAATTATTATAAAATATCTATCATGGATATGGTTCACATAAATCGTGATTCGAAGTCTGTTAATCATAGAACTGACGTACAGTCAAAATTATACAAATTTAATTGATTAAATTTCTACGTATGTTTTTATAATATTAAAATGATGTCGTCATAAATCAAATGGCTATCGGCATTTTCTATATGGCATTGATATTGATTGGGCTATCCGGAAATATTGTTTTAAAGTAATTTCAAATAATGTAAAAGTTCTGGTAATAGTAGCATTTTTTAATTATTATTATCATTACCAAGGAACATTGTTTTTAAATCCGAAAAATTTTGAAGAAAAATTAAAACAACGCATTTTAACCACAATGTTCAAGGAACTGAACTTGCCACGGAATGGTCTAATCGAAAATTTCTTAAGTGGACTATGAAAATCTCAATTTCATTCTCCGCAAATATTTCTGGAACTTTTATCACACAATTTTGTCCTCTATTGTTATAAATGTCAAATTTTATTTCGTTTCACTCAAAATCTATTCATGTTTGCTTAATGATAGTTGAAGCATACCCAAGCAAGTTTCAATTTTATCGCTGTTAGATTTGTACTGACACATTTTTTGTGTTCTCTCAATGACATTTGAAGCACTTCCAAAAAGGTTTCAGTTTTACCACTGTTATTTCGAGAGTTACTTGATCGATTATTGAATCCTGAAAGATTTTGGATAATGATATCGAAAATTAACTTTTATCTTCAAGTCGATATTATTAATCCATATTATTCTTCTTATTGTGACTCATGCATTATTATTCATGGAAACCAACACACAAAATACACGATAATCAAAATTTTCAAATCAATGCGCGATTTCCAGTAGCACTATTCTTGTAGGATGAATATAATATTTTAACAAATATTCAACTCGAGTCTATTTTTTGTGGTACCAAATAAAAACACATTGAATCGAATTGAATTGAATTCACTCGAGAAGAAAAAAATATTTTTGAGAAGATTCATTCCGGTTACAAATAGAATAATTTTCACAAGAGGTTAATATTGCGATAACTAAAAATTTTTAATACAGGGACGAAAAATTAATTTTCAGAATATATCAGTTTACTGCAGTAATCTGAGGTTATTGCACAACTACATTGCAATAATAAGTTTGACTTCACTACTTCAAAACACTATAATTGTTTCAATATCGACTTGGCAACACTTCCAACTTAAAGCTTCTCACATATACTTTACATGAATAGGAAATGTAATACTGACTTCATTATAGGACATATCACTCTCTAATTGAATGCAATTTGTTTGTACCACTACTAATTTTTGAATAGCATCCTGATGAAACCATACATTATTCGGCTTGAACGAAATAGTCAATTGGAAAGAATAAGAACTGACAATACTAATAGAATTTTACTTTATTTCGATTACGTTGTTGCATAAGAAGGATTTAGCCTCTCTGTACAACGATGAAACTTTCAGTGTGCATTTTCGAAGATGTGTGCTTTCATTTGATATTATACATAATAGGGCACCAACGAGTAAGCATACTTAAAGAAAAACAAAAACTGAAACTTCTCATGGATTAATTTTTTTTTTATTTTTTTTCGTAAGGACCTATTCAGCCTCCATGTGTAATGATGAAACTTGCAGTATACATTCCTGATGATGTCAGCTTCAATTTGATACTATGCACAATTCGGCACAAACGAGATAGCATACTGAGACTTCTCATTGATTTTAATTTTTTTCAATTTTTTTATTGGGTAAGGACCCATTCAGCCTCTCTGTGCAATGATGAAACTACCAGTGTACATTCCTGATGACGTCAGCTTCAAGTTGATGCTATACATAATGTGATATACTCTCCTTGAGCAATAATACAATTGATATTGTTAGAAGGTTTATTAAATAGTGAAAATACCTTGATACACGATAGTTGCCTATATTACAATCTATATCAATGCCATGTGTAATACAATATGTTTATTGAGGTTATCTGAAGCGGGAACTGCCTTCAGCAAGACATCAGAGAAGAAGCATCGAACATGCATAGAATATATTACAATCAACTATAGAATATATTACACATAATACGTCACAAACGAGATAGCATACTTAGAAAACATTAAAACTGAGACTTCTTACGGATTAAAATTTGTTTTCAATTTATTTTTGCGTAAGGACCCATTCAGCCTCTCTGTGCAATGATGAAACCTCCAGTATACATTCCTGATGATGTTAGCTTCAGGGTGATACTCTTGTAAGTATGCTATCTCGCTTGTGCCGTATTGTGTATAGTATCAAATTGAAGCTAACATCATCAGGAATGTATATTGAAAGTTTGATCATTGCACAGAGAGGCTAATTGTATCCTTACGCAAAAAAATATTGAGAAAAAATTGAAATTCATGAGAAGTCTCAGCTTTAATTTTTTTACTTAGAAATTCAAACTGACACTTCTAATGAAGTTTTTTTTTTCAATTTCTATATCGTAAGGACCTATTCAGCCTTCATGTGCAATGATGAAACTTCAGGAAACATTTCTGATGATGTTAGATTCAATTTGATACTATGCAGAATTTGGCACAAACGAGATAGTTTACTTAGAAAAAATTAAAACTGAGACTTCTCATGGATTAAAAATTTTTTTTTGCGTAAGGTCCCATTCAGTCTCTCTGTGGAATGACGAAACTTCCAGTATACATTTCTGATGATGTTAGCTTCAAGTTGATACTCTTGTAAGTATGCAAGTATGCTATCTCGTTTGTGCCGTATTGTGTAGAGTATCAAATTGAAGCTAACATCATCAAGATTGTATACTGGAAGTTTCGTCATTCCACAGAGAGGCTGAATGGGACCTTACGCAAAAATTTTTTTTAAATCCATGAGAAGTCTCAATTTTAATTTTTTCTAAGTAAACTATCTCGTTTGTGCCGAATTCTGCATAGTATCAAATTGAATCTAACATCATCAGAAATGTTTCCTGAAGTTTCATCATTGCACATGAAGGCTGAATAGGTCCTTACGATATAGAAATTGAAAAAAAAAACTTCATTAGAAGTGTCAGTTTGAATTTCTAAGTAAAAAAATTAAAGCTGAGACTTCTCATGAATTTCAATTTTTTTTCAATATTTTTTTTGCGTAAGGAATGGGTCCTTAAGCGAAAAGAAATTGAAAAAAAAATTTAAATGTGTGAGAAGTTTCAGTTTTTATTTTTTCTAAGTATGCTAACTCGTTGGTAACCTATTGGGTATAATATCAAATGAAAGTTCACATCTTCGAGAATACACACTGTTTCATCGTTGTATAGAGAGGCTGAATCCTTCTTACATAACAATGTAATCGAAAATAAGTCAAAATCTATTAGTACCTATTGTCAGTTCTTATTCTTTCCAATTGACTATTTTGTTTAAGCTGTATAATGTATGGTTTTATCAGGATGCCAATAAAAAATTAATAGTGGTACAAACAAATTGCATTCAATTGGAGAGTGATATGCTGATATGTCCTAAAATGAAGTCAGTATTATATTTCCTATTCATGTTCATGTGAAATATGTGTGAGAAGCTTTAAGTTAGAAGCGCACAGTGTTGCCAAGTCGAAGTGAGGCTGGGTTTTATACTGGCTCACTTCACACACATTACTAATGGGGAATGGCATAGGCGTAGTACTCGATCACATATCTTTCAGCTAACATCTACTTATACTGGTTGTGGATTATTCGTTTTTACCAAACCGAACAACTGCGGTTTCAAGAATGTGTTATCATCATGTATATTATTCCTATTTAAAAACTCTCGTATATAATATTTGTTGGTGATAGTTGAGCCACTTCATCCATTACAATAATGCGACAACTAGCATTAGCATAATAGTAATAATAATAATAGCATAGCAATATTCTAAAAACTGATATTCATGTAAATTTAGGATGTTGTTGGTGATCCAAATCTTCATGATAATCAACATTCTGTTTAGTTTACTTGCGATTTTGTGGACTGTTATAACATCAGCAACTGAATTCAATAGGAATAAGGCAGTGATAGAAAGGTATGAACTGTCAATTCAATCGAATGAATCCCTTCAATGTGTTGCCAAATGTTAGAGTGAAATATTCCTGGTTTGACGGAGATAGCGCTACACTCGTTTGGGGAAACTGTTCAAAGGAATTGGTTGTAAAAATTACAAGCGAACGAGGAATTTTACCTTCACATTACAGCTATTTTGTTAAACTGACGGTATACCTCCCAATATCAACGAACATTAGATCCCTTGAAGTGTCCCATAAGAAGGTTCACTCTAAAACTCATTCTAAAGTAGATTGTAGACATCCAGATATTTTGTTTCGGATGAGAATTGAAAATTTACCTTAGTTTATCTTGTAAACTAAGTATGTATCAATTACTTAAATATGTGACCAACGAAAAAATTAGGTATATGATATAGTTAAACTACTTTTTGATTGTACTATTGATAATAATAATAGTAATAATGATATGACGTCATCAGCTCAAACTTCAAAATCAGGATGTACATTCATGATACTAATCCGATCAAAATGATAGTTCATAGGATTCTTGCGTTCACTACAAGTCAATTCATTGCTGGATTAGGCTGCTGCTTATAAAATATATATATATATATATTTTGGCTACTTGGAAATATGTTTCTGGCGAACTTGCACACGAATAGTTTCCTGCGAATAATTTATGAGAACCAAAACTTATCATGTCCAAGCAGCACCGCCCACTGATTTAATTTCTAGTATTAAGATGCTTCAAATCCAACAGTAATTATTGCCATCAATTTTCGGGGATAATTTAAAATTTTGTACATTCTTCTGAAGATACGTTTAACGTATGAGATATTAAATAAGTTCATCGCTAGTGAATAATAGACTGGAGCGGTAATTTCACTTCGTTAACGTAATGTGGAGATATCGTCATTTCCTTTTGGAATATCCTGTAAGTTATAATTTATCTGGAAAACAATCGTGCTTATCTCGGTTTTTAGTTCAGGCTTAGCATGATAGTAAAATTTTTATTAGGTATGCTAGTAATTACTGTATATTAAAAGTTTGCCATATTCAGTGCACAATATGTTTATACATAATGACACATACCTTAAATTATTTACTATTATTTTTTTCCTACTTCTTGAAACGGCGTATTAGAAGCATGTACTTTTGCGGTGTATCTCCTTTATTTTTAAAGATAGAGAGTTGCGGTTTTCGCGACACTGTGCTACTTTTTCGTGAAACTCAAGATGCCGCCAACAGAATTTTCATAGCCCTTTTAGTTTTTAAGATACAGGGCATTTCTGAAAATGTTGCATTTTGTGACCCCCCTCGTATCTCCGTTATCTTTCAACTTATCGAAAAGGTAAAATAACATACTAATAGATTTTGTTCCGTAGAATGCAGTGGTGTAGATAACTTTTGTTACATATTTACTGTTTTTTAGTTATAAAGTAAACTTATGTTTTTTTGAAGGAATACCCTGTATATTTATAGACTATAAAATGTGTCTTTTTTTTACATTTTCAAAAATATATGATAGTATAAACTTTTTTTCAGAAACACGCAAATAATTGACAATTTTCAGAAATTAAATACATATTTTAATAGTAGGCTATGGATAACAATAATAAACAAGTGCAAGTTACATATTACTAACAAATAATTGGATACCTTGTATATAGGTATCTATTAAAAAAAATTCCCATAGATCTTTTTTCTAACAGTAAGTTTGTAACAACAGTTTTGTGGCGTAAAGTGACAATAAAACAAAAACACAAAAAAATAACATTATTAAAAAAAATTAATGTGATGTTCAAATTGACTACCATTTTCTCTAATGCAAAATTGGCACATCTTTGAGATTCTTTGAATAGCGTTCAAAAGAACCATTGTTCTCATTCGCAGATTTCGAAAAGCTAAATGAATTGCCCCTCGAAGTTCTGCAATGCCGTCATATCGAGTTTTATATACTTCATTTTTTATATAGCCCCATAAAAAAAATCTAAAATTGAGAGATCTGGTGATCGTGGAGGCCATCTAACAGGTCCGTTGGTACCTATCCATCTTTGAGGAAAGTTATTATTAAGAAAGGCCCTCAAGAGCCTAGAGTTATGACTTGGGGCACCATCTTGCTGTAGGTAAACAGCATTATACTAATGGAATGTTTTCGAGCAGTTCTGGAACAACTTCCTCAAAAATTTCCAGGTAGCTACGTGCTGTAAGACCTCCTTCAAAAATCCTATAAACTATATGTCTACCCAAAATAAAACATGAAACCCCAACTCCAAAGCGTCCTTGTTGTGCCCTTTCAAACATTAAATGCTGATTTTCACTATGCCAGTTCCTGGTATTGTGACGATTGAAAATGCCAGCACTTGAAATAAAGCATTCGTCTGACCAGATAACAAGTCTGCCAAATAAATCGTTAGCATCGATTTGTTGCAAATACCACTGGCAAAACAGTGCCCGGCGCTCAACATCGCCAGGATGCAAATGTTGTAGTGTATTAAATTTGTATGGATGATTCTTATATTTCTTCAAGATCCTCTGAGCGTTAGTTTTTGGCACACCAATTTCCTTCTCAATTTTTCTACATGAGGACGAAGGTGTTGCTTCTATATATCCTAAAGTATCTATCTCTTTTCTTTCCCTGTTCTCTTTGTTTTATGTTTTAGGGCGCGGGTGAACAAATGATCCGTGCTCAACTAAATTTGCTTTTGAACGGGCAAATATCCCAAAAAACGGTTGCCTTCTTTCTGGATATCTAACAAGCAAAAATTAAAATGATAATAGAGATTTTCATAGCCATAATAGCTTACTCACCTTTGGAAATATAATTCCGAAGCTTCTTCAGAATTTTCATTACTCTGTATAAAACATACCATCATATCATATTTCTCATAATTTTCGTAAACTGCCATTATTCAAAAAAATTGATAAATATCTATTGAATAATGATACCAAAATAAACAGCTTAAATGCGATAGAGATTTGACGTTTATTTCTGTTTCTTGTCATAAACAATATCAATGGCCTACTATTAAAATATGTATTTAATTTCTGAAAATTGTCAATTATTTGCGTGTTTCTGAAAAAAAGTTTATATTATCATATATTTTTGAAAAGGTAAAAAAAAGACAAATTTTATAGTCTATAAATATACAGGGTGTTCCATTTAAAAAAACATAAGTTTGCTTTATAACTCAAAAACACTAAATATGTAACAAAAGTTATCTACACCACTGCATTCTACGGAAAAAAATCTATCTATTATGTTATTTTACCTTTTCGATAAGTTGAAAGATAACGGAGATACGAGGGGGGTCACAAAATGCAACATTTTCAGAAATGCCCTGTATCTTAAAAACTAAATGGCTATGAAAATTCTTGAGTTTCACGAAAAAGTAGCACAGTGTCGCGAAAACCGCAACTCTCTATCTTTAAAAATAAAGGAGAAACACCGCAAAAGTACCCAAAATGGGACACCCTGTACTTGTATAGAGAAGAATAATCATAAACGTTTGATATCAGAAAATTCCCAATTAAAAAACCAAGCAATTTTGATTTTATCTATAATATAATTCAGTTTACAGTATCACTCTTTTTCACTACAAACATGAGACATCGAAAGGAGTTTTCAGCGATCCAGTCATTATCATAGACACGTAAATGATAATATGAACTAAATTATATTATATTACATACCACAGTTGTACGTAATAAGTACTAATCTTTTCTGATCTAATTTAATGAAGAGTCAAACATCACCAAAATTATCATATTGTTTTCGTTCAAATAAATTTTACCTCTTAAGGAAATATTCTGCTAAGTTTGATCCTCCAGGTTATTGGCCCGTAGCACAGCCTACAGAATGCAATGGAGAAAAACTATTCTGTTGAACCACATAGAATTCAATTTATGTGTGAAGTGTTTTGTGGTAAATAATTATGTCTTCTGCTAACGAACTATCTTCTGAGTCAGTTTCGGAAATCGACGTTGATGCACTAATGTACAGTCACAGTCAACTCTGATACTAGCCGAGAAGTAAAAAAGGCAACATCGCATATCTCCTTAAATGTACTTCGACGCTGTATGAACGATCGCCGTTGAAATACATGAGAAGTCTATCTTTTCAAAATTGAACTATTATATAAATCGCAATGCTCACAATTTGTGATATTATCCACATTTGAACATTTGACATCATAGAAACAACAAAAACAAATTATAGGATACTCTGCTTGGTCAAACAAATAACGTAAAATGATGTGAGATTCTGAGATTGATATAACATTTAGTGTTAGCTTTTTCTATACATTAAAATCGGATATTTAATTATTCAGCAAAACCAACGAGAAGATGTAGAGTTAACGCCATCCTAATTTAACAATATTATTTTCATCCGGTCCTATCCAACTATAAATAATGTTTTATAAATTTGAACAGTTGGATGTATGAAAATAAGTAGGTACGTAATAAAATTCAATTTTCAGAAACCAAATTAGTATGGGTATTTTTGTCAGGATGGAAGGAATGAAGGATGAAAAGAGTTATATTCTTTATTATAACATCTCAGATATAATAAACTATAAATAATAAGATTCTTGACCCAGTATGAATTATACATAAAAATTCTCGGGAAATAGGTCACATTAACACTTTGTTTTAAATATTCGTCTTTACGTACGTTTCGGTCTCACGACCATCATCAGAAGACTCACTATGTCTAAAAAGGGGTTTACTAAAACTAGTTATAGCACAAGCGTCCAAATCGCACAATTTAACTTCAATCAAAAGAGCCCACGCCGTCGAAACGAACAGAACTACGAATAATCGAAATTGTATCGTCAGTATTACAATTTCGATTATTCGTAGTTCTGTTCGTTTCGACGGCGTGGGCTCTTTTGATTGAAGTTAAATTGTGCGATTTGGACGCTTGTGCTATAACTAGTTTTAGTAAAGCCCTTTTTAGACATAGTGAGTCTTCTGATGATGGTCGTGAGACCGAAACGTACGTAAAGACGAATATTTAAAACAAAGTGTTAATGTGACCTATTTCCCGAGAATTTTTATGTATAAACTATAAAAGAGTTCACACTGTGGATACACTATAACACTATATAAATAAGAAATAATCACACTTATCCACTAAAAAAAAATTTAAAGTACCGAGAACCTTTCGGCTATCAAGTAGCCACAATCAGAGTAAACTCTTAGATGTGTTTGAATTTAGCATATTTTATTTCAGATAAATCGTTGAAACCAGGATAAAAAAAAGAATTCAGGTTTTTGAAATTTCCTTGGAGGCTTTTAAAGATATGAACAAAATCGAAAGTGGGACAGTTTTCTGTTGGAATGTGAAGGATTAGACATGAAACATTTCTTTTGTGATGTTTCCCTTTGCCCCTCAGATATACTAGTAAATAGCGCACATGTGATTATCCGTTATCACACAACGAACTTCGAAACCACTGCTTTGTAACATATTAATCACAGATTCAATTACAAGGACAATTTCATTCCCCGTTTCATTTAAGACTGGTAGTGACTTAACAAGTTCATTAGAATTTCCAAATGGAGAACAGATCATGTAAAAGCCTTTTATTCAAATTCTACATTTTCCTTGTTTGATGCTTTCCCCTAAAGTCTGTTATTTTCATCTTCATTTTGTACAAGATCCAAGCTAGATGAAACGTTTCGAAGATATCTATCACAAGGCAATAACAATAATTTGACTGATTGTTGAATATTTATCATAAACGCTGTGGTAATTATTATTGTAGATGCAGGATATTGCCTCTTTGCCTTAGTCGTTTGTGTTATCCGATAGATAATAAAATCATGTTAACTAGAATACATTATTCCATCTTCAGTTTCACTAATCTTTAATGTTTTTCAAATATTCTAAACCGTATCTTATACAATTTGGGACCGTTAATTTTCACATCGAAACTCAAAATCAAATTAAAATGATTCGGCATTCTATGCTCAATGCCCTTTACAAAATATATTTAAATTTGAAGGTCATTATCTACACAAAGTTGATTTACAACAGAGTAATGATCATTGTTTGATTTTAGAGTAAAAAACACAATCTTCGTTTCAATTATTCTATTGTTCCAGCAATCGGGTATTGTCTACTTTTCAGAATAATGCTTCACTAATAGTGGAGTAAATCTGGCAAATGGTTGGCGAAAATCTTACGATGCTCAGCGACCCGGTGGAAAATGTTTGTTGTGGTACCAATAAAAACCCCCTGAAATTTCTATTCCCCAAAATGGGTGCAACCCTTTTTTTTTGGCCAAAAAGTTTTTTTTTTTCATTTTTGAGAGTGGTTTTTAGCAAAAAAAAATCAATATCTCTGGTTGTATTGAAAATTAAGAAACCAAAGTAGAACCCTTTTATTATCAATGTCCAAGGAACTTCCAGTCCAAATTTCAAGTTGATCCGACCACCCCCCCTCCCCGTAATAGATATATATCAACTCAAATATACAAGGAATCTTGCGTAACGGCTAACTTGGTCATTTTTAAACCGATTTGGCTGAAATTTGGACTGAAGATAAGTGTTATGATCTCAAAACTACTCTTCAAATTTCAAGTGGAAACATCGAACAGTTCTTCAGAAATTCAACTTTAAGTCAAGTTTTTAGTTATTTTTCAAATTAAGATAACTATTGTCATTTACATCCGATCAGGATCTGCGAGAAAATTTAGGTATTCGCATAGGGTTTTATGTCATGGAACTCATTTTTTAATTAATTATTTTTACGGCCTATATTGGCCATTTTGGTTAATTTGGGATAAATCGAATGACGTTCAAATGAGGAGCGCATAGCTGGCAAGTTCGAAAAGTGGAAACTGTTTGTACCTAATACGGCTTTACGACGACTTTTCGCGTGCCGTTTTCGCTCCATGTAGTTAGATTAGGTATCGGACCGTGCCCGACGGCCCTTCTTTTTTCGATAAATGTTCATTATAGGAAACTTTAATTAAAATAGAAACAGGTACTCTCTGGTCTCAGCTACTAGCGTCTAACGTGCGACGTACCAAAGGGAATTTTCTAGCTACTAAAATGTACCCGAAGCGGGTGGAAGCTAGCGGCCCACAGGCGAAACACTTTATTACAACTGGCGCCGCCCGCACGGGGCACGAAACGGCCCCAACATAACAAGAACGAGGTAAAATGTATAAACTCTAACTGACGCGTAGCGAGATTCTTGAGGGAAACGTCAAAATGATTACGTTCGTAGCTAATTACATAGGACGTCTGGCGTTCATGCAATTGTGTTTTTATACAATTTGAACCTTCTAATTTCGATAGGCCACGTAAAAATTCCGGAGCCTAAAGCGCTATCAACTTTTGAGCCTCATAATAATCTCATGAAATTGCGAAATTTCGCACTTTTAGAAACTTTAAATTAATTAATTTGACACAAGTTTTGGGGATATTAATACCGAAAATTGCCAATATAGGCCGGAAAAAAAATTAATAAAAACTGAGTTCCATGGAATTAGACTATATGCGAATACCTACATTTTCCCGAAAAGCAGATCCACATCGGATGTAAATGACATGAGATATCTTAATTTGGAAGATAACTCAAAAATTGACTTAAAGTTGAATTTGTGGAAAACTATCCAATATTTTCACTTGAAATTGTGAGGGTAGTTTTGAGAGCATAACACCTATATTCAGTTTAAATTTCAGCCAAACCGGTTGAAAAATGAACGAGTTAGCTCTTACGCAAGATTCCTTGCATATATGAGTGCATATAAACCTATTAAGGGGAGGGGGGTGGTCGGATCAACTTGAAATTTGAACTGAAAGTTCCTTGGACATTGACAATGAAAGGGTTTTACTTTTGTTTCTTTATTTTCAATACAACCAGAGATATTTTTTTTGCTAAACTACCCTCAAAAATGTAAAAAAAAACTTTTTGCCTAAAAAAAGGGGTTGCATCCACTTTGGGAAATAGAAATTTCAGGGGGTTGTTATTGGTACCCTAACAAACACTTTCCACTGGGTCGCTATGCATCGTAAAATTTTCGCCATCCTTGCCTTTTTTTCTCGCCAGATTTACTCCACTATAAATCAACATATTCGAGAGAACCATTCGAATTCTGATAACATTGGAGATTAGGATGAATGGATAAGACTTGTTCCTAGTGAACGGAATGTTTTTTGAACAGAGGGTAGAGATCGCAAGGGGCAACCCTATTTCACCAATAGTAGCTGATTTCTTTATGAATGGTTTTCAATTAGTCGATCTTATAATTTTCAGCGAGGAGTAGCGGGTGTATAAAATATGGTGCGGCTACATTTATAACCTTTCACTTGACATTATTTTTACTTTTGAATCATCGGATGATACAAACATGACTCCTGACAACTGCGATTCATAACTAATGTCTTTGGTTTCATCAATCAAGCATTTACTCATTGAACTGACCCAATTGTGTGAAATCACCTCGACTCAACAATTATTACCCTCATCGTCCCCGAAATGGCAAATAGAAAATACGTTGGATATAATTTACAACCGCTAATGAAATACATTATTATATTTTATTTTATGTTACATTGAAATTTTCTTCAATTGGTCGTATATACAGGTCCGGAATCTCGGGGCTGTTTCCTATGTGATAAGTGAGTTCGCTAAGCGTCAACTGTCGCGTAGTACCAAAAGGCGTCACGGGTGACGAGGGATGTTTTCTGACGTATACGACCGTGTTTGAACGATATGGCGTCTAACCCTAACATCCTGACAACATACTTCTGGTGGCTGAGCGAGAAACTACGAGTTTGGCGACATGTAAGAGACTCATGTCAAACATAGAGATTCCAGACCTGTATGTATGACCGTGGTCTACATAATGTATTCCCAACTCTATGTTGTCTACAGTCAGGTTGACTTTCGAAATTATTTACACAATAATATAATCAATTTTATACTGGTACTTGCTGTCACATGAACTATCAAAATTTGTCCCAGAGTAACCGAATAAAATAGACTGTGACTTCACACTTTTTTGGGCCAATTACAATACTTCCCTTACACTATATACTAAGTATAATGAGGGGAGTAAAAATATAGTTCAATAAACTAGTGAACTCTTCAAATTAATGGACTTTCATGTATACTAACCGTGGATCTCTAAAAGCAAAATACGATGAACTTCTTAGTTCTGTTGAAACACAAGACATCTCTTTCATTCTAATTTCTGAAAACCAGCTAACTAACAATATTTCTGATGAGCTGGTTGGAATTAGAGGGTATGTGCTGTATCAAGTTGACTGGCGAGACAAAATAGAGGGTGGAGTGTGTATCTATGTCAACACCGATATTTTAAACTTATTCTCGGTTGAACAAGTTACATTTCCTTGTCCAAATATCGATACAATAATTGTTGAACTCAAATCTCCACAATTGATTTTCACGCTGGTATGTATATACAGGCCTGCCTCCGGAACTAGTCTAGCTGAAGATAATTTATTCTTCAACTATATTTCATCCCTATCTCTTCAAAACAACTTGATAATGGCCGGGCAGTTCAACATGCCCCAAATAACATGGCCCATTTCTGAATATTCAGATGCTCAAACTTCTTCTGCATTTTTTCTAATATAATCCTCAATTCTAATCTCACACAACTAGTCACTGAACCGACGCGTTTCGGAGTAAATCAATCTTCTTCAACTCTAGGCCTTGCCTTAACTCGATGGATCATCATCCAATGTTGGTATAACTGAACCAAAAATCGTTTCACCAATTGGAAAATCGGATCATCCAATTTTTTTCGAGGGCAACCGGAATTTAAAAAAACAGGAAAGGCATACAATAACTAATTACTCAAATGACAACCTCCAATCTCCACTTGATAGATTGGCAATTATTGTTTAACAATTGTGACTCAAACGTAATGTAGTGAACTTTGTTTATCAGTTGTGAATGCTTGCTTAAATTGCCATACGATAATAAGGGAATCATTTAGAAATAGCTCAAAACCGTGGAATAACTGTCAATATCACAAGAATGGTCAAACGTAAGAAATGTCCATGTAGAAAATTCTCATTTACTTGCAGCGACGAAGATTTCAGAGCCCATCGGTGTTACTCGAACATATTTTCAACAATAATAAAACGCGCGCGATGGTCATACGAGGATAGTATTGTTAGTAGTAATGACAGCAAAAAAATTCACAAATATGGTCGGTCAACTTTAACCTCAAAGGTTAGTTCCTCCATTAAGAAAACCTGATGGATCAGTTTGTACATTTAACTACGAAGTTGCCGAAATACTTTTGGATAATTTCTCCCAAGCATATACTACCGAGTCAACCATTCCAATGCCAACCATCTCAACATACTCGACACTATCCTTTTTACCACCACAACAATTAAAAGGCACGTCAAAAATTTCAAAAATAACTCATCCCCTGGTTTAGACGGTCTAACTGTATCTTTTCTATCGCATTGCATCGCCTCTATCTACTTCCCACTTTCTTAAATCATAACAAAATCCTTTAATAATCAAGCACACTTGCGGATTCCTGGAGATGAAGTCGCCATCTTCAAAAAGGGCGATAAATTAGCCTCTGAAAACTATCGCCCCATCAAATTGGTACCTATCGTTAGTAAAATAATGGAAGCCATACCATCGGAGAAATGATGCAGCTCTCAATGACTCATGAAATAATCCCCGATCAACAGGATGGATTTCTGCCAGGGCGGTCGGTGACTACCAATCTTCTACGATGTGTCAACGACTGATCACTTGCCCTAGATGTCAAGCAGCCTACTGATATATACCTGTATTTTTCGAAAGCATTTGAGCTCATCATAACAGACTACTTAAACGATTCAAGTATTTTTAAGTAAAGGACCTTTTGTGTTAAAGTCGGCGACTGTTTCTCCTTCACTGCTCTTGTTCTTAGCGGTGTTCCACAAGACTATTCTTGAGCCGCTTCGGTTCATTATATATGTTGTCGAACTACCCAGATTACTGAAATCAACCTGTTCGAGTTATGGAAATGATACGAAGATATATGCAAACCCCTTTATCTCCCATGACGAACAACAGAGGGACATTTTCCCAGTTTCCAAATGGTGCTCGGAATGGTTTACCTTTAAACATTGATACATGTGCACCTGAGCAACTATTTGGCAGGGCAAATTAAAGTAAATTTTCTGAAGGTAGAAGGCGGGGTCATCTAATTACAACATATAGAGTCCTACATAACACGTTCTCCATTGATCTTACAGCTATCTTTAAATTGAACTAGGATCCTAGGCTTCAAGGACATCACTTTAACTTAAAAAAGGGAAACTTTCTCACGACATCACGCAAATAAGTTTTTCTAAACAGAGTTTTTCAAGAGTGGAATAATTTACCGCCACAAATTGTTAGTGCTACATCTATTAACATGTTTAAAAACCCGATGCCTGGAAACAAAAAAATTCACTAACTTCCTATTAATAGTATAGTTTTTCATTCTTCTTTTCCTCGTTGTATTCATTTAAGAGCTTATATAGTTTACCTTAATCACAGCTCTACTCTATTTGCAGCAATAATTATAATAATAATAATAATTTAAAAGGGGGTTGCGTTACACCTTTACTTCAAATGTCAAATATCATGCTAGTACGTAGTAGGTTCACTATCCTCTGCTTACAGAATAATCAACAGGATGTCATATACTCTTGAAGATTTGAAGCAATGTTTTATATTTCTTCGATAGATACTATCCAAAACTGGAACTGAAGGGCAGTGTAATGTGCTCATTCACAATGTGACATGTGAAAGGTTAATTCATATTGCTAATTCGATGAAACAAGTAGCTCCTGATTTTCATTGTGATTTTCCATAAAATAGTTTTTTGAAAACAACATTCTGAAGCAGTATTCAGTTTCTTATATATCATTTGGAGGGTACAAATGATTAAATGATCAAATGATTATTTGAAGCTGAGATGTAATCATTAGAGAAATGTGAAGTTCATGCTATTCAAAATTGTGCTTTTGATCACCACCTGGAAGCACAACAAAATGTCTTAGCTATATGTATCGAACACGATATAGTGAAGTAGAGTTGTAACTACAAAAACGGTCAGCTGTAGTTGGAATGATGCTTTAACGTCAGTTTAATTATTTACACTATACTTCACAGAATAAACACTGTCTGCATCTTCCCATTCAGATGACGTCCCTTGAACCTTAAAATGAGAATTTCGGAATTTCCGCAGGTTTGATATATACGTGTCATATACATTTATAACATAACGTTACATTAGGGTTCAATAAAATAGCTTTCGGGTCAAATGTAAATGATTGTAAGAACTGTGAATATGTCGGAGATGATTTAGAAACTGCTAAGGAAAAACATTAAATTATCTATGTTACACTGAGATTCTATCCAATTGGCCGACATATAAAAAAATTTGTAATTGTTTTTTTCGTGATCTATTGGTCACACGGAAGAAATTTTTGAACAAAAATGTTCGAAATAAAATTGAATTTGGTATTTTGAACTGGTAGAGTTACCAACAATTAGTTTTCCGCTATTCTAGGATTACAGTTATCTGGAAAATTGTCTGTATGGAAGTTTTTGCGTTTGAAAAAATGCTCTAGAATCACTTTTAATGACAGCTTCTGTACATAGTCTTCGAGTTACAGCCCCTCAAAAATGGGCGGCATGGGAAATGTATATTGCGATGCAGTAAAGTAGAAATTTTTGTTAGGTAATGCTCAAGCAGCTTAAATGTAAATGGATTTCCAGAACCAAAAACAGTCAAAAATGAAATTGGTTCGCCCCCACGCTTCTTGTGCCACCATCTTGCAAAACCTTCCAATCCTATATGTATCGGGATTTGCTAGTCGCACAATAAAAATTATTGAACAAACAAGATTTTCAAGATGCCGAGAAGATGATGCTACCAAAAATCAGATTTCCGCTATTATTTCCCTGTGAAAGTAGTTTTTCTATATCAATGTGAATGCGAATAAGGTTGTCATATCGACAATACTGCATTTGACATTAATCAATTGCACGATGCTCAAAGATGTAATGCAATACTGTACTACAATTAATAGATAGTGTTTACGTAAACATGCATATCCTCGCTGACTGCTTTTTTGCATACAGAACATAAATTAGGCACGTTGGACGAACAGAACAGAAGTCTCACTCCGAACTAATGGGTAGAATGGAATGAAATGAAAGTTCTAACACCTTGAGACCGACACGTACATATTTAGGAAAAATACCTGCAAAAAAGCATTACCGACTTCACGATCGCAGAATAACTAACTTTTGGTAGCCTTGGCGCCCTCTACCGCTTTGGAATATCATCTCTTCTTGATATGGCAAAAGAATCACAGAACTTATTTGCAAATATTTCAATAATTATTTTTGTGTTTTGAATGTTTACCCAAGATGGCGGAACAAGAGGAGTGGGGATGAAGCCAATTCTATTTTCACTGCTGTTGGTTCTGGAAACCCATTTATGTTCAAACTACTTGAACATTACATAAGATAAATGCTTACTTTGCTGCGCCGGAATATATTCCTCATGCTGTACACACTCTGAAGGGCTGTTACTCTTAGGCTATCTACAGCAATTATTATGTCATTAAAAGTGATTTTTTTCAAGCCTTGTTAGGTATCTGCTTTACCATCCCATTATGGCGGACGAGTTGTCACATTATTTGTTTACGTACATAAAGCAGTGCCTATATCTTGATTTATTTTGAAGATGCCTTTAAATTGAAATGAAGTTTTACGTTTTGGGGAATCTAAAATGAATAGTTATACTTTTAGAGAAGCAGACAGAATATTAAACAGTACATAAACTTATTTTTGTGTGGAATAAAGAAAAATATTCAAATGCAACATTATTATATTGCTACAAGTACGTATCATAAATAAACAGTTGATTTAATTTTGAATTTATTTTCTGGAATTTGCATAAACAATTTGAGAGAGCTGTCTTGTACAGAGCAAAAGTGTACATGGAAAGAGGAGCATGTTAGGTCACTCGAATACTATGATCCAACTCCACTACGAGACCAAAAATCGTCCAATTTGATACCAAATAAATATAGTCTAAGTCCAGAACAAGAAGAGGAAGTGGAATCTGAGGCTCTTTCAGTCCTGCCAAACTGTTCTCACTTCAAACATTCATCCAAACGACACATTATGGATATATTTCTTAGTTAAAAAAAACAAAAATTACCAATTGACTGATAGCTTCGAAGAAGTAATAAGGAACATTATCAGCTTACAGTCAACCAGCAATCTGCACAGTTGGCTTGAGAAATTAAATGTATGTGAAATGAACGACTGTTTTAAAAGTATAACCCAAACTTTAGAAGGAAATTATATTTCCATCTGTGAGGAAAGTAGATTTAATTATGATTGCTGGAAACGTCATAGGAAATATCGTAACAGGTTCCATAATTATGTTGAGTTATAAAACAAAATATAATTTTATTATGTTAAATAAATGCTTTGAAAATGTTTATAAATAAAAGAAATACAACTTGTTATTCCTTTGCACAGAAAACTGTTATCAAACAGGTTTCATTTATTGTTTATTATTAGGTATATTATTCTTTCAGGCTACTGAATGTACGATAAATTTTACAATTCCTTTAGTAAAAAATGGAACATTTCAAATGTTATTTTTCATTAGAATCTCCTATACAAAATTTGAACGTTCCATATGAATTTTTGCAGTAGCAATTTTTCTTGTCATTACAGCTTCTTTTGATAGTTGCCCTTTCTCGCTTAAGAATGGTAAATGTTCCAGTTTCCAACGATGAACATCACAGAGGCTATCTATTAAAAAAACCTCTATCCACCATGATTCCATCTCCTGATTGAAAAACATTGATTAATTCACTTTGATCAAATATACTTTTATCCGAAATTCTACCACCGTAGACTGGACTGATATGACTATTGTGCCTGCTGAAGAAACTCCGGTGATGAACTCATAGGTGTTATCACTTTTGTGACAATTCGTTGCTTCGGCGTAAAAAACACCAGAGGGCAGTAATGTCATTTCGGATCCCTATAGCCGAAAACAATTTTTGCTAGCTTTGGAGCCCTCTATTGTTCAAACTACCAACTTCACGATAACGTGCCGGACAAAATATAACATTATTTCTAAAAAAATTATGTGCGACAAATAGATCGCGAGCAAGAAGTTACAACATTTTTCAAGATACCGTCTAAATGTCAAAGGGTGGGGTCCCGCATTTTTGGCTTTAGACTTATCAACGACCCTTAACCTCTGTGCAACATAAATCGTCGAGGACAATTTTTGAAATGTAAAACCACGACTTCACTGTTAGGAACATTTTATTAGGTAATTGCTTACTTTCTTGCTTCATGGCTATCATAAGAGTTTACTAATAACACTAATATTCTTGTATGTAAATGTGAAGTTGTATAACTTCTACGCTTTTCAAGGAACCGTTATTCTAATAATAAGTATTATTATGCAGTTGAATATTTATATCACATGAGTGAAACCTGACATATGACACACCGTGTCGATGAGCCTATGACATGGTGTCCTTATCCACTTTACTTATAACAATTAGTTATAAATTTTTGCCTGTATGACGTATGTGTTCTGTTGAGCATTGCTTCTAGAAATTCAAGATATATTTTTGAGTGTAGGTATTAGATAGAGTCCGTTATCGTACCAATCATTCGAAAATATATAATGTTTTTACCATTATTGTAGCCAGTTGGCTTTCATCGGTTTTTAAGGTTAATTGATATTCCAAAGATTTCTGTGGTTTAATAGCTTGACAGTGACAGCAGTTTCTGCCAGAAGACCTTATAACGATCAGATCTGAATGTACTATTTAGTTAGAATTCTGATAAATCATATTTCGAATTGCCTAATTTTAGAAGTAACAATACCATATAATTAGGTCTTACAATTCTTCGAACATTTTGAAATTGCTCATATTCCATATGTTTGTGCTGGTTGTGAACAGAAGCTTAAAGGAAATTCATTTCGAAGTTCCAGGATGACTACCTTGAAATGAAGAGTTCTGGTCTTATCATTAGATGTACGAAGGCAGTGCCAAAAATTCCCAGCCTGGCATAGATTCAGGTACCTGTCGTAACGGGTCAAAATGTTGATAACACACAAGTTGGAGTCTTATTAGCCTAGGAAAATACAAAAATTAATTTTACAACAATTAGTTCTCTTATCTCTCTTATCACGATTTCAGAAGTCACGAAAATTGAGTATTGAACAAATTTCTTACTAGATAGTCTTTCTCCTCAAGCATCAAAAATCTGCCAGATGGGGTGGTAATGGGTAAATTTCCCGTCTTATCTGGCAGTAAAGGATTGGTCAAAATGGTTTCGAATGGAGCAGATATCTTTGGAAAAAAAGTATATCAGGAAGGAAGGTGGAAGTGGTAACAGACGACAAAATTCTACGATAAAAAAATGTTGCAATAGGCACTTGAAGGTGAAAGGTAATGGCAGAACTAAAGTTCCCAGAATCATCCAAGAACATTTGGACATGAATAAAGTTAGTGCAAGGTGGGGTCACCAAACAACTCTCAGCAGTTCAGAGCAGTGTCGTGTTGCATGTGCTAGGTCCTTTTTTGGGTTCTGTGGAGAAAACTCTGTGGATGTGTTGAATACAATTGTCACAGGAGATAAGATCATGGTTCTATACTATGATTATTTCCCAAAAGGGAGTCGATGAAACGGAGGCGAAGAGGAGAAGCACCACCAAGAAAGTTTATGGTATGTCAGTCGACGAAAAAAGGAATGGATTCGATTTTTTGGAATTGTGAGGACATATTCCTCATAGACTCTAACGAGCACAATACTACAATTAACTGGGTATATTATGCAGCAGTTCTGGCACAAATATTCAGAAGAAAAGACGTTGCAAACTGATAGAGGGGAGAATTTGTTGCGCCACAACCGTATATTTACTGCTGGAATTACGCAACCTGGAATACGGGACTGATTTTGAACAAATCGATTACCATCCGTATCGTCTATATATGACATTCAGTGACTATTAACTACTTGGGAATTTGAAAAAGGACCATTGGGGCACCATTTCAGTAATGACGAAGAGGTGAAGGTTGCAGTTAGTGTTAGGGGACATTTTGAAAAGCGAACCGGAGGAATATTCTCTCAAGATTAGTGAATTGTTTCTGAAACGATTTAATGAATGCATTCATGTACAGGAGGATTATATTGAGAAGAAAAATGTAATTGTGATTCAGGCTGGGCTTCTTTTGTGCTGCTCTCAGATGTAACCGAAGTCTTTGTTCCAACCTCCTCATTTTGTTCGATTTTGTGCCGAAAACGTACTCTTTGTTCTCTGGGATAGGATCTGTGGAAAACCCCCCACTTGATATAAAAATTAAACAAATATTTTTTGTAGGACCCTGCTATTTCCAATTATTTCCCTTTTCTGAGTTTAGAACAGGAAGCTATCCTTACTAGTTGTTATGGGATATGACGTAAGCGAGTAATTATCTTTGGTGTCACTTTAGCACGACTTGATGTCGACGTTTCGCCAATCATTACAGGTGGCATCTTCAGAGCATCACGCGTATAAAATAGTATATTAAAGAACGAGTTTCCTAAGACTCGTCTTAAAGCACGAATTCAAGTTTAAAAAACGAGTGGCGAAGCCACGAGTTCTTTTAAAGAATGAGTGCTTCAAGGTCTTAGGAAACGAGTTGTTTATACTATTTTTTGTAATTTGCCCTTTTTATGCCGTTTTTAAACAAAAATGTTTAATTTAGTCCATTTAGGGATTTTTATGGTGGTTGGTAACATCTTAATTTTGAAAGTCAAAATTTGATTCAGTGGTTCTGTGATCGCTTTTGTTTCCGTAATTTTAGTTTCGTCTCTACTGGAAAGAGCAATAACACTAGAAAACGACTATTAGTACAAATATCTAAACCATATTGTGTATTAGCTGAAATCAATTCTTCCACTGGACACGTCGATGACTTTCTCTTCTTGAGTTGTTGATGCTCGACACTGTCATTTAAACTGACATAATGATGACAAGATAATTCCGCATCAAGCTCGCCATCCTAAAAATGTAAAAAGTTCCGTGCTTTTTTTGGATATTAAGACACGGCAAGTGATGACGTTGCGTTCGTTAATGGGTCTATTAGAAAATCAAAATGGAGGCAAATTACAAAAATACTGTTAAAGAACTTAGGACCATTCAGTTGCTGAGTAGCCATCATCAGAGTAATCAAAATGAGCCTGTTTGTGTACTATTTGGAAAGGGACTACCATAGTTGGAGATTACCTAATCTAAATTAATTGAATTTGCTTTTTTGCTTATATATTTCCATCCCTTCTAATTCACCTAGACATTTACCATTACTCCATTACTGTGTTTAAGAGTGATAAGCTTTCTTGAGAAATGGTGTGAATAGTATTCAAAATTTGTTCTGGGCATGCCGATATTCCCCCAACATTTTCCTTTACATGAGCAGAATATTCTTTATTTATATATATATTTTTTTTAGTTTGACCCACATAGAATTTTGAACAAATACGATACGGATACGGATACGGATACGGATGTATAACATCGATTGTAAGTGGGGTTCAAAATGCTATGTGGGTCAAAGTTGAAGTAATATTCTAACCCGGTGTAAAGAACATTTTGGCCATATAAAGAAAAATAATGATGAGAAATCAGCCAGAACATATTTTAAATACAGGACAATTATTTCTCAAGAAACTTCATCACTCTTGAAACACAATAATGACAATAATTACGGAAAGGTGGAAATGTATTAGCGAAAAAGCAATTTAATGATTTACCTCCAGCTAACTAAGTCCCTTATTTACACAATTCATTCCAAATAGTATTTAAACAGGCACATTTTATTTATAATTTAGTCTACTCTGGGATGGCTACTTGGTAGTCGAAACGTATTCAGCACATTATCAGTATTTTTAGGGAATACCAGTAATTGTTCCTCCATATACTATTCTACATCAAAGTCTACACTATGACCTGACGTTATACAGTTGAATGGGATAAGTACTAATTTATACCCTAGTATACCCATCATCCAATTGAAAAACCTATGTGGGAAAAAGCAAATGTTCAACTACTTTTACTATTCACTTTACCACAACACAAATTTGCGGATCAAGGCAGCATTCTAAACATTCACATTCCAGTTTCAAATAAGACCCAGTCCTGAAATCTTTTAATTTTGTAACAAACTGTATAATATATTTTGAGAATACTATAATATATGTTATTATTGAAATAATATTTAACAAATAAATCCACAGAAGAAAATTGTCGGAATTTTGTTCCATTGCACAATATTTACGAATGGAGTCAAGAGTTCAATGTAACCAAATCCGGATTCTTATATTAGATTACGCAAAATTTGTTACGCATAACGGTTTTTTATTTACCGTTGGAGATTAAATTAAATCGTTCCAATATTATCATTAATTGATTTCATGCCTATCCAAGATTCAAGTTCATCTATAATCTATCTATTTTTGGAAGGAATCATTAAATTGTTATATCAATAATTGTGGACAGCATTTCTCTAGATCACATTACAAAATTAATGTTTCAAATCTTATCAAGATCTTTCTTAAAAGAAGATCGGTTATTAGGTACCTAATAGTCCAGGCAATGAAGCAGAAAATAAAATAAAAAAATATAGTAAGCTAAAATTTCAAATTTTTTTTGCATTTTGTTCCTAATACCCCATAGATCATTCACGACTATCAAGACCGCGGGGGTCGACCTTCCTACCCCCCTCAAAACGGGGTTTCAACCCCCCAGAGGAGCATACTTATAAAAACAGTCCAAAATTGATGAATTAGGAGCCGAAAATGACCCCTAGTATGTTTTTTGGGTCGCTGATCACGATTCCACAGATAGTTTTCACGGGAAACTCCCTCCAGATGGGACATTTGGAAAATAATATATAATTTATAATTTTGTTGCAGAAATTACCTCTAGTAGGTTTTTTGGGTCGTTGATCACGATTCCGCTGTTATTTTTCCCAAAAAACTCTCCAGATGGAAAATTCGGGAAATTTGAGATTTTCCTGAGACGGTTATGAATAATAAGGTATAATTTGGTTGCAAAAATGACCTTTAGTAGGTTTTTTGGGTCGTTGATCACGATTCCTCTGTTATTTTTCCCAAAAACCTCTTTCCAGATGGAAAATTCGGGAAATTTGAGATTTTCCTGAGACGGTTATGAATAATAAAGTATAATTTTATTTTAAAAATGACCCCTAGTATGTTTTTGGGTAGCTGATCACGATTCCGCTGTTAGTTTTCTCGGAAAACTCCCTCCAGATGAGAAATTTAGGATTTTCCATCTGGAGAGAGTTTTTTGGGAAAAATAACGGCGGAATCGTGATCAGCTACCCATAATACCAACTAGATGTAATTTTTGCAACAAAATTATACTTTATTATTCATAACCGTCTCAGGAAAATCCCGAATTTTCCATCTGGAAAGAGTTTTTTGGGAAAAATAACAGCGGAATCGTGATCAGCGACCCAAAAAACCTACTAGAGGTAATTTCTGCAACAAAATTATAAATTATATAATATTTTCCAAATTTCCCATCTGGAGGGAGTTTCCCGAGAAAACTAACTGCGGAATCGTGGTCAGCGACCCAAAAACATACTAGAGGTCATTTTCGGCTCCTAATTAATTAATTTTGGACTGTTTTTATAAGTATGTTCCTCTGGGGGGTTGAAACCCCGTTTTGAGGGAGTAGGAAGGTCGACCCCCGCGGTCTTGATAGTCGTGAATGATCTATGAGGTAGTAGGAACAAAATGCAAAAAAAAATTTGAAATTCTAGTTTACTATATATTTTTTTATTATGGTCTTTTTTTGCCTGGACAATAAAACATGCATAAAATTATATGGAAATCCCACACGGGGGTAATATTCTCGGATTTGAGATAATAAAGGACTGTGTGAGCATTACTTTCATGATAACACAGCGTAATTAATCAGATTGAACCTTTTTATGAATACAGCGTGAATTAAAAAACAATTTTTGGAATAGGATAATTATTATTTAATATTCTAAGAGAGGTTTGAAAGACAAAGGAAAAGATCACTTTCGTATAGATCTAACTGATCATTTGGGATATTGTTCTAGGAGTTTCAATGCATTTATTTTGAAACCTTTGGTTTGATTATATAAAATGTTTATAATATCTAAATTAGAAAAGGTATGACGTTTTTGTAAAAAATGATTAGTAAAGGTTGAGCCTGTTTTGTTGAGTATGAAAAACGAGAATTATCTTGGTATCTGAATTTTAAATTATCACAAGTTCTACCTATATAATACTTATCAGTCTGGGCAAATTACCTTAAGACTCTAGGTTTACTATATTTATAGGTTTTGTCTATAGCATTATACAGGGTGTCCTCGAACTGCGTGGCCAAAATAGAACCGGAGATTCTTGGATTCGAAAAAAAGTTGATGAGCCTTTTTACTTTTGCCTCAAGTGTCTTGTTTATCCGGTAGAGGGCTTCAAAATTGCTAAAATAATTTTGTTTTTTCGGTTTAACTTGAGAACGTGATGAAGGACTTTTACAATATTTGACAAGTGAGTTACTGTCAATAAGAGCCGTTTTTGAGAGCGGAGCATAGAGCCTTAGAGACCATAGAAATGGCTCAAACTAGAGGATGTAACAGGAAAAGTGTCCAGAACTTTTTATGGTCTATGTAATTCACTCTATATTTTTTATGTAGATAGCTTATCTAATTTGAAAACTTTTCTTACTCTTAGAAAATTTTGATAAAATCAACGGATTAGCTTGAAAAAATTAATTTTCGAGTCTCTGCAATTTTGGCTTACTAATTTTACTTGATTAAAATACCTTAGTTGCCTTTGCTTTTCTAATGTCATTTTGGCATTTGAAGAATTTATTCTCAAAACTGTCAGTTTTTACTTTGCTTTCCGTAAAAATTTTATAAAATTATGGCTCAAAATTTCACTAACACTGAAATGGTTGATATGTTATTGATTTATGGACTTTGTCGTTGCAATGGCCGGAGAAGGGAAAGATATCCGCATCGCAGAATTCCAAATCGGCAAACCTTCGCGAAACTGGCAAATTTGAAGCAAATCGCAGAGAAACTGGACGCAGACGGACAAGAAGGACGTTAGAGCTCGAAGAAGCGATACTGGAAGCGGTTGAAACTGAACCTGGGATAAGCACACTACGTTTGGGACTTCGTATTGGAGCCTCAAAATCATTAGTTCATAATGTACTGAAAGAAGAACTGTTGTATCCCTGTCATATTAAAACAGTTCAAGACTTATTGCCCATGGATCCAGGTCATCGGCTAGATTTCTGTCGGCTTATTGTCCAAAGACAAAACGCAAACCCCAATTTTTGTAGAAGAATTCTGTTCACGGACGAAGATACTTTCACGAGATGTGGTCTTTTTAACCTCCATAATGAATATTTCTATGCTGATGAAAATCCTCATGAAACGGAAGTTACATATTTTCAGAATCAAACTAAAATCAATGTTTGGGTTGGAATTGTGGATAACTTTATTATTGGCCCTACCGTTATACCCGATCGATTGAACGGGGAGAACTTGCCCTTACACATTCGTCGTGTCCTGGCTTATCCATGATGGTGCACCTCCTCATTTCACAATAGCTGTGAGGTGACATTTGAATGCGGAATATCCAGATCGCTGGATAGGTAGAGGACACGATGCACCAGTGAACTGGCCGGCCCGCTCCCCTGATTTGACGCCCTGCGACTTCTTTCTATGGGGCGCTTTGAAGTCGAAAGTTTATGCAGCTACAGTAAACACACGAGAGGAATTGTTGCAACGAATTAATCATGAAGCGGATTTATTTAAGAATGATCCAAGTACTGAAGTACTAGCCAGAGTTCAATCCAATTTCTTGAAACGAATTAATTTGTGTATTCAGGAAAATGGGCAACATTTCGAACAATTGATGCCATAGCGATTTCCCAAAAAGTTTTGTTGTTTCTTTCAATTTACCATTTGTTTTTCCTAAATAATCACATCGTTTTCCCCATTTCTGTTGTTTTTATTATTCGTGTTTTACCGAGATATTAACCATTTCAGTGTTAGTGAAATTTTGAGCCATAATTTTATAAAATTTTTACGGAAAGCAAAGTAATAACTGACAGTTTTGAAAATAAATTCTCCAAATGCCAAAATGACATTAGAAAAGCAAAGGCAACTAAGGTATTTTAATCTAGTAAAATTAGTAAGCCAAAATTGCAGAGACTCGAAAATTATTTTTTTCAAGCTAATCCGTTGATTTTATCAAAACTTTCTAAGAGTAAGAAAAGTTTTCAAATTAGATAAGCTATCTACATAAAAAATATAGAGTGAATTACATCGATCACAAAAAAGTTCTGGACACTTTTCCCGTTACATCCTCAAGTTTGAGCCATTTCTATGGTCTCTAAGGCTCTATGCTCCGCTCTCAAAAACGGCTATTATTGACAGTAACTCATCTGCCAAATATTGTAAAAGTCCTCCATCACGTTCTCAAGTTATACCGAAAAAACAAAATTATTTTTGCAACTTTGAAGCCCTCTACCGGCTAAACAAGACACTTGAGGCACAAGTAAAAAGGCTCATCAAATTTTTTTCGAATCAAAGAATCTTCGGTTTTATTTTAGCCACGCAGTTCGAGGACATCCTGTATATAAGATGGCAGAGTTTATTTTGTGTTTTGAAACTGATTTTAAAATTATGACGCGATAAAATGTAAGTAATGTTTCCGCTTACGGAACCAAAATACGTCAGAGAAATGAATTTTGTTGACACATCTATGTGTTTTATATACGGGTAAATATGGTAATAATAATTGCTGTTGTTTTAGGTTAATTGATGTTGTTATTTGATCTACCGAAAAACCATTATTGATAGCTACTCGTTTTATTGTGTCCAACTGAATAGAGAGGTCAATAGTGAAGCTCTATTTGACAGTGGTTTCGAAAAGAATAAACTTATTAACAGAAATTAATCCATGCTCTCTTAAGATTTACGGACGTATATTAAAAATCATAAAGATAATGCGCCTATACAACCTTTAGTATCTTACACAAGACTTTTCAATCAATTTAAATCAGAAACTCAATAAATTTACTAATTGTAAGCCTAAGCCTACTGTAAAAATATCACTAGAATTTTCTGACCTAGTCAATAAACACCATATACCAACTAATGGGTTTCGAGTGTCTTTTGATATTTCCAACATGTTTTCAAATATTCTACACAATTTAAGTCTCTATTCAAGGACATGTTAGATAGATCACATATTAGCCCTTTAATTCATAATGAAATAGAACTTTCATTTGACCTATACTTAAGTGAATACTATTGTCAGTTTAATAATAAATTTCATATATAGAATGTAGGTCTTGCTATGGTGTAATCCGTTGAGTCCTCTATTAGCAGACATTTCCATGTCTGATGTAGAGGACACAATTATGTGCTGTACATTAGCAAAAAATTACAATCAATTTTAGTATAGATACGTAGATGATGTACTCGCCCTCTCTAAAGGCACATCCAGACAATTGAATTCCTTTCCACCACTTATTAACAATCTGCATCCAAAAATTAAATTCACGTTGGAAACCGAAAAAGATGGAAAACTTTTCAGATTTAGCACTAATATCATAATAGAATAAACTTCAACATTTACAGGAAACCCATGTTTACAGACACTATCATTCCTCTTTCATCGTTTAGTAGCCATAAATTAGCAGCATAAAACATTTTCAATACCATTGTCAAAAGAACATCTTACTATTGAGTTGGACACAATAAAACGAATAGGTTTTTCGGTAGATCTAATAATATCATTAATTAACCGCGAACAACAACAACAACTAAACTATTACAATATGTACCCTTATATGAAACAAATATAAGATGACTGCCTTTTGCACCCGGTTGATCAAGATCTGCGCCGAGTTCTTACAGCCCGGAATGATCTTTAAGTTCGAACGCAGCGAAGACCGAATTCCGCCCAAAACACCGATGGTGAGATCCACTAATACGACCTTGTGGTATAGCGTGCGGAGCCCGAACAAAAGATATTGATATTTTGTCCATTTTCCTCCTCTTTCAAGACTATGTTCTTCTCTGTCGGAGCAGAGTATTCGATGACATACATAGTCTTGCTTAGTTAATCGAGGAGGACAACGTCAGGCCTATTTGCTTGTATGGACCTGACGCTCGGAAACGGATAATTCCAGTAGATCTGGCATTTTTCGTTTCCGACAACGGACTCAATATCTCCTGGCATGTAAGGCAGCACCGACTCTTGGTCTATTCCGCACGATTGCCTCAGATGGTAATACAGCACCCGTAGGGCCGCATTACGGCGATGGGTGTACGGCGAGGCCGCTTTTGCGGACATGCCGACAGTAGGCGCTTTTCGACAGACCCTGCGGCTGACATCAGGAACACCCCAGTGATGCGCAAAAACTTGTCGGAAAAAAACAGGACGTAAATCAAGTACCCTTCGGTGGATGTATTGGGAAATATTGATACCGATCGTCACATATGGGGCAGTGATCTGGGGTAGCAGATCCACTCGAACTAGTTCAAGGATTAATCTAGCGAAAATCCAAAGATTATATTACCTGTGTATTCATTTCAAGCTTTTGCCAGATAACAATGATAAGCTCTTTTCAATTCAGATCGATAGTATCATTGTTATCTGGCAAAAGCCAACATAGGATAAATGAGTAGATCCATATATTCATTTGTTTAAATTTCTCTTACATTAGTTTAGTTTGGTGTCGCCATTGAGCGCACTCAAGTAGTCTCACATCTCCCGCAACTTTTGTGAAATTAAATAAATCTACCAGTCGGTGTAGTACATTGTATGATTTCTTAGTGTTGCATAAATTCCTAGATGACGTGAGATATTTTGGTCTTTTTACCATGTTGTTGGCCGGTTATGACTACCTTCAACAGAAATCGTTCAGTAATGTCACAAACTTGCTCGTTCCACTGATGAGCTCAATGAGAAGTGCGAAACAGTTGTCTGGAATTATAAGTTTGTGACGCTACTGATCGATCTGGCCTAGAAAGACCTTATCATTATTAAAAATACCCACATTTTTTCTTTTTGATTAATCTCCAAGAACAGTGTAACAAACGTAAAGATTCAATATAAAAATATTGAAATTTGAATTTAACTGGAGAAAGGCACGAATTATTCAAAACATGCTCTGACGTCGTCACTATTCTACTCTTCATCCTTGACAATATACTTAATAGGTATAAACCAAAATCTGATCGTACTTTAAGTGATTTAATAGAAAGTTCAAAATGAGAAAATAGGTAGTTACAGATGTTGTTCGGTATTCCTATGTCAAAATACATAAAAAATAGTTCCAAATGAAATTTATTCATGGGCAAGGCAAGTTAACCGCAGGAAAAAGTGTAGAATAGAGTCGACGCAAAGACATGTTTCCAAATCAGCCAATTCGACGCATTTGTTTCTAAAATTATTTTGATGATTGGTGTGAGTATTGAACATTGATAAACATTTTTGCATCTTTAATTTTTACTGTCGGAAATGCATTGATGTACGTGAAATCATAACCTCGAAATTTTTTGAAATGCAATAAAGAAGGTCCTAGAAAATAATGTTTTTTTTTCTTTAATCGGAAGACTCAATAAGAGGCACGTGCGATACCAAGATTTCTCACTTGCCAACCAGACCGTGCAACTACCGCTGCGATAATTATACCACGGAGCGTTCATGAGAAGCTGAGTAGGAGAGGCACATTGCGGAAATTCTAGCAAATGATACAAAGAATCAGGTTTTATAAATTCTTTATTCATTGTAACTTTCGTTTGATATCCGCTTTTTTGAATATATATTCGCTGCAGACCGAAACATAGATAACATAACAACATGAGTTCTCTATTTAATTTATCAGGCAATGCCCTGAAAGAGTAGAATCGTGAGGTCAGGTGCGTTTCACTCAATTTCAGTCGTTTTGGCAGCAGATGCAAATTTTTAAGATTTCCAATTTTTTATTACAACGCCAGCCAGAACGTAACATAAAAATAAATTACTCATAAAGACATGCTTTATTAACCTTCTTTTTCAATATATAAAAAAAACTTAAATAAAATAACTATTGGAAGTTTGATATTCACTAATTTGATACAAAAAATTAGATCAGACTAAAAAATGTTGCTTTGTTAAAATTCACTTTATTTAAAATAACGTTGATTACAATTTTAATCTTTACAGTTCAATATCAAAACATACAAAGCATGTTTTGATAATGAAAAGTTCGAAATTGCAATCAACGTTCTTTTGAATAAATTGATATTTAACAGAGTAAAATTTCTTGTTTTCATATGTAAAAATTAAATAACACAAAGTAACGGAAATGTCCATTCAAATTCCAATAAATTAGAAAATATAGTATTTGGAATATCTGTTCGAAGAACTGAAATAGTCACAATATACTTTTGATATTTATTTTATCCAAATTTATGATGAATTTTCATCATGTAGTGGCTGATTCTGTTCAATTTTAGTTAAAAAATTAATTGAAATCATAAAAATACTTCCGAACACAATTAATTCATCCTTTCCGCATCCGGATTTCCAATTTCTACGTGCTTCTTAATAATTACATTAAAAGCAGATCTTTTGCGCAAATCAGTACAAGGGAATTGAACATATCTATATGTATACGGCAATATAAATTTCCGAAATGGTCAATTCCCATTCAAAGAAACTAGAACCCGGAACGGCAAAAATCATTGAAAAGTCGAGTTGAAACTCAACAATATTGATCAACATTATTTCAACCCCGTCAAAAATATAACTGAAATTTTGAAGTACAGTTGACGTTTCTCTGGTTGTTCGGAATATTCTGAATAATTGAACAACACATCAACCCTCTTTAGTTATAATTCACATTCATAGTGATTGTGAACAGTTTCTCTGATTCTGATAGACACATCACACATCAGGGATTAACATGATTCAAAACAAGGATCAATTAAAAGAGAAATAAATATGATAATTAAACAAAATATAATAAGTGATATGATATAGTACAATATATCTGTAAATGCTTCTGGATTTGGTATTCCGCGAGAACGGTAGGTCCCAGAACTATAACCAAAAGTTCAGAATCAGAGGACTCCAAAGTTGCCAAAAATAATTTTTTTTTTATCGGCGCAAAAAAGAAATTTTTGCGCTACAGTCAAGGTACAAAAGTTGTAGAGGCGGAAACACCTTTAAAATATACATGAATTTTTTCCCTACGATATATAAGCGCTTTCATTCTCTAATATGTATTAGTTTGGAAATACCCACCGAATGCAGCGTCGTAGCTTTAATTTCAACTGATGCGGGGAATATCCATAGCCGAAGAGTCTATTTTCAAGGGCAGGCTTGACTGGATAATTTATGTTGACATATAATTTTTTTCTACAAACTAAACTACCTCTCTCAAGGAAAATGAAATCCAAAAATATTTAGTCATTCTCAAAAAAGCCTAAGATGGGTGGGTTACAACTTCTTGGTTAAGCTCGTCAAGTGTCCCGCTAACGATTGATAACAAAATATCAACTGTACCTACTTATACCAGTACATAGAAATAAATGTTTTGCCGCTTTATTATTTACAGTAAAGTTTGAATAAAACCATAATTCTCTCAATAGGTGATGCATAAACTTCAATAGTTATCCTTTGTTCGCGACTTTTTATGCAGGGCGGGGACTAGTTGCATAATTCAAAATGTATGCTGATTTGACCTTTAGAACTGTTCGTTACACGATTTGTTATTACAGCGATTAAGTCATGGCCAAGTATAATTGCTTTGTAGCAAGCAATCAGTTTTATTTTTATGATTACTAACGTTGAATTATTCCATGAACATTACTCACGACATTATGTTTTTCAGGTATCCATTCAATTGAAGTTAGATCTTTTTATTTTTTCGGAAAGGGCTGGCAAATTTTTCAGATCTTCTCTCCCAATTATTAAGAGAGTTACGTACTGAAATATATTCCTTTAATATCAAATAAAAAAAAAATGTACATGAATTCTGTAATATCATTACACGTATGTATGTCTGAAACAAACCATTTATAACCATTGCATTGAACCATAGACAGGATTCGAACCCACATAACTGGATGTCTAGCCCAGGATGTTTACCAATTTCACCACTTTGGTCCTGTCAGGACCAAATATAAACCTTCTAAATATAAACCTCTGAAAGAATAGTAGATCATTGATGAACACAATGCGATTCGATGCTCTACCATAGATCAACTATTCATGCACATTCATCTAAGGTTATGTCCATAATTCAGAAAATTTAAGTCCATATCTCTTAATGTACCTAAAGGAAATTGTGGCCAATTAGTCAAAGAAACTTTAAAATGGTTTATACTTAAAACCAGAACATTTCTCAATCAGCCCTATTGAAATATACAAGAAACGGGATTTCATTGAATAAGAGCTGTCAAGAGTAATTGCCAACCATAGTAATACTCTAACCTACAATCCTCAACTATTTAATTTGCCACAAACTAGCAGCATATCAAACATTTTCCAACGTCAGCCCAACAGTTTTAATTAGAACTAAACATCATAATACAGATAGCAATAATCTCTACCTCTATCTGGTAGACAATATATTGAAAGAGTAGGAATATAATATTGCTATTGGAAAAATTTCCCTTGAAAATCAAAAACTTGGAAAATTATAGAAGCATTATATATCCACGAAATCTCGAATGATATAAAACTTGAATCGAACAATATGAATTTAACTACTCTTAAAAAAAGTAGAAACACGGTAGGTCAGCATTTGATTAATAACAAAGATTAGTCAGAAATATGGAATCTGAGGTTCATATAAGTTTAATTGTGGATCTAGTCCAGAATCAGGTAGACTATTCATATTCTCCGTTTCTTAATATCTTCCAATACTAACATCCTGTCGCAAACTGATTATCTATATATTAGTAGCATAGTGTAAAGGGATGTCAGGAGTTCGATAGAGTAAAGTACAGAGGATAGAGTGGTGGTTGAAGTATCGTTCGAAAGGCGCTGGACTGTAGATGTGCCACAAGCTCAAAGAAAGTTATGTCGCTTGGCTTTGACGGGGTATTGAAATTTAGAAAAAAGCCTGCAATTGTCAACACTGAGCACCATGGGGGCGGTAGACCGCCCGATCGCCGTAACTATTACTAAGACGATTTGTAGACCGATGTCGGACCGGGTAGGCCTAGTTGGATCTTTTTTTCTTAGTTGTAAACAGCTTTTTGAGGATTGAGTTACCCTTGAACAATCTGGATTCCTAATCATCAAGTCAGCCCCTGGGTCATTATCTGCTTACGTATATATAGCTAATAATACTTTTGTTCGTGTATTATTTGTTCACCTGAAGAAGCCACTATGTGTCGAAACATGTCATGTTTTCTATTTTTATAATAAAAGTTTACTGTGGAATTTTACTACAGTGTCTTCAGTGTAGTGTTTATTTGTAATGAGTTTTTCATATTGAATCTTGTTATTGTTCTAACCGGAATTAGATTTTCTTGAATTTTTTGAATGAAGTGCAAGTAGGTATATTTATTTATATACTTATAATATACCTCGTGTTATTCTGTTTTGCTCCACCCTACGGAAAATTAGGATGGCGCCTATGTAGAGGGTATTTTGAAGTGTTTTTTATTTCAAACTCCAGAGTAAGTTTTTAATATACTTTCAATTTTTTGAAATACTGAAGTTTTGGAAATAGTAATCCGAATTTTTTAAATTAGATCATTAATTGAAATATACGTTACCTACAACATATACTAATTTAGTTAATTCTGAATGGTATTATGGAGTCTAACAAATATATTATTGCAGATTTCGGAATTTGTAATATAAAGAATAAATGATAGCTTCGACTAAATATACTTCATAAAAATGTTTCATTAAGTTTTGTATAATTCTCAAATATTTAAATATCATGATGTAACTTGAATATATGATATATAATAGATCCTACCTTCTAAAAATAGAATTACTCAGCTCTTCAAACGATTGTAGATATACCATCATTATATTATGTTGAACAAACGCGGTGAAGAGTCCGCTGTATTTTGAAATTTGGTTACCATAGATGAGTTAGATCTACCCAAAATGTAGGTCCCTGATTGATACCCACGTGTATTTTGTTGTTTTGTCACGTCCATAAAGTATCCAAAGTGAAAGTTTTCTAAAAAACTAATATCGAGTGTTTTTTAAGTACATTCCTTCCATATTCTTATGTTATCGACGAGACAACTAGTGCATCACAAGGCATATCGTACGTGAAATCGAAGCTTCGCTACGGATTATATTATTTGAATATTTGACCATTTGAGGGAAGTTATTGTGTATGTCAGTGGAGGTGTATGTGTTTGAGAGAGTATTTAAAAGAGATTTTCGAGGTGTTCTAGGATAACTCTTAGCTTTGAGAATGCCAGTGTGGTGCAACGATTTCTTAACATTATTTCTTAGATTAAATGTTACAAGTTCTTGTGTAAAAATTAATATGATTTTATACTACGTAAACGCCGGAACCATAGATATATGTGGTTAATTTATATTCTCGGCTATGTCAACAACTCAACTCTTACCTCAGTTTTGAAAGTATACTTACTGGGCAGTTCAAAAAAGTGTATATCATTATCAATTAACTTAGGTGGAGTAAATGTACCTCATTTAAAGCGAATCTCAAATTTAGTTACTCTATGTTGCGGTAAGAGAATTTGCATTTCTTAGATTTAAATTAAGAATACAAGATCGTTTTATAAATAGAGTTATTTCTGTAATAGTAGACTTCCGCGGATAGCTAATCTTGGAAATGTTTGGCCTCCAGATGCTTACCTCGTAACGGGAGCACGATTTGATGGCGACGTTTCGCCAACCATCACATATGGCATCTTCGGAGCACGCTTCAGGCTTCAACTGAAACTCTTATGTCTTTTGTTCCATATAATTACCAAAAGCTTTTTTAAATACACGGTGGAGGGTGGGTGAACCTGGTGGCAAACTACCTTTGAATGTTTGAGCATTGAACTTCCACCAAACATCTCACAAAATTCTCATCAAATTCTTATGAAATTCTTCAGAATCTCCTATATTTGCACCAGAACTTTCAGGTGAATTGACCTCTCGCGTGGAACACAATTTATAGCTACCTCCACATGGTATGTTCTGGGTTATTCAAGAGAATCAAGTTGTATACAAATATTCATTAAAAATAATGTTGCTGAACGTACCTACTCGATTTCTCCACATGCCGAATTGGTCAACGGTTGTCTGTGTATTGATGTTATTTCATTTTGAAGCTCATAAAATCTCAAAATCAATGTGATGAATATTTATCATCAAGAGTTCTTAAAGTTTACAATGAAATCCTGTGATAATAAATACCCGAATGCTATCTTTATCAAACAAGGAAAGAGAGTTTTTATTAATTTTCAGTCTTATCTGAGAACCAACATATCAATGTTTGTATGTTATGTTTCCTTGGTATTTTGGTTATTTAATACGACTAAAAATAAAATATGGTTTCTCTTTTTGACGTTTAGATAGTTTATATATATATCTTTATCAAATTGATTTACTTGAAATGGATTTCATCTAGCTAATTGAATATCTAAGATACTATTCTATGATTTACAAGTCTGAATAACTATAATTATTTTATGAATTACCTATTCTATGATTTACATTTCATTTCTATTACTAATAACTAATCAAGTCTAAGATAGCTCTATGGAATCTTATTTCAGAACTGTCACTGTCATAAATGTAACAATGTCAGATAATACATCATGTTTTTAGGTTGAATTAAATAGATAGCAGAAATTGATAATTCAAAATATCTGAATTTGGTAAAGTTTGAATCAGATTATTATAAAGCTTGAAGAGTAGAATACATTTTATCATCAACACAATTGTTTCCTTTAATTTGGATACTTTCTAATATTGAACGTCTATCTTTATTTTTTTCAACATTCAAAATTGTTATATTGTTGTAGTCATTTGACATCTGACATTAGTCCGGGATAGACCATTTCATATCATAGATATCCCTGTCTATAAACTTTCACATGACCGCTTCCTCTTCATGTTTTCAGTGTATCTTCAACATTCTCGACTCTTCATGCCACTTCAATTAGTAAACTGATCAATTCCTATTCCAATTCCGCTCATTTTTTTTTAATACCCAATGTTTGGGTAAATCATCATGAATGCGCACCCTAGGGTTTGCGTCCCTGGCAGCCGTCCCTGTGGACAGCCCCTATCTACGACGCTGACTCCTGGAGTGTATCGTATTACTCATCTTTTCATTTCTGATAGTTTTCCACTATGCATTTTAGAAATGAATAGTAATATCTAAATAAAATTTGAATCAATATACACGTAGTAAATTTCGAATTTTCCGGTTTTATTGTCGTAAGTGCATATTCTATACCTTACCTATCCGGGGGGGGGGGGTCGCATTTCTGTTTCCCTATAATATTTCACATTCTTATAGGAAATCTGTGACTTTCACGTTATTTTCAATCATTATTTCCCATTTTCAAGATGCCATTAAATTTGAAAGGGGTTGTTTACGAAAAAAAAAAAATTATCTGACAGTTATTTTTATCTTCTTTGGATGCGTATTCCCTACGATTTTTTATGAATTTGCTATATTTCTTCGTACATTTCTTTATGGGTAAAAGAAAAATCAAAATCTTATTCTATACGCATATGTAACGGTTCTGTTGAGAGAAATGTTCAATGTTGATAGATAAGATAAATACATATAAAATATGTAGCGAAAAGAAAATAAGTAGGTCATACTTTAACACATGGCTAACTCTAAGAAATAATTATTTTCTTCTCTATGAATGAGTGTGAATGAACTGTAGAGTACGAATATTTGAAGTCAAGCATCTTGAAAACTCATTGAAAGTTTTCTCAAAGTTATATACAGGCGTAGTATGTGTCAGATCAAAAAAATTATTAGAGAAAAGCAGCTATAAGTCACATTATACATTATTATCAGACGTATTGTTAGTATTTTGAGGAACTAGTTTCATTACGCATTCTTTTAGTGCACGAGATCAAGTTCAGAAATCGACCGCGAAGCCGGAGTTCCCCATAGAACGAGTGCCGTAAAATGCCCAATGAAACAAGTTTTTATAATATTTTTTCTATTCCTCGTTTTCAAAATGCTTTTTGAATAAATTTCAAATGAACTTAGTGAATCTTTAGTATGAGGTTTTTTCTTTGATTGAAAACAAATACACTACATTTGAAGTGTCAATTTAATACTTTCAATATTTTGACAGATGTCAAATTCAGTTGCGGCTGTTTTTTGTTATTTCAATTTAGATTCCACATTTCTGAATAAAATAAGATGTTTCGATGGGTACTCCGTGCACCTCCCAAATGGAAGAATATAGACGATAGTTCTGTCAGTAACTTGTAACCACCAAAATCACGTAGTATCCAGTACTTTTATTAATTTGCATGAAGTTATGACAATGCTAAGGACTGTCTATCAATACCAAGTTCTAAAAACTAAAATGCACTACAATTCGCGTATCGTTATAGCGTTATAACAACGATACGCATTTACATATCATTATAGAAGTATCGCGGAATAGAAAATAGTGTATTAGAGAACTAGTTTCATTAGGACGGTTATTGGCGCGCGAGATCAAGTATGGGGTACGACCGCAAAGCGGGAGTTCTTCATTTAGAAAGTGCTCCAATACGCCTATCCCAAGTTTTCAAAATGTATTTTTAATAAATTTTAAATTAAGTTAGTAAATCTTTAGTCTAGAGTTTTTCTCTTTAATTGAAAACCAATACATCACATTTGAAGTATACATTTGAAACTTCTATTAATTTGAAAGATGTCAAATTTTTGTGTGCTTCTTTTGAGGTTATTTCAGAAATTAAACTAGCGGAAAAACTCTATCTCAGTATAAAGAAAATTTTGTCAATTTACACTGATGATGGCTCCTTACACCACCCTCAACAAAGCCTTGCCTTGGAAGATGCACAATGTCGACTACGTCTCGTTGATAATGTAATGGCGGAACACGTTTTTTGTAAATGCCCAGCTGAGGGAAGAAGACACACCTCCTGCCAGGAGATCTCAACAAAACCTCAACCAGCAAATTCATAGGCCTTAAAGAGACTGAACTGAGTGAACTATAATTAGGAGTGATCCACAATAGACCAGATGGTCTCGCTGTAGGAATCGGAGGGAACCTAACCTACTTACATGAATCACTACAGGATACTGTCGACTAAGTAAACGCATGCATATTATCAGTCTGGTGGATACCTCTCGACAACGTTAAAGAGTTCATGTTAGGGGAACTCTGTCCAAATTTGGCCAGCTTTGGGCAAACCACTCTTAATGTTTTGCTCCTTATCATCCAACACCTTGAGTGGCTGGATAACCAGCAAAATCATAGCCCTTAAAGAAAATGAACTGAATGAACATTAATCACTCCTAATTAAGGTTCATTCAGTTCATCCACAATGGTCATCCACAATGGTCGCGGTGTGGGGATCGGAGGGAACCCAACATACTTATAAGAATCACTACGATATATTGTCGACTAAGAAAACACATGCACATTATCAGTCTAGTGGATACTCCCTGTGTACGGCATCTTCATTGTTTTTCCGATGAAACTTGAAGGAATATTGTTGAAATTTTTTATAAATAATTGTATTGATACATTTTTATGGTTTTTGAATATAACAAATCTATTTATATTTACAAGTAAGAGTTAAATTTTAAAATAATTTTAGGGAATTATAATTAATTTCAATTTTAATAATTGAATAAATAAAAAGTGTAAGTAAATTGAATATTTATTATTAGAATGTTCAGTTAAATGTATTAGTTCTTAGGAAATTAGCTTTATTCAATTATTCTTCAGATATTGGTGGGGAATTTTTGAAGTTATTTTAATCTTATAGAAAATAAAAACGAAAATTGAAATTAAAAAAAGACGTTAGGTAGAAATGCGTTGGAATATTTTTAAAAATTTTTAGTTATTTATTTATTATAATTGAGTTTTATATTTTTATTATTAAATATGAAACATTTATCAATATTATTTGAATAGTTTACTTAATTATATTGATGAAAATTGTAGTTTCGGGAGAATGAAGAACTTACTGATATAATCTTTAAATCATTTATTGATTATATAATAATTCTGTCAAGCGACATTCAACTAAAGTCAAAAATTTTTATTCATAGATCACTCATTAAAATCGAAGTGAAACAATAGAACTGAAACGCGGAATGTTGAATCTGCGGCAGCGCTTTCCAACACCCCTTCTTGCTGTCGCAGGTTCTAATCATTGTAGTCCCAATAGAATCAACATCCTTCGGAATGGTTTTCTGGCTAGCGGCTTCGTGAATAGATCAGCTAACATGTCGCTAGATGGACAGTACAGCACATCGATAATCCCCTTCTCACGTAGATCTCGAATTTGATGATAACATACATCGATATGCTTGGTTCGAGCTCCTGAATTACTCGATTCAATCAATCGAATACACCCTTGATTGTCTTCGTACATAGTTTTTGAACCATCAACTGAAATATACATGTCCACGAGCAGCTGTCTGATCCACAACAACTCCCTACTAGCAAACGACGCAGCAACGTACTCCGCCTCGGTGGAAGACATGGCAACTGACGCTTGTTTTCGACTTGACCAGGCTACTGCTCCTTCTCCAAGCAAGAAGACATAACCACTTGTAGACTTTCGATCAGTCCTTACCCCAGCCCAATCTGCATCTGCGAAACATTTCAATCCTAAACTTCCATTCGAGGATAAACGAAGTTTCTTACCAACTGTGGATGCGAGATACCGCATCACTCGCTTTACAGCGTTCCAGGTTTCTCTACACGACGACTGAGTAGACTGACTGCAATCGCAATGTCTTGTCTAGACACTATAGCAATATACAACAATGATCCTATTGCTTTTCTATACGACGTGTTGTTTCGTAACTCTGTACTGGTGCTCGTTTCTGCAGACATAAAATCAGTTTCCATCGGAGTTGCTGCAGGTCTCGGTTCCGTTAAACCGTAGTTCTCCAACATTTTCGTAATTTTTGCTCTTTGATTGAGCAGAAATGAACCATCTGCTTGACGTTCGACTTGAATTCCCAAATAATGTCTAACACAACCTAAGTCCTTAATGTCGAAATAATCCTGCAATTTTCTGCTAATTTTCTCGGTTGATTCTTCAGATTTACCAGTCACCAGAACATCATCTACATACAAGAGAACGTAAGTAATGCTTCCATCGTTTTCCTTCCTCGAATAGAGATATTGATCTGCATTCCCCTGTTGAAATCCAAGCTCTAAGAAAACTTCTCTTGCTCTCTTATTCCAAACGCGAGCAGATTGCTTCAAACCGTACAAGCTTTTTCGCAATTTCAGTACTTTATTTCCCTGACCAGGTTCCTCAAAACCCTGTGGTTGCTCCATATATATATATATATATATATATATATATATATATATATATATATATATATCTTCAATCAGCTCACCGTTGAGATATGCACTTTTGACATCCAGTTGTCGAACATAAAGACTTCTCTGTGCAGCTATGACGAACATTACTCGAATAGTCTCATGTTTAACAACTGGGGCGAACGTTTCGTCGTAATCTTCTCCGAAAATCTGCGAAAAACCTCTGTCTACCAAGCGAGCCTTATAAGTGTGGATATGACCATTGCCGTCCAACTTCGCTTTGAACACCCACTTACAAGAAATTGATTTCTTTCCTGGTGGTAGTTCCGCCAATTCACATACTCTATACTGATTGAGAGATAATATTTCCTGTTCTGCTGCAGCAAACCATAAACTTTGTTCACGTTGTGTCATCTGCAACATTTCGTTCCACGACTTTGGCTCCCTGACATGGTATGTAAGTCTCACTGGAGGTTCATTCTTGTTACTCCGTTTCGAAACTCGTAACTGTACTTCTGAACTCTCTGGTGCATCGTCATACTTATCAGAACAGTGCTCTGTTACTTCTTCTTCAGAATTCTGTGTATCTTTGTCGGCTTCACTCATATCGACTTGAACACCTTCCATTGTAGCTGCAGAATGTGGAATGATGTCAATTACCCCTTCGGTCTGTGTACTGCCTACCAAAACTAGATGTTCGGTACCTTTTTCAATTATGCGCACCGATCTGCTGATCCAAACTTTGCTTGTTTTCGGGTCTAAAATCCTGTATCCTTTGGTATTACCATCTTACCCTACCAGGACGCCTTCTTCCGCCTTGTCATCCCACTTCCTTCGTTTTTGTTTGGGAACTAGTGAGAAAACTTTCGATCCAAAAACTCGAACATGGCTTAAATCTGGTTTCATACCTGTAAATAGCTCAACCGGAGTTTTGTCTAAGCTTCTATTTGTCAAGCGGTTCTGCAAATATGTTGCCATAAGAACTGCTTCTCCCCAGAAACGATTGTGAAGTCCTGCGTCCAGCAGCATGCATTTAGCAGATTCTGTCAATGATCTGTTTTTCCTCTCTGCAACTCCATTATGTTGCGGAGTATAAGGAACGGTGATCTGATGCTGTATACCCTCTTTCTTCAGAAAATCCCTCAGCTCCTGAGAAACATACTCTTTACCATTATCTGTCCGAATGGCAATGGGTTTCCTTTCAAATCTCGTTGACATCTGCGCAATATATTCTCGAACAACCCCTGCCACCTCATCCTTGGAGTTGATCAGTCTCACTACAGTAAAACGTGAATGATCGTCGATGAGTGTCAAAAAATATCTGTTTCCACTTGGCGTTGAAGTCTGCATCGGTCCGCACAAATCAGAGTGAATTAGTCTCAATGGTGCCTCTTGCCTGAATAAATTTCCGTTGCTCCTTGCTTCTGCGATAATCTCCTGATCCTTGTATATGCCACACTTGTCCCTCTCGAAGATTACTCGGTAACCCTGTTCTGTTATGCGCTTGACTGAAAGTAGGCCATCATCCAACTGTGGAATATACAGCACATTTTTCAGTTGTACTTGTTTGCCTCCCTTTGGCAAATTGCAGTGAAGTAGGCCTTTCCCAACTCCAGCTGCTGACACCGATGAACCATCAGCGCGAAAAACTGTAGCAGTGGTTTTACGAATCGATGAGAAAAAATTTCGGTCATTTGTCATATGACTCGTCGCTCCGGAATCTATGCACCAACCCTGGATAATCGCATTGCGAGACTGATCCTGTGCTTTGGATGTCGTGTAGCTTTCTTTGTTACTACTTTTACCCTCGATCAAAGATTTAGCTGATTCTGTACCAACTGACTTTTGCTGATCTTGAACTCTTTTGAATCGATAACAATCTACTTTTAAATGACCTGGTTTTTGGCAATAATAACATACCCGAGTCTCTTTGTGATTTTTATTTACTTTGTCACTTCTTTCTGTTTTATTTTTAAAACTACGACTAACCTTGTTTGATCCTGTTGCCGTTGATCGTAGCGCCACTTGTGTATCCCCTTTTCCCGATCCACTAGCTTCAGCGCGTCTTTCATATTCGTCAAGTATTTTTCCGGTCACATATTCCACCGTCAAATCTACTTCGTCTTTTCCCTCGAGCGCTGTGACAAGCCCTGAAAATGATTCAGGAAGACTTACCAGCAAAACTGCTACGACCTCTTCATCCTCGAGAGCTTTGCCTGATCCTCTCAGCAAACCGACCACTTCCATTATTGCATCTATATGAGTGTTCATTGGTCCCCCAAGATATTGTATTCCATACAATTTTCGTCTCAAATATAACCTACTGCCAAACGTTGACCTCTCGTACTTCTTGGATAATGCTTGCCATGCATCGTACGCATCGTTCAAATGAGCAAAATGTATGAGTTGATCGTCCTCAACACTCAGGGTGATACACGCCATAGCTTTATTATTTTTCTTCTTCCATTCCGGCTTTGGCTCACTGACGATTTCCCACAAATCATCACGCACAAACACGGCTTTCAATTTCGCCTTCCAGAAAATGTAGTTACATCCATTCAACAATGTAATGTTCAGAATAAAAAATTCACTCGCGCAATCTGAATGAGCCTGGGCCCATAACCTGATGAAAATTGTAGTTTCGGGAGAATGAAGAACTTACTGATATAATTTTTAAATCATTTATTGAATATATAATAATTCTGTCAAGCGACATTCAACTAAAGTCAAAAATTTTTATTCATAGATCACTCATTAAAAACGAAGTGAAACAATAGAACTAATACGCGGAATGTTTCCAACATATATTATTAATTTTATTAATAAAAATTTATGCTTGTATTTTTATCCAATTAAAATGAAGTTTTGTTAGAGTAAAAAATTATCTGTTTCAGCATTTTTAGTTGAAAATTCAAAAGTAATTTTTTGTAAAGATTGATAATTTTAAAACTATTTATTAATAATTTTACTGAAAATTATAAATTTCATCCAAATTTATGAATTTTTTAATAAAAATGAGGCTTTTTATATTTACTAGTATGATTTAAATTTCAAAATAAATGAATTATGTTTATTTATTTATTAGTAAATGTTTCGATGGGTAGTGTCAAATTGAGGAAAACTTATATCGGTAACTTGTTACCACTAAAATCCCGTACCCCGTACTTTTATTAAATTGCATAAGGCTATGATGATACTGACTGTAATAATGATAGATCTTTATTGAAAGATGATAACCTAATAAACAAATAAGCTAGAAAATATGAAATAGAGTTATGTGATACATATTGAAATAATATAAAATATAATAAGAAGCATTAAATGAATACATTGAAAAGTTAATCATAAAATGAGCATGAAATACAGAAATGACTTAAATAATATCGAAAAAAAAGCAGCCGCAGCTAACAAACAAATAATGCATATCATATTTGAACAATTTGAAACAGATTTCTTCAGTTCGTTTTTGGAAATGTTCACTTTCAATTAAATTTGCTAATCTATTGAACTAATCAAAACCCTTGAAAAACAAAGAGTTCATAGTATTTTTGTTATTTGTTTTGTTTATATACAAACTATTATTATGTCAAGTGAAGTGGTGGTGGATGTTATGATGGAAGACAATGTAATGTTTGAAATAACATGGTCCTAAATTGTTCAATATTTTGTGTATGAATATCATGGTGAAATAAAAGTTTTTTGGAAATAGATTGCCAATTTAAACCATTAAGCATAATATTGATAAGCGATCCCTTCTGCACTTGAAAATGAGTGTCATACCACGATCTGAAGATTTTGGAGTTATGGAATAGAGGAACACTCGTTTCAGATTTAAATGAGGTATCTGTCTCTATTCCAGAAATGATCTCTCATGCCACCGAGAGGAGATTCTAGAACAACAAGAATTCGATATAATGTGGTTCAAGCTTGATAATCATAAGCAGACAAAATTTCTCTGTTGCCTTTATTTTTCACCAAATGAACCAGCTCATGTTGAACTCTCTGAATTTCTTTCTTTGAAACTTGACATCATTGAGCGGAACTATTCAGCAGCTGAAATTATCATCATGGGAGATTTCAACGTTCACAACTCCGATTGGCTCGAGTTCTCAAACAAAACGGATCACGTATAGCGTCAGGCCGAGGACTTTACCATTACCTATGGTCTCGAGCAGTTGATTAATGAACCAACACGGATGCCTGATAACTATGATTATGCCAACACACTAAACTTATTCCTCACTAAGAATCCAGATCCGTATGAAGTAAAGGTCCGTGCTACATTGGGAAACTCTGACAATTCACTTATCACAACGCCCTGTCCTTATATCAATTCACGAACCAATCCAACACCTTCACGTTTGGCATCACAACTCAGCCGATCATGTGGTGAACAATGGTTCAATAAAATCTGCTCTAGGGCCATCGCTTTATAAAAAACAGCATATCGTCGTTGGCGCGGTAACCCCTGTCTAGAGACCAGAACAAAATAAGTTGAAGCCAGAAATATATGCAATGAAACAATAAACGTTTCGAAAGAATCATATAATGCCAAAATAAGATCAAGGCTCATCCAATAAACGAATGGGTATGGTTCGTTTCGGACTTTCACCAAAGTAATTGGTAGAAATTTCAGTTCCATTTCATTCCCTCCCCTAACTCCTCTCCCAAGATTTCACCGCGGGCCACGATGTCGTTTGAACATTATAAGTTTCCTCTTCGTTTAGGAAAAGTATAAAAAAAGAACAGTGACGCTGACTTGTAAACTGTGATTCTTGACTCGGTTGACAGATTATTGGCGATTCCAGAAAAAAAAAGGGTTTTTCCGAATTTTTTTTCATTAATATAATCAAAATGTTTATCAATTTGAAATCCCAGATATTCATTTCAATTATTCCACCATCAATATTGAGATTAATATTCTTTGGATCTAATTCAAATTTGGTCGTGGTAATCATTGTTTTTTGCTTTCAATACATTCAGCTTGAGTTTTTTCATTTTCAAATACTTGTTGACACTTGCTAATGTAGTATTCATTTTTTGTATTGCAATTTTTAAGTTTTCATGACTGCATGTTCTATAGTGTATCATCCGCAAAGACGTTCAAAAATGCAATGTCAACAAAAAATGACATGTTATTTAAATAAAATATGAATAGAAGGGAACCCAGAACAAAGCTCTGGGGAACTTCAATGTCATTGTCAATTTCAGAAGAGTAAATATCTTTCACTAACATGTTGTTTTCTAAGTTCAAGTAATTGGATAATTAGTCGTACACTTTGCCTCATATTCCATATCTATTCAATTTCCTTAGAAATACCAATGGTCTCAAATGCTCTTTTGGAATGGAAACTTACATACTCCATACCAACAAATCACCGTCATGTGGTGAACGATGGTTCAATAAAATCTGCTCTAGGGCCGTCGCTTTAAAACAAATAGCATACCGTCGTTGGCGCGGTAACCCCTGTCTGGAGACCAAAACAAAATAAGTTGAAGCCAGAAATATGTGCAATGAAACAATAAACGTTTCGAAAGGGTCATATAATTCCAAAATAAGATAAAAGCTTATCCAATAATCGAATGAGTTCGGTTCGTTTTCAACTTTCACCAAAGTAATTGGTAGAAATTTCACTTCCAGTTCATTCTCCCCCCCTGGTCTCAATGGTCTTTTGAGGTCAAGGAATACAGCCACAACAAACTTATTATTATCCAGCTCAGTTTTGAATTTATTTAGGGATAGTTGTACTGATGACTCGCACAAGTACATTTGGCGGAATCCTGATTGGTTATTGATTAAAATATCGTTTCTTTCTAGATATTCAATCAATTAGGAGGTGAAGTGTTGATTGGTCTGAATTCGTTAGCACTAATAGTACAAGGATTTCTACTAATCGGAACAATAGTACTAGTTTTCAATCTTTCAGGTGTATGAACTGTTCCAAGTATTGATAAGGTGCAGTATAACATGACCCATAGTCTCAATACTAACTTCTAAAAACTAAACTGCACTAGAATTAGCATATCGTTATAGCGCTATAACGATACTCATTTGCGTATCGTCATAGTCATAAGCGTCGCGGAATAGAAAAACGAATAAGTGAAACTGGAAATATTTTATATTTTATGCAAACAGTAGTTTCAATACGTAGTGCTGCAGTAAGATTGAGAAGCTATTACTCAACTCTTTCACAAGTAATAATCATTATGTTTTTAATATGAAATAAATACATGGTGCTTTTAGTAATGATATGTCTTGGAAGCAGGGATTCATTCAATACTAAATTACTAACATGTTTCGAAGATCTTCCAATGAATGATTTGGGTAGTTTAAGTCTCGGTGTTCGATTGAATCCATAAAGATTGAGGGTGGATTTCAGACCGTCTATTATTGCAATATGATTCGAAAGTAATAAAATTTACCGCCCTCGTTCGATAAGGCAAAACTAATTTCCCTTTTTGAATCGACCAAATTATTAAGCAATATCACCATTACTTGAACATTTGGCACATTGTATTAGATGCCATGTCATTTTGTGAAATCAATTATCAGAAACAGTCTCTACAGTGATTACTGATTAGTTTTCAGTCAGATATTTTTGTTCTATAGGGCAATTTGCAATCATAAGCTCTATAAATAATCCGAAATTTCGAAACGAAACCCAATGAATGTACCCAAGCATCGAATAAATATTGAAAAAAAAAAAAAAAAAAAAAAAAATATATATATATATATATATATATATATATATATATATATATATATATATATATATATTCTTTTGTTGATATTCTTGAACCATTTGTAATATTTGTATGTTTTCTTGGTATATTGGTTCGTATATATACTGATAATGAAATAAAAAAAAACGTCAAAACAGAATTTTTATTTCATATATATATATATATATATATATATATATATATATATATATATATATATTTGTATGTTTTCCTGGTATATTGGTTCGTATATATACTGAAAATGAAATAAAAATTCTGTTTGACGTTTCGACAATGTTTATTGTCTTTATCAAAATGTGAATTAGTGTTTCCATGTAATTTAGAAAAGAATAGATGATTTCGATTAATGAAATGCGTCTGCAGCCGACTTGTGTTTTAAGATCCAATTAAAACTGCAGAAAACATTGGATCGGTTGTGTGTGAAAGAGTAATGTATGGCTAATTACAATTTGAAATGGATTGAATTTGATTAAATACAAGATATTTCAAGATTGTACAATTATAAATATCTATGATTATTGTATGAATTGGTAATTCTATGATAAACACTTCCGATCTATCATAATCAACTATTCAAGTTTAAGATAATTCTATGGAATTTAACCTCAAAATTGTTACTCATAATGTCATAATTAAATAATACTTTATCTTTTTTAGGTTCAATAGACAAGTGGAAAGTGGCACTTTTGTTAAGTTTGAATTAGATTATTATAAAGTTTCGAAAGATTGGAATCTATTTTGTCATTTACACAATTGTTCTTTTTAATTTGAATAGATTCCAATATCAAACGTTTGTTGTCGTTTGTTTCAATATTTAAAATTTTTGTATTGTTGTAGTCGAATGTATGGTTAGTGTCTTTCACATGTTTATTGAGCGCAGTTGATGAATTTTTGGTATATTTGTGACCATTCAACCTTTTTTCGAGGTATTGTGAAGATTGTATACCTTTTCGCAATCTTTGCAAGGGATGGAATAAACAGTATGGGTTATTTTTTTGAAAGGTACGCTGCTTTTTAATTTTGTAAAGAGACTTTTCTGATTTGAATAACTCTTATGACATATATGTAGGTCATATGGTTTCACTATATTACAAATTTTTTCTGACAGACCATTAATATATGGTAGTGATATGTAATGCTTATTATTTGATTTCTCATTATTGGTATTGATTTCACCAGATGAGTTATAAAATTTATGAATTTTGTCTTTAGTTATCGAATTTACTAAATCAATGGGATAACCATTTCTTATTAAAGTTTCTTTTGTTTTTGTAATACATATAGTTCTCAGTTCAGGAGAACTTAGTCGAATAGCTCTATCTATCATAGTTATGATAACATTTTTCTTATATTTTTTAGGTATATTAGAATTGAAATTAGTATACCTTCCTGACCAAGCAGGTTTGGTATACCATTTTGTTAGAATTTTGTTATCATTTGATTTTCTCACTAAAGTTAAATCTAAAAAATTTATTTCATTATTATTTTCTAATTCGATCGTGAACTGTTACTTATGGTGAAAGGAATTGAAAGAATTCAAAAATTCATTACATTTGTTTTCAGGGATTGCAGCAATACAATCATCAACATATCTTTTGAAGAAGGCTATATTATAATTTAGTTGAGATACTACTTCTTCTTCAAGGAGTTCCATTACTATTTGGGCTATGATACTTGATACTGTAGAGCCCATTGCACAACCATCTAATTGTTTATAACAATCATCTTTATATTGTAAAAAATTAGCGGTGAATGTATATTCTATAGCTGTTAAGAACTCATTCATAGGTAAATTTGTATATAGTTTTATTTCATCCCATTTATTTTGAATTATTTGTTTAGCTAATTCTAGAGGGATATTTGTATATAAAGATGTGACATCTAGTGATACTAAGATATAGTTTTTTGGTATCGTAATTTTGTTAATGAATTCTTTGAAATCCCAAGAATCTTTGATGTAAAACTCATTTTTGTAAGTTATGTTTTTTAGTATGTTGGATAAGTATTTAGCCATTTCATAAAAAGGTGATTGAATGCTGCATACTACAGGTCGCATTGGTATATTAGGCTTATGAATTTTGGGTAAACCATATATTTTTGGAGGATGAGCATTATGTATCGTTAATTGTCTATGAATGTATTTTGAAATATATTTGTTTCAAACCATTTTTTTACTAAGTTATTATTTTTAGTTTGGTAAATGTTAGTTGGATTATTATTTAGTTTTTTATATACTTCAGGATCATTCAACATTGTCGACATTTTATCCTCATATTCATTTGTGTCCATGATAACAGTTTTATTACCTTTATCTGGTTTTAAGGTAGTGATTTGTGGGTTAGATTTGATGAATTGTTTGGTTTCTTTGAAATTTTTGATTGATTTGTTATTTTTATTATTAAATTTATTACTTTTAACTGTTTGTTTGAAATTCGTTATTGTGTTGATACACTTTGATCTTATTTCATTTGCTATTTGAGTAGGTTTTTTAGCAATTTCAGTTTCAAGTGAAGAAATTATGTTATTCAATTAAAAGTATTAAACCTCTTAATATCTGACACTTGTAAAAATGTAAAACAAACTGAAAATAACATAAGTAGAACCAAATCTACAATAAAAAATATCCTACCTACCCAAATCTACAATACGTATTTAGAATTAGAAACTCAGAAATTTGAAAAAAAACTTTAATAAAATTAAGCATAGAAATATTGAGAAAATAAATAAATTAAATAACAATAACAAAAGACATCTCATAGTTGATAATAATTGGCTAATGAATTTATCTCAAACAAATGTTCCAAAAAATGTATTAGAAACTTTAGCTCTCGGTGAGAAATTTAGTAATACTCTATATAACGATAGACAAATACCTATCAATAACATAATTTCTTCACTTGAAACTGAAATTGCTAAAAAACCTACTCAAATAGCAAATGAAATAAGATCAAAGTGTATCAACACAATAACGAATTTCAAACAGTTAAAAATAATAAATTTAATAATAAAAATAACAAATCAATCAAAAATTTCAAAGAAACCAAACAATTCATCAAATCTAACCCACAAATCACTATCTTAAAAGCAGATAAAGGTAATAAAACTGTTATCATGGACACAAATGAATATGAGGATAAAATGTCTACAATGTTGAATGATCCTGAAGTATATATAAAACTAAATAATAATCCAACTAACATTTACCAACCTAAAAATAATAACTTAGTAAAAAAATGGTTTGAAAAGAAATATATTTCAAAATACATTCATAGACAATTAACGATACATAATGCTTATCCTCCAAAAATATATGGTTTACCCAAAATTCATGAACCTAATATACCAATGCGACCTGTAGTATGCAGCATTCAATCACCTTTTTATGAAATGGCTAAATACTTATCCAACATACTAAAAAACATAACTTACAAAAATGAGTTTTACATCAAAGATTCTTGGGATTTCAAGGAATTCATTAACAAAATTACGATACCAAAAAACTATATCTTAGTATCACTAGATGTCACATCTTTATATACAAATATCCCTCTAGAATTAGCTAAACAAATAATTCAAAATAAATGGGATGAAATAAAACTATATACAAATTTACCTATGAATGAGTTCTTAACAGCTATAGAATATACATTTCACTTTAACATTCGAAAAAACTTCATCTATCTCTTTAGAGAGTGACACGTTTTTGCCATATCACTCTTTGAGAAATGGAAAGGGGTTGTCAAGACATCTTTGGGGGTGACATGTAAAATTGATCGAAATTGATCGATATTAGTATTCCATAGTCTTAGGGGCTGCTGAGATGATTAGTGATACCCCTGATGCCTTAGGAATGCAAAGAGTCAGGTGGGAATGGTGCGAAATATAAAAACAAAAATATGATTGGAACCATATGTACATAAATAGGCTTCATATCTCTGGATTCATGATAAAAATAATATTTACATTTTTGCTAATCATACGAGATCATATAACATACAATTTCTAATCAAATTAGAGGTAAAATAACGAATTCGGAAATTATCGTCATTAACCAGGCATAAGAACAATACAATCCAGCAGAAAATTGAAATTAAAGGTGATTGAAGGTGAAAATTTAACAGTATTTTTAAATACTGTTTCACGTTTTCCATTTTGACGTAAAGAATAATTGAAAAGTCATTCGAAAAAATGACAATTGAGTTTTCTCCCAATTGAATTTATTTTCGAATCGATATATTTTAAGAAGGAATTGTGCCGAAACTTTTTTCTTCTTCAGTTAAAACTACTATCCCACATTCTTCCCCAAATGGTTGAGTTGAAGAGGATAACTTGGAACATACAAAATATTTGGATTCTCTTTAGCACACAGTTTTGGGCAGTATGAGTATGTCGGAATTATGAACAAGCATGCGTACAATCATAGGCGTTCCCGGATTCCTATTACAAGATGCAGTTTGTCTGGATTATTTGTAAGCTTTTAATCCCATATTTTCTGATGTAAAATTGTAATTATATAGTATAATACATATACCTTACGTGGTTTTAGAATACCAATATTAATTTTTCACCTAAAATGATACCATCCTTACATCAAAAGAAAGAATTTAGTGCTATTATCTTTCACGATAACATGTTGAGTGTCATATTTTGTTGATACATATCACTCGAATTGTACAGTTTGAATCATAAAAACGAATCTCCGATTATACCAGAGCGTGCAAGAATAGTTGTTTTAGTAGAAGATTATTCGCGATGATTTTGAAATTCGAGGTGTTTCAGAGAGATGTTTCTTGCATATGGAAACGCTACATGGACACTAATTCTGTGTCGGAGAGACCTACAAGTGGAAGTACGCATTGCACTAACCAACAACTGAGAAGTGTAACCTTAACCATTCAGAGAAATCGCACTATGGCAGTCCCGAAGCTGTAGGGAGATATGCACTTGAAGTTCACATATCTGTCTACACTAAAAATACCAATTGAGACAATTTCTAGATGTCAGCGACTAGTGAATGTCCCTCTAGCTAAGACATCAACACCGTGATCGTCGTCTGCAGTACGCTGAAGAAGACTTTCGCTTTCCTCATGCCTCCCTTCGCTGGGATAGTCCCATGGCTTGGACAGGTATTATATCTGAGGGGCATACCGAGTTACTTCACTTTGATGGCACGATGACGAGAAATAAGTACATGACGGATATTCTGTAGCCTCATATCAATACAGTGTGAAGAGAGTTTGTGATAATTTAGTTTTTTACTGAAATCATAATAGTAGAGCAGTGAATTCAACCGTTTGGAATGACCTGGTGTATCCCCTGATGTAAATTCCATAGAACATGCTTGGGACATGATAGCTAGAATATAATTCGTGCTAAAAGAAATCCTTCCATAACTCTCCGGGAGCTCATAGTTGATGGCAGAATATTCCTAACGAACTGATTGCTAACCTCATAAGAATCACGCGTCGGGGTCTACTAGCTTGTATTACTGATTGAGATGGAAATACTCTTCATTAAAATCTAAAATAACGCTGGTGAGTGTAAACTTTTGTCTCCAAAACAATGCAATTTTTCAAGTAAGACGTTCCATCACACAAGCTGTATTATCATTTAATCGGTAACTGTAACTGTTACAGTTATTCAGACTCTTTCAATCTGAGAAACAAAGACAAGTTCATCTGCTTGTTACATCATACATACGCATATATGTAACGATCAAAACAAACTGTTCTGTTATTCATTAAATAGAACTCGCGCAATCCTGTGACATGAATGAGGAAGCCATTATCAAACAGTTGTTTGTATATAATAATTGCAATGGGTCAAAGAATAATCAACAAGCGTTACACCATATTATTAATCAATTAACGTTATTGACTACTATAGTAGGTTGTTTGTCGATTATTACGTATTTAAATTGATTCTACATTGTTAATAAAGAATAACATTAGAGAATTATTCCTTTCTATCAGAAATCATTATCGAGAATAATGTATGTCAAGGAAGCCAACCATTTATTGCCGAAATGTACAATTGAATGCACTGAAATACTTCAATTGGTTTCACAAAATATTATACCTACGAGTATATTCAACTAAAAATTGAATTATCATGAGGCTACATGTTTTTTTATTAGTAGAAGTTTCTCTATGGCATGTCTGACATGACTCTACCGCGGTGGTTCCCAACCTCAGGATCAAGAACCTTGTGGATTATATTTGATTTTTAAAGTGGAATATATCTTTTCAACGGATGCGGGTACCACAAATAATACCTTCAAAGCGGTGACAGCGTGTCGTGTAGCGTACGATGACGTAACCGAAATTTGAATTGGAACTTGCATATTTTGCCGACATATTCACCCATTTGAATCAGTCATATTTGCAACTGCAGGACTGAGAGTCCTTAATATTGACGACAACACTTGAGCCTTTTCTTGCAACATTGATCATTGTCATGATAAAATCCGGACCCGTAATTTAACTGCTTTCCCTAATCTGAACTCCCTCTTTGATTGTCACCACTATGAGGAAATCACTGTAGAAGTACTGGAAAATATCTACAAACATTGGACGGGGAATTCTCCAGATATTTTCCGGAATATGAAACATACGACACTGATTTGGTGAAAAGACTCATCCGAAACCCTTTTTCTCTCCTAGTCAAGTATGTTGCAGAAGATTCAAGATGAGGTTATCGAACTCCAAGCGCGACAGTAACTTGAAGGTCACATTCAAATCTGTTAGCATCGTAGAATTCACAGAATACACAAATATTAGTAAAATGAGTTTACGCTTGGTCACATTGTTTTCCACCACTTATATGTGTGAACAGGGATTTTCCATCCTACTGTAAAAACGAAGCATGGAACTCGTTTGTATGCTAGTGACGATATGCGCATCTCAATCACCACAAGTTTCTCTCAAACGCTTGGTCGTGGACATTTGACATTGATGTTGATGTCTATTTTTCGTCAAGAAATCTTTGTGTGGACTAGTTTTGTCAATAAATTGATATATCAGCTTCTCTTTCAATTCATGTTTATTTCCCTCACTATCCCTAGTATAAACGAACCAAAAGTTTTTCGGATTTCTGCGAATTTATCCGTTATGAGCATTTCTAAATCGGACCAGACTATTTTTGAGATGATGTCTTTGTGTGCTTGCTTAAGTCACTGTGGAGACGATTTCGTCGTTCCTATTGACCGTATGTATTTGAAATTTTGCAACTCGCTCTAGAGAAGTGGAAATAGGAACAATAATGTTATTCCACTACTAGCTGTGAAGTTGACAATTATTGCGTCTCCTAGCCTGCTGAGAAGTTGAATTTCTCTAGTAGTGGTTAATAATTTTTTCTATTGTTGACCTAGGTTAATAATGAGCAAACTCAAATGTTTTGAGAATCCAGGGATAGTTGTATAACAAAAACTTGTGCAACGTGATTTTGTATACCCAGGAGATTGTCTTTAACGTATTAGCTGCTTGTAATTACCTACACGATAAAATTATTTGAATAAAAAAATGCCATTAGTTTAAAATTCGCGCTCAACATGAATGACTGATGACATTTGTGAATCGTGACCGTAACCTACAACGAGTGCCGGACAGAGCCGAGCTTGGTTATGTTACAAAACTATTTAAACAAAATAAGAGTAAGACCACGAGAACACAGAATTACCAGAAGACGACATTGAATAGAACTGATTATTTTCCAAGTGAGTAACCTTGCTACAGGCTACATATAATAGATGGTTCTGTAAATTTTAGGTTAGTATTCGACTAAGTGGAAACAAGATTTCAGTAGTGAAAAGGATAGAAAAGGGAAATAGTTGATCTCAACCACGGTCGTATACACAGGTCTGGAAACTCTATGGTTGAGTTGAGTCGCTTACGCGTCCCCACGGTCGTAGTCCCTCGCTCAGTCACCAGCTAGCGCTTGAATCACGAGGGGGTAAAACCATAGATAACTCTATTAGGTAGTACGGTAGTAGAGTTATCTATGGGTAAAAAGATTTCTTCCCGTTATCGCAAGCAGTGTTGCTAATGCCCATTTGTACCGTTGAAATGGAAAGTAATAAGGTAATATAATACACAATTATCGTAGTGAATTCTACTGAAAACTGTTATTTTCGTAGAGAACTATTGTAAAGAAGACCCGTATCCCAAATTTTTCTGAAACTGAGAAGCAACTGCTTTCAAGCCTTGTGCATAAATATAAGCACATTATTGAATGCAAGAAAACTGACGGTGTCAGTGTTGATGAGAAGAACAAGGCCTGGAGAGCTGTAGCCAATGAATTCAATTCTTCATGTTCAGAATCGAGGTATAGAGAGGTGCATTCACTTAAAAAATTGTACAGCAACAGAAACATGGATGTGCGGAAAGTTGTAGCTGACGAAAGAAAGCAAAGATATTTAACAGGTTTGTATGATCATTGTAATTAGCAGTAACACAATGACAATGCAATGACTTACAGGTGGTGGTGTGTCGAAAGTGGTAGACAAAGGTTGGGAAATTGTGTAAATTGTTATTCGTTTTGCATTTAGGCACAATGCACAGTTTCATTTTTGCTGAAAACGCAGGTATTCCTTCTGTTTACAAGTCAACTGACAAATGTCACAGAATACTCTTCATAGAGATCAAGATGATACTCTTACGTGACGCCCACGGTCGTACATGACGACTTTTGGTACTCGAACTGGGATGCCTAAGCGACTCACTGCTCACATAGGAAACAACCTCGAGTTTCCAGACCTGTGTATACGACCGTGATCTCAACATAGAATAAGGTGCCCATAAAGTAGAGGCCTTTTTATCACTTGCATAATCGTGGAAGTATGCCAGTAGTAAGTAGAAATCATCTCTACGTTTTTGGTACTGCACCAAACTGTCTGTACAGTAGCTTTTTCTGCGATTTCTCGCATTTCTGGCGGTTTGCAATTTAAATTTTCCCTCATTTCGGCTTTTCACATGTATACGTAATGTATACGTAAATATTTCAACAATATTGTTTTTGAGAAATGTCATTTAATAGAAATGTCAAAATTGATTTCCAGCCTACTTACTTTTTATCAGACAGGAAATTACGCAAACATACGTATCAAATTGTTTACTTTATTTAACTTAAAAATATTAAATTCTAGTTTAATGTGCTAGTAGTGGGAAAAATAGTATATACACCACGGTGGTGAAGACATATATAGACCTCGCACATTATTCCGCTCGGGGCAAAGACCCTCGCGAAATAATCTGGATGCTCGTTCAATAATAATAGTTTCAGTTCAAGCCTCAAGCCTGCCCTGAAGATGCCACCTGTAATGTTTGGCGAAACGTCGGCATCAAGTCGAGCTATTGTGACGCGGAATCCATCCGGAAGACAAGATTTTTCAATAATAATAGTCTTCAACTCCTTGGTTTATAATATACTATTTTGGCGTGTTAGGTTCTTTTTAAGTTTTTCAATTGGCATTGTACTATTTTATCAGACCATAATTACAACACTGTTTTTCTGGTTATAAATATGTATCACACCCATATATTTGACCTGCAGAAGTATCAGAAATTCTCATTTCAAGATTCAAGTGGCTTGCTTCATCGATGTGACGTCACAGTTTATTTTATGTGTTTACTTTCTGGTATTGAACTATACTTTATACCTATAGTTCTGTGGTATCATGGAGGTAAGGTTATATAGTGTCAATAATTTAGATTGTTCCTGTAACAGCAGGTGTCAGTATGAAACAAGGTTATGTTGAAGTGTCAATAATTTTGACAATAGGTGTCAGCATGTAATATAGTTGTAATAGTATATTAAAGAACAAGTTTCATTAGGTATAATTTCTTGCGCGAGTTCAAGAACTAAAATGACTAATTAAACGAGTTTCTTATGAAATGTTTCTATTCCGCGTTTTCAAAATGCAATTTTAATCAATTTTAAATTAACTTAGTGAATCTTGGGTTGGTTTTTTCTCTCCGATTGGATACAAATACATTACATTTTAACTATCCATTTGAAACTTTTATTAATTTGACAGATGTAAAATTTCGATGCGCTTCTTTTGAAGTTATTTCAATTTTGATCATTTTTTTGAAGAAAATGAACAAAGTTCGATGGGTACTTCCCAAACTGTGAAGAAAAGTTGAAACTTCTGTCGGTAACTTGTTACCACCAAAATCCTGTCTCCCTTTTTTTTAACTGCATAAGGTTATGAGGTTACTAATGATTGTTTGTGAAATCCCGCTCCTGAAAACTAAAATGCAACTAGAATTAGCTTATCGTTAGAGAAGGCATAAGGGTCGCGGAATAAAAAAATACATTATGTGGACCCATGTGGGAAGGTTTTATTCAAAATTGAAAATCAGATTACACTTATTAAACTTTGATACACCCTGTTTCGTGGCACGGTATCATCATCAGAAGTATTTCTATTCTCTATATAAGTGTTATAAGTTAAGGGTGAAAATGAAAATAATAATAATAATAAATGCCTTTATTGTTCCCAACGATAATACGATCTGAAACAAATAATGATATGAAATATGTTACAGTTTATATTTAGGTATTACAGTGAAGAACAAACACAAGATGAAGTTCAGCGTATTGCATATCAAATTGATACCCAACGTACTGCTCTTATAGTTCGTTTAAACATTTCTGTGCGATGGCGAGTAGTAAGCCTTTTGATCGAACATTTAAATTATGCACATCTGTCCTGAATTGAATTTTATTGTAGAGGTAAATCGGAATTTCATCCACAATTACTTTGTGAAATAAACAGCAAGCATGGAATAACCTACGATTCTCCATATTTAACCAATGAGCATCAACTAATTTGTGTGATATTCTATCAAACTTCCTAATACCGCATATGAATGCGGTTAGTTAGACTCACGTCGAAGGCATGAATTTTGAACCTTTTGAATCTTAAATTTGTAAGTCGAGTCTAAATATGGGCAGTACAAAGAATCTGAGAAATGAAATAATGATAATACCAAACTTTCACACAACATAGTTTTTGATGAATCAGAATTTAATAAATTGCTTTTCCGTTTATACATTTCCATCCCTTCTTCTAGGGCAAGGTGAAAAGTCCCTGAAAAATGAAACAAGAAATAATTTATTTGGGTAGAACTAATTTAAATACTACTACTACTACTAATGTTGAATCTTAAATTTGTAAGTTAAGTCTAAGCATGGGCCGTATAAAGAATCTGAGAAATTAAATAATGATAATACCAAACTTTCACACAACATTGTTTCTGTTTGAACAGATAAATAATGTCGACTGCTTTATATAAGTCTCATACTTCCATATGCCTTTTCAAATAAGTTTTTTATTTGTGTTCTAAGTCTCAAATCGTTATCCAGTACACGCCCAAATTTCTTGCTTCATTTTTATTCACTAGTACAGTATTATCAACAACAATATGAATTTGACTATTAACAAGAGAGCGATGTTGTTTTGGTCCAAATAAAACTGTATTTGACTGAGAATTGAGAATTAAGTCATGATCTTGAGCTACTTTGATTAACTTCGCAATGTCGTCATTAACGTCAGTACAGGCTGTTTGAACATGCTTTGCTGAAAAACGTTTATAATCTTGAGAGTCATCTGCATATTGATGATATTTGCAATGTTTTAGGGACTCCATTATTCGACTGGTATAAATAGTGAACAGTAATGGACCGAGCGTTGTTCCCTGTGGTACTCCAGATTTCGAAGACAAAAATTCTGATTTAATGTTATTCAAACTAACCTGTTGAGCTCTACCATATAGATAATTTGAAAAAAAATCAAATGCCTTCTCAGAAAGACCTATAAAATGCAATATAGCCAGTAGTAAATTGAATGTATTAAACGCTTTGCTGAAATCTAATAAAATTAAAATTGTATAAAGCCTTTGATCATTAGCTGTTATAATTTCATCTACTACATGAAGGAAAGTGGTGGTACAACTGTGACCTGACCTGAAACCTGACTGAAAAGTGGTATTATCTTGTTTATAGTAAGATAGTGCCTAAGCTGCTGATCAATAATTTTTTCTATTATTTTGGATAGTGTTGGTAATATACCTGTTGGCCTGAGGTCTTCCAACTCATTGGGATTATATGTTTTGGACAGAACAGTGATTACAGCACATTTTCAAGAGGTTGGAAAAAATCTTTGTATGAGGCAAAAGCTTATTATATGAGTTATGTATACGGTTTAATATGTGGACAACAGAGTTTTAAAAATTGTAAATTTATACCATCACGACCCATAGCATTAGTGTTTATGCTTAGTAATATTTTGCTATGGTGCAATCTTTTACCTGTTTAAAAGAAAAGTTAGAATCATTAATTACATTATCATTGTAAAACTCTATTAAATGTGGAGCTACATTCATCTGAGGGATTGAAGTTACGAAATAATTATTAATATCATTGACATTACTCAAATGATGAGGAATATCGTTTTTTTGTTCAGAGGGTATCATATTATTTAGTTTAAGAATTTTCCAGTCTTCTTTTAAACTGCATGATCTTAATTTGTAGTTGAGGTAAGCTTTTTTTCAATTTTTTATCGCGTTTGTTGTATAGATTTGTTCTTGTAATATTGCCAGTGAGCTGAATTTCCAGTATTTTGGTTTTTTTTATAAGCTTTGTCTCTCAGGGATATCATAGTTCTAACAACATCTGTTAACCATGGAGCAGGAGGCTTGCAAATTCTTTTAGTTTTAGACAGCACATACTTATTCAAGAGATTTAATAATTTTCATTCAAGAACGTTACCATTTCATTTACGTCATTCATGTCAAATATATCGAACCAAAGAATTCTATAAAGATGTGCTTCAAAAGCTTCGTAATTAATATTTTTAAAGTCTCTGTAAGATATTATATATATATATATATATATATATATATATATATATTCTTTTGTTGATATTCTTGAACCATTTGTAATATTTGTATGTTTTCTTGGTATATTGGTTCGTATATATACTGATAATGAAATAAAAATTCTGTTTTGACGTTTCGACAACGTTTATTGCCTTTATCAAAATTGTTGATTGAAATTAGTGTTTCCATGTAATTTAGAAAAGAATAGATGATTTCGATTAATGAAATGCGTCTGCAGCCGACTTGTGTTTTAAGATCCAATTAAAACTGCAGAAAACATTGGATCGGTTGTGTGTGAAAGAGTAATGTATGGCTAACTACAATTTGAAATAGATTGAATTTGATTAAATACAAGACATTCCAATATTGTACAATTATAAATATCTATGAATTATTGTATGAATTAGTTACTCTATGATGAGTATTTCTATCATAACTATTCAAGTTTAAGATAATTCTATGGAATTTAACCTCAAAATTGTTATTCTATAGTGTCATAGTTAAATAATACTTCATCTTTTTTAGGTTGAATTTTAAATAGACAATGGAAAGTGGCACTTCAAATTAATAAAATTTTGTTAAGTTTGAATTAGATTATTGTACAGTTTCGAAAGATTGGAATCTATTTTGTCATTTACACAATTGTTCTTTTTAATTTGAATAGATTCTAATATCAAACGTTTGTTGTCGTTTGTTTCAATATTTAAAATTTTTGTATTGTTGTAGTCGAAAGTATGGTTAGTGTCTTTCACATGTTTATTGAGCGCAGTTGATGAATTTTTGGTATATTTGTGGCCATTTAATCTTCTTTCACACACAACCGATCCAATGTTTTCTGCAGTTTTAATTGGATCTTAAAACACAAGTCGGCTGCAGACGCATTTCATTAATCGAAATCATCTATTCTTTTCTAAATTACATGGAAACACTAATTTCAATCAACAATTTTGATAAAGGCAATAAACGTTGTCGAAACGTCAAAACAGAATTTTTATTTCATTATCAGTATATATACGAACCAATATACCAAGAAAACATACAAATATATATATATATATATATATATATATATTCTTTTGTTGATATATATACCAAGAAAACATACAAATATATATATACCTAATTTAACAAATATACCTTGTTGATCAGAAAAATCATTTGAAAGAACACCTTTTTTTTTGACATGTATATTTTGCTGAACACAAATTACATCAATCAACTATCTGTTGTTTTCCGCCCCTTTGTTGCTTATATATCATTATATGTCTTTTTATATTTAAATTAACTATTTTATTTTTAATATTAATTTCTATTACCTACACTTCAATAAGGGTTTTATTTATACATCATAAGGTTAATATTTATTTATTTATATGTTTTCCAAAAATATTGAATGTAGGTTCTGAGTAACATCAACCCAATAATGGGTATTGCGTTTGTTTAAAATGCCATTTATATGAGAGTTGGATTCATCTGTCCAGAAAATGTAAGTGAGACATTTTATCACACTTTCTGTAGCCATTCACAAAATACTATCCTGTTGTTAGGATTATAAAGATGTAATTTTGGAACGAATGTAACTTTGTGAAATAATAGGCATAATTTATAAGCTACATACACCATTGTGAAGATAAATTGAATCAGAATCTGATTCTGTAAATAAGTAAAGGGTTGCACCTGAAAAAAAATTGTTAAGTCAATAGGCTGTGCAAAAGAAATGTTTACGTAATTTGCAGACCAGATTTCGTTTGACAATAATTATCCTAACTATTTTTTTTTCAATTTCTTCAATATTTCGGTAGATATGAACTGGACAATGAAAAATCAGCCAACACCATCACCAACTTATGATGGACATTTGAAGACGATCTTTCTCTTTCAAAGTTGATTGCTAACAATTTAACAATATCACTTTGATTTGTTGTTGTTTCCAATAAAACATATCTCCAAAATATTAAACATATCGTGGGAAACAATTTAGGTTGTAATTCTCCTTTCATACAGAAATTCAAATATCCCAAACATATTTGCAATATATACTATTGAAGAGCATCATTTTATGACAATATAACCAAAACATTGAGAGATGATTTTTCAGATTCATGCATAAAAGTTGAATGATAAGCTCAATTCATAACTTTTAGAGGACTGCTTGTGACGGACAATTCAATTGCTGTAATTTTGAATTTTTATCATTTGAAAAAATCGGATACAAACGGAACCATTCAAATTATCATTGTTGAATCATTATTCTTTGGCAGTCCCAGTAACAGGACAACAGAAGTGGAACAATAATTTTAAAATGGCTACAACATGAAGTTTCCGACTATTTAATCGTAGAATAATACAGTCAATATCTCTTGAATATAAACTGAATATTAAAAAGTCCATATGAGTTAAAAATAAAAATTCACTTGCTTACCTCACTGAAGATTAGAATTAAATGTCAGTACTGATTCGAATGAAACATTCAATTGCTTAGCAATCTCTAATTCGTAAATAAAATAATATGTTTAAAAAGGTATGCAAAGATACTACATTAATCCAAAGAGGTCAACATGTAATTTCTATATACAAGGCCCAGTTATCTAGCCCACTTGGAAGCGTATTTTAGTTACCAAACTTGTGCAAGCGACCTCGTTTATGTGCAGGAAATAGCAGCGATGCCCCTTGCTTGCCCGTTTGGCCTGCATCATATTAGCAGCCGACTATCCTGATAAACTACCAGCTGGTGTTTGCCTCGATTGCTTACTTCGCCTATGCCACAGTTTGATTCAGCTATATCAGATTCCAAAGAACTTTATGATGCAACCAAACTAAAATATAACATCCACGTACAATGAGCGTTGCACAGTTTGAACTACATCGCTTCTTGTAAATTATAGATCTGGTATGAAGTTAAATTTAATTCACAACATAAAGAACTTCCGGCTTAATTATAATGCTGGTCATAATTTTGATTATCCTACACAGAATAGTAACTGTATGTGAGAATCTGAAATACGCAATTCGAAAAAGCAAACATTAGAGCTAAGCTATTATTCTTTAATAAACTATGAAAGAGTTCACACTGTGGATACACTATAACACTATAAATAGGAAATATTCACCCTTATTGACTAAAAATACACTTAAATTACTTTTCGGCTACCAAGTAGCCATCAGAGTAAAGTAAATTATAAATGAAAATGTGCCTGTTTAAATACTATTTGAGGATAATAATGTAAGCAAGGAGGTGCCCTCAGCTGGAGATGAATGAAAATTTAATAAATTGCTTTTCGGTTTATAGATTTCCATTCCTTCTTCTAGGGCAAGGTGGAAAGTCCCTGAAAAATGAAACAAGAAATAAATTATTTGGTCAAAACTTAATTTATTTATCAACGTAATCTATTTATAGCCCGATATACTTGGTTTTTATAATTTTTCGATCCCTTCCGAATAATACGATTTCGGCAATACTTCAAAATAGACATTTGTTTTAGCGATTACCTCATTGTTGGAGCCAAATCTCTTTCTACCGAGTCATTTCTTCATGTTTGAAAATAGATAAAAATCGCGGGGGGCCAAATCTGGAGAATATGGTGGATGACGAACCAATTCGTAGCGCAATTTATGTAGTTTTGCCATTGCGACTGCGGATCTGTGCGCCGGTGCGTTGTCCTGGTGGAAGAACACTGTTATCTTTGCCAAAAGCGGCCTCTTTCACTTGAAATTGTCCTCGAATAGATCCAACAGCAGTGCATAATATACGCAGGTGATCGTTTTACCCTTTTCAAGGTAATCGATATGTTCGGCTAATGCTGATTTTTCACCATTCTTTTTCTTTATATGAGCAAAATGCTCTTTATACCAAGTTAGAATATTCCTTTTAGTCACAGGATTTTGAACACGACTCAAAATCGATTTTTTAAATTTTGGATTTGTCGACGTTCAAAACTTTATCAAAGGTGTTGCCGCCATAAGCGGACAATGGTTTCGACAAATCTTTGACCAATAATTTAATTTATAAGCAATAAAGGAAATTGGAACGCAACCAACCAATTAGAGCCATTACCTTCAGATAATTCAATGGAACTCAAAAGTTCAACTTACCATCATTTAGTAATTAATAAATTCCATAATGTGTTCTCTAAATTTGCAATACAACCAGTTTATAGATGTAAGAACAAGCTAAAAAACCATTTAGGCAGCACCTTTGAAAAAGTTTCGGACTTCAACAAATCCGGGATTTACAAAATCGATTGTGAGTCGTGTTTAAAATGCTATGTAGGTCAAACTGGAAGAAACATTATAACTCGGTATAAAGATCGTTTCGTTCATATAAAGAAAAATTATGGTGAAAAATCAGCGTTCGCTGAACATATTTTGAATACAAGTCACACCATTCCTCAAGAAAGTCTATCACTGTTCAAACACAGTACAGACAAATATCTACATAATTTAGAAGGGATAAATATGTATAAACAAAAAAGCAATTTATCAAATTCCAATTTATCTCCAGCTGAAGGTAACCTCTTGTCTGCATTATTATTCCCAAATAGTATTTAAACAGGCACATATTGATTTATAATTTAGTTTACTCTTATGATGGCTACTTGATAGCCGAAAGGTCCTTAGTATTTTAAGAGTATTCTTAGCAGATAAGGGTGAATATTTCTTATTGAAAAGAAACGGCGTTATAATGTTTCCATTCAGCAACAAAGAAAAAAACATATTCCGCTTTAAAATAAACTATCAGGCTGAAACGGAAGCCCACTTTAATGAATAAAATGCAGCATTATTAGCTAAATATACATCATTATTTTTATTAATTTGGAAAGAGTCAAAGTATATACTGACTTCGATGTGTAGTGCTTAAGATAGATTGGTACATAGATAAGGCAGTAGAACAAACCGTTAAAAATAATTATATAATACCAAAAAGATCGAGATGTCATTTCTTAAATTTGCAAAACACTCTCAACAGCACAACACTGTCTGTAGCATATAGTGCGTTTGATTTTGTCAAAGGAAAAACTCACAAATCGTATCATGAGTAATGAGTACCAGCTTCATAAGTGGCTCAAATTATTGAATAATTCCAAAACTGAACAAATATTATAAATGTTGATGAAGTTTGATCGTGCATTAAATAATAGATCAGGATTATTTAAATTATCAATTTTTTCTGCTGTTTTCTAACGATAAAGAAGAAAATTTTCCTGGTACATTAATTGCCCCACCACGTTCTGTAAATATCGTCGATTAACCCTAGAATGTCGACTTTTTTTCTGAATAGTATATCTGCTTTCTTCATGTTTCTCTTGTTTGCTAAAATTTAAATTAGGCACCGCACTATCTTTCAGTCGTTTTTACTTACCCCACTATACGTAGTATAAGGGAAGTATCGAATTCAATAAAAAAAAATTCGTAACGATTGCGCCTATTTGTTGTTGTTGTTCATATTGGTCATTTGGATATGCAATTCTATAAATCGCTCTGAAGTGGTGAACATAGGAACTGTATTGTTTTTGCACGCGATCGCTTCGTTTCAAGTGGTATATTACTGAACTATAATGACAACCATATTTTTCTGGTTATAAATATAAATCGCAGGCATTTATTTAACTTGCATAGCAGACCCGGACTGGGTCATCAAGTCGGCCCGGTCTATTGACTCCAACCTGCCCCTTTACGTCATCAGGCTGTTTCAGTTGTAAACTTCCAAATTTTATCAGTCAATAGTACATCGAAAAATGAGTCGACATTAATTTACTAAAAAAATGCTTTCTAAGGGAGATAAGGCCCTTCAAAATTTGATTTGACGAATGGTTTTTTTACCGTAACTTTGACCGGTGCAGCGATTTTGAACACATTTGGTTCAAGCAGTCCCAAAATGGATACCTTTTATTTAGCACTAGAAACAAATTTCAAAATTGTTTAGTGACGTATCTACAGGGGTGTTGTTCTTCTTTTCATACCCTATTTTCTACACCAGTGCATATTTTCCAAAAATTGCCAATTTGGCTGATTCTTCGTTCAATTTGGAAAAACGAGGAAATTCTTGCTTTTAATTTGAGACACTGCTCTTTGCATATGTTCCAAAAAATGCCAATTTGGCTGATTCTTCGTTCAATTTGGAAAAACGAGGAAACTCTTGCTTTTAATTTGAGACACTGCTCTTTGCAGATACCCAGAGAAGGATTTTCTCCTTTTAAATATGAAAACTGAACATGATACCCACAATAAATGTTATCTTTCAATAAAAAAGCTCCTTACTCAACGTACAACTGAAAATAAAGATCACAAATGGACATTTTACTTTTATAGGTGATTTTTCGAGATTTTCACCAATGCATATGTTCCAAAAATTGCCAATTTGGCTTCTGTGCAGATACCCAGAGAAAAATTTTCTCCTTTTAAATATGAAAACTGAACATGATACTCACAATAAATGTTATTTTCCAATGAAAAAGTTTTTTACTCGACAACAACTAAAAATAAAGGTCACAAATTGTAACAAATGTTCAAAATAATTTACATTTTACTTTTATAGGTGTTTTTTCCAGATTTTTTCCAAACGTTCAACGCCATCTATTTCTGCTGATCAAAATCAAAATATAGAAGTGATACCTTTTTATCGATTTTGAACAAGGAAGAAAGTGGTTTTGAAAAATATTCACTGGTGTAGGAAATAATGTGAGAAAAGGGAAACAACCCCCTGTAGTTACGATACTAGACAATTTTGTCAAATGGTTGTAGTGTGATATGATACGTATCCATTTTAGAACTACTTCCACCGAATCTTGTTACAATTGCTATAACGGTCAGAGAGTTACGATAAAAAAACTATATTTTAAATCGAACTTTGCATGTCGACTTATTTTCCGATGTACTAAATGACTGACAAATTATAACTGGAACATTATGTATATATTGTTATATATTTTATATAGCATATATTTTATATGTAGTGGTTTTATCTATACAGATTTTATCTATTGTTTGTATTATTTTATTTTTGAAGTAAGCTTTGCATAATTTACCTAATCACGCAGAACTAATAGAAATATTACAAATCAATACATTTCTCGTTTGGGTGGGTTAATTAACTACCGTATTCAAATTTGATTCTAATGTTCACAAAAATCTTCAAAAACTATTGGTATTAATGAAGTTCATATAACAGCTTACCGTCTATGAACTAATGATATAATGAAACTTAATCAAAAGCAGCAATTGATTATATCCTTTCACTTTATATATTAAATTTCGAGCTAACAAGTATGTATTTCTCAATAATTATTTCATAACAATTTATTTGGATAGTGATTGGTTAGTCTGTGATTCCATAATGTTGTTTTTGGAAGGATGAGTATCTGTGGTGGTCACAAAGTATTTTATGATTTTATCTCTACCCATTTTATCTATTATTTATATTATTTTATTTATAAAGTAAGCATTGTATAATGTATCTAGTTACTCATGTTTATGAAAAATATTAATTCATTCGTTGATTCTTATACATCAATCCAATTATAAGTATTGTTCTCTTTTGAATATAATGAAAAACTTTGAATTTGAGGACATACATCTACTCTTCAAATTCTATAATTATATACCTAAAATTATGAGTGAAACGACTCTTGCAAAAGAAAAAAATCTTTCTTAAGCTAGGAAAAACATTTTCTATAAAATATAATAATTTAACGGAAGAATGAAACATCTGAACAAAACGCGTATCTCTTGAAATTTGGTGATTATCCACTAAATTAAAAATTATTTCTTCATTATCTAGAGACAAGAATGTTTTACATAAATTTTAATTTTGTCATTGTTCTCCCACATGCCATTTGTGAAATCGAAAGGTTTAATGCATACTTATATGCGTGCTCTGAATATGCGTTCAAATTACATTTTTGTAAGAGGTACTGCATATTACGCATTTTTTGCAAAACTGATGCTGGTCACTATTACTGTCTTCTATAACTGAACTCTGAAAAACTCAACTCATAAAATTTGGCTATCGTTATAAAAAATTACTTTTATCAGCAACACAGATACTCTTATACAGTTAATAACTGTATATTTATTGATGTAACAATAGATTCTAGGCTCAACTGGAGGGCACAAGTAGACAAGTAGCAAAGTCACTATCGCTATATTGCTTTGCCCTCAAAACTATTTCATTCTTTGCGAGCGTAGAGGCGGCCTTGATAGCATATCGTGCTTTTATACAATCCACACTAAGATATTGAAAAGTTTTTTGGGGTAAGACAAGTGACGTTGCTCGAATATTTGTGTAACAAAAAAGATGTGTCAGGAACATTCTTAGGTTAAGCCCTAGAGAAAGTTGTAAACACCACTTTGTCAAAAACAAAACACTTGCCTTGCACTGTCTGTATATCTATGAATCAATATTATTTGTATCTGGAAATAAAAAATTCAGCTGACCATAATTATGAAGCTAGAAATAAAAATACTTATAAACTAAGCAAAATAAACTACACTTACCTTCAGAAAATCAGCTGACCATAATTATGAAAGTAGAAATAAAAATACTTATAAAACAAGCAAAATAAACTACACTTGCCTTCAAAAAAATGGAATTATCTCCCATTAAGTTAAGATTTAAACAGAAAATGTTCCTTTTTCAAAGGTTTATATTTGCTTAATGAATACGTGCAAGATAATAACACACTATCCGAGTTTTAAAATGTTGTGCTGTATTTTATAGCGCATGCGTTTTAGAGCCATATTTTATTTAATGTTTTAATTTAAACTACTGTATTATTACACTCACCGACTTTATTATTACAGTCAGCTTATAATATTCATATTTTCACTACAGCATTTAAGATTAATATAGTATTTCAAATTATGACATGTTCTACGTCCTCATTAAGAATATTTATATTCATATTGTATGGAACGAATGATAAACTCAACTTAACTTAACTAAACGCAAACTTAAAAATTTCCGTATATATGCTTGTGGCAAATTTTTGCAAAATAATATGTTGTGGCTTGTTCGGCAAGAAAGGAAAACTTGAATCAAAATTTTGAAAAATGGGTAGTAAATCTGGACTCTAAGACATCGATAATTTTGTCTATAATAAAATTAAAGATATCTGATTTAAATTTCTCAAATTGTTGGTGTTTCATCTGTGCATATTTCGTTACCGTTTATTCTCCTGCATATTATGTACTATGAACAAGCGGATCATCTTTCATCATTCATATAACTCGTCCAAGGGTCTCGGTGGTTCAGTGATGAAGGCACTGAGTTTATAATCAGCGTAACGTAGGTTTCAGTCGACTGCTCAACTATTTCTTTTTTAAATTTGAATAAGTCTAATAGCATGAACCGAATGTCTACAGTGACGTCACAGGCTACCCCAAGTGCGCCAAAGTAGTGATCGGCGAATTGTAAAGGTTTCCGTTTGAATTAGTCAACTTCCCATACACTGACTTTGGCAAAGGTCCGCATACGAACACGAATGAAATCTCAGTCCGTGTATTTCTATTTGCAGCAGTAGTGTTGACCAGTATCCATTTACGATACACTCTTAGGAATACTAACTACACTTCTTTGGTAAATTGAGCAAATGAATCGAAGAAAATTCAGTGGAAAATCACCGTTTCGCCTAGGTCCAGTGGGTGGTTAATAACTCCCGTGCCCCCCCGGCTGGATATGTCATTGATGTAGGATATATCATTGCATGAATACGTAACCTTACATATCATAGTTCCATACTCATTCATCACATAGTGACCTTAATTTGAGTTTGGTACCCAATATGCAATTTTTATTCTCAATGGTTCTAATTAGTATAATGATAAGTAACGCATACTTTTTCATCGAATAGAATAGATTTAATAGTATCTTCACACATAACTAATGTACACCCCATTTTTTCCACTACAGATTTTCAAAATTTTAGGCACATTTTGTTAGCTACGCCAGCAACTAAATTAAAATCGTAAGTTACTGGTATTTATATTTGGATACAGAAGATATGGAGAGAATCGAAAGGGTCTTTACATTGATGTAATCCTTAATCGGATTATCTCTGTGTTGAAACCAATTAGCTTATTCTGTGAAGATCTCATGCTATTAATCGTGAACATCACTTCGATAAGCACTACCAAATAAATACCTCCTCTGTAAAATATTCATGTGAACAGCAATGAATCGAATGCATTCAATCAAAGCTGAGTCATAATTTCACATCTTCTATAGAATACAACTATATTAGGTAACAACTATTGATGAAATCATCGTCGACATAGGTTTTGTTGAATGTTCATTAGGTTGAAGAAGATCATGTTATTGATTGAAATCTATCATTGGAATATTATATTTTATTGGATTAAATTAGGCGGTACACACATAAAATTCACTTCTCCTGAAAAATCCCCCATATATTTTGAATTATGCTGGTTCATTCCTATATTAAATCAAATCAAATATATGTTTATTGATCAAATAATAATAGTAACACTATCCATTGTGTAAATAAACATTGGGAAACCCACAGAAGCAACAGGTGTTGCTTGTACGTGGGGAAGTAATTAATAATAATTAACGTAATTAAAAATACTGAAAATAAACAATTTTAGAATGTAAATCTATGTAGCAAAAAAAAAACAACATCTAAAAGTAAAAGATTCAAAATTGTACAATAAATACATACAGAACAATCAAACACATTGGGGATATCAAATTAATCACTCTTGGTGCAAATAAAATGAATTAGGATTACTGTTGAACAATCACACGAACTTTTAGTTTTTAAATGACATTATCAAATATTTGAGCAATTCTTCCACGTGGTTGACTTCTAATCAATTTATCTACGGCTTTTTTCAGTTGTGATAGTGATTTTAGGGAATGTATGCTATCTGGTAGGGAGTTGAATACAGTTGGTCTCAGAAAATTATAGGACCTCTTACCTACATTCTTGGAAGCATGTGGTATCATGTATTTATTTTTATGGCGTGTGATATGCTCATGGCTCGACCGACTGAGTTTTCCCTTCTCCTTGAATTGGTTCAGCACAAGTATCTTATAAAATAATTGTCTCAGGTCGAGCATGCCAGATTCTTCATATAACGTGTCACTACTATAGCGGAGAGGTTTGTGTAACATTAGTTTTAAGAATTTCCTCTGTATCACGTTTAATGGACGCAGGTGAGTTTTGGATACCCCTTCCCATCCTATTAGGCAGTATGTTAAATGACTTTGTACGAGACTACAATAAACTATTTTGTTTTGCTTCAAGTCCAATCTGTTCTTGAGTTGGCTTCTTAATTTTTTCACTAAATAGCTTATATGGAAGTCCCATCTCAAATGAGAATCTATTATAACTCCTAAATATTTTATATTTGTTGTTGAAGATATTTTGAACGCACTTTGAATAGTTATAAATTCGTAGTGTGGCAAGGAAGATCTATAATTACAGAAAGGTAAGAAAAAAGTTTTGTTGAAATTTAAAGAAAGTTGTTTGTAATCAAACCAATCCTTAATCATTTCCAGATCCTTTTCTGTTTGTTCTTTGACCTCAAGCCAGGTTTCACCAGAATAGAAAGCCACATTTATTTCTCCGGACGATCCTATAGAAAATAATTGGTTCACATATATACAGAATAGTACTGGACCTAAAACCGTTCCTTGTGGTACTCCACATTCAATTTTCCTTTCAGTACTCTCAGTATTATTAATTCTTACAATTTTTTTCCGGTCTGTTAGATATGATTGTAATAAGTTGAATGCGTTCCCTCTTATTCCAATGTTCTCTAGAGTGGTTAATAGAATAGAGTGGTTAACTGTGTCAAATGCTTTCGATAAGTCAATGAAAACTCCTATTGACGGTTTACTTCTATCGAGTGCTTTGTATATGCTATTAGTTAACTGCAATAGTGCATTTTGGGTGCATTTTCCTTCTTGGAAACCAAATTGTGATTTGGATAATATTTCGTGTTTTTGAATGAATGAATTTAGTCCAATTTTGATTAACTTTTGTAAGATTTTGCTGAGGTTTGTTATCTACATACACTTTTCGATTTCAATAATTGAAAAATAATAAACTTCCTATTCACCAATATAAATTAGTATAATTCTCATGGAGTCAACCAATTACAAAATTTCGAGCACGAAAAAATTGGGGTTGTGAAATTGTAAATATTACTTCAACAGATATTATGAAAAGTATTTATAAGATACACATCAATTTTTTCAGTGACGCCGCGAGACGGGACGAAACGAGATAATGGGTCTATCTCGCGTTGTCTCGATTCCGACACAAAATTCTTTATCTCGTCTCGACTTATACTGAAATCGCGATAAGCGCACACGTAGTTTATTTTTCCTAATAGAAGATACATGGGCTCTTGTTTCAATTATACACTACATTTTTTCATCATATACGGTATAGTTATTCCAAGATCTTATGAAGATTAATTCGAGTATAGCCCATACAAATTACATAACCTCGCACAGTTAGGGCCAGATATTTCTAAAAAAAAAATGTTTCAGTATTTTGGCAATTTTGAGAAAAAAAATATTAAAAAAACTCTTTCATGCACGTATTTGGAAAAAAGCACCTTTTTAAAGGTAAACATTCGATACTTTATATACAAACCATGGACCAATTCTTCACATGGAATTCAGTATCGCAATTATTCGTAAATAATTCACAATGATTTTCCATAAACATTGAAAAACAAACACAAATTTGGTCAAATTTTCCTACAAATTTTTTGACCTTTCTGTTCACATTGCAATTGCTTGATTCCAGAATCATCGTGGAATGAATAATCATTTTCGTTCATGTGAAAAATTTACCCAAATATCACTTATTTGGCCGATATGTTCAATTTTGATAAATAGTTCGAGTGACTAAACAAAATCACTGACAAGATTATATAATAGCCATAGCCAATGTGTAGTCAATGTTATTAATATCGTCCTTCATAATAATGTCAAATCTGTAATAGGTAGGGTAAATATTGCTAAAAAACACTAAATGTTTTGTAACAGTTGCATTATTTTTTCCGTAGTTATCAGATTCTTGAATCCCCAATTGGTCTTTATATAATGATCAATATGAGCTACTTTGTTTTGGGAAAAGATTTTAAAATATCGAATACAATTATGATACCTAAGTTCAGGATCGTATCTGAAAAACATGTTAGACAAACTAATGATATAGATTTGAAGGATACAAAACTAGTTCTTTTAAAATTACGGTAGTAGAATCTGGGTTAAGCGATGTGCTTTCTTTTCTTATAGAAACATTTCGCTATTACTTACACAAGTTTCAATAAGAATTCACACATCACACAGAACACATATATAAAACATGTACCTTTTATTGTTTTACAGAATCAAACAACTTTGGAAACAAAAAATTTGTCCAAAAAGCTATGGCGTTGTTCACAGCCTGTTGAAAAACTCTGGTTGTAATCAACCCAAATCATTTTAATTTGTTCTCAAAACTGGGATCCGCAATACAAAAGAGACCGTTCGCTTTATTACCAGTACATATCTGCATGGAAGTTCGGGCTTCATATTTACTTTTCATTTTGTTGTTGTCATCGATATAGTTGTTAACAGCTTATTTCTTGTTGGACATTTTACTTCCACAACAACATCTTTGGTAATAATATCAAGTGATGCTCCCAATATTGGAAATTTTGCCATAAGAATCAAACCACATGGCTTCAGTTGTTGTCCTATCTTTATTTCTTGTAATTTCCGATTTTATTTTCTACCAAAGATTCATCAGTCTTACATCTTGAAGCATCATAAAGTTTCGAAGCAGTTATCCATCCATATCTATAGAACAATAATTTTTTTTAATGTAGCAGATATCTCTTGCATAATTATCAAGCACACCTCAGTTCATGCCGAAGGGGGGAATAATGTTGTCCTCGTGTACATTTTTTTTCAGCTTCATCACAAAGCTTAGTGCTCAACTCTGCACATAAATTAATTTGAAAATCTTCACTGCTTGTTCCAACATGCTGTTGATAATTAACTAGTTGTTTATGTACAGACAACACAGATAATTCTTGCTCCGGAGTAACAAAACAATGTCGAGATAGTTGACTGTCGAGACAGTTTAGGTTAGCCACTTGAAAGACTTGTGCAAGAAATCCACTATTGGCGGGGAACTTTGGTACAATTTTGGTTGAAGAGAAATTTTTGCATTGAACGTATCGAAAGGTTCTTACACCTCCCAGCAATGGTTTTCTCCAATTTTGGTTTTGGTTGAAGAGAAATTCTTACACTCGACATATTGAATCGAGGTTCTTACACCTGCCAGCAATGATTTTCTCCAATAACAAGCCACATCTGTAGGGGGTGGATCCTCACTCCTTCTGTGAAACCACATCAGGAATGCTAATGAAAGTTTGGAGTCACCCTCGGATGCTGCACAATCGTGACAGAATAATTCACAAATTCTCTCTTCCTTCTCATCAAGTTTAATGAGACAGAGTAGGCTTTACTTCGCACTCGATGTTTACGTCATATACGTTCTTTGATGTGACAAACTAACCCCTCACTTTTCACCTGAACATATCCCTTAGCACCTCAGCACGCCACATATTCCGCCAGCATTGAACATATCCATCACAGGTAAGTTATCGGAAGAACCCTTAATAAAACCACTCTTCATGGTTGTTACACAATAAATATTCCAACTGACGATAATAATAATATGTATTGCTTTGTTTTGTTCTTCTAGAACGATTGAAGGAGGTAAGCACATAATCGCCTAAGATGACAGTAAACGCAACCAAACCGTTAACGTCATCCACCTCCTAACCAATAGCAACGCGTTTCGCAGCGACTTTGAAGTCAAAATATATATTGAAATTCAAAGTATCTTGGGATCATTTCTTCACATATCAATTCTGAATATGAAACTACATCTATTAAAATGTAATTGGCGAGAAAATAAAAATAACACCCAATTCTGGGGCTATTACCCAAGAATACTATAATGCCTATGCTGCGCGTAAGTTTCACTCATACCTTGGTCAATACTAGGAAAACATTTCAACTTGTCAATATGACAATAATTGTCATCATTCGCCATTCGGTAATACTGCAATAACGCGTTCACAAGCCCTGGTGACGTGATTTCCCGCATGGCATCCCTCATCGCTTAAGGTTGGTAATACCTGGTACTAAAATGAAATTCATTTTACGTACGCCCACTGCCGGTAATAGAGCACCATAGCCCATAGACAATGAATTAGGAAGCATTAGCTAATTTATTTTGACAAATAACTAAATAAGGATGACAGCTATGAATCATCCAACAAAAATAAAAATCGAGAATCGAGACGGCTTCTCGATGTATCTCGTCTAGTCTCGACTGGTTTTGTCTCGTCTCGTTTTGACCTCATGGTCGTGATAACATCCAATCAAGACGAGTGGAGATGAGACGAGATTTCTAGAAATAAGGCGATACGAGACAAGACAAGACAAGACGAGACGTCAAATTAGTCTCGTCTCGACGGTATTACTAAATTTTCCGCTGGAACGCCCGGTTCTAGCCGGACGGAGTTTTTCTTGATACAGTTGTCAGATTGGTAGAAAGGGTCTCCATCTACGTATTCATTTAGATGAGCTCTCTGTGCTCATCTGAATGAATACGTACGGTGAAAATTTTCTTTTTTTAATTTTGAATACATCTATAATGTTCGAAAAACATCATATGAGCCAGCGGTGGAATTTTGGGAGAGCACTAAAATTATTCTTGAAAGCTTAGTTATAGGAAAGACTTCGTTGTTTGATAGAAAATGAAGTCTAGAAAACCAAGATTTTGTGAAGCAGTTTTCGCAGTGGACCTCACATGATCATCTCATGAGAGTGGAGTGTTGGAGAGGTGGAAATGCGGACAAGTAGACAATGGTATTCTAGCACGTTTGGCTATTCTGTTACCCTGAACTTTGGTTGGATTTACGTCCACGCCCACTTTTTGGCAGATTAACATATGATGATTTTATTTCTTGCCTACACGAGAGGAAACCCTATATATAATGATCGTAGAACATCGTGTGAGTCAAATTAATTTTTTTGGAAGTTTGGAGAATATAGGCATAAGGGAAACCTCACTAGGCAAAGAGTAAGATAGAAAAACGGAGTTTGGTAGGAAGAAGTTCGGCAGGTCTCCAACTTGACAATGAAGTGATTACCAGCTTGAGCTCGTCTAGTCTACCTCTCGTCTTACAATGAGAGACGATTTACGATAAGCACCGATAGTACAGTCATTTAAAGATTTCATTTCGGAAATTCTTTGTACAATTATTCCTTGTCTGAAATTTGTTGCAAAATGTTTTTGATGTCATAAGAATCATTGGTCACCCAGTTACACCATGGAAAATTGGCACAACAATTGTTTTATCAACAAATTGACCGTTTATAAGAAATTTAAATTAACAAATTTTCCAGATCTCAAGAAAAATTGTTATTTTGAGACAGGAATACCCACTCAGGGATTTTTGGGGTCTCTAATTACGATTCCGAAGTCAAAAATAACAGAATTATTCATCATCACCTGGAAATTGGCCAATTGGCACCGGGAGTTGATGATATTTAACATAATTTATACCTTTTTCTAGCAAAAAATGAACTCAATTAGTTTTTTTGAGGTAGCAATGACTTTACCATATCCAAAGATGACAAGGTCTTTCATAATCGCCCGGAAGTTGGCCAACTGGTACCGCAAGTTGATGGAATTCACCATAATTTAGACCATTTTCTTACAAAAAGTAAATTCAATTTGTTTTTTCAGCTATCAATCTCTATACCAAATTCAAATATAACGAGGTCATTCATAATAGCCCGGATATTGGCCAATTGGCACCGAAAGTTGATGATATTTAACATAATTTATACCTTTTTCTTGCAAAAAATGGACTCAATTGGTCTATTGAGCTAGCAATCACAATATCGAATTCAAAGATGACAAAGTCATTCCATATCGCCCGAAAGTTGGTCGACTGGAACCAGAAGTTGATGAAATTCACCATAATTTAGACCATTTTCTTGCCAAAAATGAACTCAATTGTTTTTTTTGAGCTATCAATCTCTATTACCAAATTCAAAGATAACGAGGTCATTCATAATAGCCCGGATATTGGCCAATTGGCACCGAAAGTTGATGATATTTAACATAATTTATACCTTTTTCTTGCAAAAAATGGACTCAATTGGTCTATTGAGCTAGCAATCACAATATCGAATTCAAAGATGACAAAGTCATTCCATATCGCCCGAAAGTTGGTCGACTGGAACCAGAAGTTGATGAAATTCACCATAATTTAGACCATTTTCTTGCCAAAAATGAACTCAATTGTTTTTTTTGAGCTATCAATCTCTATTACCAAATTCAAAGATAACGAGATCATTCATAATCATCCGAAAATTGGCCAATTATAACCGGAAAATGAATTCAATTGGTTTTTTTTTGAGCTAACAATCAGTATACCAAATTCAAAAGATGAAATATCAGTCTATAACAGTCCGAAAATTGAATAATTAGAACCGGAAGTTGATGAAGTGCATAAGATTTGATGCTGTTTCATATCCCTATGGCACATTAAAAAAATCAGTATCAGGTATAAATTATGTTAAATATCATCAACTTCCGGTGACAATTTGGCAATTTCCAGGAGATGATGAATACATCTGTTATTTTTGACTTCGGAATCGTAATTATAGACCCCAAAAACCCCCGAGTGGGTATTTCTGTCTCGAAATAAAAATTTGTTTGGGATCTGGAAAATTTGTTACTTTAAATATTGTTTATAAACGGTCAATTTGTTAATAAAAACAATTATTGTGCCAATTTTCTGAGACTGGGTGACCAATGATTCTTAGGACATCAAAACATTTTGCAACAAGTTTCAAGCAAAGATCAACTGTACAAAGATATTCCAGTAGTTGACGTTTTCTCGTCTAAAATGACTGTACTACGACCATGGTGATATCTGTAGAAAAGAAACAGATCCCCCAACTTTCTACGATGTTCTGGAAGAGGTTAATAAATTTGTAAGTTTGACATCATCAATCAGACGAATAGTTCTCTTCTGAATAAATGTGAGAGCTTCGGCGACAGGTCGAATGTGTGCTTTTTAGATTATGAGCTACTGGGATGTAAAGTAGCTCTTGGCAGGGAGTGGAAAATCAAGTTTTTGTGAAGCAGTTTTCGCAATAGACCTCACATGAGAGGTTGCTGTTGGTGGAGATATAGAGCATGGATATTGAGGACTTCATAGGAATAATTGTCAACTAATATTGTAATATTAATCATAATGGTACAGAATAATATTTAAAAATATCTACATTTGATGAATATATCATCATGTTCTACCTTGAGAAATAACTTTCACTCAAATGGTTAAATATGTGTAGAATCACAAGAACTATGGAATAACTATTTTGGAAATTCATAATTAAATACTCTATCAGACTGAAATAATTGTGTTTAATTTGACCAAGGAAATTATTTGTTCCTCAATATAATAACACCTATAGTTAAGAACAAATAGCTGAATGAAAGGTGCCAACATTAGTTATTTCAAATGACCTGCATCTCGAAAAGTAATTATGATCTATAACTATCTTAGGAAATTCAACAAATTAATATCCTGCTCCGAGTAGTTAAGAGGAAAGGGAACGCAGGAATGTCTTGACAGTTTTCATCTGATAACAGGTTTGTTTCATCTACTTATTTTGTTAGAATAATGCCAAATTAATGATTTACCTACAAATAATCCAAGAGGGCCGGCCGGGCTCAGAATTAGGCATAAAATAAGAATGATCTGGCGGTATCTAAGATTGGTTAAGTAATAGTAATATTTTTGGTTCAAAAAATGAAATAGAGTCTTATAGTATTAAAGGTTGAATGATTCGAATCTGTTACGTAAAATCAGCATATTTGAATATTGCTAGCCTAGGCCCGAGCCTGGAAAGTCAAGAATTGGTTTAGGTTGTGATATAATTTTCAACTTTTACATGTTAAACAAATCTCATCCACTTATAGTTTTCGGATGATACCTTATTCAGTAGTCATCAGTTCCTTACAAAATACTTCTAGAGTAGCGCTATATTTAGCTTTGGAAAAATTATAACTAAATATCTGTCAAACTGTAAATATTTGTTGGACTAGTTTTTAACAATAATCATTTATAATGAACTATCCTATGAATGATACATAGTATATGAAATAGTTCAAGGTGAAAAAACTCGCTTCACGTCTTTATAGGTAAACGTATTAAAAAAGAAAATGTTAGGTAGATCACATATTAGCCCTTTATTTTACCATAAAATAGAACTTACGTTTTACCTATGCTTAAGTCAAAGCTATTATCAGTTCAATAAAAAATTTCGTTTACAGAATGCAGGTCTTGCTATGGGTAACCCGTTGAGTTCACTATTAGCAGACATTTTCATGTCCGATCTAGAGGACAAAATTATGGACTGTACATTTGCAGAAAATCACATTAATTTTGGTATAGATACGTAAATGATGTACTAACCATCTTCAAAGAGACATTGAATTCCTATTCTCCATTCATTATCCAGCTTCATCCAAAAATAAAAGTTATGTTGGAAACAGAAAAAGATGGGAAAATCAACATGTTAGATTTAACACTATTACTTGACCATAATAGAATAATGTTCAATATTTACAGAAAACCCACGTTTACAGACATCACCACTATTCCTAATTCATCTTTTAGTCTCCGTAGTCATTAATTAGCAGTATATCACTCAATGATTCATAGAGCATTTTCAATAACATTGTCAAAAGAACACATCACTATTGTGTTGGACACAATGAAGCGAATAACTAGCTATCAATAATAGTTTTTCGGTAGAACAAATAACAAAGTTGATTAACCGCAAACAAAAACAATTAACTTATTACAATATTTAACCATATACAAAACACATAGATGTGTCAACAAAATTCATTTCTCTGACGTATTTTGTTCCGTAATAGTTTCGATGTAAGCATAGGTCAAACGCAAGTTCTATTTTATTATAAATGAAAGGGCTAACATGTGATCTATCTAAAATGTCCTTGCATAGAAACTTCATTCTGAAATATTTAAAAACATGTTGGAAATATCAAAAGAAACTTAAAACCCAATAATTGGTATATGGTGTTTTGTGACTAGTTCAGACAATTCAAGTAAGTTTAGGTTTAAAATTGGTAAATTTATTAAATTTCTGATCCAATTTGACTATTAATGTAAGATACTGAAGGTCGCATAGGGGCATTATCTTTATGATTTTTAATAAAGTATGCACAGCTTAGCAGAACATGGATTACTGTTAATGAGTTTATACTCTTCCAAACAACTGTCAAATAGAGCTTCAACGAATAGCTATCAATAATGGTTTTTCGGTGAATCAAATAACAATTTTAATTAACCACAAACAACAACAATTAACGTATCACAATATTTACCCGTATATAAAACACAGATGTGTGAACCAAATTCATATTTCTGACGTATTTTGTTCCGTTAGCAAAAATATTGCTTACATTTTATAACGCCATAATTTGGGAATCAGTTTCAAACCACAAAATAAACTCTGCCACCTTAATACCGAGTGTCACGAAATGGCGTGTACAACGGAAGACCAAAAGTTCCTTTGCTGAAAATATGATGATTTAACTCAACATATACAAAGTTGCTTAGTTTGGGCGCTAAAGGGCTTCAAAAATGATATGTTTTTTAAATCAAAAAATCGTTTGTCAGATTTTATTCATTATTTAGCCACGCGTTTGTACCTGCATATTACAGCTTTTATGGACGAAACCCTAATTGTTTAAAGGCTTGGTCAAAATTAATTATTCACTCATATTTTTTGTAACCTCCTGTATAATCAATACCAATTTTTTCTGGATAATTACTTTCATTTGAAAGCTATTCACTCTAATAAACTTTTATTTAGGCAAACAGCTTAGCCACAAAAAGTAATATCTAAATCCCTACAAGCCTGAATCAGTAATTGTAACTTAACACAAATAAAGTTTTTTTTAAAGTTGGCTATAATTAATTTGACAAATAAAAAAGAGCGTATTACTTTAGTGTCATTTAAACTGAACTGCGCTTAAAATTTCGTATTTTTCTCTTTACAGTTTATCTCTGAGTCATCATACATTTTGATTATTCATATGTCGAACAAGTACATGTGTTGTTAGTTTAGTGCCAAATCACCAGATCTTAGCAAACATTTTTAGACTTCTCCGTATAAATGGTACTTTAAAGCCACGAACTTTTGATTGTGGACGTCGGAGTATTACAAGAACAGTAGATACGGAGGAACAAATTTTAGACAGAGTTGAGGAAAACCCAATATTAAGTACTAGACACTGGGGTCCGGAATCAGCGGGTTCCAAATCAATTGTTAATGCGGTTTTGAAGAAACAACTTATATATCCATGCCATGTTCAAAAAATTCAAGACTTATTACCTATTGATCCAGAATTCCGCTTAACATTTAGCAATTGTATTGAAAATTCAAATTTCCACAGGAGAATTTTATTTACCGACGAAACTTAGTTTACAAGATCCGGTGTAACTAACTAACGTAATGAACATGTTTACTCTGATGGAAATACCCTGCAACAAAAGTTACTCATTACCAACATGAATTTAGAGTTAATATGTGAGGAGGAATTATTGGCAATTTCCTAATAGGTCCAGTTATTATACCAAATAACTTGAATGAAAATAATTATTTTATTTCTTTGCAAGAAACATTACCCACTTTACTAGATGATTTGCCCTTATTAGTATGACAGAATATGTGGTTTATGCATGATGGTGCTCCGCCACATTTTTCGTTAGCAGTGTGTCAGTATTTAAATACGATTAATCCAAATCGGTGAATTGGAAGAGGGAATGATGCTCCTGTAATATGACCAGCAAGATCACCGGACTTAACATCTTGTGATTTTCTTTTATGGGGTGCCATGAAAACTAAAATTCGTTCATCTTCTATTGAAAACGAAAAAGGGGGCGGAAAAACCACTGATTGGATCAGAGCCATCCTGTGGCATTTCTCATGCCACAGCGAAATCTGTAATCCAAAGATGGCTCGAGATAGAGCACCGTGTCTACTGGAGAGAACTGCCCCGTATGTCGCACTCCAAGCGACTGATGGGAGATCTCCAGAAGCAAAGAGTGAAAAATCTGCTGACGTTCACCAGATGAGAAATACGGAATCTTGTTGCATTCCTGACCGGACACGCCCCATGCAACAAACACCTCTACACGATGGGTCTGGTAGATCAGCCCACTTGCAGGGATGAGACACCTATGCATGTGCTGTGTCAGTGCACGGCATACGCGTTTGGCCGTCGGACATACCTCGGAGACGATAAAACTACACCCGAGAAAATCAGAAGTATCCCCTATATCAGGCTACTGAAGTTCATAGAATATACCGGACTGATGAGGAGGTAGCAACATCTGAGGGCACAATAGGACTATAATGACCACAGTGCAGTGGGGCTCCATGGAGAAACAACCTCACGGAGAAGGGGTTTTAGTTGGTAGGAATCCGGCACACCCGGGGGCACGGGCACCCGAGACGTCTATACCAGATTTCCCCTCCTCTACGCAAAAAAAAAGAAAATGCAGGAGGTTACAAAAATATCGGTAGGTAATTTATTGTGACCAAGTAATTTTCGAAAGTATCTTTTATGAAAAGCTGTAATTTGCAGATACAAACGCGTGGCTGAAAAATGACTAGAACATATCAAAGATTTTTTGACCTTAAAAAAGTTTATTATTTTTGAAGCCCTATAGCGCCCAAACTAAGCAACTAAGTATATAGATAAGTTGAGTTAAATCATCATATCTTCGGCCAAATAACTTGTGGTGATCTGTTGTACATGCCATCTCCGGACAGCCTGTATAATGTTAAAGACAAAAAAAATATAACAAGACTGGAGCTTATAACCTAATTTGCCCAGTCTGTAATAACTGTTATATAGGTAGAACTTGTCGTAATTTTAAACTTAGATACCAAGAACATTGTCGTTCTTTCATACTCAACAAAACAAGCTCAACCTTTGCTAATCATTTCTAACAAACAGGTCATACCTTTCCTAATTTAGATAGCCTAAACATTTCACATAATCAAACCAAAGGTTTCAAATTAAATACATTAGAATCAACAGAGTCAAAAACTCCTGTAACAATATCCTAAATGATCAGACCTATACCAAAGTGATATTTTCCTTTATCTTTCATAGCAATGTCAGCAATCCTAATGCACAAATTGTTTCTTCATTTACACTGTATTTTGCCGAGATTTCTTTCGAAATTTCCGATACTCTCAGTTGTAATCTCATTAACCCTATTGTACTTTAGTTCCTATTTACATTTGAAATGTTTATAGTTTACTTCATAATTTTGTATCGGTTTGATAATGGCACCTCGGTGTTGAAACTATAGTAACATTTTCATTTTCTTATTAAAAGTAGTCAGAGTAATTCTTTAATTTAATCAAATATGTTTAGATGAAATAGAAGACATCCAGATGAACGAATACTCCTAAGAATCAAAGAACGGTTTGAAAGAATTGTTGAATATAAAGAAAATAGAGTTAGAGATGAAAGAACTGAATTATAGTCACAAAAAGTTTCGTTGCAGATCCTCAAACATCTGCCCATGCAATGAGCAAGCAAACAGGAATGTGCCAGTTTTCAATTACGAAAAGGTTCTAGAGAAATACAACCATACCATGCACATATTCATCAAAATTAAAATTAAATAAACAGCAAGAAGAAAACGATAACTTTTGATTATGTGATGTTTACAGATGTAGCAACTTTTAACAAAATCTACAAGAGATGTATTTGCTTTTGTTGAAGAAGATACGAGGGCAAGTTGAAAAGTCCCTGAAAAATTAAACAAGAAATGATTTATTTGGCCAAACCTTATTTTATTTCTCAACATAATCTCATTGTAGCCCGATACACTTCGTTTAACGTTTTCATAATTTTTTGATCCCTCCCAAATAATACGATTTCAGCAATCCTTCAAAATAGGCGGCGAATCGATCCTACAGCTCTACATAATATACGCCGGTGATCGTTTTGCCCTTTTGAAGGTAAGCGATATGGACGATACCGTGTGAATCACAAAAAACTGTCATCATCACTTTGTTGGCCGGTAAACCAACTTTGGCCTTTTTCGGCTTCGATTCGCCAGTCCACTGTTTCAACTCTTCTTTGATCTCTGGTATGATGTGATGGATCCCTGTTTCGTTCACGGCTACGAAACGGCCCAAAGAGTCCTTATTATCGAGCTTGAACATCGTCAAACACTTCTTTGAAGTTGTATCACGGTCGCGCTCTTTATAACAGGAAGAAAATGCGGCGCCCATCTGGCATGTAGCTTTCTCATTTTCAAAAATAATAGCAAAATACTCTGTAACTGTTCGATTGAGATGCCCATAGCCTTAGCAATCTCGAGCACTTTAAGTCGCCTATCTTCCAATATCATACATACATACATACATGGATTTGATCGACAATTTCTGGCGTTGTAACCTCAATTAGACGACCAGAATGTTCGGCGTCCTTTGTGGTCATACTACCACAACGAAAATCAATAAGCTACTTGTGAATTGATCCAATCGTTGGTGGTCCCCATAATGTTTAACAAGCGATGCTTTGGTTTGCGTAATGTTTCTTCCACGTAAGAAATAATGTTTAATCGTAACGCGAAATTCACTAGCTTGCTTTCGATCGATGTCAAAACAGAAGGCATTGACGATCAGTCATTTTGGTTGTGGCGCCATCTGTTTTATTTTTCAGGAACTTTCCCCCTTGCCCTCGTATATCAAAAAGAATAAATGAGTATGAACTTTTAATGAATAATGGAAATATGTGTTCAGACGTGTGATGGTCATACCAAAAATATTTCAAAATTATCTTTTTTTCATTATTTTAGTAGCTATTATTTAGTTTTTCTTATAAGTTTTGCTTTTACTTCGATTTGGTATATTTTCGGTGTCAGTGCATTAACATTTTTGACTTAATTAATGTATATAATAGTTATTGTATTTCATGCTTTAAATAAAGAGAACTCACAATTGCAATCAAATATTATTATTTTTACTTTCAGATGAGTAAGCATTAAGGTGATTAAATTGGCAGCAATTTTAATGTATTACTGCCAACTGTCAGCGTAGCGGTTACTATCGCACGCTCGCTTTCGATATAAATCAAAAATTGTTCCATTGTAGTAAAATTACTTACATACCTATCTGTCCAACAACTCATTTCAACATTATGCCACTTTCTCGTAATGGAAAGAGTGACAATTTTAAAATCAATCATTAATCAGTATATTAGCAATTTGGAAGTGGAGTTTATCAAATAATCAACTCATCCGTAGATCACTAACTTTGCTCACCCTCCTTTTGCTAGCGTAATTTCCCGCGAAAATCACAAGTGCTTTAATGAATTCTATGACCACCCTTGGACACTTCTACCGGTTAGATGTATGATTGTGATACATTTTGTAGTATATTTCCAGAAAAATTGCAAGTATAGATAAATACTACCTAAAAGAGCTGTGATCAGTAGATCACGAGACAATGCTAATTTCTAGGAACCAAAACTTAAATTGGAAATGACTAGAAACAGTAAAGGATATGGAAATACGTTAAACTATGATCTGTCATTACATCGAAAAATTTTTGAAATTGACAATATTCGATAGTGTTCTACAAGGGTTAACACTATTACCATTATTATATTCATTACTAGCTGCACTTTTCGGGATTGACCAGGGAGGGAATAACGTAGTTATTTCGAAATCTCATGTAGACAGTGACTTTCCTCTTGTTTTGAAAAGCAAATGGCAACATTTCCTCAAGATCGGTACTTTATCTGCTTTAAGTGGTGACAAATTGAAATGACGAGATCTTATGTATACTGTAATTTTCCTCCTGTTTCAAAGGTGGAATGTATAAAATTTCAACAAGATCGGTACTTGTCTGTTTTGAGGGTTGAAACGAGGTAGTTTAAACGAGCGGTGGAATATTCAGAGAGGAGAAAGGCATTGCAATTTTTCTTGGAAGCTTGGAGGTTATAAGATGAGAAAGTGGTATGAAGTGTACCATCATCTGCAAAGCTGTGAACGGATTAGGAAATCGCTTCTTACTGATCGTTGATATGAAATAGAAACAGAGCTGGTGCCAATACAGGTCCCTGTTGAACACCAGCGTTAAAACCAAATATATCGGAGAAGATTCCAGCAACCACCATATGGAGTGATCTGTCCTGGAGAAAATTCGATAGTATACAATAAAGTTGAGGCGGCAAACCGTATGACAGAAGTCTCCCAAGAAATTCATAGTACTAGACTCAGTCAAATGATTTGCTTGAAGATATCCAACGCTTCAGCTGGAGCCTCCTCATATTTTTCGATAGATGTCTGTTATATGTATGTTACATAGACAAGCAGATCACCTGTTGATCTCTGCTGACGAAAGTCATATTGCCTGTTATTCACAATTTTGGAACCCCCTAGGAATTGGATGACCTCGATGTTCATTGCTGACTCCATTACTTCAGAGATCACAGATGTAGTGCAATGATTCTATAATTATTAAGGAGGGTCTTCTTTCCTTTCTTGAAATTGGACTTCACGTGTCTTCCCTGTTGGAAGGAAACACATCAAGCTTATGAAAGGGTGAGCAACCTGTGAAAAACTAATATTAATCCTGGGGAACATTTTTTTTAAATAACATGCGAAAATTTGTCCGACCCCTCAGCCTTTTTGATATTGAGATCAAGCAGAATGCGCTGACGAAAGACAATTTCAGGCAGATAACTATCGAAGGCAGCAATATTAGGATTTTCCTGCAAATATTTCAGCGTAAAGGTTGGTTTATGGTGTAGTATTTAGTATGCCATCATTTTTGGCTACGGAAAGAAATTGGCTGGGATGAAAGTTTCTGCCAATATCCTTGGCTAAGCCCTAAAACGAAAGGAAGCCATTTGGTTTTTACCTTATTTTGGTGCTATGTAACTCTCTCGATTCGTCTAATGTGTGATTCTAGAAATTTCCGGCTTCAACATACTCTGTTCTGCTCTTCAGACTTGGGTTCCCACGCGAACGGTGGCTTGCTCGGCAGAACAGATTTTATTGAAATATGGTTCACCAAACGATGGTGATTTTTTGGTATGGGGTACGTAAGTTTCTATGCCTAGCCCGATGATATCCGAGATTTCTTTGGCACATTGCCTTGGGTCATCAGATTCAAAACATAGGCTTCTCGAAAGAAATTTGGGCAAAGACATGGGAAGAGCATCACGTTGGCTGAGTTGTACTGTCAAACTGTGAGATACTCGGTTGAGAGTTTTTCCCTCACGTTATATTCCAGAACTAGTTCGCGTCTGGGTAGCATTACTATTACCACATCCTTGTTCTTGACTTTTACCAGCTGTTACTTCCAGCTAAGTTTAGAGTCAAAGGTTTCTGCGAGATATTTAACTTCTCCTAAGTAGATTTTTGGGGACTTAAGTATAAGACCTCTTCTTTCATCCATATGCTTATCAGGTTAAGGGCCTTCTCGCATTTTATCCTGATTGTTGTGATACATTTTGTTCAGACTGTGATAACCTAGTCATCAGCGTACCCAATTCTTTGAAACCATCCCTTTCTAGTCTGATTATCAGGCCTCCCACCACCAGGTTTCATAGCGAGGGGGACAGTCCCTGGTGATCTCTGCCGATAGTGTTTCTGCCATTAAGGATGAGTGGATAATTCTTCCTGTTAACATACAGTCAAACAATCTGCAGAAAGACTTATCGATGTCTTTCCTTCTCGATGTTCTTGAGATAGATATATATTGAAAGCTCCCTCAATGTCAAGGAATGCACTCAGCAGAATCTCTTGTTTTCCAGTGAGTTTCCACCTTCAAGAAATGGTGTAGCGCAGTTTCTGTGGATGTGTCTGTTGTGCATTCATATAGGTCTATGTGTAGAGGTTGGTTCACCAGTACTTTTTCCGTCTTGAGCATGAATGACATAATACTTATGGGTCTCAGTCCTAGTTTCACAAATATTTAGATGAAGTCGACTATGATTGCTCTCCATACCTTCGGTATATACCCCAGTGTGAGACTGACCTTTAATACCAGCCATACTTTGTATGTTACAAAATATCTATTCCTTCCTGTTATTTATCTAATTGGATAAATGCAGTCTGGTCCAAGCGACTCGCATGGTTTGATTGAACTGATTGCCAGTTTCGTTTTTTCTACGTCAATTACCTTTCTAGAAACCTGCCAATTTTTCCTGGATGCTCTTATGGGAGGCTCCAGGACTGTGTCTCCAGGCCTCGGAAGAATTTTACTTGTTCAAATTTGATATTATGGTGTTTCAACCTTTATCGTATTTTTCTCTTTTTCCATAAGGTGACCTCCCCACTACTTCAATATGTTATGATGTATTATCTATTCTGATAAAAGATGTTCTGCTCAAATTTGGAAGCAATTATTCTGGAAACCATTTATGAAAATTCTCTTGGTTCATTCCGCCATGATAATCTGGTAGTAGTGCAACACTATGTAGGTACCTGTCATTATTATTTATCAAAATTGAAATGTTTTCATTAAGATACCTCTTCTCATCAACTTTTATAATCTTGACGCTGCGCTTATCCAAGTCCTGTCCCGAAAGATAAATGTTTCCATTTTGGAATATCCAAGTTTAATCTATACAAATGGTTTAATCTATAAAAACTATTTGACGAGAAAGCAGTGTGGTTGTCCTAATTTGTTACTGGCAACGGTCTGCGAGGCGAATACTACAGCACGCTCGCTATCGAAATTAATCAATGTATCATGGTAATAAAATTACTTAGATATCTTCCCAACAATTTATTTTAACATTTTTTCACTTTCCTGTTGCAATTAAAACCAATAATCAGTTCATTCGTGATTACGAGCGGAGTATATGGAATAATTAACTGGTCCATAGATCACTAACTTCCATCACCTCCTTTTGTTAGAATAATTTTGACATCATATTTTAAATCTTAAAAACAATTATGGAAACTGCTACGGGTTAAACGTATGATTGTTATAGGTATTTATAACCAGAAAAACACAGTTTTCATAATCGTATACGTTAAAATTATATAGCTCCCATTTGCTAAATTGGATGCCAAAAGTATCACTTTCGACGGGACAACCGCTCCCCAACACCATACGATTCCTGTATTCATCACCTCAAAGTGATTTGTACATTTTCAGATTTTACTACGAATAGGAACGTTGCAATTTCCTCCAGAATACGAACGCACATATGCACATGCACATACACAGATATCATCTCGCCTAAGTCTAGACTAGTTTGAACAAATTCAATTATGAGGTCTCCCTAGTCTAGATCGATCAGTAACATTACAAACTAATGGTTCTAGATACTGTTTTGTTCTCTAATTGAGAAATGTAAGGTTACCGAACGATCCTCCTGTTGAAGGTATACATAACCAACTTATAGAATGGTAGAGAGACCACCATGAGAGAACGAAACAGCTGTCTAGAACTATTAGTATTCAATTTTACTGGCCGACACAGACTAGAGTGACTGTAGAGTGTTATTTGGCAAAAGTCAACAAGTAATAAATGAATACATTCATTTATTTCTCAATAATTGTTACATTGGATAGATTCAGAAAGGCTGAAACGAGAATTGATTTAGGCCTATCACAATACTTCCTTTATTCTACGTATAGCGAGGGAAGTAAAAACGAAGGTAGCTGTAACCGTTGATTGAAAGAGTTGAGTCTTTCAATCAACGGTTACAGGTATAAGGCAACTCTACGAACATATATCGGAACAAAAATACCAGAATCTTGGTCTGGAAATACAAGAATCTAGTTATGAATATGGTGGATTTAATTAAAAAAGATATGTCAAATATTAAAACACAAGTTCAATCAATGTTCGAGAACATATAGATAATAATTGCTCTGAAGTACAGAAATTACAATCTGAATTAGATAATTTACAACAGCATCTACTCCACTTATAAATACGAGAAATTCCTGAAAGCAATCCTGCACTTCTTTACATCATTAACATTATTAAGTACTACCTTCCTTGAACTACAAAACACAAATAATACTTCCCCATATTACAAGGACGAGATAATAACTATGGCAGCTATACAAGCAAGTTCAATAGAAATACGAGATAGGGAATTAATTCATATCGATAATCATTTTACGATTGCAAAGAGTTATATACAAATGCTCGGAAATTGAGTGAAAGTATGTGAAATCTTTTTAAGATAATGGGATCAATGGTTACGTTGATACTATTTTCCATAAAATATAACTCTTTCAATATTCAATTGTTAATTTTTCAGTGACAGACATTACATCAGCACATGGATACCTATTCACGTTTTCAGGTTGTTCAATTATTTTTCCTATAAGCTATTCTATACTTTCGATGATTCTTTCCTTCCAAAACACTAAAGTATTGAATTATTTGATATAAATATGTATAATATCTAACTCAAAGAAAGCAACTTACAATTGAAGAACAAATGTGGCCTGAAGAAATTTAATTTTTATGTTTAATAGCAATACAGTGTTATTAATGAATTGATTATGAACATATGTCTCCATATGCCAGCATGCAGGACATTAGAGCTCACCAATATAGCCGTTTCAATCAACAATCCATTTTATCTGTTATTATATAATTAGATCAAAAACGTTTTATTATTCTCAATTCTCTACAACAAATTCATACTTCCTGGGGTACTCATAGATTTTCTGAATGGTAGACCACTTAATTGGTGATACCTTCTGATTTTATGCTTTATTTATCTTCCGAAATAGAATTACCCAGTTCCCACATCCATTGGTCAATGAGGATCATTGCCATAAATATCTTCGCACTGAAGTGAATTGAGGAGACTTTTCCTCAATCGTATAAAAAAAAGAGATGCGATTGAGCTGATATCAAAGCTATAAATAATGATTTAATACACATTGAAATGACTATTGATTCAAATATATTAACGTCCTTGATCAGCATATTCTGTTAAAAGTTAACAGTCAGATACCATGATGGTAATTATCAGGGTATTCCATGTTTGAGTACAACCAAAGAAAAACATTGAATCTCCTTTGATGGGTTTATTGAAATCAGTGTCAAAAATATTAGACTTTCTATTAATAACGTACCTACTAACATTGCGGGAATTTCAGGAATGTTTAGCAGTTTTATTTGAATAAAACATAATGAATCAGTTCATAGGCAGGTTCAACGGTACATGATAACAGCCAATACAACACGGATGCCGCTTTTTCCAATGAATTTAGAATTTTTCCTCTTCAATAAGCGAGCTTCATCGCCCACCTGTTCTAGAGAACCATGGTGATATTTATAATAAGAATGCAATTAGGTATATTGACGAACATAAATATAATCGGATGAATAAGAATGGGAATCGAAGAATATACTCATAGAATTGAATGTGGATTACAGTGTGTAAAGATCATTATATCTTTCATAATATCACATCAGAGGTACTAAAGAATCTCACTGAGCACACAGAATCCCTGTTATTAAACATATTTAGGGAAAACTTTTGACTCTTTGTACGAATGGACACAGAGTCTAAGAAAATTATAAAGCATAGCAGAATGGTGTTAACTTTCAACAAGAAAACAAGATATTTAAAGATTATATACAGGATGTCCTCGAACTGCGTGGCTAAAATGAAACCGAAGATTCTTTGATTCGAAAAAAATTTGATGAGCCTTTTTACTTTTGCCTCAAGTGTCTTGTTTAGCCGGTAGAGGGCTTCAAAGTTGCAAAAATAATTTTGTTTTTTCGGTATAACTTGAGAACGTGATGGAGGACTTTTACAATATTTGGCAGGTGAGTTACTGTCAATAATAGCCGTTTTTGAGAGCGGAGCATAGAGCTTAGAGACCATAGAAATGGCTCAAACTTGAGGATGTAACGGGAAAAGTGTCCAGAACTTTTTTGTGGTCGATGTAATTCACTCTAAATTTTTTACGTAGATAACTTATCTAATTTGAAAACTTTTCTTACTCTTAGAAAATTTTGATAAAATTAACGGATTAGCTTGAAAAAAATTATTTTCGAGTCTCTGCAATTTTGGCTTACTAATTTTACTTGATTAAAATACCTTAGTTGCCTTTGCTTTTCTAATGTCATTTTGGCATTTGGAGCATTTATTCTCAAAACAGTCAGTTTTTACTTTGCTTTCCGTAGAAATTTTATAAAATTATGGCTCAAAATTTCACTAACACTGAAATGGTTAATATCTCGGTAAAACACGAATAATAAAAACAATAGAAATGGGGAAACGATGTGATTATTTAGGAAAAACAAATGCTAAATTAAAAGAAACAACAAAACTTTTTGGGAAATCGCTAAGGCATCAATTGTTCGAAATGTTGCCCATTTTCCTGAATACACAAATTCACATTCACACATTCTTCAATAAATCCGCTTCATGATTAATTCGTTGCAACAATTCCTCTCGTGTGTTTACTGTAGCTGCATAAACTTTCGACTTCAAAGCGCCCTGCCCTATAGAAAGAAGTCGCAGGGCGTCAAATCAGGGGAGGGGGCCGGCCAGTTCACTGGTGCATCGTGTCCTCTACCGATCTGGATATTTCGCATTCAAATGTCGCCTCACAGCTAATGTGAAATGAGGAGGTGCACCATCATGGATAAACCAGGCCACGACGAATGTGTAAGGGCAAGTCTTCCAACAGTTCAAGTAGCCTTTGTTCCAAAAAGTTCAAGTAGTTCTCCCCGTTCAATCGATCGGGTATAACGGTAGGGCCAATAATAAAGTTATCCACAATTCCAACCCAAACATTGATTTTAGTTTGATTCTGAAAATATGTAACTTCCGTTTCATGAGGATTTTCATCAGCATAGAAATGTTCATTATGGAGGTTAAAAAGACCACATCTCGTGAAAGTATCTTCGTCCGTGAACAGAATTCTTCTACAAAAATTGGGGTTTGCGTTTTGTCTTTGGACAATAAGCCGACAGAAATCTAGCCGATGACCTGGATCCATGGGCAATAAGTCTTGAACTGTTTTAATATGATAGTTCATAGGGATACAACAGTTCTTCTTTCAGTACATTATGAACTAATGATTTTGAGGCTCCAATATGAAGTCCCAAACGTAGTGTGCTTATCCCAGGTTCAGTTTTAACCGCTTCCAGTATCGCTTCTTCGAGCTCTAACGTCCTTCTTGTCCGTCTGCGTCCAGTTTCTCTGCAATTTGCTTCCAATTTGCCAGTTTCGCGAAGGTTTGCCGATTTGGAATTCTGCGATGCGGATATCTTTCCCTTCTCCGGCCATTGCAACGACAAAGTCCATAAATCAATAACATATCAACCATTTCACAAAAAAGTTCTGGACACTTTTCCCGTTACTTCCTCAAGTTTGAGCCATTTCTATGGTCTCTAAGGCTCTGTGCTCCACTCTCAAGAATGGCCATTATTGACAGTAACTCACCTGCTGAATATTGTAAAAGTTCTTCATCACGTTCTCAAGTTATACCGAAAAAACAAAATTATTTTTGCAATTTTGAAGCCCTCTACCGGGTAAACAAGACACTTGAGGCAAAAGTAAAAAAGCTCATCAACTTTTTTTCGAATCAAAGAATCTTCGGTTTTATTTTGGCCACGCAGTTCGAGGACACCCTGTATATATATATAATTTTGGATGGATTCTGCTTCAGAGGAGCATAACATTTTACCAGCCTAGATGTGGCATCTCAAAGTAGGCTAAGACTAGATCTGACACTGATAGTTGCTAGTTATACAACAAAACTTATTTTCGGAAACTGATCATTGTCTATGCATGGCCACATGTGGAGAAAAATTCTGTAATAGGAACTCCGAATATTTGGGTGTCCCGGTTGAGATGGGATTTCCGAATAAGCAACTGAATATCGAGCTACCAAATCAAAAGCTATGTAATTCTGTTTTCTTTTGGTGCTCTCAAACAAGGTAGGGAATATTTGCTCCTCAAAACGCCTGTGATTTCTATTATTAGGAAGTACAAGTTTTCGATATTCAAATTTCACATAAACGAGCTGATTGTTATATCGCATCTGCTTGTTTGTTTGTCTTTTGTTATCTCTAAGATGTAACGAAGAACGATAACGAGTTTGAAATAATACCTGGAATATTTGTACATTCATTGATTCTATGGCACATATCAAATTTTCCGCATTCCATTTGTTATTGGTATTTACCAAATTTTATTTTCTATGAAAACATATATCTTTTGTTTCATAAACCATTTAATAATGAATATATTAATACAACATAAATTTAGGTTAATTCATTCTGAGGAATATAATAATTATTATCCACGTATCTACTGAAACTACTTTTAAAGTATTGAGGACCTTTCGACTACCAAGTAATAATAATAATAGAATGAATTTTCTAGAGAATGGTTATCCCATTGATTTAGCCAAATCCATAACTAAGGAGAAAATTCATTAATTTTATAACTCATTTAGTAAAATCAATACCAATAATGAGAAATCAAAAGATAAACATTACATATCACTAGGATATATTAATGGTCTTTCTGAAAAATTATGTAATATAGTAAAACCTTATGACCTACAGATATGTCATAAAAGTTATTCCAAAAAGATAACCCATTCGGCTTATTCCATCCCTTGTAAAGATTGCGAAAATCTATACGATCTTCCCAATAGCTCGATAAAAGATTGAGATGGGCATAAATATACCAGAAATTCATCCACTGCACTTAGTAAACATGTAAAAGATACTAACAATTCATTTGACTACAATGATATAAAAATTTTTAATATTGAAAAGAAAAATAATAAACGTTTGATATTAGAAAGTATACAAATCAAAAGAAGCAATTGGGTTAATGACAAAATATATTCCAGTCTTCCAAAACTTCATTATAATCTAGTTGAAAGTTAACCAAATTCAGTTATTTCGAAGTACCACTTTCTAATTCTCTTGTCTATTTAAATCAACCTAAAAAAGATAACGTATAGAATTTTCTTAAGGTTGATTAGTTGTTAATAATGGAAAGGAAATGTGAATCATAGAATAACTAATTCATAAAATAATCATAGATATTTGGAATTGTTTAATCTTAAAATAATGTCTCATGTGTAACTATATTCAATCCATTTCAAATTGATAATTAGCCATACATTACTCTTTCACACACAACCGATCCAATGTTTTCTGCAGTTTTAATTGGATTTTTAAAACACAAGTCGCCTGCAGACGCATTTTATTAATCGAAATCGTCTATTATTTTCTAAATTATATGAAAGCACTATTTGACAAAAAAAATTTTGATAACGATAATAAAATATTGTCGAAACATCAAAAACCAGAGTTTTTATTTTATTTTCACTCATATCTAGGTGTTGTAAAAAAATGTTTACTTACTGTTAGGCTTTATAAAAGAAGTTTATTTCTGATTATTACATCAAAACCCAGAAGTCATTTTTCATTATTTTTAATTTCACCACGTATGTCAACTTGAAGCATTGAATCCTGGTCACCCTGATCTTATTCATTTACGCTCACTTAGTAAGACAAATGAGGCATCGAGAGATCCCTTTCATTCAGCGTCTAGCGATCTATCTCACATTACATACGCAACTATTGAGTATGTTTCAAAAAATGATCTGTAGAAGAGACGTAATTCAGAAGAAAAAAGTTAATATAGGTCACATCCTGTATGAGTAACTGTGACTTACTAATGAATAACAAATATAGGTACCAACTTTTCTCAGTCCTGATCATAATAATGCAATACTATTTAATGATCTGTAATTGTAATTTACATAACCGTCATTAAACACTAATTATATCTACCTATAAACAATTTGCTAAATGAACATATGACATAGACTTATCTAATCCCTTCAGTGTAGTAAATATTCATTGGTTAATACGTTTTTATATTCATAATAGTAGATGTGCTATGACAGTTCGGGACCAAAATCGACCTTTTTTGCATGTAAATCTCCATAAGGAAATCTAAGGTTCATTTTAGCGAAAACTATCCATTCCAAGGTCATCCACAATCGCGCATGCGCAGTCATAGAAGTATATGGCTCACCAATCGATGGTCTATAGTTTGGTAATCTATGGTGCACCCGACTATGCTCTATGGTTCATCAATCGATGCACAGGTAGGCTATGGTTTGGTGATCTATGATTCCTCCAACTATGGTCTGGCAAATCTATGTTTTTTCCAATCTGCAGTCTGTGAACTAGTCATCTGTGTACTCGCATTCTACTGAAATGAATATTTTGTTATCCTACACCGGATTCGAACCCGAGAAATTAATTCCAAAGTTAGGTGGCTTAACCGCCCAGCTATGGAGGACTTGAATTAATCAATTTAAATGTAGTATATAACCTGAGTCACTTCTACTGAAATGAATTTTTGTTCTACACCAGATTGGAACCCGAGAAATAAATTCCAAAGTCAACGCTTTAACCGCTCAGCTATGAAGGACTTGAGAATGAGTACTTTTAATGTAGTATATATAATCCGAGTCAACTGTACTGAAAAATGAATTTTGTCCTACACCAGATTCGAACCCGGGAAACAAATTCCAAAATCGGCTCCTTAACCGCTGAGCTATGGAGGACATGATAACAATCGTCTTTAATGTAGTAGATATAGCTCCGGTGCACCCTAAGTTTGTCACGTGGGTCTAGCCTAATGTCACCTGTTTCATCTTGATTATAGGTAAAGGTGAGCCTAACCTCATCCATAATAAGTTTAAATCGAAAGAATGTGATTTTTGTGTCACACAATTAGTTTGAAAGTTGAAAATAGTAATTCTGGACACGTGCTTCAATATTCAGAAATTTGAATCAGATACTTAGACATCTAAATATTATGAATGTAATAAAACGAAATCATCCAGTTTGACTATAGTTGATGAAGATAGAAGTGATGTTCCACCTCTACCTGTCCTATCTGAACCGTTGAATATTTCAATAAAAAATTCAGAGTGAAATTAGGCATTGAGATGTTACAATTATTTTGCATAGTGAGGTTCAACATATTTCTTTCAGCTATACAGGCACTAGGATAACGAATGCTATGTATAGAACATGTATTAATAATTTGAATTTTATGATAATTATATCGTTTTGTTGACCTTTACTTAACTCTCTATAGAAAGTGAGATTATTCTTAATCTAGGAATTTAATTAAATTAAACATGTGTACCATATCATAATTATTTGGGAGAATTAGGATTGAAAATGCAAAAGTACATTCGCTGATTCAGAATATTTAATAGAAAAATGTATACATTGACGTAGACGTAACTTGTTTTAGTCCACATGCATGTATATAGAGAATGATTTGGAATTGTTTATAGAAAAAATGAATACATTGATGTAACTTGTTTTGATCCACATGCATGTATATAGAGGATGATTTGGAATTGTTTATAGAAAAAATGAATGCATTGACGTAACTTGTTTCGATCTATATGCTGTATAAAATAAGAGGGAACTTCAATATCTTACATCAGTTCAAAACACCAAATTTAGGTGAGTAATTCTTCATTATATTCTAATCAAATGTGCACACATATCATGAGTTTGTCAATTTCATTAGGTTATTTTTGTTTAGTGCAATCTACATTTATCAATTTGCTTATCATATAATTTTTTAAGTAATTCATATAATCCCCTAGTACCAGTATATGCTCCACCTTCTACTACTATGTCTACACCATATATTTTTCAAACTTGTAGGAGTTTAAATAAAACATGTGTGTGATATCATAATTATTTGAAAGAATTAGACTACACATTTTACATTTATTCAACCTGCATCATGAAGATTGGTATTCAAGAAGAAATTGTATGATCATATAAATAATTTGAATTTTCTTAAGAACTGTGTTAACTCTAACCTTACTTCTTGAAACTTTCTCATCGAATATAATATTATATAAGTCTACATTTATTTCTGATAATGAGTGCATTATTCAATTATAATTTAAATTGAAGTGATTGCATTCATTTAGAATATGAAAATTTAAATCAACAAAGACCTACCTTTACTATTTTCACATCGGGGAAAAATCATACTCCACATTACGCAGATTAAAAACAAATTATTATGAGATGTTAGAATTATTTTGTATAGTGAGGTTCAACATATTTCTTTCAGCTATACAGGCACTAGGATAACGAATGCTATGTATAGAATATGTATTAATAATTTGAATTTTATGATAATTATAACGTTTTGTTGACCTTTACTGAACTCTCTATAGAAAGTGAGATTATTCTTAATCTAGGAATTTAATTAAATTGAACATGTGTGCCATATCATTCAAAATTGTAAGCATAATATCAGGACTGTATTAAGGAATATCTCGAACGGTGAGGGGAGGAAAGAATTAAAAATAAATGTATTGCAAAAGTACATTCGCTAATTCAGAATATTTAATAAAAAATGTATACATTAACGTAGATGTAACTTGTTTTCACATGCATGTATATAGAGGATGACTTGGAATTGTTTATAGAAAAATGTATGCATCCACATCTTTTTATTCATATGCTGTATAAAATAGGAGAGAACTCTAATATCTTACATCAGATCACAACAGCAAATTTTAGGTAAATAATTATTCGTTGATTAATCTTTATAATTTCTTATATCGAATACTATATATATATTCTAATCAAATGCGTACACATATCATGAATTTGTCAATTTCATTAGGTTATTTTATTAAGTGCAATCTACATTTATCAAGTATACATATCATGAATTTGTCAATTATATATTCTAACTATGGGGTGTGGTGGTGGTGGTAGTTCTACGAGATTCCTCAGAACCCTACCACTCTTCCTCTCAGAGTTTGGATTGAACTCTTGTAACTGTTATCATACAATCATAATTATTGTGTGCAATAATGAAACAAGATGAAAACTCACCTCATCGAGAAGATAATCTAAGTCAGACTGCTTCCCATGAACCCGTATATGATACTTCCTAGGTGTAGATACCTCTGGTTCACTATATTTAAAATATGAATAGAGAGAATTAGTTCTTTGATTATTCTGATAGGAATTTGAATAACTTACGTTAAATCTATAGTCTCTTGGTGGGTCATCAATTTAGCCTCTTTGCATAATCTAATATGGAAAAGGAGAATTAGTGGGTTATTTTATTCAAAGAAATATATAACATACGATAAATCCAAAGGCCCATTAGGAGGTGTTGGTGATATGCCTCTTTTGCGTGATCTGATATAGATGAATAGAGAGAGAGAGAGAGAGAGAGAGAGAGAGAGAGAGAGAGAGAGAGAGAGAGAGAGAGAGAGAGAGAGAATTAGTGCTTAGTTGAATAATCAAAAATTAAAATAACATACGTTATATCTATAGCCGTTTGTGGAGGAGGCTGCTGATGCTGCTGCTCAGACATCGATTCAACACTTTTAGGTAATCTAATTTAAAAAAATAGAGAATTAGTATAAAAATAGACAAGCTAATCAGAAAAACATATGATAAATCTAGGACATTATCACAAGACGGCTGTGATGGATGAGGTGTTGGTGACGGTGTAGGTGTCTGTATCACCCCTCTAAAAGAGATAGAAAATTTCAAAGAAATATATAACATACGATAAATCCAAAGGCCCATTAGGAGGTGTTGGTGATATGCCTCTTTTGCGTGATCTGATATAGATGAATAGAGAGAGAGAGAGAGAGAGAGAGAGAGAGAGAGAGAGAGAGAGAGAGAGAGAGAATTAGTGCTTAGTTGAATAATCAAAAATTAAAATAACATACGTTATATCTATAGCCGTTTGTGGAGGAGGCTGCTGATGCTGCTGCTCAGACATCGATTCAACACTTTTAGGTAATCTAATTTAAAAAAATAGAGAATTAGTATAAAAATAGACAAGATAATCAGAAAAACATACGATAAATCTAGGACATTATCACAAGACGGCTGTGATGGATGAGGTGTTGGTGACGGTGTAGGTGTCTGTATCTAAAAGAGATAGAAAATTAGAGTTAAAATAATAATAATAATAAATCCAACGAATGGAAATAACATACGTTCGATCATCTTCAGGAGATGTTGGAGATGATGTACACCCTTCGAGACATCTAATATAGATAAATAAAATTAGCTATTGAATATTTCGACAGAATAAAATAACATACGCTAAAAGTAGACCTGGTATCAACAGCTGTTGATGGTGATGAGGTTGGGGTGATGGTGGCCTAACATCCCCACGCAGGTAATCTAAATAATCCATCTCAATCTCAATTTCAGACTCAGAGTATCCACTAAAACAACTCTACTTACAATATGTTTTAAAATAAAAATAGTTACTTACTTTTCTATGAGCCATTCTACGAAATTACCCTCATCAATATCACATCTCCTCGTTAGATAAAATATCCTTTCCATCACCCGACTCATTTTTACTTTACTCCACTAATGACTTATTGCGCACAAGAAAAAGTAGTATATAGATGTATTCGAATTGTAATGGTTGCTTACATGTCGCAGCTATTTAAACATTTACAGTATTGACGTCAAACTCGATTTTTATTCAAAACATATATATATATATATATATATATATATATATTTTTTGTTATTGCATCATCTTTCACATCTTAAGCCGGCTATACACCATCCGACAGGCCTGACAGTTCTAACTGAACAGTCTGCCTGAAGGTCTGTAGCAAGTTTGAAATATGTTCATCTATCCGGCTAGCCTGATGCAATTAAAGACAAGTCTGAATGTGTGTATGGCACGGTCACCTGTGGGACTATCTATCAGGCAGTTATAGTGTGAGTGCACCATGTCGCGCGAAATATAAAACAGGAATTTTTCATGATTTATCATAGTGAGCCGTATCTATGGAGTGTGAAATCGAAAAACTATCACGACCGTGATGAGAAAGATATGGCATATTCGAAATTGGTAGAAAAATTGGGGGGAAAACGATCCTTCTAGTCGAAGTCTAATGAGGATTTTTTCAATGAAGGATTCAATGAGGATTTTTTCAACCACTCTTTGTACCATACTGCACTTTAAGATTCTTTTTTACCTTTACCCAAAGCGGCTACCAAATTGAAAAGCGTTAACCCATCGTCATCAGTAGAGGCCGTAATAAATTGAGACTGAAGAATATTTCAGATTCCCTGAACGTTTGACAGGCCTGCCGGATTGTGTGTATCAGGCTTTACGTGTATTATAAATAAATGTAATGGAAAAGTACTTTCGCTGATTTGGATGTTGTTATTGCATCATCTTTCACATCTTACGTGTACTATAAATAAATGCAATGGAAAAGTACTTTCGCCGATTTGGGATTGTTCATAGAAAAATGCTCGCTGATTTGGATGTTGTTATTGCATCATCTTTCACATCTTACGTGTATTATAAATAAATGCAATGGAAAAGTACTTTCGCTGATTTGGAATTGCTTATAGAAAAATGCATGCATTGACGTAGCTTGTTTTGATCCGCATGCTGTATAAAATAAGCGGGAACTCCAATATCTTACATCAGTTCACAACAGCAAATGTACCTTGCTCAATAGTAGTATTTACGATAGATCAAGTAAATTTTCACATTTTATAGGTAAATTCAGTGTTAAAGCATTCGTTTAGGTAAGTAATTCTTCATTAATTGATTTTTATAATTTCTTATATCGAATGCTATATATATATATATATATATATTCTAATCAAATGTGTACACATGTCATGAATTTGTTAATTTCATTAGGTTATTTTTGTTCAGTGCAATCTACATCCATCAATTTGTTTATTCGTTTGATAATACCTATGTTTTGCAGCTGTTTTTGTTAGAATTTCATTATACGCCTTTTTATCATTTAATGTATAATATTTTGGTTGTTTTTTAAAAAGTAATTCGTATAATCCTCTAGTACCAGTATATGTTTTGCCTTTTACTACTATGTCTGTACCATTTATTTTTAAACTTGAATTCCCAATTGAAAATTTCTCTGTCATAGGATTGTGACGGATTCCATACTTTTGATCAAAATCCCTCAAGTCACCCGTTATCATTTCCCTTATATATTCTCGTGGTAATGGTTCGTATTGTTCTAAATAGTCAATAAATGATTTTTCGGCTATATCATCATTTCTAGTTCTATTAATATTTACTTTATCATTGTAATCATCATCATCATCTTCTTCTAATTCTTTAATTATTGATTGTTTGAAACTGTCTGTTGGTAGTCGTTTAGAATCAAGTTTTGGTGTTGAAGAAAATATTCGCTTTGATGTACTAGGAGTATGTAAATTATTTACATCTGAATCAATATTTTTAATAGGAACATTAAGATAATCATCAGACTGTTCATTTTTTGGTGAAAAATATTCACTTTCTTCACCACCACTAAAATCTGTATAAATATCACCAGTTTTCTTATCTAATTTATTTTCTATATTTTTCAAATGTTTAGTTATCGGTGAAAAAATTTTTTCCCTGAGAATTTCACCATGTTTCAATACATCCAATTTATTTTTTATCTCTTTACGCTTCTTTATTAGTTTTTGTTTTAAATGTCGTTGCGTAATATTCATATTAACGATGATGTTCTTCACTCTACGATATAATATTTCCAACTAAGTATGTTTGAATAAAGTAGATTGATATATATCAAATTAACGAAAAATTAAACAGTTTCCAACAGTTATTGAACAGCTTAAGAACAGCTTTTGAACAGCTTAAAACAGCTATTAAACAGCTTCAAACAGGTATTGAACAGCTTCAAACATCTATTAGATAGTTTCTCATTAGTTTTTTCTTTTACAAAAATAGTTTATAGATGTATGAAATTATCAAAACACTTTCTATATCTTCCTTTATCAATAGCATCATCTTTAACAATACATAAAAAACAATTTAGATAGAGCATGTATGGAACATGATATTGTATATTTATGAGGAAAATCAACCTACTTTATTTAATCTTGTAAATATACTGAAACCCTTATATTCTAATGGTACATATCGTTCGGGAGTTTTTTATAAATGAGCGATTCCAATAGCAAATTTAGGAGATTCAGTATAATTTCCTTATAATCCACCGGTACATATCGTTCGAGAGCTCTTATAAACGAGTGATTTCAAAAAATTCAGATATATTACTATCAGCCTGCCGAACATTCAGGAGATTCAGTATAATTTCCTTATAATTCACCGGTACATATCGTTCGAGAGTTCTTATAAACGAGTGATTCCAAGAGTAAAAAAAAATGAGATATATTAATATCATCCTGCTGTTAACATATAGGTTACGAGCAATCTCAATAGAGGTCATTTTAGGAGATTTAGTATAATTTCCTTATAATCCACCGGTACATATCGTTCGAGAGATAAATATATAAAAATTTTCAGATAGAGCATACTTTATTCAATCTTGTGAATATACTGGAAACTTGTGTGTAATACCCTTATATTCCACCAGTACATATCGTTCGAGAGTTCTTATAAACGAGTGATTTCAAGAGCAATTGGAAGTAAGCATTTAGGCAAGATCTCTTCTCCATTTTCAAGCGATAAAGAGTTATCTCATTTACTAATTTTCAATTCTATCGCAGATCAAAATGCGCATTTTCACTGATCTGGTGAAGCATATCGCAACTCTTCTAGGACTCCTAACACCCCACTATAATGAAGCAGCGGCTGCTGAGGGATTGCGAGAGTGCACCTTAGGGATAAGGAGAATACATAATGCCCTTAAATCAGCGAAAAACATCGGAGAGAAGCAGCAGCTACTATCAGCATTGGGGGCTGTGAAGACGCTACGTATCCAGATAAAATCGGTGCAGGAGAGAGGTTCCGGTATAACTTCGAGAAAAGAAACAGCGCGGGATCGAGTTCATTGGGCTGATTCCATATCTGCGTTCAACAGCCGCATCCGTACAGGGATCCTTTCAAACTTGAAGCATAAGGATCCCGAAGCGTTTATGTTGGACTGTAAAGCTCTTTTCAAGAGGAGAATTCAGAATGCGTTGAAGAAGGATGAGGCAGTTAAAGTTAATGCAGTATTCTGCGGAGAATTTCGAATCGTCAAAGCAGAGCAGGTATTGACTGAATTCAAGTACTTCAACACATCTAATTCGCCAATCTATCGGGACACCAACTTAGAAAGTTGGTTTGAGGATAAGATAGTGAAGCCGATATTAACCCAATTGGAAGAGTTCCAAGAGAGAGACAGCGGGTGGGCGTTGACAAAGATTATCAATTTGGGGGTTCACACCCCAACTAGGGTCATCGTATATTGATTTGCCTACCCAAATCAAACGTAAAGAGGCCTGCATTAATGTGAAAAATGGCGATGATGCATGCTTCGCATGGGCGGTGACTTCAGCACTATACCCAGCAGCTACCCATTCAGATAGAATTAGTTCGTACCCTCACTACAAGGAAGTATTAAAATTGAAAGGGATTCAATTTCCGATGACAATGCGCCAGATCCCCAACTTTGAGAAGCAGAATGTAGTCTCCATTAACGTATATATCTTGAAGAAGAGTGTAAAGTCATTCGTTACGTTACCTGCCTACCTCACGAAGGAGAAAAGGGATAGACACGTTAACCTTCTGCTTATTCAAGATCGTTACTTCGAGGAGGAGGAAGGAGAAGATGGCGATGATGTGACGCCAACTCGTTTCCATTACGTCTGGATTAAAGATCTATCACGCCTGGTTTCTTCGCAGCTGAATAAACATGATGGACGGAAATATTTTTGTGAACGATGTCTCCATTACTTCCACTCTGAGGAGAAGTTAGACAAACATACTGAGGATTGTGAGAAGCTAAATAGCTGTAAGGTTAAGATGCCCGAAGTTGGAAAGAATATCCTAAAATTCAAAAATTTTAAGAATAAAGTGAAAGCTCCATTTGTGGTATATGCAGATCTGGAAAGCGTTCTTACACCCACTTCGGATCCGAAGAAGCCTCAACAACATATCCCTGCAGCTATCGGCTATTACATGAAATGTTCATATGAAGATTCCCTATCCTTCTATCGAGCCTATCGCGGCGTGGATTGTATGAGTTGGTTCGCAGATCAGATGAAGACTCTCGCAGAAGATTTGGGTACAGTTTTCTGGTGTCCATATGACATCGATATGACGCAGGATGAAGAAGTCGCATTCAGAATAGCAACATATTGTCATATTTGTGAGCAACCATTCTCTGAAGTGGATAAAAAAGTGCGAGATCACAATCACCTTCTACCTATGAAAAATTATCGGGGAGCAGCACATGAAGGGTGCAACATCAACTATCAAGACACGCATGTTGTTCCTGTAGTTTTCCATAATCTAAGCAACTATGATGCAAACTTTATAATTGAAGATGTAGCATTGCGAATGGAAGGTAAAATCGATCTGCTCCCGATAACTAAGGAAAAATACATAAGTTTCACCAAACATGTAGATGATACACCCATTCAACTCAGATTCATAGACTCGTTCAGATTCATGGGTTCCTCCCTCGATAAATTGGCATCATACTTGGGTGATTACCCAAATTTAAAATGCCAGTTTGAAGAACTTGGCGATGAACAAGTTAAGCTTCTAACAAAGAAGGGGGTAATGCCATATGATTATGTTGACTCATTTGATAGATTCTCAGAATCTTTTTTACCGTCTATTGATGCTTTCTACAATAAATTGGAAGATAAACAATGCCCTCGAAGACTCTACCAGCGAGCCCAGCATATATGGGATGAATTCGAATGCCGAAACTTGGGGCAATATGTCGATTTGTATATGAAGACCGACATAATGCTCCTAGCCGATGTTTTTGAACAATTCAGAACTAGCTGTCATCAAACATACAATCTGGATCCTGCGCACTACTTTACACTGCCAGGCTTTACTTGGGATGCGATGCTGAAACATACGAAACAAGAATTAGAGCTTCTCACAGATCTCGATATATTTCTATTCGTTGAGAAAGGGATTAGAGGTGGACTCAGTCAAGTATGTTCTAAGCGTAGAGCTCTGGCCAACAATAAATATATACCAAATTATAATCCATCGAAAGCTGATTCTTATTTGATGTATTATGACGTTAATAACCAGTATGGTTGGGCTATGAGTCAAGCTCTTCCATATGGCGGATTTGAATGGTGTGATACAAATATTGATGTTACTACAGTTCCAGATGATTCTGATGTGGGATATATTTTAGAAGTCGATTTGGAGTACCCTGAACATCTTCACGATCAACATAAAGACTTACCCTTCTGCCCCTTACATATCGATCCGCAAACGGGCAACACCCCTGCTTCATCAAATTCACCATCAAAATTGATGGCGACGCTTCACCCTAAGAAGAAGTATGTTATCCATTACCGTAGCCTTAAGCAAGCTCTAGAAAACGGATTGATCCTATCTAAAATTCATCGAACCTTAAAATTTAAGCAAGCTTCGTGGTTGAAATCATATATTGACCTGAATACTAACCTTCGAAAGGGTGCGAAGAATGAGTTTGAGAAGAATTTATTCAAATTGATGAATAATGCTGTATTCGGTAAGACGATGCAAAACATCCGTAAAAGAGTGAATGTTCGCTTACTAACCGAGTGGGCTGGGAGGTATGGTGCACAATCATACATATCGAAGCCGGAATTCAAGAGTTGTACAATCTTCAATGAGAATTTGGTAGCTGTTGAACTAAACAAGCTGGAAGTATGGTTGAATAAGCCAATTTATGTGGGTATGTCGATTCTGGATTTGGCTAAGATAACCATATACGACTTCCATTATGGATATATGAATCAGACGTTTGGGAATAGTTGTTCTGTACTGTATACAGATACGGATTCTCTTATCTATGAACTGGAGCAAGACCCTTATGATATGATGAAGCGCGATCACCATCACTTCGACACCAGTGACTACCCAGTTGACAACATCTATGATATTCCACTCGTTAATAAGAAGGTGTTAGGAAAGATGAAGGATGAGAACAACGGAACCCCCATGACTGATTTTATAGGTCTAAGGTCCAAATTATACGCAATAAAGTTATTAACTACTGAGGATGATGTTAGTAGGAAGCTTCAAGATCTGAAAGCAGCTGAATATGAAGAATCTGAAATTGCGGAAATAATGCGGAACTATGGTGTGACAAAAAAAGCCAAGGGAGTGAAATTTTCCGTTGTGAAAAACAGGATCGATTTCGATGACTATGTAGAGTGTCTCGAAAAGTGGAAAGAAGTATCAGTTACTCAACATGTAATTAAAGCTGAAAAACATAAAGTGTTTTCTATAAGTCAGGAGAAGATTGCTTTATCTCCCAACGATGATAAGCGGTACTTAATACCTGGAACTTTTGCAACGCTTCCGTGGGGACATTATACAATCTCTAATATAATGGAGACAGATTAGTCATTGTTGGTTAAATATATTTAAATTTAGATATAGTTACAATATATTCATTCCACATTTATTTATTAGAATATAATATTATATCATAGGGATTTATGTATCCCGATTAGTTTGAATATAAGCATATTCAACATTTAGTTAAGTTTAGTTCAGTTCAAGTTTAGTTAAAACGTGTTTACATAATTACTTTGTTATCGATTACTAGTGGTTTGTAGGCCTCCTGGGGACGCTTTCCACTTTATTGAAAAAAAAAGCAACGTGCCATAAGTTCTACCTCTTGGGTGGTTGGGAAACGAACTAGATCTCCATAAAAACTTCTTGCTTATATGTGTTTGATTGAATAACCGTCTGTTGAAGCATGTGTCTGAATGTTGAAGCATGTGTCTGAACACGTGTCTGAATGTTGAAGCATGTGTCTGAACACGTGTCTGAATATTGAATCATGTGTCTGAACACGTGTCTGAATGTTGAAGCATGTGTCTGAACACGTGTCTGAATGTTGAAGCATGTGTCTGAATATTGAAGCATGTGTCTGAATATTGAAGCACGTGTCCAGAATTACTATTTTCAACTTTCAAACTAATTGTGTGACACAAAAATCACATTCTTTCGATTTAAACTTATTATGGATGAGGTTAGGCTCACCTTTACCTATAATCAAGATGAAACAGGTGACATTAGGCTAGACCCACGTGACAAACTTAGGGTGCACCGGAGCTATATCTACTACATTAAAGACGATTGTTATCATGTCCTCCATAGCTCAGCGGTTAAGGAGCCGATTTTGGAATTTGTTTCCCGGGTTCGAATCTGGTGTAGGACAAAATTCATTTTTCAGTACAGTTGACTCGGATTATATATACTACATTACAATTACTCATTCTCAAGTCCTTCATAGCTGAGCGGTTAAAGCGTTGACTTTGGAATTTATTTCTCGGGTTCCAATCTGGTGTAGAACAAAAATTCATTTCAGTAGAAGTGACTCAGGTTATATACTACATTTAAATTGATTAATTCAAGTCCTCCATAGCTGGGCGGTTAAGCCACCTAACTTTGGAATTAATTTCTCGGGTTCGAATCCGGTGTAGGATAACAAAATATTCATTTCAGTAGAATGCGAGTACACAGATGACTAGTTCACAGACTGCAGATTGGAAAAAACATAGATTTGCCAGACCATAGTTGGAGGAATCATAGATCACCAAACCATAGCCTACCTGTGCATCGATTGATGAACCATAGAGCATAGTCGGGTGCACCATAGATTACCAAACTATAGACCATCGATTGGTGAGCCATATACTTCTATGACTGCGCATGCGCGATTGTGGATGACCTTGGAATGGATAGTTTTCGCTAAAATGAACCTTAGATTTCCTTATGGAGATTTACATGCAAAAAAGGTCGATTTTGGTCCCGAACTGTCATAGCACATCTACTCATAATTATAAACGTTTTATAATCCACTTGTATCATTTACCATGTGCGTTGCAGCTTGCATCAGGTTATGTCATAGTGAGAACTACTATTTAACAAATTTGTAGCGCGAGAGAAACATTATTCGATGCTCAAACGCATATACGTTGAAATACCTAGTTGATTATTAAAAATGCCCTGAGCGTATAAATATTAGTTTCCAAAACTTTACTTCGACCCTAAAATTACTGACTTGCATGATTGCTAAACACTCAGTAATCACTATGTATAACTGACGGAATTCGAAATCAAGAGTGGACCCAACAAAATATCCCAATACTCATTGATCAATCAAATAATATATAAGTATTAGTAACTAATTAAAATGTAACATGATATGTTTTTAAGGCATAAAAACATAATAGCATAAAATATGTTATATTTCACGCTACTTCCGTGAAGCGCGTACAACCCTGCCTTCCCCACACTTGCGCAATTGCACGTGTACCGTAACGTGACGATTTCTACCAATTCACACCTCGCGATAAAACATATTTTATCTTGAAAATTGAGTGATTATTGTAGTTTCCGAATACTTATATCGGAACAGACATCACACAATATAACTACTATTCTTTGAACAACTGATAAACTGATTAACCATTCCCAATCAGGAAATTAAATTAATATAAATAAAAATGCGAATAATACTCACTTTTCCATACATTATATTTATGAATCTAAAAGTTCCGAAAAGTGAGTCAAGATGAAGTTAAAAAATACTAGACAAACTCATTATTGATTTCAATAAAATTTACTTTTTCATATTCACATGATGTAGGTACATATATCCGTTATGAATTAACAACATTCTCTACTTTATTCTACTCATACATACTATGGAATTTATAATTTAATTATCAAATAAACTAGTACTATTATCGAATAGAATAAACCATTACGTGATGAAAATCTATTATGAACTTTTAATAGTTATTTTACTTAGGTTTAGTACTATTATCTAAAAGAGAGGACTCAGAAAAAAGAGACTAGCCACGCGCAAAATAATCACCTTCAATCCTTATATTTTACATATTTAGGGAAAATATAATATTTGAGGACATAACTTTAAATTCAGTTTTAGCTAATAACTACAACCTTTGAAAATCACACAGTGTCATCAGCTTTAATTAAAAATTAAGTGTTACAAGTTTTTGGGTAAGTTTCCTCTAAACATGGCTACTTGGTAGCTGGAAGGTCTTCAGTATACTTTAACAGTATTTTCAGAGGATATGGGTGATGTTTTCTTATCCACAGTGTGAACCATTTTATAGTTTATTAATTCTCCAACTGTAAAGAGTTTTTAAATGATTTTAAGCCACGTTAACGTCGAAACCCAAGGTATAGTATCATTATCATTATCATATTACAAATAAACTATGGAAAAAAAACATTCACCCTCGTTGGGTGGCTGGTGTTTCGAAGTAGTGCAGTAGTATATCTACATTTTCGTAATTATATTCTTGATTCATTTGTATATTATTGTTTTGTTTTTTTGGTATTCTGGTTCTTTATTATGATTGAAAATAAAATAAGACTTCTCTTTTTGAAGTTTCGATAATTTATTTTCATTTTTATCAAAAATTGTCATGTTAATTAGTGTTTCCATGTAATTTAGAAAAGACGACTTTGATTAATGAAATGCGTCTGCAGCCGACTTTTGTCTTGGAATCCAATTAAATATACAGGAAACATATTATCGGTAGTAAGAAAAAGAGTAATGTATGGCTAATTATCAAATCGATGTGCTTGAAATGGATTGAATCTAGCTAATTAATATCTAAGATACTTTTCTATGATTATATATATATATATATATAAATCTCTATGATTATTCGATGAGTTAGCTATTCTATGATTTACATTTTATTCATATTATTAACAACTAATCAAGTTTAAGATAACTCTATGGAATTTAATTACAAAACTGTTACTGTCATGAATGTAAAAATGTCAGATAACACATCCTTTGAGGTTGAATTAAATAGATAATAGAAAATGGTAATTCAAAATATCTGAATTTGGTCAAGTTTGAATCTTTACAAGGGATGAAATATACAGAATGGGTTATATTTTATAGAGGTATGTTGCTTTTCAATTCACTAAGAAGACTTTTCTGGTTCAAATATCTTTTATGTAGATCATGTAGTTTTACTATATTACTTAATTTTCTAGAAATACCATTAATATAATTATTATGGTAGTGATATGCAATGTTTTTTCTCCGATTTCTCATTACTGCTTTTCATTTTACTGGAGAAAGTTATAAAATTTATGAATTTTGTCTATTATAAAATTGACCAAAACATGAATGAATGAATATTCTTTACAAAAATTTCTGTATATATATATTAATTGAAATCTGTTCTCATACTACATAAACATAGATATACTGCAATTTATTCTAGTAAACATAACGTTTTCAATATGTCATCATTATGATGAATATTGACTTCTGCAATCAACCATTTCGCAACATATTCTGTCGAATTAATATTTTAGATAAATTTTAATATAAAATTAGATTTCCGTTTATCTCAATAAAAAATATATGGTTTATATTTTTCACTAGCAATGACACTATATCTATCTAAAAATGCAATATCCGCATTTCAAAAGCTGATAATATAACAAAGGAATGTTGATTGAATGACAGAAGTGAAATATTATATTAGGCTGTGCGGGCAGTAACCTCTAGGAAACACTCAGTGGTTTTGTCACGTCAGTTCAACAGCACACAACACTATATTGATAATGATATTACATATTATAGTAGGTTAATTCAAAAGTCAAATCAACAACTCAAGAATACAAGGGAATAGAGAATTATCATTTCCAAACATAAGTGTTACGACGCTGTCACACCTTAATTATGTGGTTACAATATAATAATTCTCTTTCGATTATTGCTATTTTTTATTTCTATCGATACGTGAACCCATTCTTTTTCTCACTACAACAATCCGTTTCTATCGTAACGACAGAGCAAGAGTTAACTTTAACGCTGATTTATTAGGTATTATTTAATTAAAGCTTAGTACTTTAGCCGATTATTTCAAAGTTACAGTCGTATAAAAAATATTGTTTGTATGTCATTTGTGGAAATAGTGTTTTAATAACATATCCGAGTGAATTAACATTCTCATATGTCATTAAAAAAAAAACATTTCACGCACTGAATACAAAAATAATATATTATTACCCTATTGCAATAATATACACAATGGTTATTTACATTTCTTAGAATTTGGTGCGGATGTTGGTTGTATTTAGATTTGTATTATATCTACAAGAATCAAGAAAACACATTCATTTTATTACAGATATGATGTGCATACAATTATTATCATCAATAAGAAACATAGTAATTGCATGTATGTGCGTTTAGGTCAATAATAAACTCCAGAATGTAATCAAGAATTTCAAGTTAACGAATAACATAATATAGTCAATGGTGTATCATTCGCAAGAGGTTAAAATTTTGGAAGACTGGCTTCACTGAACTGTTTGTACTTTTATTTGAAAAAAAAATTGGAACTGCGAATAACTATTAGGTATCCGAAAATGTTCTTCCTTCTAATTCTTACAGACCTCTGTTGGGTATGTATTAAGCTATACTTTACCATATAAAAAATTACAATTACCAATTTGAATAATTACATTTCTACGTTATCATGGTATACCATGATAATAGTAATATATAAGAAGAAATAATATAATGATGTGCGTCTGTTTGCTTGAGGTATTGTTAACCGAATAAAACTAGGCCCATTCTTAAAATCAGTGGAACTAGTTTCAACACAGTAACTGTTTAGTCGAAAATATAGCTACGTTTCCTACCCTATACCTTCCTCATTATGCCAGAACAAAACAAAACTGTTAAAGAGCATTAGGGTAACATCAAAATATCGTTACTGATTTTAATGGGTCAACGCATTTCTGAGAATCATTGAGCATTATTTCTGTCAATAACAATTAACAATATAATATAACAATTGTTTTTGTGTGCGTGCTGTTTATGTTCCTATATGCGTGAAATATCATGTTGACGATTGCGCCATTTCTATTGGCCGTCGAATTAAAAAATTTGCAAATAATTTCTATGTGGTCACGGTACCCCCTTGCAAGTGATACTTTTGGCATCCATAAGCAGTTTTTCAACTGAAACTACTTTTGATATCATTATGACAACAGGGTTTTGCTGGTTCCAAATATACAGAATGTTCCTTAATAATATACGAATATTTTAAGAGGTGATTTCGGGGAAAATTCCACACCTGTAATTTTGAACCAATCAAAATACGTTATTTTGATAGATCATCATGGCAACGGAGGTATTTTAATGGAAATTTTTTTCTCGTGGGATACCCAACAGCGAATTATACTAGAAATTTTTTGACGTTTACAATAACAGACCATTTTTGACAGACTGGTTCTTATTTGTTCACATAATATTTAGTTTTGATACATTTTAATTACAAAGCTAAGATGTTTTCTATATTCTTCGGACACCTCCTTTCTTCTTAATGGCGAAAATGCACGACTTTGAATGTTTTCAATTGAGTGTCTATGTCTAATGAAATATATATAATATTTAGACACTAATTTATTTACCTTTTTCCCATTCAGTACTTTCAATTTTGCGTAGTTTAGATGCAAATATTCGTGGACAATTCGGAACAAATTTTCTTTCTTCAAGTTGGAGCCACAATCCTCTATTAATGCGAATGGTACGATGATTGATCATTACATCAGACCATTTCACGCATATTTTGCATATAGTATGATTTTCAAATCGATTCATTTTTTAAACAAAGAATTTGATTGGTTTTACTGGCTGTGCAATATTCTTTATTGCAACAAAACGCGAGTTTTTTTGATGTTTTGAAGTGTCAAAATACAATGATCACAGCCTCCTATGATTGATGCTTGCTGCCGCTGGTTATGAATTCCATACCATTGAAACGCGCATGACGCACGTTAATAAAAACGCAAAAAACAAACAATTTTCTACCAATTGTAGTTACTCAAAACTTATGTAAAATTGAAGAATATACTATTTTCTATCTTGAAATGGTATTCCCATGCAACTACAATGAGTAGAAATTACCAATTTGAAGGCCTAAATAATTGCTGACAAAGCTATGACGCGCTATGAATCTGTTCAAGCAGCTTCCCGAAAAACCTCTAAAATTATAATTTTCTACCACTTGTAGTAAGCTCAAGGATATTATATTTTTTGTCCCTAAATGGCACTTTTGAGCTACTACAATCAGTAGTAATTAACAGTTTATAGGCTAAGAGTCCATTGGTGTGAAAACAAACTGAATATTATTATATAATCTGTTCCTGTAGATATGTATCTATAAAACTAATATTTTTTTCATTTTCTACCACTTGTAGTAGCCCGAAGTAAATAAAAAAATCAAAGAATGTAATATATTTCATTATAAAACTGCATTACCGTGTATCTACAATGAGTAGAAAACAATATCTTAAAGATGAAAAATCTTGTCTTCCGGATGGATTCCGCGTTACAATAGCTCGACTTGATGTCGACGTTTCGCCAACCATTACAGGTGGCATCTTCAGGGCAGGCTTGAGGCTTGAACTGAAGATGCCACCTGTAATGGTTGGCGAAACGTCGGCATCAAGTCGAGCTATTGTGACGCGGAATCCATCCGGAAGACAAGATTTTTCAAGATTAGCTGACCGCGGAAGTCTACTATCCAAAATATCTTAAAGGGCAAGCTGAGAAGCCATTACATGGCCATTACCGAAACTGCAAAGCACATTAAATTTGATAAAATTATAACTTTCTACCACTCGTAGTAATCCAAAATTGATATAAAATGGAGGAATATATTATGTTACGCTTTAGGTTGCCATTTTCAGGCAACTACAATGAGTAAAAATTTCAGAATTATCGCAGGCTTGTAACCCATACCTAGAGGATGGTATCCAAACTTCGACGCAATATAAATTTGTTATATTTGCCTAGCTAGGTTTCCAGTAGTGGAAAAATAACATAATATAGTTTATTATTTTGTATGAATGGCAAGTGATAATAAATCTAATTATTTATATTATTTTGACTATTGTAATTATTGTTTATATGGAAAACGCAATTATTATAAACTATGGCAGGTTGATTGGAAGTAGTTGCTTGTTCTTGATTCAGAGATTCTCGAATCGTCGTTGCCGAAGTTGAAGCAGACCTCATTGCGTCAATTATTTCCTGATGATGGCCCGAGTCTATTTGCAGATATGGTTTTATTGAGTGGCTGCTACCATGACCGGTTATTTTAATCAATTGTTATTCTTCAATTTCCGTTTTGGCTAAAGTTGAAACAGCAGTTGCTCTTGCAGAATGATTTGTTATTTTGATCTTTTTGACATCAATTCCAATCAATGATGCAGCGGATTTGAACCAGGAAGATATTGTATTCTGTCCAACTGGACTGTTTTGTACCAGCCTTTGGAACTGGGATTCTTCCAGTTTGGATTTGGCATCAAAAATGAACGCTGCGTTTTGATGGGGCCTCGCTTGCTTGTTAGTTTTTTGAACAGTCTCACTGGGCATATTTCTTCGTCGAGTGTATTTAGTAGAAAAGGGGAAACCAAAAAATAAGTGATATCGGTAAATTTTTTATGATTTAACGCGACCCAACGGAAAATGGTTGTTCTGGTGTATAAAACAAAAGTCTAAAATTTCTACCTCCTAAATTGACCGCAACCCCTTTTTTGTCGCCATTTTGGGGTATTTTGGAAATTTTAAGTTCGTAAAAAAAAAATTGCTATCTCCAGATGTATTGGGAATTAAGGAACCAAACTGGAACCCTTTCATTGTCAATGTTTAAGAAACTTCCAGTTCAAATTTCAAGTTAATCCGACCTCCCCCTCCCTCGCAATAAATTTAAAAAAAATATATATATATATATATATATATATATATATATATATATATATATTCTTTTGTTGATATTCTTGAACCATTTGTAATATTTGTATGTTTTCTTGGTATATTGGTTCGTATATATACTGATAATGAAATAAAAATTCTGTTTTGACGTTTCGACAACGTTTATTGCCTTTATCAAAAATTGTTAATTGAATTAGTGTTTCCATGTAATTTAGAAAAGAATAGATGATTTTGATTAATGAAATGCGTCTGCAGCCGACTTGTGTTTTAAGATCCAATGTTTTCTGCAGTTTTAATTGGATCTTAAAACACAAGTCGGCTGCAGACGCATTTCATTAATCAAAATCATCTATTCTTTTCTAAATTACATGGAAACACTAATTCAATTAACAATTTTTGATAAAGGCAATAAACGTTGTCGAAACGTCAAAACAGAATTTTTATTTCATTATCAGTATATATACGAACCAATATACCAAGAAAACATACAAATATATATATATATATATATATATATATATATATATATATATATATATATATATATTTATTTATTTATTTATTGCGAGGGAGGGGGAGGTCGGATTGACTTGAAATTTGAACTGGAAGTTTCTTAAACATTGACAATGAAAGGGTTCCAGTTTGGTTCCTTAATTCCCAATACATCTGGAGATAGCAATTTATATATACATAAATGCATGAGAACGTGACGGCTACCTCGGGTAGTTTTCAACAAATTTAGCTGAAATTTTGACTGAAAGTAGATTCTATGCCTTCAAAATTGCCCTCTAAATTTCAAGTTGAAATATTGGAATGTTTCTAAAAAATTCGAGCTTAAGTTAATTTTTTAGCTAATTTTGAAATTAAGATATCTCATGTACTTTTCAGCCGATTGACATCTGCTTGGCGTCAAAATCTGGGTATTTGCATATATTTTCACGTGGTGATCATCGTCCTTATACTACATTGGCAATATGATACTATTTTAGGTGATAAAGGTACATATATTTTTTTTAACAAAAACAACATGTTGTACCAAAAACTTGAATCAGCCTTACAAAGTAGTTCTCATCCATAAGATGAGAAGATCTTCTTAGACTATGTTCTCATCCGTTATTTATATACAAATTTTTTACACATACTTATTATTATAGGTATGTGTAGGTATAAACTATGTATTATACAATATAGTAAAAACGGGTCTCTCATCTTTACAATACGATGAATCTGTCGTATACATGTATTCTATAATTATTATACACGTGCATTTACATGTAGGTATGTGTGTTCTGTTATCATTATCATAAGATGGATATTGGGCGTGTTCAAGTATATTATATAGACCATTCTATGATTTTTTAACGTACGCGTAATAAGGCACGCGCGCGCACATACATACATACACACACACTTACATACACACACACTTACGTACACGTACACTCACTTACATACACACATACAAACACATTTACACGTATTTATACATGCATATTTGCATTCACAGGCACATTTTATGATTCTTTAAAAAAAATATATGTACCTTTATCACCTCAAATAGTATCATATTGCCAATGTGGTATAAAAACGATGATTACCACGTATAAATATATGCAAATACCTACATTTTGACGCCAAGCAGATGTCAATCGGCTGAAAAGGATATGAGATATCTCAATTTGAAAATTAGCCAAAAAATTAACTTAAACTCGAATTTTTTTGAAACAATCCTGATATTTCAACTTGAAATTAGGAGGGCAGTTTTGAAGGCATACAATCTTTCTTCAGTTCAAATTTCAGCTGAATCTGTTGAAAACTACTCGACTTAGCCGTCACGCAAGTTACAATGCATTTATGTATATATATATATATATATTCTTTTGTTGATATTCTTGAACCATTTGTAATATTTGTATATTTTCTTGGTATATTGGTTCGTATATATACTGATAATGAAATAAAAATTCTGTTTTGACGTTTCGACAACGTTTATTGCCTTTATCAAAATTGTTAATTGAATTAGTGTTTCCATGTAATTTAGAAAAGAATAGATGATTTCGATTAATGAAATGCGTCTGCAGCCGACTTGTGTTTTAAGATCCAATTAAAACTGCAGAAAACATTGGATCGGTTGTGTGTGAAAGAGTAATGTATGGCTAACTACAATTTGAAATAGATTGAATTTGATTAAATACAAGACATTCCAATATTGTACAATTATAAATATCTATGAATTATTGTATGAATTAGTTATTCTATGATAATCATTTCAGATCTATCATAACTATTCAAGTTTAAGATAATTCTATGGAATTTAACCTCAAAATTGTTACTCTATAGTGTCATAGTTAAATAATACTTCATCTTTTTCAGGTTGAATTTTAAATAGACAAATGGAAAGTGGCACTTCAAATTAATAAAATTTTGTTAAGTTTGAATTAGATTATTGTACAGTTTCGAAAGATTGGAATCTATTTTGTCATTTACACAATTGTTCTTTTTAATTTGAATAGATTCTAATATCAAACGTTTGTTGTCGTTTGTTTCAATATTTAAAATTTTTGTATTGTTGTAGTCGAAAGTATGGTTAGTGTCTTTCACATGTTTATTGAGCGCAGTTGATGAATTTTTGGTATATTTGTGGCCATTTAATCTTTTTTCGAGGTATTGTGAAGATTGGCCAATATATACCTTTTCGCAATCTTTGCAAGGGATGGAATAAACAGTATGGGTTATTTTTTTGAAAGGTACGCTGCTTTTTAATTTTGTAAAGAGACTTTTCTGATTTAAATAACTCTTATGACATATATGTAGGTCATAAGGTTTCACTATATTACAAATTTTCTCTGAAAGTCCACCGATATATGGTAGTGATATGTAATGCCTATCATTAGTTTTCTCATTATTGGTATTGATTCCACCAAATGAGTTATAAAATTTATGAATTTTGTCTTTAGTTATCGAATTCACTAAATCAATGGGATAACCATTTCTTATTAAAGTTTCTTTTGTTTTTGTAATAGATATAGTTCTCAGTTCAGGAGAACTTAGTCGAATAGCTCTATCTATTAGATTTATAATAACATTTTTCTTATATTTTTTAGGTATATTAGAATTGAAATTAGTATACCTTCCTGACCAAGTAGGTTTGGTATACCATTTTGTTAGAATTTTGTTATCATTTGAAATAAATTTTTTAGATTTAACTTTAGTAAGAAAATCAAATGATAACAAAATTCTAACAAAATGGTATACCAAACCTACTTGGTCAGGAAGGTATACTAATTTCAATTCTAATATACCTAAAAAATATAAGAAAAATGTTATTATAAATCTAATAGATAGAGCTATTCGACTAAGTTCTCCTGAACTGAGAACTATATCTATTACAAAAACAAAAGAAACTTTAATAAGAAATGGTTATCCCATTGATTTAGTAAATTCGATAACTAAAGACAAAATTCATAAATTTTATAACTCATTTGGTGGAATCAATACCAATAATGAGAAAACTAATGATAGGCATTACATATCACTACCATATATCGGTGGACTTTCAGAGAAAATTTGTGATATAGTGAAACCTTATGACCTACATATATGTCATAAGAGTTATTTAAATCAGAAAAGTCTCTTTACAAAATTAAAAAGCAGCGTACCTTTCAAAAAAATAACCCATACTGTTTATTCCATCCCTTGCAAAGATTGCGAAAAGGTATATATTGGCCAATCTTCACAATACCTCGAAAAAAGATTAAATGGCCACAAATATACCAAAAATTCATCAACTGCGCTCAATAAACATGTGAAAGACACTAACCATACTTTCGACTACAACAATACAAAAATTTTAAATATTGAAACAAACGACAACAAACGTTTGATATTAGAATCTATTCAAATTAGAAAGAACAATTGTGTAAATGACAAAATAGATTCCAATCTTTCGAAACTGTACAATAATCTAATTCAAACTTAACAAAATTTTATTAATTTGAAGTGCCACTTTCCATTGTCTATTTAAAATTCAACCTAAAAAAGATGAAGTATTATTTAACTATGACACTATAGAGTAACAATTTTGAGGTTAAATTCCATAGAATTATCTTAAACTTGAATAGTTATGATAGAAATACTTATCATAGAGTAACTAATTCATACAATAATTCATAGATATTTATAATTGTACAATATTGGAATGTCTTGTATTTAATCAAATTCAATCTATTTCAAATTGTAGTTAGCCATACATTACTCTTTCACACACAACCGATCCAATGTTTTCTGCAGTTTTAATTGGATCTTAAAACACAAGTCGGCTGCAGACGCATTTCATTAATCGAAATCATCTATTCTTTTCTAAATTACATGGAAACACTAATTCAATTAACAATTTTGATAAAGGCAATAAACGTTGTCGAAACGTCAAAACAGGATTTTTATTTCATTATCAGTATATATACGAACCAATATACCAAGAAAACATACAAATATATATATATATATATATATATATATATATATATATATATATATATATATATATATATATATATATATTGCGAGGCAGGAGGAGGTCGGATTCACTTGAAATTTGAACTGGGAGTTCCTTAAGCATTGGCAATGAAAGGGTTCCAGTTTGATTCCTCAATTCTCAATACAACTGGAGATAGAAATTTTTTTTTACGAACTTCCCCTGAAAATGTCCAAATTACCCCAAAATGGCGACAAAAAAGGGGTTGCGGTCAATTTAGGAGGTAGAAATTTTAGACTTTTGTTTTATACACCAAAACAAACATTTTCCGTGTGGTCGCGTTAAATCATAAAAAATTTTCGATCAAAATGTATCACGTACTCTACTAATTCGGTACTAGCCACTTACTGTCAGCCATTTTTTTTGAACCAACTTGGGTGGTCTTGGAAAAAACCGAGTTATACTCAATGCGGGTTGGTTCTCCTCTATTGTCAATTCCTTCCACACAATATTCAAGTTGTGCTGCCGCTCCTTCATTTCCTCTCCAGGCCAATTCATGACCAGCAACGTGGAAAAGCTTTTTCTGCAGTCCTTCCGGAGTATTTTCGTCCCAAAGCTCAATAATTTTTCTCAGCTCGTCTGCTGCTAGTGCAGATGAACTTTCCTTTCTCTTGGTTGGATCCATTTGTAGCTTCCGGCGCCTAGCATTTTTTGCAGCTCTTGCGTTCAAAAATTGTATGTCAGAGAATGGATTAAATTTGCGATTATACTTTTCAAAAAAATATTCTTGCAACTGCTGTGGAATTCCATAAAACTTTGATAACACACTCCTTGTAGTCTTCGGAGTCCTTTTTTCGCATGTTGAACCCATAGTCTTCAAGAATAAGCGCCAGTCCTTCCACAGGTATATCCGCTCTATCGAAATTATACGATTTTTCTGCGCAAAAGTTTGTAAACTGCCTCCAAACGCTTGACTTCGATTTCCTGGTATTTAGGGTCTCACTTAGTTACCATGACAACTCAACAATCAAGTCGACCACACATTTTATGTTTCGCTGGTGACTTGATGAAGAAAATAATTTGCATTGTTCAGAATCGAAAAATAAATTTTGAAAATATTTGATTTTCCACCACAATTCGGTGTGGAATTTTCTTACCGAATACCACGCGAAGTCAAATTAATATCCGGAAATAATTTGACCTCTAGTGGTATTACTAGTGACAATTTTCGGTAAGATAGTTTCTATAAACCTTTCTTAAAATACTCTGTGTTTGATGTAGAGTGGCAAAGTCTTATTTTTTTTAGATTTTTTCAAGAATCTACATGATGGTTAGAGATATTGAGTGTTGAGACAGATTAATGTGACTTAGGAACACGCTTTTTCACTTAATGAGTTGTTTTAAAATTTAATCAGTGTCATAGTTATGGGTTAGCCTTACAGCAATTTTAACAAAAGAAGTGATACGCCAATGAGCTTTTTTGATCTAGATATTTTTTTCACCCTGGTCAATTCTTTATGAAAAAGCTCTCTAGAGATTTGTTCGTCAGATGCGCCGTTTTAGAACAAAAAAATAAGAACCGTATTGACCGGAAAAATTAATGGAATGAGTTTTATTAAAGAATACATACAATTTTACAAATATCTAATTGGCCTGGGATAATCTCAACAAAATCTAATAACATACAACATTAACATAGCATTACAGGTTAACTATTATCACAAAAGTTGCTGCAAATGGCTCCCTCTGGCTAATATGCACGGTTCCGCTCTCCTTCTCATGGAATTGGGCACTCGTTGAAACATTTCTGGAGTATTCCTTATTGTATCACATAATGCAAATATTATTTCTTTTAATTCCTCTAGTGTTGATAAGAATTGTGTATACTTACTAGCGTCTTAAGCTGACTGCACAAAAATAAGTCTGAAGTATTGAGGTCGGGGGACCTTGGTGGCTATTCTTGCGCCCCATAGCGGCCAATCCAACGATTTGGATAAACTCTGAATAAAGTATCAAGTTAAATTAATCGAAATTAAATGTCACGTGATTTCTCAAGAGACTAATTCAAGCTAGAAAATATAACTGAAGGTTTCAGGTATTGTCCCTGGTATTTGTAATGAGTCTTTTTTCTCAAGAACCAATCTACAATTCGGAGAAAGATACCCGAATTATTTGACCAATGAGCAATAAAATTCCTCTCTTGAGATCTCTAGCTCAGAATGTTTTCGGTGGGGATTTCTAAATATATCTGTCCTTTTCTAAATATCACTAACTGATTTGAATGTACTGTAATAATCCGACGGATTATTACTTTTTGGGGGCCTTTAAATAATTCGATTGAATTCAAATTGAAAGTGTTATGAATTATTATATCTAGAAATAAATATACGATATGTTAGATATGTCTATAGACGACTGTAATCTGGAGCCCCCTTTCCTGTAGCATTGACTCCATGCTTAGCAAACGTAGCAAAGTATGCGGTCAACGGTACTTGTTTTTCCCTGAGTCAGGAGAAGTCCACGTGGATTTGAGAAGGGCTGTCATTTACAATTCTTTCGCCTAGCTAGATTTCTATTGGCTGTGTTTATAACTTATGAGTGGGCCCTGCACCCGGTATTCTAAGTCAAACATGTTTTCTAAGCTTTGCGCGTGGGGTGGCCCCTGCTTCAAAGGTTTCATAAAAACTAATTACTTTGAGAAAAAAGGGGTTCGTCACCATCTACTCGATAGTTCTCCACCACCTACTTGTTCGGTAAGTCCAGCCCGCTTTATGTCCACAGGGATGCTCCATTGTTGCATTAATTCAAGTAATATATTTTATTTAGATTCCATACTCAAAATAATTAGGATATTTTCAATTTCTTTTCATCGTTGTTGAGATCATGTCTCTATAAAGTAGTTTTTTATTCAAGTCATGTAGGACCTTAATCCAGCTTTATTTTTGTAATAAGATCCTTCTTTTTTTTAATCAATTAAAATCCTGTTTGTCAAGATTGTCACAAATTAAATGCAAGAAATTTATAGAGATTAAATTAATTTATCAATTTGTGTTCATATAAGTAAACATAGAAATTATTCAAATTCAACCTACGTTCAATTTTGCTTGAAGTATTGTAAAAGAAAGAAACCCGGAGCTGTAGGTAGCTTACGTAGGGGTAGTTTGTAGCATTGAATTGGCTCATAGTTAGAACTCAGTTGTGTAGCAAAATTAAACGTAGGATACAAGGGGTATGTTCCCTAATGCTGAAGCAGAGCTGGACTTGTTCGGGTCTTTCGCGTTTCGCGGAAAGTGTTTGTTCCTTAAATAATCATTTCGTGACGATTTCCTATCATACCAAATATAATCCGACGTAGAAATCGAGTGTTTAAATTCTTTGTGCCTTACTACTACTACTACCAAAGAACTACTGTTATATTGACATCAACCTCTGAATCGAAAATATAATATGGTGTGGTTATTTAACCTTCAGACCATGCTCCGCACGCCTATGTTTATTTTGTTGATATATGTTTTTTTTTAGTCATTCAGGCTAGTTTGAGTGTTTAATCGTAATTCCGCTTATCGGAGATTACTTAGGGGACATGATAGATTATTAGGTCGTTGAGCTTACCCCAGGTTACCAGAAAGGGAGGAATCCTTAAATTCTAGGTATTATCTATCAATCATCGGCGTGATCGAGCGCGAAATCGATCACTGTTCCGTTGGTAATTAGCTTTCACTGATTCCAACTCTCTTGAGAGAACCGGAGCAGGAACTCGCTCGCTGGCGAAAGGGGTAGAACTAGCGACATTGATAACAGTTTCCCAGGTTCCCACATAGGATGAACCTGGATTAGACGTTTTTAAATCTATGCTATCATTCCCCTAACCAAATTTTGGATTAATTTTATAATCGTTTGTCGTTTGTTGTGATGTATCAAATTTTGTTTACTTTTATTCAATATATATTTATTATTTAATTTGATTAACGAGTTTAACTGGTAATTCCTAATCACCTCTCAGCGAATACGACCTTCAAAATTTACGGTTGAATAGATATAAAGATATAAGTATAAGTAATTGTACGAGGCGGTCCCTTGAAAGAGATCAAGGCATCGTAGTCAAAAACAGCTTCTAGGTGAGCTGAAATATACACCTAGTGGTGGCAGCTTCAAAGAATCTTAAGGGTACACGGATCAACTAAGATCGCTGATACCCGAACAGGTTCCAACAAACAATTCTTACATAACACGTCGATGAGGTATTAACGCTACCTGAAATAATACCCAGCTGACTGTTACAAGTACAAGTATTACTATCAGTGAGATAGGCTTTCAAACCTATTCACTTATCTGGAAATATTAAATTACTCAGTTCAGATTTATTATAAAATATAACGTTCGGCCCACTGTTACTGTACATAAAACATCTCCAGATGGTTAACATTAAGATTTTACATCAAGCTACCCATAAGTTCTCGTCCTATATTGGTTATTTATCTTGACTGGCTTATGATTTTCTTTACAACAGAACTTTTGTGAACTTATTGCAACCGTCTTGACCATATCAGCTATGGCATCATATCACCCTGCTTGAAGCAAGTGTGAATTGTCTTATATTTATTTTAGAAATTCCCTTACTTTTCTCAAGTTACGTTTGTTATTGAAAACAACTGGCAACCCCTAGATGTTCTCTGCTTCTAGATATTTTAATTTTACATGAAATTTTAATTTTTTAAGAATGATTTTGTTTTTAAATATTGAAAATAATCTGTACTAAACCCTTATTACACATGAATTAACTATTATTGATTTTTCGACAGAATTAATAAAATTGTCGTCACGTTGTGAATTTAGATGTCAATGTGGCGAATCTGTGAGCGAAATGTTTTCACGATTATAATGTATACGTGGATTGATAGATATTGACATACGAACCAAATTATTGCAAGAACAAAGTACAAAGGCATTCAAGGAAGTAGTAGGAGTTACAACAGCCATTGAGTTGGCCAAATCAGAGTGTATTTTAATGAATGAATGAATGAAACTAAGGAGTTTGAAATTACTTCTATATCAAATATTAAAAATAATAGTTTCGTACATATTACTAGGGTGTGTATTTCTGAAACTGATCAAGGTGATGTGAATCAAATAAATGATATACTAGAAAATTCATATCAAGAAATTAACAAGATATCTGACAACAGTGAAAAATTTCCAATACAAATGAATATTGAAGAAAAACCAGTGATTATGGAATTGGATACTGGAGCAGCATTAAGTACCATTGCATAAATAGACGTGAAAAGAAATTTTTTCAATGAATGTTGAATTACTGACTTATATAGGAGAAATAATGAAACCTAAAGGAGTTGTTATGTTCACTTTACATATAAAAAAAAATTTCAATGGGAAACTTCAAATTATTAGTTAGCGAGTTGATACTAAAAATAGAAGTAAATCTACACCACGGTTGCTATAGAAGATACACCAACTTGAAATTGGTGTAGGTTGCGAGATATTGAGCGTTCTTATGTACATCATTTTGGAATTAATTAATCGTATATGTACAGGTGAACCAAATTGGATGTCCTCATCTCTATTAATATTCGGGCTAGCCAAACAATGACCGCGCATCCTCGAGCTCTTTTTTGAGACAAATTTGGTGGTGCCTATGAATTTTGACTCATGTCATTTGTTAAGGCGCTGTTGCCAAATACTTCTGGATTCCAACAAGGCCTCGTAACATGTTTGATGTTGGAGATATCGCCATGTAAGTAAACTTTTGCGAGCAATCCACGGGATCTTTCTTTAGCGCTTTCTATTTTCAAGTTATGACACAAACTTGTATTTTATTGAAATAGAACCTATAGTAGGCTATGGTTCCGTTGAAAAGAGGATTTTCTGTTGATTTAAACAATATGTAATATGATGTGTCTGACATTATTATATTTACGTTTATTTTCGATTTTTGGAAAATTATCAATTTTTCCGTATCATATTCAAGTAGCCTTTCTTTCAGAGAATGAACAATTAGACATTCTTGTCATTGTGATGTGGATCTTTCAAATTGTTGATTAGATAGTTATCGAGTTATTTCCCTTTTATAAAGAAATTATGGTGTATGAAAACGCCGAAAAACATAATATGGTTGAGTATTATATAATTTGTAACAGAAATGCAAAAGCCGCGGGAGAATTGTATTGGCAACGATACCCATATAAATGCCAGAGCCATGTTTGAGAACTTTCGAAAGGTTAGAGGATAATTTAAAGACGTACAGTTCATTTAATCAAAATCGCGCCAAGAAATAGCAAAAGGAAGATAACGCACCATTGAAGTAATAGTAATAAATGTAACGATTTATTCAGTAATATCCACTAGAGAAATGATTAGAGAAATTACGAATATTTTACAATCTTCTGTCTTAAAAAAAACAGATTTAAACCCTACGAATAAGTGCAATCCTTGCATCCGTGAGGCAATGTAGAACGAATAGATTTTTGCAATAGGCATTTGCTGCAGCTGATGGACGCAAATTTTTTGCAGAACACAATATGGACTGATGAAACATACCTAAGTAGTGCTGGCATTTTTTTTTAGAAATAATCATAGATTCTGGAGCAATATTAACTCTCGTCGAACTACAGGAAATGGCGTTCAACAGGGGCGGTTTGCTTTCAATGTTTGGTGTACACTGTTGGGAAACGAAGTCTTACTTATCAAATATTTTTGACTAGCTTGAACGCAGAAAGATATTTAGAAATACAAAACAAACTTGAAGATGCACTCGACGATACGGCGCTGAATGAAAGAATACGTGTCTACTTTCAACAGGATTGAGTACCCACTCATAATGCACGAACAGTCTCAACTCATCTCAACAAATGAATTTCGGGAGAAGTGGATAGGAAATCATGGATCTTTCGTATGGCCACCGAGATCCCCGGACCTGTCCCTTCTGGACTATTTTCTGCGGGGTCATCTCAAAGACAAAATTTATTCAAATGTTACCAGGAATATTGACGAATTAATGCAAAATTTAGAAAACGCAATTTCAAATGTGCATATATTAAATGCTATGAGAGGCTTGCAAAAACGTTGTTGAGATTGCATACAACAAAACGGAAATCAATTTGAACATTAACATTGGTTTCTTCGTATGCCATGTTCTTTGGGTGTTCGTTGTGTTATATTTTGTATTTTTGTTGTTTTAAAATGTTTATCTAATTTAATAATGTTTAATTTGCAAAATAATTAATGAATAGTTATTCTGTCCTTTTCTTCTCTATTTTACTTGGATATTACTTGACAATAATACGCAAAAATTAATAATTTGCCAAAAATCGAAAATAAACGGAAAACTCGAGGACGCACGGTAGGTTTTTCCTAGTGCGAATATTGATAGAGACATTATCCTATAAGGACATCCAATTTGGTTCAACCTGTATTTCAGCAACGTGAAAAATGTGTAGATATTGTATAAATGGGACTGAAAAATGAAAGTGTACAAATCGATTTGTTACGAAAATTATTTGACATTTTAAACGAATAATAGATTTTAATAAGCTATAAAAGAGTTCACAATAGTCGACCATAAAAATTCGGTTGAAGTAATCGTAGAATAACGCCTACTAGGGAAACCATGTAAAAAATGATCCAGAAGGTCATACACGTAACATAATGTTATTAATGTGAGGTATCCATCATATGAAGAAAAAATATTTGACTAACAACTTTTTCCAACCCTTTATTGAGCTATTGCATAGCTTTTATCGCGGGCTTTGAGCGCGGCGACCGAATCAAGAAATTCCGTAACGAAAATAAAACCTAACACCCTCCACTCCGCCTACCATGTAGCTCGGCCGAGCGTTCGCTTAACGTGTATATATATGGTACGACAGTACGAAGCTCGCACGGATCGAGACGAGCTGCTCCGAAATCGGACGAATACGTAAGCAGCTGTTTGTGAGAAAGTATATAGGTGTATAGGTATCTATCATATCTTTATAATGCCACACTCACCGCATGTGTACCCCGTAAGTATACATGTAGGTATATATACTGTTGTAGATACTGTTCCAAAAGGTGGGGGTGGATATTTACCAAAATAATAATAATGTTACTAATATTATGACTCCGAATATTGAAATAAATATTGCACACGTTAGCGATGTTACAGTTAGGCCCTCATTTGTTGGAGATATTTGTGCGTGCTTATGCAAACTTAGAAATGGCCTCCATATAGTCATGGTAGCAATTTACATTTATCCGAATCCAAAATTGGACGAGGTAGAGCATTTTATTCATCGCACTTTACTGGAGTACACTGAAGAAGGGCCGAAAAAACTTAGTACAAATGGTAATAAATTTCCACTTATTTTGGCTGGCGATTTCAACATCAACTTCGCTGATAAAAAATCAGAGCGGTTGACAACATTTCTTTCGGAAAAATTAAATTTGAAAATGGAATCCACAACAAAATATGGGACCACCATTGACGCTGTATTTTCCAGATATTTAGAGGATATCAAGTCTCAAACTTACGTTTCTTATTTCAGTTACCATAAACCTATAGTTTCAATGATAAAAATTCCTGAATAACCTACATGTATTGTAAGATAATAAAAATATTTTAAACGATATTAACTTCTCATTTATTCAATAAAAGAAAAAAATTTGTTTTCTTATCGGTCACCACGCTCAAACAGTGTAACTTGAATTAATATCAAAGAAAAAAAAATACTGCATAAATAAAAATAAATAAATAATTATAATTGCTTAAGTTGATAAAAATGCTATGCAATAGCTTTACCGCGGCAGTCCCCGAGTGCCACACGTTTTTTAAATTTATTAGTTATTTACTTGTTAATTACACAAAATATGAAGAAATATCAAACACATATTTGTACGAGATATCGGCTGTTTTTCCAATGAAATATTCCCGGAAAACACGGTTTTAAGCTTTGTATGTAATACATTCAATGCTGGATTATAGCATAAGTTTGACTAAGCTATAGCTTTGGGCCCCGACATTTTGGGGGCCCCGCGGAAATAATAAAAATTAAGAATTAAAAAACTAATAATGACAATTTTTCTGGGAAGAAATAACGAAGTAAAGAAATTACTGGAATATAAAAGTTTGCGTATGCCTAACGACTGGTAATATCTAAAAGTAGTCAAGAATTAGTTGATTTTGTATTAAAGGCGAATAATTCGCGCTTATAACTACTCTTCATCTTGGAAGTGCAGTGCAGTGGCAAGTTAAAACGCATCAAAAACCCTTTGAGGACAAATATGCGATAGGATAGGTTAGATTCGCTTGCACTACTGTGCATGGAAGCTGATGTATTGCGTCGAATCAGCTTTGATGACCTGATAAAAGATTTTGCGGCTAGAAAGTGCAGGAAAGAATTGTTCTAAGTCAGTTAGATATAAGCGAATCATTCAGCGGATAAGTTTCCAAAAGTGCAATTGTAAAAGTGGTTAATGTAGTTACGCATTGTATATTATGTCAATTTAAGAAGACGTACTGATAGTGTAAATATTCATTTAGGTACTTATTTTCCTGGCAATAACCTTCTCCACGATATAGAGTATTATATTACTCTACAAATTATTTTATTCTATGAATAAAGAGTAATTTAAAAAAAAGGGGGGGAGGGGCCCCCAAAATCTGTTGTGCTTACGGCCCCTCATAGTGTTAATCCGGCCCTGAATACATTATTAACGAAATTCTTCTCCTGACCTAATCAATTACAAATTCAAATCCTTGTACCTACTAGTAGAAGACGTACGAAGTACTGATACAATAAAACTCATGAATCGTAAGCACCCAAGCTGGATTACCGATTTCAGAAGAGTGTCAAGTAATTACATTGTACGGTAGAGCATCTTCTGCTAGATGTCTAGAGTCTTGATTTTCTGCACTTTCAGATCAAGTTTGTTGTGCGTTATTCCGTTTCGGAATTAGAATCAACACATTCAACTATTTCGAAGAGAGCTGTTTAAATATCGATTTTCTCACATTTTCTATTTCTCTACTAAGTAATCCTTATGTCAGTATGATGTTTCATTTCATTGTTCCCACTCCCAGTCTAGGGTCATTGTTGTGTGTTAACTTTCAATGGGAAGTTTCTACTTAACCACTACAGAATGGTCGATTCTTCAGTGAATATAAATTTTATTCAGCACAGAAGAGAACTAGGTTGAGCAACTAAAATTTTGAATGGTAATTTATGCAACCAACACACATTATTTCATGAACATCTAGGTTATGCAAATATGGTTGTGTGTATTAGTTGTAAATAAACCAACACATTGTTAGAAATTGCACAATAGCTGGCAGATACGTTTAAACTGATCATATACAGTCATATAATACCACATTATACGAGTTTGTTTTATGTTTACCAATAATTCATAGCTTGAAGATAGATGACGTAAGATATCTTCGTTATCCTGTGCACTCACCGCTATGTCACCTGTACGATACTTGCTGGTGGATTGGTTTCAATTATATTAGACATTAAAATCAATACCCCGGAATTGATATTACGAAATATTATCATGTTCTCGTAAAGAGCTGTGTTCTTCTTGAAGTCTCATTGTGCCATGCATTATTTTTATAAAATAAATAAATTACGTTACGCTCTGCCTGACAATGTTGTCCCACCTGCAACTTTGGAATATGTTGGTTTAATTTGATTATCATTCTGCAGCAAACTGATTTGATTGTGCATTCAATGTCAGAATGAGTCAGTGGGTGCTCCAGAAAAATAAGACTCATTTAAAGACATATACCAAAATCAATAAAAATAAATTTCTAAAGAAGGCGTATGCAGAACCGGGCTCATGAAAATTGTGTTTCATTAAGATGTAAATAAAGTTAATTAACGGATCCATAGACCACCCCTCACACTTCCTACAGTCCCCTTTTGTTTCCACAATTTTCCGTTTTCAGACCCTTCTGTGGGTTGAATGTATGATTATAACTTATTTAGTAGCTTTTCCAATATCTAATGTAATAAATTGGAGTTTAGCAGACTGAGAGTCTGAGATCAATAACTTCCCTCATTCGCATGCAACGACAATATATTGCAAATGATTAGAAACAGATGACTGAAGTTTATTCCAATTTTGAGAACATAAAGTGTTTTGCAAGGATAGATATTATGACTCATATCGTAATATATACATCGACACTTTAAGAAGAAAAGTCTTATTTTATTTTAAGTCATAATACAGAACCAGAATACTAAAAAAACAATTGCAATATATTATACGAGTGAGGGAAGTTATTTATCTCAGACTCACAGTTCGTTTACCTTTAATTTATCATATTAGATATTAGAAAAGCTACTGAATAAATATAACAACCATACATTTAACCCACAGAAGTGTCTGAAAATGAAAAATTGTGCTATCAAAAGAGGACTGAAGGAAGTGTGGAGGGGGTGATTATTTAAACACAATTTTTATGAAGGCGTTTCGGCTTTCGCCTTCTTTAGAAATTTATTTTTATTACGTATACTGTTTAAAATGAGTTGTGATTTCTGGAGCACTCACTCACTCTTTCTGATATTGAATTCATACTTAAATCAGTTCACTGTCTACTGAAAGTGCAGGAAATCAATACTCTAGACATCTTGCAGAACAATCTTACTACTTGACACTCGTCTGAAATCGTTAATCCTTCGGGTTTGGGTTTGAATTTGAAATTGATCACCAACAAGGGGTAGGTTTTCCGCCATCTTGAATTGTGTTTTATTGGAAAAATAGCCGATATCTCCTACTGATTTGTATTTGACATTTCTTCTTATTTTGTGTAATTAACAAGTTAATAACTGATGGATTGAAAAAAAAGGTTGGAAAAAATTTTTGATTTTGGTATATTGTTCAAAATGAGTCATATGTTTCTGGAGCACCCACTCAATCATTCTGACTTTGAATGCACACTCAAATCAGTTTGCTGCAGAAGGATAATCTGATTTAACTAACAGATTCCAAAGTTGCAGGTGACATAACATTTTCAAGCGGTTCGTAACGTAATTTATTTCATAATAATAGGAACATAGCATGTGATCCAAATAATGCATTCTAATGAGTCTTCAAGAAGAACACAGCTCTTTACGAGAACACAATAATATTTCGTAATATCAATTCCGGGGTGTTGATTTTAATTTCTAATATAATCGAAACCAACCCTCCATCAAGTAACGCACAGGTGACATGGCGGCAAGTGCACAGGATAACGAAGATATCCAACGTCATCCATCTTCAAGCTATGAATTATTGATAAACATTAAGCAAACTTGAATAATGTGGTATTATATGACTGTATATAGTCAGTTTAAACGTCTCTGCCAGCTATTACGCAATTTCTAACAATGTGTTGGTTTATTTACAATTAATACACACAACCATATTTGCATAAACATGTTCATGAAATAATGTGTGTTGGTTGGATAAGTAACCGTTCAAAATTTCAGTCAACTAGTTCTCTTCTGTGTTGAATACAATTTATATTCACTGAAGAATCGACCATTCTGTAGTACCTAAGTAGAAACTTCCCCGTGAATGTTAACACACAACAATGTACTACTGGGTGTGGGAACAATGAAATGAAATATCATACTGACATATGGATAACATAGTAGAGAAATAGAAAATGTGAGAAAATCCATGTTTAAGCAGTTCTATTCTCGAAATAGTTCAATGTGTTGATTCTAAGTCCGAAACGGTATAACGCACAATAAACTTGATCTGAAAGTGCAGAAGATCTCTACACATCTTACAGAAGATGCTCTACAGTACAATGTTACTACTTGACACTCTTCTGAAATCGTTAATCCAGCTTGGGTTTGAATTTGCAATTGATTAGGTCAGAAGAAGAATCTCGTTAATAACGTATTTCATACAAAGCTTAAATCCGAGATTTCGATCACCAACAACGGATCGTTTTCCGCCATCTTGAATCGTGTTTTATGACCTTTCGTTGGTAGAGTTTCTGGATCATTTTTCACATGGTTTCCCTGGTAGGCGTTATTCTACGATAAATTCATCCGAATTTTTATGGTCGACTATTGCTTCTCCAGAAAGGAGATAGAGATTCGCAGAATCGAAGAACAACTGGAGAGTTCATTTTCTTCTGGTAAGGGAGATGAGCTGTGATTGATGTTTCGACTGAAAATTAATGTTTGGATGTTATTGATAATCAATTTTTTGATTTGAATGAGAAATTAGGAATCCGTAAGTAAATAAATGTATCTACTACATACGATTTTTCTCAATGTTTCCATTCATTATATTAATTTTCAGTCATATTTATTCCTTTTTTATATATTTGCTAAGTTCAATTTGGTGTAAATGATTATATCATCGTAAAAAATCACCCTTCACCACTAAAAATACTGTGTACTGAGGACCTTTCAGCTACCAAGTTGCAATGATCACAGTAAACTGTATTTTTAGTTGATAAATAATGATGATTGCTCCTTTCATAGTTTTATAGCATATTCACAGTGTGAACATTCTTATAGTTTCTTAAAATGTTTAAAATGTCAAATAATTTTCGTAACTAATTGATTTGGGCACTTTTATCTTTCAGTCCCATTTTGATATCTACACATTTTCACGTTGTTGCTGTACATGTACGAAGAACTATTCCCAAAATGTTGTACATAAGAAAGCTCAATATCTTGCAACCTACCCCAATTTCAAGTTGGTGTATCTTCTACAGCAACCGGGGTTTAGATTCACTCCTTTTTTTCCGTCCAAATGCACTCATTTGTAATACCTCTCCCTCTTTAAATTGACTGGATTAAATAGTACTTTAACAGCTATTCTTCAATTTTAATTATTTCAGAAAAGCTTAGAGCGTCTTTCGATAAACGATCACTCAAGGCTTCTACCTGACACTAAAGAAATCACAACGAACGTCCGAGTACGCACTTATGCACTGCGTTTCGGTATAGTAACACATTTTCCTTGTCTAAACACTTCTGAATATTTCTTACTCAAAGAATTTCAACATTACACAATATTTTTGTTCGACTATCATCATCATTGAAAGAAAGGTCTGTGATCACTTGAGGGACGAAGACCGCCGTATTGGGCTAATTATGGGCCCAATAATATGTAACCTATTTTATTCCAGACGATACTACTGATTATCTTGATGTGTCTAAAACTACAGCATGTAACATTCTATGAATAGAAAACCCACCCACATCGATGGATTTCTCAAAGATATGTCCCCTTCTCTATCCAACTCAAAGATAATCCTATTTTTCATTTTTCAATTTTGGGACTTGAATCAAGTTTTGTCGATTTTCCGTTAATTCTCCTCTCAATTATGATAATTACGTATAAGTTCTCATCCCAGAGCGCTTTTGATTCTATAAAATTGTTTCTCCAGCAGGATTCCTATATAGATGAAATTTATATTATAAATGGTGTACAGCCATTTGTTAGTACCTTCTCTAGAGTTACGTGAAGCTGGGCATCGTCTTAAGATTTCGTGTCAAGCTTTCTTGGGAGCGGCAGAAAGTTTCTGGAGATTTTCAACTATGAACTTCAGTTATTAACGTTGCATATCTCCCGTATTCAAGGAAAAATAACAAAAGCTACGAGATTAGTAATTACTGAGACAATACTTTTAGAATACCGAATCAATACCAAAATGGAGGTCTTACAACCTCACTGGAATATATTCAATGAAGTTCAAGAACAAATAGAATTACAGGTAGATGAAATTAATTTAGATGATCTGATTCACAGGTGTGAGGTAGAAGATGAATTAAAAAATTAAACGTTAAATAGAAGGTATATGACAAGTAAGGACTGAAAAGCATTAGTGATAAATAATACAAATAACGTCATCCAAGATAAATTTTGTACCATATCTTGAAAAATAAACGTTTCCAAACTTTTTCTAAAAGATTGGAAGTATTTTTACATTTAAAGCAGAACAAAGATCCTACACTAAATATGTACATATTATCACTTGCACTTACTCCATACTTCATCAGAAACTCTATGATTTATGTGCATCTGGAAGTCCACTCACCAAAGAGTATGATCAAATTGTTGAATTTTTAAAAGATTAATTGGATCTACAGCCCAGTGTTCCGCCTCGACCACATAAATTGATTTCGCGTATACAAGAAGAACATGTGTAACATAGATCTCTATTGATGAATCTCTATGAAACTTCACTTAAGGAATTTATATTATTCCTAATCCTCAATTTATTCATTTATTAACAGTGTGGCCATTTAATTTAGAGAACCATGACACGTTGGATTTTGATCCCAATCATTGATTAGCCAGAACAAACGTGAAAAATATCATTGATGCTAACCCTTTTTGTTTCACAGAACACTTAAGATTTCAACACATTGGTAGGTAAGTGGAAGGGGTAAACGCTAAAATTCATCAGATAAACTCGTACTTAACAACAACAATAATAAAAAATAACAATTGAATGGTAACGATAATAATAAAAGAATGTATGATAATAAAAGAATATTATAATTAATTTTATTTATTTATAATAAGAATAAAGAACTAATATCAAAATCTATACTCAAATAAAACAAAATTTAATAATCTTAGTTTTATTTTTTCTTATAGTTAATTTAGATTATCTATCTAAATTAACTATAAGAAAAAATAAAACTAAGATTATTAAATTGATACTCAACCAAGATGAACCTAGGGGATCGAAACTGAATGAAATGATTCGAAAGTATTATTGAACTTAACTTGATTGAAAACTGAGAACAAAAGCATTGATCAGAAATCTGAAACAACTCTGATTTAGCGGAATCCACCTTTCTTACCAAAAACGCTCTGAATAAAGTATCAATTACATTAATCGAAATTAAGTGTCACATGATTTCTCAGGTGACTAATTCAAGCTCGAAAATATAACTGAAGGTTGTAGGTATTGTTCCTTTTTCTCAAGAACCAATCTACAATTCGGAAAAATATTCCCGAATTGTTTGACCAATAAGCAATAAGATTCCTCTCTTGAAATCTCTAGCCCAGAATGTTCTCGGTGGGAATTTCTAAATCTATCTGTCCTTTTCTAAATATCACTAACTGATTTGAATGTACATAAAACATCTCCAGACGATTATCATTGAGATTTTACGTGAAGCTACCAATAAGTTTCCTGTCCTATATTGGTTATTCATCTTGACAGGTTCATGATTTTCTTTACAACCAAACTTTTGTGAACTTATTGCAACCCTCTTGACCATATCAGCTATTGTATCATATCACCCTGCTTGAAGCAAGTGTGAATTGTCTTATATTTATTTTAGAAATTCCCTTACTTTTCTCAAGCTACGTTTGTTATTGAAAACAACTGGCAACCCCTAGATGTTCTTTACTTCTAGATATTTTAATTTTACATGAAATTTTATTTTTTCAAGAATGATTCTGTTTTCAAATATTGAAAATAACCTGTACTGAACCTTTATTACACATGAATTAATTATTAATGATTTTTCGACAGAATTAAGAACATTGACGTCACGTTATGAATTTAATTGTCAATGTGGCGAATCTGTGGCCGGAATATTTTCACGATTACAATGTATACGTGGATTGATAAATATTGGCATACGAACCAAATTATTGCAAGAACAAAGTACAAAGGCATTGAAGGAAGTAGTAGGAGATGCAACAGCCATTGAGTTGGCAAAATCAGAGTGTATATTAATGAATAAATCTGAAATAGTACATCAGGTGAATTCAAATCCTTCCATAGAAAATAGATTTACTGAAACTAAGGAGCTAAAAATTACATCTATATCAAATATTAAAAATAATAGTTTCGTACATATTGCTAGCGTGTGTATTTCTAAAACTGATCAAGGTGATGTAAATCAAATGAATGATATACTAGAAAATTCATATCAAGAAATTAACAAGATATTTGACAACAGTGAAAAATTTCCAGTACAAATAAATATTGAAGAAAAACCAGTGATTATGGAATTGAATACCGGAGCAGCATTAAGTACCATTGCATAAATAGACGGGAAAGGAAATTTTTTAAATAAATTTTGAATTACTGACTTATACAGGAGAAATAATAAAACCTAAAGGAGTTGTTATGTTCACTGTACATTTAAAAAAAATTTTCGTTGGGAAACTTTAAATTATAAGTTAGCAAGTTGATATTATTTTAGGTCGGGTCCTTGAACTTCGGTAGATTGGGTCGAAATGGAATATATTGATTCAGGAATACCTGTTAATTTGAATAAGTTATTAATAGAATTTAATGACGTGTTTGAACCTGGAATTGGACTTTTACCTACAGTGAAAGGGCCTCTTCGTCTTGAAGAAGGACCAAACCAATATTCTTCAAATCAAAGCAGATTCTGTATGCAGTAGAAGGAAAAGACAATGAAAAATTAGATCGTCTACATGCTGTCAGAATATTGACAAAAAAAGATTACTCAGATAGGGGTCATCCGTAAGTGCCTATGTTCAAACCAAATGAATCCTTTCGAATATGTGCAGACTTCGTAGCTACAGGGAATCAATTAATAATGGATAAACAATTTTCAATAACGACAATTGAAGACATATAAATGCTGAAATGAATGGAGGAAAGTAATTTGGTACTTTAGATTCAAGTAATGCATATTTACATATGGAATGGATGAAAAAGATGCACAGATTCAAACATTAAGTACTCATAAGGGTTTATATAAACTGAAACGGCTAATGTTTGGTGTTAAAGTTGCTCCAGCATTATGGAATAGATATAAGGTTATGATACCACAAGAACAACAAAGAGTGGAATGTTTCTTTGACGATATCATCATAGGAAGAACTACTAGTTCGATTAGGAACCGTTTTGGAACATATAAGATTAAATAATTTGCATGTGAGCAGAGATAAGCTTGGTTTTTTCGAAGAAAGTATTTAAAATTTAGGACACATAATCGATCAAAGGGGACTACATAAAACGAAAGAGGAAGTGAAAGGTATTATTGACAGTAAACAACTAACTAACGTACATGAGTTACGAACATTTTTAGGTTTGACTAATAGCTATAATAAGTTCATCAAAAATTCAGAATTTTTCAAATCAATCAAATAGATACGTTACCAGTTAACTCGAAGAGAATATTAAATTTGTTGATACTGCAAAAAAATGTGGCACCTAAAAAAATATTAATTGCACTGACAAATGGACGAAGTTAGAAATACTGGGCTATCATGATAACGAATTATCTTTGCACGATGGTTGTATTTTTAAAAGAACACGAGTAATCATACCAAAGATATTAAAAAACAAAATACATGAAGAACTTTATATTGGTCATCTAAGCATCGTTAAAATGAAATCTTTGGACAGAGTTATTCTGTGAAAAACATAGATAAAGAAATATAAAATGTAGCTACAACTTGTAAATGAATGTAGCACCCAAAATTACATATACTACATTGTTGGGAAGAACCTAATAATTCATGGCAAAGAGTACCCATTGACTTTGCTGGACCTGTACAAGAACATTATCTATTTATAATTATTGACTCATATAGCAAATGGATTGAGGTAATTCCTCGAAAACTACCACATCAGATTGGTATATTCAACAATTACGAAAATTATTCACTACATTTGGATTACCTCTACAAATGGTTCACATAAGCTGTTTTCAAACAATTTCTCAATTCTGATGGGATAATTCATAAAACCTCAGCACCTTTTCACCCAGCTACAAATGGACATTCGGAAAGTTTTGTAAAAACACTTACGAAGTCAATTAAAGTTATGGAGGGTGAAACAGGAGATATTAATTTAAAATTGTGCACACTGTTAATTCAACTCCACATGACTCCTAATTTTACATGCAATAATGCATATGAATTGATGTTTGGAAGAAAACAAAATTGATGCGCAGTACCACCTACATCACAGCACGGACGCCTCGGCAGTATTAACCAGACGCTTATCTTCGATTCAGACAGGCATAGCATTAATTTAATAAAAATGGATCGTTAAGAACATGATGAGGGGGCATTATGGGCTAGGTGCAAGGTCAAACAGAACTCAAAGGCGGGTCGTGTTAGAGCTTGCATTGCTTCGATAGGCTTAGACGCTAAGGTGAGTGGTGCACAACGGATCTAGCTGTGGCGGCAGTTGAACTCCTCATGGAGACGAGGAGACAATGTGTGGTCATAGATTCCGCATACCCTTCGTAACCAACATATTCAAACAAGGGAAGTGGGTGATTTGGCTAGGTACTGCGAGGGGAATCACTTGCCAATGGTTGTTAATTGTGATGCCAACTCACATCACCTGATGTGAGACCACACCGACACCGATCACCGGGACAGAGCTCTGCTCTGCTTGGAATTCTCAATAGAGGGAAGGAACCAACGTTTGTTAACATTGTCAGAAGAGAGGTAATTGACCTTAGACTGTGCTCCCAAACTCTCTTGAGACACATTTAGAGGCTGGGGAGTCCCAAAAGATCATTCTATCTCTGTGATCATTTCTCAAATCTGATTTGCTGTTTCAGGTGATTAGGAATCTCAAACATATAAACTGGGGGGGACTGCAAGATCTGAAAACGTTGCTGAAGAAAATCAGCTCGGTGAATGAAATAGACGAGGCAGCGGATCTCTTTCAGAATTCAATAACAGAGGCCTTCGTAGATAACTGCTCCCGTAGCAAGGGTAGAGGAACCTATGAAATGACATGGTGGAATAACAGGCTAAGCGCAGGTAAAGATAGAGTGAAGACTCTTTTCTGAAAAGCCCGCAAAACCGACCAAGAATCAGACTGGACTGCCTGACAGTAATCAAAAGGAACTACAGAGGGCAAGTGAGATGAGCTCAGGAAGAAAGCTGGTGAGCCTTCTGCAGTGAAATTGAAACAGGCAAATATGAAAATAAACTGAACAAGGTACTAGCTTGGCTGGAAGTCATTGAACTTCCGTCTGGGGGATTATCTACGTCAGACGGGGAGACATTGGCTCACCTGATGTTAACCTGCTTCCCTGGCTTTGAGTAGCACTCACTTGGTGAATTTCGGCTTAGAGGAAATGGTCCACTCGCTGGACTGAGAGCTCTCCCGCAGCATCGTCTTGCCGGTGAAAGTCAGGTGAGCGGTTGGGCTGAAGAACCCAACCGCTCACCTGACTTCTTCAGCCCATACAGATCACCTGGAGTGGACGGAATTCACCCGGTTCTGCTTTCTAGGGCACTGGAGGAGATCGTCGGCCCGTTCGTGAGACTTGTTATCGCTAGCCTGGTTAGAGCACATATTCTGCGTGCATTGTGCACGTCTAAAGTAGTATTCATTCCGAAAACAGGTAAGCGAAGCTACAAAAATGCCAAATATTCTAGACCTATCTGCCGGCGTCCTTTATGCTGAAGACCCTGAAAAGACTAATCGATCGGTACATCAAAGACGAAGTACGGAGCACGAATCCACGTAGGCCGAACAAAACGCCTACAAAGAAGGTAAATCGACGGTATTTGCCTACACTCAGTAGTCTCGACCATTGAAAATCAGATCGAAGAAGAAGGGTATGCGGTGATAGCCTGCTTAGATATAAAGGGCGTCTTCAAAAATACCACAGCCGAAATTATCTGCAAAGCCCTCAAGGATAAAGGAGTTCCTAACTTAGTAAGTACCTGGATTCAGAACTGAAAAACAGGAACCTCCATGTCTCCAGAGGCGACATCACGATTAAAGGGAAATACTCTCCTACCATCTGGAACATAGTGGTCGATGGTAGATTGAGGAAAGAAGCCAACCTAGGATGCCCCGTGATCGGCTATATCGACCACATACTCTTAATCGTAGGATTAAACTAGCTGAACACTTTGATGGACCTAACACAATCAGCCCTAACTGCACTGAATAAATGGTGCAGCGATGAAGGATCGAAGATTAACCCTAAGAGAACAGAAATTGTAGTTTTCACTAGGAAGTACAATACAGTTTGCCGCAAATTCAGTGCAGCAGGACTATTAGCCACAATTGGCGCCTCAGCCCAAACACCTTGATGTGGATTTTCCAAGCCATCCTTAAACCGAGGTTGGCATATGACTCGGTGGTGTGGTGGAGAAGAACAGAGCTCTGGATGACCGAATCAATCCCGGAGCATCTGAGGAAGCTCATCCTGGGTGCTGCTACTGGAGCCACGAAAAGCACTGCCACGGCCACACTTGGAGCGCTAATGAAAGTGGAACCACCTGATTATAAAAGGTGCGACAACAAAAACGGCCCACAGACTTTTATCAATCACAGGTGAAACACACCTCACCTACTCAATGAGAACGGTAGGATGACAACACGATACACCTTTGATAAAAACTATCGTATGAGTATATCCTCTTGAGAAGATCGGTTAAGCAATAACCAATCAGCCCCGCCAACCAATAGTGAAATCTGGTTCACTGATGGGGCCAAAAACCATAGGTAGGCGGGAGCAGGAGTATTCCGCAAGCGCCCAGGTAAAAGTATTTCTATACCTCCGGGCAAACACGCCCTATTCTCCAAGCGGTGATTCTGGCAGTATATGCATACACAACAAAATAGCCCTTGCTGTGCTGGGTTGCATGAGAATAACATCGAAGCTGGTGTGAGAATACATCTACCGTTAAGCAATTTTGGCGGACAAGATCGATGGCAAGTCACCCTATTCTGGGTCCCCAGTCACTCTAGAATAAGGGGAACGAAATAGATGGAGAGCTTGCAAAACTGGGTGCTGTAGAACCCCTAATAAGTCCCGAACCAGCGGTAGGCATCTCGAAGATTAATATCAAAGAGACAATTCACTGCTGGGTCAGAACACAACAGTCGGAAGGTGGTGATTAGTGAACGGTTGTAGTCAGTCGAAAGCACTTATTGGACAGCACATTGAGGGAACCTGGTCTCAGCAAGTGAGGAACATCGTTAAAACCGATGTTAAACTGATGACACGGATACTAACAAGACACGGGCCGTTCAACTACCACTTCCACAGGATGAACCTTTGCGATTTGCCTTTGTGCAGGTGGTGTAAACGGAAAAACGGAACATCACTGCACATTCTGTGTAGATGCGTAACACTGATCCCCCAAAATGCAGAACACTTTCGGTAGAGCTATGAGACACCGAGGAGATCCAGAAACTAGATATGAATATGGTGCTAAGCCTCTTCAGGTCGTCAGGTTATTACCTATCTACCCGGTCCCCACTGGAAGTTGAGTAGGTGGTTGTTTGTCCACCTCGGGCACCCGGTGAACACTCTGGAGTGGGATAACATCCCGCCCACATCTGAATGCAGGTGGACGCCCTGGCGACGTTCAAATAAGTTGGTGTTAACCTCTTTAGGAATCGTTCCCTTGGGGGAGAATGGTGAACACCATCGGGCACTCTGGTAGATAGGTGAACACTAGTGGGTGAGAACCTTTCCATTAGGTGATACGTTAATCGTTAACTTGGGGAGCATGGTGAACACTCATATGGGTACTGCCCTGTGGTGGTCTGCTGAACACTCGTCGGTCGGAACTGGTTCACTAGGTGACACGTGATGTGGGGCTTTGACCTAGGCATTAAGGAACCACAATGGGTCCCCTAAATTATTATCAATAATAATAACTAGATTTGATGATACATAGTGGAACTGAAGTCTGTACTTCAGAAGTTATATATAAAAACTGTAGATAATTTAACATTGGAGATAGGTGCAAAGTTGAAGTTAGAGTGATAGAAATAAAAAATGGCAATTTGGAAAAGTGATAGCTAAAGAAGGTAAGCTACATTATAAACTTTGAATGGATAATGGTATATCAATTGGCGCAGTCATGTTGAACAAATCTATGTTGTCAATTCGTAGGAGATAACAATTCGACATTAAATTACAATTTATAATAAAATATAGTTACAATTATATTGTGTACTCAATAACTTTAAATAATAAATCAAAGTGAGATGACGGTTTAAAAATGGATTCGGTGTCAACTAGCCAGGAATAATGTGAAGAGCCAGGTAATATACAATCTCTTGATTGTACTGACTGACATTGTTAAGTTTTTGTTTATGAATGTCGCTTCGGTAATCGTGTTAGAAAGATATGATTGGCTAAGGGAATATCAATTGATGAAATAAATATTTTGTTGGTATTGTATTCTTTGTTTTGGAAGATACTGATACAACATGGTGTGCAACATAGCACGAACAGAACCATATCACTTCCAGTTGTAAGTTTGTCATGTTAAGTAATCAAAACATTGCAGCAGCAAGAGACAGCGCACCACAAATTAAAAGTTTTAATAGTAGAATATTTATTTTTATTTATTTCGCATGAAATATCACAAAATAACGCACATAGCTATTCAATTTTAGTGTGATACTAGCTATCATTAGATTAGAAATGCTCTAACCACCATCAAGTTCCGCCAGTGGTGTAAGGATACAGGATGGTAGAATGAACAGGTTTATTCAACGAAATGATTATTCATTGAATTTCTTAATAAGTAAAAACTAAGATTACAACATCCTTATATTAATGATTAATATTGTTCCAATAAATGGTAATTAAAACGAACAGAACTAGTTATTCTTCTCATTATGTTCATAAGCTATCGCAAAATAACGGCTTATCCAATATTTACTCTATATATTTATTCAATTTTAATTAGAGATAATCAATCAAAGTTTCCGATAATATGGTAGTCTTTGAATAATACTATTTACTTAGGTATCACCTGAATATCTTTTGCAAAGAATGTCATCTGATGCTGGAGTTTTACTCATTCATTAATTATGTGGAATATACTTCCTGTCTACTAATTTAACATAAATCATCGATGAATACATCACAAATCGTTATTCTATCAATAGCTTAAAATTAGGGAGTTTTGTTCATTTTACAGATGATATTCGCACGGCTTATATTTGCTGTGTATTGAAGCTATGGAGTGAAATAATTATAAATGATAAAATTCATATATGTACTGTGTAGGAATATATTTCGTGTTTAAATGTTCATATTTAATTATAACATTTGAATAAGATTCCGATTTTTCAGTACAAACCCATTTTTCTAATCAACAACTTTATTTTTAAATCTATATTTTCTCAACAATATCTTAAAAATAAGCTTCAATTTCAAATATGGTGATCCTATAGACAATGAAGACCATATAAATCACTCTATGTTTGTATCACCTACTAATTAAACATAAATCATAAAGCATATAAATTCACTGAAACAAGTTGACGGTATAACAAATTTATAAAAAAATATTATATGATGTATTATAACAGTTTGTTCCTATATATTGTAAACTTATTGTGCTCAGAAATTTTTTCTAGGATTATGAAACAGGTTATACAGTTTTTATATTTGAATATGGGAATAGGAATACAATGATAAACACTTGATCTCTTTAAATCGTATGTTACAGGACGAACTCAATCGTTTGGATGGATCTATGTTGAGCTCTTATGAATAAATACAATTTGGAGTACCACAAAGTACAGTGTTAGAACCAATTGTATTCATCGTATATATAAATCAACTGTTAAAATTGAACCTATCTGAAAAGTCCAGATGATAGTGTTATTATGTATAAGAGATTTTTGGGTTAGATACCATTAAGAAAACAGAATTATCACTTCAAGCAAATACATTTTGGATAGATAAAAAATCCTCTTTAATGCATGATAACAGTAACTCCATTACATACTAGTTATATAGAGATAATGAAATTCACTAATATCGGTATAAGCACATTATGAATAGACTAAAATTCCAAAACCTGATATATAACTCTGAAATATATTTTGAAAGTAATGACAAAAACAAAAACTTTTCTCTACACATTAGTTATATAATGACCAAGCAATTCTTACTGTAAGTCACGTATTCATAAGAGCAACTTCAAAATATATGCACAAAAAGCCTAAATATAAAATTCCGCCACCCCCATAATTTCAAACTAGAGGACAAGATGATAATCATTTATTATAATTATAAATAAAATTGATAGTTACATTAGTATCACAACAGCATATCTCTTATATTAGTCCAAAAATTTATAAAATAATGTGTATATATAAATACCAAAGATAAAAACAATTTCTATAAAATATATAATAATAACACTGTAAGGTGTTGCAGTTTCGATTGTTCGTGTTTCTGTTCGTTTCGGTGACGTGGGCATTTTAATTGAAATTGGTGCGATAAGGACGCTTTGTTTAATACAATTAGTTTTAAGTAATCCAGTTTTAGACATGATAAGTCTTCTGATAATGGTCGTGAGACCGAAACGTACGTAAAGACAAGAAAATATAAAGCATAAGTGTTAATGTGACCTATTTCCCGAGAATTTATATATAATTCATACCTGGGTCAAGAATCTTTATTATAGTTTAGCTCTTTATTAATCAGTTTAACATTTAGAACTATAATAATTAGGTACCCGTTTCAAATACTGAACTTTCATTTCAAAACAGTTAGCATCATATTTATTTATTTCTTTATTGTTGTTCTAAATTAAAATGCTTCTACATACGAGTCAGATTGACTCCAAATTTTTGTAATATACCAAATGATCATAATATGTAAAATTTAAAACCCACATTGTACTTAAAAATTGAACATCAATAAAGTATTTAACAATATTATATTCGTTTTGGCACGATTTACCATAATTTAGGAAATATGTAATTTCACTATATTCAGTAACCCAGAATATAAAATAATAAAAATCGCATATACTGTTTTCTATTTCTATGCAACAAATTAATCTTATAAATTTAGGAATTTATAGAGATATAAATGATTCGCAGAACAAATTAGCTAACATCCAAAGCGTGAGAAACAAGTTTACGTTATGCTTTGAGGTTTCTAACTACCAATCATTTATCTGCTATTTCGATATTTGCAAGTGTACAACAACGTTTAGTTTTGTTCAAACCGTTTCTTACTACTCCTACTAGTACACATTTATAGTTGGTACAGCGTGAATCAACATCGGTTACGTAACTAGTTTGTAATCATTATGTTACAATATGAACTGATTTTGACAGAGCCAAAATATGTTACACTTATTAAACATATTTATCTCTATAGATTCAGCGTTTACTTGAAATAATATATAATAATGAATAAATCAATTTTCAAATCGTATGTAGGATTGATACATTTTTGTTGATAGAAAGGATGAATTTTGAATTTTTATTTATTTTCAATACTTATTTTTCTTACAAACACTTTTATTAGACTAACCGTAGTTTTTCATTAGGCGTTGGTTATAGAAGAATTTACAGAATACAATTATATTTGTTGCCAACTTTTTAACACCCCCTCAACAAACATTTCAGAGAATACTCAAGTTTCTTGCAATATTTCTGAGCTTTCTGAACAATTTTGTTAGTTTATGACTGTAATTCCTTTATTTGTAAGCTTTATGCTCACGCCCAAGTAATTACTAGTTAAATATAGGTATTCAGTTTCAAAATTATGATTTAGTTTGTATTTGCAGCTTTCAATTTCATCTTAGTCACTTCTAAAAATAAGCAAATCATCCACATATATTAATAAGTACAAAGAGTTATCATTATGTCATCTAGTATACAAACATAAATCATTTTTACATTTTTACAAGATTCAGTTACGAGACAAACAAATGTGTTACTTCTTACCGAAACTTGCATGGCGCATGATAATCCGATTGAAATACCTAATTTCAATTGTATTGTTCAATTCAAACGAGATACTGTTCCAAAAGGTGGAGTAGGCTATTTACCAAAATAATAATAATGTAACTAATATTATGACTCCGAATATTGAAATAAATATTGCACACGTTAGCGATGTTAATGTTAGGCGCTCATTTTTTGGAGATATTTGTGCGTGCTTATGCAAACTTAGAAATGGCCTACACATAGTCATGGTAGCAATTTACATTTCTCCGAATCCAAAATTGGACGAGATAGAGCATTTTATTCATCGCACTTTACTGGAGTACACTGAAGAAGGGTCGAAAATACTTGGTACAAATGGTAATAAATTTCCACTTATCTTGGCTGGCGATTTCAACATCAACTTCGCTGATAAAAAATCAGAGCGATTGACAACTTTTCTTTCGGAAAAATTGAATTTGAAAATGAATAATGATCTACAAGAATCCACAACAAAATATGGGGCCACCATTGACGCGATATTTTCCAGATATTTAGAGGATATCAAGTCTCAAACTTATGTCTCTTATTTCAGTTACCATAAACCTATAGTTTCAATGATAACAAATTCCTGAATAAGCTACATGTATTGTAAGATAATTAAAATATTTTAAACGATATTAACTTCTCATTTATTCAATAAAAGAAAAAAAATTGTTTTCTTATCGGTCACCAGCTCAAAAAGTGTAACTTGAATTAATATCAAAGAAAAAACTTGAATTAATATCAAAGAAAAATACTGCATAAATTAAAAATAAATAAATAATTATAATTGCATAAGTTGAGAAAAAATGCTATGCAATAGCTTCACCGCGGCAGTCCCCGAGTGCCACACGTTTTTTTTCTTTTCAACTCAATCCGACAATGTCCGCCGCGAAAAACCGGTTTTGGCCATTTTTACTATTTTTTTCATCATTTGCGACGATCAAAAAGTGTTCAATTTTAGTTCCTCCAATTTGTATCATAATTATCTACTCAAGGCAATTTTTTTCTCCGAACTCAGAATTATGCAAAAATTACCGACATTTATTGCTAATTCTATCACACTACGTGTCATGTGCTGGATTTTGTTTTCATAATGAATTCCTACAATTTTAATGTAACATAGAGTATAATTTAACTTCGACGGTGTATTAACGGATTTTCCACTTCACCGTCAACATCATGCCTACCAAGTGGGTAAATCAATCGAGACGGCTCTTCATCATCAGGTTACCCAGATCGAAGCGATTTTTAGTCTCGGACAGTGTGCTTTAGGCGTATTCTTTGACATCGATGGGGCGATCAAAATATGGTTCCAGCATAATATGAAGAAAACGTAGAAGAATTTGATAACGATATATTTCTTGAGCGATGGAAAAACAGGAGAAGTCTAATTGAAGGACCAGCTAGGTCTCCTTACTTTATACCACACAATTTCTTCGCTATGATGATAAAACAAATAATTTCCGAAGATCTAGACATGACGATGAATACATTATTATTTTTCGAAGGTATTCAACCGATTTATAGTAGATTATTTCAATAGCACAAATGTTTTTTTTTCGGTACGGAATCTAAAATAAGATTGCCTTTAGAATCTGATATTCAAAAGTGGACTACTAGAAAACGACATTTTTATTGATGACTCCAACTTTTGGACTTTTCAACTCTTGAAAAATTGTATCCAAAATATATGATATCAAAATAGTGTAAACTAAATAAGTATTGGTATTATTTGAGAAAAAATTAGATCATAACAAGATTACTCATCAAAGACTCAATGGATGTAGGAACTTCCAGAGGCAACATGAAATAAATTTAAAAAAAAAATTTGTATAATTTTAATTCTTCACATTGGCTCAAACCTACTAGCTGTCAAAGTTACATTTGATAATTTATTAACACAGAATTTCTGCAAATTTTCTTTTTTTCAGGAGCACCTCAAAAACTTGTGATGGAAGTTTCGAAGAATATCAGGGATACAAGTTGAGAAAAGTTATTCAAATAACATTTGAAATAATGGCGTCAAATTAGAGTTCCAACCGAAATGCTTTGTCGTCACATTTTTCTTACATCTAAAAATGATTAATTGATTATGGTCTGTGAAAGCCGAAATTTCAGCAATTTCAAATTCTTCTTCCACACAACCTATGATTGAATTCCCAATCTGTTAACTCTTTGAAAGCTCAAGCTTGATATTCTTCATCTCGATTTAGTAAGTATACGGATATCATATTTTTGGGGAATGAATAACTACGTTCAATTGTTCCAAGCTAGTCATGACATTGAAATATCTTTGAATTGACGACATATGTGTTTTACAACTCTATGTATTATTATATGAAAATATTTTGATTATGATAATCTTTTATGACATAACATAATAATAAATTCATTGTGACCTTATTATAAGGTAACTATGGTACACGATCTATAGATTTTAGGATTATCTCTATGACGAGGAGTACAAAAATTTGACGCACTACTTCGATGACGTTATTTTTTTATTTTTAAATGTTAATTTCGAATATGTAACATGTAGGTATGATTATGATATAATTATATGCATAACCGCAAAAGCACATTTGTCATGATGATACCTATTTGAAAAACTGAAGATGGATTCCAAATGTACCACTTGAAGGAGCTGCCGCGTCTCAAAGGAACACAGTTCCTATTTTCACCGCTTTAAGGCGATTCAAAGATTTTCAAATTCGTACGACCGATATGAATGACCCAATTTTCTCCACAGTGGCTTACGTAGGCACATACCTATATATGCACGCACACATATACATCATCTCAAAAATAGTCTAGATGGATTCTGGGAGGCTCACACGCGTATTTAAGCGAAAATCCGGAATATTTTTTTAGGCCAGTCACAATTCTTCGGTGGTGACGACAAGTGTCTATTGCAGTAAATAGGTGAACGGTAGGTCTTGGAAGGAACTTTATAGGTGCTTAATATGTTCTGTAATTAACTTCTGGTCATGCTCTATTAATTTTGTTCGTCGAAGTCTCGAAAATAACATGTGTTACCCTAATTTCAAAACCCAATAGCTTCAGTTTCAATCATGGTACATACCTACATTAGTTAAGTTGTAATTTTATAGAGGATTTCATGTTTGGTCAACGATCAGTCAGACTTGTCTGTGCGGTATGGAACTACAAATTATATTACGCATGTTTCAGTATTTCACACAGGTAATTATGAGGTGAAAAATAGAAACTGTGCCATTTCTCTTTACTCTTGAGTCTCCGATCTAAATTCGTGTTCATCATTCAAATTCATAACAAAGCATTTCAAAAACTAAGTTATCATGAGCTCTGAAAGATAGCTGTATAAGACTTCGTGCACTTCAATTTTGAAAATAGGACAATTTAGAAAACTTAATTATGAACTTAAATGTGTACGTGTGTGTGTGTCTGTATATGTGTGTGTGTGTGTGTGTGTGTGTGTGTGTGTGTGTGTGTGTGTGTGTGTGTGTGTGTGTGTGTGTGTGTGTGTGTGTGTGTGTGTGTGTGTGTGTGTGTGTGTGTGTGTGTGTGTGTGTGTGTGTGTGTGTGTGTGTTTGTGTGTGGTCGCGCGCGATTAATTGATCACAATTCATTTAACCTAGTGCTATTTGAATCCTTTACCAAAGCAATATTTTCTTTTCTGATATCGAGGTGGAAAATTTGTCCTTGCATTGAACTAAAAGAAGGTGAAATCCAAAAATCATAAAAGTATTTGTGCAGAACCCAGTAATTATATTTGAACCTGTTTCTGTATATATAAATGTTCATATCAAGCTTTGCTATTCAATTGGTTTAATTCAACATTACTGTCTCTAGGGAAAGCTGTTTCAGTATGAGTAGGCATCAATGTGAGACTTTCGAAATGAAATGAAAGAGGAAAAGAGTAATTAACGAATGAAGTTATACGTTAGCTCACTCTACTTTTTCTGGTAATTTTCATACTTAGATTAGCTTCTAGTTCCGTTTCATTGGTTCGCCTACGAGTGGAGTTATGGATTCATGAAAATGTTCGAATATGATTTATTCAAGTGCTATTCTAAGCCCAAAAATAAACTTGGCAAGGATATCCTGTTCAACAGTTACTATAAAAATACGCATTCATAGGTAAATATTGTTCCAGATTTACTCGAAAATGTCGACTACGATTTTGAAGGAAATCGTTAACACATCAAACGTTCAATTTATAATAAATTATGAATATTGCCACGCATTCGTATATGAAACTATTTAGGAAATTTGGTGATGCTATAGACGTGTATTGTACAGATAAAATTAATTCAATAAAACTCATATCTTTTACGATTTTCAGTTTTTTAATGTTTTCTAGTCATAGCGTCATTACAAAATTTTATATTAATCTGTATAGATGGTATAGCTAATGTAAAGAAATAAAATATAAAATGAAATGTAAAATAAAAACCGTTCCATGAAATGTTGTTTACAGTTTCTTATTACATCTGAATCTGTGCGTACGACGCACAAAATCATTATAATAATTAGATTTCTCTGATACTTAAATATATTTTCCTTTCACCCATTATACGTAGTATATAGTGTGATGAAGGAAGTATTGTAATCGGCCTAAAACATGTTTTCCGTATTTTCGCGAATATATTCATTTCAGCATTTTTGAATTGATCTAGACTATTTTTGACATGAGTGTGTGTGTATGTGTCTTCTATAAAAATGAGGTACAACATTGATAAGGAATCTACATTGCGATTTTATTGCATTGTTATTCTATAAAAATGGGATGCAAGTTTGATAAGGACTATACACTGCGATTTTATTTCATTATTATTCTTTTTACTCAGGTCAACGAAGCACTTCCTCTTATATTGATATTATTGAAAAAAATAACAGAAGAATGCTAAAATGAACATGATAGAAGTGTGTCAACTTTCTTCATAATTGTCATCAAATACTGTGACTATAACTACACAACAAGGAAAAACTATTTGTTGTGAAAACTCGAAAAACGATGATGTTAAACTCAAATATTATACTGTACATCCAACATTTAAGGTTTTTCAGATAGTTGGAAAATACATTAAGCCATTCGTAAAATCACAAGGGAAAGTCATTCTGAAGAATAGCTTTTAATGACGTTAGTGAAGCAGCGATTGAATTTAGATTACAAGGACATTGCATATCGTTTTGAAAAAATATTGCTTGGCATATTTCTTTTATAATTGAAGGTTGTGGAGGTAGAATTTTCAAATGTGTGTTGACTTGGAAGAAACCAGATCCTTAGCACATGTGGATAGAATTATTGGTTTAATAAGGAAGAAATATGAAATTATTTGTGGCCTACATCTACCTGTGGAGAAAAGCTGTTTTATATGACAATAGTATGTTGTGCACTTGTAAATTCATGTCGCCCATTGTACTTCTATAAAAAAGATATAAATAAATGGAAGAACCATTTATTTACATTGTTTTATTCCAAAGAAGAAAAACTATTTTAAATGAAGTATTCCTTAAATTTGAAGTAACTGAAGTAGGTAAGTTCTATTTTACAAAAATTTCAGTGGCTACTGATTCATTCTTGGAGAATGTTTCATCTGTAAAATCGTATGTCTGTATTCAAAAGCCCTTTTTCTTCATTAGAATACTTTTACCTCAACCCACAACAACTATGTTGTCTTCTACTTTAAATATGCCACACTCGCTAACCAATTGCGCATCAACAGTTTTTGAATGCTTTCATTCATTATTTGATACAAAAATTCGTGGAACGTACTAGATAACTAACAATTCCCATATTCCACTGCATCAGCGTTCTGAGCTGAAAAACAATTATAACACTTCACAATACTCGAGTAAGAAGGATGAACAGATTGAACAAAGTAATCCAAATTTTACACACAAGCTGCACCTGTCAAACAAATGTTTTTCCTATTGAAGCCATTTTAAAAACGATCAGCTATTTTGTTGAATTACTCTGAAGGTCAACATGACGGCGGTGTCACTATGAAACATAGAGTTGTGAAATACATTTGGATAAAATTTCAATGTAACATAGAGTATAACTCAACGTTTTTCGATAGCGGTTTCTAAATCATTTCCAATATATTTTCTGTTCCTACAGCCATTTAGATTAAGCTCTCAGTGCTGACCGAAAGCTATTTTACTCATAAAGGTGAGGGAAGTCACGTGATCAATTCATCACAAATTTTTTTACATAACGAATTACCCTCAGATGATGTTTCTCCTAATATCAGAATGCAAATTTATTATCGGCATGATCGAGCCTTCTGTATATTTCGCATGCGAATCTGTTAAAGTGTATAGGATAACAATATTTGAGTTTTTTCAATTGTCACATGTACAATACAAACCTGCAGTTTAGATCAGATTATCCAGGTGTGTCATGTATTCTGTGTCCTTAAATAACCATTTTTCCCCTTACCCTACTGATTTACAAACAGTACACGGTCAATTTTAGCTCTTTCAGAGAAGCTAAATTTATTCCGGGTTCAGTCGCATAACTTCTTCGATGGTTGTGTATAGACCAAAATGTCTGGTCCTGCGGAGCAGTGTAGATATGCAGTCGATTAACATATTTATCTGTGTTTAAGTATAAGATCCCAGTTTCCTATTTTTGGTAATATGCTTGATTTTATCGCTCCAGGCTATCGACCCATAGGTGAGGATAGGTCTCACCATCACGGTGTACATCCAGAACAATATATTGATTGAACAATCCTATGTTTTACCTGACATCCTCCTGCACACCATTGGACCAAGTGTGGTCTTCTTGTTTACATTCTTTATGTGGTGACTGTAGGTGAGAGTGAATGTCTTGGTATTTGAATGCATCCTTCAGAATGATGGTAGTTCCATTTAGCTCGATTTGCTTCATGTGATCTATCTTCCGTAGCCTGGTGAAGGCCACTATTGTAGTTTAGTCTAGTCCTGAAGTTTGGTGCCAATTGCAAAATTCGTAGCCTAGTCTTAATTTTAGGCTGATATGTTATTTAAAGGGATGCTTCCAAGTTTCTTGAGAATCCTCTGAATCATTCTAAGCATATTTAATTCGCCGGAACCGCGAGGATTCTCCGTAACCTTTAGCAACACCATGTGAAATATTATTATTGCAAAGTATTAAATGTACTAATAAAATGCATATAATTATTATAAAAAAACTTACAACACTTATAACAGCTTCTTCAACCTCAAATTCTAGTAGTTCCCCATATGCATTTCGGGATTAGTTACCTAAAATTGTATTGTTCTACATATCATTCACATGAAATTTGCGAGTTTCTATTAACACTTTAATAAATCTGAAGCATGGGTATTAAGTTTTTCTGAATTCGAAAACACCATTTTTGCTCTTTCAAAATATTTAAAAAGTTAATCTGTCATTTTTTGACGAGCGAGGTCGATATTTGTATTTGAAGAATATCAAAGCCGGCCGTTAATATTAAAATCAATGTAAACGGCGGGCACTTTGCATCAATGAATACCTTAATCCTATTTATTAATTTGACAGTAAGTACTTTAGCTATAATTACTTTGTATTAACTAATAATAATAATGATAATAATAGTTTATTCTCCAAAGTGTATTTGGTAAATATTCGTTGACGAAATCTAACAGATAATAAAACTAATTAGGTTTTATAAGTGAGCAGTGGGTATTAGAACCAGCTTAACGTAATTGAAATGATTTTAACATAAATAAATATAACAATTTATAATATTTTTTCTTAAATACTTTTTTATTCATCGTACTTCTTATATAAATTGGAACACGATTCATGGTTTCAGTTGACATATAAATTTACGAACATTGACTCTTTGAGATGTGCATGCGTGGAATGATGTCTTCCTTCTTGTACTGGAGCATTGTTGAGCTGCTTCATCATTATCATGGAGTTAGACGTATATTTTACAGAAAAAAATTTCAGATTTGAAGCATTTGAAAATCAATAGTTGTGATGGACCGTAGCTTACAGTGAACCCAAAAGTAACAAAAAAAGAAATAAAAATTCTGGTCTCTATTTAAAAAAAATAGGGTTTCTGAAAGACGAAAATTAGCATTTACAATTTATAGATCCATCTTGTGGACCATAAAAACGGGCAATGACAAAGATTCATTTGTTTGTAATAATGATTTTATGAAATTTCAGTTTTTTCAGAATATCTCCAAGTATTTGACATTCTTCATATCCCAATAAGCAACATATTGTGCAACTTTGGTATAATTTAACCGATCCTGTATTCTGTATACGATTTCCGAGATCCAAATGATGAGGCTTAAATTTGAGCTGCCCGTACATAATAGCATCGTAAGAACATTTTCTAATGTTCATTTTATTATCAAGAGGAATCGATATAAATTAATCAGATTGTCAAATACACGTGTATTCTAGATAACAAAATAATTAAGTAGGACGATGGGCGTCCAGCTTCACTTATTTTAACTAACCAATAATGGAAAAGGCAACGTAAGCGCCTAGGTCGGCAAATTCTACAGAGCGACAATTCGACACTTCATTGAATCCCCGGAATTAGAAGAAGTCACTTCATAGGGGCACTTCCAAGGCGGCAATTTTGTGAATTCTTCCCTGGCTATACAAGGTGTTTCATCAATGGTTGAACAGAAGTAACCTGGAGAATCCTGAGATGAAAAAATGAAGAATTAAACCATAACACTTAAAATAGGATATGGATTCTTACTGAGTTGCTGAAAAAAGACTGCAATTTTTGGGAAGGCAGAAATAGTAGATCCGCCACTGTTATAAACAATTGTTATATACATTATTAATACGTATATTCTAGAGTACATAATACTACTTCAACACCAATGTGGAGTGAATAGTTAATTATATTTTTCGCATTTCCATGTGCACGAATTGCATTTTCGGAATTATCATATTCGTTCGTATCCACATTGATGTATATTAATCAATGGTACCTATCAACAATATCTGGTATGCTTACTACGTGTAAAGGAAATGAATCTTATTTCGTCGATTTGATTTAAATGTGCTGATAATAAATTAGTAGGAATTTGAGAACCAGAAACAGCTTTACTGAATAAAAGATTCGACCGTGTGTTGTCTAGAGGTCTCAGGTTAAATCTATCCAGTTACTCGCATATTTATTTTGAGCAGGTAGTACGTAACCAATAGCTTGATGTAGTTTTGGCGGGAAGACATATGTTTTAGCCGGAACAATTCTCAAGGTCTAATTCCGCGAATATTACATGTGAGTGTATGTATGTAATCGTACGAACCTTTTCCAGTCATAAATTATAGCGGGAGATTAATATTGATAACCTTTGAGCATATTTCGGATAGAAGCTTTTAATATAGTTTCATGATAGAACTAATGCTATATTTGATTATATGAATTGGTAAATATCATCGATGACTGTACTCAGTAGGTAGGTATTATATTAGAATATTAACATAGATGCAACTGCGTTTCCGATGTTATGGAGACCACTGTTTATTCAAACTCTATAACATAAACCTACAAAATGATGTTCATCCACTTCCATCCACTCATCCACACAACTATATTTATTGGCGTGACTTATGGAAAACTTCCAACCAGAAGGGTTAGACCAAAGCACAATTGTTAATGTTTAATGTATACAAAATTTCGGTAGGTCCGTAAAAAGAATATTGAAAACAAGAGTGTTGAACAACGCAAGTTTTTTCCTAGATCACTATCAGCTAATTCTTAGGTCAAAATCATCGAAAATTAGTATTAGTTGTGTAAAATATATCACTGGGTTCCTCCTCACAGCCCGGTGAACTTACACATCTCTCATATTAATCTATAGATATACTCTAGATTAATCTTTATTGTAAAGAAATACGCGCCGGTACAGTTTTTTAATTTGCACTTCACTTGAATTCCCGGCGACTAACAACACCCACAATTTGTAAAAAAAATTCACAACCAAACTGTTATATAAAAAGTTGTTATACATCAACATTTTTGGTGAATTCCCATATTTACTTTATTTAATAAAAAATAAGTTATATATTAAACTATTTGTTTTGCGCGATTCAATAAATGCAAACTCGTTAATTATTTCCAATAAATTGAGTTTATTCCGGAAAGTTTTTGCGAATTTGTGGACGTGGTCCCCTTCTGTTCCTTTTATTGTTCTGAAATAAAATAAAATTAAACCTCCTGAAACAATATTCAAAACCCATTATTATAAAGATAAAATTTAGGTAAGATGTTCTTAATTCCTTAGAGGTGGAAATTTGAGGACTTAAGTTGCATGTGGCGTTATATAGTTTGTAACGGCCCACAGTTTGAAGGTTCATTAATTTATTCATTTATTTTTATGATAAACTTTTATAATTGATCTTGGGTTATTTTTAAGAAATAATAATTTGAGAATATTTTGAATTGAAATCTATGAAATTCATTTTAATTTACTGTTCGAAAATCAATCTAATTTTGTTTCATAAAGGGTGGCTGCTATTTAATAAAATAATATAATTAGTAGTTGAAATATCTAGTTTGGTTAATAAATGACTTGAAATAAAAATTTTCGTTCTGATTCGTTTCGATTTTCATTATTTATTGAAACTACGGAACAATTTGGTTAGGAACAAATATTTTTGATAAGTTTTGTTAAGAAATGTTTGAAAAAATTTTAATCTCAAAAAAAATGTTTTCCTAAAACATTGGAAGTAATTTCCAAACCATACAGATTACAGGAGTAGTGTTCATATTTCTAGTTTATTGAGACTAAAATATCAATAGAAATCTCAGAATCAATTTAGAATGTTGTTTAGAATTCAATATCAATATTTCTTCACTGAATAAAGTCGAAGATATTCAAACTGAACTGGAAAAAATATTACTACTGTACAAACACAAATTTTCTACAGAACAGTATTAGATTTTGATAAAGTGTAACTACCAATTTATTCATCATGACTACATAATTATAATTTTTTAATCATCCTGAAATAATAAATACAAAGCTTGAAATGAATTTAACGTCGATGACGTATATAACTGTGATGTGAAGGCATATTATGTAAGTATTGATATTTACAATGAAATTCTGTTTTATACTAAATACCTCTACTACAGAAGGCATAATATAAAACAGAGAAATAACATTTTAAATATGAAATAAAATATAATGCACATGATGAATTGAATATAAAACATAGAAATTGGGAAACATATTTTACGTAACTTCTCCGTTCTGTTGCGTTATGTTTTAAATGTAAAATTAGCAGCACGAACAGGGTGACGTCACGGCATGATATCACAGGCATTGCCGGTAGTTGGCGGCCATGATAAAACTAAATGAGGAGAGTAGCTTCTCGGTCTCACTCGTCGTCAGTTTTTGGAAGTTGAATAGAAAGAGACACACACAACAAAAATAAAATATTGACTGCCAAAAATCTACTTTGGTGTGAATCAGACCGAAGACTGTAAAGTTATAATTATTTTCTGTTATGAGCTGTTCTAGGAGGTAAATATCAATATTCTAATGAGATTGTGAAATTACAAGTTCAGATCAAACTTTACTTCTTTCTTTAACGATGGGATAATAATTCCTAAATAACCGTCATAGTCGAGTCACGCTCTAAGTATGTTACAGCGTCGTCGCTGATGATTCGCCATAAACCAGCATATTATTTTGCACCAACTTATACCGGATTTACCATTTGTTAAATTTTCCATGACGAATCCGCAAGGAGCAAGCCAATATTGATTTTTAGTTATTTTGCAATATTAATTCTTAAAGCTAACGAACGATGTATTTATAGGATTTGGGTAACAGAGTTGTTTCATTTACTGAACTGAATACACGCTTATTCTGTTTGTAAATACATGTTTTCAAATATATCACCTACTGCACTTTCCGCTTGAGGCCAGTCTAAAACACGGATAAATTTATCATCATATAGAATTATCCATAATAATAAGTGTGACTAATTTCAAGGTGATTTTAAAGTCTTGTACAACTGAAGAATGACCAATGACATCAAGCGACAAAGAATTCACTATACTCACCACACTTAGCGAAGAATATTACAATAATACTGAAATTACGGATTTAAATGAAATCATAATTCAGGAACATAAAATTCAAATTTGGTGAAAATATCTATTTACTTAGTCCATTGATAACTCCAGTAATAAGACGTGCAAGAAAAAAACAGTTCGTCAGCAAAATAAACCAAAAGTTTCATACCAAAATTATCCTTCAATAATCATGATGTATCTGTTTGATGGCACTTCGGTGTTGAAACTATAGTAACATTTTCATGTTATTATTAAAAGTGGTATAAAAACAAAGTAATTGTTCTTCCATTTAATCATAATGATAAAATACCATAAACTAACAGCTTCCACCATCGATTTTTTTGTAATCATGATTCTTCATTGAACATTCGAAATAAGTGTAGAAAAGAAACTTGTACAACTCTAGATATATATTCACTTAGATACTGAAGAAAATTACTATGATTATCAAGTTTCTTGTATAAATGGAATCGTTATTTCCCGGAAAAGAAAATTATATTGCTGATAAATAATGATAAAATTGTGTAGAATATAATAATATATTTCAACGAAAGTTGCTTAGATTATCATCACTAAATATTTATCAATTTTTTAAATCATTATCAATTTGAATTTTTATTTCCAACTTATATTATTGATTCAGTGTTAAAGAATGACTGCTTTGTTGACAGCATCTCTAATTTTGTTAACACTATTAAACATAAAAACGTATCAATTCAATAAGAAATAAGAAGAAATGTAGATATACTAAAACTATCATTATTGTATCAAATGAATCAAAAGGAAAACAAAGATACCAGGCGAACCAATACTTGCTAAAGCGATGTGAAGGGATTAGGCTCTGACCTATTTTGAAAAAACCCTACAGACCAATTAAGAATACCCATTTATACAACAATTTTTTTCTTTTTAAAAGGAAATGGAAATAGAAAAATATGATAGTTTGAATTTAATGAAAATGCGGCGAAAAGGCCAGAAGTATTCCTAACGCACTGTGATGTCACGATTCTACTTTTCACCGTTTGTCAATATACTCAATGGACATAAGCCAGGATCAGAACGTAATTCACGTGATTCAATAGTAAGTGAAAAATTAGAAAATGATTAGTTTCACTTATATGCGACGTTCCGTTTCTGACCAGCCATCACCAATTTTTTTCAATACAGCTCTGTTTTTTTACAAGTTTTTATTATTTTTCATCCTACATTGACTAATACATTGCATGTGAAGATGGTTCGATTGCGTTTGAGATCAGTTTCATTTTTTCATTAATTTTTCAAGTAGGAGCCTGCAGTTAAGAAAAGTTAGCCTACTGTTGAGGAGAATCAGAAATTTCAGGTGACATTTTTCAAATAATTGTTGATACAAAGAAAAATTGTAGCTAACATGAATTACGAAAAGATTACCCAATTTTCAAAGGATGCTACATACAGCTCCTTCAACCTAGGATCCATGCGTACCAAATATTAGAATGAGAATTCATCAATTTGTTTGAAGAACAAAGTATCTACAAGAAATATTAATTGTTCAATAATGATCTATTTCAAATTATTTTCACTCAATAGTGAAAATATGGAAGGTATATGAATCATGAGGTTTAGCTTCGACGATTCCTCGTAGTTCTGAGAATGGGGTGTGATCAACAATTTCTTGGTAATAGGAAAGTGATTATGATTCAGCACAATTCGATGACACATTCTACATTACGATGAGTTCATGTTAACTCGGAATCTGAAGTCCAACAAAATAAGTTCAATGCAAGAAAGATAATGGATTTACGATGCTACGTAGAATGTTCGACACAATAGAATTATTCAATTTCACACATTATTCAAACATAGGTGCCATTTTCCCCTCAGGTATTGAGGATGAACTATTTACTACATGGATCACAGTCTCACACTACATATAAAAGGACCATGTAATCAAATTTTCCGGAAAAGTCGGACCAAGTTTTCGTTGTCCTTCGGGACATACACTACATGTTGAGATCAAGCGTTTTCATTGGTCATTGGATACTAATTTATTTTATTACAATGATAATAACGAGTTTTAAATACTTGTCTTATTCACTACTCTTATTATAATTTCGTTCGAATAATGAATGTATTTGAAACAGACATATCTTGAAGATTGTTCAAGAATTTTCCTCAATATTTGAAGTACAGTACATCCAACTTGTCGAATATGAAACTGAACAGTTTCGATTCTATGTACGAGGGCAAGGTGAAGAGTCCCTGAAAAATGAAACAAGAAATGATTTATTTGGTCAAAACTTATTTTATTTCTCAACATAATGTCCTTGTAGCCTGATGCACTTCGTCAAACGTTTTTCTAGTTTTTGGATCCCTTCTAAATAATACGATTTCAGCAATCCTTCAAAATAGGCGTTTGTTTCAGTGATGACCTCATCGTTCGAGCCTAATGTCTTTCCACCGAGCCATTTCGTTAAGTCTGGAAATAGATACAAATCACAGGGAGCCAAATATGGAGAATACGGTGGATGACGAACCAATTCTTAGCGCAATTCATGCAATTTTGCCATTCGACTGCGGACCTGTGCGCCGGCGCCTTGTCCTGATGGAAGAGCACTCTTTTCTTTGCCAAAACTGGCCGCTGTCGCTTCAAATCGGCGTCGACTAGATCCAACAGCAGTGCATAATATACGCCAGTGATCGTTTTACCCTTTTCAAGGTAATCTATATGAACGATACCAAGTGTATTCCAAAAAACTGTCGCCATGACTTTGTTGGCCGATAAATTCACTTTGGCCTTTTTCGGCTTCGATTCGCCAGGACAAGTCCACTGTTTCGACTGTTCTTTAGGTCTCTGGTGTATTGGATCCATGTTTCGAAACGGCGCAAAAAGTCCTTCTTATCGCGCTTGAACATTGCCAAACACTCCTTTGAAATTGTCACATTACGGTCGCGCTTGTTGTCAACAGAGAGCAAATGCGGCACCCATCAGGCAGATAACTTTCTCATATTCAAAATTTTTGCAGAATGTTCCGTACACGTTCGGTTGAGATGCCCATAGCCTTAGCAATCTCGTGCACTTTAACTCACCGATCGTCCAATATTATACCACTACGAAAATCAATAAGCCACTTGTCAATCGATGGTCTCCGTAATGTTTAACAAGCGATGCTATGGTTTGCGAAATGTTTTTTCCGCCCAAGAAATAATGTCTAATCAAGACGCGATTCACTTTTTTCCATGTTTACAAAAAACTTCAAGACTGCTTGCTTCCGATGGGTGGCATTACATGACTAGTGGAGTAAATCTGGCAAATGGTTGGCGAAAATTTTACGACGCATAGCGACCCGGTGGAAATTTTTATTTCCCAAAGTGGGTGCAACCCTTTTTTTTTGGCCAAAACGTTTTTTTTCTACATTTTTAAGGGTAGCAACAAAAAATTAATATCTCTGGTTGTATTGAAAATCAAGAAACCAAAGTAGTATCCTTTCATTGTCCAAGGAACTTCCAGTCCAAATTTCAAGTTGATCCAACCTCCCCCCTATATGCAAGGAATCTTGCGTAACGGCTGACTCGGTCATTTTTCAACCGATTTAGCTGAAATTTGAACTGAAGATAGGTGTTATGGTCTCAAAACTACCATTCAAATTTCAAGTGAAAATATTCAACGGTTTTTCAGATATTCAACTTTAAGTCAATTTTTTAGTTATTTTCCAAATTAAGACGTCATTTACAAATGTAGGTATTTGCATATAGTCTTATGTCATGACACTCTTTTTTAAATTTTTTTTTCACGGCCTGTATTAGCCAGTTTATTTTCGATATTAATATCCCCAAAACTTGTGTCAAATTAATTAGTTTGAAGTTTCTAAAAGTGCGAAATTTCGAAATTTTATACGAATGTTGTGACGCTCAGAAGTTGGGGAGGTCGGATCAACTTGATATTTGGACTGGAAGTTCCTTGGACATTGACAATAGTAGGGTACCACTTTGGTTTCTTAATTTCCTATACAACCAGAGATATTAATTTTTTGTTGCTAAACCACCCTTAAAAATGTAAAAAAAAAACTTTTTGGCCAAAAAAAAAGGGTTGCACCCACTTTGGGAAATAAAAATTTCAGGAGGTTATTGTTGGTACCCTAAAAAAACTTTTCCACCGGGTCGCTATGCATCGGAAAATTTTCGCCAACCTTGCTTATTTTCTCGCCAGATTTACTCCACTAGATTGAATGACATATCAGTCTGAAAATTTTAATGCGTTGTAATTAAAGATCACAAACGTCACTTGGGATTTATGATTGGGGCGCCATCTGTTCCATTTTTCAGGAACTTGCCCTCGTATAAACAAGCAAAAACCTAATTAAACGGGCAGATAGAACTATTGTTCTGGGGTGGGATAGCCCCTTTGTAAGTAGTGGTTTCTGAAATTCATCTTCAGGTTTGGAATGGAATCTATAGTACTTTTTGTATCTTGACAACATTGATCTTCTGGTTATAAACATACAAGATGTATGTATAAAGTCCTTACCTACTACATATTTTCAGGTCATAATAATCCGATTTAATTAAATTTATCTCAATACAAACTTGCTTAGTTTTACAATTTTGAAAGTGTTTTTCATTACACATTTGAAACGACTTCTGCGTTTTCGCTCAAATTTGGTACGTTGATTTTTATGAGAAAAAACCATATCAAAATTATAACAAATGTTAATCCATAAGCGTAGAGCTTGGTTTTCTTAAATAATTGTACACTTCAAGTTTCTACACAAAGGGAATAATAAAGTTGAATAGAATCAGCCATTACGTGATGAAAATCCATTCTAAACTCAAATAAGATAACTATTAAAAGTTCGATTTTCACAAGTTTAATAAATAAATGTCACATTTATTATTATTAAACTAGTGAAAATCGAACTTTTATTTTATTTAAGGGAAGAAAAGGGTTTAAGCATAAAATCAAGATTGAATAACTTATTGTCTACAAACAAGTTAGCCTTAATAAGACTCGATTACTCGTATGGTCTTTACGAACTTTGCATTTTAATAATTCACAGTTTCATACAAAAAGTTAATAAGACATGAATATTTAATATCATATAAAATGTTGAAAGTGTTCACCAATTTAACAAATACAATTTATACGACAAAGAAAATTAAAACATGTTCTTTACATAACTTATTCATCACTCTAATATTATTTTTTGTATCTTGAATATGTTGTTATAGTTGTTCTTCATTATGTACAGATGGCATGAAAACCATGGACTTAATATGTCCCCATTGGAGATAAGTCTGGACAACTTGGTGGTCAATGTACAGGTGCATCATCAGCTCTCCCTATTCATTTGTTTGCGAACTTTTGATTTAAGAGGATTCGATCATTTAATGAAAAATGTGGTGGAGCTCTATCGTGCATAATCTACATATCTCTCCGAAAGTTGAGAGGTAAATCCTCTAACAAACATTAATTTTAAATTTGTGTTGAAAATGTATTCTTTGATTGCTTTATGGAAATTAGTTACCCGTCTTCTTGTGAAACACATTTCATCGGTAAAAGAAAATTTTTGCCAAAGTTTAAATCTCTTTCTCTTTGCCTATTAACAAACCTACAAAAACCCAAACAGTTCTTGACATACTTAATCATGAAATTTACATACTACTAGTTCCCTAACTATCCGTCTGGTACCTATCTACTTTCTGGATCGTCTTCAATATATTTCAAAATTTCTTCTTCAACTTCAAGAACACTTTAAAAGGGGAGATGACATAATCAGCGGTTTTTGGAGCGAAGCGACCGGAATCCTGAAGGCGTCTTTCAACGACAGCAAACGTTGGAAGCCTTTCAGAGTACACTCTCACTCACTCTCGACCATTTGGTCGACAACATCCAAATACCAATAACATATCGGTATATTATGCATTGGTGTGTTGAACGGGCATGATAAATCACGTGCATTCAAGTTTTCTAAATTATTATAAATACGAAACTTTTGACTAATTACATGATTAAACTTTATGATTTATTATGAAAAATACTCTACTCTGTCTTAAAGAGTAGACTTCAATTCTGGGCGAAGAATAAATTTGTCAATACAATTATTAATACCAAATACATACTTTTTCATATTTAGACATTCATAGACAGAGGGAGAGTCATTACAGTGACACCATAGATATGATAGCATATTTTGATTTATTTCATGGATGGTATGAATTGCTAATTAATAGGTATAGTCGTCAATTTTTTTCGTTTCCGCTGAAATAGTTTCCGACATTAAGCTATATTATACGTATAAACATTATAATACATTATAGAGAGCGATTCCACATCTTCTGATACTGCAACGATCGTGATGTTACATAAAGAATCCTTTGTTTTTTGCAGTGTGACCTTGTTGGGGAAGGTAGTTTCGACAATCTACATTACGGTTGATGGATCAGAGTTATTTCAACGTTAGTCTAATCCCAACCCACGCTGCTTATTATGCAATAATGTTAACATTGAAAAGGTTTGTTCAATTACCCACTCGGCTTTTGTTTAGAATCTTCTCAAGTACAAGTATTTTTATGATTTGTGTTTAACACATATCGTAAAAAGATACAGTTGTTTTTATTCCTTTTGCAATAATAATTGTATAATTGGATATAATTTTTGTTTAGATACCAGGGCCGTGCAGTCGTGCACGTCAGGTGATACACAGAAACAGATACTGAAAACTTATGTTATACCCAGATATATCTATCATTATTTTATTTTGCAATGGCGGCCATTCGTTAATTTTTATATCATGCGATTTTGCAAAATGAAAATAATACTCAAAATAGATTTAATTCCCACGTGAGCCGTACGTTCGCTCAATAATCTCTCACGTTATAACTAAGGAATTGTTCTCAAAAAGTGTTCGAAGTCAGTGATCAATACTTCACTTTTGTTAGCGCAATTTTTGCTTTTTCGGATACTTTTGCAGTTCGAATGTATGATTGTAGGAACAGAAAATTTGGAAATGATTTGCAAACATCTAATGAAAGACGCTAAATTATTCCTACTCTATGTTGCATTGAAATTTTATTCAAATGGTCTACATAATGTATTTTATAGTTTCACACATACCTACTGTAATTTTGACTCCCGAAATTATTTACACTATTTAAACTTACTTCCATGATATCACAGAGCATAGAACTATACTGTATAAAGTGTAGCTGAATGCCACAGAGTGAACATTTGAAATGAGCTGTGACACCAGATCGATTGAATGAGAATTTTGGTCTCTTCTGCATGTTAAATATACCTATGCGTATGATATTTACTTATAACCTGGAAAACACTGCTATCATTATGTTTCAATAAGATACTATAATTCCATTGAAAATCTGAAGATGGATGTCAAAAACAATACTTCAAATGTGGCTACCGCGGCCACATTCACCACTTTGGAAAAATTTAAATCAGTACGATCAATAGGAACGACGAAATCGTCTACACAGTGACTTATGCAAGCACACCTTCGCATCAGCTCGAAATAATACAGATAGATCCAGAATTCTCAGAACAGGTATAACCGGAAAATATTTTTTGCCCTGATTACAATACTTCCCTTATAGGTATAGTGTGGGAAGTAATAACCCATAATGTCATAGTTGTGACACTGAAATTGGGACAAACGTTTTTATTGGCAAAGCAAATAAAAAATAGACTTATTGGGGCGATTACAAGTCTGCCTTCATTAGAATTTTATTTGGGCGATTAAGCAGATAAATGTTTGAGCTGTGTACCCAAAGTATTACCAACCACAATTATTTGTCGTTAATAATGATAGAAACAAATCAAATCATCAAATTGGTTGCCTTGATATTGTTTAACCTGCCTAGATATTCTGTATTCTGGTAACATTATTTTCGAAAAAACCCTTATTTTAGAAACTTAATTACAAGACAGTAAGTAGCATGAATATCAATTCTCATTCGATCACTGGAGTCAAAATCGGTTAGCGTATTGTTTATTGAATAGATACGTGTAGGACTGGAAATGCTCATTGGCAGTTTTCACTTCTATCACTATAACGTACGAGGGAAGTATTGCGATCGTCTTGAAACAAAACTTTCGTCGAGTTGTCTGAATATATTTACTCTATTTTTCAGATGGTGTCTATATGTTCGTGTGTATGTGCGTTCGTATAGGCAATGGGCATGCGTAAACCACTGAGGAGACGATTGCGCCATTCCTATTGGTAGTACGAATTTGAAAATTGCTCTCAAGTGGTGAAAATAGGAACAGTACTGTTTAAGGGCGCGGTAGCCCCCTTACAATTTGTATTCTGCCAAATCCATCCTCAGTTTTCTAAATTATATCTGTAATATTTTTTGTATCATGACATCAGTAGACATCAGTACAGAAATGTCCGAAATTAATATTTTAGAATTTTGAAGATTACGTCGTCAGAGTCATAGTCAAAGTATACCAGGTCTGCCGGAGCCTCCCTTCTACTCTTTTTAAAATTTTAGTGCAATCTGATTGGTCGTTTATTTCGTTTATTTAATGTCATAGACGACGTCATAATATGATGTTGTTACGTGCCGGCGACGAGCTGATGAGTGCTAAGCTGTGACTGGAGGAGCTGGGTGACGTCACCCAGCGCGAGAAACGATGGAAGGGAGGCTCCGGCAGACCTGGTATACTTTGACTATGGTCAGAGTAGTGACGTCTAATTATTGTTTCATAGAGACAATCCTGAAATATTTAGGTTACTTTATAATAAGGTTACATTAAGTTAATTATTCTGTGGTATCATGAAAGTTCATGTAGTAGGTAGTCCTTTATTCCAATGATTTTGACAGTTTACCTGACAGCAAAATATTAATTATGTTGAGCAACACATAATTTTGTCAATTTAAATGAAGTTTCAAAGCCATGACACAGAGTATAATTTTCAATTACCAATTTATTATGTTAGTTATTGAGAAATAGCGAAAAATTGTGACAACAAAAAAAGGGTGAGGGATCTACGGATCAGTTTATTCGTTTTATTGTATTACTTCATTAATATAAACTCCATGAGATACAGCATTTCACACAAAACGAAACACTCCGTAGGTTTGTGAAATTGTACAGTATTCTCAAATATTTGAAATTATATATCAAAAGAATTGTTGCACATTCTCAGGTATTGAGAGTCTATGATTCTGATTTACTTGCATATTGAATAAAGAATGAACATCGGCGTACACCTAAATACTTCCGGAAAACAACATTGTTCTAAAATCGCTGTCCGCAGAAGCCTGCAATTCAAGATATTTTAATGAAATTAGGAAATAATAAAAACCTCATATTCATACTAAATTAACATAGAATTTCGAATGGAATTTTGAAATCTAATACAATACAGGTTCTTCTATTTAAAAACATAAAGTTGATGACAACTGAAGTCGTAGGCTTACCAGGGGCGTAGCATAAGTTTCTGCCACCCGGAGCAGATGCCAAATTTGCTGATCCTTCCCCTTATCTAAAACTAATTATTAATATTATGAGAATAAAATTCTAGAGCGACGGAAATATTTATCTGCAAATTTGTGAATTTTCAATAATAAAAATTCTCTGCAAAAATTTGAATTCTTCAAAACTAAAAAACAAAATTTAATTGTAAAATGTTTTGTCCGAAAAAAAAACTTTTATTACTTGGAGAAAATTTATTTTAATTGAATTTATAAAAACATATTATTCAAAGTATTTAATGTTGCAGTAAATATTGTCTTCACTGAAGAAAATCATTTTTAGCGTCAACTTTCAAAACAAAAATAGAAAGATATTTTAATGCAAATAATAATAGGTAGGTACTGATTTATTTATTTATCTTTTATTGAAACGAAATAATGATTATCACAATTATAAAAAACTTGGACAAGTGTCTATTAACTGCAAGCAGAAATTATCTTATATTAGAAATAAAAATAAGACTTTTTCTTATGGCGCAGTCTTTAATAGCACTTTCAATAACGATTGCAGTAATTCTTTGTTCAATAGCCAAGATTTAAAGATTAATCAAGCCTAGTGTACTCATTGTCGAGCGTAAATAATTTTTAATTAACTTCGATATAGAAAAGCTTCTCTCACAGCTCGCATTGCTTGTGGCATTGAGAGGAACACATGGAGCAATATTATTATATCAGGCAAGGTCTTTTATAAAATAATATACCTAGGGTGTAGAAGATGTTCATACTCACTTACAAATAGAGATTTCCTCGTGCCAATGAAAACATTGGAATGAATAGTATTCAGTGTTGATTAGTATCAGAAAATTATTTATTAGTCAGACTGAATCGAAACATAAAGTGCTACAATCCATTATCCATCTTATTGTACATACCCATCTAGTCGAATTTGTATTTAATAATTTGCCTCCTTAAAGTTGGCATCCCCTCTGCACCCCCATCAAGGTACGCCACTGAGACGCACCACAATATGGTAGATCGACAAAACTATGGTGTAAGTGCAAAACATCTCTTGTCATTATTCTACTGGGCTACAATCGTGTTGTAAGTTGTAACCACTGACATATATAATAATACTGGAAGGTGCTTTTACAGCGCCAATGCGACCAAGTGACAAAGCGACCAAAGGGTATTTGGGTCCTTGTCAAGCTGTACGCCGCGTGAGGACAATGTAAGCGGGAGTTTCGCATTAATTCACATGCACAGAAGTATAAGAAAATGATAGAAATCCCCGTTGCTTATTATCTCTCGGCATTTTATTTTAGAAGTTACATTCTTTTATACTGAAGCAAATTGCCAAACTATACTCTAGAAATTGAGGCGTTCTTTTCAAGACCCCATATAACAGTTTTATCGGAATTGGACTTGGCCACCTATGGATTAACATACTAATTTTCTAAGCCCTTGCATGACAAGATTTCTCAAAACGCCAGCAGTCTAAGATACCAACATATAAAATATCAGAGGTTCTGCATTAGCCACATATATATCGAGAGTAATTTTCAACGAAAACTACAAATGTCAGTGACTATAGGGGTTGTTAATTGTTTGGTAAAGCTTAACAAAAATATCTTACGTTATTCAAAAGAGTTTCAATCAAATCGTCCTTTCTCCTGAAAATTCTTGCAAAAGCCCCATATGTTAAATAAAAAATCGCCCCTACGAAAAAGGCGAAAGAAGAAATTAAATCATTCATATTGCAAAATATCTCTAATTATCGAGGTAACCACTTGTCCAATATGCAGTGTTTTATCCCAGCTGGTATACAAATAAATAGTTTATTCAAAAGTTGTATTAAATCACAGATGGGCATTATGCAATGAATTGATCAATTTGTATGTACAGTTTGCTTTTCCTTGGTCAAGGTTGATAAACACATATTTTTTTTTATTAGGCTAGGCGCCAAATAGGAATTTCAAGACTCTGCAAGGATTAAAGAGAGCCAAATAGCGTTGGCTAAGTTAAAACTATAAATTACATTCAAGACCCGCAAACATTTATTCAGTAAGTCGACATAGTGCTCTACCATAAAGATTTCTAAACTCTAAATTACTGAAATAATGTCAGAACATTAGCATTAACGGCAAGAGCAGAAAAGCAATATTTTCTCCAGAAACGACCTGAAAAATGAAAATAGAAAGCAATAAACTATAGTGCAATTAATTTTATTGGGCAGAAAACTACATAAAAACGAACATGTGTGAGATGGCTGTTGAATATATTATTGAATAATGGATCGTGATTCGTGAAATTAACACAAATATAATATACTCACTCTAACTCTAATTATATTGCCAATATTTCACCATACAGTAGCATCCTCAGAATGAGATCTCAACTGATTACAAAAATATATAGTTTACTTCACTATAGTAAGGTACAGGTAGCAATCAGGGATGAGTTTGATGTGGCAATCCGCCTGATTGAGATGACTCCGAAGAAATCTTTGATTCCTAATTTTTCAATTATCGTTCTGAACTACATTATCATTCGTTTTGGTATAAGTACTATGCTTTTTCATAGTAAAATCACAACACCCTTTCACACAATAGATTTATAAATCTTATGCGCATTACGCTAACAGCAACAGAGAACAAACGTAATTGAAATTTCTGTACTTGTAAAAGCAATTCAAGTTCCAACATGAACTGTTTTCAAGCTGATCACATATACATATAAGTCCTATCTTAGTTACGTATATGACAAGGCAGTCATCAAAGCTTAGAGGAAAGGGGGTACAGAGAGACGGAAAAATTAGATATTTTTTTGATCAACTATTTATAACAAAAAATCAAAATAAAACGCTTAATTTCTATATCAACAGCTATTGGGGATATTGCAAGTAAAATGTATTGGAAAAATATTAAACATCTCAGTAAAAAATAATTATTATTGCAAGAATTTTGTCACGCTGTACCCACCCTAATGGGTGCAGTGAGACGTGTCTAATACCGGAAAAACTCTTTTCAAAATTTTTCTTAAAATGAAATGTCAAACTCGGAACCCGCTACATATTTAAAATAACTCTTAGATAGTATTTCAGAATTTTTTTCTACATGATCTTCCCAAAGACATAATCGTCTATGGCTGGAGTTTTTAATTCAACGTACGGAGTTTCCTCTTCTAATTCGATTCCACCCCACCCCAAACTTCTTTGAACCCGTCAGATTCTACCTCAATAAAGCCATTGTCTTCACTTTCGGTTGAATTCCATAGTTCTCTTATAACAGTTTTTTTCTTTGCAGGTGCACCATTTTGTAATTTCTTTTTTTCGTTAACTGGTTTCTTTCTCCATTCTATTGCCAACATTTCAGGAGTGTCTGTTCTACATGACTTCATTTTTGTTTGTTCATTCGTACTCCTGCTTTTGGAAGACCTCTGAAAACTTCTGAGAATATTGTAGAAGAAGTGCTTGGCATAAGAGTAGGTGTCAACTGTTGCAACTGTACTTGATTGTGGAAGCACAGTTGCTGAAGTTGATGTAGTGAATGGATTAAGAACGTGTCGGATGTGTAGGTTGAATCAGTAGAGTTCTCGTTTTGGGGAGCAGGTCTATCTATCAGTGACGTAATTGTATAAAAAATCGTCCTCTGTTGAAGTGTCCTTTCCAAAGGGAAATATTCTACATTTTCTAAAGGCATGGATTGATCTTTGGAGTCATAGCCTTTTCACGCCTACACAGGTGGCTATATTATTGATTGTGAAGGTAATTCCTATATTATGCGTCATCCATATATCAATAGCTGCATTGCAATATGTTGTAAATAGTTTAAAAATGCATACGTCCAAGGGTTGCAACTTGTTGGTTGTATGCGGAGGAAACGCAAGAATCATTGTTACACCCTGTCAGTTACTTTCATAGACAAATGGCTTTCGTGATTATCGTACATTGAGAGGGTTTGGTGATCTTTTGAATTTTGAATATGTTTGATGGAGTGATCCATTTGAATCTAAACCAAGGGTTTCTGGAGGCACTCCTTGTTATATGTGAGGTTTGACGTTTATCCGTGGAAAAAACATTGCTGGCGGCAAACTATTTCCACCTGCACAGCAGTGACAAGGCTAAATGTTGTAACCAACGTTTGTGTTTCAGCGCTTGTTACTCTGCTTACTCAGCGAGTTCCTTTAACAACCACAACCTTAGAAGGTTTCTGGGCCGTAACTGTTGCGGTTTCATCCAGATTAGAAATTCGTGTTCCGTTCGCAAATGCATCAGCTTGCGCTTCAGAACCTTTTCTAAATTATTTAAAAATGTGTCCACATCGTGTTTATTGAATGCAGTAGAACGAAAAAGGCTTTGACCCTCAGGAGTTCTAAGACTCAATTTGTTTTGGCTCTCCATGAGTCACTTTAGCCACTCCATTCCAGACAATTTATCACGCTTCCAGTTACGAGGAACAGTTAATTTATTTCAGGTGGCCATTTCGTATGCCAATTTTCTGTATTCAATGTAAGGGAGCCAGTCAAATATCTTCGAAGATTTAACAATATAATCAACTAATATATTCTCTTGCTCTGCTGCGAACATCTCATTTAGATCATAATTCAGACGCATTCGACTATTCACTTCACAGCCTCTTTGTTTCTTCTGACATATCGAGCAAGAATTTGAAATTCCAAACATTTATCCTACGCAATAAATCGCATGCTTCGTCCAGTTGAAGCTAACTGTACAGCCTCCCTCATTGTCTCTCCCTGAAAACTATCAATAGCCATTTTCCTACGCTTGTTTCGTGGCATATTTTCCTAAGTAGTTACTAAATATAGGTATCAATAACTGAATATCTTATTGTTGGGTTACAGGATACGTGTCTCACTGCGTACCTTTTGAAAGTGTCTCACTGTTCCCAAATATCAATTTATGGGTTATGATGCAATAAAAAATATTAAAATAACGAAAGTGTAAGAAACTGTTCTATAATTACAAGGCATAAGCATGACGTCTTATAACAAATTAGTAATAATGTAATAATTCCACGTATTTTTAATTTTCAGTTTGGTGAACTTACTTGAAAAAAAACTCAGCACAATTTCAAAGCCCATGTTTTTCATTATGGCAATGTTGAATCGCATATCTGTGTCAAACCAGAGTAGAAGACAGCTACTACACCGATCACTCAACTATAGATGGCGTCGTTTAGCTAACCTAATTGAGAGGAAAAATATTTTAATTGCCTCACTGTGTACACTGTTTCATTGTACCCCCTTCCGCCCTCGTAAAATTGGGGCTTGTATAATTAATCCTTCTGTGTAAATATGCAGAATTTATATTTGATTTATTGCTACTAACTAAAATATAAAATAGATTTAGAGCTTTCTTATCCGGCACTAAATCACGAATATTTTTATTTATTAATATCATTTTCATATTACTTCAGCTCTTGATGACAATTTACTATTCTTATCTAGCATTATACGCTATAAACCAAGGACCAAAGTCAATGCAATGAACTCACATGCGTGCTGAATCATGTATCCTTGTCGGTGATTTCTTTGACGGTAAAGAGCTCCATCTCATATTCGCGAACGCCATCTGTTCAATTCCGGTGCAATAAATTTGACTTTTTTATAGTTTGTCAAATCGTGCTGCGTTTCTGTTCAGGAAATTAGTTTAAGCCTAGTAAACCTCAATACGTATTTTCTCAACTAAGTTGCCATCTTCAGTAGATTTGGAAAACCTCCATAGTATCTTCACCAATTACCAATGAAAGTGAACGCTTCAACATCTACACCTCCACGCAATACATGACTAGATTTGGTATTTGCTCATCACCAGTCTAACATGACATCATGGTACATACATAAATAACCTAGAGAAAATCTTTGAGACTTTGGAATAGCTCCGAGATATTCATTTCCATATTATACGTTACAATTTTCATAAGTCACACCGTTATTATTATTGATTAAGGGGGGCATTGCGGTCGCTTAACGCCTAGCTCGAACCCCTTTGCACCCCGTGGCACGTGTCACCTAGTATAGCGGTTCCCACCAAAGAGTGTTCACCACGCCACCAAAGAGCAGTTCCCAGACGAGAGTGGTCACTTATCTATCAGAAGGCCGGTTCCCGCCCTAGAGTGTTCACCATTCTCCCCCTGGTGAACGGTTCCTAAAGAGGTTAACACCAACTTAGTGATATATTATTCAAATGTCGTCCTAATGAAACGGTTCCCACTCGAGGGTATTCACCTGGCTTCAGAGGTAGGCGTGATCGGTTCCCACTCCAGAGTATTCACCGGAGTCCAAGGTGGACAAACAGCCACCTACTCAACTAACAGCCGGGATCGGGTAGGTGGTTAATACCCTGAAGAGACTTAGCACCATCTTCGTATTTAGTTTCTGGATCTCCTCAGTGTCGCATAGCTCTACCGGGAATGATCTGCCACACCAAACAATTAAGATAATTTTCAGTTACTAAGACGAGCCTTAAATAAATTAAAAACATAATCCTCGTCATATATAATAATAATCGTAGCTCACAAAAAAATGTGGATAAAATTTTCTCTTCACTTATTGTTTATTATGGTGGCGTATTGTATAACTGAGTTTGCGACGTCAAACTACTTGGAAGAACTTTCTGTAGGCAAAAAACCATGAAATGTTCTCACTTTTAGCAGTTATATCCTAAATCACAGCTCTTGGCAAAAAAAATTCGATACCAAATTGGAAGAGTTCAATATTTCTTATAAAATACACTATTCAACTTTCTCTTATATGAAGTACTACGGCTACTATAGCACTCGAAGTTCTGAAAACGCATCTGTGTACCCATTTAGCAACTGTTTGTGATGATTTTTTGAAATTATTGATGATCACTACCATTACTTCTTACTCTAGACATGTACCAATTTGTAATACTGTTCACGCATTTCATCAATTTCTCCCGCTAGAGAGTTGATATTCTTTTGCAGTGCCTACCAATGGAACCTTAGGCATATATTCAGTAGAAATTGAGTAATCAAAGCTTCCATCGAAGAAAAAGCAAACTCAAAAGGTAAACATTCAGAAGGAGATATTCAGAGACGTATTGTGATGTAGAAATAGAAATTACATAATTTTTAGGCATTCAGGTGATCGCGGTTAATTGTCGGTTCCCAGTGAAATGGCCCATCACTATAAGAGTTTGATAAACATAGGCTTAATAGGAATATGTTTCTCGATATGATAATAGCCCAAGACATCCAGATTTGTTCATTGAACGACGTAATTAGAGTACTCTCATCGGATTCAAGTATCAAGCATTATATTAACCGAGTACACAAAATTTGTTAAATTGGTCATGATACTCATGATAATACTTCGACTTCCTCATGTGAAGCAGTACATTATTCAATAAACTCATGGATGTGTTCGTAATTAAGAATCATCTTCGAAAAGTAAATCTTCGGAATGTATTGAAAAAAAATACATAATTGAAGTGCGAAAATCGATGTTATGTTATCATTTCTTCGGTACGCCCAGTAACCTCCACCTGCCTTCCCCGCCTAAGCTTTACAATTTTTCTTTTTTACTATCCAGAGAATTTGCTGTTTTCCGGCCCCGAGCACATTAACTTGTCTTGTCTCATCACACATTACATCGGCGTTATTTTGGAACGGTGAATCCTTTGGAGCTTCAAGTACGATGTTAATTCAGAGGATTAACTGCCAATTAACAATTAAAAAATGACGCTTGTTATCGGTTGTTTAAAAATATAGTGAGCAACATAAACAGGGGCTAAATGGGTCGACATTATGAGTTGTTGGAACTTTTCGTAAAATATGTAATTTTCGCTTAAACTAACTAACTTAAACTTAAGTTTAAACTATGGTAGTATCTGTATATTGACCACCACCTAACTTGGAATAAGCAAGCACAATATGTGGCAAATAAACTTTGTAGCCATGTTTTCCTCTTGAGGGGTTTGAGGGGTGTTGTGTCTGGTAACGTCCTAAAAACTGCATATCATGCTCTAATAGGCTCTACTTTCAATTATGGTTTAATTCTATGGGGAAACTGTTATCAACGTGAAAGAATATTTCGTCTGCAGCGTAGAGCTGTGAGAGTTCTTTCAGATCTAGGGTACAGAGCAGATTGTAGGAATGCATTTAAAAAACTTCAAATAATGACTTTTCCATCCCTATATATTTATCATTGCCTCCTCTTTGTTCAAAATAATGCCAAAGAGTTTTGTAGACAAGAAGACATTCATAATTATGACACCAGGAAGAAACATAATATTAGGCAAAATTTCCTCAGACTTAGTACATCTAGAACAGGGATCAATTTTACAGCACATCAATTACTCAACTTATTGCCCCCTCAAATGCAGACATTGCCAGTAAATATATTCAAATCTAAATTAAAGTCAATTTTACTGGAAAACTCCTTTTATTCGATTTCTGAATTTGAAGCTTTTAATTTGAATATAATATTTCAAGTCACTGATGAGTTAATAATATTTTAATAACTCTATTTGATATACTGCTTTTTACCACTGACTGTATTTTAAATGTTAATAGTCTAAAGATTGTAATTAAATTTGATATGACGAGTGTAAAAATAATTTTATGTATATTTTTTAACACAATAAAGATTACTTACTTATTTACTACTTACTTAATACTTCATGTAGAAAATGTTGAGCAATGTATTTTAGGGATTTTTTACGACGAGCTGTAATTTAGGATATATTTCAGTGCAAAAATTTGATAATTTTTTATTCGCAGAAAGTTCTCCCCAGGTCGCACTAGGTCTCAAACTTAATTTTACAATACCCCACCACATCAAACAATAAAAAAGCTAAAGCTTTCCACCAGATTGTTTGATAGGTGGAACTTTTTTGATACTTGTATATTAGACTATTCAAAATCAACACCCAATAATTAAAATATATCTTAGAATGAAATATTAAATCTTAAAATAAAGATAACAAGTCATATTTTATCTCCAGGTCTGGTCACAAAATTTAGTAGATTTTTCTCAGTGGATTGTTCCCATACTTAGTGGTCGATATAAGAAATAACAATAAGTTAACTGAAATATTGTATCAGTTTCTTTTATCGCCTTGACGACAGGTTAGTAGCATTCGTTTTAAACAGCGTCCAACGGAAAGCAATCGATGGATAGTGGAAATATTCACGAGTAAAGGCAACTTTATATAATTCAGGGTGTCAGTGTGTCACTGCAATAAAGCGAGTTGCCTAGCAACAAGCACTTTAGCCCGGCCTATTTTTGGGCTGTATCGATCGAACCCAGCTTTCTTTCATTTAATGAGGCTAAAGCGACCTGAACTCCCTTTCTACAGACTGCACCAAATCGACCTTGATTTTATCCGATTAGTAAAAATAGAAACGCATCTTATTGCAGCAATATTTGTTCTCAGTTATCACATTATCATGATTCTTCAGAGTATCGTAGAAAAGAAAAGAACACTTCATATTAAGCAAATTTCCATAGCAATGTGAACATTGTAAAGAACGTTAACTGTTACTGTTTAGAAAAGAGCAAAATTCCTCAACAACCCATAAAAATTTGAAAATGTTTTCTTTAGATAAGCAATTAATGGTATGAGAAGAAATAAAAAGTTTTTCGAAAACGAAAACAAATAGATCTAACAGGACTTGATAAAAATCAAAGTTTACATTTATCTTGAGGTCCCATTTTCAACATCATTGAATTTTTGAAAACTGCTATAAGATAGTTCAATCTTGAACCGGCTACTACAGAGACTTATTTTGATAATATTCGCTGTTTATGTATCTTACAACTTACAATATTCCAATCGCCAACATGAAATTTTTAATACCACCAATACCGTATCGATCCTCTATGCCATATTCTTAATTGTATACTACTGACTGGAAAGGTTCCCTCAAGATTTAAGGAATCTAGTACTACGTCAATTTTCAAATCAGAGGACAACACCGCAGCAACCAATTACAGGCCAATCACGGTAATAAATAATATAGCTAAGATTTTTGAGAAATGCATTAAAAGCGAGTTACTGGGAAACCTATACATACTGATTACCAGTTTGGCTTCAGAGAAAGGACATCTTCTGAACAGGCTGTTTATGGAAGGGTTAACTTAGTTTTAACTAGTTCCCAATATAGCTTGAAATGCATATTAGTGTTTTTGGATTTAGCCAAGGCCTTCGATATTGTTAATTATGACATTCTTTTTCAGTGCTTATATGATATCGTTATAAGAGGTGTAGCACTGAATCGTATTATTGATTATTTTACTAATAGAAAACAGGTGTTTAAAATAAATTACTTTCACTATGGGTATACCACAGGGCAAAATTCTGGACCCCATCCTATTTCTGTTGTATATCAATAATACATTCAATATAGAAGATTTAAATGGAATACTAGTTTCCTATGCAGATGATACTGCTATTGTTTTCACAGGTAAGACATGTAAAGAAGCTATATTTTCAACACAGAACAAAGTTCTACAAAAGCAATTCAAATGGATCAGTTATAACCTATTGAGCCTCAATGTTGATAAAACGAACGTCATTGCCTTCACAACAACAATTCTAAATCAACCGAATATGCACATATAGTAACTTTCATAAATTCTCCTGTTCAGATCACATTCAACGCTCGTGTTCTTGAATAAAAAAAAGTTAACATATAGAATATACACTAAAAAAAGTCTGTAAATTGATATATAAATGTTATCAACTGGGAAATATTCTCGATAATAAATACTTGCTCATGGTCTACAACGGCTTGGCTGAATCCATAATACGGTACTGTATTGTCATCTGGAGTGGCAAATTCAAAACTACAATCTAAGAGGTGATAACGATTCAAAAAACTTCAAGATTATCTCAAAAAAATAATAAACGCTATCCCTCCGATCACCTTTTCTCGGAAACTGGGTTACTGACAGTTAGATGATTATCTTGCATAGTAGACTTCTGCGGATAGCAAATCTTGAAAATTCTTGGCTTCCGAATGGATTCCGAAATGAATGGTTGGCGAAACGTCGGCATCAAGTCGTGCTATTGTGACGCGAAATTCATCCGGAAGTCAAGAATTTTCACAGTTAGACAATTGTACATCTACCAGAGTTTATTGCTTATAATGAGTTCAACTAGGACCTGTGTATCACATTCTAACACCCGAAAAAAGGCGAATCACAATCTACAAATCCCTATATGTCGACTCACTCATGAACAAATATTTATTACTTCCATCGGCCCTAAATTGTTCAACTTGGTACCAGATAAGTTGAAGTACATTACCAACATAATTAGTTAGAAAAAAGAACCGAAATTATATATTCCATCTAATTATGACCTATTGAAAGGTATTTTCAAAATGAAAGAACCTAATTAATAAAATAAATATTAATTCTTATATATCTTTCTGCCCACGCATTCACTACGTGAATGTCTTTCTCTCTACCTTGAAATTCTCACAAATAAAGATACTATTTATATTAAATAAATTCCCCTTTTCTTACCATTTCATTTACATACTATTGGTGAATATTCATGAAGCATTGCTTACGTGAAATATTCCTGATTATGTGAATTGAGATTCTACATTTCTTTCGAATTATAGGTTTTTCAATTCTTATTTGGAACAAATAACAAAAATGTAAGGATCATTTATTCGGAAATAGGATTGATAATTTTCTTTTCTACCTGAATGAATTTGATTTGATTTGAATCTCATATTGGAATGGAACAGATTTGAGATGAAATAAAAATGTTCATTGTAACAATGAGTGTGTATTGCAACGGCCAAGGAAGCGAATGCATTTTATTGAACCTTTTCGATAACAACATATACATTTGTGACTTAATTCACTTGGAATTTCCTGGCATATTAGCCGTGAATTAGCAGCGGCTTTTCCGCTTAGGGAAAAGCGATAGTTCCTCACGATACAAATCAAACAAGAATAGAAAGTAACCGATAGATAATTCAACTATTTTTCTCAATTTGGCCGGAGTACCCATTGAATCATCTTTCTTTATTTTATTCAAAATTGACGTCAAAATTAAAATAACTTGAAAACAAACGCAACGAAATTTGACATCTGTCAAAATAATAATATATTTCAAATGGATACTTCAAATATAATGTATTTGTTTTCAATCAAAGAGAAAAACTCCAAACTAAAGATTCACTAAGTTAATTTATTAAAAATACATTTTGAACACTTGGAATAGAAAAAACACGATAGGAAATTCGTTTCATTAGACGTGTTGGCGCACTCGCTCATTGACGAACTCCCGCTTCGCGGTCCCCTCCAAATTGGAGCTCGTGCTCCAAAACCGAATCCTAATGAAACGAGTTCATTAATATATCATTATCTTCTGACATCATTATAGGCGTCATTTTCAGTGTCAAAATTACATGAATCTAGGACTGAGTACTCCAATGATTTCACTATAGTATTGAATACTACAAAGAAATCAAATATTCAAAAGCAATTAAGCAAAAATAAAACATTTTTATTTTCATTTTCTTGGATTATACAAACATAAGGTGACTGATGACTTTTTCCAAGATTAGCTGAGGAAATCTTTATCTAATTCTCTTTTATCCTTCAGTTCATGTTTTTCAAAAACTCAAGAAAATGTCAGAAAAAATATTATTAGTACCATAATGATCGTAATTATGATCCTTATTATATACATAACTATTTTTCGCAATTTCGTTGACGTTTTCCTTCTCACATGTATTTGTCGGGATTTTAACAACAATTATTTAATGAGCAAAAGATGATCATTGACAAACTACTTAATTTTGCTTATGTTTCTTGTCATTTTAAAGACTAAATAAGAAAAATGTACTAGCAAATATGTAACATATTTTACTAGAGGTTTCCCAATAGTCAAGACAAAATAGAAAAGTAGATTACTTCTTGGGCATACCATTAGATTTATTTGTTGTGTTACAATCTAGAACATATTCGTCTATGTAGGAGATTCTATCAAATTTTGCAAAATGTGGATCAACAAAGAAGTTTTCCTCGGTGATGGCTGCTCCTTCTATAAAATGAATAGACTCGTTAGACATTTACATTAAATTTTAAATGCCGTGTTCATGAAAATTTTTTACATTCATTAAGTTTTAAATACCGTGTTCATGAAAAAGTTTTACTTTCATTGAATTTTATATACCGTGTTCATGAAAAAGTTTTACTTTTATTGAATTTTATATAACGTATTCATAAAAAAAATAACTTTCATTGAATTTTACAAACCGTGCTCATAAAAATTTGTTACTTTCATTGAATTTTATATACCGTGTTCATAAAAAATTCTTACTTTCATTGAATTTTATATACCGTGTTCATAAAAAAGTTTCACTTTCATTAAATTTTATATACTGTGTCCATGAAGTAGTTTTACTTTCATTGAATTTTTTATACCGTGTTCATAAAAAAGTTTTACTTTCAGTGAATTTTTCATATCGTGCTCATAAAAAAGTTTTATTTTCATTGAATTTTATATACCGTGTTCATAAAAAAGTTTTACTTTCATCGAATTTCATATACCGTGTTCATAATGTTTTTTACTGTCATTGAATTTTACATACCGTGTTCATAAAGAAAGTTTTAATTTCATTGAATTTCATATACCGTGTTCATAAAAAAGTTTTATTTTCATTGAATTTTATAAACCGTTTTCATAAAAAAAATTACTTTCATTGAATTTTATACAGCGTGTTCATAAAAAATTGTTACTTTCATTGAATTTTATAAACCGTTTTCATAAAAAAAATTACTTTCATTGAATTTTATACAGCGTGTTCATAAAAAAGTTTTACTTTCATTAAATTTTATATACCGTGTTCATAAAAAAGTTTTACTTTCATTGAATTTTATATATCGTCTTCATAAAAAATTCTTACTTTCATTGAATTTTATATACCGTGTTCATAAAAAAGTTTTACTTTCATTAAATTTTATATACCGTGTTCATAAAAAAGTTTTACTTTCATTGAATTTTATATATCGTCTTCATAAAAAATTCTTACTTTCATTGAATTTTATATACCGTGTTCATAAAAAAGTTTTACTTTCATTAAATTTTACATACCGTGTTCATAAAGAAAGTTTTAATTTCATTGAATCTCATATACCGTGTTCATAAAAAAGTTTTATTTTCATTGAATTTTATAAACCGTTTTCATAAAAAAAATTACTTTCATTGAATTTTATACAGCGTGTTCATAAAAAATTGTTACTTTCATTGAATTTTATAAACCGTTTTCATAAAAAAAATTACTTTCATTGAATTTTATACAGCGTGTTCATAAAAAAGTTTTACTTTCATTAAATTTTATATACCGTGTTCATAAAAAAGTTTTACTTTCATTGAATTTTATATATCGTCTTCATAAAAAATTCTTACTTTCATTGAATTTTATATACCGTGTTCATAAAAAAGTTTTACTTTCATTAAATTTTATATACCGTGTTCATAAAAAAGTTTTACTTTCATTGAATTTTATATATCGTCTTCATAAAAAATTCTTACTTTCATTGAATTTTATATACCGTGTTCATAAAAAAGTTTTACTTTCATTAAATTTTACATACCGTGTTCATAAAGAAAGTTTTAATTTCATTGAATTTCATATACCGTGTTCATAAAAAAGTTTTACTTTCATTAAATTTTATATACCGTGTTCATAAAAAAGTTTTACTTTCATTGAATTTTATAAACCGTTTTCATAAAAAAATTACTTTCATTGAATTTTATACAGCGTGTTCATAAAAAATTGTTACTTTCATTGAATTTTATAAACCGTTTTCATAAAAAAAATTACTTTCATTGAATTTTATACAGCGTGTTCATAAAAAATTGTTACTTTCATTGAATTTTATAAACCGTTTTCATAAAAAAAATTACTTTCATTGAATTTTATACAGCGTGTTCATAAAAAAGTTTTACTTTCATTAAATTTTATATACCGTGTTCATAAAAAAGTTTTACTTTCATTGAATTTTATATATCGTCTTCATAAAAAATTCTTACTTTCATTGAATTTTATATACCGTGTTCATAAAAAAGTTTTACTTTCATTAAATTTTATATACCGTGTTCATAAAAAAGTTTTACTTTCATTGAATTTTATATATCGTCTTCATAAAAAATTCTTACTTTCATTGAATTTTATATACCGTGTTCATAAAAAAGTTTTACTTTCATTAAATTTTACATACCGTGTTCATAAAGAAAGTTTTAATTTCATTGAATTTCATATACCGTGTTCATAAAAAAGTTTTACTTTCATTAAATTTTATATACCGTGTTCATAAAAAATTCTTACTTTCATTGAATTTTATATACCGTGTTCATAAAAAAGTTTTACTTTCATTAAATTTTATATACCGTGTTCATAAAAAAGTTTTACTTTCATTGAATTTTATATATCGTCTTCATAAAAAATTCTTACTTTCATTGAATTTTATATACCGTGTTCATAAAAAAGTTTTACTTTCATTAAATTTTACATACCGTGTTCATAAAGAAAGTTTTAATTTCATTGAATTTCATATACCGTGTTCATAAAAAAGTTTTATTTTCATTGAATTTTATAAACCGTTTTCATAAAAAAAATTACTTTCATTGAATTTTATACAGCGTGTTCATAAAAAATTGTTACTTCCATTGAATTTTATAAACCGTTTTCATAAAAAAAATTACTTTCATTGAATTTTATACAGCGTGTTCATAAAAAAGTTTTACTTTCATTAAATTTTATATACCGTGTTCATAAAAAAGTTTTACTTTCATTGAATTTTATATATCGTCTTCATAAAAAATTCTTACTTTCATTGAATTTTATATACCGTGTTCATAAAAAAGTTTTACTTTCATTAAATTTTATATACTGTGTTCATGAAATAGTTTTACTTTCATTGAACTTTTTATACCGTGTTCATAAAAAAGTTTTACTTTCATTGAATTTTATATACCGTGTTCATAAAAAAGTTTTACTTTCATTAAATTTTATATACCGTGTTCATAAAAAAGTTTTACTTTCATTGAATTTTATATATCGTCTTCATAAAAAATTCTTACTTTCATTGAATTTTATATACCGTGTTCATAAAAAAGTTTTACTTTCATTAAATTTTATATACCGTGTTCATAAAAAAGTTTTACTTTCATTAAATTTTATATACCGTGTTCATAAAAAAGTTTTACTTTCATTGAATTTTATATATCGTCTTCATAAAAAATTCTTACTTTCATTGAATTTTATATACCGTGTTCATAAAAAAGTTTTACTTTCATTAAATTTTATATATCGTCTTCATAAAAAATTCTTACTTTCATTGAATTTTATATACCGTGTTCATAAAAAAGTTTTACTTTCATTGAATTTTATATACCGTGTTCATAAAAAAGTTTTACTTTCATTAAATTTTATATACCGTGTTCATAAAAAAGTTTTACTTTCATTGAATTTTATATATCGTCTTCATAAAAAATTCTTACTTTCATTGAATTTTATATACCGTGTTCATAAAAAAGTTTTACTTTCATTGAATTTTATATACCGTGTTCATAAAAAAGTTTTACTTTCATTAAATTTTATATACCGTGTTCATAAAAAAGTTTTACTTTCATTGAATTTTATATATCGTCTTCATAAAAAATTCTTACTTTCATTGAATTTTATATACCGTGTTCATAAAAAAGTTTTACTTTCATTAAATTTTATATACCGTGTTCATAAAAAAGTTTTACTTTCATTAAATTTTATATACTGTGTTCATGAAATAGTTTTACTTTCATTGAATTTTACATATCGTCTTCATAAAAAATTTTAACTTTCATTAAATTTTACATACTGTGTTCATGAAACAGTTTTACTTTCATTGGATTTTTTATACCGTGTTCATAAAAAAGTTTTACTTTCATTGAATTTTATATATCGTCTTCATAAAAAATTCTTACTTTCATTGAATTTTATATACCGTGTTCATAAAAAAGTTTTACTTTCATTAAATTTTATATACCGTGTTCATAAAAAAGTTTTACTTTCATTGAATTTTATATATCGTCTTCATAAAAAATTCTTACTTTCATTGAATTTTATATACCGTGTTCATAAAAAAGTTTTACTTTCATTAAATTTTACATACCGTGTTCATAAAGAAAGTTTTAATTTCATTGAATTTCATATACCGTGTTCATAAAAAAGTTTTACTTTCATTAAATTTTATATACCGTGTTCATAAAAAATTCTTACTTTCATTGAATTTTATATACCGTGTTCATAAAAAAGTTTTACTTTCATTAAATTTTATATACCGTGTTCATAAAAAAGTTTTACTTTCATTGAATTTTATATATCGTCTTCATAAAAAATTCTTACTTTCATTGAATTTTATATACCGTGTTCATAAAAAAGTTTTACTTTCATTAAATTTTACATACCGTGTTCATAAAGAAAGTTTTAATTTCATTGAATTTCATATACCGTGTTCATAAAAAAGTTTTATTTTCATTGAATTTTATAAACCGTTTTCATAAAAAAAATTACTTTCATTGAATTTTATACAGCGTGTTCATAAAAAATTGTTACTTCCATTGAATTTTATAAACCGTTTTCATAAAAAAAATTACTTTCATTGAATTTTATACAGCGTGTTCATAAAAAAGTTTTACTTTCATTAAATTTTATATACCGTGTTCATAAAAAAGTTTTACTTTCATTGAATTTTATATATCGTCTTCATAAAAAATTCTTACTTTCATTGAATTTTATATACCGTGTTCATAAAAAAGTTTTACTTTCATTAAATTTTATATACTGTGTTCATGAAATAGTTTTACTTTCATTGAACTTTTTATACCGTGTTCATAAAAAAGTTTTACTTTCATTGAATTTTATATACCGTGTTCATAAAAAAGTTTTACTTTCATTAAATTTTATATACCGTGTTCATAAAAAAGTTTTACTTTCATTGAATTTTATATATCGTCTTCATAAAAAATTCTTACTTTCATTGAATTTTATATACCGTGTTCATAAAAAAGTTTTACTTTCATTAAATTTTATATACCGTGTTCATAAAAAAGTTTTACTTTCATTGAATTTTATATATCGTCTTCATAAAAAATTCTTACTTTCATTGAATTTTATATACCGTGTTCATAAAAAAGTTTTACTTTCATTAAATTTTATATATCGTCTTCATAAAAAATTCTTACTTTCATTGAATTTTATATACCGTGTTCATAAAAAAGTTTTACTTTCATTGAATTTTATATACCGTGTTCATAAAAAAGTTTTACTTTCATTAAATTTTATATACCGTGTTCATAAAAAAGTTTTACTTTCATTGAATTTTATATATCGTCTTCATAAAAAATTCTTACTTTCATTGAATTTTATATACCGTGTTCATAAAAAAGTTTTACTTTCATTGAATTTTATATACCGTGTTCATAAAAAAGTTTTACTTTCATTAAATTTTATATACCGTGTTCATAAAAAAGTTTTACTTTCATTGAATTTTATATATCGTCTTCATAAAAAATTCTTACTTTCATTGAATTTTATATACCGTGTTCATAAAAAAGTTTTACTTTCATTAAATTTTATATACCGTGTTCATAAAAAAGTTTTACTTTCATTAAATTTTATATACTGTGTTCATGAAATAGTTTTACTTTCATTGAATTTTACATATCGTCTTCATAAAAAATTTTAACTTTCATTAAATTTTACATACTGTGTTCATGAAACAGTTTTACTTTCATTGGATTTTTTATACCGTGTTCATAAAAAAGTTTCACTTTCAGTGAATTTTATATGTCGTGCTCATAAAAAAAGTTTTATTTCCATTGAATTTTATACAGCGTGTTCATAAAAAATTGTTACTTTCATTGAATTTTATATACCGTGTTCATAAAAAAGTTTTGCTTTCATTAAATTTTATAAACCGTGTTTATAAAAAAGTTTTACTTTCATTAAATTTTATATAATGTGTTCATGAAATAGTTTTACTTTCATTGAATTTTTTATACCGTGTTCATAAAAAAGTTTCACTTTCAGTGAATTTTATATATCGTGCTCATAAAAAAGTTTTATTTTCATTGAATTTTATATATCGTGTTCATAAAAAAGTTTTACTTTCATTGAATTTCATATACCGTGTTCATAAAAAAGTTTTATTTTCATTGAAGTTTATATACCGTTTTCATAAAAAAATTTACTTTCATTGACATTTATACAGCGTGTTCATAAAAAATTGTTACTTTCATTGAATTTTATATACCGTGTTCATAAAAAAGTTTTACTTTCATTAAATTTTATATACCGTGTTCATAAAAAAGTTTTACTTTCATTGAATTTTATATACCATATTCATAATAAAGTTTTACTTTCATTGAATTTTACAGTATTCATAAAAAAATTTACTTCCATTGAATTTTATATACCGTGTTCATAAAAAAGTTTTACTTTCAATGAATTGTTATATGTATGTATATATATGTATATACAGTGTTCATCTTCTGTGATGCTTCCGAAAGAAATTACTCAAGAGTCCAGGAAGATGATGAAGTGCAAACTCATTTCGTTTGTGCTAAAACGAAAGTAGCGCCTTTAAAGCCCATGTCTATTCCTAGATTGGAGATTCAAGCGGCTAAGAGATCGGAAAAATTAAATTTGAATCAAAATAGTCGTTAGTACTAAATTTTGAAAACTATCTGTAGAACAATGGGATAACGAAGATAGCTTTGGAATAACCAAGGAACTGGAGGTTTCCACTTTGGAAATGAGAGCAGTTGATCAGCTTAATGTCTTACTGATAGCTGAAACATTTAATTTACGAGAGACGTTATTCTCACCAGATTTTCTAAATGGATGATTATTACGAACTACAGCATACACTCGAAAATTTATTAAATGTGTGCAAGAAAACAGGATTAACGAAGATGAACTCCAGGTAGACGAATTGGAGGAAGCAGAAAATTCTCTATTTAGGATGGCACAACAAGATATCTTTGGTAAAGAAATAACACTTCTGGAAAACAATTAAGAAATATTTCCTACTGGTAGAATTCATATCCCTTCTCCTGTGTACTCTGATGACAAAGTTATTAGCTTAGCGGTAGATTAGATAACTCTTTACTAGATAAAAAACTTCTCGACCCATAATTTTAGATCCTTCTCATTATGGGACCAAATTATTAACTCAGCATTACCATAAACCATTTCAACGTTCTGCACAAGAGTCTATGATCAACAGTATAACATGAAGTTTTTGGATTCTTAGACTGAGACAAGCAGTTAAGAATAAAACAAATGTTGTCGATACAGTCGAGTGAAAAAGTGTAAGCCAAAACACCCATAATGGGACAATTACCAAAGTGTAGAGTCGAACCCACATCTTTTTCGAACCTTAGAAGTTAAAGTGAACAAAACACATGAAAATGCTCAAATAATTAGACAGAAATAAAATAGCTATTTCTTGGAGTGGTTCGAAAAAAAAGAAGTATGTCATTTATCAAAATTATTAATTTAATTCTGCTACCATATAACCCAAACCTGGATTTTTCCTGAGCCAGAGATTGAATAAGATTGTGCCTCAAGATGCTAAATATAAAGAAGAAGAACTGGAAATTACATAAATGAACAGTTATTGTTATTCAGTGGTGAACTTCTGGTATTAGTGGCTAGTCGCAGATGGCAAATCGCTAGCTTACCTTTTGTGTTATAATAATAAACATTAGCAAAATATTCCAGTTTCTAAAGAAAATAAAAGTGATATAAACAGGGTTTTAGTTTACAGCATTAATGTTTATAGTTACAAATTAGATTATAGGTCACCTTAATTTTAAACTTAAATTTTACCAACAGAGGAACATTATATAATATTAGGTACTGTTACTGTTAAAAATACAAATTCTTCAGGAATAAAAGTAAAAATTGTTCTGAAATGTCCTGCATATCCTTAACATATTTTAATAAATTTTTCAGATTTTTTTAACCTTTGCATTCATTCTACGATTCCTTGTAGTCAAGTATTTTGTACTAAATTTTGCTTATCAATAGTATGCTTCGCAAATTGGAAAATAATATTCATGTTAAGGCATGACGGTATAGGACAGAAAAGATGGTATCAAAATGTTATAAATCTACTAAGTATATAATCAACCAACTTTCTAGTTCATTTACAGGTTGTTCTTCATTGATCCTGAATGAGGTGCCCTCACAACAAATAATGTTTGCATCATCACTAGTAAAAACATAATAATAACACATACCCAGCTAAAAATTATGACAAATTCATATTTTTTTACTGATTTCTAAGTTCTCTGGGTTTCACTTTACGTTTAAAGACATTCGCCGGAAAATTCAAAATACTAGGAGGAACTACATGGTCTTTTACTGATTTCTTTCCAAATGAATACACGAAATCATTTTCCTGTAAGGTGTTCACTACAAAGATGATAATTCTTGTTGGGCACGAAGTTTTTTCTCTTCATTGCTATTACCCATTTTTGTTTCAATTTTCATCTGAAGGAAAACTGAACTGTAATTATTGCATTATTAGTTTCTATTTTCGATTGTGAATAGTCGATTAAAATTGTACTTCTAACGTCTACGTTTTAATTACATTATTGTGAATTAAGTATCTACTATCACTATCCAGTATCTACTAAACTTGTAAATACCAGTGAAAATTAGGTCCTCCTTTTTGATACCGATTTGTACATCCAAATGCGGAACACGATTTCACCATTGTTATATCCAAATTAAAAAGTTATATCCAAATTAAAAGTATCCAAGAAGACTAATTCATCACACACTTCACTATTATAACCTTATTGTCGTCGAAGAGTTATTACACAATATCATTTGATAAAATGAAAGTAAAAAGCCAAACAACTAATCACAACTAAAAAACAAAGCACTAAAGTAGTTTTCTGTATCAAAATATTGCTATTTTCTTTTGAAAACAACATAATATCATAGATTACAGTAACATGTACTCTTATGGCTAGAACGATGTTTTGCCACTTGTCAGCTGTTCCATATGTTGGAGTCAATGAAAATCCCTGATGCGCTATCCATGTATGTATATATTATATCTATGTTAAACTAACACCCGGTACCTGGAGCATGCAAAGCGAACCTTCTACCAACTGTGCTACAAGCAAGTTCCTTCAAGTTCGGAGTACAATAATGTTATAGTAAACTGTGACGTCACATTTATGACGTCTTTGAATCTTAAAAATGAGAATTTTAATTTTCATCACTTCGAAGCGATCTGCAAAATTTCAAATCCTTGCCACCAATAGGACGGTAATCGTCCATAGTTTTTACGCACATACAGACATCATGTAAAAAATAGTCTAGATCGATACAGAAGTGCTCAAAACGGATGTATGAGACAAAATGCCGTGAATTTTTTGACCCGAGTACAACACCTCCAATACACTATATACTATGTATAGTGAGACGAGTAAAAATTATTGTGAAACTATTCTCCACTCATGAATATATTCTTAGCAACTCCATGACCGTTAAGGTATTAGCCAGGGGCCATTAGTTTAAGAATCATTCTGGGTTCCTATGTTAGAATAAATAGTTGATTCCAAATGAATCAAGTCACTCGTTTATTCTTCTATATATACACCTAATTTTTGAATTATCTAAATTGATTTATTTCAAAATGAAATAAGAAACATAAATTTAGCTATCTATCACAAACGAAACTGGACGCAGTTTCAATGTGAGGGTACACGAACATTTGAGAAGTTACAGGCTCACCTATTAGAACATAATCACAATTACGCCTTAAATCCCGATATTTTAGATATTTAAGAAAAACTCATAAGCTTAAATTCTAGAATCATGAAAATTCTTGGATTCCGCGTTACAATAGCACTACTTGATGCCGACGTTTCACAGGTCACAGGTGGCATCTTCAGGGCAGGATCGAAGCTTGAACTGAATAGTTTCAGCAGCCTAATATATTTAAGGACATACTTTTAGATTCAGCTTTAGTTGATACATGTACCTCCTTGCTTTGAGAATACCACAGTGTGGAGAAACAATTATCAACATTAATTTTGAATTAAATGTTACAAGTTTTGTGTAAATTTAAGTTTAATTCCCTACTTCCAGAAGTTAAAACGATTGGATACTACATAAGCGCCAAAACCATTGATTTATAGGCTATAAGAGTCCTCAACTAATAAATCTTCTGAGGAAACCAAATTCAACCTACATTTGAATTTTTTTGTTGCAACATATGAGCAATAGCCACCTGAATAAGTAATAACGTGCATTAAATGTTCAATTTCTTCGAAGTCATGTGAAGTAATTTCAATTTTTGGAGAAAAATCGCCATTATTACGAAAGCCGGGAATGACGTAATTATTATCAAATGAATCTACATTCATAATTTCGAATGTCCTTGATTGTAATGCTGAAAGACTGAATTCTCAATATTTTTTCAGATTCATACAACTAGCAAAGCGAAATATGATATTGCCTCCTTGCAGGTTGGCGATAGTTTCTAAAAATGTCTTCTAATGGATTTTTGAAAATTTCCTAACATACAATTTGAATTAAGCTCGTCAAAGAATACGAAATTATTTCTAAAATTCCGTGAACTGAGTGTCGGTTTTATTAATTTATTTAAATCCAAACTTCCACATACTTATCTAACCAATTTAATAAATTTTTTAAAAACTTTATTTTCAAATCATCATCTAAGTTACCTTTGAGGACAAGTTCTTGAAAAATGTCCCTTGATTTTCTACCAAGTTAATATCATATTTATAAGCTGGGCTGTGAATTTGGAATGCTCTATAAATTGAAATAGAGCCTGTATAACATGATACTCTCAACATGTCATGTTTAGAAATAGCTATTTGTATAACAAGGGAGGAAAAGGAAAAGGCACTTTACCCCCATGTTATACATATGATTTTTCCGCCTCCCTCAAATAACAAGTAATTTTTAAATAATTTATTTATAAAACTAACGAACAAAATTTATTAAAGAACTAAAACTAAGAAGTAGGTTCAGTATAACTTATAGGCACTTTACTTTCATTCTTGCATCCAAATAAAAATATATATTTTTTCCAAAATATCCGGTGGTATATTATTTATATCTTCGAATTCGCTTGAATCACTCATTTTTTAAATATTATTTTATATTTTGTACATATATTATGGCGTAACACACTTTGAAACTGTTAATCTGTCAATCGACCATAGCATGCTATAATATTTCTGTCCTAAATTCGAAAACCTGGATGAATTTATGAATTGAAGTCAAATTATTAATGTAAAAATTGTTACATTAAAATAACAATTTACTGATTTCTACCATTTTGCAAAATACACTGTGTTCTATAAATAAACGGCAAAATTTATACTTATATAATAGAATATAGTTTAGCACGTCAATGCCGTATAGTTATTTTATGGATGATGTACCATGACATCACTAGGGAAGAAAAGTACTTTTCTATATTGAGGCCAGCAAATGTATACTTTGGATAAAGGTAGGCGGAAAAATTACGGCTTTGTTGTTGAGTGAATTCTCACTTATATTACATATTTTGTATCCAATTTGTTCTAGTTTCAAAATAATTGACTTATAAACGTAAATAATAATTCGTGATTTATTTTTGATAGAGAACAAATATGAACAACGTCTTTGAATTAACACTAAGAATCATTAACACAAATGCATATTCCAAAACTGGCTTAATCTCATGATATCAAAGTATCATGTTATTTTCATTTTAATTTTATTTTGGTGATATTTGTCTTTATTCAACAACCAGATCGCTTAAGTATGAATTACAAACTGTGTTTATAGTTGTTGGATGCTGCAAAATTATACATTTGAACTTCTTAAAAACTTTATGCCTGTGGACTAATTGTATGTACAAGTGAGGAAAAAATCATAGTAACTGTAGACTATCTATAACTTTCCTTGCCAGTTTTCTAGTGTTATCTGTTCCGGTAGAAAATGAAATTTTAAGTTTTCATCACCAACATCACTTACGAAGAAATTTTGCAACTTACTTTATTTAGTTACAGCACTCTTATACTCGCTTAATTAAAGGTAAAAAACACATTCTAATCAAAGGACATCTCAGGAACAGGTCCAATATATAATTTTCCACAATAAACAGATAAAACTGTTACATTTTAATATTTATCACCAGTTACATACACTCAATACTGGCCATGGTTCATTAAGACTAAACGGTCCTTAGCTACCACCCTACTCTAGGCCTTTTTTTGATGACGTCACACTTACGTTTGTAGGCAGCTCTCTGGCCTTCTCTATCTAGAGGGTATTGAAGTGGCCCGGTCTAGAATAAAAACCTTGCACTGTGTAGCATGAATCATCGTTCAGGGTTCTAAATAAGGTGTTGATTTGTAATCTTTATTGGAGTTCAATTATGTATTGGGTTGATTCCAACTTAAGAAGTAATTCTTTTATTTTGAAATATTTATTCTACTGAATAAGTTAACAGTCACACTTATTACAATTAAACGAAACATAAATATTATAAAGTTAAAAATACGAATCGAAATGAAGTATTGGCAAGCTTAAATTTATGAACATTATTAATTTTGTAATTTTATAAAATTTATGAACTAGTGGAAACATAACAAAATATATAAAACAATATCACATGCTGATGTAAATTAAACTAAAATGTATTGTATTGCTTATTTACAAAAAAATCTTAAAACTAAAGTCACTCTAAAAAATATTATGATTCTTGAAGTGTGTAGGACTAGCTGGTGTAGTTGGCACGTTCATCGGATGTCTTCGTTGCATAAACGTCTTCAAACGATATGAAGATATGATGGTTGAGGAATTATTCTGGAACATCAAACATTAAAATTATAAAGCACAAGTTTTCAAATAAAACTTATCAATGGTTATTACTCAATTGTATCATTAATTTTACCATAATATTATTGCTCAAGAACGTTTTAGCATTTTCAGGAAAGGTTATGACTGTTCTTGTCTAGCAAAAGGCTTTATTTGACTGAGATGTTGATAATGGTCACATTTATAAATTAGCAACATTCGTTTTCAAACTGTGGTTTTTAAAGATCTCCAATAAACCAAATATGGGCCACTACATGAAATTTCCCAGAATCCAATCAGGGTTTAATTTTTGATCAAAATATTATTGAATGCATCAAGCGGTTTGGGCACTGTCGCTTGTTCACACACGTGTCTTTCCGAAATGATGCCTTCGCAATTTTCTGATTTTATATTCACTGCATTGTTATAGAAACATTTGAACCGATGCGACTTTTCGGAATAGAATCAGAATTTCCGAAAATGTATTTCTCAATACTGCTGATGATTATCGGACAGGATTAAACTCAAAAATAGTAATACTTATCTATTAATGAGTTGAGATTGCTATTTGAAATAAGTACAGCATGGTCTAAAATCGCTTTCTCACTACAATTTAAGCAATTCTATCATGAGTTCTGAGAATCTAGGTCAGTCAAATATATTTGAAACTAATATCTTCCGATGTTTCCGAATGAAATTAATTATCATACATCACATTTATTGAATGAAAGAGAAATACCACTGACTGACTTACTCATCACTAAATCTCCGAAACTATAAAGCCGACTTCAAATTTGGTTTGTTCCTCGAGTAGAAACCCAAAACAATTTATCAGGTAACGTTTACATGACAGACAACAAGTCACAGATCATTACATAAAATCCGTGTCTATTGAAATAAACTTTGAATTTTGAAAAATCTTGTCTTCCGGATGGATTCCGCGTCACAATAGCTCGACTTGATGCCGACGTTTCGCCAACCATTACAGGTGGCATCTTCAGGGCAGGCTTGAGGCTTGAACTGAAACTGGTTCTACTGGTTTCTGTAGCCGTATTTATTGTAGGAAAAATCCTTCACGCTACATAGTTCACTGCCTTTGTTCCGGTGGTTAACTTCGTTCCAGCACCTGACCCTGCCGTTGTGCGATCATGTGCGAAGTTGAATTTTCGAGGATGGGTTTCCAAATGTTGGGAAGGTAATATCCTGAGTCACGGTTTAGATTATTCGGATGTTTTAGGATTTCTATAGCTTCAAGGATTTTTCGCTGATAGAAGTTAGAAGCAAGAAATGTGGCAGATCGAAAGTTCGAAATGAACTCAATACACTTGTTTACTGTTTTTGAATTATCCCTTTCCGACAACGCTTCCTTAATGGATATGCATACTAAATATGTTAATACTGAACCAAAAAGTAATTTCCGATAAATATGATATGGGTTTTTCTAGGCTTTTATGATAACCAATGATCATGAAAATGGTAAAGTAAATACTATTTGGCAATGAGAAACTTACTTCTTTCATCCAATTGGAATATAAGGCAGCCTCCATTGAAATACGTTGCACAGGCATCAACATTAGTAATTTGCTGGTTAGTTCCTTGGCATCATTAGAAATTTGATTGAAATAGTCATCTGGATAACAATAGTCGCATTTGAGAATGTTAGCCGTGGTTTCTTCCATTGAATCATCTAAGAAAGGGGAAACTCCACTGAGCAATACATACAGAAACACTCCTACAGCCCAGTAGTCCGTGTGCTTTCCAACTGGTTGGCCCAAGACTAGTTCTGGAGAGGCGAACTCTAGACATGCAGGCGGTAGTATGACGTTCTTCAGAGTGTTTACTGAATCTCCAAAATCTATTAGTTTCAAGATATGGGTAGGATGTGAGACATCAATAAGAACATTTTCCGGCTGAAAGTGAAGATAATTGTTATTTATCCAAACTCTTCTATTTTGCACAAATGAAGTATTTTAAAACTTTAGAAATTTCCAAATCAAAAAATTCATCCTAATTTACTTTGTGTGGCTGCATATAATAAATGATCAATTAGTTTCTATCACGCGCAATGTCAGACTCTACCAAATTATGTTAATATAAATTGGAAAATCTTGAGAAATCTACTTTTCGGTACGTGACGTTTGGAACACTTGGTTCTCTAATATTTCCAAATGGGGGTTAGAACTTCTGGCGAAGATAGTAGAATAGTGACATCAGCGCCTTGATTGTTCCGCTAATCAGTTCATGAGAGAGCGAAATAGATGCCGTAACTAATAGACGTTTTATCAACGTTCGACCCAGAGGAACATTGACTCTGTCTATTGACAGTCATTACAAAAATGTGTTACTCATAGTATTATCAAGACGGAGTGTGAGTAGCGAACGAATTCGTCTCTTGAATCGGGTTACATGGCCCAATTTATGTCCTCGTAGTACCAAATGGTAAAGTAACCCCTTAACATTTTGACAAAAACTAGTATGATGCTCGAAATGTACTCCTTGCGTTCCTGATCATCTAATGCGAAAGACGGAGTGAGCATAGCCTACGTCTTTCCTCCTTTCAGCTCACTCACCCACTCCGTGTTAACACATGCACCTTATAGTCAGCTGATTTATTATAGTTTACTGTTCTCGAAAAATTACTGTATTTCGGCTTATTAGCCTGTTGATAGTGAATAAATAAATATAAATACAGTTTGTGTATATTGTGAATCTAATCTTTCATTCATAATATATGATACGAATGCTGTTTTAAAATTGATGTTTAATAAAACGATGAAGATATAGAGAATTTCAAATATAAGCAAAAAACTTATTTAGTCATCATGTTTTACAGAACACCTTACCAAGAGAAAAACATATGTCATCGACATTTCAAGAATGGGTACCTACATCCTCTGTTTATATTAAGGATTTTAGAATTGGGTAGTAGTACTTTGACTACACGAGAGGGAAACATAATGTTCGAAGAACATCGTGTGAGTCAGCGGTGGAAACTTGGGAGAGGAGATAGGCATTCGTATTTCCGCAACTTGAAGGTTTGGAGTTTATAGGCATAGAGAAAGATCTCACTAGCTAGAGTTCCACAACTTCGATGTTCGGTGAAAAAATGAAGTCTGATGGGAAGAAGTTCGGTAGGTCTCGAGCTTGATAATAGAGAGGCGACTAGTTTGGGCTCGTCTAGTCCGCCCATTTGGAATATCTCGTGGTAGAACAACAGATGAGATTTCTCATGAACACTGACCATGGAAATATCTATAGAAAAGGGAGAGATCTCCCACCTTCCTACGATGTTGTAGAGAGGTCACTGAACTAAGTGTAACATCATCAATCAACCGAATAGCTCTCTTCTGGATAGAATCCAAGAGCTTCAGCGTATGTTTGGGGGCCGAGCTGTAAATATGTGAACAGTACTCCAGAACAGGTTGAATCTGTGCTTTGTAGATCATGAGGAGCTGCTGGGGTGTAAAGTAGCTCTTGGCATAGAATATAAAACCAAGTTTTTGTGGAGCGGGTTTCGCAATGGACCTCATATGTCGTCCCATGAGAGGGTGCTGTTGGTGGTGATCCAGAGCATGGTTGTGGAACACTTCATAGGAATAGTTGTACCGGACATCATCATATTATGGATGGTGGGATCTGCCTTCCTGGAGAAGACGCAAACTTGAGTTTTGGTTGCATTAAACTATACTAGATTATTCGATCCCCATTTCAGATCATCAATGCCAGATCTCCATTAATTGCGTCAACCTGTCCCTGTCTCGCTCCTCTGGCGTCATTGGATGCTATAGGAGCTCTAGATGAAAAAGTGGTACCATTATCTGCAAAGCTGTAGACAGGTGGTTACTTCCAGCAGAAACAAAGTTGGTGCCAAGATACATCCCTGTGGAACTCCAGCGTTTATAGGCACTGTATTGAAGGATATTCCGTCAACAACCACATGGAGTGCTCTATCTCAGAGATAGTAAGCAACAAAATTGAGGCGGCAAAGCATATGACGGAAGTTTCTTAGGTGAGAGATTCTCCATGCGTTTCGATAGATTTCTGCAATACATGTGTTACGGAGGCAAGCTATTGGTCTCTGCTGAAGAAAGCCATATTGTCGCTCATTCACAATTCAAATTTGGCAATTATATGACCCTCCTCATTTGAAAACCAAATACTCATTTGGATATACTTTGAAATAATTGAAATTGATACTGCCTACACTATAGGTGGAGACTCTACGATTTGCTCATGATACCTCATTATCTGGCAACTGCCTTTCACTGGATAATTATTCGTTGAAGCACGATACTGATTTATGTTTCAAACTGAACTCATAAACTTACCTTGATGTCTAGATGTACCAAATCGATATTATGTAGCCATGCTAGAGCTGATATTATTTGCTTGGTGTAATTTTTGGCTTCAAGTTCCGTGTAATCTTCTTTGTCAGATAAGTATGTGAATAAATAAGGCCCTTTAACTCTAGAACAATAAAATGATTTGAGCATATTCCTTGTGACAGAAAGAAATCTATTTTATTTAAGTTCCTGATTTTATTGTAAGTAGTGATTCAATGCATCCCATGTATTTTATTTTATTACTTTATATTTTACATGCTTATATTTATTTTGAAAGAAACAAGTACTTCTGTTCTTTTTATATCAACTTTTATTCACATTTTATGTTTTTGTGAATCGTATTTAATTCAATTGTATGTAAAATTTACTTAATCAAATTGAATAAAGTTCTATTATTATATGTTAGGCTTAACCCCAAGTGTTCAGTAATCGAATTAGAATATAAAGTATTCCAATTTAAATTAAATAGATGAGTAGTTAACTCAATTTCATTATTCTTTTACTATTACGTTCCGAATTCTACTTTTAATTTTCAGAAGAAACAAAGTGAAAATTTTAGCATATTTGGTTCCAGAATAGTTATTGAAAAATGATTTCAACAATAGAACAAATTCAGTCTATAATATATTATTCAAAGGCTCATCGTCAAACCTCCCATTGTATGGATGATGGACTATTTATTGTTTTCCAACTTTAAATTACGCAGTTATTTCAGCTGAAATAGCTCAGTTTTTAGCTGTACATTTATTGCCAAATTTAAGGATTGTTTATCTTGGATAGTAGACTTCCGCGGACAGCTAATCTTGAAAAATTTTGTCTTCCGGATGGATTCCGCGTCACAATAGCTCGACTTGATGCCGACGTTTCGCCAACTACTACAGGTGGCATCTTCAGGGCAGGCTTGAGGCTTGAACTGAAACTGGTTTTACTGGTTTCTGTAGCCGTATTTATTGTAGGAAAAATCCTTCACGCTACATAGTTCACTGCCTTTGTTCCGGTGGTTAACTTCGTTCCGGCACCTGACCCTGCCGTTGTGCGATCATGTGCGAAGTGGAATTTTCGAGGATGGGTTTCCAAATGTTGGGAAGGTAATATCCTGAGTCACGGTTCAGATTATTCGGATGTTTTAGGATTTCTATAGCTTCAAGGATTTTTCGCTGATAGAAGTTTGGGGCTCGGACAAGGATTTTAGTATCTTCAAAAAGGATTTGATGATTTGTGTTAAACTTGTGTTCCGCAAGTGCAGATCTACTGGTGTCACGAAGTCTTGTACAGCGCTCATGTTCTTTCACACGAGTAGCTACTGTACGACCTGTTTCACCAATGTAGACTTTACCGCAAGAATAGGGAATACTATAAACACCTTCTAAGTGGAGAGGAGGAAGGGGATCTTCGATAGGTTTGTAAAACTGTGATAATTTTGGAAGTGTGGAAAAACGGGTAGAAATATTATGTTTTTTGAGGATTTTGGAAATTCGATCTGTTATATTTTGAATATATGGAAGATAGGCCGTGGATAAAGCAGGTGGGAGGGTTTCTGGCTCAGGTCGATTTGTAATTTTAGGTGAAGTGTATTTCTTTATGGCTTTTTGAATGTTGTAATGGGAGAAATTGTTTGATAATAAGGCAGATGATAGATGTTTTAATTCTGATTTTAAAGATTGAGGCTGAGATGGGTTGACAGCTCTGTGGACCAGGGAGTTTATGACAGATTGCTTTTGGGCAGAGTGGTGGTGGGAAAGACCATTGAGGTATCTATCGGTATGGGTAGAACTTGCCACATATTTTCTATACGATGGCAAGTTCTACGAGCAGTCCTCGGGAGCTGCCATGGGTTCCCCACTTTCCCCGATCATAGCTAATATCTTCATGGAAGCTTTTGAACAAGATGCCATTGACTCATCTGTTCTCAAGCCGAAATGTTGGTTTAGATATGTCGACGATACTTTCGTTATTTGGCAACATGGTCGCGAAAAGCTTGTTCCCTTCCTCAATCATTTAAATTCATTACATCCCAATATCCGTTTCACCATGGAAGTCGAATCGCAAGGTTCACTCCCGTTCCTGGATGTATTGGTTAGTCGACAGACTGACGGTACTTTAGGACATTCTGTGTATCGGAAACCCACCTCTCCACTTAGAAGGTGTTTACAGTATTCCCTGTTCTTGCGGTAAAGTCTTCATTGATGAAACAGGTCGTACAGTAGCTACTCGTGTGAAAGAACATGAGCGCTGTACAAGACTTCGTGACACCAGTAGATCTGCACTTGCGGAACACAAGTTTAACACAAATCATCAAATCCTTTTTGAAGATACTAAAATCCTAGTCCGAGCCCCAAATCCTAAAACATCCGAATAATCTGAACCGTGACTCAGGATATTACCTTCCCAACATTTGGAAACCCATCCTCGAAAATTCCACTTCGCACATGATCGCACAACGGCAGGGTCAGATGCCGGAACGAAGTTAACCACCGGAACAAAGGCAGTGAACTATGTAGCGTGAAGGATTTTTCCTACAATAAATACGGCTACAGAAACCAGTAGAACCAGTTTCAGTTCAAGCCTCAAGCCTGCCCTGAAGATGCCACCTGTAATGGTTGGCGAAACGTCGGCATCAAGTCGAGCTATTGTGACGCGGAATCCATCCGGAAGACAAGATTTTTTAAGGATTGTTGCGAAATTATAGAATACACATTTCCTAATCATATTACAATTATCGAAGTTTCTAAAATTCCAGTGGTGATAACCATAAAGAACACTGAATTGAATGAAAAATACAAATAATAAATGTTACTACTTACAATTCCAATACTATAGTATCTATACCAGGATGTGGAGCATTGTCAAAAAGGGCCATAGATCTGATAATATTGACATGTTGAATTCCAGCCAAAAGTAAATATTCTGCTTGAGTAATGTGATGTGGTTGTTTTCTTCTTGTTACCTGCTTCAATGCAACCTCAACTTGAGTACCTCTATCTTTCGCCCTTTTTACTATGGAAAACCTTCCTCTATCCAGCTCTTCCAATTCTATGTATCTCCTTCTGAACTGTTCCTGCTGCCATCTCAAGTCGTCGGCCACTGGTAAAGTAACAGCAACACTTGGCAAACTAATCAAGCTATTTTGAACTGATATCAGTCTGAAACTATAAGTTTCCCCAGGTGTCAAATCTTCAACTAGGTACACTTTCGTATCGACCACGGCATTACCGTTGGGAGATATCCATTCACCAGTTCCCAGTTTGCAGTATTCAATTAAAAAATCATTATACACCTCACTTTCCCAAGTCAAATTAACACAAGAACTAGATATAATTTGAATCGTTGGTTCTTTCAAGGGACTATAAACTCCTGTAACTGTTAGGTTTGCTGAACATTGAATTGAACCGAATTCGTTGGTAACTGTCAATGAATATTTACCAGAATCGGATTGTTTTACATTCTCCAAAGTTAGAAGCGCTATTCCTTCGTCGTTTTGGTTCAAAACTAATTTTCCCTGCCTCAATACTGTTAGATCGGGTTCCAACTTCTTCCACGTCATTTTAGTGTTCCGACCACAATATTTAATTTTACATTTGTAAACTACTTTCGAACCACATTGAACTGTCAAGTCTTTCAGCTTTTCCAAAAATTCAGGAATCGTGGATTCTGCTATGACGTTCTCATGTAAAACACCACCTTCTAGTGAACGTCGACATGGTTTCCTGAATTTGAAAGACCACGGTTTTCGATTGTAAGTGGACAACACGTGCGCCGGTATCCATACTTCCTCCAGATGAGTATTAGTTTTTACCAGATATCCTTGTGTAGCATCATACCTAATAACAGTGACCACGTCTCCAAGATTCATTTCAGGCCACTCGCAAACCAAACGGGCTTGGGTTCCAGGAGCCATTATAATATGTTCACACTGGAACACATTTGTAAATGTTAAATTCTTCTGCTTTAACTTGTTCAATATATTAATGATAGTCCAGTCGAGTTAATAAAAAACAACAAGATGAATAGAAAGTTATGAAAGTCACCAGAATCCCAAGTGGGTCATATGCCCCAAAAGTTCCCTTACAAACAAGATGTTATCAATTTTTTCGGGAGCTTAGCTTACGAAACTACTATGTTCCAAATTTCCATTCATTTATCAGAAACATGGGATATTTTGATTAAATCAACGTCAAATCAATTTGTTTATAAATCATCTTGAAAGTTGTATTTGAGGTAATTATCAAACATATAAATTCAGTTTGAAAGTGTACAAATATTCTTCTTCTATCCTTAACAAACATTACTATTAGTATTTCTAAGCCATTCTTGTATTTTGAGGTGAATTCGGATGTGATAAATTAAACAAAAAAACTCATTACATGTTGTCTTGAAATGAGAGGTCTTAAAGACTTTAAGATAGAAAGGAATAGTTGTCCATGTTCAGTTTTCTGATAGATTGTAAAATTACGTTTTAAGCTCCAAATATTTTTGCTAATTCAAGTATATTAGTTCTTCTGTCGTCTTGTGTCAAAATTCTTTTGATCTTGTGCATACCCAAGCTGATAGTACGCACATTATTACATTACAATCAGTTACATTATAAGTTTTTACAATGTCTACCATAGTACAAACTATTGAAGAAACGAATGAGAAAAAGTGTCAGTGTTTCAGCAAATCTAGATTAATTGTGGAAACCGCTAGAATATTTAGTATAAAAGATGATTGCATTCAATCAAACATCATACGGGATATTGCTTCGAATTATCTGTCATACAGGTACATTGAGTTATTACCTTCCACTCATGTAAATACTGTTCTGAAGTTGTATAACAACTACAACGTTGCACTAATTAGAAAGATGTTCTTTTTTATCAAGCGAAATACTCCGGACTACCATTCAAACCAATAGTTTGGAACAATTTACATTTTCCCAATTCCAAAGCTATTGAAATATAAAAAATAACTATGAACAATTTCTGTGCTGTAAAAAGAGCTATATAAATCAGATACTAATAGTTTCAAGGAAATAAAGAACTTGTACCGATTTCAAAAGAACTATTGCTAATTGCAATTTTATTTTCAAATTTATTCCGACAAAAATATATTTATTTATGACACACAGCTAGCAAATTCCTTAGAAAAACTACAAATGACCTAAACGAGTTGATCAGTATTCTATTTTTGAAAAATCTGGAAGGAGTAATTTTGTATTGCTAAACTTTCCGAACAAAAATATATCATTTTCTTCATAGAAATAGTGGAATTTGTTGATTTGGGGAAGGTTTAATCCTCACTTGTTTTTGAGTACTTTTACCATTATTTGGTAGCCTGAAATTGACAACAGCATTCCTCTAGTTTTTGATTGAATCACATGTTACAATTTTTTATACTTGACTGAACCAGAAATCTAGCAATCTAATGAAAAAATGGTGAATGAAGATATAATTTGTGCTAAATGTATGATATTATGATTGTGCCATCTTAAAAATTACTTATAGATGAAACATTTGTCTGAATATGGAATATTATACAGAATGACCATAAAACTAAACATACGGGTATTGTATAGCTTAAGTAATGGATTCTCATTCACTAAATAATTTGTAAGCTTCCTGTAGGTGTCAAATTAATAGGGGAACATCAACAAAAACAGTTGCAAGAAGAAGCTACATATCAGGTCACATTAGATCTATATGTGATATTCGAGTCCATTACTTCTTATCGCAGTGGGCCAAATTCTGTATAACTTTCCATATTTACCATATACAATCATGTATATGATAATAAATTGTCGTTAACTAATAATATATGAAAGGTAATCAATATACTTTTACTTCAAGGTAATTAAATGAAGCCAATCTCAATCTAGTCCAAACCATGCAAAATTATGTTAGATGTTAATGAAGCTAAGTAACAAATTTCCAACTATTTTGTTCTAAAGAAGAGTCAGCGAGTGAACAGTGAATTATCAAAATGTAATGCAAAGTGGAATACAAACACTTTTCGTATTAGAATCAATAGACAAAATTTTGGTTTTCTAGGTTGAACAGAGACAACACATTAGTTCCAGAAAGTTAGAGCGAAACAGCAGTCTGGAACTAATAGACGTATTGTCACTGTTCAACCAGGAAAACCGAAACTTATTAGAACACAAAGTGTTCTATGACGTACCCATAGACTTATCATCATAATAATTAAGTTCAACCAGTCAAAACAAGCGTCAACATTCCTTTTATATTGAAGAATATATTTAGAACTAACTGATTCGCAGATCACAAATATATTGTCTATGACGACGAACACAACAATGTGCCAGCACCAACTTGGATGACGCAATTTTTTAAATCTTTAAAGTAATTTCGGATACTTCTACGGGTTAAATGTATAATTGTGATATATTATTTATTAACCAGAAGAATACTGGTGTCACAATGGTACAATATATCTCTCATTAGAAAGACTGAAATGAACGCCAAAAGCACTACTGCAAAGGGGCTACCGTGCTCAAAACAATATAGTTCTTTTTTTCACCACTTTCAGGGTATGTGTAAATGTTCAGATCTTTACTTCGAAAAGGAACGTCATAGTCGTCTCCACAATTAGGTACGATGCAAATATACACACAGACATCCTCTCGATAATGGTGTAAATGGGTTCAGAAAGGCTCAAAACTGATATTTCAGCGAAAATCAGGAAACAATGTTATTGACCCATTAGTACTTTCCTTGTATTACATACCTACATGAAGGAAATAAAATGTACTATGGTAAATCTATTTCATTGTCCTACAGTAGGGTAAAGTATTAACAATATCTATGATTCTTGTTCATAGCACTTAAATATTTTTATATTAGATTTCTATCGAATAATAAAATTGAATTGTATGGTAAAAATGTAAACATACGCAATCAAATATTTACGCGAGTAAATTCATACACTGTCCTGAATTGCTTGTTATCTTCGTTATTATCAGCTATAGAAAGATAATTGAATTAATGGTATCTCTATGTTGTTAATTGTGATCAGTCATTTCGAGATGAGCCGCGTACCATGCAATAGAACAATTTAACGTAACACCGTTGCGTACTATGTCTGGACGGCAACAGCGTAACATCAGTGTTCAGTTATCGGTACTTTGCTCGTGCCTTCACTTCAAAGAGGAGTTACGCACTACTGTTGCAACACCTTTTTCTGTTCAAAATTTCATCGATATTTATTGTACAAAAAAGATTTTGTCATTCCAGATTTTGCAACAAAATAGGAAAAATTCTGCTTACAGTGAAATTGCAGAAGAATTAAATAAACATTAGAGTAATGCAAGAAAAAAATTAATGACGTAATTTCAGCATTCATACGGTAAAATTTGAACTGGTTGGATTGCATAAAGTTTTGGACTGATGATAGAATAATACGCACCGATGTTCTATTGGACCTCAAAACTTGTCACTACCGTATCTCCGTTGCGAAACCATAAATGTAGCGAAGTTGGATAAGAAGTTCTGTTGCATGTATGTAAGATGCTTTAATACGACACCATATGAGGTTTATTCCAGAATGAATAATTTCCAGTAATATTACTATAACGCAAACGCAGTAATACCATATCGTTCCAACCGTACGAATTTACCGGTTCAGAATTACTACTAGTCACCATTCCAACAACTTCTCGTAAAAATAAAATTGAGGTTCAATCGATTCTTGCTCGATACTCAATACTTTTTTATTAGTTACAGATGATCCGTTGGATCTTCACCTCTACGTCGTTAAAAGTATGAATCAAATTGATAATTATGAGTAAAAGTAAAAGTATGTGTTGGTACGTTTAGAAGAACAGATATATAGTGTATTATGTAATGAATAAAGCAAAAAGAAAAAAGAAAATTTGCAAGTAGAACAGACAAGGATGCGCGAACAACAAAGGAAAATGGAAAGCAACCAATCAAAAATTAGAGCCACTACCTTCAAATAGTTCAATAAAATTCAAAAGTTTCTCTGATCCTATACCAAATTAGAAGGATCATCCTAACTCGATATAAAGGCATTTTGCCACATAATGGAAAATGGTCACACCGTTTCTCAAGAAAGTTTATCACTCTTCAAACACAGGAATGAGAAATATCTAAGAAATTAAGACGGGATGTAAGCGTTTAAGCAAAAAATCAATTCATATTCTGCTGAGGGTAATCCCTTGTTCGCTCTTTTAATTTCAAATAGTATTAAAACAGGCATATTTTGATTTCTTATTTAGTTTAGTCTGATGAGGGCGATTGAGTCAAGTCAATTTCATTCATGTGTTGCATATATACTAAACGGTAAACGCAATACCTGCATGTTTTGTCTTGTACACTGCCTGAATAGCCAATGTATATTGCAGCTTGAAGAACACGTGCACATTATTTCTTGTCTTTGTGTATTGAAGTTCTTTCACGAGTACATTTGTCTAACCAATCTTAATCTCATTGTGACGTGAAGGTAACGATGCTACAGTCGACGTGTATACTAACGAAAGAAATAATTTATTTTGTATATTGGATGCTCCTATAAATGTTGACCTTTTTAAGTGATTTTGTATATTGAAAAATGGGAAGAAATTTCAATATAACAAATGAACATTCGTTGTTTCAACTAATAATAATTATTTATAAGTTAAATGATTGGATAATTAGGCACAGAATACCATTTGATACAGAGAATTTCGATATATCATAAATGCTTGTCAGTTCCAAACAGTTGTTAAAGCGTTCCAGCATCCATCTCATTATATCTACTTTAACTTTTCTTGTGTTATTCACGCAATCGCATTTTCTAGTTTAAGTCCAATTACCTATAATAAACGATAATGGAATTCGTTGCTGCAACAAACCTTTAGAAAATCCGCACGGTCGACATGACCAAATATTTCATTCCTCTACGCGGACCCATCGAAAAAGTATGAAACGCAACAGAACATAGTAATACAACATCGTCACGTAAGATCGATTCTCTCAGTTTGGACGACGTGATGCAAAACGCAACATCTTGTCGTAACAATGACCATTTACAGTGTTCATTGGTTTTATCATTTGTTTTATAATATATAACGGCACGTCAGAGAAATGTTACACTTCTAGCTGTTGAGACGTCATCCCGAACACCATTTCCCATCATTTGAACTAACTAAGCTTGATTGCAACAATAGAGTGGTCACAGGAACGTTCTCTCTAAATGAAAATTCATAAAGAAAAAAGTTTTATGGAAGCCGAAGCACACTCACCATTATATTAAAATTTAAAAATATCACAACTGAAGGTGCTTTCGTATCTTCTTTTTTGTTAAATGACCAACTATGTAAGCTGCTGCAATAACTTATATTTGAATTATTTGATGATGCCATAATGAATCAGCAATTTGAAAGGCAAAATGTTCGTGTTACGTTACATTATTGAAAGAACCTCAACATTTTTGCAAAAATCAATTTGTTACGCTAGTGTTTCATTACGATCACTACATCTTCTGGTCTTCTATGAAGGCCATATAGGAATTATGAGGTTCAATGAAATTCACAGTACCATGTTCAACAAACTCCCTCAGCTACAAGGGTTTTACAAATAATATTTTTTCACTTTTTTGTAATTATCTCTACATATAACAGTTGGATCGAAGCATCATGGCCCTCCTTGATACATTCTGAGAAAATATGTCGCATTCTTAAACAACAGCTAGGTACCTAACCAAACTTAGGAACACCGAAAATTAGCAATTTGATAGTGACAACAGTTATTTATGTCATATTCATAAAAGTAGCATCCGGATATGTAACATGTTTGACGGAGCAAAACCGGAAGAAATTAGATCGTTTATATGAATATTTCTCTAACAAATCGGTTGTGTATTCCAATATGCTATGAATCGGATAAAAAGTGTATCATGTATAAATTGTTTCGACAACTCGAAAAGATTTGAAAAGCAGCTAGTCACAAAGTAATCGAAAGTCAGGGTGAACCTTTATAATTCCGTTGCTACTAGCGACTAGAATTTTAAAAAATTAGTTTATTGCGCCAACCTGTATAGCGACACTTTGATTAAGATAATTTTAAATTGTGCAGAATTTCCACAGCTACCGTTGAAAGGAAGACGTCAATCTCAAATACCAACGTAATTATGAAGGTTCCTATTACCCATGGGACACTCTCTATTCGTGTTACACTACATTTGGTTCTTAATCTTCATACAAGAGGAGTTTACAACCCCAAGAAGGTGGACATTTTGAACATGTTTTATAGCTTTGGAATAAGAATTTTCTCGTTCTAACAAGTTTCTTAATATCGAAGGGTGTTGAAGCTTTACATGGTTGTAAACTATCCATTAAGAGGAATCTGACATGTTCTTTAATTTTTCAGTCGTGATATACATGCGCCTATGAATATTTTATCAAACTGTCTCGTACCACTCGACAATAGAAATCACAAATATTATAGTATTATAATGATGAATATTAATAACTAAACAACACAACATGAATTATGAAAATGAATGAAATGATAGTGTGATCATGCTCACCATTTTTGAGTGTAGTTGTTTGAGAAATGCCAAAGTTTCATTTCAATTCGATATAGCAGAGGTATTTATTTATATAAATAATAATAATACGTTGTACTTATGATTTAAATTCATTATCACAGCCTTCATTTATGGTTAGTTACTGGGGTTTTGAAGCTCAGTGTTACAATACCTGAAGAGAAAATAAACATTGTACATGCAGCAATCCACATTATCAAATCTATAGTACATACTTACAGCTCTGTTATAAATCAATCAGAAGATATTATGGTGGATCTGAATATATTGTACACAAAAAATAACCTTTCCACTTTGATATAATGTATTAGAATCTGACAAATAGATTGTGGCAGTGACATACTCTGGGTCATTATGGAAGACAATTTCTATGTAGGCTATATAATTCTCGAAATAATCTACAAAATGACCATAAGGATCAGGAAAACTTGAATTTAGTTTTACTATTACCCTAAATCCTCATGAAATTGAATTTATAACAATACCTAGAATATTTCCATCACTGTAGGTATGCGTCATTAACACCAATAAATCTCTTGCATTTCAAATTAAATTCCTTTGAATACAAGTAAGGTTTCAATATCTCTGGTTTCAATATCTCTTATTGTATGTAATGAAAATTCATTCCAATAGTTTATCGAACACTGTCAGAATGGAATGTAGGATCTTTTTTTAGTTCTAGAATCAATGATAATATTTAGAAATCGAATATAATCATCCATTCCAAACTTACGTACTTTGTAGTATTTGTTTGAAGTTATGGTGTTAACGGAATAATAGTTACATTTATTCATTAAATTAGTGAAAATCAAACTTGTAATAGTTATTTTATTTAAGTTTATAATATTTAGTTTTTCAAACTTAATCCCAACATTATATCTTCTGATTGATAAAGTAAATACCTACATTGCTATTGTTTTGATTCCAAAATGATTATCGGATTCCCTGATGTTAGAATTATTTTATAACATAGTTTTATTTTTTATTGTTACTTAGTATGACGATTATTGGAATATAAGTCAAGCAAAAATTTTCATTTATTGGGTCATTTACATTGTTATTCCTCAGAACCCATTCCCAATAGATATTTCAATCCTTAATTTTTACTAGATTTTCCAAGTTAGTAAGAACTTCTAAAATCAGTAGATACTAACTAATCAATTCCAGTAATCATTTTAAAACCAAGGCAACCAAATCCTCCCAACAGTATCGAAAAATTCGTATCAACACATCAAATAAAATGACAATGGGCCGGATCATGATAAATGTAGGTATATTACAACATTTTGAATCATTGCTAATACACTAAGGGTCACATAGAAGCAGTACTTGGTTTAAAATCGGTAGGAATTCGCAAAGCGGATAGTATTACAATCTACTTTGTAATTTAATCAATTGAAATTTTTAGTAAAGCAGAACTATTTTATTACATAATGAATGTACTTCATCTTCATAATCCCCGATGTTCGGCAATTTTTGAAACTGATAAATGCTTATGAAGTTTGAAATTGTATATCACAATAGTAATTTTAGTTTCTAGGTCATAATAAAATTAATTCTGATTTCTTTAGAAAATAGCATGCTTATTATTTATACAGATAACAATATTAATAGGTTTTCTAAGAACGAAAATCCAATTTCTATAGTTATTTAGAAATCACTAAAAATATATAAATATATTCTACTTTACAAAAACATTTCAATTGTTCAAACAATTTTCTGTTGGTCTATGCTCAATTGATTTTTATAGATTAGTTATTAATTATGAATTGCAATACAAGCTTCAAGAAAATGTCAAATGCATCAAAAATAAAATAAAAAAATATATTTACCGTTGGTTGTAGACTTTCAGACCATCTATGATGTACGTCATTTTTGTTGCTACCCTTAGGGGATTCAGCTGGAATAGGTTCACTTTTATATTTGGACTTTAAGGACTTAAAACCCTGTAAAATTCTACCTTTCCCCTTATTTGGAGTGGGCACTTTATCACAATTTCCGTTGAAATCATTTTGGTCTGGTATGCCAACAGTATTTGCTTTATGAATGTTATTTGTATTAGCCTTAGTCGATGCTACCGTATTGTTCGGGGCAGTTACTGGAAAGTGCTCAGTTTTTCTGAACGAAGCATCCCACATAGTTGATGCATCGAATTGGGATCTGTTTGAGTGGTGAAAAAATAAAATAAATCCAAAGAATAAATAAAATAAAAAAATTGCAAGATCAAACATAACATTTCAATACAAACATTTTATTCTTTCCGGGATAACTGTTGAAAGAATAAATGGAGGAAAGTTAAATTGTGGATCAGGAAGACTTGATGTAATTATTAAGATTTTTCATGAATATCGCATACAGATTTTGTTTTTTATTGTCCAGCTGGAGTATCCTTGAATCGTTTTTAATATAACAAGTAAGGTAGAGGAGAGGAATGTACTTTCCAGTGCTGGAGGATAAGAAGTGGGAAGGGTAATTGATGAATAAATAGAAACATAAGAATCATCAAACCAGTCAATATAAGACCGAAAACCAACGATTTTTGCATGATCATATTTTTCACGGTGAATAAGCAAATCGTCGTTCTAAAAGCGATGGTGACATTAATTTTTGACAAACCATGTGTTGTATTCTCTAACCTCACTTTTGTGTTCGAAAAATCAAAGGATCTAAAATCGGTGTTAGGTAATCGTAAAACAAGAATTGTAACGCAACCCCCAAATAGTCAGAGAGCTGTAGGTCATTTCATTACAGGTATTTAAAGCTTCTGTTTCAATGATAGTACATTTGTCAAAGGTGCCCCGAACCGCCTGACGAATTTTAAAACTTTCCCAGGTGGTATGTAGGGTACCCTAGGGCACCCTGAAGTGTAGTTAGTTTTTTACAAATCCGGTAAGTTTCTGCTTTTTTTATTTAAAGTTAGATATGGTCAAGACCATACTCCCTTACAAATTGCAGACATGCAGATGGTCCAGATCCTAAGATATGGCCCAGAAACCGCGAATTTTAAATTTTCCCTGATGGCAGTGGAAAATTTTGTTGGTGAAAAGTCCGGTAAGTGCTTCAAACTTTGCCTACATATTTTAGGCTGTAAAAAAAGTGAAAAAAACCACAAAGCAGAAATGTTAGTAGTGATGAAACTTTTTGCGGCAGTTTGAAAAAATTCAAATTTTCAAAATTTCGGAAAATTTTTACATATTTTCAATATATGTGAAAAAAACTTCTGCCTTTGATTTCTTCGAATACTTACATGTATTCAATAGTGGTAAAATGTAAAACCAGAATTTTTCATCCTACGACCGTCGACCTATAGGAAAATTAATAAAAAATTTACTTTCAACGTCAAAATTAGAATTTTTTTAAATTGAAAAAAAATACGAAGCATATCGATGTTCCTATAGGTCGACTGTCGTAAGATGAAAAATTCTGCTTTTCCATTTTTCCACTATTGAATTGAAATTATTGAGATTATAACGATAATTATGTAGGAACTATTCCTCATCGAAAAATCTAGTAGGACTCAATATTCATTATCTTTACTCTAAAATGGTGAGCAGCTACAAAATGATTTATTCTTGCCTGCTGATTGAGGATCTTAAGACTTAATTTTGATTGAAAACGTTCAGGATAGAATTTTTTCATAATTGAGAGTTACGATGTCTTTTTGGGTAACATAATTTGGATCTTACTTGATGCACTTAAAATGTTATTATTTCAAGTCGAAAATAAGCATGACTCGATGACAAAATTACTTTAGTTGAACCATGTCCAGAACGTCTTTTGGTGAACCAAATGAACAGATGTTGATAGTAACCTGGGCCCCGTTTTAGTTATTTAGATCTTTTAGGATTTATGTTCCACCATGAATTTTCGTTGATAAAAATAGGAGGCTGCTCGCACTACATAAGTTCGACACAAAGCAGTTAATGTCGTCAACAACAGTAAACTAAATAAGAAATCAAAATGTGCCTGTTTAAATGCTATTTGGAATTATTAGTGCTATAGCCATTTCTCAAGAAAGAGTATGACTCTTGAAACACGGTGAGGACAAATAAATAGGTACCTAATTTAGAATGGATAGAAATGAATAAGCGAAAAAGCAATTTGATGAATTCAGATTTATATCCAGCTGAGAGTTATCCATTATTTGCATTATAAATTCCAAATAGTATTTAAGCTGATATGTTTTGATTTCTAATTTAGTTTACACTGATGGTAGCTACTTGGTATCTGAAACATCTTCATTACTTTAACAGTATTTTAAGTGGATAAGGGAGATTGTTGATCACATCTGTTATAGTTTATTACATATAATATTCCTAGCAGGTTCTCCTATTTCGTCAATGAAGAACTTACGAATACGTTGTCCGCCATTGAAAATCTAGTAAGCTCTGGATATATTTGTTAATTATTTTACAAATAATTCTAGAAGATAATATAAAATACATATTTCCCAAGTACCCAAGTGCAAGAAAAAGATATGTTCTTGAACAATTAATATTGTAAATAAATATTGAAAAATATACCAATGAATTAATTCGTAACTCAATCAGTGGATTGTAATATTTCGGTAATTTTTCAATTTATTTGTAAGGATAGTAAAGTAGCTAAATCAGTAAAATGTTCATTGCCAACGAGAAAATGGGCGCAGACTACCGAATTTAGTTATGGAACGGCATATCGTAAAACATCATATTCTGGGAGCTCACATTGCCTCCAACAAATAAGTTATGCCGAGTAGTCAGTTCTATTGCAAAAACCTCATTCAAGTGTGTACAAATCATTATTCGGGAATTTTCCAAGCATTCAAGTTGAATTCAATATTTACTATAACAGATTCAATAATAACACCCATAAAGAAAAATAAGGTAAGCTTAGCCCCACACAAAAACCATGCAAAATAATATCAGATTAAAAAATTGTAAAATAAACGGTTAAACTAAAGAAAATTGAAAAATTAAAATTGCAGTCACTAATAGGTGAAAGAAAACCATCGATGTTATTTTATAATTTATTCTATTGAAAATTTGTATTCCATGACTTATCAATGAATATAATATTTATGTACAAACATACACATCCTATGTACATGGTCAACTTATACTTATTAACACAATCAATAATATAGTGAATGTAACATTTATCTCACTTTTATGAATATCTCCCTCTTCAGTAGAGTATTATTGTTATTATTGATTTATATAATTATATATAGCATTCATTTTATAAAGGATCTAACAGTGTATGACACGAAATCTACTCCCATAGACAGACATATTCCATATGATCAACCTCATTCTGCTAAAACGGAACCAAGAACCTAATAGCTCATTCGAAAATATAAATAAAAACAAACCTCTTATTTTTATAGTTAATTCTATTAGGTAATAATAAGTATCCATTTCGTGTAACTTGAAAATGAGAAAATTCAACCCATGTCACGATTTCAGAGAGTAAAAAATAGATTATATATGCGGGTTTTAATGGATCCAATTAATGGAATGTTCGTGAGGTTGATCATAATATTCTTGTCAATCAACGGTTATGCCCATATCTCAGATTCATTACAAATAACATATTACACTTAAAACAAAACAACTAGAAATTAATTAGGTACATTAGAAGAGAATAGGTTATTTTCCCAATTTTATCCATGAGCATGAAGTGTGTTGAGCAAATTGTGAGTCTATGAATTAAAAATGGCAGTATTGAATTGTATTCGCGAATTATCAATTTTAGATTGATTCTTGGGAAATATAATTGACAAAAGCCTTAATAACTTGAATCGTTCTGTTCTGCAATTAATGTAAAAAATATTTCGTTATTACCGAATGTCAGAAAGAAGATGGAGGATCTTATTCTACTGTTACATCAAAGTTTGTGATTTTTCAAAGCCGTGGAGGAATGATCCGCTACCATCTGTCAGGAAAAGTATTACTAGAAATGTCATTTTTGAACATCAAGATTTACTGAGACTATTATGGCTCATGATACACAATTAGAATTTGATGAAACGGTGCAGTTGTTGGAAAATTAGTTTGAAAAACGAGCAACAAAGTCCAGAAATTCATACTCGTTACACAAATAATATTGTACAAACGAATTCTATCGTTTCACTCTGTACTACGTGAAAAGAAAATTGATTCATATTGGAAAATTAAACACTGCTATGTCAATATCACTTTAATTTTCAAACTCCGCTACTCGGGTTCTTCAGACATGTATCTTTAATTGCATTTGAATACCGTCTGAAGATTACAAATTAAAGTGATGGTAACCTAGTAGTGTTTCATTTTACAATAGGGATATTGTAGAAAGATTTTATATGAAATGAGGTTTTTCCAGTGGTTGCTATGTCTTGAGGCCTTTGAAAAAAGAAATCTACTCAAAATAGATACAAATTTGGGCATACAAACCAGCCTAGAAAAGATTTATCTATAGTCTTTCAGAGAACTGAAGCCAGGAGTTTAACCAAGATTTTATTTCAAAATGTCGAACTGAATATATAAATTTATATACTTACAGAATAAGGAAAATTGAGATTCACATTTGAAAAATATATATGATTGATTGTATGCTGAAGGAATATCGAGATTTTTCAGATTTAAAAATTGCATACAGTAATAAATTCTAATCTTGATGATATGAAAAAGGCCTATTCACCTCCTTTTATGATTTCTGATGTCATCGTTCTATGTTCATTTGAAAATTAGATTAGCTCAGATATCAAAGAAAAAAGTGTAACCAATATGATGCTTAACAAGGTTAAATGGTTGGATACACTTATTCTCTGACAAGTGAAATATCTCTAGCTTTGCAGTTGGTAGAGTAAGAGCTCATTTCTCTCTAACATTTTCTTAGAATATCTTATAAGTATTGATAAATATTGGTATTAACATGATATAGATTTAATGTATGGAATTTGAACTGGGATCAAACTTGACTCTAGCGTAATCTATCGGATCAAAATTGAACTTAGTTTTGGTATGAAGTTATGCAAAAAAAAATCAATAAAAAATGTTGTCGACGGAAGGTATTTGTCTATTTACTAAACATAATACATCCGAAATTAATTTCAGATAAGATAAACGAAATTAATTATTAAGCCCCCAGTAAATTAATATCTTGAGGTACAAATAACAATTCCAATGATAATTGTGTCTGCAATGACGCAATGTCTCGCTGCTGAAATTTGAACGGCCAACCTCATACAAGAGGAAATAGAAAGTTCTAAAAATAATATTTATGACGCTTAAAACCCGGTGACTGTGTATATTATTTTGGTTTTGGCTTGTATAGATATACTATAACAGTACTAAACCACCGCATACTATACCACAATTTATTGTTCCAGATATAGAATAAAAAATTGAAGTATTTTATTTGGTCCACTCTACCTGCATATTTTTTTGTTGACGTGTATTTTTATGCATACTGTATCATATTTATTTACTTCAACAAAATAAAGTAGAAAAATCATCATCATTGGAAATTATCTCATAGATTTATTTTACAGGTATACACATATATTTCTGTTTGAAGGAAAACAAGGTTGGCCTATTTGGGCTTCCAATGCTACATTTATGTGTAAAAGTAGCAACAATTTGAGCGCGCTCCTCATCCGAAGGCCGGATATACAAGCTACCTAGCGCATTTAAAGGCTTAAAGGTGGTTATATTTATTTATTTGTATTTAAGAAAAAGTGTAACGAAAACTGGAATAATTAACAAATTTTGTAATAATCTTTTTCTTCTAATTTAAAGTAAATACATTATTGATCAATAATTACTTGATTTATCATGCACAGATTAAAGTTACACAACAAGAAACATTAGTTAATTATGGAAGCTTTTCCAATTGCAGAAAAACAATTGTTTAACATTCAAGAAAACTAATATAGTAATAAAACACAATTCTGAAAGAAGATTGCCAATTTTATAAAATTTGCAGCAGCGAAACGAAAGACATGAAATCCTGGGGTTAACAATTCTTTCGGCTTGTCTGAAATTATTTTCAGAAATATCACTTAGATCATAATATGTAAATTCTTAGAAAATAGGTCACATTCACAAATATGTCAAATATATTTTCATCTTTACGTACGTTTCGGTCTCACGACCATTATGAGGAGACGTTTGTAAACTAATTCGCTCCAACTAAAGCGCGGGATTCCTTAATCTAAGCACTGAGCGTCTTTACCGGTTTATTGTCTTTACCGGTTTATTGTCTTTACCGTTTATCTTTAGGTATTAACGGTTCTAGATTTGAAAATTATTTACCAACACAGTTAGTAGGCATTTATGTCTCGGATAATATTTCTGGTAAGTGGTTGAAAAACTTCACACACTAATATTCCAGATGAGGTGCAACTTTATGTTAGTTTAGGTCCCAAATTTGCTTTGCCTGATACCAAAAATTTACCTATTGACAATATAATTGCTAGTTTAGAATACGGAATTACAACTAAAAAATTTAGAAGAATAAATGAAATTAGATGACTACAAAAACAAAATAGGAAATCTATTGAAAGATGAAACAACTTATTATCGACGCAAAATGATATGAACAAATTAATGAATAAATAATACAAGAATAAGTTAATCCCTTTTGACATGAAAAATAAGTTAATTTTCCATAATGGATGGGCTTACGAAACTGCATAAAACTGATATATTTTTAGACCCATTTTAAGCAATATTGGTGGGCCTATCGATAATTTGTCAAACTTTTTATCCAAATCTATTAATAATATAATATACAAAATGAATTATATATAGGACTCATGACCTTTTAATGAGTTTATAAAAATCAATCTGTACCCAAAGATCATCAATTAATTTCCTTAGATGTAGTTTCTTTATTTACAAATATACCAATCGAATTAGCATTAAGTAGCATCAAAAATGTCGGGCAGAGATTGAAGACCACACACCTCTAGATCTAGAAATGCTGTAAACTTTTGTTTAGAATGCACATATTTTCAATATGGTGATCATTATTTTGGACAACATTTGAGACAGCAATGAGATCTCCTATTTCAGTTACTATCGCAAACCTAGTTATGGAATGCCTACAAGAATCTTATAACCAGCAAACCGTCCCAAAAATTTGAAAAGTTTGTAATACGCTACCCAAAAACATTTTTTAGCCCCATCATTAAAGAAAGAATGAACAAATATATAATAGTTCATCACATATAAAAAATATAAACTGTAATAAAGATAGTTTTATAACATCACCATACATTCCAGAGATCTCAGAAAAAATTAAGAAATGTTTAAAATATACTAAAAGTTGCGCATAAACTACTATCTGTGTTGGTAAATATTTTTCAAATCTAACACGGTTAATACCTAAAGATAAACAAACCCACAAGGTATATACATTAAATTGTTCAGATTGCGATGAAATTAATACAGGAATCTCTAAATAATATGTACAAAAAAGAATATACATCAAGTACAAGTAAAGTACTTAGAAAATTCCACTGCCCTTGCTAAACATTGTTTTGATTATAATTATCAGTTCCATTATAAAAATTATAGCTAAAGAAACTAATTATTATAAAAGATCAATCCTAGAAATTGATTCACATAGAACGTGATTCTAAATCTCTTAATTACATCTGATTGACATTGTACCTACTTGATGCAAAAGGATTTTTCAGATGTCTTTGCTAAGTTCTCCAGTAATGCGCTTTCAACTATGGAATAATTTCCTTGTATTCGTTTTCTAATACTTCATATATTTACACATTAGTGTGTTAATTTCAATTTTTCAATGTTTTATTCGTTGTTGCGACGTAGATATTTTTAATTGAAATTAATGCTGTAAAGACGCTCAGGGTGCAATTAGTTTAAGGAATCCCGAGCTTTGTTGATGTGAATTAGTTTTTAAACGTCTGCTGATGATGGTCGTGAGACCAAAATTTGACATATGTGTTAATGAGACTCATTTCCCAAGAATATGTCCGATTCCAATAATAATTGCACAAATAATCATTTCGCCTGTTACTCTCACAACTGAACATAGATATGACACTATCTTTGTCAGTGACATTGATTCATTGCTCGACGATCATAATATTTATTACAAAAGGATGTAATGATTTGCCTTTGTATCGATAATTCCATATTTTGAGATATCCAAGTCACAAGTGACATTGTAATCTAGTGATAAATAATAATGTGAGGTACCCCAAATCATTTTCACTATAGTGGCATTTCTAAGGTTTTCAATCAAATATTTTTCTATATAGAATCAATTTTGGAAGAACCCAGTATTATTGAATATCTGCCATTTTTAGCCATAATTAGTGCACAGCAAAGTTTGAATTACCCGTGAATAATGTTGAAATTCGAGGTGCCTACTTAGAGATTGAAGGATCATCATTTTGAAAAGTATTTTTATATGATTTCATCAAACTCTCAAACACAAATGGAATAACAAATACCTACCCGAGTTTGCATGAGATTGTGATAAAATCAATAATGTAATGTTTCTATGACGCGAATTAAAAAAATATGTATGTATAGAAGAATTGCAAAAAACTTTTTTTAGTCCCATCACCATAAATCACAATCACAATATGTAAACCGAAATACGATTTGACATTTGCACATTTATTTTACAATTTTAGTATGAAATCCTCAAACCGAACAAAAATCACAACCAGAGTTAGATCAAAATGTGAAGCCCAAGTCCAAATAGGCAAGTTGGTATACTCACGAATCTTTGGTCAGCTCTTTCTGGTAAGCAATCGGACTTTGGATTGCTGTCAAGAAGTCATTTTGTTTTTTCAGGATGTTCCTGATGGTTGAAATCCATTGCTCATGCATATCCGCTGGTACTTGGCACGAAAATTTCAAAGTTGGTTTGTTTGGGTCCATTGAATTTAATATAAAACAGTCCTCCTTTGTCTGTAATGACATTTTATTCACCTGAAAAATATAATAGAAAATAGAGGAAAGAAATGTAGAAGGAAGCAAAATAAATATAAAATTAATTAATCCTCGATCATTGTATTTTTATATGAGAATCGCTTCATTTTCACTTTTTCTGTTGTGATTTAAATTCATGTTCACTATCCAAATGACCTTACAATGTTTCATATGAGAAAAATATTTGGTTGGTGATAAAGAAAACGAAGAAATATACCAAAATGGTTATTTCTACCACAGGTCTGAATAGACTATTCACTAATCTCAATTAAATTATACGTATGTATGTAGGTGGATACAAAACTTACAAAAGAACTGTTAATAAAATTGTCTTAGAATCATCAATCTGGAATGAAAACTGAATAAGTTAGGTTTCCGGTATGTCTGGTAATAATAAATGAAAAACGATGAGAATTTCGAAAAAAATCTCGGAACTAACGTAATATCTTATAGATATTGAGTAATATATACGATTCAATATAAATGCACTGCAATGTAGTTAATGTTTTACCTGGATGTGGGCTTTGTAGAAATACTGGGGGCTTGTAAATTGTGTTTTCTTCCCTATGATTTCAGAAAATATTATGCTTTGTTCAAACAAAAACACTTGAAGTTCTTTATTTTTGCCAAGTATTGTGTTTCCTGTTCCAACATCTGAACATGTCACCAGCCCATGCAAAAGCAACTTTCCTTGTGCAGTAATTTGACCCTGTAAATAAATGTCTTGTTAATTTAACCTATGTTGAAGGTAAGTGATCAAAATGATCTATCAACCTTCGAAGTTACACCAGAAGCCCAGATGAATCCTTACCAATGCATTAACAAGAGGAAAAAATGATCAAAAGATACTTATTTCTCTTTGCTATCATCAAAGATACAATTGCAGCATTTTGTAATCTCTAAATAATCCTACAAATCACCAATTGAATTAAAGTAGATTATCTTCAATGTCAAAGTAGAAAAAAATATGGATTATTATTATTGTAAGCAGATATATAACAATCTATAATTCTCCGTCTGTAAATGATAATATGGTCGAACACTTTTACTTTGTAAGAGAATTATAAACCAATGGATATAGTACTCATTTATCTCATGCTGGGTTTTGTAACAATAATAATGTCTGTACAAAAAAAAACCTAAATTACTTGCAGTACTAATGTAGATAATACTCACATCAAATCGTTGTAATCGTCCCACATCCATCATATCGTTAGCTTCTTTGGGTACAATCATCATTATTTCGAAAGCCGCTTTCAATTGTTCAGCTTCATTTATCAGACCAGCTCTTTCAGTGTACTTAAGAATATCTTTCAACATCAATTGATATTTCATTATCCTCTGAACAGGTTTGATAAGCAGGTCACATAATTGTAATTTTTGTCCTAATTTTACTCTCAGTTCTTCAAAGTACGTGTCTAAATGTTCCGACACTATGTATTCCGATACCGGTTTGTTTTTACAGTACACGATGTACATATGCAGTTTACGTTGATATCTCTTGAATAATTGCGCTAATTCTATGGGATTATTCATTGTTTTACGTACAGCTATAGAAAATGTGCTGGAACAAAGAACATTATAAATATGCGTGGAAAATTGTACAATAATGATAAACTAACATGATATTATAGTAACATAGATTTACAAAAATTCAAATATGATATACTGGTGTGTTCCACGCGACTGTTAATATTTATTCATTTACTGAAACTTTCCATTACTTTTATTTCCCCCTTTGTACCTCATATTTAATGAGGAACTTGTATCGTAAAATGTTATTTTTACGGAATTGTCGAAACTTCGCCCAATTATAATTTAAACGTTATTGAAGATAATGGTGAAAAAAATGAATAACCAAAACCTGAGGTAATGGATTCTGAATTTAGCATTTGTTGACTGTTATATATTACAATGTCTATAACTAGTACTTCCAATGAAGAAAAACAGTTCTTATACCGTTTCTATGAAAAACTACTGCGTATAAAGTAAATTTACATCCCAGAATCCATTTACGAAATTTTTTAAATTTTTGACTAGTTTTCGGAAGTTGATATTAAATGAACAAAAAGGTATTGAAGAAACTGAAAGGTGGTGAAGTTTACATTCTGTATGGCAGTAGAAGTGGGTTGAATAAGTACTTGTATGAGAGTGAAACTCAAAATGGAAATGTTCAGGAATTCTTCGAAGCTTTGGAGTGCTGACTCTTGTTTAATTCTGACAACTTGAGAATTTGTGTAAAAGACTTCTACATTAATGATTGTTAAGCCAATAACATCGGACTAAAATGTCAAAATGTTTTGAAATATATTCACACATGGTACCAGATAAGGGTGTGATGGATCACATACAATCCTCATTATTTTCCGACTCTACTTTCCCTGCCCTACCTGAACAACTATTTCATTATAATAAATTTACACAACAATGTTACCGACCGATTGAGGAAGACAATTAGACGTATTGCAAATTAAATGGCTGGAGTAGAACTGGTCAGATTTGCGTGTCTTATATATGCTTAGAAATTAATAATGATTCTTGACCCAGGTATAAATTATCCGGTGATAGGTCACCCTAACAAGATATGGACGATTTGTGCTTGATACAATTAGTTTTAAGAAATCCTGTTTTAAACATTGCTACGTCTTCTTATAAAGAACGAAAATAATAAGCATATGTGTTAGTGTGACCTATTTCCCAAGAATTTATATATAATATGCTTAGAAATATATATCCCATACATTAAGCTTTCTTTATGATTCATTACACATTATAATAAAAGTATAGACCACACGCCTGTCATAAGTCTAGCTGGGCCATATTTTGTGCATTGTGCATCCAAATACTATATTTTATTCTAAGCTGTCATGTGGCAAGCATAAAATAATTATCTAAAGATAGGACTAGAACTAGAATTAAATTGAACAAGGTATTACTACTGTGAACGAGATATTAAAAATTCTCAAATCAATTCATAACCGTGCTTCTATAGCTAGTTACTGCCGTAAGTGGAATGAGGGTCACTCGGCTTGCGCGAATCACATATTGACAAAACCCACTATAATAGAGCTTTACCTGCTTCTCTTGTAAAACAATACACTGCGTCTGGTACGCTCTACTCACAAGACTCCTACACACCACTGAAAGGAACTCGATCTGTATAATTTTCCTTTATCCTTAATAGATATGGGTAACGCTCTCACACAGGCCCTGGCCAATATCATGAAGATAGGTCTATATTGTTTCATTGCAGAGCAGGAGTCTGTGAGAGTTCATCTGATAATTCCACGACTTTACGTTGTCATGTTTCGATAAACCCTTATTTTTAAATGATGCGGACATATTAATAGAAGAATGAAAATACTCTATGGGATCAGAAAAATTAATAAAATTTTTATAAATTTATCCTATTAATTTTGTGCAGAAATCGTTCAATTTATATAATCACATCATGGCCACTGTGTATAAACGCTCGAAAGAGAACTATTTGGGTCGGATTGACCCCGGGAGTAGATTCAGCAAGCAACGTCCTTTTCGCGGGTCGCGAGATAAGTAACCCATCGGGGCGAAACTAACAGTTGTCAATGCACCACATACATTTCACCACTAAAACCATGATATCGTGCCCTCTTATCCCAGAATTCTGGCCGAAATGGATTCCACGGGCTTGGTAGACATATGCGGTAGGCTATTTGAACGAAGCCGAACGGTGACTCGTCAAACGTTCCTGGTAAAACAGGTAACAGGAGGAGGTGGAATTGACTATAGCCCAGAAGGGGCAATAATATAAGTCTAGCAAGCAAGCGCCCGTAGTGGGTTAGCTGAAAGTAGTCCCGCCGGGGGCAAACAAAAATGCTGCCTCTGCGTGGGTAAAATGCTGCACCACATGGCTTTACTCCTAAAGTCCGGTGTCTGTGCTTCTTATCCCAGGGCTCTGGGCAATTGATTCGCGACCAGGGCAATGATATGTGCTAGGCCGATGATAAAAGGCCTACGGCTACTCGTCAAACGAAGTAGTTGTAAAATGATACGAACACGAGTAGGCAGAGGGAGAGGAGCCCAGATGGTTCGAAAGACCGTCTCCTCTCCAACAAAGACTTGTTGGTCTCTGCCGGGCAGTTGGCATGCTGTTGAAGTAGGAGAGGGCCCTGCATGACATGTCTAGAGTCTAACGACGGGTGGGCAGGGGAGCAATCCCCCACAGTTATAATCGTGTGTATAAACGATATGAAACTTTACATATGAAAAGGTACCATTCGTCGTTCTATAATCCTGTTTACCGTAACATAATGAGATTCATAATGTCATTTAAATTTACAAATATTTTTTGGATCTATATTGTTTATAATCCGTAATAGCAACATAAAAAGATGAACATACATTCCCAAATGTACATTACACAGAAGTAACTAATTTATTCATTAAAATTTGAATATAATGATACCAATCAAATTTTGATATGATATATCAAAATTGATACTCTTAATATCAATTTCTTTTAAAATTTTGGTATGTCTATTAATACTCGTTGCAAGATATCGATCAAATTAGGTCAATATAATGTATCCATATAAATACAACCAATCCAAATCTCAATATTAATTTGCATTTGTCGTTGATGATATATTAAATTTGAATAATTAATTAATATCAATATAATCATTAATTATTTTGTAGTACATCTTGAATTCGTAAAAATTGTAAACAGCCAATTTTTGTTATTCTATATTCTGGATAATTAACATTTTAACGGTTCGAATTGAAGCTTATATTGGCTAAAGATTAATTGTACATGCGTATTAGACCTGTTTTGTTAAACAAGGATCAGCGCATCGCTTTTCGATTGTAAGAATATTATCAGGAAAGTATTTATCCAAACAGGAATAGTATATACCTATATGCATACAATAATCTTCAATTTTTAGCATTCAAGATTATAAAAAATAAATAATTCCTAATCTTTGAATTGATAGAAACATATACTCGAACGGATATATATATATACTACGGACATTCAAGAAGTGTAAAGACAGAATGTGGACGCAAACAGGGCGGTGCTTACAGTACATCGTACCAGGTATACCAAATCGCGTTCACTACTCATTGATCATGTGGATTGGAAATTGTAATATTCCTAATCTGTGCAATAATTGTTTCTTAGCCCAAGGATCATGACTCGGTGATTCCGCCTACATCTATTATTTGAGTGACCCCTTCCAAGGGAGTTTGGTCTCATGCATTTATTCTTGGTTTTACGCAATGGCTAAAGCTAAATTGCTAAACAATAATAAGTATAGTCAGATACTATTGACGCAATTTTCATCGTGCTGTCACACGATGAAAATTGCGGTAATACAACGATCTTTCTATTTTTTGGGAAATAGGTCATTTTTCAAAAGTTTCATAGGTAATGTCGTATAAAATGTTCAGTATGAGCTGTTTCTGGTTACAACAACTATAAGCAACAAAATGCTGATAATAAATCATTTTTCAGAAAGATCATAACCTGTACGTATATTTTCTTACGGATTTTTCGACTAATTTCTATCTATTAATTTTGATAATTGCGCCTATAAAAAAATGGATGAACTTCTGAAATCTAAAAGTTTTGAGTTTGCCATTTTGAAATCGACTGTTTTAGGAACAAAACGTCAATCAGTCAAGAGTATATATTGTGGACAATTAATAAATTTAAATATCATCATAATATTATGAACTTTTTGGTTTTAAAAACTTTTACCTAGATCGGAGCCAACTTTATTCAAAACAGTAAATCCTGTCACTCATTCTCATGGTATCATGTTGTCCCTCAAAAAAACCGATTCGTTATTACACAAACAGCCCATCCTGATCTATAAATGAAATCAGCAATAAAACTTGCAAGAGGTGACTTAATTAAACTACTGGCTCCAACAAGAGAATTATCTTCAAGATAACATCAAATATCAGTTGTTTGTTAAATTGTATGGCATGAGGGAAGAAAATACTGGAAAAACTAGTTAACTCCTGAACTAAATCATCATGATGATGTATGAAAAATCCGATTCTCAAAAACAAATAAGAACGATTTTTATGAGATATTTCATGGAAATAAAAAAAAACACATACACGTTTTCAGTGAATAAATTGAACTTACTCTTTATGCCAACTGTATATTGCTTCAATATTACCAAAAACCATTTTGTCTTTACCGTTCGCTAAATCTTCTGGCATAATTATCTCACATTCAGGATCTTTCATAGTGGCAATGTAGCCGTCAACAATCAATGCCAAGTCTCTGACGTATGCTTCTTCGGTGTCAACTAGTTCTTTCAACACAAAGCACCGTTTCCTCAAAAGCGCTTCTATTTTTCCCGCACCATCCGCGGAACTTTCTTCGACAGGCTTGTCGTTTTCATCTCCACTAAATGCCAAAGCTGACGCTTCGTTCGAAGAACTTTGACCTGGAAGATCCCGATGCGGGTTTGGTTCTCCAGGTTCCGAAACAGAATCTGCTGACTTTGTATCTCGAAGCAACGAATTTCTTTCTTGATTTTCCGAATGTTGTTCCTACAATCCCAAAGAATATTAATAAAAGATGTTACAAATGAAAATTTATACCAACTTAAATCAGGCAAAATTAAAATAATACAATGTATGATTAGCGAAATCTGTGAACGTATTTGAACTTGGACATGCATAATGTGATGTTTACTCCGGTTGGTCCATGATGTTGATAATTTTGCCCATCATCGTCTAACATTAATTAAGAACGCATAAGGTGTGAATGAGATGTGCATAGTTATCTATTTGTACTATTTCTATTTTTTTTGAGAAAATCATTATTCAGCATTTTCTAATTGCAAAATAAAAATTGTAGATATTGTATGTATATAAATGAGTTACAAGTTTGATAAACTAAATGACTTTCTAAGTTCGTTTGATAGGCGAATTCATCTGTGTTGTAAATTTAAACACTGCTTAGTTTTATTGATAGACACTCCTATGTTAATATCACATTAATTGGTAACCATTACTCGAATTATCTTCAGACGGTATTTAAATACAATTAAAGTTACATAATTTCGGCTATAAATACATATCGGTAAGCAAAGAATTACGATCATTCCTAAACTTAGAAGATTATAAGAACTGCAGGTTTACGTGATGGGATTATACTAATAATCAGTTTGATCATCATTACGGAAACTTATTGATTTTATATTTGTAAATTTCTAGACTCCATCAAATTTAGTTTCAAGCCTTTATCAGATATATTTAAAATATACAAACTGTCTATTTCAGAGCAAATGTGGAACCTATTTTTGTAAGTCTAAATCATCTTTCTTGTTCATTGAACCTAGTAGAAAATGGACGTCCTGTATTTTACATACTTGAAACTACATTTACCTCTATCTAATAATTACAAAGAACAATAATATAATCCATAATGGTCAGGCAGACTCGATTATTCCATTATTCAAAGTGGTTTTGTCCACGAACTTTTTGAATAGTTAGTCCCTATACTCTGTTGTTACCTAGAGAATACCAAGTATCGTTAAACTCATCTTATGGTAGTAATCATCGAAGTTCAGGAATGACCACCGCAATCCTTTTTTAACCGATAATTAATTACACCCTAAGTTATGTGTCTTTAATTCCAATTCATTAATGTAAAGACGGCATAAAATACCCAAACTCGAGTAACTGAGAATACAAATTGAAGTGATTAACTTAGTAGTAGTTAATTTTACAATATAGGCTTTCTAAATGTTAAAAATCTTGAAAAATAGTTCATTATAAATCCATGTCACCATGTCAGTTGAGCATAAATTAAATTAATTAAGTTTCCCTGTTGATATTTTTCTAATCAATGTAATACTATAGTAAACATAATACACCAAGTTCAAATACGTTAATGTTCTATAATTCAATGATCTGTGACAATGGAGGAATTCAGTAGGGAAACATGGCAACTAAACACATAAACTCACAAAAACTAATAGCGACAACAATTAGGTTTAAAAATCTAGAAGGGTAAAAGTGTCTAAGTGTTATAAATTTAAAGGTTAATTCGAAAGCATGCTAAAGAAAAAGTGTGCAATAAGATATTTGTTAATCCCGCACCATTCGTTCCTTTACTATCTGTTCTATTTCAGCCAAATCTGCAGACGTAGCACCTTCTAGTGATTTTAAAGTAAGACTAGAAACCTGTGAGGGAAAATAATAGTTTACAATAGATAAAGTTGTATTGGGAAAAGTCGACAATGAACGACAAATGGATAATGAATCGAAATAAATGACTTTTAAATAAATAACAATTCAGATTTGCCCCAGCAGACTATCTCAAATAATCCTTCATCATTATGTACTAAATTTTATTGAAATGAGTGTATATCTGTAAATGTTACTTATTTGAAAGTTTCATATAAAACAACATACCCATGTAAACAAGAACTCTTATTTTCAATGAAAAATAATAACTTAACAACACCAAAATAGTTTTATATCTAATTAAGTAGTGTGCGATCCCAATTGTTTTGAGTAGCTAATTTACGAATTAAGCAATATTGTGCTGGGTTAGGTAGATGGTAGCCCTGGGAGTTTTTGATGAAGAACTTTGATACAAATAATTCTTCACATTACAGCATTGAAAATTATAATTCAAGACCTGTCAGAAAAACGTGGTATCCGACAAATTAAAAAGACACAACAAAAAATCTTTTTGCTAGAAGTGATCTTTGAATGTTCCCAGTCGAACTGAGATCAGAATTTTTTTATGATGTTACACTTCTTGTTATACCACCAAATGAATCAGCTTTTTCTCTGAAACTTGACCTCATTCAGCGGAGCTAGCCAGCAGCTGAAAGTAAAATCATGGGTAATTAGAACGTTCACAACTCCGCTTAGCACAAGTTCTCAAACAAGAAGGATCACGTAGGAGAACAGGCTGAGGCCTTCACCATTACCTATGGTCTCGATCAGTTAATTAATGAACAAACACGGATCCCTCATACGCTCGAGTTATTACTGACAATCCAGATCCCTATGAAGTAAAACTCCATGCACCATTGGGAAACACCCACTATTCACACATTACTATGACCTGTTTTTATATCACTCCATGAACCCATCCAAAACCTCCACGCACAGGTTGGCATTACAACCCAGCCGATTGGGATGGTCTTCGCATGTTTTTCTCCGAATTTCCTTGGAGAAGCGTATGTATTGAATCTGATGACTCAACGTAATGTGTCAAAGAGATCTCGGATATTACCAGGCTAGAAATATCTCCAAAATATTTGACGGAGGCACCAAGGCCTTCTTGGGAAACTTCCTTCATATGGTTTTCCGCCTCAACTTTGTCACTTACTATTGAGTTTTCTATCAGATATACAATAGCTATTAATGCTGGTAATTCACAGGGATCTGTCTTGGCACCAATTTTGTTTCAGCTCCATATCAACGATCTTTTGGAAGTGACCACCTGTACGCTCAAAACAGTACAAATGATGTTAAACTTCATATCGCGTCCTCATCTAGAGCCTCTATACCATCCAATGGAGCCAGAGGAGCGAGACAGGTTGACGCAATAATGGAGATCTGGTAACGATTTTGAAATGGGGATTTGATAATCTAGCAGAGTTTAATGCAACCAAAACTCAAGCTTGTATTTTCTCCAGGAAGGCGGATCGCAAAATTCCTAGTAAGATGATGTCAGGTACAACTATTCCTTTGAAATCTTCCATATCCATGCTTATGATCACGACCAACTGCACCCTCTCATTTGCGAAAACCGCTTCACAAAAAATTAGTTTTTTGTTCCCTGCTAAGAGCTACTTTATATCCAGGCTATTCATCTGATTGATGATGTCACACGAATTCATTAACCTCTCTAGATATTTCCATAGTCGGTGTTCATTTGAAATCTCGTCTGCTATTCCACCACGAGAGATTCCAGGCAAGTGGACCAGACGAGCTCAAGCTAGTCACCCCTACATTTTCAAGCTCGAGACCTGCCGAACTGCTTCCTGCCAGGATTCATTTTTCTATCGAACGGCGAAGTTGTGGAACTATTTGAGTAGTGAGGTATTTCCTTATGCCTATGACCTTCAATCGCTCAAGAAAAGTTCGAATGCCTATCTCCTCTCCCTAGCCATTCGTTGGCTAGCACGATGTTCTTCGAACATTATTGGTTTTCCTCTCGTGTAGACAACGTATTAAAAAAGAAGAGACACAATTGATATTGTCTAATTATCCATTGCCTTCCTAGACATTTTGGAAATTACAAAATTTTTCCCTATTATGTGTTCTAAATGTGACAGTCCCACTTTTAAAGCGTTGTGTGTAAGTATTATGATCACCCTCCAAATTGTCTTACAGGTATACAAGACTCCCAGCTCGCACGATGTTCTTCGAACCTTATTGGTTTTCCTCTCGTGTAGTCAAAGTATAATAAAAAGAAGAGGCACAATTGACATTGTCTGATTATCCATTGCCTTCCTAGACATTTTGAAGACTACAAAATTTTGCCCTATTATGTGTTCTAAAACCCCACTTTTGAAGCGTTGTGTTTTAGCAGGTATACAAGACTCCATCTACGCAATTTTCGGAATGATAAGATACCGTCGCTAGCTCTTGGACTACTACTATTAGTAAGCTAAGAGATTTCGGTTTCGAAGAAACTATGGCCCGGAGGATAGAAAGTGTGGAGTTTTTCTTCTAAATCTAATAGCGAATAATATTGTAAATGACTATTTTTAAATTTTCTAAAGTTGAAGAACGGAACTCAAATCCCCACAAAACATTTAATTTCTAATTAATGCTGACAAATTGTTTCACCACACTGTGTCAATCTCAAAGCTTGGAGTTATCAACTAAAGCTAAATGTAAAATTATGTCCTTAAATGCATTTAGATTTACTTGATAAGTCCAAGCTTCCACAGTGTGGTTATGCAATTTGTCAGAATTAATTAGGAATTAATTATTACAATTTGTTGTGTACATTTCAGTTTTATTCTCCAGCTTCAGAAAGTTTGAATTGTCCCGTTCGGAATTTATTTTTTTGAATACTTGTTAATTAGGTCAAAACAAACAATATTTTCAAATACATTAAACTGTTAAACTTTTCGTCTTATTCCCCGTATAGGACAATGTAGAACAAATATCACGTAGTTACTATGTAGGGCGGAAATAGTGAACCCAGCCTCGTTTATAACTTGCGCGTCCCAAGAATTATCTTTTGAGTTAATGCATTCACCAAGGTCAGCTATATCTTATTGCTGAATTGATAGCAGTGACGAGAAAACATTTTATCTAATTTATTATACACTTCCGGGATGTTGTCCGGATAATCTATGAATTATGTATATATTTGAATCACGATTGTTAATGATTATCATCATTATCTTCACTAACTGAAATAGGTACTTCCACCATCTACACATCCTTTTCAACAATGTTTGATAAAAAAACATAATTTTCATACTTTTAAATTTCCGATAAATTTCCTTGATTATCGTCTATTCTATTTTAGTTCAATTTTGATGAAACTTTTCAACTATGAAGAAGAGAAAAGAATTGACATGTAGTTAAATGTTTTCATTACATATTGATTGATTATTGAAATTGACTAGTTATTCTATATTCGCAATGTATATAACTCGGGGTATTTCAGATCATCTTTATTTTTTCCAAACTACAGATGTTACAAGTCTTACCCTTTTACATGGATTCTCTTCAATATTTGGTACACCAACGGGAGGTGCAGTAACAAGTATTGGTTCTTGAATCGGTTTCATAGGTGGCGGGAGCTCTAGTTCTTCATCGACATCGTCGCTACCCCCATTTGCCAATTCGGATCCAAGTGATTTAGCACCTTTCAAAGATAATGGCGGTCGATCATCATCATCTTCTCCTTCCGATACTGAAGGCTTATTGCCCATTTCTAACGGTACCTGAAGCAAATAGAAATCTTTCAGTAAATTACATCCAAAACGATGATATTATAACTGTTTGAATAATTGCACTTTATTAGTTCTCTACGGCTTCTTGAAAACCTAATGAGCTGCCAATACTTTTCTGTAACAAAATGATAGGCAATTCAGACATTTATTAGCGACGACATAGATTTTTCACCCCTTTGAACAGGAAACACTTTTTTGTATGATAAAAATAATATTTAATAGATTGGCTATTTTTCGTATTTGCATTTGAACTGAATATTTCGTAAAACGTTCTGTGGTTGAAAACCAGCCAGCTCAACTTTGTCCGTGCCAATATTTTATAATGAGAAAGATATAATTCGATACTAATTATCGGTATATCGGTTTTACGAATGCGATTTCCTACAACGGAGAGGCGCCAACATTCCTAATTCATTCCTGAAGTTACAAAGTGAAAACCTTGAATCAAGGATTTTCCAATGATTCATTAGTGTTATTCTTTAAGGAAAAGTTTAAAATGAACTTTCATTCATCAGATTTAACTATCGGTATTGCAGAGACATTCGTAAAAGATTGTAGTAATCCCAATGCTGTAAATTATTCGTTCATAGATATATTGGTGGATAGTTCTAGATAATTCCATTTATTTTGATGATTATATCAACAGATAGGAATGTTAGTGTAATGTAATAATCCGAGAAATTATTACTTTTGGGTTGACATAATTCAATTCAATTCGAAATAAAGTTATATAAATTATTATATCTTGTTAGAACGTATGAGATGTCAGGCAGGTCTAGCGAAGAGATGTTGCGTAACCCGATATGTCATATCCAGAGCACCGACTTCTTGGCCAGCAAGAAAGTATGCTTAGCGACGTAAGCGCAGCACGAGGCCAGTGGAACTTCTTCCCTGAGTCAGGGGAAAACACCGTTATGGAGTCGAAAAGAACTTTCACGGACAGTTATTGCTCCTAGTCTTATTTCTATAGGTCGTTTTAATAACGTATGGGCGGGATCTGCCTCCGGTGTTCTAAATTAAACATGTTTTCGAAACCTTGCGCGAGGAATCGCCGACACTCCAATGGTTTCATAAAAACTAATTAACTTTAGAAAAAAGAAGTTCTTCATCACCTACTCGTTTGTTGAGCTAAACTTCTTGTTCAGCCTGTTTTTACTCCCTGAGGAATAATCCATTGTTTGCATTAATTTAACTCCCGAAGGAATAATCCATTGTTTGCATTAATTCAAGACATATATATTTTACTATGATTCCATACTCAAAGTAATTAAAATGTAATGTATGTAGTAATTTTCTAGTCGATGCGAGTAGAATTTTATTCCAGGTTAGTTTTTGTTCCTAAGATCATATTTTTTCAAAAACAATCAATATTGTAGCAGATTAAATTCAAGTAACCAGCTTGAGATTAAATCAATTTATCAAGTTCTGTCTATCTGATTCGTGTTCATGTAAGTTAACGAAAAAATTGTTTAAAATCAATTAACTCCAGAAGAGCGCAAGCTACGTTACATTTTGCTTGTAGTATTGTAAAATAAAGAAACCCGGAGTTGTTAGAATCCAGTTGTGAAACAATATTAAACGTAGTACTTGTGCGACAGGAGATATTTGTTTCTACGGGTAAAACAGCGCTGGACTTGCAAAGTGTAAGCTTCTTATAAATTATTTAGTGACAGATCGATAACACCTATAATTTAATCTGACGTAGAACTAATGTGTACATTATCTGTGCCTTACTTACACAAGGAGGAGGAAATTGTGATATTAGACCAACAGAATAAGTGCATTTTGCTTGCCAAAGAACAATTGTTATATTCACTTCAATTTCTGAGTCTGCGATATAATAGTAGGTTATTTAACCTTCAAATCATGCTCCGTCAGCCAGATTTATTTTGTTAATATATGATCTTTCCAGCTATTCAGGCTAGTTTGAGTCTTCAATTGTAATTCCGCTTATCGGAGATCACTTGGGGGAAAGGATAGAATATCAAGTCGTTAGCTTTTACTTTTATCCAATATACATTCATCATTTAATTTGATTTACGAGTTTAACTGGTAATTCCTGATTACCTGTCAGCGAATGCGTCCTTCAAAAGGAACATCTGAATGAACCCTTGGATAGATATAAATATATAATTATACGTAATCGAGAGGGTCCCTGGGAAGGGAGTAAGGCAACGTAGTCAGAAACAGCTTATAGCTGGGCTGAATTGTATATACAATTAGTGGTGGCAGCCTAATAGTATATTAAAGAACGAGTTTCCTAAGACTCGTCTTAAAGCACGAATTCAAGTTTAAAAAACGAGTGGCGAAGCCACGAGTTCTTTTAAAGAATGAGTGCTTCAAGGTCTTAGGAAACGAGTTGTTTATACTATTTTTTGTAATTTGCCCTTTTTATGCCGTTTTTAAACAAAAATGTTTAATTTAGTCCATTTAGGGATTTTTATGGTGGTTGGTAACATCTTAATTTTGAAAGTCAAAATTTGATTCAGTGGTTCTGTGATCGCTTTTGTTTCCGTAATTTTAGTTTCGTCTCTACTGGAAAGAGCAATAACACTAGAAAACGACTATTAGTACAAATATCTAAACCATATTGTGTATTAGCTGAAATCAATTCTTCCACTGGACACGTCGATGACTTTCTCTTCTTGAGTTGTTGATGCTCGACACTGTCATTTAAACTGACATAATGATGACAAGATAATTCCGCATCAAGCTCGCCATCCTAAAAATGTAAAAAGTTCCGTGCTTTTTTTGGATATTAAGACACGGCAAGTGATGACGTTGCGTTCGTTAATGGGTCTATTAGAAAATCAAAATGGAGGCAAATTACAAAAAAGAACATTAAGGGTATGCAGATCAACTAAAATATTCGATAAACACATCAATATAATACGTCTATGAGGTATTATCGTTACCTGAAATTAAAAAAACCAAGCCACTGTTAAAAGTGGTGGCAGCTCATTGGGATTGTAAATTGAGCGTGCAAATCCAGAAACTTGGGGATCCGCATATAAAATTCTACAAAAAAGGATTCACGCCGTAATAAAAGAAAGTATTATACAAATATAAGAAAGTAATTACACTATAATTGAACAAAGCTGAAAGGGGATATAGGATAATAAGTTAGCGTTGTTGAACGCATGTAAATTGGCGTCGGGTTACATGCTTGAGATCAGATGCATACAGGAACAACTTAGGACTATATGCACAAAAGAAATTCTCCCAATCAGCATATACAACGTAGTGAATCTGAATTGTATTATCTATACTTTACAATTGTGAAATAAATAACCATTCCGAGTCAAAGATAGCTGTTTTAGTTTTGCTTGGTTGTGTTCTTGCTTCACAGAGAATATTTGTTGTTGTATAGTGAACTCAACTAACGATTCAGGAGAAAACATCGGAACCAGCTGTTTTAGGATCAGGAGAATAATTGTACTATACCAGGTTGTTTTGTATATTTTTGTAGCTCGTGTAGTTGTCGCATGGACCGGAATAAGAGTTTCGTGTTAAAAATATTTGCGTATAGCAGATACGAATTATGTTGGTCCTGGGTAGATACAAAGTGAAACACATCTAGCAAAAAAGAAGCAAGTTAGAAAACACTGATAGAGCGAATGTTTGTTAATTTTAGTAAATTTTGAAATTTCATGTTTACATATTTATTGTTTTATTACGGTTTATGAACCGGAACTGTTTTTAATTTAAACGGACGATACCCATTCTTTTCGAGAAAACCCTTGTTCAGGCTCGGAAAGAGTAGGCGTTAGGCGAAGGTATTAATGGAAGTATAAGTACAGCAGACACATGTATGTGCTTAGATTTGTGAGTATACTGTTTTATTGAGGGATACGGAATTGTTATCTCGGTGTACGGTTAAGAGTGGATAATCCCTGGGATCGAAGGGATACTCTATGGACTTTGGAAGATCGATGGACAGGAAGACCAAGCACCCCGACGATAGTTCAGGCTTGAGCTCTTCCTCCCCTAAGAGTTGAAAGCGTGCCAGGGGGTCAACGTTTTACCGCATCGCAATCCGCCTAGTAACCAGAGTATGGAGCCGTTATGCAGCTCTCGCCTGTTTGGATAATTGGAAAAGTCAAGAGAACCTTAAGTCGAAGGCACGTGGTGTCCCTTTAAATTGAAATTCGGGATTCAAGAGGATTCAGGTCTGGCGGTTTAGAGCGCCATGAGATTGTACTTGTCAATAAGCTAACAGGCTGATGAGATTCAGATGGCGTGTGCTGTCGTTAATATATCCCATACATACGCTTCTACTTTTTGTTTGTATTTTATTAGAAGCAGTAGTTATATAGGCGTTCATGATTCCATGTTGGAAACGTTAGTGCCAGTAGGTAAGGGATAGGTTCGTGGCATTCAAACGGAATTTTTGTTGGGTTGCAATAGATGCATTCCAACGGTAATAATTAGTCTGTCATAAATTTTCTAAACAAGATATTACCATTTGCACTGCAGCTGAAATATGATAATAGTTCTGGTTTCGAATTTAATGTGAACAATACATTTTATATATCTGTAAAGAACAAAGGTAATTGAAATGTAAGTGTCTATATTGATTTTTATAATTGTTCAGAGTTCCATGAGAACATATATCCTGATTACGATTTGACTTTTGATAACAGCCAAATAAGAATAAGTTCAAATCAGGAATACATGGAAATATGGAAATAAATATTGCAATAGTTTACTAGGTTTTAACTCATTAGGGGGTCATAAATTACGACACACGTTAAAGGATGTAAAAGAGACGTGGTCCGACAAGGGGGCAGAAATCACAATATTTGTGACGTCACATATAAAAAAATTAAAACAATGCAATCAATATTCATTAACAAGCGAATACTTTTAGCATTCAACTCAAAACTGTATATGTATTTTTAAAGCAAAAATTTGAGTATAAAATTATACTGATATAGGGTGCGAATCCAACCACCCAAGAAGGGGTTCTGTAGTGAACAGCGATCATCTAGTGCAAGCATTTAAGACGTGAACGGAGATCCCGCCGAAAGGGTGAAAGCTGAAAATTGCCTAAGCGTATCGACATCGAGATGTCAGCATACTTCGAACAACGCGAATCCTGGCGACAGCCGGCCTTTGTGGAAGATCTCCAGCCAGCATTGAATCATGGGCACGATGTTGTTGAGAAAGATCCGCAACTCCCGAGGATCAGTAAAGGTCATACCCAAGAGGGTTCTTAGCACAAGAGTATTTAATGGAGAGGGAGGCCGGATAGGCTAGTTAAGAGTCTGGTATGGAACACAAATTGAGACGAAAGTACACTGGAGGTGGATGGGTCAGGAAGGCCAGAAGAGTTTATTTTTGTGGGAAGTGCAGTTTGGACTGTTGAGCAATTGGAGATAAGACCTGAAGGAAGTCCGGAATTTGGATGTGACTTTTAGGTCCAGGATGGATAGGAAGGCCAGGTAGGCCAATTGTGAGTCTGACAAGTAGGATTCGCCAGTAGAGGTAGTCGGGACCAGGAAGTTGGCCCGATGCCTGCATGTGACGTACCCAGATACAGGATTTTGTTTATTTGATAAGACCCATGAGTGAATTGGGCAGATAGGCCACCTGTACAAGAGCAGGATGCGTAATCGTCAATAAGGCCTGGATAATGGTGCAAAAAAGTGTAAGGTGTGGGTGATAGAACACCGGTCTGAGCCGAACAGGTGTGGATAACGTTATATGACATCGGTAAAATTGAGGAAATGGAAGCCGGAGAATCGAGAGCGCATATGTGGGATTTTATCCCTAACACACTCCGCTGGTCTCTGATACCACCCCACCGAAGAATTTAGAGGTAGTCATTGCTGGAGAGATTTTTATAGAGTACGTGAGAAGTACGAACGGCTGAAGGAGTCACTACCCGGAATATGTGAGGAAATGGTGCGATATCTGCAACAGTGGAGAACGTTAGTAAACAAGGCCGAGTGGCTACCGCGCCTTTGAGGTAGTTCTGTATGCTAGAAAAGCGACAACCTTCTCCCAAGTTCCCACTTGGGATGAGCTTGAATTAGACCAATCTTTAAATTCATCCACTACCAGATTTTGGGAGTACCTTTATAATCGTGTTGTTGTGTTGTTATATACCAAATTATGTTAACTTTCATCCAAAATAAATTCATCATTTAATTTGAATAACAAGTTTAACTGATAATTCCTAATCACCTGTCAGCGAACGCGTCCTTCAGAATAAAAGCTTGAATAGATATAAATATATAATTATAGGTAATCCGAGACGCTCCCTGTGAAGGAAGCAAGGCAACGTGGTCAGAAACAGCTACTAGGTAAGCTGAATTATACACCTAGTGATGGTAGTTTAAAAGAACCTTAAGGGTAAGATCTTTGATACCCGAGCATGTTCCAACAGAAACTTCATAATAACCCGTCGATGAGGTATTAGTGAAAAGATACGATACAATATTGTCAACACCTAATTAATGTACTCAAAACGGCATATCAATATTTGGAAATCCAAATAAAAATATGGTTTCCCAATACAGATGTGACGTTTGGGTATGTTCATCTGGTGTCCATTGTGCCCGTAACGTAGTTCAGTTAAAAGTACTGACACTTTTGGTATCATCAATTGATGGACGTATTCTCTAAAAGTTCAAGAATCTTTATGTGAGAATTACTTTAGTGAGCTGTGTTGTTAATATATCTGCAAATGGCCCTTACCTTTTGATAAGCATATGGAGAAAAGAAGAGGGCCTAAATATTACAATAATCTACCATTGTAGTTTTTACCCAGAGAAGAAAACTAGAGCAAATATGTCCTCTACCCCTGCAAGGGACTATAAACCAGCTGGCAGAGGAAGTTAAAAATCTCGGAGTAATTCTTGACTCTAAACTTGGAACCAGCAACTGCTAAAAGTCAAGAAAAAGGCCGTGGCAAGATTAATGCTAGCCACACGCGCTCATGGAAAGACAAGGAGGCTAAGTCCTAAGAGTCGTAGTGGACATACAACACTGTGATGAAACTAATTATTACATATGCATCTCTACTTTGGTGGACAGAGATAACTCAGAAAATACGTGCGGCTGAGTTGAACGAGGTACAAAGACTTGCCTACCTCAGCTTAATGGGAGCTATGAAAGCAACTCCAACAGCAGACATGAAAGTACTATTGAACTCCCAATTAACATCACGATTAAGGGGAGGGGGGAAGAATAGAACTTCTGAGATTACATAACAAGAGTGGAATATTGGACCACAATAGAATCAAAGAATTTGTAGGAGGTTAAATTTTTCAAATCAAATCAACGGACCGACCACATTACTCCCAAGTACTCCTTCAACACTAACTACGCGGAACTTATACAGGATCGATGGAAGCGGACAGCCGACAACAACAGGGGCAAACTTGGAGAGAGACGGGTCGCAGGACCTGGTGCAGGAATATACAGGAACAACCACAAGAAACTCTCAACTGAGTATCTCACTGGGAATAAACACTAGTATTAAAAGCGGAGGCCTATCCTGAAAAGGGCAATAGAAAACAATATGAGGGAAGTGCGAAACACACGGATCAGAATATGAACAGACAGTCGAGCGTCACTGAGGGCACTCTTGAATCCAAAAGTGACAAAGGACTGGTATGGAAATACTGTGAAGAATTCTAAGAGAGCGCTCTAAGAGAACACAACAAAATAACATTGATGTGAAGGATCTGAAATAGCCAGACACATATTGTCAGAATGCGAAGCACTAGATCGTAAAAGACGAGCAAGATTCACACAGCCTTAGGCTATTCCCCGAAGAGTACATCAACCGGTGAAAAACTTGTACAAACTAGTACAGAGGACTAGAGTTACGGAGGGGATGAAAAACGTCCGACTGGAATACAAAAGGAGCCCAATTGTAGAGGACTAGCATGCAAGGCAAAATAGATACATCTGATATTGAGCAATCCGTAATATGGAGGCTGATTGTTTCATACGCACTGACACGTTCCTGCTAGTATATCTTTGATAATTCATGTATTCTTAGAAGTAAACGAATGTTTCGTCAATTGTTTTTGAATTTATTGGGAAACATAATTTTCATTGAACTTTTGTAGTATCCGTAATTATGATGATGATATTTACCTATCATTATCGATTAAAGGGATTAGTTAAACATTTTTCTAATTTTCTTAGTTTATTCATTGATTCGTTATCACTATTGGTAAACTCATGTTTTGTCTCTTTAGAAAGATGATATCAACAATTTTTGACATAATTTCTGTTGAGAAGGTTTTAATACCAGCTTCTATAGATGAAAGCATTCAAATAATGTACTCTCTGTAGATGGAAACATTTATTTGATGCTTATATGATGGATGATTAATGAAATTTGCATTTCGTTAAATACCTCAGCAAATTTCTCCTTCACCTTTAGCTATAGCACCCACCCATCGTACATTGTAAAATATTAGTATCAGAATTAGGAAGCTAATTGGTGATATATTACTTGTTGTAGTTTCTTCCTTATATTTGATCTGTTAATTTATAAAACAGACCTGCGGAGGGAGTAATAAAAAGTTTTTACACATATGACGAGACTCAGAAATTTCTCAGAATATAGTTAGGTCACTAATTATTAACACATTCATTCTTAGACGAATGACATCTGTTAGGTGACTCAAGCCATTCATACAAATTTCTCAGGTTGAGGTAATAAAACATCGTTAGATTGGCTACATGATTATCTAATATACATATCGAAGCAATTTCCTTATTTCCTTAAACAGCCGCAGTTCAATGCACTATCAGATTTCTCAATAACTATAAAAATCGACGAACATGTTTCACATTCTGCGGTACATTTATGCAACCACCTACATTTCAGGGTCGAAACAAGAATTGATTCACGTTGATTAAATGAATTACGAAATGTTAGTGCCAACTTCGTCGTGTTAACGTAAAATTCCTCAATAAATTCAGAGCCAAATTACCAACACAAACTTACTTTATACGTATTTTCGATGTAAATACCAAATACCGTTCCAACACGATCAGAAAGTAGACTTTGATAGCAACGCTGATTTAATACAATAATGAGTTAGCTCCTTTTTAACTTGTATATAGGAATTTCCTACAGTATTCCACATGATCAAGTGCATCAAGTGCTTCTGAATATTCATATCAAATATCTCAGATCCTATCTACGTGAATAATGATGTATAATAACACTTCCAAAGCCGCTATCTCGTTCCAATAAAAAAAAAAACGAATGCTATTTTAACCCAGTCTTTAATTTCGACCTACATTTTCTGCATTTATGTATAAAAAATATGATATTGAATTATTGTAACCACTAGCGGGACAAGATCGGCCATTTCATTTTTGTATCATAACTATAAAGGGGGGAGCGTGTTTGCCAAAATTCAGTTGCTTTTTCATAAACACTGAATTATTTGAATAAAATCAGACATTACGTGATGAAAATCCATTCTAAACTTAAATAAAATAACTATTAGAAGTTCGATTTTGACTAATACACTAATAAAATTAATGAAAATCGAACTTTTAATAGTTATTTTATTCAAGTACTGAATTATTTCATGTCATGCATTATTCCGTTGTAAAAACTGGAACTAAATAACGAACAATAATAATTCAAAGTTGTTGCGAGTGATAAAGAATTGATGTGTTCGGTTGTGAATTCAATTATGCACCCTGTTATGCAAGAACGTCGTGGAACATATTTTTAGGAAACAGCTTTCAATCTCTGAATATTTTCTGTCAATTTCTCTTAAACTTTTTAATTCCTTCATACTGTTACGAAATACATTGATTCACAGAACCATACAATCATGCATAAAAAATAAGCAACGCCAGTTTAAGTTTAGTTTCAATCAGAAGTTAGACTAGTGCATTATAATCAGGATCTAGACACGTGACATAGAAATCTGTAAAAGTGACAGTTCACAGTGAGTGTTAATTGACAAGTAATTTGTGAACAATGGATTTGGGGGTCGGTCAGTGCGCTGTGCATATGCCCAAATGGTTAAGACGAAGTGAGTGAGTGAACCGAAAAATAGAAAGCCATCTTTCTCTACGCTCAGTTCGTCTTAATTAAACTAGTGAAAATCAAACTTTTATATTTTTTTATTGGTTCATTTTACTGTTCGCTACGTTCACTCCGTCTTAATTAAATTAGTGGAAAACGCCCTTTGCCGCGTGCCGTCGACGGAACGCGCTAGTCCTTTGTCGGGTGCCGCACTAGCAGAAGCGACCCGCAGCGAGTGTGTTGTTTTCTATTTCTCTCTACAATCGGCTACATAGTTAGGGCACCAAATGACGCGTGAAACAGGGCGAATAGCTTCGAGTATTTCGACGGACCGCTCTGCTCTATATCTTGAAAACGGTTCAAGGTGCGTCTTTGAATTTGTGCCAGTAAATCATATCTAGTTTGTGCTAATGTGACCTGTTTCCCGAGAATTTTTATATATATCTAGTTTGTGTCAAAATTGCATTTGCCATTTGGTCGCTACACGAGAACATACCTTGTGCCATATAACCCGATTCAAGAGAAGCAGACTCCGTCTTAACAAGTGACGGGTTAAATAGAGTGAATGCGATTTGGGACTTATAGTGTGTAACTAATAACCCATTTGTTTTGTGTAACTTAACGAGTTAAATAAAATTACCGTCCATTTTTGTATCAAGTTTCAATTGGCTGGGAAATATTCAAGAACCTAAGTAAATTCGTAACAATACCTTCACTTTCCAAAGAGAATTCTTCAATGTACATATTTCTTCACGTCATTTCTATCTTTCGAATTTTTATAACACTGAAGAATTGATTCTTATACTTAATGTAGTATTTATCTAGTTTCAGCGTTCACCAAGTTTAAATTCATTAAACATGAATAGTAAAATGTTAATGAACACAACAGTAACAATAATACCCGGCTATAGAAATCTAAAGAACCGTAACCTTTAGATTTGATTTTCCCTTAATTTTAAGTGGCCCATCCCTGCCAAAAAACATATCTTTTTTAATTGTTACAGTTTTTGGCAAATCTACAGTTTAGCCCCTTTCGAACCATACCTCAACCACCACCCAATCCTCAGTTCTTTTCTCTCAGGCACGTTTTACACTACGCGATAATGTTCAGTACTAATCTTTCTTTCTTTTCACAGTGACAGTTCACGACGACTTGGCGGTCTACCATACGCCATGAATTAAAGTGTTTTGTCTCATTTCGTAACCTCGAATATATGTGCCTCTGCCCGGCAAACGACATAACTTTTTTAATTGTTAGTTTTTGGAAAATCTACCGTCTGCCCCTTTTAAACGATACCTCAACCACTACCATATTCTCTGTAATTTTCTCTTTCAAACTCCTGACACCCTTTTACACTACGCTATTAATATATAGTTACATCAACAAATTGTTTTAGAACACATTGGAATCTTACTAATGAGTTACTGTGATTAGAACTAAAATATAATTCATTGCCTAGGCAGAGATTAGGTATAAGGATATCTAATCTATAGCTTAGGTTTAAAATTAGAGGTGCGAAGGACATGTTAGACTGTGATTGGGGAGACATAACAGAGATTATACAGATTAAGTTTCTCAGCGGTGTATAGGAGAGTCTTGTGAGTTAGAAAAGGTCAGGTGCATTGTATTGTTTTATAAGAGAAACAAGAAAAGCGGTGTAATGTGTATTACCTAACAAAATACGATGCGCGCAAACCCTCATTTCACTTATACCAGCAACTCGCAATAGAAGCACGGATATACATTGATTTGAGAATTTTCAATATTTCGTATATCTGTTCTATGAATAATAAAATAAATTTGCAGTAACTATTTCAATTCAATTCTAGTTCTGGCATCGTCTTTAGATAATTATTTTATGGTTATCTATTCGGATGCAACATGCTTTATGGATAGAACGGATTATGGATGCAACAGGTGCTTTATGAATAGAACGCCCATTTATCCCCATCTTTAATCAGGCTCGAACTTACTAAACCACTATATCGCTCAATCTGTATAATTCATTATGAAATCAGCTGATAGCAAATACAAATTTCACGTAGTTACTACGTATAGATAAACGACAATACCTACTCTTTACGCCGTTATACGGCGCACTTTGACAAACTTCGGCAAGTGCTTGGTAACATTAAATTAAAACAAAATATTCTCAAGAGAACAATGGACCTAGGCGGCTTAGTAATGGAGAAACAGGGTTTTGACTCGTTATAGAAAAAATAACAATTTTTAAATAACTCCTAAATGCGTCAGACCTAATTTTCCAATAATAAAAAATTCTGCTCACCTTGCTCTGCTAGCTATAGACATCTTTCTATCATAGACACATAACAATGGTGCATATAATAAATATGTTTATGAAAAACAAAGACCGGCCAACTTTTCTCTGAATAATGATATTTTCGATAATATAGCCAACATATTACATGATTTCATCCCAATCGCTGAATCTGCCAACTTCACCCCATCTCTAACCACATTTAAGGAATAATTATATCTTAGCAATCAATTACTCCTACGCGAAGGATGCCACTGTATGATGAACAATGGTTAATATATAGTTATTAAATAGTAAATTTCTGTTTATTGATTATAAGCATAACCTTGACTGTTTAGCATACATAGCCAGTATTATATAATTTAACAAACCGAGAGCTATGTCGACGAAGTTGTGAGTCAACAGTTTTTTTTATTAGTTATTCAGTTGTAATATTCATTTTACACCATTAAGATTTAATGATGTTCCAATTACTTGAATGAAACTAGAAGTTCTAATAGACCAATAATTAAAGAAAAGAAGTATAATTTATGATTCATTATCATTAGATTTTTCGAATTGAAATGAATTTTCACTCTTGATAGAAATCATAATTTCACATCATGAAAATATTCAATTTTCTTCTTTAAACAGAGACAAATTCAATCACCAAGACCAGAATCAACAGTCAACTTGACGTTGTTATAATTTTTATATTAATTCTTAATACCGTTATAAAAAATGCGATTAAAATGTAGTGAAAACGTGAGTTCATTATTTTGTTTCATATTCAGCAGGAAATATGCAGATATCTCACGAGTATTTCAATTTGCTTTTAGCGCTCTTTCGAACTTATAACTGAAAAATCTTGGTTTCCGCGTCCCAGTACCACTAAACGCTAATTTTTCGTCCACAGGTGGTATTCTCAGGGAAGGTTTGAACTGCCTAACCTCGAACCTAACACGGTAGCCATCCTTTATTCTAGGAAAAATACAATTTCGATGACTTTCAAGCATTCCAATCCAAACTAGATAATAACAAAACTTAATTTCGGAAACGACACTTTGAGACCATCCAATTCGGCACTTTGACCTAGGTCAGATTTTTACTTGCATGTCGCCCGTTTATTGTTGGAATACCCAAACCCTTTTCATTGACGGCCAACCCCCCATCTGGCAATGAGTTTCAAGTTTCGATCAATTTTCTGGGAATTTACTCTCCCTTAATGTTCAACAGATACAATATAAACAGACAGAGTTTAAAATTTTAAATCTAACCAGTTTTCATTTAAACTTCTTAGTGTTTGGAAAAAAAATATGGTGGAGTTAGTTACTGATTTGTTGTTAATGATTTTAAATTCAGAAAACGTAACGACCTGTAAGACGGGAAAATATATTGGGTGTGCTCTCTGAGTGGCTGTAAAGCAAAATTTCATACTCGAGATGACAACGTTCTGGATCATTCCTTAGAACACACTCATCAAACCAACTTACCCTCAAACGGGAGGTCGTGGAAGACATTTGCCAATGACCATCGAAAATAATGAATATGGAGATTTCTACGTCTTCGTATAAAGAAAATGTAACAACTAAGTACTACTAAGACTGCATACGGCCTTTGATTGAAAGAGTTGAGCTTTCAATCAACGATACGGCATAATGTGAATCGCAATTGGTCTAAAAAGCTCTGAATGTTATGAATGTAATAACAGACAGAAGCAAACCATTTTTATTGACTAATGATATTGAAACTAATATTTTAATTTTTGGTTGTACATAATGAACATAATTACCGGAAAGACATTTTTCTATTAAAAAATGCTTACTATGATTTTTCGATTTTTACTTGGCAATTTATTAGCGTACATGGCTGTGCATTCGAAGATGTCAGATGATTAAGTGAATTTGGGTACACGTATCTGATATTAAACTAATAAAGTCCACAATTGGTTAATCTAAAGTGCTCAATTGGACAATCTCCGTTTGGTTCTTTGTACTCAGTTGGAGTGTCCGACGAAGGTATACATTTTTGCCTGGGGATAATAAAGTGCCGAATTGGCGCCTGTCATTTCCCACGAAAACAAATTGCACTTACCCCTATTGGATATTTGATTACACATAATATTATTTTGCTGAAGTTACTAATTTTATGGAGTAATTTCTGCAAAAGGACCTTCATTTCCATAACATAATATTATTTATAATACCTGTATGTAGATAAAAACAAGAAACTTTGTTTAATAACACTTTATTTGAAAGAAAGTTGATTGCAATTTCGAATTTTACAATTCATTATCGAAATGTACAATATATTATTGTATGTTTTGATAATGAACTGTTAAGTTTGAAATTGCAATCAACTTCCTTTTAAATAGAGTGATATTTAACAAAGTAAAATGTCTTGTTTTTATCTGTAAAAATGGAATATCACGAAGTAACGGAGAGTAATATGATTCACGCCTTCAAGATGAAATCATCTGTTAACATGAATAATATCCAATGATAAAAGAACTGACACTGGAATGGGCTAGGGTGCTATTTTACCATTCAGGATTAGTTTAATTGTTGGTGGATAACAATACCGACAGTCTAACTTACCGGCGAAAGAAATGAAGACACCCGACGAAAAAATTTCCGTTTCATGTTGTGTATTTCACTAAACTGATGTTCTGCTTTCGTTAGAGTACGTTGAATTTATAAGTCAAACATTTTAAGTGTGATGTGATTCAGAAAAGCGGAAGTGAATTGATAAGGAAAACCCCAGAAAGAATGCCAAATCGCGGATGCACAAATATTTGTAATATAAATAAAATAAATAAATTATATGCAGGATGAAGATAAAATTGTGTAAACTATGCCACCCACATTTTGTCTACCACCATTATTTTAGTTAGAACAAGATGATGTTCCAGGAAGGGTTGCTAACAATAAATATTCTCTTATTCAGTGGCGGCTGGTGACTCTATACTAGGGTGAGCGAAACTTTTCAATGTATTGTTATGATTTCATTTCATAGACAATAAAAATTTAAAAATAATAACTTACCGAACTATGAAAATCAGAAAAGATCAAATAAAAAAATATTTTATGGAATTAAAAACAATAATAAAAGCTAAATAATAGTTAGGATATTAATATTAACAATGTAAAACATAATAAACAACGATGTAATAGAATAAGAAGTGATAAACAAGAACTGCAGTGAAAGTAAAGAAGTTCAGTTTGCCATTACATCTGTAGACTGAAAGTACTCCTGCAACTCACCAAAATTTCATAACCTATAAAAAACCAGTGAACGAAAGTATTCCAAACTTCGATAGGTTCAAAGAAACCAAAGTTAATAAGTTTTATATAAAGTCAACGATTATCCAAGTATCTGAATCCAGTAAAAAGGCTGTAATAACCTCCAATTAAGAAGAAATTTCCAACGATTGCCATTCATCAATAATTTCAACAAAGCATCGAAAAATTTCATGTTTTATCTAAAAGGATAGAACAAAGTATTATCAACAGTTCCTGAGTCTCAAGAAGAAGTAATCCAAATTAGTTACCTGTGATTATTGTGAAAAAGCATAGTATTGTGTAAAAGTGAATCATCAACGAAATTATAAAAGAATTAAATTGAAAATTGCCAACATAGTTAAACACACTTTTGGATATAAACTAAAAGTAAGTTTGTTTATTATATTTCCATTGTAGTGTTATTTGTAAATCTGAAAGAAAGATTGTCGTTTGTAATTTTGTAAACAACTATTAATATTGAATAGTTTTGAGGTTAAAGCTAGTTCTATGCTTAGAACATAAAATAAAATTGTAAATTAGAAACCCGAGATAAATAGAGTCATAGAGATTTAAATATAGAAACTTTTTAACATTCAAAGAATATTGTGTTTAATTCCATAAAATAATATAAAAAGAGAAGGATCATTATTATTCAAAATAAATAAATAAAAAAAGCTAGCCGGAAGAATAAATAACAAAATTCAAATAAAATAAACTCCTAAAAGAGTTTAGTTAATAATTGTCGCTCAAACGTGAGGCCATTTGAAAAAAGGAATAGAACCGCGTATCAAAATAATTTAAAGAACTAGATTAATTAATAAGAAAGTAAAAATGGAAGGAGATAGACAAAGTACTCCAGAATTAATAGGATTTGATCAAGAGGGTGAAATGATTAGTGCAGAAAGACCACCAATAATAGATAGTCAATCACAAATAATGATATTGCTTGAAAGTTTAAATTTAAAAGCTAATGAAACAAATAAAAAAATTGAACAATGTAAGAATGAAACTAATGCTAGAATTGAACAAGGTATGAGTGATATAAGAGATGAAATTAAGAGAGTGAATGATAAATTTGATAAAAGAACTGAGGAAATTATGAGAATAGTTGAAACTGAAAAAAAGGAAATAAGACAACATGTTGAAGAAAGTATAGATAATAAATTAGAAGAATATAATAGCTTTGTAAATAGAAAGTTTAATAATGTAGAGAAAGAAATAGATATTATGGAAAATAGAATGAATGATATGGGGAAGAATATTGAAGAGAATGTGAACGTGAATGTACAAAGTATGAAAGAAAATCAGGAAAAAATGATAAATGAACAAGATGAAAGAATAAAAAGAATTGAGAATAGATCCGAAGAGAGAATGAATATAGAATACAGAAATGTAGGTCATGAGAATACAATAAAATTTAATGGAAACATAAAATTATTACATCCATGCATTTTTGTTAAAGATTTGAAAAATGAAATACAGTATGAAAGGAATATAGAGAGAATGAAAAAATTAATAAGAGAACGATTGGTTGATGAACCTTTGTTGTGGTTCAATTGCAAAGAAAGGGAATTAAATAGTTTAGATGAGTTTATAGATGAGTTTTTAAATAATTTTTGGGGTGAAAATGAACAATCGAAATGTCGAGAAAGATTATATTTTAGGAAGTATATAGAAGGGACTAGAAAAAGCATGAATGCTTATGCACTTAGCCTGTATAATGAAGCGCAATATTTAGAACCTAAAATGAGAGAGGAAGAGATAGTTTTATACATTTCAAGACAGTATCGAAGTCAAATATCTGAGGCAATAGCCATTGCAAATATTAAAAACATGAATCAACTACTATCATACTTAAATAGAATTGATAATAAGAATAACATAGGAACTAGGCAACAAAATGGACATAATGATAACAGGAACAATTACAGGGGAAATCAAAATTATAATAATAGATTCCAAAATAATAATTATCAAAACAATTTTAGAAATAGAGATAATAGAAACCAAAATTATTATAATAGGGAAAATAGATATAATGGAAATAATACTAATCAAAATAGAAATAGATATAGGGATAATAGAAGTCAAAATAATAATAATAATAGAAATAATAGTAGAAATGAAAACAATCAAAGGGAAGTAAACTGTAGTAGGATAGAAAATAATATGGAAAGGGAAGACTCTTCAAGTCAAAATAATCAACAAAATCAGGATTTTTAAGAAAGCACGAATACCACGTTAATGTATTATATGAACATCAGAGGGAATACATTGACTACGAACAGCAAAGGGAAGAAAATGAAAGTATAGGTTTAATTAAATTAAAAGGTTTTTTAAAAGGGAAAGAAGTAGAAATTATGTGTGATACAGGATCAGAACTATCATTAATAAGGGAAGAGCTATTGTCTGAAATAAAATTAACAAATCAATTGAAAATACCAAAAGTAGAATTAGTAAATATTAGTGGAAAGAAAATTACTGAAGTATCAAAAATGATTACTGAGCATATTATAATAGGGAAGTCAAGTCTAGAGATGCAATTATTTGTAGTGCCGAATATGAAATTGGATATTGTTATGGGAACTGATGAATTAGAAAAGCATGGAATTATTATAGATTACGAGGAAAAGGAAATAAAGTTGTTAGATGAAATTATAAAGATAGGGAAAGGGGAAAATGAAAATATTGACAGACCAAATGAAGGTTGCAATATAATAAATGCGGTCGAAAGAAAAGACTCAAGCAGAAATTTAAATGAAATAATCTCGCAGATGAAAATATCCGAGAAATATAGGGGAATAATATCAGAAATAATTTCACAACATAAAGGTTTAATAATTGATGAAACTCGTATAGCTAGTAATTATATTCATAAATTCCAAGTCAAAGAAATTGAAAATTTTAAATCCAAGAACTATCCAATCCCATACAAGTACATAGAAGATGTTAGGAAAAAAATCGGTGAAATGCTAGAACAAGACATAATAGAAAGAAGTAAAACAAAATATATAAACCCTATTGTTATAGCAAAAAAGTCAAATGGTGATATTAGGTTATGTTTAGATGCTCGAACATTGAATAGATTGTCAGTACCACAATATGAAGCTCCTAAAAATATAGAGTCAATTTTTGGTAGAATAATAAAGGCACAAATTTTTAGTAAAGTTGATTTAAGACATAGTTTCTGGTTGATTCCTTTACATGAAAGTTGTAGAGATTACACTGGTTTTATGATAGATGGAGAAGTGTATCGTTTTAAAGTTACGCCTTTTGGTATTCAAAGTGCATGCAGTGCGTTAGTTAGAAGTATGAATCAAATATTAAATAAATTTGAAATTTTTGTAGTTCATTATATCGATGACATATTAATATTTTCTAGAACAGTAGAAGAACATAAAGATCACATAAAATTAGTTTTGAACGAATTAGATATAGCAGGTTTAAAAATAAATATTGAGAAATGTGAATTCTATAAAACAGAAATTAAATTTTTGGGTTATAAATTAACGAGGGAAGGTTTAGAAATGGATGAAGATAGATTAGAAGTAATTAAAAATTTCAAAAGACCCACTAATCTTAAAACTTTGAGGGGATTCTTAGGTCTAATAAATTATTTCAAAAGGCTCATTCCTGATTTAAGTCAGAAGGAGATTCCATTAGTAGAATTACTTAAGAAAGGGGTAAAATGGAAATGGGATAATGAAAGACACGAAGCTTTCCAAAATTTAAAAGATATTTTCATTAAAAAATTAAAAGTCTATCATGCACAATATGATAAACCTTTCATATTAAGAACAGATGCTTCTAAACAAAGATTCAGTGGTGTTTTATTACAAAAACAAAATAATGAAGAAGTGCCCATAAGTTTTGTGTCAAGAATGACAAAAGTTCATGAAAAAAATTACAGCGTTACTGAATTAGAATTAGCAAGTATAGTTTTTTGTGTAAAGAAATTAAGATTTTATTTGTTAGGGAATAAAGTAAGGGTAGAAACTGATCATAGTGCATTAACAAGTATATTTAAAAACAAGTTTGTAAACAGTAGGATTCAAAGATGGATTTTGTTATTGCAGGAATATGATTTTGAAATAAAACATATTCCAGGAAAATTAAATATAATAGCTGATACTTTAACAAGAGAAGAGGGGAATTTAAAAATTGATAAAAGGAAATATAAAGTAGGAGCAAATATTTTATTAGAAGTAAGGGGTTTATTTTCATTAGAGAGCATTAAAAACAATCAAAGTACTTTATCAGAGAAGGATAAAAAGAAATGTAAAATCAAAGAGGGAGTTTATTTACAAGATATAGGTAGGAAAGAATTATACAGAATAAATCAAGACCTAACTTTAAAAATTTTAAATCATTTACATAGTGAATTCAATCACATAGGAGCAAGGAAAATGTGGCTCATATTCAGAGAAAATTATATAGGTAAAGGAGATTACCAAATTGCAAAAGAAATCACAAAGAAATGTGACATATGTCAAAGAGCAAAGCCTAAAAATATAATTAATCACAATTTAGCAAAGAGTATTATAGTAAAGGAATGTTTAGAAATAGTAGCAATAGATTTTTTAAGTGAGTTAATAGTAACAGAAAAAGGAAATAGACATATTTTGGTTGTAGTAGATTTATTTTCTAAATATATAAAATTATATGCTTGCAAAACGACAAAAAGTAGAGAAGTAATGCATAAGTTAGAAAACTATTTTGAAGAAATTGGTAGGCCAAGAAAGTTAATTACAGATAACGCAACATATTTCAAAAACATACGTTTCAAGTATTTTTGCAAAAGGAATTTAATTTTTCATCAATTAACAAGCATCAGACATCCTCAATCCAATCCATCAGAACGTTATATACAGGAAGTAATAAAATATCTGAGAATATCTTGTGAGGGTAAACATCGTCAATGGGATGAATCAATATCCAGAGTAGAAAAATGTTTAAATCATTGTCCAAATACTACAACAGAGAAAACACCTGTATTAATAATGAAAGGCGAAGAACCAGATAGAAAATGGTTAGATGAAAATTCATTAGAGCGAAATGAAATTTTGAAAGATATCAGTAATAGGTTAGAAAGAAATGCAAGAAAATATATGAATAGGGAAATGAGAAAAAGAGGAAGGTTAATTAAATTTGAAATAGGTGAATTAGTAATAGTAAGAGCAATGAGAGTAACTAATAATAAAAAGAATATATGTGGAAAATTATGTTTTGCTTTTGAAGGTCCATATGTAGTCATGAATGAAAATGCTGAAAATAGTTATGAATTAATAAATCCTGAAAACGGAAAGATAAGGGGAATATTTAATATTGATCAAATATACAAGTATAATTATTAATAAATTTAGTTCATGAAAATAAAATCAAAAGATAAATAAATTTTAAATATTAATGTGATTAATATGTTAAAATTGATTTAGGGGAATTTGTTATGATTTCATTTCATAGACAATAAAAATTTAAAAATAATAACTTACCGAACTATGAAAATCAGAAAAGATCAAATAAAAAAATATTTTATGGAATTAAAAACAATAATAAAAGCTAAATAATAGTTAGGATATTAATATTAACAATGTAAAACATAATAAACAACGATGTAATAGAATAAGAAGTGATAAACAAGAACTGCAGTGAAAGTAAAGAAGTTCAGTTTGCCATTACATCTGTAGACTGAAAGTACTCCTGCAACTCACCAAAATTTCATAACCTATAAAAAACCAGTGAACGAAAGTATTCCAAACTTCGATAGGTTCAAAGAAACCAAAGTTAATAAGTTTTATATAAAGTCAACGATTATCCAAGTATCTGAATCCAGTAAAAAGGCTGTAATAACCTCCAATTAAGAAGAAATTTCCAACGATTGCCATTCATCAATAATTTCAACAAAGCATCGAAAAATTTCATGTTTTATCTAAAAGGATAGAACAAAGTATTATCAACAGTTCCTGAGTCTCAAGAAGAAGTAATCCAAATTAGTTACCTGTGATTATTGTGAAAAAGCATAGTATTGTGTAAAAGTGAATCATCAACGAAATTATAAAAGAATTAAATTGAAAATTGCCAACATAGTTAAACACACTTTTGGATATAAACTAAAAGTAAGTTTGTTTATTATATTTCCATTGTAGTGTTATTTGTAAATCTGAAAGAAAGATTGTCGTTTGTAATTTTGTAAACAACTATTAATATTGAATAGTTTTGAGGTTAAAGCTAGTTCTATGCTTAGAACATAAAATAAAATTGTAAATTAGAAACCCGAGATAAATAGAGTCATAGAGATTTAAATATAGAAACTTTTTAACATTCAAAGAATATTGTGTTTAATTCCATAAAATAATATAAAAAGAGAAGGATCATTATTATTCAAAATAAATAAATAAAAAAAGCTAGCCGGAAGAATAAATAACAAAATTCAAATAAAATAAACTCCTAAAAGAGTTTAGTTAATAGTATATTATTATCAATTGTGAATTCAAAAGAGGTCTGGGGTCTAAGCCTAATTTTTTTGTAGCTAAGCTTTAATGCTTGTAATTATTTTAAAACTTAAATGATGTTTCTTAGATGGTTCGAATAAAATAACGCCAGGCAACGAGATATACGAAGAGACGCTCCACTCATTCGGTTCAATAATTTATCAACTATTTTACAAGATTGTTACAAAATAATAATTATAGATGGATGATTCTAAATAGTAGGTGCGAGTGAAATTCTTGATTCGGGAAAATTACTGATACGCAAAGATGTTTATAGAATTCCAACATGCAAGGCTCCATCTTTATCAAGCAGAAACTCAAGCATTTCAACTGATGTTTTGCAATTTCCTAATAGTTCTCTCTTGTACGCAACAATCAGCATATTTCAAATTAATACCGATCAAAAAAATTATATTGCGTTAATGACTTATTTAATAACTCATCTCCCGTAAAACGGAAATTTTGAAATATTTAATAAATCGAAAAAATTTAATTTTTTAATGAAAATACATTTATTTGCGTACTTTATAAGAGTACCTAAGATTTCAAAAAATATCTAGTGCAGTTACATTTTTCTCTGTCTCATCAATGTGATTGAAACATGTTTCGAAACTTTTAAACTATCGTAATTTTGGTACCAGTGACAGTTTTGCAGTGCTTTTGCACTCTTGCTTCAACTATATCTGAAAACTATATTTATTTAACTACATATAACTGAAAATATTACTTTACTTTGTTCGTAGATTAATTTAAAATTTTTCGTAACAACGATTATTAAAGCGATATCCATTTATTAAAAAGTTAAATACGTCTATGCAATCTCTTACGTTACCTGTCTCTTCACATCCTTCTTTTGCTACTTTGAAACCCATTTGATCTTTACACCATCACCTTGCATTGATTTATTATTTTTCCTAAGCACCACAACAATAAATATAATTTACAACAATAATTATTTTATTACTTACTCACTCACTACTTGTCTATTCATGGTGAATTCCGCATCACAATAGCACGACTTGAAGTCGACGTTTCTCCAACCATTACAGGTGGCATCTTCAGGGCAGGCTTCAAGCTGTGCAATTGTGACGTGGAATCCATCCGGAAGCCAATAATTGTCATCACTACTTATGGTATGGACAGTGTCCCTGTTCGGTTCATTGTAATCAAACTATGACGTGAACACATATTGTTGCTATAAACGAATTCATCGGAGGTAATATAATTTTGGTCGCTCGGTTCAAGGTTGAAGCATTACTCCAAACTGCCTCAAATGGAGTATATAGTGCTGAATTTCATAACTGACTACTTTAGTAGAATGCGTGCAGATTTCATGCGTGTGATTGAACTAAATACTTTTCCTCCCCTTTAGATAGATGAGGAAAATATAGTTTTGAATGTATGATATATATTCACCTTTGAATATATAAGATACCAATTCTGTACTTCATACTTAGCTCGCAATTCTCCCCAATATTTGAATATCTTCTAATACTTTAATATTTATTTTTCTATTCCTGGGTATGATTTGTATGGTGAGGCACTGCCTCCCCTGTCTACCCGGAGAAGTTGCCACTGCTCTTATTATTTATACATATACGTTTCAAATTTCCTTGCCTAATAGATCACAATTCCATGTAAGTATATTCAAAGATATACATTAAATTTTCTGAATTATGGAGATTACCTAGCCTATTTAACATAGGACTATCGAAATGAATAAACGTGAAAATTGAACCACAGGTGGGATTCGAACCCACATTCCTGGATGTCTAGTCCAGTGTGTGGTATTAGAACTCACATCTCCTGGATTTCCAATCCAGAATATCGAGTCTCACAATTTTGTGAATATAAGTCGCTGAAAAGACAATAGATCGTTGATGAACATATGTGATTCGATGAAACATAATTCTCATTTAACACGTTCCGACTCCCACTTTCATCAGAAATTTATTGGTTTGAATTACATTGTTAAGAATCAAAAGATTTTGTTGTATCATATCATATTAGAATCATTGAGATTGAAAAAGTCGGAAATCACTTAATTATTATTCCGCTTACCTTGATCCTCTTATCGGAGCCAGTCTTTTTCAAAGGCGGCCTGTCCAGTTGTGTCGTACCCTGTGTTTTATCCACTTTACCCTGCGACAGCTTTCTCAGTGGCGGTGGCAGCCATTTCCGTCTAAAACACGAAAGATCACTAGTCAAAAAACAGAAAAAAAATTGTTCAAGTGGATTACCACAAATTGCAGTAATATGTTATTTACAAATATTAAAATGAGCAACAATTAGTTTCATAAACCTCATCAACATCCACATTTTAGATGTGATCTCTATTCGAATTGGCTAATGAATTTCCAGAGATTCTCGGCCCATTCATTGAAATTTTACGTTTCAATCTTGTATGTGAATTTTGTGTGCGCGCCAGAAATTCCTATTTATGAGTATAACGAAAACTCATATGGCCAAGTGAACAAAAATTAAGATTTATGGAACACATTCAAGATTAGTGTACTAAACTGTGCCTATTTCAAAATGATCTTAGATTGGTTAGGTAGGTGTTATGCCTTCGAATTTTTTATTTTATTTATTATTTTTATTTGGTCGCAGCTAATAGTTAACAGTAACAAATATGAAATCTATAGAATTTAAGATTAGAATCTCAGTGACATAAATATTACTGTCCTTTTGAAAAGAAGATAGGCATATGACAACATAATTATGTTGTTTTGTTACTCCCAATATTTTTATTTATTATTACCAGAATATTAGTGTCAATAACAGGATGAGGATTTTGTGTCACAAAATAATTTCAGGTTCTCAGCTTAGAACAGAAACAGAACTAAACAGGCAGATGACTTCTTCTAGCGTTATCTGTAAAGAGAATTTGCACAACTGCCAAAAAACAAGAAAAAACGAGGTTACTTACTTTCTAATCGTTCATATACTTGTCTCAAAATGATATTATGATAAGAATGTTGTATCTATTCACTCCATAACATATGATATTCTCAGAAACTAAAGACACACATTACAACACAGCAACATAATAGTTACGTGTATAACTAAAATATGGGTGGCGTGGATAGGTGCGACCAAAATTGAGCGTTTACCAAACCAGGAGTATTCCTGCCTAACAGCGTACTACTTAAGCCGGCTTCAGCAAAATGTTTAGCAAGCACACTAAATACAAGGGGAAAACTTTACAATTCGTATAAGAATTATGTTGGTTTTGTTAGAAACCAAACAGAGCAGAAGATAACGAGGCAGACCTTCTAGATTAGAAAATATTCACTATGAAGAACTTTTATACTACAATTTATTTATATTTATAGTACATAAAGAAAAAAATGTTTTATAAACTAGAATGCCCGTTGTCTTAATGCAACAATCAAGAAATAAATGAATATATATTTCTTATTGGGTTCTGTCAGATAACAATGATAATGTCTCTCTTAGTCTATATCGTTTAGTCACATTACAATCTATTAGTTTCGGGCAGTTGTTTCGCTCTCTCGAGCTCCTAAGCGGAACGGAAAAGTCTGCAATGTTACTGTAACATTTCGAAACAGCTGTCCGGAACTATTAGACTGGCATGTTACCGATCGATCTAGGATAGAGAGATCTTAGCATTCCCTATTATTCTTTTAAAAGGGTACCAGTTTCAAATACAAAAAAATCATTCAGGCCAGGATGGATCTTCTTTTCTATTGATATTTTTTAGAGAATATAAAAGATATATCTACTACAAGTCTGTTTCATGTGCAAGATGCCAAGTATGTAATATTCACGCTTCTAAACAAGTATTTTGTTTCATCAAAATCTACATTATAAAAACCAAAGCTTAGATTAATCTTATAAACGACATTATTTTCTCGAAGTCACCTTATATTCTTTGTTCAATATCACGGATTAGTACCCAATGCGTTTGATTCGAGGCAGTGTACAGTGTACAACTCAAACGTGATCAATTGGAAGCTTGATATTTTACAGTTGACCGCAGTAACTTTGAAATTTATGCCTTGAATTGAAAATTCTTTCGACAGAGATATTAATGATTAGAAGTAACGTGTAACAATTGTTGCCAGTAATATTCGGTGTTTTGAAATCAAAAACTCTTATCAGTAGTTTAAAAACCTAAAAGAATTGGTGCAATCCACTAATGTGATAAAAATCGGTTAATAATCATGTCAACAGTGTTATAACCAGTTACAAATTGTAATATATCATTATCGCAAGCGATAATTGGAGTTTTGACATTCAAAACCATGTCATTAGTTCGGGGACCTAAACAAAGAATTAGTGCCTAATCAATATATGCAACAACCTGCAACAAAGTTATGAACTATTGAACACTCTAACATGTAATTGTCACCGGTATATTTATCTCTGAAGTCAAAATTGTGGCAATAGATCTGAAATCTTAACCCTGATTTACTTCGTAATTAATCCATCAGCCGTCAATTATTCTATTAAATCTCTCGTTGTAATCATTTCTACAATCCTATATTTTGGAACCGAACCTACGAATTAGTATCTACCTGCCAACCAGCCATAATGAGTTTTTCAACAGTTATAAACTAGTTTCAAAATGAGCGTGTTTTTTGCACCAGATGAAGATTGGACCACGAGCGTAGCGAGTGTCAAACACATCGTGTGCAAAAACACGTCGTTTTGCATCATGCTTTATACAAGATTTTTTTGTAATTCAGTTATCGCGAAAAAAATAAAATTTTCATTACCTTTATTTCTATATAGATAACAATGCAAAAATCATGATGTAAGAGTTACCATGTAAAAGCGCCAATGTGTGTCTAGAGCTATTTGTCAAAATATCCGCTTTTATATCTTAATGTGGGTGTAAAAATAAGCGAATCTGAAGAGTCCCTATCTTCGGACTCTGAAGAAGTTGCCAAAGCTGTAATAGCAATTTGCTGCCAATTAAGTCAAAAACAATATGTGTTTATTTTTCAAACTCATTTTAGCACTAGTGCTAAAATGAACTTATTTTAACACTCGGTGTAAATGAACCACTTTTTGAAAACAATCAACGTCAAAAAGATGACTTTTGGTAACTGAATTGCAAAAAATATATCTGGCACATGAAAAGTAAAGAACTCATGTAGACAAAAGATGAATATGCATGTAGAATTTTTTTTCCATTTTACAAGCAATTCATAACAAAATGATGATTTGAACGCTTTGAGGTGACCACAGAAACCCATAAAGCTTCTGATTTAGAACCGATAGTCGATGAATTTTCCCTAACTTTTCAAATCTGTCACAGTGACGGCTTTTCCAAATAGGCAGTGTCTCACCATATAAATCAAACCTACGAATTAAAAAATTACTATTATTATTCAATTATACCTATTTCAACATGTTTCAAATATTATAGAGCATTACGAGATGAGTATAGGTTTGAATATGTATCATGTATTCAAACGGTACGTACATTATTCTATTCACACGCAAGATTCTGCAACCCACTAACCAAAGTATGTTTTCAAGAATATATGGATACGACTACGGTAAAATCTACAATGACTGAATAGAGAGAGAAGGGACTCATTGAGGCACTGTTACCACCATAACACTATACAGGGTGTCCCAATATTGCTGGGACACAGAGCTACCACGTATTCTAGAGGTCAAAATAAGTCGATTGAGCCCAATTTACCTGTATACCAAAATGTACCGTTTGTCCGTGAGAAGAGTTCAAAGTTTACTAAAAAAAATACATTTTTGTATGTTGTTCCGAAGTGCTTTATACAAATTTAATGAAATTTGGTAAATGTGTATTCTAGATGATTAGCTTACTTTTAGTAATCAAAAAAACCCAAAGAAAATTGTAGAGGGGTTGGAACCACCCTCACCCCTTGGCATTTTTTCCCCCATTTTTGTAGGGGTGGGAATACGGTTTTAAGACTTTTTTATCTGGAAGGCCTACTCATTATCTTCATTTTCTTACTCTTGTAAAAACTCCGTATTTTGCGTAGTTTTCAAGAAAAAAAATGTTTTCGCAAACACTGATAACCGATTTTCGGGTATAGGTTTAATAAAATTGTAATACAAAATTTAGTTGGCCGCGGACACAAAGACAAAACCAAATGTTATGATTTTGACAGGAAACATAGTTTATTGTTAACAGTAAATGTGTCAGTTATTTGTTCTCTTTTGCTTGTTTTTTTATTATTTCTTATTGTCATCACTGTTTTTGTTTAATTGTTATTGCTGTTGTTGCTGTTCCTTTGACGTCCCACAATTATGAATTTTCCTTTTAATGAACAGACCGACATGTTATTAGTTCTTGGATATTGTCAAGGTAACTGCCGCGAAAGTGTTCGCGTGTATCAAGAGAGGTATCCAAACCGGAGAATTCCAAACCATAAAACTTTTGCCCGAATCGAAAGACGTCTTCGAGAAACGGGGAGGTTGACCCCAGTAAGAGTTAACGCTGGAAGACCTCGACAAGCTCGAACACCTATTGCGGAAGAAGCTGTTCTTCAAATGATTGATAACAATCCTAATACCAGTACTAGAAGATTGCAACGAGAAGCTGGAATTCCAAAAAGCACTGTAAGTCGAATCATTAGAGATCAATTAATTCGGCCATTTCACATCCAGCCAGTGCAAGAATTGTTGCCACCTGACTACGAATTACGTTTAAGTTTTTTACAAACTATTCGGGAGCGCAGAGTAGTCGACAACGGATTCCATACTAAGATCTTGTTTACTGATGAGTCTTGTTTTACACGTCGCGGTATGACAAACCTACACAACGATCATGTTTATGCAGATGAAAATCCACATGCCATTAAAAGTAGACATTATCAACGTGAATTTAAAATTAATGTCTGGGTCGGAATTATTGGCGAATTTATAGTCGGACCGTTACGATTACCTGATCGTCTGAATGGCGATAGTTACCTCCGTTTCCTTCAACAAAATTTGCCAGAATTATTAGAAGACTTGCCTCTTAACTTGCGTAGAAATACGTTCTTCATGCATGATGGTGCACCACCTCATTTTGCACGTGCGGTAAGAGAATATCTTGGTGAACAATTTGGTGGCAGGTGGATAGGTAGGGGACAAGAAGCACCCATTCAATGGCCTCCGCGGTCTCCAGATTTAAACCCTTCATCTGGGGAGAATTAAAAAGACAAGTGTACGAGGTTCAAATAAATAACATCGAACAACTGTGGAATAGAATTCAAAATGCTGTAAATGCGCTACGAGAAAATGACGATGTTTTAAGAAGAGTGCATTTCAATTTTTTACGTCGAATTGACCTCTGTATTAATGAAGGTGGAGGTCACATTGAACACTTGTTATAAAAATTATTGTTTGTCTTGTGTAAATGTATTGTGTAATTTGTGTCTAATAATTTTATTAAACCTATACCCGAAAATCGGTTATCAGTGTTTGCGAAAACATTTTTTTTCTTGAAAACTACGCAAAATACGGAGTTTTTACAAGAGTAAGAAAATGAAGATAATGAGTAGGCCTTCCAGATAAAAAAGTCTTAAAACCGTATTCCCACCCCTACAAAAATGGGGGAAAAAATGCCAAGGGGTGAGGGTGGTTCCAACCCCTCTACAATTTTCTTTGGGTTTTTTTGATTACTAAAAGTAAGCTAATCATCTAGAATACACATTTACCAAATTTCATTAAATTTGTATAAAGCACTTCGGAACAACATACAAAAATGTATTTTTTTTAGTAAACTTTGAACTCTTCTCACGGACAAACGGTACATTTTGGTATACAGGTAAATTGGGCTCAATCGACTTATTTTGACCTCTAGAATACGTGGTAGCTCTGTGTCCCAGCAATATTGGGACACCCTGTATATATATATATATATATATATATATATATATATATATATATATATAGCTTAAAACTCGAACACGAAAACGGAAATAAGCAGATAAAAGTTCGGATAGAACTTCTGTGTTTTGTTCTGTCGTGTTTCAGTATAGCATCGGTGTTTGGTGTTAATAATACTGTTATTATTGTTAATTATTTTTATTGTTGCAGAAATGAGATTGACAAATAAAAACAGAACTTAAATAACAAATCAAAGCGAGGTGTAAAGATGAAATGGGTGTCAACTAGTCAAGAAGGATATGAGAGATGGTATAAACATTGTCAACTTTTTAGTGAATAAATATTGCTTTAGTAATCTTTGTTGGGAATTCAACTGGTACCCGAAATAATTAGGAAAACCTCGGTCAGATTTGAGTAAAACTTTGATCAATATAGGCAAACGAATTAGTGGATTCAATAATTCCTGATACCAAAAATTTTATTGGCTCACGGGTAAAATGATGAAAAAAATATTTTGTTGCTCTTGTGTTCCTTTTTGGGAAGGTAGTGGAATAATCAGAAAATCGCTCTTTAGAGAAACATAACAAGGGCAAGGACCATGACACTTAAAATTGTAACTTTGTCATATTAGATGAAGAAAACATATCCACCGCACGATAATTTCAAATTTCAATAGTAGAGTTCGGGAAAAACGTAAAATGTTATCCATATTCCAAGAGCTGTCATTTCGGGGACATAAAAATAATACTTATACGAATTCGTCAGTTTAATTAGTAAGCGCGATATTTATCTACGTAATTTTTTTTTCCGCTCGCACATCATAAACTTTACAGAATAACTTGATCGATTCCATTACTTTTGAATGAGAAAATCACGATATTATATCGGTATCGGCAAAAAAAATCCATATCGGCCGATCACTAGTTGAAATTATATAAAATATACAAATATGACGCCATATACATTATCATTGGTATCACTCATATATTCGCCCTTGTAATATACCTTTTCAACTAGGGGCATCCGTAGGTGAACTTCTTAGATATACTAGTAATTTATTATGTATTTTTAAAAGTTACAGCGTTACAAATATACCGGGTGGGCCAATCAAAACAAAACACGGCCGATATCTCATATAACGTTCGTTTAAAAAGAAATCGCTCGGACCCGTCAATTTTTATTACCCAGGGGAAAGATTTTGCCCATATCATCAACCTTGTCACTTCCACTCCCTCGCGCGGGTGAGCTTTAACCCCAAAATCTTGGATGGGAATATGGGTCGAGTGGAGCCTTATTTTATTGTTCAACGCATGTTAGTTTTACAAATTTGATGAAGCCGTTTTTGAGAAAATACAGCAATGAAAACAAAATGATTTCTCAATAATTATTGCTGGATGAAAAAACGTTAAAACCCCTTTTTTCATCTCGGAGAAGAAGTCTTTTGTGCATCATTTTCAACTCTGTCACTTCAACCCCCCGCAGGGGTGAACTTCAATCCTTATATTAGAATGGGATTAAATTCCATGTGGTTCACACTCAACATTCTGAGAAATTGAATGTCTGGGTTGGAATTTATGGTGATTCGGCCGAAGAGGACCAACAGAGTGGTCTGCAAGATCACCTGACTTGATCCCCTTAGATTTATAAGACTCAGCCACAGTCATTAAATGAATTAAGTCAGCGGATCATTGATGAATATCGGGCCATTACTACTGTATGGAAGCAGGAGGCCAACACTTTCAGCATTTATTTACATTTTGTGTCTCATCTTTTTTTGTACACCTAAACCATACCGTAAAGGTAAACTCAAAAAGAATAATTTTTTCCACAAAAACAATGTTATTAAATAAAATTAACGCAAAAATCGATACAAATGTTTTATCAGTGTTTACTCATTAACTAACTCAACTACCTACTTAATTCTTGAAAATTGTTAGTCCGTGAAAAGACATTTTAATGATCGTTGAATTGTTGTATCATTTGACTTCTAATCCCATTTTAATTTAAGGGTTGAAGCTTACCTCTGCGGGAGGCTGGAGAGGCATAGTTGAAAATAAGAGAAAAAAACTTTTTTCTCGCTATAAAATCAACGGATCTCAAAATTTTTCACAGAGCAATAATTTTTGGAAGTGAAAACTTCTTTAGGCGCGTTGCTAGCTATATATATTAGGTATTATGTATACTGCTGCGTGCGCAACTGCAGCCGTGCGGGACTGGGGTCAGGCGTCAGGCAGTCTCTCTATACGCTTACACACGTGTGCATATCTGAGTCGGTGTTGGTGAGCCTGCCTGTGTGAGCCAGTGCTCTCGATTTACGCTATACACTGTACAGCTACAACAGCACGCATATACTCGACGTTATTAATTTACTCAATCCTCCGTCCTCGTGCAGACGAAAGTTAGATTTTAATGCTAACTGAAAAAATTGACCTTTTTTGCAATACAACTCATACTTTAATTATTACAGAGTAAAAAGTAATAATTAAATTATGTGTGATCGGTAATAGTAGCCTGGTTTTATATATGAGCACACCTGTTTCGACAGTATGTTTCATGCTTGGATCTAATCTAATAATTTAAGTATCGTCGAACTTACCGATAATGACGACGCAAATGAAGAAAATGCTGTTCAACATTACTTTCATTTACATCGATGTAAATATCAATAAATAATATGTTTTGAAAATGAAATAGTGTGTATTTATTATAATGGCTATCGGGTTATATTCATATTCTTTACAGGGATTGTACCATCTATTACACGTTTTTTATTATTAAATATAAAAAGGTATATAATTGTTGATTGAAATCCTGTCAGTTGTGGAAACTAAAGAAAAACTAATTATATTAATTTTCATTTAAAAATAATAAAATTGTAATTTCGGATGCTACAATAATTCAAAGTAACATAAAATAAATTGGTTACTTCATAATGTCAGTTTTCACTTCTGTCAGCAGTGCTCGGTGACTGCTCATTTTTTTTCATTATTCTTTCCTTATTTTCTCAAAAACGGCAGCATCACATTTGTGAAACTAATATGCGTTGAATAGAAAATTCGATTACCTTTAAAACAAGGCACCACTCGACACCTATTCCCATTTAAGATTTTGGGGTTAAAGCTCACCCCCGAGGGGGTGTAAATCACAAGGTTGATGATATGACCAAAATCTTTCCCCCGGGAAATAAAAATCGACGGGTCCGAGCGATATTTTTTTTAACGAACGGTATATGAGATATCGGCCGTGTTTCGTTTTGATTGGCCCACCCTGTATAAGGGTAAGTATTGAATTTATAATGGAGTAAGGTTTGCAGCGGGTTTGCTTGCTATTAATAATATTCAATAAAATATCGTTGAAAGTTTTATTCCGAATGAAATTATCTTTGGTATACAAAATTCAATGGAAGCTTGCAAACCGCACTTACAACCCCGTTCTAATGTTATTTGATCGCCGCCGTAGTTCCAAAACAGGTAACAATTGAGGCGTCAAGCGGATAGCGATTGGAAAAAAAAATTCAATCATGATTTTTTGTGAGATCGGAAATTTTTTTTATGCTATTTCACTGCGCTAAGTCTTTGACTACAAAATCCCAAAAGCGCATTACGAAATGCCGCCGTTATGAAGAAACTGTGAATTAAATCCGGGATTTACAAAATCATTTGTGAGTCGTCTTGAAAATGCTATGTGGGTCAAACTAGAAGGAACATTTTATCTTGTTATAAGGAACATTTTGCCCATGCAAAGAAAATTAATGGTGAAAAATCAGCGGTAGCTGACCATATTTTGAATATAGGCCACACCATTTTTCAAGAAAGTTTAGCACTTTTAAAACACAGTACAGACAAATATCTAGGTAATTTAGAAGGGATGGAAATGTATACACGACAAATCAATTCATTAAATTCCGATGTATATCCAGCTGAGGGTAACCCACTGTTTACATTATCCCCAAATAATATTCAAACAGGCAGATTTTGATTTATAATTTAGTTTACTCTGATAATGGTCACTTGGTAGCCGAAAAGTCCTCAGTACTTTAATAGTATTTTTAGTGGATAAGGGTGATTATTTCTTATCAATAGAATTAGGTACGAGTCAGCATCTGTAATTTTTTCTCTAAAATTGCAAATATCTCAAAAACGGTTGAATTTAGGTATAGGATATGATAAATGAAATGTACCTATAGGGTGTTTCATTTGAAATAACGAAGTTTTCATCGACTGCCGGAAGTGCCGCATCTTGAAAATATTTTAGATGAATAGTAATCATTGACTTTGGTCAGATACCAAATTTTGAAAATTCTATATTTACTTTTTGAGATATCGATCGATGCAGTTCATGGTGAAACACCCTGTAGATATAGATCATTGCAAAGATGGTGTCGATTGAGAATGAGTAGCCGCCAGAACTCAATATTGGAATGTTGATGGTTAATCATACTCTCCTTTATCATTCTATATTGAGAAAGAAGGGTTTGGAATGAATAATACCATGAATCTACCATATCGATCTTTGATTAGATTATTTCAGTAAATTTTGAAATTTGACGTTTCTCATGACATATAGTTGATTCGAGTATAGGCGTGGAGGAATGTAGCCAAGGCAGTTTTCTTTCACATTTTGATAGTATTGGGCATGTTGTTTCTACGTCAGCAAATCGGCCACATAAATATGGCCTCCTGTACGACAACAAAAAATCACTATTTCTATCATGAATGCTGGTAAACCTAAGTACAGTATTTCTCCTTTCATATGTAAATTCGTGATTTTTCGAGAAATCTAGAAATCACTTTCCCGAATATAATCGTAAAAGACACAAAAATTAAGTACTACCGTTTTCTGCAAGGCACAATGCACAAGTTATGGAAGATGTTCCGTATTTTACACATAACGTACAATGCACGTAACACATAACATTACTATCTAACAGAAAACATCAGGTAACTAATGAGCTATGTTATCATCACTAGTATGAGATAAGATAAAAACAAGACACAAATCTTGAAACAATAATTGGGAAAATGTAAAATGCACTATCATCATAATTATCACAATATTCGAGTACGTACGTACGTACATTCATCGCTCTGGATACTTACACCGCAAAAATTATTAAACTTAACAATAGTTGAATTTGAAACTATTTGGAACATTATTTATTCATGACATCACCAAAACATTACATATTGTAAATAGACTTGATCGGAAGGATGGTTGTGTTTATTTCCCTTGAACAAAACAATCATACACCATTTTCAATTTCTCTTATCGTTATTTGAGTATGAATGTGAACATACTACGTCACAACTTCAGTAGAGTCAAATGAAGTAGAAAAACGCATTTTATTTTTAAAATGTGATAGATCAGGGGTTGTCAATTCTTTTTTTGGGTTAGGTTTGACTCAAAAGGCACCTAGTGAGGAGCGTGAACTTTTATATAATAAACGCAATATCTTTTTGGAATTTTTGAGTAAAATTGCATGAAATTTCAGAGCAAGATGTTTTGGAGCTGCTGATTACGCGTATGGAGTGTAAAATACTTTATCTGAACCTGATAAACCAAATTCCTGTTGTTCTTGCAAATGCACAAATCAATCCCACTGAGCGACAAGTAAAACATACGTACTGTAAAAGAAGGTATGTATAACTTGATGAAACTGTAAAGTACATTGTTCATATTAGTTACATACATTGTATTCATTTTATAGAGAGGAACACTTTTGTGGACGTGAACATTCAGATGTTATAGCTGCTTTAAAGAAAAAATAGAACTTATGCTGAGACGGGTATTAAAGTAGTTATTCATGAAAATTCGCTGATTATGATTAACTCCAATTATGATAGGAGCACATACCCATGTATTAAGCCATGATATTGTTGTTGTAGACTCCAGTGGTTCATGCAACCAAACAAATTCCTGTTAAATTTTTTTTTTGGAGCTACTAGAGTTGGTGCAATACCTCTGGGCTGCATCCTTCATACTGAACAATAGGAAGAAAACTACAGGGCAGCGTTTCAATTATGAAAGGAGTCTTTACCCAAGGAAGGTGCTAAGCTATGTGGCGATGGTTACGGGATAATCACCACGATATTTTGAAGGATGATATAAGATATCTCATGTCATTATTTAGAAGGATCCTGTATGCGAATATCATTGGAGAAATTAGCGAAAATTATGATAATACGTTAAAGATGCCATATTTGAAAAATATGATAATATTCAAGAACATATGGCTAATTATTGAGAGCGGAGGGAGGATTGGTCGTCAGCTGGTAGAAGTATTTAATAACCCGAGGAAATAACTCGAACAATTATGTAGAGGCGTCCATTCATATTTTTATGATATTTTTCTTCAAAGATGTAATACTCTAGGAGATAGAGCGATATGGTGTGCCTGAATGAAATACACCTTGACAATACTGTATATTGGTATTCTTTGACACCAAATTAACGTATTAGATACGGGTCAAGATGTTTTCGCAATGCTCCCGTTTTAGCCGTAAAGTGGTCAAGAAGTCCATTTTTAGTCCAAATAATTTTTCAACCACTGGCAACAATAACAAACATTTTCCACCAAGTTAGAAACTATGTTCGTGCATTCCATTTAGCCTACTAAATTAACTGGTCAGCTCCAAGAAATTCATCTATAAAAAAAAATACGTGTGGCACTCGGGGACTGCCGCGGTAAAGCTGTTGCACAGCATTTTTTCCTCAACTTATGCAATTATAATTATTTAATTTTTTAAATTTATACAGTATTTTTTTTTCTTTGATATTTTAATTCAAGTTTTTTCTTTGATATTAATTCAAGTTACACTTTTTGAGCGTGGTGACCGATAAGAAAACAATTTTTTTTCTTTTATTGAATAATTGAGAAGTTAATATCGTTTAAAATATTTTTATTATCTTACAATACATGTAGGTTATTCAGGAATTTGTTATAATTGAAACTATAGGTTTATGGTAACTGATATAAGAGACATAAGTTTGAGACTTGATATCCTCTAAATATCTGGAAAATACCGCGTCAATGGTGGCCCCATATTTTGTTGTGGATTCTTGTGGATCATTATTCATTTTCAAATTCAATTTTTCCGAAAGAAAAGTTGTCAACCGCTCTGATTTTTTATCAGCGAAGTTGATGTTGAAATCGCCAGCCAAGATAAGTGGAAATTTATTACCATTTGTACCAAGTATTTTCGACCCTTCTTCAGTGTACTCCAGTAAAGTGCGATGAATAAAATGCTCTACCTCGTCCAATTTTGGATTCGGAGAAATGTAAATTGCTACCATGACTATGTGTAGGCCATTCTAAGTTTGCATAAGCACGCACAAATATCTCCAAAAAATGAGCGCCTAACATTAACATCGCTAACGTGTGCAATATTTATTTCAATATTCGGAGTCATAATATTAGTCACATTATTATTATTTTGGTAAATAGCTACCACACCTTCTGGAACAGTATCTCGTTTGAATTGAACAATACAATTGAAATTAGGTATTTCAATCGGATTATCATGCGCCATGCAAGTTTCGGTAAGAAGTAACATATTTGTTTGTCTCGTAACTGAATCTTGTAAATCGTATTTGTGACTATTTAGACTTTGGCAATTGAAAGTCATTATTGAAATGCCATTTCTATTACTAATGAAATCTAAGACACTTTGAGCTGTCGTCTGAACACTATTTAAAGGCAGTCTTTTGAATACTTGCAACAAAGATGCAGTCGATGCAGCTTGCCTTCGATTATTATAAAACTTGAATGTAGAATTATCGTTTTTTGTCGTGATATACAATTTTTCAATATTAGTCACCCGAGAGAGCGCAACATAAACGAGTTCCCGCTATTTTTTGTTACGGAATTTCTTGATTCGGTCGCCGCGCTCAAAGCCTGCGATAAAAGCTAGAGCATTTTATTCATCGCACTTTACTGGAGTACACTGAAGAAGGGTCGAAAATACTTGGTACAAATGGTAATAAATTTCCACTTATCTTGGCTGGTGATTTCAACATCAACTTCGCTGATAAAAAATCAGAGCGGTTGACAACTTTTCTTTCGGAAAAATTGAATTTGAAAATGAATAATGATCCACAAGAATCCACAACAAAATATGGGGCCACCATTGACGCGGTATTTTCCAGATATTTAGAGGATATCAAGTCTCAAACTTATGTCTCTTATTTCAGTTATTCAGTTACCATAAACCTATAGTTTCAATGATAACAAATTCCTGAATAACCTACATGTATTGTAAGATAATTAAAATATCTTAAACGATAATAACTTCTCATTTATTCAATAAAAAAAAAATTGTTTTCTTATCGGTCACCACGCTCAAAAAGTGTAACTTGAATTAATATCAAAGAAAAAACTTGAATTAATATCAAAGAAAAAAAAAGTACTGCATAAATTAAAAATAAATAAATAACTATAATTGCATAAGTTGAGAAAAAATGCTATGCAATAGCTTCACCGCGGCAGTCCCCGAGTGCCACACGTTTTTGTTTTTTCTTCACCAATATACAGTAATGCCAAAGTGAATTCATTTAGGCCAACCATATCGCTCTAGCTCCTAGACTATAAAGCGTTCAATGCTTGTGCCTTAGTCGACTTCATCGCGAAAGTTTTCGAATCCTATTAATAACGACATCTACTCATCATTTGTAAATTATCGGAACCTGGAACCGAAATACTATTCCGAAAAAGTCACCTTCTGCCAAAGTCTATACTACATATGTAGATGTTGCATTTTGCGAATGTATTTATCGACAGGTTGGACGAATTACCAACTATACACTGCAATTTCAATTACTCGTGTTGTGTACGTAGACATTTTTAATTGGAATTAATGCAATAAAGACGCTTAGTGCTGTTAATTTGAGAAATCCCACGCTTTGGTTGATGTTGTCTACTGATGATGGTCGTGACACCGAAACGTACGTAAAGACGAAAATATAATTTACCTGCAAAAAATATCACGTGGTGCTCAAAACACTAAATGCTGTACCATGGGTTGCAACCTGGTAACCAATGCCTTGATAATGTGGACTATCGATAAAAATACTTATCACGTCTTAACACGCGTCAGTGCTCAACTGTGTTAAGCTTTGTCTGTATATACCATAGAGATCATACTATATGATCTTATATACCATAGAGATCATACTATATGATCTTATATACCATAGAGATCATACTATATGATCTCTATGGTATATACTAGGCGAGCTTTTTTAGTCCTTCTTTACCGCGTTGCAAAGAAATGCATGCGTTGCAGCAGGATAAACAATGCAATACGTTTCCCGGTCGCCGATTATTCGGCGAAGCTCGTCGCGTACATGTTTAAGGTTACAGCTTGTTTGGTTGCGGTACATGAGGGAGCAACGGGGCTGGATTATTTTGTTCATTTGCCTCCCCAAACACAAAATTCCAAAACAAAATCTGTCGAAATCCATAATTTTCATTTTCCCGACTTCAGAATAACTGAAATAAGTTACGTGGGAACATGTTTCTGCTTTACATTCTAGACACTTTTCTAAACATAAACACGCAAAAAACTTCTAGCGGAAATATTTTATTTTCATTTTTTGATAAAATATTGTAAACTTTAGAATAACTGAAATTAATTCTACAAAAATTTTAATTCTCTTTATATTCTAAATACTATTCTGAATATACATATTGAAAAATAAGTTTGCGGAAACACATCCTAAGCTAACTCAAACTAATCCGAATTTCTAAATTAAAAACTGTTAACAATTAAGAAAACTTAAACGTTAAAAAAACTAACATAACTACTGTATTAAATAAATAAACTAAATTTCTACAATACTTATTTTGCCTAGCGAAAATATCTTTTTAGAGTCAAACTCTAGAATCACCGTACTTCATTCTAATGGAATTTAATAGATTGGATCTAACCTAGTGTTCTCCAAAAATATATAAAAATTTAACAAACTAACCTACGATAACGTTGCCGCTTGGACTTTCCTGCCCATAAGGGCCAGGGATAATCAAACAATTACAAAAACCTACCTTCAAATAACCTAATGTAGTGTTTCCCAAAAGTATATGAAAATTTAACAAACTAACCTACGATAACGTTGCCACCTGAACTTGCCTGCGCATGTGTATGAGGGCCAGGAAAATCTAACGATTACAAAAACCTACCTTCAAATAACCTACGAGTACTAACCTAGCCTAATGTTCCTAAAAATATATAAAACTTAACAAACTAACCTGGGATAACGTTGCCGCTTGAACTTTCCTGCGCATGTGTATAAGGGGCACAAAAATCTAAGAATTAGAAAAATCTTCCTTCAAACAACCTACCAATACTAACCTAACTTGATGTTTCCCAAAAATATATAAAAATTTAACAAACTAACCTGCGATAACGTTGCCGCTTGGACTTTCCTGCGCATGTGTATAAGGGCTACGGATAATCAAAGAATTACCACTACTCCGCACTATCTGTTTTACTACGCCTATACTAACCATAAGAGAGCTACTATCTTAACGACATGTAAAAACCTGTCAAACCTTTTTTGAACGCGCCTGTTTACGAGATCCAATTGCCGAATACAGTTCAAATCATTCTTAATTTAACAATATTTTATCAATGAATAAAAATAAAGCGAAAAGTTTTTTGCATGTTCATATTTAGATAAAAGTCTAGAATGTAAAACAGAAACGTATTTTCATACAGCTGGTTTCAGCTATTCTAAAGTTGGAAAAATGAAAATGGTCCATTTCCGCAGAAAACTTTTCATGACTTTCTGTTTGGAAAGGTTTCCAAATACTAAATAAACAAATACTTCTTACATAACTAATTTCAGCTAAACGAAAATTGAGCCAGAACTGGCGTGGTGGAGTGCAAACGCAACACACTAGTCAAACCTAATTAAGTTTGTTAAAATTTATCTTTCGTCACCTTGCAGTGGTGTCTATAGTGAGAAACTGTTTTCGGCAGCTGGTATAGTCTACGAAGAAAAACGCAATCGTCTGCTACCAGCAAACGCGGAAAAACTGTTTTTTTTTACCACAATTATCCCTGATTGATCTTAAATATTAAGTAATGTAATATTCTCTTATTAAATAGATTATTTGCTTTTTTATTTTCATTATTAGGTATACGGGATTCGGCCGAATGGTAGATATTAAAAAGGTAGCCGAATAAGTCGAATACGGAATAGTTGCCGAATATTCGCTGCATCTCTAATTTCTAGTCATATTTTAGGTTTGTTCACGGAGACGATCCGTTACAAGTCCGGATCAACTACTCAAGCACAATATAAAAATTATCGTTCGCGATGCAAACAATTCTGGATTCTGACAAATTATATAGCGTTCGCGGAACGGCGGGTCAAGTTCAGACCTGATTCTGAGCGCATTCGAACTATTCCAGGACACGGACACGAGTGAGAACTTTCTGTCTCCATAAGTTGAAGTATGTGTAGAATTAAGCTTAGGATTATTTCGTGGAATTCGTTCGCTAGTGTTCACTCTGTTCACTTCATTCTAGATTGAATAATGAAAATTAATAAATAATGTTTCCAGTGTTTTAGACGTTAACATTTGTTCGTTGACCTGATTCACTTCAGTTCAAATGATGAAGATTTGGAGGAAATTTCAATCATCCCCTATAACCACTATATATACCAATGGTTCACATTTTAGAAAGTTTACTATTTTGTTCCTGATAACTCTAATAATTAGTACCTAATCCCTACCTATGTTATTAAAGTAATCGGTAATACAAATTAAGGAGTACTTTGACTCAAGGAGTATCATTGAGATATGAAATATTAACACTGGTGTTGAAATATCATACTTCCATCATGCCGTCGCCTTTGAACAAGATGTGAAATATTTGAAGTAACAGAAGTTGGAATATTCAACAGTTATTGTACAACATTTAATTCGTTCTATTACTGGATTGTTATGGAATACTTAGAATTAAACAAAGAATGGAGGCCAAAAGTACCTCAATACTTACAGTATTTTCAGTGGATAAGGGGGATAATTAGATTTCATTTTACTAGTAATAAAATTTGCAGAAGAAATGTTGAACCAAACAAGACAATGCTAATATTCCATGAAAAATGAAAATTTTGATAAAAACTGTGTTACGAGATTTTTGATTAAAATTGACAATGGATATTGCTAAAAGATTGACAATTTTACGTAACAAATTAGTGCTCCAAGTTTTTCAGTGAACTTGGACGATAATCGCATCCTCTCTTCAAAAATGACACAACTCGAAAATCGCCACTTGTACTTTATGGCGGCAATGTTAATTGGAACATCTTGCATCTGTCATATGTCACGGGTAAGTTTTCAGATGAAACGTATAGATGTCACTAATGACGTTTTTGTTGTATCCGAAATTGATAATTAAAGAATCATGGAAAGTGACATTTCTCAGTTGCTCTGTGGAGATCGCAGTACAATGTGCGACAGTGTACATTTTGAATTGTCACTTTTGATCTGGAATATTTACTTTAAAGCCGTTATAACGTCACATTTGAAGTTGTTTGTGTCACCAAACCAAACTGAGAAAATACATTGTAGAATGTACAATGTGGTATTTTTTGTTTGTTTCATACTTTGACTACATGAGACGGAAACCTATAATGTTCGAAGAACATCGTGTGAGCCCAGCGGTGGAATGTTGGGAGAGGAGATAGGCATTCCAATTTTTCTTGAAGGTTCGAAGGTTATAGGCATACGGAAAGACATCACTAAGGTAGATAGTTCCACAACTTCGCTGTTCGATAAAAAAATTAAGTCTGGTAGGAAGAAGTTCGGCAGTTCTCGAGCTTGGCAATGAAGGGGTGACTGGTTTGAGCTCGTCTACCCCGCCTATCTGGAATTACTCTTAGTGGAATAACAGGCGAGATTTCTGATGTATACCGACCATGGAAATATTTATAGAAAAGGGAGAGATGTCCCTCCTTTCTACGATGTTCTACAGCGGTTTTCGCAATGGACCTAACATGATCGTCCCATGACAGGGTGCTGTTGGTGGTGATCCCGAGCATGGTTATGGGAGACCTCATGGGCATAGTTGTATCTGACATAATCATATTGGGGATTGTGGGATCCGCCTTCTTGGAGACGACGCAAGCTTGAGTTTTGGTTGCATTAAACTCAACTAGATTATCAGATCCCTATTTCAACCTGTCTCTGTCCCGCTTCTCTGGCTTCATTGGATGGTATAAGAGCGATGAGAAAGCGGTATGAAGGGTATCATCATTAGCAGTAGTTCGTTTATATGGAGCAAAAACAAAATTGGTGCCAAGACAATTCCATATGGAACACCAGCATCGATAGCCATTATATCGGAGGATACTCCATCAACCACCACATGAAGTGATCTATCTGAGAGAAAATTAGATAGATAGTAAGCGACAAAGTTGAGGCGGTAAACCGTATGACGGAAGTTTCCCAAGAAGGCTTTGGTGCCAGGCTCGGTTAAATGCTTTGGAGATATCCAATGATACAGCTAGAGATACCTAGAGATAATACATTTCTTGATATCGATGTACTAGTGATTTAAATGAATTGTAAGCTATTTATTTCCATAACTGTAATATGTTAAGTATTAGAATGTAGTGATTGATAAGCGTCCTGTCAGAGCCTTCTCCTGCTCATAATTTATTAAGGACTGAAAGTAATGTTACATAGTGCAACCTGCAACTACTTCAAGCTAAACCTTGCAGTAAGTTGCAGGTTGCACTATGTATCATTACTTTCAGTTCTTAATACTGAACGCATTCTATCCATTCAATGAAGTTTCAGTTGCTGATCTCGTTTAGTTTAGTACTATTTCCGAAACAATGTAAGTAAATTAAAGTGGAATAGTGTTTTTATCTATAGAGAGCTTTTATCTACATAATAATTCGTGCCCCACTATGCAAATCAATGGCATGATAACACGCGACAACCGTTCGCACGCAATTCCTGCTGACCTTTTTGCAATCCTTAATAAAGTACAATATTATTAATCAGGCATATTCGTTTCAATCATGCTTGTTGCTTCGCGTGATTTATACCAACAATTGGCTAACTAATTGTAATTAGTATCTTGTTGTGGGATAATGAGCCATCACAGGTAACCATTTTACGATAGTGAACGCAGTTTTAGAATTCCGGTAAACGTACATTGAGTTCCATTTCCATATTCCTACGTAAATTCAGTCCCACTGACAAAATTACATTACAGGTTTCAATATAATTCTCTGAATATTCTTAGAAATGAGTGTTAACTGTTAAGATTACCGCGATTACAATATTTGCATTCTATATTAACAAAAATAAGTTAGTAGGTTAAGTTAGGTTAGGTTAGGTTTTAAACAAAAGGGGTACAATAAACAATCATTTTTGGTTATTATGAGTGTTAAGATTAGCACGATTACAATATTTGCATTGTATGTCAATGAATTTAGGTTAGAAACAAATGGGGTACAATAAACAATCTTTACTGGTTATTATGAGTGTTAAGATTAGCGCGATTACAATATTTGCATTCCGTATTAACAAAGTTAGGTTAGGTTACAAACAAAGGGGGTACAATTAACAATCATTATTGGTTATTGTGCAAATACCTGCGTACATAAGGGTGGTTGGCGTAGGCAGCAGCTATATATCTGACCTGACAACCAGGTACATAGTACATGCCTCGGACTCGGTTTACGTAGAGCTTAAAACAATCGGAACTGAATTTACCTACATAGGAAGGCAATTAATAAAAGCCGGACTCAATTCACGTCGACCCTAGTATTCATATTGTCTTATTTCCTACAACTCAATGTCAATCAACATGAATTGCAGTCACTAGTATCATGATTCCTCAAAGGAAGGAATGAATTGTTGTGGGTGAAATTGTGTGGCCTGAAGATGGGGTTTAGTCAGTTACAGTCGAATTTTCTTTCTTATAAATTTTCAGATACCTAAAATGTTCCGAACATCTGAATAAAACACTTTTTGTTTTTGTTTGACGAGCCTTTCATTGAATAATATAAAAATATTGTTTTTGTATAATTTTACCCAAAATATCAAACTTTTCACTTATGGAAACTAATTAACATCAGAATGTAAATGACCCAATACACTAATAATTTCCCAGGCTTTCCCGTTAAGTACACATTAATGTACTAGCAGGTTTTAATAATGTTTCCCCTGGATCCTAGCAGCAGATATTGTAGATTGAATGTATCTCTTACGAAAATAGTACCAATACACGGACGGAAAGTTTCTACTTTTCTCTGAAAAATTATATAATTTCACATACTCATATGAGGGAACCCATGAATGGAAATGCTGTTTCCATATTGTTGTAGACTTCGAAAAATCCTGTTGATATGAAGAGGTATGTTTGACAATGACGGGTGGTTGCAAGGATGTCTCAATTCTGACTACTCAGTAGGTCGAAACCGCTGTCTTATTATTAGCAATTTCGTTCATGCACTTTTGTGATTTGAGTTTTACTTCTTAATATGTTCAAGGATATATTCTCCAATACTCGTTTGATGGGTACTAAATTGCCTCAAATCGTAATGAAACGTATCCTTTGATCCTTGATTGCTACGGGTTTCCAAGGGCGTCACCAGCTTTGTAAAAAGATAAGGATAGAACCCTCAATCAAGAATTACTGACATTACGATGGGTTAGATAGTTGTTGTTTTAAATCAAAGAAAATGAAAGAACAATATTTCAACTTAACAACGGTTTTGAATTCACAAATGAAAAAATTAAATTGTTTCACAAATTGCATTTGGATGATACAAATATAAATACAATTCTAGTAAAATTTGAAAAACAAAATAATAATTTGATTTGAATTGAAATTGAATGATGATCAAAAGTGAAATTTGATAATTTTACATAATAATATGTAATATGATTATGGTCCGTTAGGTATTTGTTTATTATTCTAAATTATACATTATTATATTGACAGTCACATTAAATCAAGCATTTTGTTCAGATCATTTCACATTCACTTCTTGGCTTGCATATTTTACTTTTATATGTCGAAATTTCGAGTACTTTTTGTATTAAGAAAAATAAAAGCATGTTTTGCTCTTCGTAAGTCCTTACTTCCTTAATTTCAAGATTCGTAACCTGATTATAATGATATTCTAGTGGTATTCAGAACCGAACAACGGGTGGATATTGGCAATATCATTAGTTCACTGCAATATTTGTATGGATCGATGCTTTGATCCGTATCGATACGAAATATCGATACTTTTCGTAGTATCGGAATATCTCTACACCAAACAGTGGTACCCTCAGAATCTCGCTTCTTGGTTCACAGATCTAACTGCATGTGGTAACAATTCCAAAATGCACCCACAAACAAATAAGATATCCATTTTATATTACCATCACGGTTTTAGTTCTAAAAAAAGTGATTGTGAAGCTAGTTGATTTTAGCTTTCAATTCATTGTTGCTTTCATATAAGTTCATCACATAGTTCACATGAAACAATTTGAAAATGTAAAGGTTCATTTCCAAGGGTAGTTTTAATTTGAGTTAAACGTTATTATGTTACATTTTCTTTACTTACCCACTAAACCCTCTTCTTTTATTTACTGGTGAAGAAGTATTGGCAACTCCAGTAGTCTCGTTTGGAAGCGAATCTGAAATAGAAATGAAGAAATTTGTTACAAGAAGTTAATGAGAAATTAATGATTCGATATCTTCCAATGATTGCATGAATCCTTTATCAATTACTTTTCAATTACGTTGTAGTAGCTACATGAGGGCAATTTCGCTTGCGCTTCAGAAAGCTAAAAGTCTGGCTAAGCACTCCTAACTTATGGTTTACCTAGGAGTGTCTGATATGACCAAGTCCATGCTAATGAGTTGGATTTCTAGATGAAGTGCATAATTCTAGAATAATATCTGTATATATCCAATAATAAGATACGATGTAAGAATAACCGAGCGTGGGCATACGATAAAAGCTTATTAGCTACTCAATCCCCTGATGAGAAGATCTGAAGGTTAAAATGACATATATGTAGACTAGTGGAAGATGATTCGGCATTTGCAACTCATCTTCAGAGATGTTCTAATGATATGAGCCTTAGAATCGTTAGAAATAAAGAGATGTAGAGGCAATATAGAATGTAATCCGTATGTAATGAAATATTTACCCATGGTTTGGAAACTTGATAAAAAACTGTATCAAAACTAAATGTACCTCAACACTATATTGATATACAAAAAATCTAACTACCTATTTCGGAAACTAATTACTACATCTAGAACTACAGTTCTAAAAAACTGAGATTTAATTCGTTAACTACTAACGATTATTACTTATTAATTACGATAATGCAATATACGTCTATTAAATAAAATAAGTGATACTCAAAGGAGTAAATCTTTTTTCCCTTGGAAACTGGTTAGCCGCTAGGCCTTCTGGTGCATTCCAGTTGGATGATATATATCCACTCCGTAACTCTAGCTAGCTATTAGTATGTATAGGTTTTTCACCGGCTGGTTGGCCGTTCTACTCTTCGGGGATAGCCTAGGCTGCCCGAATATTGCTTGTCTTTTGCGATCTAATACTTTACATTCTGACAGTATGTGTTTGGCAGTTTCAGTCCCCTTACCACATTTTCAGCAGGAAACGTTTCCACTGTACAGACGGTTCTCAGTAGTTTAATTCTTGCCTCCCCCATGATCGTAATGTCAATCGGGGTAGGTTCAATAGTACTTCCATGACTGCTAATGGTGTTGTTGTCACAGCCACCGTTATACTGAGGCAGGCTTGTTTTAAGCCTTGTTCAACTCAGCCACATCTAGTATCTGGGTTATCTCTATACATCGTGTCATACGTGATCATGGGTTTCACCACAATGTTGTATGTACCATACACCATTTTAGGACTTAGATGCAGTATGCACGTCTGGCTAGCATTAATGTCGCAACATTTGACTTTTATCATCTAGCAAAAGTTGACTTTTATCATCTGTTGGTCCCAGGTTAGTTTGGATTAAAGATTTACTCTGATATATTTAACTTCTCCCGCCAGCTGGATATTATCCCCTCGGAGGGTTACAGCAACAGAGGTAGATTCGTCGGTACTTTGGTACTTATCTTTAGGCACTCTTCCTCTGTACATATGAATCGGATCAAATGAGTCAACCTTACTTATATTGTAATAATGGAATATCACAAAGTAACGAACATTGAATTTGAAAAAATATACATCTTTAAACAAAATTGTATATTCTCCACAGCTCTATGGACAATATAAGTTAGGTAATACTGGTTGCAGGACATATATTTGCTTCTATATAATTTTCTCGGAGAATATATTTCCACTGTTGGAAATTTGAAAACATACAAGGCCGACAATACATTTTAAAATCACCAACTTTGCTTCTGATCCTTATCATCGATCTTTTGGAAGTGACCTCCTGTCTCATCTACAGCTTTGCGGATGATGGTATACTGCATACCGCTTCCTCCTCTAAGACCCCTATATGATCCAATGAAGCCAGAGATGCAAGACGAGAATTTCGAAATCGAAATCTATAATATTTAATGCAACCAAAACTCATTATTGGGTTTTCTGCCACAATCCCTAATATGATGATGTCAGGTTCAACCATAGACCTATTACATAAACAGCGTGTGCTGACATTTGCTTGGGTCAGTTCCATCATGCAGATTTAATTAAACTATCGCGCGTCTTCAGAGTGTTGTACGCATAGAATATAGTCCCCGACTGACGAATTACTCCAGATGTTGGCACACTGCTTGTTGTACGGGAGAACAGGAAAGTCGCAATTCCTGTAGTACGAGGTTTATGAGTACAACTGTTCCTATAAATCCCTCAATATCCATACTCGATATCACCACCAATTGCACCCTCTCATAGGACGGTCATGTGAGATCCATTTCGAAAATTGCTTCACAGAAACCTAGTTTTGAATTCCGTGCCAAGAGCCAAGAGCTACTTTACATCCCAGCCTTTCCTCAGCAGCTACAAACCACAGATTCGATCTGTTCTATAATACTGTTAACATGTTTGGAATTCAGCTCACAAACATACGCTGAAGTTCTTTGATTCTATTCAGAAGAGATATTCGTCTTGCTTGTGAAGTCACACTTAGGGATTAATTGACTTCTTTTCTATAGATATTTCCATGATCGGTGATCATCGGAAATCTCATCAGCTATTTCACCACGAAAGGCAAACTAGGCAAACAGGATAGTCATCTAGTTCATTGTCAAGTTCGAAACTTGCCGAGCTTCTTTTACCATAATTGGTTTTTCAATCGAACGGCAAAGTGGTGTAACGCATTGCCTAGCGAGGTCTTTCCTGATGCCTATAACATCCAAACCCCTTGCCTACCTCCTCTCTCAACATTCCATCGCTTGCTCACTCGATGGTCTACGTACATAATATGTTTTCCTCTCGTGTAGTAAAAAAAATTACCCCAACCCAACAGTATCAACTGAAAAATTGGGCGACAAAATCATAAAACTTATCACGACTAAACTGAATTATATAGTTTTATTTGACCCATTAAAATTTTAAAAAATGCTTCAGCACAAATCTAACGGTAGTAAAAGTGAAACTGTTTTGGAAATGTATTAACTGTCTTTGGGAACAAACAAAAAATAGATTAAAGTGAATCAAAATTAACTGTACCATAAAAATTTGACATTTTTTTTGCTCCCTTAATGACAATTGAAGTATCCCCAAAAAAGTTTCACGGTTATCGTAAGATTTGTACTGACACATTTTTTAATTTAATGAAACAAACACTCATAATACCTGGTTATCCCAATCTTCAAAACAATGAACAATTTCCAAATCTACTTTCGATAGTATCAGTACTTAACACTATTGTACTAGAATGAATATATTATTTCAAAAAATATCCAATTTGAGTTAATTTTTTTAGCACCAAATGAAATCACATTACTTACGGTAATGAATTCACTCGGTAGTTGCAACGAAAACATTTTACATTTCGGCTACGTCTTCCATGATTTTTACAAGAGGTTCATTAATCAATGAAGTAAATAAAACTATTATGACAAATAAAAGTTCTGAATATTGGTAAGAAAAAATGAATCTTCATAAGAGGATGCTTGTAAATCAATGTCAATATAAAATCTGCTGTTGTAAGTTGAGGTTATCGCTCATTCTCATTAAAGTACTAAATATTACCCTGGTGCTTTGAACGTAGTTCCTTGAAATATTGCACATTAACAATAACACCAATCATTGCTCATATTTCCGGTGTTGCTTTTCCTAGTTTCGTTCCACATAGGCGCACCGATTCTTCCGAACCACATTTGTAAATATGATCGCTGTCGTAGCTTTTAGTTATACCCCATTTGTTTAATGGAGTTAAAAAATCTATGGTAAAGAGGTACACAAATCGCTCAATGTCCATACCTTTCAGCAAACATATCAACTAAGTATACTGTATTGGTTATGGCTTATTCATTATTACCTAGTTCAACAACTGTAGTTTCAAAAAGATGTTATCATATTATATATTATCATTTCTATTTCATTCCTGTTATATCACATTTTTTGGTGGCAGTTATTGACATTTCATTAGTTACAGTAGTGTGATAAATAGTATTATCCATAACGATGGTGAAGGATTCTTCTAAATTCAATAATCGTTGGAATACAACGGAGAAAGTTGTTTTGATTCAGTTTCCTATTATAACAATTGACATCCTCTGTTTTGGAAGAAAATATTAATTCTTATATACCATCCTCTACATCCAGCATGCAGTACAATATACCTTGCGCCACCAACTTCAATAATTTACACTGTTGTAGAGCTAGAATCTCGCCAGAAATGGCACAGTCATCTTTTCAGATCCATATTTCCTCGAGATATTTCAAGTTGGAAAAAATATCACTTTAATAAAGATGTAGGAAAATTTTGTTATACATACACTTGAATATTTTTCCGATTTAAAACTCACTCTCCGGTAAATATCTACATCCAATCTAACTAAAAAGTATAAATCAATTTCACTTTAATAATTTTTTTTTTCAATCAACGTTACTCGCGATTTTATTGTAGAAAAAGTTTTCTGTATTATCTAGTTTGAATTTATACAGGTTTTGAGATGTTCAATAGAGATTGCGAAATTAGTAGAGAATTAAGTAACACGAACAAAAATTGAAAAACGGATGATACGTTCTTAGTCCTGTCACCCTGGCAAAAATTTGGGTCCAAAAAATTCCAATGGACTTTTTCAACGTATAAGGTGGTATTTTGGTGCGCTAAACACGATGGTATGGTCCAAATTGAGCTACCGGATACGGAACATGCCGCAAATCGCCGATTTATGGCCATTTTTTGGCCAGTTTCGGGTTTTTCGAAGATATAACAAAATCTATGCATTTTTATGAAAATAGTCAAGAGAGCAAAGTTGTAGCGCTTATCAACACTCATCATCTGGTTTAAACGCTAGCGTTCTTAGAACTCAAAACATGGTCATTTTAATGTGGCGAAAATGGCAAGTTTTGCGTTTTTCGAAGATAGGGCCGAATCTATGCATTTTTATATAAATAGTCAGGGGAACAAATTTATAGTAGTCAAAAATACCAGTAATCTGGTTCAAACTAGATGGCGCTAGCGGTCATGAAACTCAAAATATGGCCGTTTTAGCGTCAAAAAAATAATAACTGTAGATGATATCTAGCTTCTATATCATTCATTTTTTTCTCATGAATTCTCGCTTTTAATTCAGCATGAACTATAAATATGTTCGGGGAATATATTACACTATCTGTTTTAACGAATTTACAAACTTTTTTCCTTTTGTTTTTGATTCATCGAGGAACACGACCTCTCTTGAACTGACTTTCAAACAAAGTAGACACTTGTCCATCGTGGACCCATCTAGTTTGGACCAGATTACGGGTATTTTTGACTACTATAACTTTACTCCTATCACTATTTTAATAAAAATGCATAGATTCGGCCCTATCTTCGAAAAACGCAAAAATGGTCATTTTCGCCACATTAAAATGGCCATATTTTGAGTTCTAAGAACCAGATGATGAGTGCCGATGAGCACTACAACTTTACTCTCTTGACTATTTTCATAAAAATGCATAGATTTTGTTATATCTTCGAAAACCCGAATATAGCCAAAAAATGGCCATAAATCAGCGATTTGCGGCATGTTCCGTACCCGGTAGCTCAATTTGGACCATACCATCGTGTTTAGCGCACCAAAATACCCCCTTATACGTTGAAAAAGTCCATTGGAATTTTTTGGATTTTTTTGCTGTAGAAAATTTTCCAGGATGATGGACTATCTATACTATCTATCTATCACTATCTTACATGTAGATCACTATCATTTTGATATTCTGATGACACTTATGACAAGTGGAAGTGAAGCTATGTGGGGTGGGGATGATCTGTGCAGGTATAAACTTTGAACTTACAGTGATCGTGTACTTAGATCTTGAAAATAATAGGATGCTTCTGATGACACTCACTTGTCACTTGAAGAACTTAAATTTCGGAAGAAATTCATATTTAAAAGAAGAAATACAAGCAAGAGTCTCATCAATACAATAATTCCATTTCTTGTCTCGAGATTATTATGTAAGTGGGAATTTGCATCGACTTATGATTAAATAATTTCAATGTCGTTTGACGCGGACCTACAAGCAGTCAAACAAGTTCAGATCTTTTTACAAGCAAAGAGCTCTCGCTCACACCTAATTAGTACAGGAACAAAGACGGTTGTTTAATCGTTCGGCCTCGTCTAATCTGCGACAAAAATGAGTTATTCGTATTCCAACGAGTAACGACGCCATGTTATTAATTAAACTCTTGATTCACCAAGTCTGGAGTGTTGGTGTTAGGTATCAATTATTATTGTCAACGTCCCAACGTGTCCTTGCAACAGAATTATCGGAGTACAGGATACACATTACATATACTTAATTAAATAATTCAGATAGAATTCAGATCTGCTGTGCGCATTGCTCGTTTAATGTTGATGAGAAGAAACTAGAATCACTATGTGAACTGTTTTAATAGTATATTCTACAAGTTTGGAATATGCCATTCCTAACGCGTTAGTAGACTATACTTTATCTAGCAATGTTTTAGTAATTTCACAAAAAAATTTCTTAATATTACTATCAAAATATCGAATTATTAAAATATCATTCTAACATACCCTGTCAGAATGTATATTCATCACTGCTCTCGACCAATCAGAAACAGTTTACCCGTGATAGAATAAACATTCTGACACAGTCTATCAGAATGATGTATGTTAGAATCTACATCACATACATTTTTAAAGTAATAGAATTGGAGTCTTAACGAGTACATTCATTGTTAGTTTTTATTTATAATATCAACAGCAATGTTCCATAATGTAATTATTATCCAATAACTTATTCGATCGACTTGATTAACTCTATGAATAGCATATAAGAAAGAAGCTTTAAAAAAAAATAAGGAAGAATATGAAAATGTAGAAATGTAAATCCTTATTTTCAACAGGAAATTAAAACCGGGGATGGGTTTCAATACCCAATCTCTCTGGAGAGACTCACATTTTATAAATAATTACATATTTGATTGTATTGAAGAAGTGCACTTTTACATCGCCAAAACCTAATTTGGCATTAGGATGGCACCGCCTCATATTATTGCAAATGTAATGATAATGTAATGTTGATAGGTAGTAACGGAATGCTACATTAGCCGCCCAGCAGTCCAGATCTTACGCTTGCGGCATTTATTTGGTTTCTTAACACTAAGTGTATCAACATAGAAGCAATAATCTCCGCAGTTATCATGCTAGGTAATGGAAAAATGCAAATTGTCGTTGCTTATTTTAATGGAGTTTTACCATCATTTACTTGTAAAATAACCAACATAGTATATTGTCAAATTGCAGCTTTGAGGCATTGTTATATAATAAACTGTTACATACAAAATTGTGTTCTTCACTTGTATCAAATAATACTAATTCTTTGTAATCTTGAATGTAATTTCCAAAACAATTGCAGTGTTTAGCAAATGTTGGAAGACAAATTGTAACTGTATGTAATTATATGAAATACGGAAAAAGAACATTGCCATTCCGGCTTTCTCGAGAAATACTTTCCGAAGCTGGAAATGAAGGGCAGTGTTCTGTGAAGTCATTCACATTTCAACATGTAAAAGATTTATTCATACTACAAATTTGATAAAACTTACTGCTGATTTTCACTGAAATTCGTCTTTAAAAGAAAATTGTGAAGGAATTTTCTTACATATCACTTGAAAGATATAAATGACACAATGATCATTTGAAGCTGATAATAATCATTATGTGAATGTCAAGTTCATGATACAGCAACTTGCTTTGAAGAGTTGTGCTTTTTGATCACAAACTGTAAGGACAGCATAATGTTTTAGCTATTTGCGATATGCTTGTAGACCATAATATAAATAATCATCATTTGTAAAGTTATAACTACGCAAACGGCTAGTAGTATAGTCATTTTATGGATTTTTTTGAGATTTGGTACTTCTTTTTCCGACTTTAGGTTTGAAAATACAGAAAGTTAGGAAATTTTCAGTAGATTACGAAAAAAATAGTGGCTGAAAACCTCCAATGAAGGAAAATGTTTTAATTTATATATTTATACGATTTTTCGTGTTTTTCCGGGAAAGAACACTTATATCTTCGAAAATAAGCATTTTAGAAAGAAAAGTTTCAAACAAAAGTTGTTCAGCATTAAATTTTACATAGGTATTGACTATTCTGAATTTAATTTTCATCGTATTTTCCAAGCATTGGATGGGAAAACAAAATATTTTCGAATAAGAACTATATATGAGAAAAAATTGCATTTGGCTGGTAAATATGGTATGATAATTTTATATTGGGTATATATCGTTACTGTAAATGATTATAATTAAGAATTTTCCAATATTTGCCCTAATTTTCCGGGTTATGAAATTTTTTTAATTATTTTTTTAATCTTAGTGTATGATATGTCGATTTTTAGGTTTTATAGAGCTCTAATAACGATTTTTCAGATCATTTTGTTGTGAAAAGTCATTGAAAAATGAAACGGAAAACTTTTTTTTTTTTTTTGATTATGGCGTGTGACAGATCAATTCTTATATTTTGTAGGGTTCTCAAAATGTTTTTTTACTTTGTTTCATCGTGAAAAATCATTGAAAATTTATATCCGAATTTTTTTTTTCAATACGGTGTATGACATCGATTTTTGTGTTTTTCAGGGCTCTAATAACAATTTTATAGTTTTTTGTAACAGAAAAAGTGATGGAACGTATACATAATTTGTTTTTTCTTATTGCTCTACATACTAACGAAAACAATTGAATTTCGTGACAAAATTAACTAAAAAAACGTTTTCCATTTTCCGAATGTACGTTTTCAATGAATTTTCACGACAAAATGAACTGAAAAATTGTTATCGGAGCTCTATAAAACCTAAAAATCGACATATCATACACCAAGATTGAAAAAAAAAATAAAAAAATTTTCCTAACCCGGAAAATTAGGGCAAATATTGGGAAATTCTTAATTATAATCATTTACAGTAACGATATATACCCCAATATAAAATTATCATACCATATTTACCAGCCAAATGCAATTTTTTCTCATATATAGTTCTTATTCTAAAATATTTTGTTTTCCCATCCAATGCTTGGAAAATTCGATGAAAATTAAATTCAGAATAGTCAATTCCTATGTAAAATTTAATGCTGAACAACTTTTGTTCGAAACTTTTCCTTCTAAAATGCTTATTTTCGAAGATATAAGTGTTCTTTCCCGGTAAAACACGGAAAATCGTATATATACAGGGGGAGTCAGTTTTTTGTAGCCAAACAGCAACAGGAAATAGAACAAGTGTTTTTAAGAAGAAAAGTTCAATAAATATATGTCGTAGAAGGCTTCGTTTTCGAGATCGTTGAAATTGAAAAAAAAATTTCGTTTTTTGCGAATATCTCCGGAACCGTTTATCGTACAGAAAACAGCTTTTGTGAGCATTTTCTACTCATAGTAAGCTATGTTCTGTGTGATAAAAAATTTTTTTTTACTCATAATTGGTCAAGATTTTGAAGGGGTACTGGGTGTTGAGACAACCATTAGAACCGCCAATGTTTTCTACACAAAAAGTTGTTGGTCATAAGCTCTAAAGTTGACCGTTTTCGAGGAAAATCAACTTTTATGTTGAAAAACATGGTCAATTCTTACTAATTAGACGAAATTTATTCAAACAAGTAGAACAAGTAACAAAATCAAAGGATTTACCATGTCTGTCAACATGAAAGTTGATTTTTCTCGAAAACGGTCAACTTTAGAGCTTATGACCAGGAGTACCTTTTTTGTGTAGAAAACATTGGCGGTTCTAATGGTTGTCTCAAAACAGTTTTTTTTCCAGTGACCTAGAAGTTGGGGAGAAAAACACCCACTACCCCTTCAAAATCTTCACCAATTATGAGTAAAAAAAAAAATTTATCACACAGAACATAGCTTACTATGAGTAGAAAATGCTTACAAAAGCTGTTCTCTGTACGATAAACGGTTCCGGAGATATTCGCAAAAATCGAAATTTTTTTTTAATTTCAACACCCTGTATCTCGAAAACGAAGCTTTCTACGACATATGTTTATTGAACTTTTCTTCTTAAAAACACTTGTTCTATCTCCTGTTGCAGTTTGGCTACAAAAAACTGACTCACCCTGTATATATAAATCAAGACATTTTCCTTCATTGGAGGTTTTCAGCCACTATTTTTTTCGTAATCTACGGAAAATTTCCTAACTTTCTGTATTTTCAAACCTAAAGTCGGAAAAAAAAGTACAACCAATCCATAAAATGACTGTACTATAGCAGTAGTTGGAATAAAGTTTTAACAACGCACAATTCCCATCTATTTTGACCTTTTATTATTTCGAGAGTTCAATTATTTACTCTATTACATTACAGAGTGAACACAGAAAATAGACTGTATCTTCACACTTCGATGACGACACTTGAATCTTAAATGGAGAATTCCGAACATTTCTGCAGGTTAAATATATACGTGTAATATATTTTTGTAACCAGAAAAACAAGATTGTTATTATGGTTCAATAAAATACTATAATTCCATTCGAAAAACTGAAGATGGATGTCAAAAATAATCTAAACGGGGCTACTACGCCAACAACAATACAGTTCCTATTTTCAATAATTTAAAACAATATGCAAAATTTCATATTCATACGATCAAGAGGAACCGTGCAATCGTCTCCAGTTTTTACGCACGCACACAGACATCATGTCAAAACTAATCTAGATCGATTCAGGAAAGCTCAAAAAGGATATATCAGCGATTATCCGGTAAAATTTGTTTGCCCTGATTACAATATTTCCCTTAATCTGTAATATAATACTATGTATAGTGAGGGACGTAGGCGACAATAAATAAATCATCAATCATCCAAATTATCTACGATATTTCATGATTCTTATTTAAAACTTCTAGTTTGAACTACCTATTTCGAGATAATTTCGGTAAGGTCTTGAACTTCACAATATTGAGTTAGTGAAGGAAATTATATAATATGTTAAATCTAGATAAAACAACTATGAAAATTTGATTCCCACTGATGAGTGTATTAGTTTATAATGAATTATCATCACGTAATGGATAATTATATTTCATTAAATGTTTAATACCTCATTTTAATCAATGTGTTATTTATAAACAATTTCAAGACGAACACCAAATTCTAAATGACGTTGTTATTGTATCGATTAATCTAAAGTTGTTTTCAGCACAGTTATTGCAAACAAACATAAATATGTCAATACAAAAAACATATGGTAGAATTAGATGCACAATTAACTATTAAGCCGATGTGAGAGTTAGGTTGTTAATAAGCTAATATCAATATAGATTGTAACTAACGAAAACTCACAAACATCGAATCCTTATCCCCTCTCAATCCTTATATCTTTCCAGCCTGCTTCAATTCAATCTATTTAAAATCCATTTCATACAAAAAACTGTATATTCATCTTGACTCGTCCCTTATATCGTCAGCGCCACAGAGCGAATTCCATGAGCTTTGTTAAAGACATTTTTCATCTGCGTTTTTCTGTCTATCAATATCAATTATCCCAGTTTTACAGAGAAATCGAAGATCTACCTCCCCCTCATCATTCAGCAGATATTCCACATTTTCATTGTGAAGCATACATTGGCGAAATAAATCGTAGAGACGAGTTGGGTGAAAATACGTTGGAGTTGTTTCTGCACATGTAGAACATAAGATCGGTAAATACCAAATTCTTTACGAAGGCCCTAAAATCTAATATGTATCCCAAATTCATCAGGCAATAATTAGAGGACCAAGAGGAATCTTTGAAAATCGCAATAACCTAAACCAAGATATATTTCTCTACAAAAGGTGACGCAAACAACGAAACAAATTCCGTCATCTGGACTTTTATTTGGCAATAATTGTTAGTGTAGGAAAAAGGCTACTTGCTCACCTTCCATTTATGAATAATGCCGTATAACGAAGAGAAGCAATAATATAATCATGAAAAGTCTGTTTATTTTGTCATACTAACCGGGTTACTATATGGAAGATGTAGAAATTGAGTTACAAAAAAGACCATTCAGACAACTGATTCGAAGTAACCATATCTATTGCCCATATTTTTCTGGCTATATTTCGTAATTCCGGTGATACCGATTTTTCACTAGACAGTTCTTTCTATTATTTTGTTGAACATTTCACAACATTAACAGTGCTCTCCAACAAGTTTTAATTATTTAATAGCAAATATATTCGTACTAATCAGGTCAATTTGTCCCCTATAGGTCGCAGTTTCATAGACTCCTAATTTGTATACAGCTTCATACGAAGTTCAACAAGTTTTTAGTGAATACTGGATAACAAATCACCGAAAGTCGACAAACGTCCTTATATGACGTAGATACCAGCTAAGAACTGAGTTTTCGAAATTCAACCTCAAAGAGGGTAAAACGGAACCGATATATTTTGAAGTCTACTCATCTAATCACATAACGTTTACTTGACGGTGACATATAGCTTATAGATTAATGGATTACCACTGTTTAGACTGTCTGAGACTTGTCACAGATAGAAAAGAGGTCACGTCACATTTCATAGAACGATGGCTCATTCATTGACAGTCACACATGTCCCTGACCACCAGATCACCACATAACAGGACATGACGCCGCAGCTTATCGATATCATTAGCAGCCGAGAAACTCGGGGAATGTCATCGAGGTGGTGAAGCCGACCCATCCAGGTATTTCTACAGGTGTTAGTTGTTTCTGCGAGCGTAGCCCGCGGACAACAGCTTGTTATCCTAACTATCCTAATTAAGAGCATTTTCTTCTTTGATGCATACTGTTTGAAATCTCCCCCGTTACAATAATTCAACTAATTGTTATAACAGAAAAAATTATCATGCGAGAAATATACAAACTATTCTTAGAGTTTTTGTTTAGGTCATTTCTAGAATCATATTCTAACTTGGTTAACAAAAAAATTATAGACATATATTTTGGGAAATATTTTATACATTCTGACATTAGTCAGTAAAAGAATAGTCGGCTACATTTTAGATGGAGCAATGATTACCGAAAACTGAATATTTATTTACCTAATTTACCTATATAAATGTACACTGTACAAAGCTGTTGATTAATTCTATCTACCGGTCGTAGATTTGAATATACAGTTAATTTGATATGAATTGTTTTATTTTGAACTCGTAAACATTGTCAGTGCTTAAAAATAATATATAACGTCCTTCATTTCTAAGTGAAACACTTCAAAAATAAACATGTGATGCAGAGTTTAGAAGAAACGAGTCAGAATAACAGGAAATTAAACACAATGTAGGAAGCTGTGATGATTATAGACAGTATCAATAAGTTTTGAACACCAACGCAAAGTAAATCAAACAACAAAACTTATTAAAATAAAGTTCAAGTTCTATTCCCGTCCCCATTATTATTACAAGAAAACAGAACATTCACGATTCCACCATGATTCTTCGGCAAACATGATATCCTGACCACATTTATGCAAAAATAGAAATACTGTAAGTTCTATTAAATGTATACCGCAATTATTAACCATAGATGTAAAAGCTTCTTGGTCTAAAAGTGATTATCGCCATATTTTGAATCTTTCAAAATGAAGCAGCTCTTGGCAGCAATCTCAAAGATTTGGATAGGATTACCTACCTTCCGAGAGTTTGCGTTGAATATAATAAGTTATTACATGTAATTTTTTTAAAATTATTTTGAGATTTTTGTGCCGCTTTAAATGACATACTTATTTTTTCTATCCATATGAAAGAGTATACTTTACTTATTAGCCATAAAATAGTTAGTTTTTATTAGTTACGAAATTTTCTTCGATACAAAGTCTCATCTCAGTCGCAGATACCTGAGAGACAATAACTTTTTCAACACTGGAACCCTAACCCGAAGGTCACGTTTCCTGCATTTGTTATTATGTGTCAAACATTTCGTTTCAAACAAAACATTGAAATGTTTAATTTTCATGTTGCCAACATAACAGGATAACAGTATATACAGGGTGTTTCAGTTTTTTCGTTCATAACTTCGGCAAACGATAGAACTTCTAAAAACAATAAGGGTCTTTTATATAAAATTTTTCTCTAAATCACTTCGTTTTCGAGATACGTTGAAATTGAAAAAAAAATTAGTTTTTGCGAATATCTCCAGAACCGTTCATTGTACAGTTTGTGCTTTTGTAAGCAATCTCTACCCATAGTAAGCTATGTTTTGTGCGATAAAAATTTTTTTTTTATCCATAATTGGTGAAGATTTTGAAAGGGTGGTGGTTGTTTTTCTCCCCAACTTCTACACCACTGGAAAAAGTACGGTTTTGAGATGCTCATTTGAACCGCCAATATTTTCTTCACAAAAAGGTAGTCCTGGTCATAAGCTCTAAAGTTGATCATTTTCGAGAAAAATCAACTCTTATGTTGAAAAACATGGTCAATTTTTTGGTTTTGTTACTTGTTTAAAGAAATTTCGTTTAATTGGTAAAAAATAAATTTTATTTCAAAGAATTGACAATGTTTTTCAACATGAAAGTTGATTTTTCTCGAAAACGGTCAAGTTTGGAGCTTATGACCAGGACTACCTTTTTTGTTTAGAAAATATTGGCGGTTCAAACGGGCATCTCAAAACCGTACTTTTCCCAGTGGCGTAGAAGTTGGGGAGAAAAACAACCACTACCCCTTCAAAATCTTCACCAATTATGAATACAAAATTTTTTTTTATCGCACAAAACATAGCTCACTATGAGTATAGATTGCTTACAAAAGCGGTTTTCTGTACGATGAACGATTCCGGAGATATTCGCAAAAAACAAAATTTTGTTTTCAATTTCAACGTATCTCGAAAACGAAGTGATTTAGAGAAAAATTTTATATGAAAGACCCCTAATATCTTCAGGAGTTCTATCGTTTGCCAAAGTTATGAACGAAAAAACAGGAACACCCCATATATTCAGATTTCTAAATATATTAATGTGATGCTTGGCTACAATTATTAGACTTTAAAAAGTACTACATTGATAGTAGATAGACATTTCTTGATCACTAACAATTTATGACGTCATAACATATTTTTTATGACCACTACCAGATTCGATTATGACGATGGAATAAATATAGTTTTAATGCAGTCAAAAATATTAGTTTTCTGGAAAATTAATTAATTATAAATGTCAGAATTTCGTTTTTACTAAAAATACAAAATTTCTCGAATTAAGTAACAGACTAGCAGGGCATTTGAAGATGAACATTGCTGACCTTGGGATGTTATTCTAATAACAACCTTGATACCTTGAATACTATAAAGTCACACAATTAATACTTATGTACACATAATTAAAACGGGGGAATTATCCTCTGAATAATATTACTGAGACACTACCAATACTGCAATACAAAATCAAGGTAAATTGTGTAACAGAAGGGCCATTCATATGGAAGTATAAAGTTACTAAAATCATTTTTGATTTTCAAGTAATTTCGAAAAAAAACAGAATTTATTGATTTCCTATTTTAATTATTTCTACAGTTCCCGTTAGAGATGAAACAAAAAATAGAAAACATTGAATTTAAAGGTACCGTGAGTGACAATGTAAACCAATAAGGATAAATTTCTGAAGGAGGCGAACGCTTCAAATATTAATTGGTTGTGTTGTTACATTTGATTTCATACTGATTTTACCACGTTATGGTAAATGTTGAAAATTCTAGGCTTCCGTATGATATCCGCTTCATAGTAGCGCGACTCGATGCCGACGGTTTGTCAACCATCACAGATGGTATCTGCTGCAGGCAGGCTTAAGGCTTGAACTGAAACTAAAGATGCCACCTGTAATGGTTGGCGAAACGAAGGAATCGAGTTGTGCTACTGTGGAGCGGAATTCACCAGGAAGCCAAATATTTTCAAGATTAGCGGCCCGCGGAAGTCTACTATTCAAGTTATGAAAAATAAATGTAGGCTCAGCAACAAACAATGTTGAAAACAAATTAAAAATTTTAGGATATAATTGTTCCTAATGGATTCATTTCGTCCTCTACATGTATTTAAGGCATATTATTCTGGCTGGTAGAAATCGAAAATAATAAAATCGGATTGGAGTTTGTTGTAAAGGGTCCTCGGAAAGATTTTAGTAGAGAGGGAGATATACATATTTCAATTGATTTCGTTCAATAGGAGTGAATAAGTCCACTGATTTAATGAATGAGGACATCCAAAACATTCGCCATATTTATCATATGGTTGTCGAAAATGTCTAAATTTCAGAATGTGGAAGATTATCTTGCTCATTCAAACTGTGAATAAAGTTTAATTAAACAATTATTAAGATGCAGTTTTATAAGCTGAATAACTGGTTCAACTGTGATATTAAAAGAGTTTCAAGCCAGATACGCAATTGGTGAACATCCTTTATAGAAACGTGTGTTGACAGAAACAAATAAAAATGTACTTTCATTCTAGACGTTTTAAACCAAAAAGATAATGTCTCAGAATTGATTCTTTTTTTATTTTCCATACTATGTGAATAATCTCTTATATGCATTTGTTTATTCCGTACATGGAAATATTATACAGTTTTGATATTTTCATGAACCTAATTAATACAAATTTTATGAGAATCAAAAACAATAAAAGTGGACATTTATTTTGATGTGAGATGTGGTTTAGCTATAAGCCGCCATCACAATATTGAGATATATTTAATGTAAAGTGATTAACGAACATATACTAGTAAGCGTTGCATTGTTATATAACTAGTTTTGCAATTTCTTGACCTGAGTTAACCTGCGACCATATGGTTGGTTGTAAATCCACCTACACACAGTCTGCACAAGAGATAGAAATGTGCATATTTTCCTAGCTCTATTATCATAAGTCAGCCACAGTTTCAAGAAAAACGCACTTTTAAACCATGTTTAATATTTGATTGTAAGCATCTTCGTAGAAGAATTAACGATCTAACTATACAGGGAAGACGATGGAAGAATGTCGTAAAATCTAGTGCGACGCCTTTGTTTAATTCGTACATCAATCACTCATTTGATTGTGTTTAAATCAGAGATGTATAGTGATTCAATAAGTGTGAATGAGATTCGACAAAGATGGGGATAAATGGGCGATTTGTACATATCGCGCCTGTAAGACGTTTAGTTGAAGACAAGACCATATGCACGTTGTATCGAAATTGGTAAGTAGAAAATAATAATAATTATCTAAAGATGGTGCTAAAATTAGAAATAGATTGAACTATTACTGTGAACGTAAACATTCTAAGTCAATGTATAACCGTTCTTCTATCGCGAGTTACTGCCATAAGTGAAGTGGAAGTCAGTAGGCTTGCATGCATCGCATATTGTTAGATACAACCCACTATATCGCTTAACTTGTTTCTCTTGTAAAACAATACAATGCGCCTGGCTGGCTTTAACTCACAAGACTCTCTTATACACCCATGATATGAACGAAATCTGAATACATTAAGTCAAAACTGATCCATAGATCACCAACTTCACTTGCCCTCATTTTTAGTGATTTCGTCAAGACAATACATACTTGGGTCCCGTCTCGCCTGGATTTTATCTCGACTTTGAGGTCGAGACGAGATATGCCGAGACGCCGCCGTCTCATCATCATTTATTTTCAAAAATTATTGTTACATAGCTCTCATTCTTATTTGTTAAAATGAAATATTTAATGTTTCCTAATTTGATGTCTATGGTTCACAGAAGCCACCTTAACCCAGGAACCAGTTTCGTTCCTTTCAAATTCATATTAATGGTGTGTCCAACATGTTTTTCAGATGCGATGTTAATGTTATTGTACTTGTATCATTGATCTTTTGAAATATTGTTTCAAAAGAATGTGCTCTAATTACAAAGTCGTGATGATTTCTATTTTGATTTTTAAACTAACTTATATAATGAACAATTAAGGACTGGGGAATATGAATATAAAAAATAATGCAACTGTTACAAGATATTTAATGATTTCTAACAATATTTACCCTATTGCAAATTTAACATTTTACGCTATAATACTGACAAAAAATATCTTGCATAAAGGACGTTAACAATATGCATTGCTAAGAGGGTAATATAATTCTTGTCAACGATTTCAGTTAACCACTTAAATTATTCAATAAAATCAAACATATCGGCGAAATAAGATTTCTTATCTATTATGTTATAAATTTTTCACGAGAAATGATAAAGATTTATTAACCGATGATGATTCTGGGGTCAAGCAATTATCAATTTGGACCAATAATGAAGAAATTCTGTAGTAAAATCTAAACAAAATTTTGTTATAATTTTTCAATCAGCCAAGTATGATCATTTATGTTACTTGATCTTTATAAAAAATGTGTATAGTAAATTATGTACAAAAAAAAGCGATACCAGACCATGCAAAAGATCGTGGTTTGGTTGCAAAATATTGAAGATTTAGTTGGTTTTCAGTGTTTTTCATCAATCAGCACTATTTCATTAGAAAACATTTAACAAAATGTTACGATTCGATCTCTAAGGTGTTGTAATAAGTATACTATTTATTACCAGAATGCTATGGTGTGAACGTAGGTTCAATTGAAACAAGTGTTTAGGTCCTATTAGCAAAAATAAGCTAAGTACGTGTGCATTTCTCGTGATTTCAGCTTTTTTGACGACTTCATTCTCTCATCACACAGAGTATAATATAAAGGTCGAGACGAGACGAGATGAAGAATGTTAACCCGAAATCTAGACGAGATGTACCCTTCATCTCTTCTCGCGGCATCACTAATCCTTTGTTAGCACAATTTTCCCTTTTGGGCACTTGCGGGTTAAATGTACGATTGTGATATCACCAGCAGTTCTACGCGGCCTTCGTCCGTAGAAACGGCTAACACCCATATTAACTTCAACTAATCTATTTCAAATGATTAGGAACATCTTATATCAAATTATATTCTTTCATGGCATTGAACGTTTATTTGAATTTACAACTATATCTTTTATTTTCTATGTATTAAGATTTCAGACAATTTAAGAGATGTTGAAATAATTTTATAGATTGAGACAATGATTAAAACAATGTTACTTATAGCCAGTAAATTGTTTCGATGCGTGTCTTTCGTTATAATGATGCAACTTCAACTAATCTATTTCAAATGATTAGAAACATCTTATATCAAATTATATTCTTTCATGACATTGAACGTTTATTTGAATGTACAACTATATCTTTTATTTTCTATGTATTAAGATTTCAGACAATTTAAGAGATGTTGAAATAATTTTATAGATTGAGACAATGATTAAAACAATGTTACTTATAGCCAGTAAATTGTTTCGATGCGTGTCTTTCGTTATAATGATGCATTGCATGCAAATTTTTGATTGTAATTTCCTTCCTTCAATTTTGTTGGTAATTGAACATGCATGTGAATATAACAATAAACAGAATTTACAATAGGTATTGTGTGAATTAAAAGACTTTTTTTAAGTCTGCTTTATTCTCATGTTTATATTTTGCATGCCTGGGTGCAATGAAGTTATGAATCTTGATCTTCTACTATTATCTCTGTGTAATATTTCAATTCATAGGGAATAATTATTATTGCATCAAGGTTAAATGATATAATTGTCTGTAAACTTATAAGTAAATAGTTACCTAATACCTATAAGTGACTAATGACAAAAATGTTGCCGATCTTCCAGGAAAATTATTTACCTTTTTTTTAATTCTCACACTATAAGTAGGATACAGTGTAAGAAAGAATTGTAATCCAAAAAAATAATTCCGCTTTTTCGCGGACATATTAGTTTTGAGCATTTCTGAATCGATCTAGACTATTTTTGACATGATATGATGTGTGTATGAGCGTAACTCACTTGGAGACGATTGCGCCTTTCCTGTTGGTCGTATGGATTTGAAATTTTGCAGATCGCTTCAAAGTGGTAAATATGGGAACTGTATTGTTTTTGTCGCGGTAGCCCCGTTTCGAGTGGTATTTCAAACATCCCTCTTCATTTTTTTCAAATGGAATTATGGCATTTATTGAATCTTAAGAACAACCATGTTTTTCCGGTTATAAATATATATCAAATCCATAATGATATATTATATTTAGCCCGCAGACATGTCCGATATTCTTAACTTAAGATTCAAATGAAGTCATCTACATGACGGACGTCACTGTCTATGTTATGTCTTTACTCTTTTGCAAATTTTGACAGTTCATGTGAAGCGAGTATCAGTATAAAACAAGGTTATATTTCGAAAACCAACCTCACAGCAGGTGTCTGTATAACACATAAAGCTGTGGAATACATTATAATTTGTGTGACATAGAGTACAATGTAACATGTTTCATTAGCAGTTTCTAAATCATTACAAGTTTTTATTTAACTTGCCTTGCTTATCTATTGATCTATCTAGTTGCATGTTCGGGGGAAATCTGGCAAGTGAATTTTGACCAACTTCTTGGCGTCCGATTAACTTGAAATTAGGCAAGTGTTCATCATTCGGGTGACAATGCATTATGGCATATTTATAAGAAAACACAAGATGACAGAAATTTTTTGTGATTATGGTCCGATTCTATTTAAAAATGAAATATGGAATATCTGGGGTCTGAGATAATGATTTTTGAGACAAAATACAAGATGGCGAACGAGTCTGGTGATTACGATCCGATTCTATTCAAAATTTGTATATGGGGGTTTTTGGGGTATGAGAACATGATCTTTTGGTCAAAATTCAAGATGCCGAACACGGTTTGTGATTATGGTCAGATTCTTTTCAAAATTGGTATATGGGGATTTTTGGGTTTGCAGATCATGCTTTTTTTTGTCAGAATTCAAAAATTCAAGGTGGCGGATGGATTTTGTGATTATGGTTCAATTATATTCAAAATATATGGGTTTTTTTGAGGTCGGAGAACATGATTATTTAGTTAAATTCAAGATAGCGGAATCAATTTTCAACAATCTCCGTTGTCAATGTACTTAATTGTGAAACAACTGTAAATAAACGTCTACTACGTTCTCAAAGAAAAATCGTATAACGCGTCTCGGCAACAAAGTTACTTTACTAGTAGTGTTTGATAAAGTCACATCATTGACGAAATGCATTAGAATATTTTTGTTGTTTTACTATTCTATTTTGATATGAACTTCCATCAATAATAGTTTCATCAATTCAATTTAACAAAAAATATGTTACGAAAATAATTTTTGTTTGAAAACATTAGGCAAAGTACCTTCCTGGGAAATTATTGTTCTTAACGGTCTTGAACTTGATAAATTTGAGAAAATTTATTTGGAAGTTATTTCATAATTAATTATTTAATTAAACGGCGCCCAGTAAATTTGCAACCGTGTTTACAATTGCCCATGAAAAAAAGTGAAATATTCAATTCTATCATGACCACTTACATTTTACAGGACCCATTATATCGGAAATTTCAATTGGTTGAACATTGGAGAAACGATTATATTCGAAATTGATTATTGATCATTATTGTACAACCACTCAAAAAATTGTTTCAGGTTTCCATTATAATATATTTCGAAAATGTTTGTTAGATTATCAAATAAAGCATCGGAATTGGTATCAAGCATATGCATTGTGTTGAAATAAATTATTTCCTAAAATTCTATATTTATTATTATTCTTTCGTATATGAACATATTCGAATAAAGTGGATTTTCTTGAATTTGTGAGTGTTAAGTAGCCTATTAAGTATATTATGTATGGTTCAACTTAGTCCTTGAAGTATTGGCCAGAATCACACAGGTCCATTACTGTTCTTTCAATTTATTGATAATTTAACAAAATTCATCAAGTTTGCATAATTGATGTTTGATTGTTTGCAGATGACCTGAAATTGTATATTTCTATAAAGCAAAGGATTGATTGTGAGAACCTTCAAAAAAATTATATAAATAATATACTGCAAGGTTCTAAAGACAAACATTTGTATTTTGATATAATCAAATGTAAAATAATACATTGGATATAAAAACAAACTCTTTCTTCTATAATTAAAATATGAATGAAACAGTTTTGGAAAGGGCTGAATATTAGATAGATTTAGGTGTTTTTTTGACAAACAGTTTACTTTTAGATAGTATGCAACTAATATAATTAAAAAAGCATTGAAAACCTACATTTTTATAGATCGTAGTACAAAGCACAAACATTATGTGCATTAAGTAACTATATATAGCTTTTGTTAGAAGTATTCTAGAATTTTCCTCTATTATTCGCAGCCTTTTATACAAAACGCATAATATGCGTTTTGTATTATAGACACCTTACAGAGATTTATGTATTATAAAGAAATGGGAGATTATGACCTGAAGATCTCTAGAAGTATTTCTAGCAAAATCTGCTTTACTGACCCTCGAAAAAAGGAGGATCAATGCTGCCAGTATGTATCTATACAAGCAATTGCCAACACCGCTAATAATATGAACACCCCATTAGATGTGATTTATAAATTCTACAATCATATCTCATCCAATTGTTATATATTCTATGTAAAAATTAAAATTAATAGGTCAAACGTAACGGGGGATATAAATACCTGTCCCTCCAAGTAAGCGTCAGTTCGCCTAGATTTTCCAGACTCTACGGTCGAATCACCTGAAGATGGCAAATGCGACTTTGCCGAAACGTCGTGAAATTGGTCCTTCTGAGGACCGAAACCACACAACGCGGATCAATACCCGAGAATCCAGTTCTACATATATATATATATATATATATATATATATATATATATATATATATATATATATATATATAACTATTGATCTTGATGTTTCGATACTGCCACATCAACTATTTGAGAAGCACTATCATAACCATTTAGTCATTACGGGAAATCTTATTCCTATTAGAGTCCTGCAAGAATCAATCAATAAACGTATAATGTATAATGTATGATTATACCATACATTATATAACATTTCTAAAACATTGAATAATCAATAAGATTTGCTCTTTTCTAGATATTTCTATTGTTTATATTCAAGAATTCTATGCAGGGCCGTCTTTAAGATGGACGAGGCTATGAGCCAAGGTACTAGCTGGAGCCTATGATTACTAAAGGGATTGAAAATTCTGTAATTTCAACTTCAACATTTTTCAGTGTAACCCAATGACCAATAAACTAAACCGCAACCCCTTAAATCTCTCAACACCCCACAAATTAGAGTTCAATAAATACGTGTTTTGACTAAACAATAAATTTTTTAATATAAAAACTATGTATAAATAGTTTGTTATTTTATTGAAGCAATACAATTTTAACCAAATTTTTTAACATCTTGTTTCTATTCTACAAAGCGTGTGATCAGATATTTTTCATATCATACTATAAAATTCGTTATAAGTGTATGGAAAATTTCCAAATTTTGGAATGTAGGCAGTTTTGCGGGATTTTATATCGGACCCATGAAGGACACGGGGTCCAAAAATGGCAGTCAATTTTATTTTAAAAAATCGGAATAGACCTGGTAGAAAATGTTCATTTTGATGCCCACTACTACCTAGTTGCTGTATTCTCTATTGGTCAGAATTCCGTATATCTATTGCCATTTTAAGGACAAGTAAATGTTGTCCTTCTAATTTCTGTTCGAAAATGGACTAATATAAAATATATCAGCTTGGTGTTTCAAATATTGGTCACCCAAACATATATTTTTCACTAGGTCTCTTCCTGTCAATTTCTTGTATAATTTTAGTCTCTGGCCCCTTTATGGGTACGATCAAAATACCGGAAAATTCTCCCCTACATTCCAAAAGATATACTCTCTCAATAACCAGAAGTCTCAGCCGGTTATTTTGTTCTACATCATATAAAAACGAACGAAATTCAATCCAGCCTTTACTTATTAGCGATATTTTTAATTTGGTTTGGTTCAAGATTTAAATTATCTTTGTTTAATGACCCTGTTAACTAATTCTGTGAATTATAGAGTGGATGTTAATTTATGAGATTGTAGATGTGAGGATGTGCTATGTATGGTGGTAGCTGTGTATATAAGTTTGTGAATATGCTCATGTTTATTATTGGTACGGAAAGTGGCTAAAAAATTCATAGAGTTGTTGTTTTCTATTTCTAGAGTTCATTCCATTCTTCGATTCAACTCATCAACTCATTCCAAACGCATATAGACTGAAACTCTACGCGGAAACAATATTAAATCTTTCATAAAACAGTTTTCTACTAACTAATTAGGGTGCATGTTTTCAGCATGGCCAAAAGAATTGCCTTTTCAAAATGGAACAAACACACTGATTCAATTAATCGAAATAATATCAGGTTTCAATGAAATAAATGAAAAAAATTGGATTCGTTGACGTCCACCTTCAGAAATTTCTTATCCATAACCTTTAAATACCAATGTGTGAATTATTTGAAATTTCAAGCAAATAGTATATATGACATATCAAATAAAAGTTTTTACAGAAACAAATGAATCTAGAACATGAACCTATCTACAAATGCGGAATTAGCGTAAGAATACAAGAAATAACAAACAATCAACCTTATCCACTAAAATAGTATATTAGAAACTAGTTTCATTAGGATGCATTTGGCGTACGAGCTCAAGTTGGGGAGACGACAGCGAAGCTGAAGTTCCCCAATGACCGAGTGCGCCAAAACGCCTAATGAAACGGATTCGTTATACTATATTTTCCATTCCGAGTTTTCAAAATGTAATTTTAATACATTTTAAATCAACTTGGCGAATTTCTGGTTTGGGGTTTTTCTCTTTGATTGAAAACAGATATATTACATTTGAAGTATCCATTTCAAACTTGTATTAATTTGACAGATGTCATATTTCGTTGCGCTTCTTTTGAAGTTGTTTTAATTTTGATGAACGTTTTGAATAAAATCAACATAGATGTTTCGATGGGTACTCCTGTCATATTGAAGACGAACAGCTGTCGGTAAATTGTTAAAACCAAAATCCCGTACCCCGTACTTTTACCTAAGGTTATGATATGAATTTGCGTATCGTTATAAAGTCATAGGCGTTGCGGAATAGCAAATAGCTATTTATACAACTAGTTGCAAAGTGAGCATGTTTCTTGCACTAGATGTGAAGATGGTATTTTATACAAGATTTTTTGTAATTCAGTTGTTTCCATTACGTTTCATTTTCATTGAGATATTATCAAAGCCTAATTTGTTCATTTCTACTAGGTTTCTATGGAGATGACAATGCGTAAGTCGTGATCACGGTCGTACATACACGTCTGGAGACTCGAGGCTGTTTCCTATGTGAGAAGTGGGTCCGCTAAGCGTCGACTGTCGCGTAGTACCAAAAAGCATGGCGCAGTAGTCGAAATTCTCTGACAACTGTCATACTTGACTTGTAAACACAAGGAATACCTGCGTTTTTAGAAACAAATTACGAAATCGTGCATTGTGCCGAAATGCAAAACGGGGTACAAAAGAGTAAAGCAAGAAACTTCTGTTTTTAGATTGCCGAAAGATGCGGAAATGCGAAAAAAGTGGATGCTTGCGATTCCGGAAAGAAATCGTTTCAACGAGGTCTTTTATGTGTGCGAAAAAGGGGAAGTTATTTTTAAGGTGAGTAATACATTTTGACAAGAGTAACAGTTCTATTCCTCTCTCAAATCAGAATACTTAGTAACACTGCTTGCGATTCCGGAAAGAAATCGTTTTACTACTTCGATCCAAGCGCTAGCTAGTGGCTGAGCGAGGGACTACGAGTTTGGCGACGCGTAAGAGACCCATGTCAAACATACGAGTCCCCAGACCTGTATGTACGACCGTGGTCGTGATATAAGTTAACATAGAAACGCGCCAATGTCAAGACATGTTTGTCAAAATGTCCATATTTATATTTTCAATCAATCAATCAAAACAGGGGCGAGAAAGTCCAGAGCACCTCATTGGTGCAAAACTAAGGCAGCGCCGGAAGCTACGATTCTGCATGGATGGTGTATCTAAACCAGTGCAGGGGTTCCTAGGGAGTCCCGTTTGGACAATTCATCGACCACTAGCTGAAGTTTGTTCCTTCTGGCTAATTTAGGCACTCCAAAACAAGCCTAGAAGTCACACTACGGGAGCGAAGTGCGCCCAGGGCCGTTCGGCTATCAGTACAGATATATAGCCACCTACATCGTTAGTTTAGTCTCTGGTTTTTCAGGGCATAGGTCCAGATTGTACAGACCTCGGCCTGGAAAATGGTTACTTGAGCACCTAGGGGAACTGAAAGCTCCCTTCAAGGAGTGCACGAGTTCACTCCAGCTCCGCTAGACAGGCCAGTAATGAACCCGTCCTAGCCCCCCTGGCGAAAGTGGTCCAGAGTCCTTGTTTTTCCAGTCAGTCCTCTGGGTTATAAGAACGTCTGGTATTTGGAACCTGACAGCAGGCGCTATCGCATATTGCTCCAGTAGCAGAACAGAGCAGTTTCCAGCAGCCCAATCCCATATTTTGCCATCACCGCGAGACATGCACGCACCGACCCACTGAACCAGACCGGCAAGCCTACGCTGTACCCGCAGCCACTGTTTCAATGTGGAGCTGTAGGGGAACGATCCCCACCAGGACCATCAGCGCCATGTTGGGGGTGGTCATCATACGTGTTTGTTTGAGTTACTAAACTCATTTTAGCACTGGTGCTAAACAATGCATCAACAATCAGCGTCAAAGAGACGACTTTTCGTAACTAAATTGCAAAACAATGTTAAAGTACAATGTTAATAGTATTTCGAGTGGATAAGGGTGATTGTTTCTTATTTATAGTGTATCCACAGTGTGAACTTTTTTATAGTTTGTTAGCGTAAGAATCTAAGAATACCTCATTAGTAAACGACTTTGCTAGACAAAAATTACACAAACATTGAATCGGCAGTTCATTTACGTTTTGCCATAATCGATTATTGCTAATTGTTTGATGCATAATGATTAACCTGTTACGCAACTGTTCACGATCTAACTTCATGGTGTCTTGTCTTCGTGTGTGGCATATTTACACACTATACTGCTTGTTTCAGGAAAGGTCAACATACAAAATTTGACGGTTATCTATGAGGTCGATTTTATAGATGTATTGATAACTAATCAGAATAGGAATATTGTAGCTTTCCAAAGATCCTTTACGTAAATATGAAATATGTAAGTACACCTCAACTGACAACGAAATCTGTATTATGTTGCAATTTTAGTTGTTACGTATTTCATGGGAACGAGGGTTTGAATTTGTTCAACTTCTCTGGAAATTGCAAGAAGCCTTACTCATTTAGAAAATTTGAATTATACGGTCGCGATAAACAAATATGTTATAAATTTAGTAATTTGGTGTTGATACATATATGAATCCTGACATAGTTCAGTGAATGCGGTGGTCAAACAATTTTTCACTTTTTTCCAGATTGTAGAGCAAAGTCAGCATAAAAATCTTACTTGTATTGAGAAGAAAAACAGAACATATACTTTGCATTTATGTCACTTGTACGTCTCAGCAATGTATCGTCTCAAACGCAAATAAATGTACCTGGAATCAATATTTAGAAATCTGAATACATATTTCGCCAATCAAGTTGCCACCTTCAGTAAATTAATAGGAATAAATCTTTTATTATTGTTTTACTGAAGAAGCAACGTAGTGTTTGTTGTTTGTGTGACAGGCTTTGTAGACGTATCGAGTTGAATATATTGACTGTTCTGCTGGATGAACGTGTAAATAGTACAACAGCAATTTTTCAATTTTATTAAATTATAAAATTGGTTTGCATTTGAATATAGCATAGCGTTCAATCATTTATCATAGTCACTATATACTGGTTGTTCTGTGTTATTGTTCTGCGAAGTTATTTGTACCTTGCAGAACATCAGTTATAGCAAACTGTGTAAGATCCTTTTTGCACTAGAGCCACAACATAGATCTTAATTTTTTCTATATAAATGTTCGATCTGCTATCTTGATAGACGTCAATTCTTCTTTTCTTGGTTTACGAACGCACTTTTAGTAGTTGCTTCATAACGAGCACCACCGTACTACGTTTCTGTTGCTGGAATGAACATTACAGCATTTTCCATTGCAACAAATAGTACCGATCGACACTCTGAGACACACAGCTAGTTCTTCATTGGGTATCGTTAATCTGTATAAAGTTTTCTTACAGGCATAGAGTTTGTATGCAGCTCATTGTTTGAAAATATTCAAATAAACGTTAGGATTAAGCAACTTGTAGATTATGAATAGGGTAAGAATTGATAAAACACCACAAGTTATAAGCCGTTTGAGCACCCGGAAAGATCTAACATCCGTAGGAACGTAAAATATCACGCAAGTGATTCAGAAACAGCTAAATACGTATGAAGACGTCAAATTATACTCATGTTGGAAGTTCCTCCAAACTGACAACATATGTTTTATGTTTTGTACTTATTTATTATTATATTTTGTTGTCAGATCATCGGTCAAATTCATTGTTAAATTTACGCGTATTATAATTATATTTATAATCAGAAGGACGATGTTGTCATAATGGTTGAATAAAATACTATTCCATTTGGAATACTGAAGATACAAGTGAATAGTACCATTTGCAAGGAGCTACAGCTCCCAAAAATAATACAGTTCCTATTTTCATCACTTCAAAGCGATTTTGCAAAACTTCAAATCCTTAAGACCAATCATCTCTACAAGGGTATGGATGGACGCACACAGGCATCATTTTGAAAATAAGTAGTCTAGATGGATTCAGAAATGCTCACAACGGATTTTTCCGCTTGAATTCAGAAAATAATTTTATCAAATTAATAACAAATTGATAAATAAATGTCTGTCATATTTTTAAGAGGATAATGATGACGATAAAATATTTCGACCTAGACTGGGAGCTAAAATTGAATCATCTTGATTTGCTTTGTCGCCAGGCTATACCAACACCCACTATACTAGAATAGGGTGTAGGGTATACCGTAGGATATTTTGTTTACTTTCCGTCATTGTGTATGCTTTAGGAAAACTACTACACCTAGAAGTTATACGTTGAGAAGAAGAAAGAATATCTTCTTGTACAACTTATCCCATGCCGGCAGGAGTCCAGCTGTCAGAAAAATATCTAACACTCTTTTGTTTGTTGTTGCTGACAGCTGTAGTGTGTGACCAAAGTTTGTCAATAAAACAGTAAGTAGTGAGTAGGAATCAAAATCGATTTTGTTCATATCTCTTGGTCACGTTAGACGGGCATAGGATGCTTTCAGCTAAAGAAAACTTTGGCAGTCCTTTGCACTGAAGCTCCAGCAAATAATACTCGATGGCAAGATGAGTCATATCTTCTCTCCTTTTCTGAACAGACACCTGCTAGATGCAGCAACCTCATCGACTATTTTCATCTTTTCAGAGGAACATACGTCCCATCGAGAATTCTTAAATTTTTCAATTTTGTTTTTAATGATTAGGTACTGATTCACTTTATACTAATTCAAAAATTACTGATTAAGTTTCATTACTCAATAATTAAATCTTTAATTATTAAATTTTGCGATATTGTAATTTTTTATTTGATATGAGGTGGTAGCTAGAACCTACTTCTTCAATTTGTCGAATATTAGACTCAAGTTACACAATGTTAATTAATATCTTTACCAAATTAATTTTAACTTGATAAATAATTTTAGTAGGTACATTCAAAATTATCATGTATAGCAAAATGTTGGTTTCTTGTAAGTCATCTTCAAAACGTGGTATCAAATATGTTGTAAAGAACAAAAACTCTTCAAATTTTAGTTTCAGAGGAAAATATAGTTTCGTGGATTTCAAAGTCGCATCAACAAAACTAAGCAGTTAGCAATTGAACGTTCTACATTATTTTTGAATAATTTCAACTGTTGTTTAGCTTTAAAGTTTATTTGTCGATTCCTAACAAAAATAAGCTTACTTTTTGTTTCAAGGGAATCAAAATAAGTCAAAATGAATGTTACATTTGTTAGAAGTTTCAACAATAACTTAAGTATACTTTGGTACATTTCATGCGCTACAAAGGAAAATATTTATGCAGTTAACTATGTAAGAAACATAAACTAACCGAAGTGAATCACTTACTTAAGCGACATATACGATTAGAATGAGATTTTCAAGCACTGTTAAAAGTACTTACGTAATTGTGTCGTTCCTTATAAAGCGAAGGTCGAATAAAACTCTATTCTTTTCACATTTAATATAAAACACACAAATACTTACTAACGATGCTATTAATAGTTCAAATACTGAAGAGTGTTTTGAATGCGATATACATACGCGAAGCGAGTTGAGCGTCCTAGAAGTGGCATCAGAGTCGACGACGGATCAACTGGGGATACCGCCTCGCTTGGTCGGCTAAATAATCAACGTGCCAGATCTCACTGCAGTGTTTTTAAAACGAATTATAGCGGCGGTAATGGTATTACTAATTTTTATTCACGTTTAACAACTAATAAAGTTTTACAGCAAACTTTATTGTTATAAGCTCAATTGCGACTACTTTACTCTGCGATAAAAGACAAACAGTTTACTAGCAGTCCACTAGTGCAGGAGTGCAGTACATAGCACAAGTAGTACCGACCGACACTCTGACACACACCCACTACTTGATTGGGTACCGTTAATCTGTTAAGTGTTGTGGCAGGCGTAGAATTTTTATGCAACGCATTGGTTGAAAATATTTCTAAATATTCAAATAAAGGCTCTGCTATTATTTCCCGCCTAACCGTCTTGACATCAGTGGCGCAGCAGGGTTTTCGAGCCCTCGATGCAAACTATTGTTATGGGACACCCTCTTCTAAAGAAACAAAAGTTTGTGTTTTGATGGAAATTGTGGTATAAGCTGCGCTTCCTAAATAAATCAAAAAATCGTATTTCTTATGACCAAATTATATAACAAAATAAAATAACAGTATAAACAAGAAAAAATCACCCTTATACTGAATATACTGTAAAAGTACTGAAGACCTTCCACCTACCAAATATACATCAACTCTGATGATGGATAATTGGTAGCTGAAAAGTCACTACTTTAACAGTATTGTTAGTGGATAAGGGTGATTGTTTTTTATTAATAGTGTTATAGTGTGAACTCTTTTAGTTTATTGAAATAAAATAAACTTATAAGCTTATAAATAAAATACAGTCTAAAAACATGTCTCTCGAGCTTTGGCATTAGCAAATTCATTCACAAGGTTTGTCAAATCTAGCTCGGGTGACCTCTTTGCTTCATTAATAGCAAAGACAGATTTGACAGTCTGTCTTCATTCACTTTCGTACAGTAAATTGAGTTTCAATTTGCTAAACGGTAGCTCTACACATGCTGATGTGACTGATTTAATATATTTATTACATATTATGTTGAAGATGAAAATAATTAAATAATGCTCAGGACATATTGTTAGTACTAGTTATCCTGCGAATCCGTATTCGTATGAAAAGTTTTAATAGATGTAAGTTGAAGACTACAATAAGTAAAATGTACAATTAAAAAAAAACAAGTCGGCCGCAATGAGGCTCCAATCCCCCCGGAGCCCTTTTACGTCGTATAGGTTGCCTTATTGCCATTGCTAGTCATAATACATATTCATGATATAAGGGTCAATGTACTCCTTCGAACGGAAAAAAGTTACTTTACACTAGTTAATATCAAACATAATTTTTGCTACGATAGTGTATATGTAGTAATATGACAAAAACCGATTTCTCAATCTAATAAAAATTAAACTTACATATTATGATAGTAAACATTTTTCTTCCTTTAGTTTATTGATAAGGCCTCATATTCAAAAAAACGCATTTTGATCATTTTAAGATTACAATTTTTTTTCTATACTTTGTCTACAAGAGAGGAAAACCTATAATGTTCGACGAACATCGTGTGAGCCAGTGGTGGAATGTTGGGAGAGGAGTTAGGCACAGGGAAAGACCTCACTAGACAAAGATTTACACAACTTCGCAGATCGATAAAAAATGAAGTCTGGTAGGAAGAAGTTCGGCATGTCTCATGTTTGACAATGAAGTAGTGACTAGCTTGGGTTCATCTAGTCCGCCTATCTCTAATCTCTCGCGATGGAATAACAGACGAGATTTCTAATGAACAACGACCATGCAATAGAAAAGGGAGAGATCGCCCTCCTTTCTATGATATTCTCTAATATTCATACTCACCTCTTTCACTTTATTATTATTATTAATGAAGAGGGACACGATGTTAAGGCCGAAGTCCTTTGCACCCCTTATCACCTAACGGGGCAATTCCCACAAGAAGGGTTAACAAGGCACCCAAGGGTTTAGTATTTGGACAAGTGGTTAAGACTTGAAGACATTTAGCAGAATTCCTGTTTCCAGTTTCTCAGTGTCTACAGGTCTACATATAGTGCTTTGCACCTTGAGGATCAGTGCTTCACAAACAATCATAATGTGCATTGCTATTTTGTCTTCTTGCTTGCACCACCTGCACAAGGGTGGGTCGCTTAGATTCATTTTGTGAAGGAGGTAGTTAAATGGCTCGTACCCGTTAATATCTGTGTCAGCACTGTGTAACGGGTTCGCCGTTACGTGATTTAAAGAACACTGTAATGAACAGTTTAAGATTTCTTTTCGGTTAGGAAACTTGTCCGATGATATCTCAGAGACACCTGTGCGTTCAATAACATCGATTATTGAAATTAGTTGAAGTCTGAAGCGTTCATTGTGGTGTGAACCTCAAACTAAGTAAGTCGAGATTCTATCAATCTTTGGTTTTGCATCCATTTTCTTAATTTTTGCTATTGAATTATAGTTCACATCAGGCATTATATAATTTGATTTCGTATTGTAATTGGACTACTGGATGTTCGGTGTCTGAATGTGATTATATTTCAGTGGAAGTGTTTCTCGAGTTATCTAGGGTTCCACCCAATCAATTTGTATTTAGCATAATTCAGAGATAATCGTTTCCATCACTGCATTAATTGTTGTAATCTTTGTATGTAGACAATCTAGCAGGACGTGGGCAGATTATAGAGATAATATTTCTTTGTTCCCTTTGTGTTTAATCCCACAATAGCACATGGTAGTTTGAGTGATTTATTTTTGAATCGCCATTTTGTAGATCTGGTACAAGCGTATACAGAGCTGTCTTTTGACTTAAACGTGCAGTAAATATTGTTTGCGATTATCATAAAGTAGGTATTTAATTACTGCTTATTGGATACATAATTATCAGTTCTACTGCCCTCGTGTGGGTTGTAGTATAAATTACAACATCAATTCTCATATGCAATTTAATTCAAATAATTCAGATTTGTGCTAACTGACAAATTCCAACATTTTAATATTTATTCTTTCAGTCACATTAATATTTATTCTTTCAGTCACATTTTAATAATTATTCTTTCAGTCACATTTTAATTATTATTCTTATAGTCACTTTTTAATTGTTTGCTAATTTAAGTATCAATTTTAATAATTCCATTCCTTCAGATCAATTTAGATTGTTGTTTAAATTGATATCTCTTCAAGATTTCAATTGTGTAATAGTGCTTTTACAATTTCGGAAGATAACATAGTCAGTTGGGAATCGCATGGTTATTCCGATTGATTGTGTTACTCGTCCCTTGAACTTAGGCCAGGTTCTGTTCGTTTTTTGAAATTACAAGGTAAGAACAACTGGGGTGCCTCTCTTCTTCTTCTCGAGACAGTTTTGTGAATCTCCTGGCCGGACCGACATCCAGATCCATCAAGTTTCAAGGAGGGTAACATTTTTTGTTTGATAGACCATAGTTTCATTTCTCTGATTATGTTATTCAACTGAAATTGTATTCCACTAATTTTATAGAACCCATTTCGAGGTTCACTTCAATTCTCAGCATTCGATAATTTATTTTAATTAAATATTTGATTTCAATCTCTTAACTAAAATTGATGTTCATTTATTTTGTGTATTTAAATTGTACCAAGTATTCAATTTCATTTTTATGAATATTCAAAATTCAATTTTATTTTATGTAATATCAAAATTGTACCTTCTTTAATTTATCACCAAATTCCGTTTGGAATAAACCAAATTGTTAAGTTAAACTTGTATTATTTTTCTGAATTTTCATCAACTATAAAACCATCTCGTAGTGCCTGTATTCTTGGCTGTGAATTCATTTATTTTTGTAGTTATTACTAAGCAGTTGGCGCTCAGGCAACTCAAGTCTAGAATCACAGGGCACGTTTCACTACGAGCCCTGAGATTAATTACTTTAATTTGAGCTAGTTGGGCCAATAAAGCGGTCCGTTTCAACTGTCAGCAGTTCAGATTGGTTTTGCGTTCTCTAACGTGCTGTAGAACAGTGCTTTCGACTGTCTGCAATCGCTCACTTGTTGCCACTCTTTCGAGTAGTGATCTAACCTGGAGTTGATCGCCTCTTTGATATTGCTCATCGAGATGCACCGCTGGTTTCGGACCCATTAGGGATTTCTTAGTCCCTAGTTTTGCAAGCTCATAAGCTATTTAGCTTTCTGTTATTTCAAAGTAACTTATTTACTTTAAAACTAACACAATATGAAAATAATCCGAAATATTGAAAGTACAACTGAATATGTACAGTTTAGCTAAAATTCTGATAAATACACTGTATCCAAGAAATGTGACAAGACAGTTCACCATGTTGAATAAAATCAATATAAATATAATGAACAAAAACGTCTATAACTTTACGAAAGCGGTGGTGTGGTAAACACCGTGAAGGTGTAGGAAGGAGAAAAGCGATGTGGGGAAACTGTTTGCCACCAGTTTTAACACGGTGTAAATTCATACTCTCCGCTTAGATGTGACTAGTTGATGACTCGCAATTTTATGTAAACGACTGTATCGACTTTAGTTTATGGTCAATGAATAACATGAATTTTTTCAAGTTAACTCTGAATATTGTAAAGAAATAAATAGATTTGAAGTTGAAGAAATAACAATAATTTACTAATAATTAACAGCTGGTAAAGGCTAAACATTTCATGACTTTTGTTGTTATTATTCTAAATTAAATATATATTTTAGTAGTATTTGCTGTGCTTAACACAGTTAATCATTTTCAGAATGAATTTTCCAAATATAGTATCAGAAAGAAAATGTTTTCCTCGAAAATTAAGTGTATCAAATATCTCCAGATAGAACAATTCGCTTATTGTTACTAGACATGAGACTTATACAAATGAAATCCGTGAGACTCTTAAACAGACCCTTCCAGGAATTAAAATACTCCCAACATAAAATACAGAACTGAACACTGGAGTTCTCTCCCGGGACCTATACAGTCCAAGGTCCTATTCTAGAAAAAATGTCTTGGTATGTATGAGAGAAAACAGAAACAACTCGAGAATCATAACATTGATTGATTGATCGATTGATTGATCGATTGATTAAAGATAACATGTTAATCAATGCTAGGACTATCTGTTGTCTGCGGGTTACGTTCGCATAAACAGTTAACACCTGCAGGAACAGGAAGCGGCATCCGCTTTCCCATTCCCCGAGTTTCATGACTTTAACTAATACATTGAAAATTATGTCGATGAGCTGTGGCGTTATATCTTGATATGGGGTGGTCTGTGAGGGACATGTGAGGCTGTCAATGAATGAGCCATAGTTCTATGAGATGTGACGAGATGTGTTATGGGCTTATCTGTGGTCTGTCACGGATAGCTGTGATGAACCATCAATCCTACGAGCGTTATGTGCTGAACGTTACGTGATTATAAATAAGCTGCCAAAACGTCAAAATATATCGGTTACCTTTTACCCCTTTCTTAGCGGGTGTCTACGTCGTATAAGGAACCTAACTGCCAAATTTCAAGTTTGTAAAATTTATAGTTGCGAAGTTTTCGTAATGAGTCAGTCAAGTCAGTGGTATGTCTCTTTCGATTCATGACGGGATTCTGCAATTCAATGGTCATATGGGAAACATAGGTATAGTGAATTATGTGACCTGTAGACTTTGCAGAAAATCGGATGTCACACCGATATATTCGCTCACTGATTGCTTAGTCACATTCCTCCGCAGGAGGAAATACTTCATGACATACTACCATGGAGGAAATTCGTGCATGACATCTTTCTGAAGGATCTGAAGCTCACCGGAGTACTGTAAACAAAATATTACTGAGAGGCGATACAATAGTCCTTTGAAGACGCAGTAGGAACAATACCCCTGATAATAATAATCTAATAAAATATGAAAAATGAGAAGTGTTAATTTTCTAAGCTTTCTTTCGACATTATTGTACTTAATAAATTAAACAATTAATTAACAGATGCTTCTAGGTGCTAACTACATACCCTTGATCAGCATAATATTAGATTATGTTAGGTTAGTACTTTTCATAGGTTAATACCACGGTCATATATACAGGTCTGGAAACTCGAGGCTGTTTCCTATGTGAGAAGTGAGTCCGCTGAGCGTCATCTGTTGCGTAGTACCAAAAGGGTGGCGCATGAGTCGAAGGATGTTCTCTGGCACGTAAACGACCGTGTTTGAACGATATGGCGCCTAATCCTGACAACACACTCCGATTCATGCGCCAGCTGGTGGCTGAGCGAGGGACTACGAGTTTGGCGACATGTAAGAGACTCATGTCAAACATAGAGTTTCCAGACCTGTATATACGACCGTGGTTGATACATTAATCAATGGTACATAGGTACTACGTACGTATCGTACAGGCTTGGCGCAGCCGCATTGATCTGAAAGTACAGTTCGTCACAGACGCAGTCTACCTCTACATGTAATAGAACATTATGATGTTTACGCATCACAATTATAGACAAGTAAGCAGTGCTATAAGCCGAATTTTATTACCCGGTTCACCTATACATGTGGCGCGCGAGGGGTTAAATATGTATAGAGAACAGAAAGAAAATATTGAAATTTTAGAGATAGATTTATGATGTCTTTCTATATGTACATACAGAATGGTTCAACGTTCAAGTACAATATATCAGTTAAAAAAAAAAATTAAATGCAAAAAAATTTAAGGACTATAGAGAGCTACAAAGTAAAATTGTTTATGAATATACAGGATTGTTTATAAGTAAAAATCGGAGGTAAGAGTGGTCTTACTATCCGTTTACATTCCAATTTTTCTTGAATCGTGATGTGTCTTTTATTAGTTTCAAATTTACTGCTAACCCATTCTAATCATTCGAAATAAGGTTGGTTCGAACAGTCTTCGAGTATTCTACATTTCCCGGTTCATCAAACCGTTGCATAAGCCATTCAAAAACGCTTCTGTGTGGTTGATTTCTATCGGGATACTTTTCGTGGAATTCTGGTTGTTAAGAACAGTTTTTGTCACTTGCTCCTCATATCGATAATTTCTTGTATGGAAAAATTCATCTTCTCGTTTTAAAATAGAAGCTTCTTTGTCACTTCGAGTGCTAGTAAATTATTTGTTTTAGACGGCTTCCTCCGATTTTAACTTCATGTGTAGTAATCAGCAGTTCTGCTTTTAAAATGCCTAATATTTCAGTAAGTCGTAGGTTTAAGGGGATGGTTATTGAAAATAAAACAACGTTAGTAGAGGTATCCAAACAACATATAATGTAGAGGTGTTCCATTTGAATTTATCGAGAAAACTTAGACGCAGGGTTTTGACTCACCTGGTACACTAATATAAAAAAATGTCCAACAGAACCATTGGAGTTGAAACAAGAATACATTTTGAATGTTTTTGACAAATAAATTGATTGTAACCAGTATTAAAAAGGATACAGAGCTGTAAATGTACCCTCATATTTAAATAAAAGTGGATGTAATATTTCTTGAACGATTCTGTATAAACCCTAATACCCATTTATTGAGTGAATTGCCAAAAAGAAGTCAAACCAAAATTGAAACAATATACATGGCGTTTCATTCAAAGAAAATTAGGTTTGGTTTGTGACGAACATATGCGCTACCTGTATATTAATGAATAATTTTAGCTCGTAGCTCTCTGCATATTTTTTGAAACTCGTATAATAACCGAACATTGTAGTTGAAACAACCTGTATATTGAAATTCTAGCGGTTTCATTTCAGACCTTTATTCTAATATTCCGGAATTTTAACTGTAGATTTTGGAAAAGTATGTTCAGAGAAAGATGAATCTGTTTTATAAAGGATCTAAAATATGCCTCATATTTATTTGCTATATTCCAACTTGTTTGTACTACATAGTTTGTGAAATTTATTATTTGAAACAGATCAAGGCATATAATAAAGGGGCAACCCAGGTCATAATTAGGTCTGAAGAATAGGTACTCTTCGCGCGATACACGTATGTCGGCTTGGGTCCACGTAAATTGAGTCCGGCAACTATTAATTAACATTTGTCTATAGGTAAATTCAGTTCCGGGGTGTTTTTAAGGTCTACGTAAACTGATTTCCAGGTATGTACCTGATTGTCAGGTCAGATAATTAGCATGTAGTACCTTCCGCTTAGGCCAACCACCCTTCTTACGCAAGTATTTCCACAATAACAAATAATGATTGTTTGTTGTACCGCCTTTGCTTCTAGCCTAACCTAGCACGACTTAATGCCGACGTTTCGCCAACCATTACAGGTGGCATCTTCAGGACAGGTTTGAGGCTTGAACTGAAACGTTGGCATCAAGTCGTGCTATTGTATCGCGGAATCCATCCATAAGCTGAGAATTTTTAAGATTGGCTATCCGCGGAAGTGTACTATGTAAGCTAACCTAACCTACTAACCTAACTTTGTTGATATAACCTAACCTAACCTAACCTAACCTAACCTAACCTAACCTAACCTAATAATCTAACTTTCTTGATATAGAATCGAAATATTGTAATCGCGCTAATCTCAAGGACTCTCATAATAACCAATTATGATTGTTTCTTGAACCCCCTTTGTTTCTAACCTAACCTAACCTAACTTTGTTGATAAAGAATGCAAATATTGTAATCGCGCTAATTTTAAGGACTCTCATAATAACCAATAATGATTGTTTATAGTATCTCCTTTGTTTCTATCCTAACTTAACCCACAAACCTAACTTTGTTTAGTGTTTTTATCACGCTAATCTTAACATTCTCATTTCTAAGAGTATTCTGAGAATGATATTGAAATCCGTTAGTATTATTTAGTTTTACCTAGAAATATGGAAATGGCACTCAATTTACGTTTTCCGATCGGCTTTACGCGCTAGACGTTTGAAAAAGGGATTATATTTTATGGCTTGCACGCTACACGTATACGGTCAAATAAAGGCTTGCGGCGTATGCAGGTAGTACGTTCGAAAAAGGGATTATATTTTATGGCTTGCACGCTACACGTATACGGTCAAATAAAGGCTTGCGGCGTATGCAGGTAGTCTGAGGAAGGTACTAGATGAATTCCAAGACATATTTTGATACCGTGCGGTAGGACTGATAATTCGTGTAGGCCTTCCCAAACCATGCAGGACAGAAAAGATTATGTGACGCGACTAATCACATTCCATAAGATTCGTTGCACGACCTTCAAGAATAGAATGAAATTACGACTCAAACGAAATTTCTTAAGGTCAGATGACTTCAAGAACGTAACAGGTTCACTTTAATAGTTACAAAGAAGCCTAATGTAATTGAAACCATGTGGCTAAGTATAAAATTAGGTATATTCGAAATTGAAATACGTGGGGAAACTCAATTTATACATCAAGTGAATAGATAATTTTAGAAATGTGTGATTATTCTATACTTCCAAATCTGTTGAAAGGATACACTCAATGGAGAAGATATGCATACATCACTTTTGTTTATTTTGCGAAATTGGATGTCATCCAAATATTATATTTTAACCAGAACGCATCGCCTCTATTGTTATCTAGTTATGAAAATAGGCTTTTAATAATAACGGTAAATTTTGATTCGATATTTTCACAATTGAAATATATCGTAGCATTATCAGTAAGGACCGGCCGGTTGGTTTAATATTTGGAGGACACAAAGTAAAAATAGATATCAATGAAATATACATGGAATTACATAAAAAAATTATTTAATGAACAAAACACATGACATTGGATAGAATCTTAAATAAGTAGGATCCATAATTATTGCTCTCAATACATCTACCAGATCATATATCAAAATTGACTCCGATAGTGCAACTTTCACAACCCGCCTTTCACTGTCGTAGATTCAAAGTCATGTATTAAGCCTTTATCAAATTGCTTCGCATTTCTAGGAACTTTAAGGATCGTAATATAGGTAGGTACATTGATTCGTACATAACTTTAACTCTGAGTAAATATTTATTTAACATCAAAATTGACTTAGATAGTGCGATTTTCACAACCCGCTATTCACAGTCGTAGATTCAAATTCAAATATTAGTTAGGGCTTTATCAAATTGGTTTCTATTTCTCTCAACATGAGGATCATATTATAATATCGTCAAATATAGGTAGGTACATTGATTCGTATGTAATTCTGAGTAAATATTTATCCGAAAATATTGATTGCTGAAAAAGGAAAAATGGCTTATTCTAACCCTCATTTCCCAATGCAAGTAAAGTTCAATATCAGAGCTTTCAAATTTACTGAAATTATTATGACAGTGAGTGGTGAGAGTGTGAGATCATTATCGGAGTCAACAGAGAAACTTATTGACCTAAGAGACATGAAGTGATTGACATTTTATGTGAAACTAATAATTGTCAACATATTTTCCACATTGGAATTTTGTATCTCTATCTTGACGAGATGCAGACAGTGTGAAGATATTCGAATCCAAAAATATTTAGTCTCTTGAATGATAATGATTGGGAGAGAATAAATTAAATCGTTGACATTTTGGTTGACATTGTTTAGACATTTGAAGCTAATGAAATTTCAACGTGAGAAAGGGGGTATCTATTACTGAGTACTAATTTGACTTGTGTATTTTAAATATTATAACTTGCAGTACGAGATATATATTTTGTAGTTGGTAGAAATAATAATAATAATAATAATAGAAAGTTTAGTTTTAATAATTTGAGAATGAAGGAGATTGAGATTGCCGTTTAATAAATGAATAACGTTAGTTATACAATACATATCAAATTATGTTTCGAATCTGTGCGCATCAAGATTATAGTGAATTTTTATACTAAAATAAACGTAACGAGGTGACCATCTGTAAACAATAATAATATCATCATGAATGAAAATTAAACTGACTAATTTTAAATTGAAGCAGCTATTTTTAATACTGTCTCCCACGTACTTTTATTTCAAACCTGATTTATGAGTTCTATAAAACGGGAAATGTCAATATATAGTAGATAAAAATAACCAATTAGTTCCTGGGAAAGCTTGTAACGACTTATTGAACACTCAGTAGACAAGTTTGATTACTTGCACTTTTCCGAAAGACAACTGAAACAAATTATAGGGTTAAACAAAGAATTTCTTCGGATCTTTTGTACCTTTGCAGAGGACTATTTACAACTATTTTATATTTAAGATTTTCGTACGTACTGATTGTTCTATAAGTCGCTACAAGTTGTCTCAGTGAAGGTTCAAGATTCGAAAATACTTAATTTACAAGATACCTGAATATGGAAATTATTCGGCAATTTTTGTAACATAATAACAACTGGTATTGTTTATTTTATGTTACTTAATAGTGAAAATAAATTTGACTAAATCTTAATTTACTATATCATCATGGGGAAAGAGAAAAGAGAACATGCGTAAAAAACCAAAATTTGAGAAATGTAAAATACTACATTATATTCCGATGATCGCATCCATTATACCTATATACAAAAAACTAGATCCGATGAATATGGCCAGTTACCGTCCAGTATCTATTTTAAATGCCTTATCGAAAATAGTTGAAAGAGTTGTTGCAAATAAAATATTAACATTTTTAAATAAATATGGCATAATTAATGAATCTCAACATGGTTTTCGTGCAGGCAGATCAACAGAGAGCGCTGTATATGCCTTCACAGAGTATGTTTATGAACACCTAGATGAGGGCAGCAAGGTAGCAGGTCTCTTTTTTTATCTGTCCCGTGCTTTTGATTGCTTGAACATTGAATTCACATGTACGAAACTCTACTCACTGGGAATACGAGGACCCATGTTAGATTGGTTTAGATCTTACTTAACAGCACGTCAAATAAGTGTGAAACTGTACGACGTTTCGTCAACTGAGTTTGAGATGAGTGCAGGGGTTCCCCAGGGATCAGTGTTAGGGCCATTCATTTATTTGTTATTTGTCAATGATCCGCCAGATCATATAATTTTAGGACTGATAATAATGTTTGCAGATGATACGTCAATAGCAATTTCAGCACGGACTTTTGAAGAGCTGAGCATTATCGCAAATACGGTTGCTGTTCAGTTTCACACTTGATGTAAGGCGAATAGTCTAATACTGAATAAGGAGAAAACCAAAATTGTGAACTTCTCCTTTTGTTCAAACTATGAGCATTGTAATTTTCTTATAAATAATGTTATCTTGAAGTCACAAAAGTGTTCAAAATTTCTAGGCTTATATTTAGATAATACACTCTCATGGTGTGAACAGGTTGAGCAAGTTTACAAAAAAATTAATAAAAGTTTCTATGCCATATCTCAATTAAAATCAATATTGGACGAAAAATGTCTCATGAATGTTTATTATGCAATGGTGTATTGTCATCTTTCTAACAATGTCACTTTGTGCTCAATAAACCACCAGCGAGTTTTCATCGCTCAAAAGCGAGTGATTAGACTAATGTTCAGCATGGGAAGAAGAGATTCCTGTCGACCTATTTTTGTATTAAACAAATTGATGACATTCCCCAGCATCTATATCTATAAATGTCTATTAACAATAAGAAATAATTTGGACAACTACAAAACAAATGCCAACTATCATTCTTACGAGACTAGGCAGAAGTCAGCATTAGCCATCAAAATACATAATATTTGTAAATATGAGAAAGCCACTTCCTATATAGACATCAAACTATTCAATTATTTGCCCGAAAATATAAGAACTCTGGAATTGCTAAAGTTCAAGTCATCAGTTAAAAGCATGCGTTTTATACTGTAGATGAATACATGAACCAAAATTTAATTTTTAGTGTGTCTAAATTGTAGTATCATTGTTATAATGTCTATATTTTATCAATTCTCTAGTTTTGTACCTCATTCTAACTTTATAATCTAACTTTATGATTGTAAATGCCACTTTTTATTATTCAATATAACGTGTCCTATCCATTTATGTAAATTGGCTTCTGGATAAATAAAATATTCTATTCTATTCTATCCTATAGATATTGAGATTATTTCAAGAAAAAAACATACATCAAATTTATTTCTTTGTGTACTCCCAAATGAGTAAATGAGAGAAAATCTATGTACCTATATTGAATTTGGATCACTGCTTTATTATTATTTATGTTGAACAAAATACTGAAATAAATAGTTTTTTCAGTCGCAGTTGATGCATTTTTATCTGGTAAAGTTCCAGAACACAAATCATTTATGAGTGTATAATTTGGTTTTATAAAATAAAATTCAATTCATTTTTGAATAGGAAAAAATATATTCGAATACCACGATCAAATTAAATATCCAAAATATAATACTCGCACAAAACAAAACAAAAGGAAACTCGAAAAATATATTTTCACTAAAATACAAATCAGGACAAATGGACTTAACGAGACAATTTATTAATTTTCCGCTCAACACAAAAGGTAATTTAATTCATACATAACAAGTTTACTCTCCAAAGTATTGTAAAGCATTTTGCGGTTTATTTCATGCAACGACGATCTCGTCTAAATAAATTAAGGTACAAATTTTTGAGATCAATCCAAATGGGCTTACTTTATTTAATTCTATATTAGACCATAAAATTCACTTTTTACTCATACGTTCGAATACCATGATAACTGAAATATCGAAAACATAATATTTAAGCAGGCGATACATGTAAACCAAAACTTCAATTTTTGTTCTCCTTCAAACGAAACTCGAAATACGTTTTTTGTTCACAGGTATAGTAGTACAGTCATTTTATGGATTGGTCCTACTTTTTTTTCCGACTTAAGGTTTGAAAATACAGAAAGTTAGGAAATTTTCCGTAGATTACGAAAAAAATAGTGGCTGGAAACCTCCAATGAAGGAAAATGTCTTAATTTATGTATACATATATATACGATTTTCCGTGTTTTTCCGGGAAAGAATACTTATATCTTCGAAAATAAGCATTTTAGAAGGAAAAGTTTCCAACAAAAGTTGTTCAGCATTAAATTTTACATAGGAATTGACTATTCTGAATTTGATTTTCATCGAATTTTCTAAGCAATGGATGGGAAAACAAAATATTTTAGAATAAGAACTATATATGAAAAAAAATTGCATTTGGCTGGTAAATATGGTATGATAATTTTATATTGGGGTATATATCGTTACTGTAAATGATTATAATTAAGAATTTTCCAATATTTTCCATAATTTTCCGGGTTAGGAAAATTTTTTTATTTTTTTCTCAATCTTAGTGTATGATATGTCGATTTTTAGGTTTTATAGAGCTGTGATAACGATTTTTCAGTTCATTTTGTCGTGGAAAGTCATTGAAAACGTACATTCGGAAAATGGAAACCTTTTTTTTTTTATTATGGCGTGTGACAGATCAATTCTTATATTTTTTAGGGTCCTGAAAATGTTTTTTTACTTTGTTTCATCGTGAAAAATCATTGAAAATATATATCCGAAAATTTTAATTTAAACGATTTTTTAATCAAATATATCAATAAAATAATTGTTTACATGGAATAAACAACAGCTCAACTGTAAATATTTTATAATAACGTTTAACGTATACAATAACACAGCACATGTGGCGTTATTTTGGACTTGATTGAACGCTTGCGCACAAATTCATTGCAGTGGTACTACATACATAGTCCAGCGCATCGAAAGATTTGACGCAGTGGTGCTCGATCGATAATTTTAAACGCGCGGGAGATCAAGAATTTTTTTAATTTTTTTTATAATGTTATATAATTTGTTTTTTCATATTGCTCTACATTCTAACGAGAACAATTGAATTTCGTGACAAAATTATCTAAAAAAACGTTTTCCGAACCCTAAAAAACACAAGAATTGATCTGTCACACGCCATAATAAAAAAAAAAAGTTTTCCATTTTTCGAGTGTACGTTTTCAATTACTTTTCACGACAAAATGAACTGAAAAATCGTTATCAGAGCTCTATCAAACCTACAAATCGACATATCATACACTAAGATTTAAAAAAAAATAAAAAATTTTCCTAACCCGGAAAATTAGGGCAAATGTTGGAAAATTCTTAATTATAATCATTTACAGTAACGATATATACCCCAATATAAAATTATCATACCATATTTACCAGCCAAATGCAATTTTTTCTCATATAAAGTTCTTATTCGAAAATATTTTGTTTTCCCATCCAATGCTTGGAAAATTCGATGAAAATTAAATTCAGAATAGTCAATCCCTATGTAAAATTTAATGCTGAACAACTTTTGTTGGAAACTTTTCCTTCTAAAATGCTTATTTTCGAAGATATAAGTATTCTTTCCCGGAAAAACACGGAAAATCGTATATATATGTATATATAAATTAAGACATTTTCCTTCATTGGAGGTTTCCAGCCACTATTTTTTTCGTAATCTACGGAAAATTTCCTAACTTTCTGTATTTTTAAACCTTAAGTAGGAAAAAATCTATATTTTCGAAGCTGACATTTTCATCTATCTTTTGACTAAAGAAGAGGAAAACCTATGATTAATTCAGATCATGGCATATATCATTAATTCTGGCTGGGCCCGTTTTATTCGTTACAAGAAGAAGTTGTCGGTCAAGGGTAGACAGAATAACAAGGCTGCAATCTCTGATCAATAACGAAATGGATTATCAAAAAATCTGAAACGGAGGGTAATTGACATAAAACATTTTATTAGTTTTAAAATTACAAAAACCTCATTCAGAACAAATTTCAAGTTGATCAGATTATTAAATCTAAGAAACCATAAAACAGTTCACACTGTGGATACACTATAACACTATAGATAAGAAATAATCACCCTTATCCACTAAAATACTATTAAAGTACTGAGGACCGTTCGCCTACCAAGAAGCCATTATTAGAGTAAACTAAACTATAAATCTAAATGTTCCTATTTAAATACTATTTGGGGATAATAATGTGAACAAGGGGTTACCCTCAGCTGAAAGTAAATCGGAATTTAAGAAATTACTTTTTCATTTATACATTTCCGTCCTTCTAAAATACCTAGATATTTCTTCAGAAGTTGGAGAATAAAATTCAAATTTTTTACACAAAACTTTTAACATTTAATTTTAAAATGCTGACAAATTGTTTCACCACACTGTGGCATTATCAAAGCGAGGAGTTATCAACTAAAGCTAAATCTAAAAGTATGTCCTTAAATATCAGGGATCAGAATGTGGTGCAAATTGAGGGATGGGGGTGGATAATGGTGGGAGTGTGTTTACAAAATTGTTAACAAGCGGTGAATTATATGTGTCGATTTGATCATTTAATATTACATTATTATTGTTTTTTGCGTGTTTCAAAATTTCTATGGATTCTAATATATTAAGTTTATGTCCTTTTTCCTGAATATGTAGAATATCAGGATTAAGGGTGAAATTGTGGTTATGTTCTAACAGGTGATTTGCGTAATTAGAGTCTTCTTTTTTGAGCCTGTAACTTCTCAAATGTTCATTGAACCTTACGCTGAAACTGCGTCCAGTTTGTCCTATGTACAAAGCACTACAGTCATCACATCTCAGTCTGTAAACTCCAGATTTCTTTAAGTTATCTTTTTTAGATTTCGAGTTATTAATATACGAGCATAGGTTATTTGTTGTTTTAAAGGCGACGTTTTTATTCTGTTTTTTAAGGAATTGAGATATTTTTAGTGAATGTTTACCTAAATATGTTAGACATTTGAAATTTGATTTTGTATTATTATTAATTTGCGGATAAATTATGCTTAAGGCTTTTTTATTGAGTTTATTTTGGAGTATTTTATTAATTATCTTGACATTATAACCGTTATTTTTGGCAATATCTACGATTCTGTTTAATTCTAAATGGAAATTATCTTTACTTAATGGGACATTAATTAATCTATGTATCATACAATTATATGCTGCTAGCTTATGTGATTGTGGATGTAAAGAAGTGTTGTGTATTGATTAAGTTTAATCTCACTTTGCATAGACCAAAATTATTTCACAATTAACGATAAATATTACAAACAGAACACCGGACTCCCCATGGGTTCGCCATTATCTCCGTTGCTAGCAGAAATATCTATGAATTACTTGGAAACTAAGATTTTAAATTCCAATTTTCAGCACATGTTTGTATATTGGTATCGCTATGTTGACGACGTAATCGCTTGCTATACAGGCAGTAACCGTCAAATAAATTCTTTTCTCACCTATATCAACAACTTACACCCAAATATAGAATTCACATTAGAGATGGAAAACAACAAGTCCTTAAACTTTTTAGATCTGACAATTTCACACACAAATAATTACTTTTCTTTCGCTATTTATCACAAGCCCACCCACACAGATACCACAATACACAACACTTCTTTACATCCACAATCACATAAGCTAGCAGCATATAATTGTATGATACATAGATTAATTAATGTCCCATTAAGTAAAGATAATTTCCATTTAGAATTAAACAGAATCGTAGATATTGCCAAAAATAACGGTTATAATGTCAAGATAATTAATAAAATACTCCAAAATAAACTCAATAAAAAAGCCTTAAGCATAATTTATCCGAAAATTAATAATAATACAAAATCAAATTTCACATGTCTAACATATTTAGGTAAACATTCACTAAAAATATCTCAATTCCTTAAAAAACAGAATAAAAACGTCGCCTTTAAAACAACAAATAACCTATGCTCGTATATTAATAACTCGAAATCTAAAAAAGATAACTTAAAGAAATCTGGAGTTTACAGACTGAGATGTGATGACTGTAGTGCTTTGTACATAGGACAAACTGGACGCAGTTTCAGCGTAAGGTTCAATGAACATTTGAGAAGTTACAGGCTCAAAAAAGAAGACTCTAATTACGCAAATCACCTGTTAGAACATAACCACAATTTCACCCTTAATCCTGATATTCTACATATTCAGGAAAAAGGACATAAACTTAATATATTAGAATCCATAGAAATTTTGAAACACGCAAAAAACAATAATAATGTAATATTAAATGATCAAATCGACACATATAATTCACCGCTTGTTAACAATTTTGTAAACACACTCCCACCATTATCCACCCCCATCCCTCAATTTGCACCACATTCTGATCCCTGATATTTAAGGACATACTTTTAGATTTAGCTTTAGTTGATAACTCCTCGCTTTGATAATGCCACAGTGTGGTGAAACAATTTGTCAGCATTTTAAAATTAAATGTTAAAAGTTTTGTGTAAAAAATTTGAATTTTATTCTCCAACTTCTGAAGTATTATGAATTTACACTACGTAAACGCCGAAACCATAGATATACCTAGATATTTGTTTGTGCTGTATTTTAGAAGTGGTAAGCTTTCTTGAGAAATGGTGTGACCTGTATTCAAAATTTATCGGCTAACGCTGATTTTTCACCATTAGTTTTCTATATATGAGCAAAATGTTCCTTATACCGAGTTAAAGGTATGGGGAACAGGCACATGTTGATTTGTAATTTAGTTTACTCATATGTACTAGTCCAGGAAGTAAAGTACAAAATCGACCCAAATTAGAAAAATTTGAGGTAAAAGGCCGATTTTGATAAGTGAGGGCTCATTCGATTCGTTTTGACCTCTAGATCAGAATCTGCCACAGCTACATAGGGGGAAATTTGTCCTATTGTTAATAAACAATAAATAATGGCCAATAAATGGCATGTTTTTGACATAATAAAAAAAAATTGAAAACGCTATTTTCCATCAATTTTTAGCGCATACAGTAGAAAATTGCAGTTATTTGATCGATAAACAATGTGAATTTAAGATTTATAACAATTTGTCACTTATCTATTTGTTAATAAACAACAAAATGGAAATTTCCTAAATAATCAAGATTAGATTCATTTTCAGGTAATTTGAGGTCGCTGAATACAAATTCGATGTTATTTTTGTGATTGGCTGTTAATCTAATTAGTTAATTAACAATTTGTTAATAAACAAATTAACGAAAAAAATGGAAATTTGAAAAATAATCAAGACTAGAGTCATTTTCAGGTAATTTGAGGTCGCTGAGTAGTTTGATGTTATTTTTTTGATTGAATGTTAATATAATTATTTAATTAATAATTACTTAGTTACCGAATTAACAAAAAAATTCAAAGTCTTAAAATAATCACGATTAGAGTCAATTTCGTACAATTTAAGGTCGCTGAATACAAATTTGATGTTATTTTTTTGATTGGCTGTTAATCTAATTAGTTGATTAACAATTTGTTAATTAACAAATTAACTAAAAAAATGGAAATTTTGAAAATAATCAAGACTAGAGTCATTTTCAGGTAATTTGAGGTCGCTGAGTAGTTTGATGTTATTTTTTTGATTGAATGTTCATATAATTATTTAATTAATAATTACTTAGTTACCGAATTAACAAAAAAATTCAAAGTCTCAAAATAATCAAGATTGGAGTCAATTTCGTATAATTTAAGGTCGCTGAATACGAATTTGATGTTATTTTTTAAATAAATTGCTGGGAAACTATTTTTTTATCAATAACATGAAAAACCACTCTTCCCCTTTACGGCTACGGCCCTGGAGGTTGAATTACTGGTTCTGAATTCAGCTCATACGTCCCTGCACTTCTCTCAGTTACCATGGCAACGCTATCAATCAACTAATAATATGAACAATTTATTGAAAAATCACATTAGATTCAAATTTAACTACTTCAAATTATCCGAAATTGACTGTAATCTTCATTATTTTAAAACTTTGAAAAGTGAATTAATTAATTAATTAAATTATCATTCGACTCAAAAAGTAACATCAATTTCGTGTTCAGCGGCCTTAAATTATACGAAATTGACTCCAATCTTGTTTATTTTAAGACTTTGAATTTTTTTGTTAATTCGGTAACTGAGTAATTATCAATAAAATGATTAAATTAACCTTTAATTCAAAAAATAACATTAAATTCATGTTTAGTGACCCGAAATTACCCGACAATGACTCTAATCTTCATTATTTTGAGACACTGAATTTTTTTGTTGATTCGGTAACTGAGTAAATATCAATTAATTAATTAAATTAACATTTAATCAAGAAAATAACATCAAATTCGTATTCAGCGATCTCAAATTACCAGAAAATGACTCTAGTCTTGATTATTTTCAAAATTTCCATTTTTTGGGTTAATTTGTTAATTAACAAATTGTTAATCAACTAATTAGATTGACAGCCAATCAAAAAAATAACATCGAATTCGTATTCAGCGACCTCAAATTACCTGAAAATAAATCTAATCTTGATTATTTTGAAAATTTTCATTTTGTTGTTTATTAACAAATAGATAACTAACAATTTATTGATCAAATAACTGCAATTTTCTACTTTACCTGCTAAAAATTGATGGAAAATAGCGTTTTTAGTTTTTTTTTATATATTGTTATAACTCATCATTTTTTGGTCAATATTTATTGTTTATCAACAATCTAAGACATTTCCCCCTATGTAGCTATGGCAGACTTTGATCTAGAGGCCAAAACGAATCTAATGAGCCCTCATACTTCAAAATCGGTCTTTTACCTCAAATTTTCCGCTTCAAAACCTTTATTTCCTGGACTATACTTTAATTGTATTCCTAGTCTATAAGGGTGATTATTTCTTATCTACAAATTATTGAATATCTAATAATTAAATATATTGAGAACATTCGTCTGTTTGTTTAGCATCAATGATGGACGAATTTCCAATAGATAATAGTTATTGTCGCATCTTTCACTTGAGCATCTAAAAACTAGATGGTACAGGTTAAGTTAAGATTTTTCATAATTCGAGGACGTGGTTGCTACTTGCTAAGAAAATGAACTTTGAACAGAATCATAAATCATGTAAATCTGTTCATTTATACCATATTAGAAAACGATCAGAGGTTATCATTGGAAGTGATAGTGAATGTAGCAGTACAGTCTTTCAATTCATATTGAAAAAATCGAAATCTTCATTATACAGAGCGAACTGTTCGGCTCAACAGGATTTAAGTATCGATGAAATATGCAAAAATGAGAGTGGTTCAAGAAATAAGCTTGATCATTAATTTTTAGGAAATCATGAGTCAATGAGTATCATGAATTTGATCGAATTCTATAAACATTGAGGGCCGCAAAATCGAACGTACTTCAGGTTACTTCAGCGAAAAAATGGGGCGCACTCTCACTAGGTTTATCACGCCATGACCGTAATATAAATCCGCTGTAAAATGAAAGGATGACAGTCCCCGAACGTTGCATGTGGTCGCTAGTTTTTAAGCATGAACTGATTTTACCTCATTATACATGACTACCTTACTTTACCTACCTCTCCATTCACCATTCACAGTGCAACATTTGTTCGCATCGACAAGCTTCACCAAACATGAAAATGATTGAAAATGTCATAACAGAACATTAAGATTGTTATTCGAAGCCGACATTTTATTCGTTATTCAGTGAAGAACCTTTTGGTTGAATAAGATTTTGCGAATTCTTGAACTGGGGTGTAGTTCTTTTCATAGGATTCTCTTTTCATATCTTAGTGTCCTTCATAAAAAAACATTCAGATCTAACAGGTATTTGTTACGCATGTGCTGGTTCGCAAGTAGTGCTTTGGTAATCGAACACACGACCAGTGAGATGGGATCCACTGTTTGTCTATCAAACGATTTGTAGACAATTTTCTATTAAATCTAATAATATGACATAAATAAAGTTGAGGATTTTTCATTTATTCTGATATGACTGCCCTGAACAAAATTCTTAAATTTCACTCATTTTGAATATTAATTAATTTCAAGATGTTATAAGACTTCACTGCCAACACAATTGGCGGACCCGTTATATGATGAAAATTCATGCCTAATTGTTCAATATATTATGAAACAAAGATGTCGCGTTTCATCAAAGATGTGACTTTATCGAACGCTACTAGTAGTAAATTAACATTGACAAGCAATTCTATAAATATAAACATTCCAACAGCTGGGGGATTACCAGAGTTAAGAAGCAACATTATAAAAGTATATATGTAGGTTCAAGGAAACGAATTCATTGGAATATTATAAAGATGTTACAGATCAAGCAAATTTAATCAGTTCAATTTATATTAATATTGCAATGTTTATTTCTCAAAATCCATTTTTTGTAGAATCGTACAACCAGGTTTCGAGGTCAATTATTACACATCATCCTCAGCTATATATAAAGTATCAAAATTTGTTAAAACAGTTGTAAAAATCTTCTTATTTCAAAATTTGTTCAAAATAATATTTTTTAATTAACAATTTGTGAATTTTGTTTGTTTTAAAATATTTACTTTATTCAATATATAAATTTATTTATACATCATATGATTTTAGTGCAGTTGAAATTCAAGAAGCTACAAAGCAGCTATTCTAATGGTGAGGAATATGTAACTTTTAGACAAATTGCTAAAAAACTTATTATAAAAACGATGTGTTTTGAAAGTTTGATGTTCATCCGATTATAAGGAATTGATGACATCTAATGCTTAAGAGATGAAACCAGATGATTTCAAGTAGAGAGAACTTAGGCCTTTCAGTAGAATAAATAGTAAAATGACAAATAGATTATAATATTGAATATTGTTATAAACTTGAGACTAGATTATGGCTGGAACAATTAGTTATAATTCAAAGCGATTTGTAAGTTTAGTGTTATTAATTCGTTGTTTTTAAAAGATTTATGTATTTCCAAAAGTTCTAAATTGTTGAGGTATAATCCTTTGGTAGCTGTATGTAAAAATGTAAAATTTGTTTCAGGATTGAATTTGTGATTATTTTCTAAAAGATAGTTAGCAAAGTGAGAGAAGTCTGTTTTGAGATTCATGCAACGTATGTGTTCTTTCAACCGAGTTTTAAAATTTCTATATGTTCTCCCTACATATTCAGCATGACAAGATTCACATGTTAATTGGAATATTCCACTTTTTTCCATATTATTTATTGAATCTTTGTTATTTAAAAGAAAATTGTTTAAACTATTTGAAGATCTATATAATATCCTTGATATTAGTATATTTGGTTTTAGAACATTAGCAATTTTATTAGTGATTACCAAAATGAGTTAAAGCTCTAAAAGGTAGTGTATTGTTTAAATTTATATTCAATATTGGTTGGGAAACTTGAATATTGTTTTGCACTTGATAAGAAATTTATAATGAATTGTGATCAATTTTATTGTATTATGGTTTTGTTGAATCCATTCATTTCAGTTATTTCACATATAATTTTTAATTCTAATTAAATTTCTGTTGTTGTTAATGGCGTTTTCAACAATCTATTGATGTAACTATGAAAACTAGCTATTTCATGCTGTATATTGTATGGTGTGAATCATTGTTTATTGTTATACCAGTATGTGTAGGTTTTTTGTAAACACTGAAATCCAGTTTGTTATTCTCTATTGTCAAAATCAAGTCAAGAAAGTTTATACTTTTTTTATCGTTTGGGTTTCAAGGGTGAATTTTATTGAATTATGGATATTGTTTCTATTATTTAAGAAATTATTGTGTTGATCTGAGTTAACATTCCACACAATAAGAATATCATCTACATTTCTACAATAGAATTGAATATGTTGAGTAAATTCATTGTCATTAATATTGTTGTTAGTTTCAATATAATTCATGAAAATGTCAGCTAATAGTGGAGATAATGGAGAACCCATTGCTAGACCCTCTTTTAGGCAGTATAATGTAATGTTAAAAAAGAAAAAATACAACAATAGTTAATAAATTCTAATAATAAATTCTAAATATTCAATTGTTGAGAAATCACTGTTAGAAAAGTCTTCCTTTATGATATTTAGTACTTTTATTATCGGAATATTGGTGAATAGGTTACAGACATCTAGAAAAATGAGAAATTCATTATCCACAATGTTTGTTTGGTTAATTTTTTCTATCAATTCGATTATTTTTAATGGTATTTGTAAATTTATTATAGTAGTTTTTTTAATTTTAGGTTTAACCACTTGGCAAGTTCAAAGGTGGGAGAGGCTGTAGAAGATACTACTGGTCTTATTGGATTATCATTGAAGTTATTAGATTTATGAATTTTCAAAAGACCATATAGTCTTGGTTTTATACTTTGATTTGGGGTTAATTTATGAATAACTGGTTTGTTTAGAGTACCTATTACGACAATTTTTCATTACATTTTTTAGTTTTGTAATGGCAGTATCAATATTTAATGTTGATTGTAGAATGTTATTTTCTTGTATGGATGTATATTTATATTTAGATGATGATCTATTGTGTTGAGAATAATTATTGAGTTATCTTTATCACTTACTTTATTTAATTTGCCTAATTTGTAATCGTAAGTGTTAATTTTAAGTTTCACATTTCTAATTGTTTTTATGTTATCTCTATAAATGTTTAGTTGTATTGACAAGAAAATAAGCAACAAAATTGTTAATCGTTCGGTAGCCACATGTCACGTGGCATTTTTGACATCCATCTCCAGTTTTTCAAATGGATATAGCACAATGATAACATTGTGTTTCTGGTTATAAATATGTATCACGCATATATTTAACTCGCAGAAGTGTCCGAACTTTTGATTTTAAGATTTTAATAAGGTCATACTCACGTCATCGAAATGTGAATTAACATAGTTACAGTTACATTGAGTTAACTACTCTGTGATGTCATGAAAGTAATTTTGACAGATCACCTGACAGCAAAATATAATATACATTTATACAAGTATAAAATACGACAAATAAATACCAAATAATCACCCTTATCCACTAAAAATATGATTAAAGTACTAAGGACCTTTCAGCTAGCAAGTAGCCATCATCAGAGCTATTAAAGTAATAAGGACGTTTCAGCTACCAGGTAGTCATCATCAAAGTAAACGAAATTAGAAAACAAAATTACCTGTTTAAATACTATTTGGGATTAATAGTGGAAACAAGCAGTTACCCTCAGCTGGAGATAAATCTGAATTTGATTCCTTTTTCGCTTACACATTTCCATCCCTCCTAAGTCACCTACTGTGTTTTAAAAGTGTTTCTTCTTTAGATGGGCATAATGGTCTTTATAACGAGTTAAGTTTGACCCACATAGCATTTTGAACAAGACACACAATCACTTTTGTAATTTTATCAAAGATATTGCCTAACCGGTTTTTTAGCTTGTTCTTGCATCTATAAACGGGTTTTATTGCAAATTTAGTAAATAAATCAGTGACTTACGCCTGCCTCGTTCGTGATATAAATACCACCCTCGAAAATGTTCGGCGAACCTAGGTGTTCCAACACCATCTGCCGGAAAGCAAATGTGCCACTGAGAATGCAATTCACAATGCCACGCATTGACAATACAGTTCCCACGATTCAAAAAATTAACGAGGAAGCAGTTGGATATACTACCGCCAAGTGGCTGCCCAGTAACAATGCATATTGAATTACAAACACATATCCTGTTAGAAGCCAATAAACAAAGATTTGGTCCTCCAGATTGAACATTGACAACGGGTATTTGAGTCGCAGACAGCTGTTTAGCTCTTCGCAGGAGCTCGTCAGTGGGAGGAGGCAAACTTGAAGTCACTGATCATCCATTTCCGTTATAGATATAATTACCACCCTCGAAAATGTTGTTGTTGTTAAACCAATGTGGGTTGTCACTGTTCAACCTCGATAAACAAAACTTTGTCCATTAATAATCAGAGATGATGACCCTCGAGATTTCATCAGATCATTAATGCTTCGTTAAAGTATTATAAAATACAGTGGAAATTTAGAAGCAATCAAAATAGTCAAGTATTTATTAAAATCTTGTTATATTACCTTTGACTAATGAATGGAGCTATTTTATAATAATTAATAGGTGTACATGAATTTCTACTCAATTGAGTAGGTTCTCTGTATATGTCGAATTCCAAACTATTTCATCCTTACATTTTCATGAATGGAGCAAAATTATTTAACTTTCAACAAAAAAAGGGAGCATCCGAAAGCGAAAAATTGCCCCAACAAAAGGAGGTAACAATAGTAAGTAGTAATGGTATGCAATTTATTCGTATATAATAATCTATATAGAGGAGAATCTATGTTTGTATGTATTCAATATAAATCTACAGTTTATCTCTATCTTGATGAAATCTTCCACACTTGACCTTCGAAATGAGAGGAAAATCCATGTCTATATGAGATATCGAAAAAAGTACAAACAACATCTAACGATGAAGGCAACTTCGCGGCCCCAACTAATCTTTCATACATCGAAATAAGTATTATCCTAGCTTAAACAGTACATACTTTGGAAATGTCAAATCGACATACTCCTCCTTACACTGTGGTTTCTGTTCAACTGAAATAATCAAAATAGAGGGGTTCTATTTTCTATTCCGTTTAATATCCTAGTCATTGCTTCTTACATTCTTTCAGTAATAAGTAAAACTAATATAAATCAAGATTAAATAATATTTATCCCCAATTAAGTTTCAGGCAAATTGTGTGATGTATCTAATTTTAGGCGCCAGCAAAACTCTGAACTTTGGAAATCCTTACTTAACACTGCGACGTTTATTTAAATGCATGAATGCTGTGGATCTTTAGAAGGGATCTATCAAGAATTTAATTTAAAATTAAATATCTTCTGAAAAGTTCAAGGAAGTGCTCCAAATACGAGTTCGTTTCATTGATATGAAAAGGAATTTAGAAGCTTTGAACGGCAACGGATTGTTTAAAGACATTGGAATTTATGACGATTAACTGGCTGCTAACAGCTGCGTCCTTTAATTCGAATCATCCCATATTTATATTTATATACCAATAACACATACTGGATAAGATTTTGATTTGAAAAATATCAGTTAGAATCAAAGGAACGCCACATGACTAATTACTTTAGCGTTAGATTGTCAACAGACATGGTTGTAGTTTCAATAACATGAGTAGTCCGGAGTAAGTCATTTGTACTTGTAATATTACTAATGTTTTCATAATTCTAAATTGTTTCGGCATTTGCTATGGATTAACTCATCATGGACTTAATGCATTGAATACACAATTTATACTTTGAACTGTGATATTAAACGATCGTAACATGATGAAATGACACCCAGTAAAGAAATAGTAAAGTGTTATAGTTAAGTAAATTTATATTTCTGGGCGCACTCCTCTGAGACAAGAAGACGCAAGTAAACTCGTAAAATATTCTCAATATGCTTATTGTTCCAACAGGGAAACACGGAATTAATGTGACTAAAATAATTAGAAATACGTATCTATACAACAAGCGGATAATATCAACCATAACAGGTACAACAAAATGGGAATAACGACTTACCAATTCTGAATAGTTTTTTCATTTTGGTAACCATAAATCGTGAAATTAACACATTATATTCTAAAAATGCCGTCCATCAACTAAGGTTTTTGATAAGTCGAAGGTGAAAAGTATCACTATCTAATCAATCCAATGCAAATATTTTTATAACTGAGAATGTATGAGAATATAGTGTCGCAAATGATAGACGAGGAAAAACTCACGGTTGAAATTGACTTATCAAATATTTGATATTTAACAATTCATCATCTAGATATAGGCAAAATAAATTATAATTATCATTATTAAAGCATGAGGTTATAAAACAAAATAAGAGAAATAAACTTCAGTGGAACAATACTGTTGAAAGAAGGGTTTCAGATTTGATCCTTCCTTTTATTGAAGAAAGTAGAGTATAATTATGAGTAAAATTCGATTTTAGTGAACTGAAAGATCAAATTTTTGCTGAATTGATTTCATATTCAGGTCTACCATCTAGTGACCGCGGTTTCTTTAGGGATAATGTGTATTGTAGTAATTTCCTTGGTATTATCTACGTTTCCACGAGTGACGATATCGTGAAAATTAAATGTCTGTCTTTGGGTTTCTTAAAATCTACTAGCCCCTCAATTATCTGACATCCGAATTTTCTAAAATGTCAATTGCTCTTATTATTCGTTGATTTTCGGGAAATAGGTCGTGGTCACCACCAACATTTGTCTTTTTATTTTCATATATTGACTACACGAGAAGAAAACCTATATAATGAGCGAAGAACATCTTGTGAGCGAGCGAGAGTTTCTCAACTTCGCAATACGATAGAAAAACGAAGTCTGGTAAGAGGCAGTTTGACAGGTCTGGACCTTGACAATAAAGGGGACCAGGGGGCCAATTCTTGAATTGCGAACGACGAGTGAAGCATACGATTTTTGTACAATGTCGCATACTTATTGATAGATTCCAGAAAAATCAATTGTTCAATTTCGCATTCGACATTTTTTAGTAGAATTCACAACGAGTAGTGGATACCACTCGTTGTTTAAGTTTCTACCAAGACATTCTGTGTAGGCTGTGTTCAGTATAAAGTTTAAATTTAAATTTTTATAAACAAACTATTGTTAATAACTAATACTTATTATGAACAATATTAGAGCGTTTGTCGTGGCAATAGGGAAATTTGGAAATTGTCGCCGCCTACTACAAGGAATAGCAAGACAAATATTTTCTTGTTACGATTCATTTCAAGCAAGTGAATTTCACTTCATGAAAAACTTTAGATTAACTAAACACCTTGCTCGGGAAATAATTGAGATGCTAAGGCCATATTTGTCCATTTTGCTCTTCTCCAAATCCAATTAGCAGAGGAAATCGCAAAATAATCAAGCAAATACACATCAAGCTTCAGATCTAACCCCACTTTTAGTAATTTCAGTTCAAGCGTTGCAGCTTGTGTTGTATAAATGTTGCAAAATTACAACGTTGTCACATTGTGGCGTGCTAGATAAAATGTCGAATGGCAAATGTGCGAATGTGCACAGTCGATCGCTATTGAAGAATAGCAGCTTTTTGTGACAAATTTCGCACGCTACTCATTTTATTAGAGATTCAAGAATTGCCCCCCAGCTTGAACTCGCCTAACTGGAATTTCTCGTGGTGAAATAACTGACGAGCTTTCTGATGAATACAGTACGTGTACGTGTACAAATATCATCTTCAACACATAAATTATATGTCGTTACACTCAAATTATTTGTCGTATTAAAATTTCAACATTAATGTATATTTAGAGCTTATTCCACGAATGGTTTTATTGAAGCGAATATGATATTTTGTATGACATTAATGGATTTTACGAGTGACTATTTTAAACTTTACCAAACACGGGAAATATCGAAGCGTTGTTTCAATAAAACGGTGAAATGTGAATTTCGCATCATGTTAAGACTAAATTATAAAATTCAAATATTCCATTCAGTCTGATATGATGAAAATATGTTGAACAATCAAAATTCATGAATTATTTATTAAATGAATGATGGTGACTGAGTGTATTATTCCGCCTTTATTTAAAAGATATAATTTATTTATCTTTGGGAAATACAAAATTTATATACAAATGGTGCAGTGGAATAGACTAAGAGAGTGATAGATTCGGTTCTAGATAAGTAAAATTTCGTGACCACAAGCTAAGCTTTTTTTCTTCGGACATTAAGACTCTAATACGTCTCTTCAGTTATTTCACTTATTATGAAAATTAATCAACTATTGATTAAAGTTTTTCAATATAATGAGTGTTTCATATATTGGATATAGTTGACGGCTATAGTTCCAAAGGGACACTAGACAACACAACTTTGTGAAGAAGATATCCACCGTTTACAACCATATAAGTAGCCTTCCCCTGGATCTCATCCAGGCATACATGAGTGAAGGAAGTATTGGGTCTACTGTGACCAATTTGATATTACTTTGTTGCAAGTTCAGTCTACTTCAAAAGAGTAATGGTCACTTTTACCGAAGCATGGGTCAACCTTGACGAAAACAAAACAATTCGAAAATTTTGCGGTTTTCAAGCATTTCACAATTATCCGAAGGTCTGCCAGGTCGGAAACTTGAATTTATCATTAGTCATCCATCACATACAACATATCAAAAAATTAAAGCTACATTATTTAATGAAAGGTAGAATGTACCACTTTACTAGGTTATATTTTATTACTAGTATATCAATTATAATAGACTAAATACCAATATCTACGTAATATAATATAATAATTGTATTCGATGTATCGATATTGTGTTGCTACCTTCATCGAAAATGGTTTTATTTATTAGTGTTTCTATGTAATTACGAAAAGGATAGATGACTATGATTATTAAAATAATCAGCAGACGATTTTTGTATTGTTGAAAAAATCCAATAAAAACTGTATGTGAAAGTGTATAATGGGGAAATGTGATGCTGAAGTATATATAGCCAATCATTATATTGGTGTTTAAAATGATGATATAGGCAATATTCGCTTTTGTATTCAAGTTAAAATCATAATATTAATTATATTCATGCACATCTAATAAATTCAATGTTCCTGTGGATTTCATGATAAATAAACTAAATACCTAATACACTATTATTATTATGAGGTCCCTCTAGTCTAGATCGATCTGTAACACCGGAAACTAATAGTTCTAGATCTAGACAGCTGTTTCACTCTTCTCAGAGAGCTCATCAGTAGAACGAAAAAGAGCATAATAAAAAGACCAAAATATGTTAGATAGCAATGAAAAGTTCTCTAGTCTATATCGATCAATAACGATCGTTACTGATCGATCTAGAGTAGGGAGACCTCAGTACATTTTTCTGTTACATTGAGCCGTAATCTCTGGATGAGCTACATTTCAACTCTCTTCATAAGATTATTCAATGAAATTTGTTGAAGTTATTTCTTGGATGTAGTTCAAATCAAACAACTAGGGGTAAGTGCAGTGGTTGTGAAAATTCGGAAGTGTTAAAAGTCTAAGCGGATGCTGCGGAAGGTCGGGTCAAGGTCGGTGGCGGCCAATCTATTGATCCCGCCAACGTCACCGCCGGGATTGAAGCACACACTGCGCGCACGTGGTTAGAGCGCCTAAATAATCCGGTAAGTTATATACTACGCGTATAATTTCCTACTACAACCTGTACTTATCGGTCCATATGTTATTGGAGCAAATATTGTTTCTGATATCATATTCCCGCTCATAAGTCGCAGATACTTTTTTTTCTTTATAGCAACCAACAAACATATTTCTTTGAATTTTGGAGAGTTTCAATCGACGCATTTAAATTTGGTCTGTACTTTGGAAGCATCGTCTAAAATGTAAGAACACGACAAATAGCAGAATACAAGAATATTAATTGTTAATAATTTTGTATTAGTTCTCAACTGAACAAAACCAGTTGCACCAAAGTCTATTGAGGATTCAACAGTACAGATCAACTCCAAATTAGCAAATTACTTCGAACATAATAATAATTGGAATACCAAACTTGACTAGTTATTCTTGTTACGAAAAAACTATTACCATTGATTAAACTATTCATTGGACACACTATTATATAGATAGTTGCATTTCTCGCATAAATTCCTTAAAAAAACAAGCAAATAAGTGAATAATATTGACATATGAGATTACAGTCCAGATGTTCATGTTCTTGCAAGTTTATTGTAAAATAAATAAAACTGTTTTCAAGTTTTATTAAATCTGTAGAGACATCTACATCACTTCTATACAGGATGTTCCAGTTCATAATAGTAATATTTAACCAGTAGATATTCCATCGTAAAATAGCTCCACATGTATAATTACATTTTATTCAGAAACACTTCCCTAGGATCATACAGCTTGGTTTAGAAAATCACACACTTTGACCGAAACAGCAATTTTGACCAAGTATTTCACTGGATATTTTTAAAACTCAATTTGGTGAATAAGTTATTCTTGATTAAAACGGTTACAAATCATTTTAGTTGTGAGAAAAAACAGGATACATACAATAATTCGTCTAATGATCGACTGGTTCAAGCTTAGTAGCTATTTTAGATTTTCTCTAAGCCTTCAACTCCAATTATTTCGAAAACGGATGCTTTTCTAATCAAAATTATGTTGAACTACTTTTTCTAAAACAATCAATTTTTGAACATATGTTCCTATTTTTCTATACCTTGACTACACGACAGGGAAACCCATAATGTTTGAAGACATCGTGTGAGCCAGCGGTGGAATGTTGGGAGAGGAGATAGGCAGTTATAGGCATTGGGAAAGACCTCACTAGGCGAATTGTTCCACAACTTTGCTGTTTGATAGAGAAATGAAATCGGTAGGAAGAACTTCGGCAGGTCTGTAGCTTGACAATAAAGAGATAACTAGTTCGAGTTCGTCTAGTCCGCCTATCTGGAATCTTTCGCGATGGAACAACAGACCATATTTCTGATGTACACCGACTATGAAAATATCTATAGAAAAGGGAGGGATCGCCCACCTTCCTATAATTTTCTAGACAGGTCCATGAATTCGTAAGTGAGACATTATCAATCAGACGAATATCTCTCTTCTGGATGGAATCCATGAGCTTCATCGTATGTTTGGGAGCCGAAATCCAAACATGTGGACAGTACTCCAGCACCGGTCGAGTCTGAGCTTTGTTGATTATGAGAAGCTGCTGGGATGTGGAGTAGCTCTTGGCGCGGATGAAAAAAACATGTTTTTGCAATGTACCTCACATGATCATCCCATAAGGGGGTGTTGTTGGTGGTGATCCCGAGTATGGAAATATAAGACTTCATAGGAATATTTGTACCTGCCATCATTATATTAGAGATTGTGGGATCTGTCTTCCTAGAGAAGATGCAAGGTTAAGTTTTGATTGCGAGATTACGAGATCTCCATTAATTGCGTCAATCTGTCTCTGTCTCGCTCCTCTGGCTTAATTAGATGGTATGTGGGCTCTAGATGAGAAAGCGATATGAAGTGTACCATCATCTGCAAAGCTGCAAACGGGACAGGTGGCCACTTCCAGCAGATGGTAGATATGGAGCTGATACAAAGTTGGTGCTAACACAGGTCCCTGTGGAATTCCAGCGCAAATAGCCATTGTATCGGAGGATACTCCATCGACCACCACATAGAGTGACCTATCAGAGAGTAAACTCGATAGTAAGCGACTAAGTTGAGGCGGCAAACCATATGACGGTAGTTTCCCAAGAAGGGCTTGGTGCCAGACTCTCTCAAATGCTTTGGGGATATCCAATGCTACAGCTAGATATTTCCCATGTTTTGTAATAGGTATTAGATGAGATCGATGTTGATTGCTTTCTCCATCACTTTAGAGATCACAGATAATAGTGCAATGGGTCTATAATTATTAGACAGCGTTTTCTTTCATTTTTTTTGGTATTGGTTGGACTCTAGTTGTCTTTCAATTGGAAGGGCACCAAGTTCAAATTAAAATGTAAACAACCTGGAGAAAACTGGTGTTAATTCAGGCGCACATTCTTTGAGAACGACAGGCGGAATTCCGTCTGGTCCCATAGACTTTTTGGTATTGAGATCAAGCAGAATACGCCTAATTGAGCGCTGACGGAAGACAATTTAGGGCACATGCTATCGATGGCAACAATATTAGGATTCTTCCCTTGTGGATTCAAAATAGAATTTGCTGCAAACATTCCAGCAAAAAGGTTGGCTTTTTCTTGTGGTGTATTGACCAGTGTGTTTCAAACAATATTTGTTTTAGGAATACTTGAACCAACTATTGCTGCAAGGATCAGAGAATTAGAAAAAATATTTTTTTAAGCCGAACATCTCCAATAGGAAGCGTCTTTGGAAAAAATAAAATCATGCATATCCTCTTATTTACTGGTAGTTTTTCATAAGCTGAACCAATCTGTGGATACCTATTCTTTTAAACTGGTGCCGGGTATCGAAATATTCGTACAATTTTAATGATATATAAATTCTCGGGAAATAGGTCACATTAACACTTATGCTTTATATTTTCTCGTCTTTACGTACGTTTCGGTCTCACGACCATCATCAGAAGACTTATTATGTCTAAAACTGGATTACTTAAAACTAATTATATTTTACACTTTGTTGACTGGCATCTTTGATAAAAGTCATTTCAGCAAAGTTATAATTAATTGAATGTTGTTTATAATTGGCCATAACAACATTTGACGATAATTTTGAAGTCCATAATAGAGGCAGTAACTCTGAAAGCTGCATCTTGATTGAGGCTACCTAGTGAGTAAGCGCAGTAGTAATTACTGCAATGAAGTTCTAATTAAATGATTACTGTAGCATATGATGAGCTTCAGCAACATTTGTGAATTTTGAAGTTAATAATAGCGGTAGTAGTTGTGAAACTTGAGCAATTTATGTTAAACTAGTGACATTTATCGAGGTGATAGGAATTTCGGCAGTGATTGTTCCGACAATATTGTAATCAATTGAATATGATTGAAGTTTACCATCGATTAGTGTAATGAAAACATCGTAGTAATTATTTCAATAAACACCAACACGTAATCGTCGTCAGCTAGCAACATTCCATTGTGACAGTAATTCTGTGTGGAATATGACAAATTAGAGTTCAATTTGTAGTATCGATTATTATGACATTGGAAACTGCGGTTGTCAATATTCCAACAAAGTTCCAAACAATTCCACACTTTAGCATTACATTTGCCAGCAATATTCTGACGGTATTTGATGAGTGGTCAGATACTCATATTTTCTTTTCTTTACAATTAACGCTCCAGTTTTTAACTCTTAAATATTGCTGCGATCATTGCGCATTAAATGTTAGTATAGAATTATTAATTGTGCATTTGTTACTACCGCGTTGATTGATAATCAATTTACATTCAATTGTCCGTAATCTTGTCGAAACAATAGCTACAAAAGGTATTGTAATAATTGAATACATGAAACAATCATGATAAGATTTCATATTCCCTTCCACAACCTTCTGCTTTTTCCCCGTCTAACCGTATTCTACGTTGTATTTTGAGTTGGAAGAAGAACCTTTGGAACACAATAGAGTAAAACATAATTTCATCTCATATATTGTCGTATGCAGGCCATAATGAGCTTTAATGTCAAACAGGAAAATAACATATTTTCTTCTACTCAAACCTTCAAAATCAAAAGAAATAGAAAATCTTGTGCTCAGTTTTATTTACGGAAGAGCTCAATCGAATACTACCATTTAGTCAACCATTAATTGCGTCAACCAGTCTCTTGTTTCGCTTCTCTGGCATCAGTGGATGGTATAGGGACTCTAGATGAGAATGCGGCATGAATTGTATTTTCACCTGCAAAGCTATGGACGGGACAGGTGGTCACTTTTAGCAGATCGTTGATATGGAGCAGAAACAAAGTTGGTGCCAAGACTAATACCTGTGGAACACCAGTATTGATAGCAATTTTATTGGAGGATTCTCCGTCAACCACGACATGGAGTGATCTATCTGACGGAAGATTCCCAAGAAGGCTTTGGTGCCAGGCTACAGCTAGAGATTCCCCATGTTTCTCGATAGATTTCTGCCATACATGTGTTACGTAGGCAAGTAGGTAGTCCTGTTGATATCTGCTGACGAAAGCCATATTGCCGGTCATTCACGATCTTGGAGCTCTCTAGGTATTGGATGACCTCGATGTTGATTGCTTTCTCCATCACTTTAGAGATCACAGAGATTTTATTTCATATATTGTCGTATGCAGGCCATAACGAGCTTCAATGCCAAACAGGAAAATAACACATTTTCTCCTACAGAAACCTTCAAAACCAAAAGAAATAGAAAATCTTGGGTTTAGTTCAGCTTACGGAAGAACACAATCGAATGCTACCATTTTATCAACCATTGCCGGATATCCAGTGATCCAGTGTTTTCAGGCTGATGTGAAGATTCTTCACTGCTACAATGGCCGTCGAAAGTCAGGATCAACATGCTGCCGTTATGCAGAAGCCTTCCGGAAATCATTATTGTCAATATAGAATAAATAAAATGAATTTTATGGAAATTAAACCCCTGTCATACTGACATGTGGGATGAAATCGAACAAGAAATAACGAAAGGTAGTATTTTTGGTGCCAAAATTTATACCTAAAAATATGGATGCGCCATCCACATACATTGAACCCAAAATTATCCGATGTCACTTTGAGTCACATCAACAAATAAGAACATTCCCCTTGTATTGACAACTCTCGTCGAATCATGCAGAACTGTTTCAACCGAAGTTCTTATCGTGATGGTGTTATCATAAAAGTATGTACATAAGTACCACCTTTAACTATGAACAGAAACGACAAACTCCGGAGTGGAAATGTAACATCCGCTAAATTAAGAATATTTAGGACTTGCTTACGTATGGTAAGCGTGGATGCTATAACGGTTTATGTCTAGTTTCTGTTACTTCATGCATAATCGTGTGTGTTCTCTAACATTTTCATTCATTCCTAATAGTTTTAAGTTATTTTCAGTATTATTTGTTCGCTTGAATACCGTGAATCCGCGAGAAACATTAGTACAAACGAGTGCTCGATTACTGGAAACGATATTTGAAATTACGCCTATCAACGCTTCAGAAACTTTAATAATTTACCTCATTACCCAGTTCCTTAATGCGGTTACAAAGAAACAAAATTGAGACGGTGTTACAAGTGCGGACAGCCGAGTGAAACAACTCCTTGATAACCATTCTCAATACTTCTCATTAAAAAGATCCATTGATTACTTACCTATTTCAATGTCAGCGGCCGTTCGCCTGGATGGGGAAGTCCTAGGAACGGGCGGTTGCTTGAGGACCGCTAATGGTACAAGTCCTTCCGGGACCGTCAAGTCATGATCGGTACCTCGTGTAGGCATCCTCACTAAACAAAATTCTGGTTTTGCAGAACAAACTTCAACCACTTCAACTTGTTGACCCTTTGTCACGCTGAGTTCTTGAGGAGTGGTCGCAGTAAAATCGCTCATAACCCAAGTCATTTCCAGTACACCTGCCTGAAAAAAAAATGATAATTATCATTCAGAAATTCGTTCAAATAGTGTGAAGAGAAATGCTTTATCAAGTATGAATAACATATTAGTACATCTCTCGTGTCGATACGATTAGAATCGCTGTCTAATTTCGTGTTGTTGTGGACACGCCAAAAGCGAATCTTGCAATTGGTATCTTCCTCATGGAGATTATGAGAGTTATATTATACATAACACAGAATATCCCAAAATAAAGTTACGATATTCCGGGAACAGGTAAAGTCTTCCCATGAACATGTGCCAAAAATGCTTCCTGAAGGCTTTAGTCAATCGAATGTAATTTTATTCCATTACTTTTGATAACATTGATACTAGGAGATTTTTCTTATTTTTTATTGAGAGGAATATTATACATAACACAGGGTATCCCAAAATAAAGTTACGATATTCCGGGAACAGGTAAAGATGTTTCCTTGAACATGTGCCAAAAATGCTTCCTGAAGGCTTTAGTCAATCGAATGTAATTTTATTCCATTACTTTTGATAACATTGATACTAGGAGATTTTTCTTATTTTTTATTGAGAGGAATATTATACATAACACAGGGTATCCCAAAATAAAGTTACGATATTCCGGGAACAGGTAAAGATGTTTCCTTGAACATGTGCCAAAAATGCTTCCTGAAGGCTTTAGTCAATCGAATGTAATTTTATTCCATTACTTTTGATAACATTGATACTAGGAGATTTTTCTTATTTTTTATTGAGAGGAATATTATACATAACACAGGGTATCCCAAAATAAAGTTACGATATTCCGGGAACAGGTAAAGATGTTTCCTTGAACATGTGTCAAAAAATGCTTCTTAAAGGCTTCAGCCATACGAATGTAATTTTATTTCATTACTTTTGATAACACTGATTCTAAGAGATTTTTCTTATGGAGATTAAGAGAGCTGTATTATAGCTAACACAGGATATCCCAAAATATAGTTCCCATATTCCGAGAATAGGTAAAAATGATCCCATGAACGTGTGTCAAAAATGCTCCCTGAAGGCTTCAGTCATTCGAATGTTATTTTATTCCATTACATTTGATAAAATTTATTTTAGGAGATTTTTTCTATGGAGAGTATGAGAGCTATATTAAACATAATATAGTTCCCATATTCGGAGAACAGGTAAAAATGTTTCCATGAACATGTGTCAAAAATTCCTCCCAAAGGCTTTAGTCATTCGAATATAATTTTATTCCATTACTTTTGATAATATTGATACTACGATCACGAAACTAGGTACGTAGGGTTATTTGATATTTTTAATCATTTCACAATACCGAAAACATGATATAATACACAGTGAGGTACGAAATTCGGGGACAACACAATAAAATATTTCTACATAAAAAAAGTAGTAGCCACTCTTGTTAGTATGCCATAAAACCAAAAAAAGTCATAATACATTTTGATGTCCGAAAAAAATTTAAAACGCATGGTCAAAGTAGACCATGAGTTTTGAAAGTGCACACTGTTCATTTCGAAGTTTCTTCGATACTGAATAAACGTGAACCTCAGTCAGACACTCATGTCAAATATTCGCAATTTCGTGATTACACACATATTGCAAGAAGTTAAGTTCAACTTTCCACTGTATAATGGAACCTTGAAAAAATGTTGTATGGAGTGCAGATAGTTTATGAACTCAAACCTTGAGATTACAATAATCCAATTGATGAGTGTGTATTATCTTTCTCACCGATAATGCAGAATTAGAATTGTTCAACAGCGATAGAATATTCAATTTCCAAAATACTCAAGTTCGAGCTGATGATAATCCCCATACATATGTCAAATCAAATCCCCCAGGAAGAAGATTTTATCTATATATGGGCAGGATTAATCGGCGACTATTTGATAGGTCCCTATGAATTACCTAATAGTTTGAAAGGTGACACATATTTAAATTTCCATGGAACATGTATCTCTTGGATGATTATACCGTATTTACTGAGACGTGGAATGTGACTTATGTGCACCGCCACATTTTCGTTCTAAGAGTTAGAGAACATTTAAATATATCAATTATCTAGAAAGATAGATTGGACGAGTAGTCTGATAGAATTAGCTTTTTGGAGTTTTTAATTCTGAGTTCGGAGAAAAAAATTGATTTGAGTAGATAATTATGATACAAATTGGAGGAACTAGAATCGAACACTTTTTAATCGTCGCAACCGGTCCAAAAAAAGGGTAAAAATGGCCAAATCCAGTTTTTCGCGTCGGATTGAGTTAAAAAGGAAAAAGCTTTTAATATGCTTATGCACCGTAAAAAGACGGAAAAAATGAGCTGCGAATGAACTCGATTGAACCAGCGATGACCCTGCAACTTGCAAAAAACCATCGATTTTGCTCAAAATTTCAAATATTCATAACTCTTGTTCTTTTCAAAATTAAGAGCTGAAATTTTGATGGGTTATAGCTTTTGTGCCCTCCAAGTACCACACAAAGCAAGATCGAATGTATACTTCTTGCAAACCGCAGCTTAATGAAAAAAAAAGCACTTTTGTAAAATGACCCTAAAAAAGTTGTGGTGCGGTAACGCGCTATTTTTTCACGATATCATCTTCTTCAATAGCTTACCAAATTTTCAACATCTTATCTCATTTATTGTAATGGAATTGATTTTGTGCGTTTGTTTTTATTGAAGGAAAAAGTTGAGCTTGATAATTCGAATTTTGTATATTTACTGTACGTTGTATAAAGGAAGTCTATTTTTGAAATGATACTTGGAAATGCAATGTTTTTGGGCGCAGTTTTTCAAATGAAATTATGGTATTTTATTTAATCATGTGCTTTTCTGGTAATAAATACATATCACACGCATATATTAAACCTGCAGAAGTGTACATTCTAAGATCCAAGTGTTTATTTTATGTGTTTACTTTTTGGCAAATTTTGATAGTTCAGGTGACAGCATATGTCAGTATAGAACACAAAAAACAGAGTTGTGAAATGCATTATGTAGACCATAAGTACATTTAGTACAATGTTTCTAAATCATATCCAATATATTTTCTGTTCCTACAATCATAAGTTGACTTACAGAAGTGTCCGAAAGCAAGAAATTGTGCTAACGAAAGTGTTTTTTTATTAGTTCTTTATTATTAGGATTAAAAGTTATGATTTATGATACAAAGTAAATTTTACTTCCAATCAGCCTAATATTTTCTGAAAATTTCCTTTTTTTATTATTTCTAGTGTTACCGTCATTGATGGAACAACATAAAATACTCTTCTTCGGAGCAACTTTTTATAAGCTTTATTATGGTAATACCAGTTTTAATATCCAACGTTTCATTTCTGATCAACCATTATTAATTTTGTTTTAATTCGGCTTTGCTTTTTAATAAAAATTTTTGGAGTAAAATTTTGTGAAATTGGACAGTCTAGTGCTTCAGGAGAATGAAAAGTTGAAGATGACATTTTTTAGTGCTTCAGGAGAATGAAAAGTTGAAGATGACATTTTTCAATAACAAAAGAAACCATTAACGAACGAATCTTGTACAGTTGATTTTCGCGGACAGCTAATCTTGAAAATTATTGGCTTCCGGATGAATTCCGCTTCACAGTATCACAACTCGATGCTGATGTTTCGGCAACCATTACGGCTTAATCTTTGGGACAGGAATGAAGTATATCACCTTCCCAACATTTGGAAACTCATTCTTGAAAATTTCACTTCGCACATGATCACATAAGGGCAGGATTACGTCCCAGAGTCACCAACCACCGGAACAAAGGTAGTAAACTAAGTAGAGAATTCGACAAACCTACCATATTCAAAACATGTAGCAAAAGGTACCGGACAAATTCTTAGATCGGTAGTTAATGGTAATAATGTGCATTCTTTATGTTTCCAATTGTATTCCCTTATTTCTGCAATAGTAGAATTATTTCTATTCATATTTCCAAAAAATACATCGGTAATAAACTGTGCACCCTAATTTATTCAATATATATTATCATATGTGTGATAGCTAGCAGGTGTGGTCTGTGACCTGAATGTGTCAATTGAAAATCGTATATTTCTGTAAGCCAACTGTTGATTAAGTAAGCATATAACTAACTAATCTACGATAACAGGTTAGCAACACGAGGGATGTATCGACAATTTAATTAAATAAATGGAGTTTCGTGAGTTGAGGCTTATTAATTGACCTGGAGCACGGACTGTGAACAGGACATGTAGTAAACAGGAGTGACTATTAAGCAAACCTGGTACCTCCCATCCATTTAATTAATATAAGCGAATTAACTGTTGATATACGCAATTCAATGTTCAACTTATATCAACGGTTCTGGCCAAGATGGTGAGACCCCGATAATGTATTTTGCTTTTCGATTGCGACGTAGTCTCGAAACACCAAGCGTCAAGGTCATCCCAGGTTAGTTTGTTAACGTTTCGAAGTGAAACTGATTAGAATGGTATAGAAATATTTGAAGGTAATGGTTCTAGTTTGGTTAATTGATTGCGTTCCATTTTCCGTTTTCGTTGGAAATTAACTTATTGATAAAAGATGTGTCGTGCCCATTGTGCTCATAGCTATATGCTGAAGTTTCTCAACTTCGTTGTTATGATAATGTTATGTGGGTCATACTAAAAGGAATATTAGGTATAAAGAACATTTTGCTCATATAAAGAACAATAATGGTGGAAAATAAGCATTAGTAGAACATATTTTACAACTCATGAAACACAGTAATGACAAATATCTTGGTAATTTAGAAGGTATAGAAATATTCAAGAGAAAAAGCAATTTAATGAATTCAGATTCATCTCCAGCCGAGGGTAATCCTTTGCTTATCCTTCTATTTAAGTATTTAAGTAGGCATATTATCAATTCTAATTTAGTTTACTCTGATGATGGCTACTTAGTAGCTGAAAGGTCCTTAGTATTCCAACAGTGTTTTTAGTGCATAAGGGTGATTGTTTCTTATTTATAGTTTGCTATGTAGTTACTTTTCTTTTAATTTTAGTTTTATTAGTTTAAGAACATATAGGTAATGTTATATATTTTTTTCAGTTTAGTTTTGACTTTTACAATTATGTTTCTTCTAAATTGCATTTGCCGTTGGTAAATAAATGAATACAAAACGTCAGATTTTTTGATGATTATCCGAAATCCAATTTTTCTACCTTGATGTAATAGACTGAATTATTAATATAATTTTTTTCTGCAGTCACATATATGCATTCTACTTTTATAGGTGCTGTTTGTCTACGTATAATCATAACTACAGAAAGCAATGAGAAAACTGGGGATAATTGGAAACACACAGGATGATAAAACAATTCTCGCCTCGTCCTGGTTCCAGAATACGAATATAATTTGTTTACGTACACGCGAATCGTCCTCCCATGTGTTTTCTTCTATTGATCAATCATTGTTGAATATATTATGTATATCGCAAATGTTCTGTTTTCGAAAACAGAAACATCTTCGAATAAGCAAGATCACTATCGTTCGAATTCAGTTTGATTACTCTAATATAGCAATAAAATAATATACACGCATGATTTTTCGAACAATACATGCTGTAATATTTCAAAAGACACCTTTCGAAAACGCGACAATTTTGAGGAACATTCAAACAGCGTTGTGTTCGCGGCTAGTTGATGACGTAACAAGTACCACCATAGATCAAAATACAATATTTTTGGGCTTATTACGATCATATCGTCTGCAAATATCAGTATTGCCAGTTGAAATATTTTACGGAAATATCAAGTAAATATTATTTATAACAATAATTGTTGGCACTCCCGAGGATGAAATAATAACGTAAAGATGAAAACCGTGAGACCTATTAAATATATAGGTAACTCAGTTCTTTTCAAATAGCAGACATACGAGACTATCTAAAAACTATATTACTCGATAACTCGATGGAACAAAGCAGTTGTTGCTTCCACTGCCATTAAAAAACTGTGATTCAAAGTTGTTAAGATGAAATGACGAACATTGATGAACGAAACTTAACTGATGTAAAAGAATAACAATAATTTAGAGAAATAATGTTAGAAATATGAATGCACTCGAATTAAAACATAAATGTACAACAACAAAGGTCTCAATATTTAACGAACTGCCAAGAGTGCCAACTATCAACTATTCATACTCATAGAGATCTCAGAAGATCTCTATGTTCATACTGAAATGCCGTGTGAATAATTGCCGAAGTTGCCAAGTGACGCTCTTGAAATGGCCCCTGCTATTTGCTATATAGTGGAGGGCAGTTATGATTTTTTTTGTAATTTTCGCGCTCGTCAACGGGACCCGGCACAAAATGTTCGTATTGATGGCCCAAACAACATACTAAAAAGTTGAATTACCAGAATGGGTGCCACCCAGTTTAATTGTCCAAAAACTGTTTTTTGTGCTTTTTGAGAGGTATTTTTTTGTTTTATTTTTTTTGGAAGGACTTAGAGATTTGGCTCAGGTTTGAGATTGAAACCCTTTTATTCTGGGTGTCAGAGGAACCATTGGTTTAAGGTTTTTGGAAATCGGTGCATGCCCCCTCTCACAATATAAATATATATACATGTACTTTACGAAAAAATTCAAATTGATCTGCAAGAGCTAATAATCGATCAATTCAGCTGAAAATGTAGGTGAAGGTAACACTTTCCAAAAATAAAAAAATGGTTCTAGGTTTGATCGAAAATCTTTGATGGTTTGCCTAAAAGTAAATTTTAGTAAGTTTTTTCCGAAAAATTCAAATCCAAATATCTTTTGTCATTTTGGGGTTATCGAGATCTACTTGGTCTCAAATGAAAGCTATTTGTATGTTGTTTAACTTACGAGCGTCATTCATTCATTTCCAAAATTTGGACTAGTTTTTGGACATTTATTGTTATTATATATTTTGGATATGATTTATGATTATTATGGCGCCATTACGCTCATATTTGCATATAAATACATATATATACTTATGTTTATGCATATTAAATACAAATATATATTAATATACATAGGTTATGTATAGGTGTCCAATGGACCCATGTCTATCGGATCTGGACTACCCAATTTTGTACTAAAATGGACATGCGACTAATGAATTTCGAAGCAAAATGACATTTTAAACAACTATTATTGCATATTTTTATTATTTATATACGGGTCTTGAAAAAAACAATCATCTTATTCATATAAGACAGATGTTTTGCTTACTTTTGATTTTTTAACAACAAAACATTCCCTTCAACCATTTAAACTGTGATACTACATTTTAAACACATACATTATCATCATAATACATATAATAACAATTTTATTGAGTTAAACACGAGCAAGAGTAAACCCCTTTCTGGGTTACTATAAAGATAATCTAACATTTATTTTCACCGTCATTATTATTATCATTACTATTATCATTATTATTATAGTTATTTTTATTATTACTATTATCATCATTATCATTATCATTCCAAAGAATAGTTTGATTGTATAATATACTAATAAATACACATATAATACACCTATTATCTAAACATGAATGTACTGTAGTAGAGGTAACAATAATATATAGATATACATTTAAGTATTTTTATTCATATATATTTGCTAAAATATAATAAATCGCCAAAAATCCCCAAAAAAATTGTTTTTTTTTTCAAACTTGAACTGTTTACTTTTTTCTCAAAAAATATGCAATAAAAGTTGTTTAAAGTATCATTTTGCTTCGGTATTCATTAGTCCCATCTCCATTTTAGTAAAAAATTGGGTAGTCCAGATCCGATAGACATGGGTCCATTGGACACCTATACATAACCTATGTATATTTGTATTTAATATGCATAAATATAAGTATGTATATCTATTTATATGCAAATATGAGCGAAATGGCGCCATAAAAATCATAAATCAAAATATATAATAGCAATAAATGTCCAAAAACTAGTCCAAATTTTGGAAATGAATGGATGATGCCTATAAGTTAAACAGCATACAAATAGCTTTCATTTGAGACCAAGTAGATCTCGATAACCCCAAAATGACAAAAGATATAAAATTGAGTTTTAGGGAAAGCCATCAGAGATTTTCGACCAACCTAGAACCATTTTTTCATTTTTGGAAAGAGTTACCATCACCTAAATTTTCAGCTGAATTAATCGATTATTGACTCTTGCAGATCAATTTGAATTTTTTCCTAAAGTACATGTATATATATTTATATTGTGAGAGGGGGCATGAACCGATTTTCAAAAACCCAATGGGTTCCTCTGACATCCAGAATGAAAGGGTATCAATCTCAAACCTGAGCCAAATCTCTAAGGCCTTCAAAAAAAAAACAAAAAAGTACCTCTTAAAAAGCGCAAAAAAAACAGTTTTTGGACAATTAAACTGGGTGGCACCCATTTTGGTAATTCAACTTTTTAGTATGTTGTTTGGGCCATCGATACGAGCATTTTGAACCGGGTCCCGTTGACGAGCGCGAAAATTACAAAAAAAAATCATAACTGTCCTCCACTAATAATATATAATTCCGATTATTAATATGGATTTTATATACTGTGATACCATTATTATGAAAAAGGGAGGTTGAATCTTCCCTCAATTAACGTGTGCAATGAATCAGTTGTACGTGTGCAATCTGTCGTGTTTGAATAAATACATTACTTTAGGAATTTATTTTGGAAAAAGCACTTCGAATTAAAAAGTTGCAAAATCCCTTCAATTCTTCTCAATTTCATGGTATTTTCTTCCAAAAATTAGTGTTCTCACCTAATCGGTAACTATGATGAACACGTTCGAATCACGCAATGCACTTGAATGTGAATGTGAAAATAAGTACCCAGAAGAATCTAACTGCGTATCTGAGCAAAGTCACGATCGGAATGATTTCCAGAGGAGAAAAATGAAAACTTTCAGATTTTTATTCCCAGATCTCATGAACAGTTTTCAACTTTCAGAACTTCTTAAATATTCAATAAAAATGAATTATAATTTCATTGAACATCATAACTAGAGTGAACTATTGCCAGTACAACTATGCTATGAAATTCTATTAGTATCGTGACATTCAATGACCATAATTAGTTAATATAGCGTTGATTGAAAGTAACTCTTTCAATCAACGTTAGTAGTCAATGATGACAATACTAGCTCAACTATTAACTTTGCAGGACTCTATCGAGAGATTGGCCATCAGTTCAGCATTTTGTGGAATAAATGCTCATGCAAGGGGAATAATTCACATTCAATCTAGTCAAAAGTGTGAAAAAATAGGCCTCATTACTAAAATTTTATAGACCGAACGAAAATGTAAAATTCTTTTTACATCGTGTCCAGGATGGCTTACACATCGTTAGTACGAAACAAAAAGGGGGCTCGTGAGTATTACCATTAATAAACAATGAAAAATCATTTTAATTAACAAATGGAATGTCTTTTATAACAAATGGAATATCTCGGACTCTTTTATACCAAAGTTCCTGAACTTTGATCTCAGGGTTTTTTTTGTCCACTGAACCCGAAACTGAAATCAGAAAATGGAATCCACTCAACAAAACGAACAGCTCGTGGATTTGTGGTAAATTCAAGATTAAACATTTTTTCTCAAAAAGGTTGATTTTGATAATATGAAAGAAGAGACTATTTTATATCTAACCGAGTAATATCATCATTATTATATAGATTTTTCACTACAATTTTCAAAAAAAAAATTTATATTATAGTTTAATCAAATTTTCCGGAGAACTATAATTGCTTTTGATGTTATAACTATAAGATAATACTCGGCGACCACAAAAACCTATGATTTGACACGTTTGACGAAGACCGAGACAGGAATATGAAGGAAAACGAAGCAATTTTCCAGAATTTTCCTTCTTTTAGTGAAATTTGTTTCAAAACCCATGACGGTACCTTATTATTCCAATAGCACTGAATAAAACTTTTCGAAAAACCAAATAATTAAGTTTGTCGTGTAGCATATTTTCTTTTCCGAAGTTTCCTTCTTTTAGTGAAAATTGCACCGAGACACATGTCTTGCTATTTCAATACCATAGTCCGAGGAAAAAGTTGGTTTGTTGCTAAGTTTTGATAAAAATTTCCGGGTTTTCCAGCGAGCGGGGCGGATTTTCCATTTTCCGACTTCAGATTCGGGTTCAGCTGACCAAATAAAGCCCCTGATACCAAACTTCAGAAACTTTGGATTAAAAGAGTTCGAGATATTCCATTTGTTATTAAAGGCATTCCATTTGTTAATTGAAAATGGTATTTCATTGTTTATTAATTGTAATAATCACTAGCCCCTTTTTTTTTCTGACTAACCATGTAAAAGCCATCCTGAACAAGATGCTAAAAGAGCTTTGCATTTTCGTGCATTTTAGATGTTTTTCGAACTTTTGACTGGACTATCTGGATAAATTTAGATATCGTTTAGGTAAGTATTTCTGTCTGCTCTGTCAATTCATCAATTATGTCACCCTTAGTTGAGAACTAATCGATTCTGTAATAGAAAATACATAACTGTTTTGTTTATTCGCCGTGTTTGAGAGAGAGAGCACTAATTGGGTACATGAGGCCTGGTGATAGAACAGATTCTATAGCAACATTAATAAAGTATCAATCAAGCACAAATTGTAAGACAGGTCGATGCGAGGAAAATCGTAGGACTTTCTGGGCGAATCATTTGGATGTCGCACATAGCGTTATAGTCATCGATTCTCGATTAAAACATGGTCCCGTGAACAAATTTACATTGACATATGCAATTAATTTTGATGGAGGTATCTATGCGTAGTCACGATTGGATATTCTAATTACCATCATGATTGTTTGATGGCAAAACGCCACTGTTGATATATCATTTCAACAGTGCGGCATGTTGTACCAAACTCGCGGTAATTTTAAACGGCACTCTCGATATTCTTAAATTTGTGCAGCATTGCAAGCTGCAATTATGTTATCAACAGTATGTAAGTCTTCGGTCGCATCGCCACTTATACTTGAACTTGTTCAAATACATTATGAGATGAATTGCGTACAAAATATATCTGTGGTTGTCCTTGACATACATACAATAACTATTCGCTATATTTTTCGTGGATTGCAGTCTATGAAACATCGAACCATCATGGGTTGTTTTAACTTACTTAATAAGGTTTTTTAAACTTATAGAAAAAAATATCAATCAAAGAGACTACAGGTAAAGAAGAATGTTAGTTCAGTCAATGACAGTTTTCGCCTCCGAATCCACCGATCCTTATGAAACTTTGGGAAGATTTAGGGGATATACCAAAATCAATTTTTGACCCGGTTCCGGGGTGCGCTTTTTCCCTGGCGTGGATGCAACCACTCCTTATGGGGGAAAATTTTGAAATTTTTACTGATACGAGGAGTTATTAGAGTAATGAATTCTAAGCAAAAAGGGTCATCTACAGTTAAGTCGTGAACTCCACCGTTGATAAACTTTAAAAGAGTTCACACTGTGGATACCCTAAACGTCGAGTCAAATAGATATTTCATTACGAAAATCGAACGATATGGACCGATTTTGATGAAACAAAGTGCATTCGATTCGGGATGACGTCTAGAAAAAAGCTTACCGGCTAGATTTGTGTGCAAATTTGTTATTATTTTTTTAGCCGAAAAATTGACCAATTCCCAAAATTTCATCAAAACGAACCAGAAATCCTCAGTTAGGGGTTGTGGAGGTTGTTTTTTATGTTAAATGTTTAAAAATGTGTTAAAAGGGGGTCGTTACTAATTTAAATCAAAAACAGAATCGAATTCTAATTTTTTAATTTGAAATAAATTCCCGCTCATCTAAAATTTTTTTCTATCTTCTCTACTCAGTCTTTATACATATACTATGGACATATACGTAATAAAAACCGGGCGGGAGTAGCAGGTAGGTATTTTTCTTAAACTATGGAGTCTACACTATACTATAACACAGCATCTATCATATAATAAGATCTCTATGGCATCCACCGCTTCATAGAGCAGCTGTTTATCTAAGCCGGTCCTCCCTCCCATCCCGCCGAAATAAAGGCGCGGCAACGCGCAACGTATACGTGGACCACTCTGCTATTGTAATGTAGATACATAATAAATGATCACCACGTGTCACTTACTGTTGGATGCTGCTGTTGTTCAGATTAGTTAAATTTCTCATTCGTTTTATGTGAAAATTATTTTGTTCTGTGGTTCAGTGAATATTATCAGAAACATTTTTTTAATAATTCAAATACATATTGTTCAATAAATAAAACATTGCTTTAATAAAGCATCCACGCTGCAAATTAATAAAATTTGCACAAAAACTAACCAGTAATATCGTTCGATTTTCGTAAGTCGGCCTGTTTTAATACCTATTTGACTCGACTAACTATAAATAATAAATAATCACACTTATCCACTAAAATTACTGTTAAAGTAATGTGAACCTTTCGGCTGCCAAGTAGCTATCATCCCAGTAAACTAAATTAGAAATCTAAATCTATCTGTTAAAATACTTTTTGGGGATAATAATGCAAACAAGGGGTTAACCTCAGCTGGACATAAATCGGAATTTAATAAATTCTCTTCCGTTTATACATTTCCATCCCTTCTAGATTACTTAGATATTTGTCCGTTCTGTGTTTTAAAAGTTAGACTTTTTGGGAAATGGTGTGACCTGCTGTATTTAAAATGCCCGGCTAACGTTGATTTTTCACCATTGTTTTTCTTTATATGTGCAAAATGTTTTTTACACCGAGTTGAAATGTTCCATCTAGTTTAACCCACACGTAGCCTTTTGAACACGACTCACAATCGATTTGGTAAATCCCGGATTTCTCGAAGTCGGAAACTTTATCAAACGGGTTACTTACTCAGTTATTTACGGTTGAAATGTTTCAGTGAAAAAAGCATGTCTTCGAATGATTTTTCGCAAATAACTCGACGACCTTTCATTTTATATAAAATAATGCCGAGACAAAAATTTATAACTTATCTCTGGGGGAGCAATATTTCAAAGTTGCGCGGTTCACTGAAGACAGAAATACACATTTTAAGTTGAATTACTGCGATGCGGAAGCTCTTTCATAGAACTCTCAAAAATATCTTAAAAATGTTTTTGTTTATGTCCCTAACATGAAAAATAACGGAGTTATGACGAAAATAAAATCAGTCTGTTTTATTTCAAGCAAAACACCAAAATGAAGTTTCATTAGTATTCAAGTCGACCAAATTTCATTTGTAATTTCTCTCACCCCAAGGTATTATCAATGTGTTCAAGGATTTCGCCATTATAGATTGCATAATTTTGAAGAAAAAAAGATTTACTATTTTGAAAAATGTTCAATTCAAAATGACGTTTTTTTTTTCAAAATTAGAGTAACAGATATCTAAATATAGAAACAGATAAATCTATAATTTATTCTTGTGAGCAACGATTTACGTTCATCACTTGGGGAATCACCATATTCCAGCTTCAAATCTATACATTGCATAACACTGTATCACATAGCTTGCAGTTAACAATACTTATAAGAAACCTACAACAAAAGTCGTTTCTTTAAAATAAGTAGAAGATATTGGTGTATTTTTCTCATTCTCCACGTGGAACAAAATTTCCAATATTATATTATAATCACAAAGAAACCCGAACATTTGAATTCTTGAATTTTCTTTGAATTATATGAGCAGTTTTGATCCAAATTATTAGACACAAACTACGGAATGAAATATGAGTTTCATACTCTAATGCATTAATGTATAGTTAAAGCTTGATCGCTCCCATTGTTAACTCACCCGGCTACGTTACAGGCAGGGCAGAGTTTACGCAAAGACTCCGAACTGTACGCACATTATGTTCAAATCCTGACGCCTGCTTCTAGTGTAAACAATACATATTCTTAGACAAGTTTCAGATATGATAAACTACCAGTTAAAAACTTCCGCTGTTACGAATTGATCGACCAGAATCATTCATAAAATATTGAACCAAAAGTTGACAACGTTTGATGAAATCGTTATCAAGATAATTCTTAGGAGTCACGCCTTTTTTATCGGGTCAAATTCTGTGTGTAAAGGTCTTTGCCCACTAGAACGTACCATACCATGACCGTATTAGGCACGGAAAAAAGCGTTCCGATTACTACTATGCCCACTGCAACGGATGAACAGCGTTCTATGCCCGTGTTCAAGGCGTAAGTAACGCGTATGTAAAGCGTTTTTGCAGCTGGCCTTCTCCGGTCGCGGCTGCACTTTTCAGTTCTTTCTGTTTGTCGTTTGTGGACGGTCTAGACTCTAGAGGGTTTTGTTGTTATGGTTCTTAGAAAATTATTAGTTAGAGAATTGGCTACGATTGCCATTATTTTGGACGAAGAAGAAGAAAACGAAAAAAATACTACGAGGCGCTACTGGATTCATGAATCTCTACGGAAAAGAAAAACAGAGGGTGAATATTGGACATTGTACAGGCACCTGGTTGACGATGAAGAAAAATGTATCCAGTATTTTCTACTGTTGGCCGCATGCGCCCATCGGTTGGTGAGCAGACAGGCACATGCAAAATATTCTCGCCTGCCGATGTCAACTGTTCGTGCAGGGCACGCGGCACGCTACGTGTTGGCTGGTGACGGACCCGTCTAGTGGGCGTATGCCTATTTGAATTCAAGTAAAGAATATTTGCCTGCATGTGCCGGTACGATTACGGTCTTAGTATGCATAGATAACTCTACTACCGTAGAATGAAATGTCTTATGGAAGGGACCAAAACCGTCAAGTATTTACGCTTCCAAAACACGGGAGGGCGCGTCAAGCGTCCGAAAATAATAGAAATTATAATGCGCATGCGTTTGTTATTGTTGTTCAATAGTAGCCATGTTTAATTCATTTGTGGATTTTGCTTGCTATCAAACACGCTATTTCTACAATATTATTTTTGCATAATATTTATCATGGGAAAACACGGTTGTGCTATACGCAATTGTCGGCCATTCCAGGACCAAAAAACGCTACAGATTTCCGAATCCCAAATTCGATATGGGCTTATTGAATTTATGGCTGAAGTTTATGAATCTGGTTCTTCTGAAGTATACTCCTGAAAAAATATACACCAACTACCGGGTGTGCTCAAGATATTGGACCAAATGATGCTTTGAAGAATGATGCAGTCCCGACGCTTTTTCTGCCAATTCAGGTTAGTAATATTCAGGTTAGTAATGATTGTTTTTTAGGTCCAGAACTCGATTTGCCAAATGGAATCAGGAATCATATTGAATCAGGCAACATCAACTCAATTTCTGTTGAAGATTCTGTAGAAGTAGAACGAAAGCAGCCCAATATATTTTCAAGTACGAGTAACAATGAAGCTATTGCACCTCAACAGCTAACACCGTCACGAGTCTCACGACCAAAGTCAGGTAAAATAAACATTGTGATTTCTATGTTATAGGATATAAAATTTCTTGTTGATAATATGTACCTGCACACATATTGAAACATTACTATTTTCAGAAGTACCTTCCAAGCAATAAATTCTTTTTTCAATAAGGCAATACATGAATTGCATAAAACGATGTTGAAGTATCATGTACACACATGGTATGGTAATTATTATGAATCTGAAATACTTATGTATGTCCTTAAAATATGTGTTTATATTTGTTTGAAAGCAAGGGATTATTGCACCAAGTGAATGTTCGAAAAAGGGTTGAACTTACACCAAAGGCTAAATATTTATATAAAATTGCCTCATCCTACAAAAAGAAAGCAGCTATATTATTGAAGAAAAAAATTTCCTGTAGAAAAAGAATCTTATTTGCCACTAAGATGTCAACAGAGCAGTCATTAATTGAATTGTCAAATGGTTTCAACTCTTTAGTGTTCAATTTTTTTTAAAGGGCAGTTAGATTGTGCTGGAAAGAAGCCTAAGGGTCGACGATTTTCTTTGGAAAATAAAATATTAGCTCTAGCACTCTACAAACAAAGTGGTTCTGCATATAAGTTATTATCACAACTGTTTGCTTTACCTTCAAGGGTTACTATAATGAAATTGTTGAACACCATACCCTGGCTTTAGCCCAGCTGTATTTCATGGATTGAAAGAAACTGCGAAGAATATGAAAGCGCTCTTGTCGCGGTTTCGGTACCTAACATGGAACATTTCATTCTACGGTAGTAGAGTTATCTATGTTAGTATGGTAGGTTCTAGTGGGCAAAGACCTTTAAGGTTGAAATGCTTGTAATAGTACATAGCGGAATTCTGATTGAGATGAAACTAGATTTGTGGTCATTACAGGAAGAAAATAACAAATTAAATATTTTAAATTCACAGTAACCGTTAAGCTTTGAATTCAGAAATGGATTTTCTGATGTCTGACACAAATTCAACTAATTTATAGATATTCATAAAATTAATAAATTTCATCATATAAAAAGTAACTGAAGTGGCGAATTTGAAAAAAAAAATTAATATGACTTAACCTACTAATTTGAGTTCCATAGGTCAGAATTTGAAAGAAATCATGAAATAACTCCTTTCTTTTCAGCTTTTGTTCACATTTTGTCAAATTTTGACGAGAATACTTCTTACCCAAATTAGTCAACTATGATACAAATTTTATTGATACGATGCTGTTGTATAAAAATGAGGAAGACAGCTTTTTCTCGGAAATGGTAATTTCAGGGAAACCCATAAATATATTGTTTACGCTCCCCATGGAGCGTAACGTTCTGAGGAGACCGTCTCAAAACAATATGGTTCACAAATTCAAATTATGCTCAGTGTGTATTTTCACCCTCATCAAAAGATACAACAGAATAGATAAGAAACTCGTATCCATTAAAAATACACTCTAAAGTACTGAGAACCTTGCAGCTGCCAAATTGCCATCATTAGAGTAAACTAAATTAGAAATCAAAACATTCCTGTTTACATACTAGGAATTTAAGAGTAAATAAGGGATAACCCTCAGCTGGAGATGTTTGATTGAATTGCTTTTTCGCTCAAATATTTCCATTCCTTGTAAATTACCTAGATATTTGTGATTTATGTGTTTCAAGAGTGATACACTTTCTTGAGAAATGGTGTAACCTGTGTGTAAAATATGTTCGGTTGCGCCGAGTTCTTCTAGTTTGGTACACATAGCATTTTTGAACACGACAATCGATTTTGTAAATCCCGGATTTGTCGAGGTCAGAAACTTTAATAAAGGTGGTTGCCTAAACAATTTTTGAGTTTGTTCTTACATCTTGAACGGGTTATATTGCAAATTTAGAAAACAAATTATTGTATTTATTAATTACTAAAGGATGATGAGTGAAACTCATGAATTTTATTGAACTATTTGAATGTAGGTTTAATGTGGCTAATTATAGCTAGCGTTCCATTTTACTTTTTTGTTTAGAAATCAATCAAGTTATTGATCAAAGATTTGTCGTAAAGATTATCCAATGCTATTTGCTGAGGTTTCTCAACTTCGTTGTTATAATTTCGCTGGCTCAAATGAACGTTTAATCATCTATGAATAAGGCTATTAAATGGCGCTATTTCATAATTAATTGGTGTAACTTAATCCCCAGGATTAAATTGAATTAACGTAAACAACTCATCAGCTGACAACATCATTTCTTCCATGATGGAATTGAAAATATCACAATTTTGTATTATTTTATTATATAAAATGTTACAATTATGTGTTGGCAAATAAAATGTTATTGATGATCTGAATTTATTCTGGGAACTAGAAAATTTAATTTACTTAATGTAAATTCGCAGTCAATCTGGTTATGCAACACTTTAAATTAAAAAGGCATAATGATATTAATATTCTTCAATTGAGTAGTTCGAATTCTAATAATAAAGCACATTCATTGAATTTTCTGAACCATATATATTTCAAATTTTTCTTTGAATATTTTAGAATGCCTTGCTATGGATTGCGAAAATAGGTAGCCATATTCTAACTCAGATCGGACGGAAGAGTTGAATAAAGTGATCATAGTATTATTGTCATGGAAGTATCTCTCATAATGAAGCCAGCCTAACAATATATAGGAAGTTGAACATGCATTTTGAATAGGAGGAACGAAAGTCAATTTATTATCGAAACGAATACCTAGATCTACTGTTATCATGGCTTTGAAGCTCATTATTTTCGTGCAGTACAATTTGAAATTTCTTGATTAATTTATTTTTGAAGATTTTGCTATACAAATTATCGATCACCATATTAAATTTTCCATTTCTCATTGATTAATTCCGTAGTTATTTTCATTATATACAATGTTCATCACGTAACTCATTCATTAAATGTTTAGGTTGTTCCTATTCAGATAATATTCTGAAAATTTGAGATGATCTTAGTCAATTAGAATGGTGTGAGTTGTGATTCACATATAGCACTCGTGGCTGAACTTTAGAAAAATATATTTTATAAATAATGGAAATAGCCAAATCATTTAAGATCAGTAAGTCGACACAAAACATGTTTGCCATCAGTGAATTCCAATATACAGTGTGTCCAAGATAAATGGGGATATCGCAAATGGTAAAGAGTACATTTTTGATTAAACGGGTCTATTCATATAGAAGAATAAAATTTCCAATATCATTTTTTATTTTCGAGTAATTTTGGAAAAACCGAGTTCTTGATTTCCTATTTTATTATTTTCCAGTGTTACCTTTAGAATAGGAACCGAATTCAGAACCCTTTACCAGAGCAACTTTTAACAAGCTTTCTTGTGTTAATATCAGACGTTTCGCCACCGATCAACAATCATCAACTTTTTTAACTACGGGTCTGTTTTTTTGAATACAAATTTTTGAGGTATTATCATACTACCCTCAAGCCTAGAGAAATAGTGAAATTGAACATCCAAAGAGAGTCGAAAGTTCAGGTTGACATTTATTTAATAATTATTGTTGAAACAAAAAATCAACCGACATACAGGAACTACTCAAAGGTTCAGATGAAATTCTAATCGATTCCACTCGGTAATTTTAGAAAAAATAATTCGGATTTCGAAAACTTTTTCAAGTACGAGCATTACATTGTAAAAACATTAGTGAAATTGGGTATCATAATGCTTAAGAAGAATCAAAAGTTGAGGTTAAATTATCGAAATAAGATATTAACTTACGATAAATTACATATTTAACCAAAAAATACCTACAAAATCAGCAATTAGACGTCGTAATTCAATATTGCATCAAATTTTTTCCAGTGCCCTACACTTTTCGATTTAGAACTCTACGCAATTTGATGTTCTAAATGCAATGAAAAACTACAAAAACTAGTTCCTGGACCTTTCAAAATCATCAGGTACATGTTAAGTAGAGTTTAGACCCAACAGTTGAAATATGATAATTGTTTCTGTAATGTTTTAGGTATTATGTTGATAATTTATTATTTTTATTTATTGTTCGTTTTTTTTTGTTTTTGTTTTAATTATTAAACATATGTCTTTAATATACAAGACAATTAATTAATATTAATCTGAAAAACTGAAAAAGTTTCTGCCAACTTTCACAACAGAATTCAGAAACTTTCTGATTTTTACAAATGGCCTACTCTCCTAGGATTTTTTTGAAGGCTATTCCAAAGATATTGAACCCCTCATTGCTCACGGGAATGATTATTGCAAAATTGTTAAATAGCCACTGAATTACATGAATCCATTTCGTTCATTTAGTGTAGCATTGGAAGAAACAAATCACTACATTACTTTCTTCAGTCAACCAGTACCTTTGAAAAAGTGTGTATTTCAATCCTAAATGGACTCTGAAACTTTGGTTTAGTAGAATGAAAAAGTAAATTGGATTAATCATAAGCGGTTGTTTATTTAATATGTTAAGACGTCAAAAGTATCTTATCCCCAAGGTATTTAGAAGCTGTAACAGTTTTTGTTCATCAATATATTACTATACAAATTTAATCTGCTAATTCAAAAATTGATTTCCACTATTTTTGTTATTTTTGTTATTCCAGATTATGTCTTCTGTATTTCTGTATAGAAATTTCATTACAGTACTCTTATCTTCTTCAATCAACTAATATAGCTCAATGAGATATCACTGTGGAATGTAATATAATATATCATTGTTTACACTATCACCATTTTTCCACTTAAAATTATAACCTATCTGAAGCACTTCGATGAAGGCATTATCAAATACGTATGTATTATTAAAGCGAAATACTTAACGGTCAAATTTAGGAAAAAGGGTTAATTACAAGGCTGAATAAAGCGGCAATTACGCCTATTTTTAAGGAATGAAAGTGTTATATGCGCTTGCCTTAAATAAATATAAAAAATTACAGGTAGTAAACAAATAATTTCTTATAAATGCGTGTTCCTGGAGTTGACCTGAGTTTTATCGGATCACTTATAGTAATGAATTGTTTTCGATAGGAGGTAAATCAAAATTCAATGAACGATTTCTATTGCTTCTAATGTACCTAAAAACGGTTCGTCGATATGTATAAAAAAACTGGATTTTTTAATTGTATGACCGGTTTGTAAGACATGGAGGACTTACCAATATTATTATTACGAAGAAGATGAAAATTCTCTTTGAATGTGGTAGAAATATTCCTCTTAGTTAAGCCAACATAATATTTATCAATGTCTCTGCACTATATTTTATATATAACTGAAATTTTACAGAACGTGTTACCGAATAAGAGTTTAATTTAGATTTGCATTTAACTGCAGGTTTTAATATTATGTTTCCAAGTGTTATACCTACCACTTTGAACATTTTGAAAGAATGACTCAATTAAAATTAACTTTTCGGATTTAGGTCACGAGATATTCATCACTTACTAGCCTCTGCATGAACCAAAAAGTATTTTCTTTTCATGAGAAATTTTACAGTCCCATGGAACTGCTATGTGAAATCTCCTATCATCACCCATATTGGGACATCTTTAACTAAGTAAATTGGAAAAGTCACTTTCAAAAGGTTCAGATATGATGATGATATTTTTGCGATCACAGATAAAAACTCCGACGTAGATGCATTATAAAACATCCACAATGATCAATATCCCTGTTGAATTTACCTTTGAATCATCAACATAATTAAATCAGGCAATGCTCTGAAATTTGATACATATCGCAAACCAACTCATACCGACAAATATACCACGGCCGACTCTGTTTTAACTGTATTTATTATACATAGATTATTGAAAATTCTTCTAAACGAAGCGAACTATAACAGAAAGCACAATGGAATTAATGGTATTGCCAATTATAATACCAAAAATCTTCAACAACAAAATTAGTAAACAAATAAAAACAACGAATGTAAACATAATACCAAACTTACACCCGCATTAAGTGACCCTAAGAAGTTGTAGTCATTTACTTATAATACTATCTTCGTTAATAAATTAGCTAATACATTCAGGAGAGTTAAGGTTAAACCTGCATAATGCAAATCTAAATTAAAACACTTACTAGATAACGCGTTCAGTAAAATTTGACGTTCGACGGCTAGCGCGCAAAGCCGAATTTTATTACCCGGTAAACTGTATGTGTAGCGCGCGGCTTTTGTTCTATAGAGGGTTAAACCTAAGAATAAATAGTGAGAGGAAGGAGCTATTGGCGTAATCTTGGTGGACCGATATGAGGGCCGCAAATGGCGAATCTATGTTTCCGTTGTCCAGTGGCTTACCCCGCATCATCATATCTGTTTCAATTGAAATGTGAAAGTACGTCTATGGTGAAGTTTCAATAACAGTTCATTGACACTGACAAAATAATTATTAAAATAACAAAAAATAATAATTACTGATTATGCCAAAAGATTTGTTTTTGGGTGTCTCAGAACAACCATGCTGCACTACTGACCTTATTCGTAAATTTACGTTATCAAATGCCAAAGCAAGCAACCAGGACAGACTAAAACCGCGTTGAATGTGTCAACTTGGGTGTGAATATCTTCCACTTCCGCTTCGCTTACTCATTTACGTTCGGGTAGCAAACGTTCCCTCACACTATTTATCCTAAGAGTTAAACACTTGATATGATATGATATAATGATAAATAACTTATCAATTCAATAGTAGATAAAAAGTTATATATCTTATGTATTAAGATAGAAAAAAGTTTACAACTTTTTGAATATATATAAGTGGTGAATAATTTTTTATCTGGATTGCTAGCAACAGCATTTCTAAAAGTATATAATACTTGTGGACAAATGATGATAAATCGGAATTTAATAAATTGCTTTTTCGTTTATACATTTCCATCCCTTCTAAATTATCTAATGTTTGTCTGTACTGTGCTTTAAAAGTGATAAATTTTCTTGAGAACTGGTGTGAAATGCATTCAAAATATTCCTTATAACGAATTAAAATGTTCCTTCTAGTTTGACCCAGATAGCATTTTGAACACGACTCACAATTGATAATTCCGGATTAGGTGTTGCCTAAACGATGTTTTAGCTTGTTCTTACATCTATTAACTGGTTGTATTGCAAATTTAGAAAATAAACTATGGAATTTATTAATTACTCAAGAATGATAAGTGAAACTTTTGAATTTTATTGAAGCATTTGAAGGTAATGACTAATTTGGTTAGTTGGCTACGTTCCAATTTCCTTTTTAGTTAAGAAATTAAATTATTGATCAAAGATTTGTGGTAACCATTGTCCAAGGCAATTTGCTGAAGTTTCTCAACTTCATTGTTATAATTTTGCTGGCTGAAAGATAAATTCAATAATCTATGAACTAGACTATTAAATGGAGCTATTTTATATCTAAATGGTGTAGCTGATTCCGCCGGTGTATACCTATTTGTTTCAATGTGTTTTCTGTATATGTCGAAATCCAAGTGAGTACCATCTTTTATAACGTTATTATCAAGGAAAGGAAAATGATTATCTGTTTCTATTTCGACAGTGAATCTCAGTGAATCAAATTGGCTATTAAGCGAGTTCAAAAAGCCACGTTAATCAAAATCTTTACTTGTAATCGTGAAAATATCATCAACATATCTATACCAAACTTTTGGAACTTTCTCTTTTAAAACATAGCGACGAACCGATTTTAGGCACATAAGAAATGTATAAACATCGAGATCATTTATTGAATTTTGATGTATCTTCTATCGAAAACAATCTATTAATACAAGCACTTCGATGAACCTTAGGTCAACTCCAGGTACATGAATTTATATGTAATTATCTGTTTACTAATAGGGTTATTGACTACCTGGAATATGTTTATTTCAGCCAAGAAGTACATGTAAAACTTTCATTCATTAGAATTATTTTAATTACCGGTCTATTATGGGTTGTAATTAACCATTTTCTAAATCTCTTTAATAATCTTAGTTTAGATTCAGTTTACATACGTCTTTGATAATGGCTGCATCGCAATTGAAAAGAGCTTGCGATAAGTTATAATTTTAAATGGAAAGAGGGTGAAAAGTAAACTAAATTATATATAATATAGCTTAAGCAACATCTCAATATATCACTTATAGAAATAAGAATACGTTTGCAATATTAACCTAGATAATAAAAGGTATTAACCAGAACAGATTGACTTGGCTGTCTCCGCAGAAGTCTAGCATGAAAAGAGCTGGGTGTATCGATGGTGTGTTGTCTGGTGAGTGCTGGATGAGATTTTGCCACCGATCCTTGCCTAAACCACGGCAACGAAATTTTTCGTTTAGATTTTTGTGTTTTCGGGATAACACCCGTTCCGCTTCCACCAGGACTTGACATTTTTCACTGTATAGTTATATCACCAGCTATAGTATCTTGTTCAATGATCTTATTTAACACTCACAAATATTACTAATAGTAGCATTGTAGTAGTTTAAATTAATTTATCAAAAAGCAATATTATTAAATATATGTGTATAAGTTTAAATACCCGTAATTACGTGCGTTGCGACAAAAACTCGCGTGCTTTTTCTCTACTTAATTTAAGCACCAATATTTGCTTGCAAGCAAGTGATAATTCCTATTATTTACACGATTATATTCTGGATCACAGTAAAACATGCGAAAGACATATTTATGTCAATATAGAACTGGTTACACGAACTTTAAAAACTGCGACAAGACACACATTTTTTTCGCCACGGTCGATATGGATACAGTAAACGCGAAACGGTCATCTCGCGTGAATATTCAAAACCTATTCATCTATTTGTTCGGTTGAAAGAGAAAACAAAATACGTCACGGCAACTTAAGACCAATTATAGCTACAAACATATTATGCGCTATGAAATCTGCACGGCAGAATGCGATCAGATCAGCATGTGTACGCAACATCAAAGCCAAAAACAACGCGCGTGAATAATTCAAATATTAATCGATGCAGGAATTAAAAAAGCACTCCAAACGAGAAAGTTTATAGGACTCAGCACCGGTGACACATAAGACTGGAAGTGATGCTTCCACAATTAACACTAACTACTTTGGCCGGAGTGGTTTCTAAATTGTTTATTTGTAGCATGTGTGTTTGCGCAAAAGACCTCAAGAAGAAACTGCTGTTATTTTTGAGCAAAGATAGTCGTCAGCGTGCGGGATCAGACCCGGCGATCAACTGACAGCACCGCAAGCTCCGGCAGCCCGGGAGAGAAAAGCGCCGGTCCGGAGTACTACTGCAATACACAGACACGCTAGAGCGGAACCCTTATTACCTCCAATTAACTGTATAAGGTGTGCAATATCACAGTTAAAATTTGTTAGCGATTAAAGACAATCATCTATTGTACGCGCGCAGGTGTTGCGTGAAACAACTGGCAGATGCTTTCGTACGGCTACGACACGGCGGTAATAGTGTCACATAAAATACCAATAACAGTGAGACACAATACATGTCTTTCATCAACTTCAGTGTTAGAGCCTGTCGCTGCAAACATCAATTAATTTTGAACACACATCGTTCTTTGTACATTCAAAGCACTAATGCTTCCTTTAAAAATAATTGAAACCGCAATATTCGAACAATTATATCAAACTAGAAATGTGTTGCCGCTTGGATAATAATGTGCGTGGTAAAGTTACTCTTCGCAAATCATTTGATTTGGTTACTCTTTTTGTCTTTTTTATATAATTGTTTCACATTCTATAAGATACTCTTCGCATCTGAGTAAAGATAATCAAATACATTATTTATTTCATTATCTATACACAACTAAATAATATATAATTTAATAATGTATTTTTAAGAAAATGTACACAAAAAATTTTCCGTTTCTAGGAATCAAACCCCACTCAGTAGGAGCGTTGATTAAAAGAGTTTTTTAATCAACGGTAGGAGCCAATTGCCCTGTCCGCAGGACACATCGTCGTTTGTTACAAGACGGTGTAAATTGAAGTTTACTTCAATGATTATTTTAGTTGTTGTTGTTCAACGATTTTGTTGAAATTTGGGTGAAAGCAGTTTTAAATTAACTTAAATTTACTATGAATTTGAATGGATTTAGTGTATACTTTGGGACTTACGATTTTTTTTAATGTTCAACACTTTAGTAAAAGGTGTGTTTATTACACGATTTCCCTGAAAACAATAGGGGTTGTCACCGAACAGCAAACTATTGTTTGTCACAATTTGGATATGATAGGACCTTCCGCTTTTGAGTTATCGTGTTGACAAGCATTTCGTGACATACATCGAGACAGACAGGCAGATTTTACAGAGTTGCTTAAAATTCGATGAGAAATACTATGGTAAGGAATTATTGCTCTAGGACTTTTTTTTAACGATTTTAGAAACATCTGAAGTAAATACACTCTGACTTCATCTGTCAAGAATATAACAAGAACTTACTTACGATTAAATGATGCTGTTTGAATTCAATGTGGACGTCGAATGAGAAGCTTGAAATTCCATATGCCATTTAAAAAACATACTGTATTTTAACGATACATGGGTAAACACAAAAAATTCTCTTGAATTAAAGTAAGAATTTCACAAATGAAATACAAACAACATTTTTTGTATGACTGTAACTTCGAAATAATCGGCTAAAATTGTCTTCCTGCACAATTTCACAGCATTGTTAACTTACTCTGTCGTTACTATAGAAACGGTTAGTTGCAATGAAAAAAAAAAGAAAAGGATCACGTATCAAAAGAGATAAAAATGTTTTTTGACAGTTCTACAAAAGTGAATATATGTTGAACGACAGTTTTATTTTTCAATTTTTATTGAACAGAACATCACATTAACCCAAGAACTATAACTAGTTCTCAGAACAGTTTTAAAAAACATGAAAGCGGTAACATTTGGTATTGTAAATAGTGTCGAAGAAATAATAAATACCAAAGATTTATAATAAATTTATTAACCGTCACCATTAAGTATATATATATATATATATATATATACATATATATATATATATATATATATATATATATATATATATATATATATATATATATATATATATATATATATATATATATATATATATATATATATATATATATATATTTCTTCTTAGGTTCTCGCGGACGTAATGTGTAGAACTGGATTCTCGGGTATTGATCCGCGTTGTGTGGTTTCGGTCCTCAAAAGGACCAATTTCACGACGTTTCGGCAAAGTCGCATTTGCCATCTTCAGGTGATTCGACCGTAGAGTCTGGAAAATCTAGGCGAACTGACGCTTACTTGGAGGGACAGGTATTTATATCCCCCGTTATGTTTGACCTTTGGACTTTCGAACTATTTCACGCGTGTTTGGCTCCGAGTGACACGTTTGGATGACGTCATTGCGACGCTGGAATCAGCCGGAAAGTTTCCGTGACCTGTTGTACGTGCACTGGATACCACGTTCTCTCTTGTTTTTGGTTGTATCTTCCGACTTTCTAAAGCGGGTTTCCAGGTTGCTGGTAATCTTAGTCCGTCATCTCGTTTGTTAAGACTATGTGGACGTTTCTCGATCTCTATTGCCTCCCTGGTTATTCTGGTGTAGAAGTGTTCAATGTTGGCTAGAGTCTTTGTGCCGCTAAAGTTGATCATATGGCCAGTACTTCTTACATGTTCAGCTAGTGAAGACGTGGTTTCGTTTTTCGACACAGCGTTTGCATGTTCAGTCTTTCGCACATCAATGCGCCTGTTGGTCTGTCCGATGTATGTCTTTTCACAATTACCACATGGCACCTCGTACACTCCTTGGCATTCTAGAGGGATTCTGTCTTTTGGATTCCGAAGAACATTTTTGATTTTCCTATCTGTTGTGAAGGTTGTTTTGATATCATGACGGCTCAGTATTTTGCAGATTTTGTCAGTTGTGCCTTTTATGTAAGGTAGAAAAGCGTTTCCCACTGGTTGATCTTCATTGTTGACATCCTTCTCATTTTTGCGTTGAGAGTTATGAATCTGTTTTCTTGAATAGCCATTCATCCTAAGGGCTGCTCGGATGGTTTCCATTTCTCCATCGAAGTTCTCCGCATCAGCGAGACGTTTTGACCTTGTCATGAGGGTATTTACGACTGATTGTAGCTGGGATGGATGATGATGCGAGTTACTATTCAAATATCGGTTCGTGTGGGTCTTTTTTCTGAATACTGTATGTCCCAAACTGCCGTCAGTTTTCTTTGTTACCAAAACATCTAGAAATGGTAATTGGTTGTTCTCTTCGGCTTCTATTGTGAATTTTATCCGATCGTGGATTCCATTCAGGTGATCGAGAAACCCTCTTAGTTGTCCTTCTCCATGTGGCCAAATAACGAAAATATCATCCACATATCTGAGCCAAAGTTTGGGTTTTAGTTGCGCTGTGTTAAGAGCTTCAATTTCAAAATCCTCCATGAAAAGATTTGCGATCACTGGTGAGATTGGTGATCCCATCGGTGCTCCTTCGATTTGCCTATATCGCTGTCCCTCGTACATAAAGTAAGTATTGGCTACACAGTGTTTTGCCAAGTCAATAATGTATCCTTCCGGTTTGTATTTATGTTGGATGATCTCTAGGGCTTCGTTTATGGGTACTTGTGTGAACAAGGATGCTACGTCGAAGCTTACTAATATGTCGTCAGGTCCTACTATTTGCATATCTAGAAGTTCGATAAAGTGTTCCGCGTTCCTCACATACGATGATGCTGTCTCAACGTGCGGTTGTAACTTCTTGGCTAGGAATCTTGCTAAAGCATGTGATGGTGAGCCGATAGAGCTTACTATTGGTCTCAGAGGTACTGCTGGCTTGTGTATTTTTGGGAGACCATACAGTTTCGGACATCTGGATGATTTTTCTCTTGGAATGAGATGTAACTGTAACTCAGGGTCGATAGGAGATGCCTTGATTTTCGATTTCGTTGTTTTCTCTAGATATGTAGTGGGATCGGACCTAATCTTCTTGTAAGTCGGATCGTCCAATAGCGCAGCCATCTTGGTTCTGTAGTCATTTGTGTTCATGACAACGGTTGCATTTCCTTTATCTGCTGGTAGAATGATGATGGTTTCGTTCTCTCGAAGAGCTTTCAGTGCTAGGAACTCGTCGTGTGAAATGTTCCTTTTAGGTGGCTTCGAGGTTCGTAGAATACGCGACACATCTTGGCGAATAATCTCTGCTTCACTTTTATCCTGCAGCGAAGTTATAGCAGATTCCACGTTGCAAATGATGTCTTCCAATGGAATGCGTGCCGGTGCAATAGCGAAGTTAAAACCTTTAGCAAGGACATCCATGGAGGCCTTATTCAAAGAATGGTCGGATAAGTTATGGACAACTTTGACAGGATCTATGTTTGTGCTGTCTCCCTCAGGTTTCTGGGTGTCTTTCAGATGATTGAACTTCTTCTTCTGTTTCTCTATAGTTATTTCAGTGTTTTTCTCTGCTCTGAACTCGGCAAGCTGGTCAATTCTTTCCCAAAGTAGAGGATTGATTTCATTGCTAAGATAGAGGTGAACACGTAGTAGCTTGCTGTCAGTATCATCCAGAATTCTTCTTGTTTGGTGAATGGCATCTCGAAGCAGTGCAAAACTCGTTCTTCTCAAGATGTTCTTCGTACTAGTTGTCTTTGTGTGATACGAAAGTTTCATACAGGTTGGAATAATCTTCTGGTCCCGGCAGCGGCGTAGAAAGGTAAGGTCGCACAAAAGTTTCGATCTCTTTGTTCTCAATTTCTCGAAACTTCTTGTTTGATGGAAAACCTCCTCCCCGTAGAGGTTAATTATGTTTCTTCTTAGGTTCTCGCGGACGTAATGTGTAGAACTGGATTCTCGGGTATTGATCCGCGTTGTGTGGTTTCGGTCCTCAAAAGGACCAATTTCACGACGTTTCGGCAAAGTCGCATTTGCCATCTTCAGGTGATTCGACCGTAGAGTCTGGAAAATCTAGGCGAACTGACGCTTACTTGGAGGGACAGGTATTTATATCCCCCGTTATGTTTGACCTTTGGACTTTCGAACTATTTCACGCGTGTTTGGCTCCGAGTGACACGTTTGGATGACGTCATTGCGACGCTGGAATCAGCCGGAAAGTTTCCGTGACCTGTTGTACGTGCACTGGATACCACGTTCTCTCTTGTTTTTGGTTGTATCTTCCGACTTTCTAAAGCGGGTTTCCATGTTGCTGGTAATCTTAGTCCGTCATCTCGTTTGTTAAGACTATGTGGACGTTTCTCGATCTCTATTGCCTCCCTGGTTATTCTGGTGTAGAAGTGTTCAATGTTGGCTAGAGTCTTTGTGCCGCTAAAGTTGATCATATGGCCAGTACTTCTTACATGTTCAGCTAGTGAAGACGTGGTTTCGTTTTTCGACACAGCGTTTGCATGTTCAGTCTTTCGCACATCAATGCGTCTGTTGGTCTGTCCGATGTATGTCTTTTCACAATTACCACATGGCACCTCGTACACTCCTTGGCATTCTAGAGGGATTCTGTCTTTTGGATTCCGAAGAACATTTTTGATTTTCCTATCTGTTGTGAAGGTTGTTTTGATATCATGACGGCTCAGTATTTTGCAGATTATGTCAGTTGTGCCTTTTATGTAAGGTAGAAAAGCGTTTCCCACTGGTTGATCTTCATTGTTGACATCCTTCTCATTTTTGCGTGGAGAGTTATGAATCTGTTTTCTTGAATAGCCATTCATCCTAAGGAAGGAGCACCGATGGGATCACCAATCTCACCAGTGATCGCAAATCTTTTCATGGAGGATTTTGAAATTAAAGCTCTTAACACAGCGCAACTAAAACCCAAACTTTGGCTCAGATATGTGGATGATATTTTCGTTATTTGGCCACATGGAGAAGGACAACTAAGAGGGTTTCTCGATCACCTGAATGGAATCCACGATCGGATAAAATTCACAATAGAAGCCGAAGAGAACAACCAATTACCATTTCTAGATGTTTTGGTAACAAAGAAAACTGACGGCAGTTTGGGACATACAGTATTCAGAAAAAAGACCCACACGAACCGACATTTGAATAGTAACTCGCATCATCATCCATCCCAGCTACAATCAGTCGTAAATACCCTCATGACAAGGTCAAAACGTCTCGCTGATGCGGAGAACTTCGATGGAGAAATGGAAACCATCCGAGCAGCCCTTAGGATGAATGGCTATTCAAGAAAACAGATTCATAACTATCAACGCAAAAATGAGAAGGATGTCAACAATGAAGATCAACCAGTGGGAAACGCTTTTCTACCTTACATAAAAGGCACAACTGACAAAATCTGCAAAATACTGAGCCGTCATGATATCAAAACAACCTTCACAACAGATAGGAAAATCAAAAATGATATATATAATTACATTTTCTGAATTATGAAGATACTTAGATAATTTAACACAGTATCATAAAGATGAATAAACGTAAAACATTAAACCTTAGACGGGATTTTAACCCACATTCCTGGATATCTAGTCCAGCATGTTTACCAATTACACCACTCCCGCAGTCTTATATTTTTGTAAATATAAACTCTGAAAAGATATAAATTACATCATTGATGAACACAATGCGATTCGATGCTCCGCATATTCATCTGAACTTCAATTTTTAGAATTGAAGAGTGCAGGTATGAGTACCGCTATGGTTGGCAATTACTCTGATAGTACTCATTCAATGACAGCATCCCGGTTCTTATATGTTTCAATAATAATAACTGACTAGAAATGTTCTGGGTAAGTATAAACAGTTTATTATGATTTCTTTGCCTAATTGGCTACAATTTCGTGTAAGTACATTAAGAGATATAGATTAAATTTGCTGACTTGTGAAGATAACTTAGATAATTTAACATAGTGAATAGATGCGTTATATCACGTTCGTACATCTTGAATTTGCTCAAGTCAGTAAACAACTTAAAAGTTAATAGCAAAATTATAAGAATCCAAGTGTAAACATAAGCCAAACATTTTCAAAAATTTGAATGGATTTGCATGCACCAGCAACTCCGTCTCTACCGGCAGTGAAAAAATATGGCCTTCCTTTTTCACGTTCCTCTTCAAAGTAATTTATTGTTTTCACAGTTTCACACAGTCACAATACTCGTCGGAAATGTGGGTAGTTATAATCATGAGAAGAACTGTTTTTGTACTTCAGATGTTTAATTCTATTGGAATTTTCAATCACAACAAATATATGAACTGTCAAGTCAATTGAACAAAATCGTCTAATTTAACCGGCAGTAAACGTTTGGAGGAGCCAGTAACTTTGTGCACACGGAAGATGTTAACGTCATCGACGAGGCTATCAGAATTTCAACTTATATTAATTCAAAAATGGAGTTAAGTTCGTGACTCTATATTCTTAATTCCATCATTAGAATTTAGCGAAGTCATAGGTACTTGAAAACCTGAATTTATGTTCTATTTAAACAAGTTCATGATGGTTTTCTATACATCACTACCCCACAATTTCACTTCAGTTCTTTCACTTCCAACTCATGAACGTCACATTCTAACCCAGGATGAAGGATATTGACAGACATGAATAGCAATTACACATGTTTGTTGTGCCCTCGACTAACTAACTATAACATTTGATACACAATAGTACATTCACTTCATTTTGCCTTTTATGTAAAGGATGAATATTTTTATGTTGATATTTAATCATGATAATAACAGGGATTAACAGGAACGATGTTCATATCAAAAAGTTTTTGATCCTTAATACTAATTCCATCTTGTCATCACCGAATAGGTTTAGAATGACAATAATTACGTCCGTTTGTGACGAGAGGTTACAGAATATGATATGATGGAAACATAATTGTTTCATCAATCGACTAAGATTTTAGAGTAAGGAATTTGATATCCTTGCCTTCATCAAGTTGAATTTGTGGAATTGAACAGATAATTCAACAGTTATAAGTAATTTGATATGCAATATGTTCCTTAAAGAATTGACCTGCAGTTAAGTAAATCGATGGTAGAAACCGTTACTTTATGGTAATTTGTCATTATGATTGAATGAAAGAACAATTACTTTGTTTTTATACCACTTTTAATATCGAAGTACAATTATCAAACAGATACAAAATTATGAAGTAACCAATAAACAGTTCAAGTATAAATAGGAACTAAAGTATAATAAGGTTAATGAGATTATAAAATTACGAGTAAGGGATCATCGGAAATTCCGATAGATAGATCTCGGGAAAATTTTGCATTAGGATGATTATTATTTAATTATTTAATGATCTAAGAATTATTCTAAGAGTGCTTTGAAATACAATGGAAAAGATCATTTAGGATATTGTTAATAAGTTAATTGTTGTTTGCGGTTAATTAATTTTGTTATTTGATCTACCAAAAAACCATTATTGACAACTATTTGTTATATTGTGTCCAACTCAAGACGGAGGTGTTCTTTCGACAATGGTATTGAAAATGCTCTATGTATCATAGAGTGATGTGCTGCTAATTTATGGCTTCGGGGACTAAACAATGAATTAGGAATAGTGGTGTCTGTAAACGCGGGTTTTCTGTAAATCTTGAAGTTTATTCTATTATGGTCACGTTTTAGTGTTGAATCTGAAAGATAATTCTCCCATAACATTTTATCACGCCATGGTCTTAACAGCAGATTCAAACCACAGACTAATAAACTATGCCATCTTATATATAATGCTGAAGACAAAACCAATGAATATAGCAAACTTGGAGTTTATATGCTACTTTGCCCAGACCGTGATAACTTTTATATAGGTACAACTTGTCGTAATTTAAAACTTAGATTCCAACAACATCATTTTCTTTCTTTCATACTTAACAAAATAGACTCAACCTTTGTTAGCCATTTTTTACAGGCCATACCTTTTATAATTTAGATAGCCTAAGCCTCTTGCATAAACAAACCGAAGATTTCAAATTGAATACATTAGAATAAATAGATTTATAAAGGTTTCAAAAACTCCCATAACAATATCCTACATGACCAATAAGACCAAAGCGATCTTTTCCTTTGTTTTGCAAAGCACTCTTAGAATAATTCTTACAATATTAAATAATAATTATCCTAATGCACAATTCACTCTGTTGTCCCGGGATCTACTTGTTTCGGAATTTCCGATGATCCCTTACTCGAAATTGTAAACCATTAACCCTATTGCACTTTAGTTCCTATTCATACTTGAACTGTTCATTGTTTACTTCATAATTTTGTACCTGTTTGATAATGGCACTTCGGTGTTGAAACAATAGTAACGTTTACATGTTATTATTAAAAGTGATATAGAAACAAAGTTAGTGTTGTTTCATTTAATCATGAAGTTAAGTGTTCGTACGCAATTGAAAATTGAATTTACGGTCATTTACTGTTAGTATGTTTTCAAAAACTAATTTAATACGTGAAAGAACATAAAAGTCTTTATGTTAAACAACAAATGAGTAATATCAAAAATGAAACAATATCGCAACTGAACATATACATATATGGCGAATGCATTATTAGAATTTTTGCGATAAATTCACTCGAATATTGCTGATTACGTTTGGTTTTTCATTTTATCTTAGTTATAAATAGAATTTGGATAAGTTATTGAGTTATTGCATTTCTAAAAAGCTGTGATTTATTGATCACGTGACTTCTCTCACTTTTGTTAGCAACCTAGTTTTCGGACATTCCTGCGGGTCAAATGTAAATGATTGTGAGAACAGAAAATATATTGGGAATGTTTCTTCACAAACCCCTAATGAAATACGTTATATTATATTCCATGTCACATTGAAATTTTATCCAAATGGTCTACATAATGTATTTCACAACTCTGTTTTATACTGACTGCTGTCAGGATGACTTTCGAAATTGTTCACACTATAATATAACCGGTTTTATACTGACATTTGCTGTCACATGAACTATCAAAATTTGACACAGAGTAATCACATAACATAGACTGTCACTTCGCATTTTTTGGGCCGATTAAAAAAGTATCCTTACACTATATACGACGTATAGTGAGAAAAGTGAAAATATAGAAATGTATGTTAATTAACAGCAATTAGGTATGGTATCACTTATCTGACTACATGAGATATATTAAATAACGTCCGATTGATTTCAAAGGAAGTTACGTTCCACCTTTCCTTGAACTGTTTTAAGCTCTCAAATATCATGCTAATGGAAACATGCAAATTGTCGTTGCTGATTTTTGCCATCCTCTGCTTACAGAATAATCAACATGATGTCATATGCTATCGCAGATTTGAAGCATCGTTATATAATTCCTCGAGATACACTCTGCGAAGCTAGAACTGAAGTGTTATGTGAAGTCATTCACACTGTAACATGTAACAGATTCATTCATTCTTTTAATTTGACAAGTAGCTCCTGATTTTTATTGTGATTTTCAATAAAATAATTTTTTGAAAACAAAATTTTGAAGCAATATTTAGTTACATATCATTTGAAGGATGCAAATTATACAATGATCATTTGAAGCCGAGACATAACACATTCACATTAGGTAAATGTGAAATCCATGATACCTGTTTTATCATTGCTTTGCAGAATTATGATTTTGATCACCACCTGGAAACACAGCATCAGGTTTTAGCTATTTGCGATTTATGTTTCTAGACCATGATATAATGATTATTTGTGAAGTCATAATCACAAAAACGGCCAGCAGTAGTTTGAAAGTAAAGTTTTAACGTCGCACAATTCCCATCTATTTGTTCGTTGATTTCTTAAAGGAACCCTAAAAATCAATAGTATATTATTGTTACTGTTTGTCAGTATTTTAAAAGCTACAGTGATTATTACCGAGAAAAATCACAAGAGATTTATTCCCACTATAATAATGAAATAATTGGTTGAAATTTACCCTTGCGACAAATAAAGAAGCATTTCATTGGTTTTAAGAAACGTCAAAAAATAATCAGTATAATGTTGACATGATTGGGTGAAATTGTTTCATATGACACAAAATGATAAAATTTGAATGGTTGTTAGAACTGTCAAAAAATGTTCACTACAAATTAAATGTATTCAGTATCATTATGGAAAAGTACCTGTGAATGATACGAAAATTCTTAGTTATTTAATCTTAGCTGATTAGAAATAACAGCATGAAACTACATTTGAAGACATCAAATAACGGAAAGCAAAATAGTTTTACTATTGGTGGTTCAACAATAAGGCATGGTTTAACCAGATCTAATTTATGCAAATCTGTTAACTTCTATTACGTGATATTATGTTGAATTTCAAGTAAATAACTTGAACATGTCGAAAAATCTTTTTAAAACTCTATTTAACGGCTCGATGGACACAACCTATTACAATATGGACATATCAATTTATAAACTCCAGAGCCTATCCTACCTTTGATATCAAATAATAAATTAGAAAGTTTGCTTTGTGATCTGAATTACACTATCAAATATTGTTTGGAATAGATATTAGCCACTTCTTTTGCAATATAGTCGAAATTTGTTTGGGCATCGAACTGCTACCTTTTAATGAAGGGTACATTTCACTTAGAATTCTTCTGCGTTTAATTTTCTGAATAAATGACTCTATAAGTTTTGGGTGAAACCATTAATACATGCTTTTGTTTGATACTTGTCTGGTAACGATATTGAAAATTCTCTATGTGAATGGAACAATGAGTGTTTGTGTGAAAAAGCGTTTTGTAAATCGTTTGGAATTATTCAGGTATCCAAAAAATATTAAAAGAAATAATATAAAAATTATTATGTGTTAGAACCAACTGAGAAAAATAGAATCTGTCATCGACTCAAAGTACAATTTTACTTTTTATGTATGTTATTCATTCAGGTGATTGACGAACGAATCAATTTTTCGCATAGAACATGTAAAACCAACAATAATGTCATCGACGTAACAATTCCAAGAAACAATCTTAAAGTCTTTTTTGTCAATAACACTGATGACATGATTTCTCGTTCTACGTAAAGAATACAATTTAGCAAATATTTCAACTAATAGCGCCTTTTTATGCCTATATATAAATTTGGTAATTACATTGAAAGCAATGAAGAAGAATACATAGGGATGAATGGCAGTAACTAATTAAAGGTATTATAATCTGAATTAGCTCATAAATTCCTCGCTATAGAATTAAATTTTTTTAGTAAACTCAAACAAAACGTACATGATACAACTGAAGAAACTCTATTCTCTGATTGAGAACAACAACAAACTAGCTACGGCCATAGTAACAAATAACACATCAAAAACAGAATTTAATAGATAGAATAATTAATTTTCCTAATATTCAATTCAGCGAGGATGGACTAAAGATTCTAAATAAAAGCATTGAATTCAATCCCAATCTATCTTTTTCATTGTTCAATCTAGCTATTCTGAATCGCCCGTGCGATGAAAAATTACCTGTCCAAATTGCAAATTGAGAGAAAACAATTGGCTTTATAGATACATGGTTTGCGATATGAATACCAGAATCAATACAGAATAACGAAATGAAATTCAGTGAACCTTGAACTAAAATAACGTTTACTACAATATTCTATAAACATCCAACATAAATCAAGCCAGATGACTACTAAAATGCATGTGGATTTATATAAAAAGATGAATACGAATTTATCGTAATATCTACGTGGAATGTGAAACTGGGTGATGGAAAGATATCAAAGTTCCTGTATACTACTATTCAGTGTGGCAAAAAGTATCGACTTTTTTTCGGGAAACACTATCTACCAATATTTATTTGAATAACAAGAGAAGTGTTGCTATAAAATAATTGTAGGTCTAAACGTATCTTCAACTTTGGTTGCATTCAGCATAAGGATTTTGAAATGGCAGCCAGCTCAATGTTGCAAATTTTGAATTCATCTTCAGGTTATTGGCAGTACCTTAAATACCAGCAAATATCGGACGAGGTAAACTGGAGAATGAATAATTTCCTCATATGTCAATTCGGAGCGAAGAAAGCAAGAATTAATTGAAAGTAAATTGGGAAAAAATTAAAAAATTGTTTATTCACTTCATACAAATATCCGATTTTAATGCTTAACAATTTTGTTAGGGGTTTTGCGAAAGAGTGATCTTGCTGATTTCAATAAAAACCGCAACACTCAGTATTAGTTAAGCCATTCATTTTTCTATAAATGAACACCCATACCCCGCGCGCGTCCACATACACACACATGCACGCGTCCACATACATACACACACACATGCATGCGCGCCCGCAGCCACACACAATGCATAATGCGTTTCCGTGATTCTGGGTGCAAGATTTTAGCTGTCAAGAACATACCGGCCAATCCGCCGACGTACACATTCAAAATCACTTTAAAAAATACAAAATTGTAAGAGCAGGAGTGACAAGAATTTATTTATAGCGACTCGGAGAAGAACATGTGCAACTCAGTAGTACACAAGGGATCTATAATTGCGGAGTGGCTGTAAACCTAAGGCTTTTTCTGCATCCCCGACGGATGGTTTACAGCCTGAAGTGTGGCAGGTGAGGAACTACACCATCCAAGGCAAACTTTATTTTTAAATAGAAGTCGATTTTGTCTAGATATCTTTAAAAAATGTTAACGATGATAAAAAGTTTAAAATTGGTAAACCAATCTAACTTATTGGAGTGTTTTTGGTAGACGATTATTTTCCCCGTACTGTATAATTGAATGTTATATCAAACAACACATCATCAACTACGATGCAAAATTTCAGGGTTCCCGATTAGTTGATGATTAGTTTATGATGCAATATATTCTCCTGACTAACCCAGGGAAAGGGGATTTTATTGAATGCCGTGTATTGAAAATCTATAGCGCAAGTAACTCGATTTGCAGAGCAGGTGTGTGAGTTTCAGTCCATATTGAAATTTAGTTTGTAATGATAATAATTTCGAGTTATTTAGGGCATTAACCCGCAGGTTGAGAAAGTATGCAGCGCCCGCGCTTCAGCTTCGATTGACAACAAGTACCTTCCGCAGGAAGAATTCAGCTCACCTATTACACAAACCGTAGATTTAAATATGAGCATTATAGAAGTACTGATTTTCATTGTCTGTCTGTTCGCGAATTTTATTCTACCATAACTGAAACAAGAATATTTTCATTGTTGAATAGTAAAATGTGCACTATTTGAAAAGCATCGGGAAGGAAAGGCATCGATGAAACTTGCTGGAGATGGATGGACTATGATAAAATTAAGCATTATCCACTCCTCTTTAATGAAAGAAACACTATCGACCAAGGTCACCAGGGGGAAGTACTGTCGTTCTTGCTCTTGAACCTGGTGCTGGAAGATCTGACAATCAAACTAGAAGAGAATGGTTTCAAAATAATTGGGTACACCGATGACATGTCATCATAGTCCGAAGGAAAATTCAACACAACAGTCAGGGTAAGAATACAAATGGCCTGTAACGAAGCTCAAAAATATTGAATAATTATTAAATGGTAAACACGTATATTGATCATAAATATTAGATTTCGTTTATATTTGTATATAGAATTCATAATTTTGAATAATTATATTGTTATATAGGAATTTAGATAGTACCGAGAATAAACATCCGTATCGTATAAAGATCAAATTTGTATTTATTTCAATTCATAAACCGCGTATATTTGATTTCATTCAGAACAGTGTATATTTAATGTCAAAATAAGATAACGAAACAGATGAAAGCATAAAAACCACAGCACAGAATTAAGGAACTGGTGGAGCATCATTCACGCGAAATGAGCAAACAAAGGCTCGGCTAGAGCTGGTATAGGTGACTTAACCAGCACCTCGATTGGTATAAAAGAACGACTCGCAAGCTAAATTAAGAAGAAGTCAGTGAGACAGCCTGAGTGAATGAGACAGCCATACAGCCAAAGTAAGTCTTCCGAAGTGACCATAAACAATCATTTCTGCCGCCAAAACTAAGTGTTCCGCCAGTTACCATTGAAGTATTAGGTAATTTTGATAATTGAGTTAGTACATTGAGATCCATTGTTTTGCTCGCGGTACGGCCTTGTAATATCAAATATCCTTGAATTAGTAATGGTAATTGTTGTATTGTACCTGATGAGTTTATCTTGTTCAGATTTCCATAATAACGTCCCGATAAAATTAATTGCTTTCTGTACCGATAATCGTAAAATTGAATTTATTAAGTAATTGTATTTTGTCAGAGGGTGTGCATGATTAGAATGGAAGAGAATCACGATACACCAATGTACACTGCGTTAACCAGGAAGTAGGCTCTGAAGGAGAAATAGAGTGAATGTGAATAACGACGCACCAATATACACTGCGTTTACCCGAAAATAAGGGTGTATCATAGATAGTCTACCGCCAAGGTCTACACGCTGTATTTACCCGGAAGTAAAGAGGTTTTGCTGACGAGGTAATTATAATTGTAACACGCTGTGTTAACCCGGAAGTAAGAGTTATGATTGCCAAATTTATGTGTGGGTAGTTATTTGTGCCTAGCACTATTGAGAATCTGCGCGTACTAACCTGAAAATGTGCAGGATAAATGAGTCTCAGTATTCAAAAGTACCAAAAGATTATTGATATTACACGAGAGGAGTGGGTGTATTGCGGAGGAACCACTTAACTTAAATACCTACTTTCATTTGCTCTGCTTGTGTATCCCATGCACGATAATTAATTTGGTAATAAGTAATTAGTGCATGAAAAGCTATTTTTAATACTCTCATGACTATTTGTTTTCAAGGCTATAAATAAGGAAATAGCCTGCTTGGACAGCTTTCTTTGCGATTTTTGTTTCTGAGCTTACTTGTGTTTCCCCTGGGTCAGGATAAATTATTATTATATAGACAGAATGAATTATTTATGGATGTTAGAGCTATAAATAAACTTATTATTGGGAAGTTCCGTGTTTGGTTAACATAACTTTCTGCAACATCATTCAAGTAGCCGAGAAATCAACATAAAATTCAATTAGATTCAGATCTGATAGACTTGAAGGAGTATTGAAGCCGTCGTAAGTAATTATCACCAAAAACTAATAAGGTACGTCACAGGGCCTAACCCTGATAAGCATATGGATAGGGGAAGAGGGTCAGCCAGACGAACACAAGGAAAGACATCGGGGCTGAGTCGTATTGGACATTGTGGTGAAACCCATGGTGAGTTAGCCATCTTTGATATGGTGAACAAAGAAAATCCAGAAAATAGCTACAAATGAGTTGAATCAGGTACAAAGAATAGCATGTCTCAACGTAACAAGAGGTATCAAAACAACTTCAACAGCAGCCATGAAAATACTATTGGACCTACCCCCACCCCACTTCACATTACGAGGCAAGAATGGTACTTCTGGGACTACAAATTACGATCAGGCCATAATGGAATAAAGAAAATTGTGGGAGGTAATATTCAATAGCCAACGGTTGAAGAACCTGTACATGCTTGTACATAGCACTAGAGTCGCCAAAAAGCCGTGGCAGTGGCTGAGGAGTGGCTGATGAAAAGGACCAGCACTCAAGGCAACAAAACATGATGATCGGTGTACCAGGTGAGTGTACAACATGCGACTGGAATACACAAAAAGCCCTAGTGGTTGAGGTGTGGCCCTGAAAAGGACAAGGACATGCATCGAAGGCAAAATTGACGATATAAGTGAGGTATGTGCTTTATTAACACACGTATTCTCCTGCTCCGTACTCGTTGTGAAATCGCATAGGTACGTTAATAAAGCGTTATCACACGTATATTGTACACATAAAAACTGAAAATAAAATGTAATTGTAATTCAAAATTTGTCATGATTTATTGGGGAAACCAGAAACTAATAATTGAAATGGTGTTTCAAAAATAGGATGGCAACGCATCGTTTCCTTGGTGACCAATACCGCTCTTTTCATTGATCTAATGTGACTGATTAAAAAGCAGTGAGTAAAAAAAACGCATGCGTTGATAAATTCTCACAGAAAATAGGTAGGATAATTTTCAAAATTGAATTTAACTTAAATAAAACAACTATTAAAAGTTTCATTTTCACTAATTTGATAAATGAATGTAACTATACAGGGTGTCTCAGATTTTAATCGAGAAAATTTAATAGATGATAGAAAATTTGATTTTGAAAAAAAAATTCCTAATAACATATATGTACAGACGCTTAGTTTTTGAGATACAGGGTGTTGGAATTGATAAAAAAATTTCGTGTTTTGCGAATATCTCCGGAACCGTTAATCGTACAGAAAACAGCTTTTGCAAGCATTTTCTACTCATAGTAAGCTATGTTCTGTTGGATAATATATATTTTTTTTGTCCTAATTGGTAAAGATTTTGAAGGGGTAGTTGATGTGTTTCTCCCCAACTTCTACGCCACCGGAAAATGTACGGTTTTAAGACAACCGCCAATGTTTTCTACACAAAAAAGGTACTCTTGGTCATAAGCTCTAAAGTTGACCGTTTTCGAGGAAAATCAAGTTTTATGTTGAAAAACATGGTCAATTCTTACTAATTAAACATAATTTATTCAAACGTTAGAACAAGTAACAAAACCAAAAAATTTACCATGTTTTTCAACATAAAAGTTGATTTTTCTCGAAAACGGTCAACTTCAGAGCTTATGACCAAGAGTACCTTTTTTGTGTAGAAAAATTGGCGGTTCAAATGGTTGTCTCAAAACCGTACTTTTCCCAGTGGCGTAGAAGTACTTCTGGGACTACAAATTACGATCAGGCCATAATAGAATAAAGAAAATTGTGGGAGGTAATATTCAATAGCCAACGGTTGAAGAACCTGTACATGCTTGTACATAGCACTAGAGTCGCCAAAAAGCCGTGGCAGTGGCTGAGGAGTGGCTGATGAAAAGGACCAGCACCCAAGGCAACAAAACATGATGATCGGTGTACCAGGTGAGTGTACAACATGCGACTGGAATACACAAAAAGCCCTAGTGGTTGAGGTGTGGCCCTGAAAAGGACAAGGACATGCATCGAAGGCAAAATTGACGATATAAGTGAGGTATGTGCTTTATTAACACACGTATTCTCCTGCTCCGTACTCGTTGTGAAATCGCATAGGTACGTTAATAAAGCGTTATCACACGTATATTGTACACATAAAAACTGAAAATAAAATGTAATTGTAATTCAAAATTTGTCATGATTTATTGGGGAAACCAGAAACTAATAATTGAAATGGTGTTTCAAAAATAGGATGGCAACGCATCGTTTCCTTGGTGACCAATACCGCTCTTTTCATTGATCTAATGTGACTGATTAAAAAGCAGTGAGTAAAAAAAACGCATGCGTTGATAAATTCTCACAGAAAATAGGTAGGATAATTTTCAAAATTGAATTTAACTTAAATAAAACAACTATTAAAAGTTTCATTTTCACTAATTTGATAAATGAATGTAACTATACAGGGTGTCTCAGATTTTAATCGGGAAAATTTAATAGATGATAGAAAATTTGATTTTGAAAAAAAAATTCCTAATAACATATATGTACAGACGCTTAGTTTTTGAGATACAGGGTGTTGGAATTGATAAAAAAATTTCGTGTTTTGCGAATATCTCCGGAACCGTTAATCGTACAGAAAACAGCTTTTGCAAGCATTTTCTACTCATAGTAAGCTATGTTCTGTTGGATAATATATATTTTTTTTGTCCTAATTGGTAAAGATTTTGAAGGGGTAGTTGATGTGTTTCTCCCCAACTTCTACGCCACCGGAAAATGTACGGTTTTAAGACAACCGCCAATGTTTTCTACACAAAAAAAGGTACTCTTGGTCATAAGCTCTAAAGTTGACCGTTTTCGAGGAAAATCAAGTTTTATGTTGAAAAACATGGTCAATTCTTACTAATTAAACATAATTTATTCAAACGTTAGAACAAGTAACAAAACCAAAAAATTTACCATGTTTTTCAACATAAAAGTTGATTTTTCTCGAAAACGGTCAACTTCAGAGCTTATGACCAAGAGTACCTTTTTTGTGTAGAAAAATTGGCGGTTCAAATGGTTGTCTCAAAACCGTACTTTTCCCAGTGGCGTAGAAGTTGGGGAGAAAAACACCAACTACCCCTTCAAAACCTTCACCAATTATGACTAAAAAAAAAATTTTTATCACACAGAACATAGCTTACTATGAGTAGAAAATGCTTGCAAAAGCTGTTTTTGTACGATAAACGGTTCCGGAGATATTCTCAAAAAACGAAATTTTTTTATCAATTTCAACCCTGTATCTCAAAAACTAAGCGTCTGTGTATATATGTTATTGGGAATTTTTTTCTCAAAATCAAATTTTCTATCGTCTGTTAAATTTTCCCGATTAAAATCTGAGACACCCTGTATATTGTAATATTTGTTTGAAGAAGCCACGGTGTTAGCGGAACGACAGTTACATTTATTTATTGAATTATTGAAAATCAAACTTTCAACAGTTATTTTAGTCAAATTTCAGATCATTTAAAACACTTTAGTAGTGTTTAATAAAAAAATTTACTGAGAGGAAGTGGGAAGTACTGAGGACCTTTCGGCTACCAAGTAGCCATTATCAGAGTAAACTTTATCTACTTTACCTACATCAAATTCTTCATTCAGAAAGATTTGAGGCCGATATATAGGAAGTTATTCATTTGACAAATAAAATAAATCAGGATGCTTTAATAACCAACACAAAAATTTGAGCTATTGGTCACAAGAATTCTTAGGAATCTATGAATGATGAGAACATTTTAGAGCAATTTTAAAATGAGTCTTCCACTGAAGAAGAATCCTAAGAGGAAATTGAGCTGGTCCACAAAGTTCCTTATAGAATAGCACTGAAAAATGTATGAGCATTTGTAAAGTAGGTTGGAGAAAATAATGAAGCGGAACATCATATATTGTTGCTCAAACAAATAGTTTCGGGCCGAAATGGCAAAAGCCAAATCAAGCATAGAAAACTCAATTTATATCTTGTTATTAGAATGGTCTTTGTTTAGTTTTTCATAAAGTTTAGTTTTTGTTATAGTGTTGAATAAGAGTTTAATTACACACTTATAATCTAAACAAGCTTATGTATTTATTAACTCGGATTATGGTGATTATACATACGATAAAAAGGTCATAATATTCAATATGGTACAAATTTCAAGACCTATCAAACTGTTTGTAGTTTTTGATGATCAAATTGATATTTATAATCCACCCAAAAGTAATATCACATGCTCTGCGTTGTTCATCCCACCTCTAATTACATAGGTAGGTGAAAGTTTAGTTGTATGTGAATAATAACTCATTCTGAGAATTCCACCATGTAGTGACACAATTAATTGTTTATATGTTGTTATGGAAATGTAAATTGGTGTTATTATATTCACCGGATGAGGCAAGCTGCGAAGCGAAGGAAACCGGAATTAGCAAATCGACATTTGAATTGAGGAAAATCTAAAAAGGTTTGGGTGCTTGTGCAGGTAATGATACAAATTCACCTACTTGAAAACAATGTAAAAATTTGAGTTTCTAAATAAATAAATTTACATCATACAAATATCCGATTTTGCAATGAACGAATTTTGATCAGGGTGCATTTTAACGTTTAACTAGGAATGTTCCGGGAAGAGTGATATATTAAAATTAGGGCGGAATATAATCGATAATAAATGTCATTTAGGTAACGATGTATTACCTCCAGTGGACATTCTAAGGCAGTAGGTTATTTATAGGTTAATTTTTGGATGCAATAACATTAGCTAATTGTTTTCTTAGTGTCTCCTTGAAACCTACGTCCACCATCTTAGTTTTATATAACAAAATATTTTATTGCATATTTTCTGCAGTTTACATGTACATATCCACATTTCATTAAATACTCTACCTCAAGATGACGTCAGAGATATTGCAACTAACCCCTTATCCAATTTCAAGAACATTCAGCGACAAATATAACATTTTTGGCAGCGATGGTCTTATATGTATTCATGAACCTTCAAGAGAGAGCTAAATAGCAACAACCCCTCTCGAATTGGAACGTTGGTTCTTAACAAGGACGACACTACAGCACCATTATGTTAAAAAATGGGTCGTATGATAGAAGTGTTTCCTGGTGAAGACTAAAGAGTTCGGGTAGTGATCGTGAAAACTACAAGTAGCATTCTAAAAAGAACATTGTCCAAAATTTCTGTTTTTCCAATCTCTTGATATAATGATTCTGAACTTTATATGAAGTTTAATTTGAGGTTATTTATGTACTGTTTTGAAAGGAGATCCTGTCAAGGGGAGCGGTATGTACTATTTCCTAAATCTAGATTACCAACGATCCAACGAAGTAGAATTCAATAGGAAATAGGAGGTGCGTACTTGTCACATTGACATTAATATGTAACGCTATCATTGAAAAATCAATAATAAATGGTTTGCAAGCGTTGTTTAGATTGTTCATCAATTTAAAAAGGAAGTCAAATAAAAAATTTCATGAGACTGAAGAGTACATGTGCATTAAATGACAATTGTAAATCAAATATAACTCAAATGTCTTTCATATTACATGTTCTAAGTAATGCTGTATGCAAACAACAGTGACAACTTGCTTCTGGTATACGAGACTACATTGCATTTAGAGATGTTCAGATCTAGCCCGTTTGATTGGCACCATGGGCGTAACCTATTTAGATCATCCTTTAATGATATAACGTCTGATACAGATATTATCTAAAAGTAAAGCTTTATGGAATTCTGGTAACTTCATATACGAAAAGAATAAACCGTAGAGGACCCAAGAGCTGCTCTGAGGAATGCCATATGTCGCCTCGGAGAAGTCAGAAATATAGCAAGCAACATTCTCAAACTGTCATCAATGTAGCTGACAAATAAAGTGATCAGGTGTGGGGGAAGTCGAAAATTTATTAAATCTATTAAACTATTCCCCGAGAAATTGAGTAATGAGGTTACTTAACATTGATCATTTTTATTGAATAATGAGGGTTAAAATATTTGGTGAAATGTTTTGTTGTACAGTTACATCGTCAGAAATATTTCTAATACTCTGATTGTTGAAACTTCTATTATTAGTAGCCAGCATATACTTCTTTGGAATTTTGGGTCATAAGCCATGCATTATTATATAAGTAATATTGTAATATATAAGTGATAAGCTTCGTGAGTTTTTTACAAGGGGTGAAAAATGCTAACATATAAAAGCAATATCTTCTATATTTCCATCTTTTTTGATAATATTCTTGATTAATTGTAAGAAGTTTCAAGTACATACAATTTCGACCAATTTGAGAGAAACCACGCTAGTTCTTAGAAATGTCTTTCAACTCTTATTCGCTTGGTATACTTTGAAAGTGAATCACAATCCGAAGATTGTCAAGTCTTCTTGAAAGTATAATACTTATAAGGTAAGTGCTTCAAATGTTTCTGTAATACAAGATTGCTTGTGCATTAGAATATCAGTTTTCAAACAGTTGGTGAGTGACAGGGAGTGACAAGAAAAAATTATAATACACTAATGGCAACACGGATATGTGGGAACTCTTTAGCGAAGATAATTAATTAATTAAGGTGCGGAATAAAGTTGGAATTCCGGGAAACAGGAACGCTCGTCATGAACTCCTACACCACAGTAGCGATGAAAATACGCTTTAATGTCACCAGGTCACGACCTGTTCATAGTCGGCTAGGAAAAGCCTCGCTTCGAATTTGGCCGGTTCTGCCGGGGAATCTATGTAGACTTGGAGCGTATAACTCACGTCCACGCCCGAGCCCTGCATACAAATTCACCATCTAATTCAGAGTGCCCAGATCGGATATAAAGTCCGGACCATCCGACGTAGTCCGCATATTAAAATAATATCCGGAGCAGGGTCATATTGTTGATCAAGTTATCTTCTTGTGTGCCCTTGAATGATTCTTTTTTGGTTGATGTGTTTATGTCATACTGTCAGAGCATTACAAACGTTTTCACAATTTTTGTTGAGAATATCAGATTGTTCTCCCGACGCTTTTACAACAGTGAAACATCCTGATGGATTTCATTACAATTCAAGAGATCGTTGTATATAATAATCACTTAATATAACAACCTCCATTTGCAGAAATCATCTCATTAGTAAATTAATTCTACAAACCTGCGTGAAAGAGTTTGACACGATGATGTCAATATTGAACCATAGCCTACTATAGCGTATGGCCATCACCTAGAATTTGTGTCGCCACCAACTCGGGCCCGACTCTACTACTCGTATTCAAATGGAATTCGGCTTCGAATAACAATGAAAATTATATCAATAAATGATTTGTGACTTTTCAATTACCTTATGATATTTGAAATGGATTTTGTTAAAGTTGAATATCCAGACTACTAATATGATTAGTAGCAAGCGCCAGGAAATTGAATTGAATGAATTCATAATAGAATCGAATTAAAATCACTTTCGACAAAGTCCTTTCCCAAAAGCTGTAAAAATTTAGATGTATGTATTTTCTACGTAAAATTAAATATTCAAATAGAGTCCGATAGAGTTGTCATTTACACTCCCAACAATCACATAAGATTTTCAGTAAATTTAAAAGCCCTAATATTGATCTTTATCGCATTAGGAAATAAGGGTTACAATAAGCTCGTTCTTTTCAATTCATAAGTTTTATTACTTTCTCTCTTATACAAATATTCAAGAACTTCCAATGCAAAGATGGAATACTTGAAAAATCTGGGAATGTGATTTACAAATTTTATTCCCCTTTGAACAACATTTAAAGATACGTTAATAAATAATTTGTTGCTTTTTAATCACCGTATGACATTTGAAATCGCCGGTTATTCTTTTCAAAGAGTTGAAATTTGGCAAAGCTAAATCTCCAGACTCTATAATACAATTATTATAAGCTCCAGGAAATTGAATTGAAAGAATTCATATGACTGATAATAAAATCAATTTAGACCACTTTGAACAAAGTTCGTTGTTTCCTACATGCTTTACAAATCTAGATGAATGTATAATTTTATTTTCTGAAAATAAAATAAATCTTAGAGTTGTTGTGGATAATAAAAGCTGAAACAACCATTCATATTTTCATTAAAAAGAATTAAAAGAAAAATAAATGCTGATTTTGGAAGTTTTAAACTTCTTTTTCTAAACTTCTTTAAACCATGTTTGGAAATCAATCTGATCGCGATGTTCAAGGGTTAATTGTCTTTCATCAGGGTGTTCACGTTTGACAAATAAAAAAGTCGATTCGGAAGAATAGTAGGTGCGGAATCTTGAACAAGTTTTGGAAGTTTTCTATAGAACACAGGTACAGATCCATCACGTTTTGTTATCTTGACTTCTCTAATAATTTTAGTTCGGAAAATATTGACAACCTACCATATGAAGTTTTATTGGGAACGACAGAATCTCTGTGAATTGATCTAATCCATATTTCTTATGGAAAAGCAAACGTTGAATAATAAGTCTTATCATAAATACTTGCATAATAATTGCTATTGCGTTTGGGTACATAACACAAAGGCATTCTGAAATGAAATGATATAAAATAAATAAAAGAAATTTACCAAAAATATCTAGACAAAAACTGATGAAGAAACACGTAATAACAATCTTTGCCAGTTTCCGAACTAATTTCTAGATGTACCAATATAAAACAAACCAGTGTTTCACATAGAATCAAAAGGGTCGAGTAACACTACCTGAACAACTGAAAATAAACACTCGAAACAGTTCGTGATTTTAAATTGTTAGAGTATAAAATTTCATTCAATCTCTTAATCTATACTTTGTTAATTGTTTGCAGCTCAAATGAGTTCCATTAGGTTTTTATATTCACAGAGCACATATTCTAACTAACTGACATGGAATTCTCCATTGAACTGATTCAAAGAGTTTCTCTCATCGTGCCTTAGTTGGTCATGTGACACAGTCGTCATTTGGTGAATATGTTGGCAGTAGACTATGATTGAACCAACCAACTTGAACTCACGCTCAAATCAGGCCATATTTTTATGCAAAAGTTCTCACTTTTTTATTTATCATATGGCTATATCACAAATTTACAAAAGCGAAACATACAAAACAAATATGGCTCACTGGGTTTATCAGTTACTGAAAAGGCCTGAGTTCTTGTCTGAAGTGCAAATTACTATTTTCGAGTATAGGTTACGAAATCTGAACTGCTATGTGAAATTTGTCTCTTGTCACTATTGGAAACCATTTCTAGCCGAAAATGTTCAACAGAATATTGACGATTCGAATCCACAATGTTTCCGAACCTTCATTTCTCCTTAACATTACTGCATCCCTACTAAAATTCGACTCGGGTGCAAACTTAATCTTTCAACTTTCGGGAATTGGAGAATTGAACTCAAATTTACACAAAACTGGTAACATTTTAATTAGAATAAATGCTGACAAATTGTTTCAGCTCTCTGTGGCATTCTCAAAGCTAGATCAATTAAAGCTGAATCTAAAATCCTTAAATATTATAAGTCAATCTGAATGTGGTATAAGTTGAGGGATGGGGGTAGTACCCGGTAAATAAATAAATTTTTTACCTAAATTAAAAATGTACATCCAAATATAGAATTCACCTTAGACATAGAAAACAATAACTCCTTAAACATTGTAGATCTGACCATTTCACGATCAAATAATTACCATTCCTTCGCTATTTATCACAAACCCAGCCACACAACACTTCTTCACACCCGCAATCACACAAGTTAGCAGCATATATCTATGATACATAGATAAGTTTATATCCCATTAAGTAAAGATAACTTCCATTTAGAATTAGATAGAATCATAGATATTGCAAAAAATTACGGTTATGATGTCAAGATAATAAATAAAAAACTTCAGAATAAACTTAATAAAAAAGCTCTTAGCCTAATTATTTTATCCGCAGATTATTAATAATACCGTATCAAATTTCGCACCTATAACATATTTAGGTAAACTCAAAAAAAATATCTTAATTTCTTAAATACCAGAATAAAAACGTCGCCTCTAAAACAACAAATAATCTATACACATATATTAATGATTCAAAAACTAAAAAAGGAGTCCTAGTTTCCGGTTCCTCGTGAAAAGAACCACTTCGGTCTTTTCAGGATTCACTCTGAGTCTCTTGACCTGACACCAGCGGGTCACGATAGCAAGTGCAGTGCTCTGCAGATCACACAAGGTAGTCGCGTGTCTACCGAGATTCACAGCTGCCAAATCGTCTGCTTAGGCTTGGGGTGAAATTCAGCCTCAATCAGCTCGACTATCAAAGTTTCCACCACCAGGCACCAAAGGAGCAGAGACAGTACTTCTCTCATAGGACACCCTCGAATAACAAGTGTACATGCGACGCTACCATTATGATGCTCCGTTATGAGTATCTGCGAGAGTATGAAGTTGATTCACCTATCTAAAGTATGATCGCTTCCGTGTCTCTTCGTAGCATGACACATGGACTCGAAGAAGGTGTTGTCGAATACCCCTTCGATGTCCACGAATACCCTGGAGCGCACTTTCCGAAACCAAGAGTCCTTTCGATCTGGGCAACCAGATGATGAAAGGCCGTCTCGGTTGTACAGCCCGCTTGGTAGGCGTACTGTCGACGGTGAAGAGGAAAATCCGCCTTTCCAGTGCTTTCAAGAGGAAGAACGTGAGGCTGATAGGGCAGCAAGATTTGGCTTGGGTGTAGTCAGTTCTTCCAGCCTTATGAAGGAATGAAAACGACTTTGACCCACCACCAAAGCTTGGTAGATTCTGGTGGTCTCCGTTCACTGGGATGGTGATAGGATCAAAGTCCTCTTGTAAAAGAGCCGGAAAGATCCCATCCTCATCCGGTGATTGGTAAGGCGCAAAGTTGGAGATAGCCCAACGCACTCTTTCATAGCTGATCACTTTGGAGAGAGCCCGGTAATAAAGAGCTCTAGGGTGACACGGATTCCTCGGGTGATGTGACTATGAGGTCATTATCAGACCCGGGGAAATGCACCAACATTAGATGTCGCAGCGTCTCGTCCGGCATGGTTCCGCAGGATCACTGATCCGTATCAATTGAGGAATCCTTGTAGAGAGCCTTGCATAGCCTCGCTGCCGACGGCATCTTATTGATACCAGTAGGTATGCCACGAATATCTCTTGGAACTCCATGGACCTTTCTTGTAGTCCTTGGGTAATGTTGAAGGTCTCTCAGTCTGAAACATGCGAGGTTTTCTTCACTTTGTTGAAGAGTTCTCTCACCCGTTTCCGATGTTCCTCCACTTGAGAAGTTCACCGGGGGGTGTTGATGCCGTCCCTCTTCCGTTCAAGAAGACATTATGCTTCATAGGCAGCGGTCAGGGCCGTGCAGATTCCACATCCAGCGGCTTCACCCCCATCCCGACCTCCTTGAAACACAGGAAGATGAAGAGTGCTTCGTTCCTCTCTAAAGAGGTCCCAGTTGGTAGCTCTCGGATTCCGTCCCTCTCGAGTTGACGACCGAGCTCCTCCACACTGTGTGGGGAGAGTTGGCGACGTATCCCAGATGAAAACGTATCCCCAAAACGTCTAACTAGTTCGATCACTTCCGATTTTTGGAGCCATAAGGGAAGTATACAGAGCAAACCGCCACCTCCATTCCGACTCCTTCCACATCCTAACCGCAACCCTTTTATAGAATTCCGGCATCGGAAAGGCGTCGACACTCTTCGGGAAGATGCACACTCTCGGCACCTCCTCAGAAGTACTGTAGCGTAATGTACTTCCGATGTTATACATATTAAAGAAATAGGATATAAAACCAATATTCTAGAATCCATAGAAATTTTAAAAACAATAGTAACATAATATTGAATGACCTAATAGATATCTATAATTCACAATTTGTCAACAATTTCGTAAATGAAACCCCCATCCAAATCATGGTCTACCCCATCTCTCAATTTGTACCACATGCAGATTGATTTGAATATTTAACATAATTTTAGATTCATATTTAGTTGATAAGTCCTAGCTTTGAGAATGCCACAGTGTGGTGAAACAATTGGTCAGCATTCATTCTCAATTAAATATTGAAAGTTTTGTGTATATTTGAGATCAATTCTCCAACTTCCGAGAGATATATTGATTTTAAACTTCGTAAACACCGAAACCATAGATATATTAATCTCTTATATCACAAGTTGCTACTTTAAATTGTAAATGCCACACATTTATATTTTAATATCATATTATTTTTTCACCGCAGTATATATAAATCATCAAAATATAAATATACTTATTATAAATTATTCTAAGCTCCTAAATTGCTATACCTCAATCCCGCGTCGACGCAAATACTTTTTGGTTCAAATTTGAACAAGTTAACAATATGTACTTGTTTCAACAATAACAAAGTCATGAACATGAGATCAGTGTCGTTAAAGTAAGGGCTTCTACTATCGATTTTTCATTATTATTATTAAACAGTCAGAAAGATTCAGACCGCGGATGTTTTCCCGTAACCTTTGTTGATTTATTCATTTATGAGTTTAGCTACTATCTTGTAGTATGTCGATGTGCATCGTCATTCAAAAATATCAGATCTAATCAATCGAATACTGAATGAACATTACATTGTCGGAAATTAGACTGATTTGTTTCTTCTCTAAAAGGTTTGGGAATAATCACGTATCAACAAAAGGGTAATCGGTTCCTATGTTTCCTGGCATCAACGTTAAGCTCACATAATCAGATTAAAAATTCTTATTCTCAATAAATTTTAATCTTGAAACTATCCACGTGATAATTAATACGGAATAATTTCTTCTTATTACCCGAACGTTTAATTTATCAGGGAATCTGTTAACGTACTATTATTAAAAAGTTATATAATTATGGTAAATTTCAACCATGTCAGTTTCCTAGGAATGAAAAAATCGTTAAAATTACAATATAAACTGAAATACTATCAGGAGTGAATATTAAATAATGAAGTAAAACAATTGTTGGTAAATTTGCACTACATTATAAAACCAAATTATTTGACGCGTTTCGTCAACAATGTGACTATCAAATACAACTAAGTAAACTAACATGAATGAGCAATAATATAAATATAAAAATTCCAACACCTAATAATAATGGGATTACCAAAGATAAGAATCAATATTTAAAAGATATGGTACGTAAAAGAAAAGGAATTAATCGAATTATCATATAGATGTTGCAAATTAAACGAATGTAATAAGGGTGAGTTGTTACAATCCTATTGGTCATTAAGTAGATTATGGGTATTTTTGTGCTTATTTATTATCAATGATTCCCTTAGATTCATTCTCAAATAGATACCATCAGATTGTAACATTTCGAATTATGAATCAAATAAATGGTTTTCTGTCAATAAATGATAAGAATAATTAGAGTCAAAACATTTATATTGAGCAACTGTGATTTTGAAATTGTTAAAGGTTCTCCTATACATAAGTAGCAATAGTATAATATATTTACTGAATAAGGGTGATTATTTCATACTTAATAGTGTCACAGTTGTGAACTCTTTCTGTGTATTATTAAAGATGACTTCCCGGTCAGGTGAATTGAACCAATTCATTAAATTAAAAACCAAAATTACCTGTTTAAAAGTATACTTACGTTTCCTCTAAGATTATTTGCCAAACAATGTTTTTCCAAAATGTATTAAACTATATACATATAAAAACGCGAAAATAGATAAAATCATTTTCTCTGCAATACTAAGACGCTTAAAATCAGAATTCAGCAACAAATATCAGAAACTAGAAAATTTACAATTTTTATCATATAATCATTTACGGTTTCAAACTCAGTCATTCAAATTCGAGTCCTTCTATTCATAATTACAAAACACAGTTTTGACAAAAATTAATAGAAAAATCGAATCAATCAAAAATAACTTTCAAAACTTGTTAGCCAAAACCCATAGAGAAGAAACTAAGAACATTAATTTTATTCACAATAAAACCGATATTAGATTCAATGAAGAGGAAATGAGTTTGTTAAATGAAGGTCTGAATTTTGCAATTGATGCTAAGAAATTACATCCTGGGATTCAATTAAAGATATTGAAAATACGATATTGTCTCTTAACTTTCAAAATAAAGCAGTCATTTGGATTGAATGCAAGAAAATCCTTTAACATTCAAATGAATGATATAAAAGTGCATCCAATAAATCTACTAAAATCTTAAAATCATTATCGATGAAAAACTATCATTACTTGAAAGCAGATAAAGGAAATTTCAATGTAATAAACACCCTTATCCACTAAGAATACTGTTAAAGTACTGAGGACCTTTCGGCCACCAAGTAACCATCATCAGAGTGAACTAAATTATAAATCAAAATGTGCCTGTTTAAATAATATTTGGCGATAATAATGTAAACAATGGGTAACCCTCAGCTGGAGATAAATAGGAATTGAATAAATTACTTTTTCGTTTATACATTTTCATCCCTCCTAAATTACTTAGATATTTGTCTATACTGTGTTTTATAAAAATGATAAGCTTGCTCGAGAAATGGTGTGACCTGTATTCAAAATATATTCGGCTACAGCTGATTTTTGACGATTATTTTTCTTCATATGTGCAAAATGGTCCTTATAACGAGTTAAACTGTTCCTTCTGGTTTGACCCACATAGCATTTAGAACACGACTCACAAGTGATTTTGTAAATCCCGGATTTGTCGAAATCGGAAACTTTATCAAAGGTGTTGCATAAACGGTGTTTTAGCTTGTTCTTACATCTACAAACTGGTTTTATCGCAAATTTAGAAAACAAACTATGGAATTCATCAATTACTGAAGAATAGATAAGTGAAACTTTTGAATTTTATTGAAGTATTTGAAGTTAATGGCTCTAATGTAGTTAGTTGGCTACGTTCAAATTTCATTTTTTGTTTACAAATGAAATTATTGATCAAAGATTTGTGGTAACCATTGTCAAAGTTCATTTGCTGAAGTTTCTCAACTTTGTTATAATTTTGCTGGCTCAAAGAGACGTTCAGTAATCTATGAACCAGACTATTAAATGGAGCTATTTTATATCTGAATGGTGTAGCTGAATCCGCCGGGGTATACCTAATTGTTGGAGTGAGTTTTCTGTGTATAAGCCGGATTCCATGATACCAATAATAGCATTTAATGATCCTACGTATAACCTTTCTAGGTTATTATATATAAATTCTCGGGAAATAGGTCACATTAACACTTATGCTTTATATTTTCTTGTCTTTACGTACGTTTCGGTCTGACGACCATCATCAGAACACTTATTATGTCTAAAACTGGATTACTTAAAACTAATTGTATTAAACAAAGCGTCCTTATCGCAACAATTTCAATTAAAATGCCCACGTCGCCGAAACGAACAGAAACATTAATAATCGAAATTGTAACACCTCAATGTTATAATTATAAAATATCAAGAATCCACTATTAAGCAGATCTTTCAATAAAAGCGTGTTCATGTCAACAGAGACTGCGAACTACTAGAGGACCATTAGTTTTAAGTATTCACTTTCAAATCAGATGTTAGATTTACGCGAACTAATAGAAAAAAGTTTGTCAGTTCTATTAGCTCGTAAATCTAACATCTGGTTTGAAAGTGAATACTTAAAACTAATGGTCTTCTAGTAGTTCGCAGTCTCTGTTGACATGAACACGCTTTTATTGAAAGATCTGCTTAGTAGTGGATTCTTGATATTTTATAATTATAACATTGAGGTGTTACAGTTTCGATTATTCGTGTTTCTGTTCGTTTCGGCGACGTGGGCATTTTAATTGAAATTGTTGCGATAAGGACGCTTTGTTTAATACAATTAGTTTTAAGAAATCACGTTTATACAGTTATGCGTCTTCTGATGATGGTCGTGAGACCGAAACGTACGTAAAGACAAGAAAATATAAAGCATAAGTGTTAATGTGGCCTATTTCCCGAGAATTTATATATAATTCATACCTGGATCAAGAATCTTTATTACTTCCTAGGTTATACGTAGAACAATTAAATGGTTACAGAAGGAATTTAGCGAAGCTTCCAACCTTCATCTAGGTTGTCTGTATAAAAATCTTTAAAACTAGTTGCAAAATTGAGCGATCTCAAACTTAAACCTGTTGATGCCCTAGTTTCATTTGATGTTTCACAGTTTACAAACATCCCAATTCCTGAGTAATAAGCATTCTAGAGTTTCAAATATTAATATCCCCAATACAAACTGTTCAGGATAGTAGATGCTTACATTTTTATATATGAAGCACAATTAATTCAATTCCAACAAAAAATCATATAAACAAACAAGGGGATGTGCAGCGGGAACTGTTCAGAATATTTGATGCTTACATCTTTATGTATGAAGCAAAATTATTTCACTTTCAACAAATAATTCTATAAACAAACAAGGGGATATGCAATGGGTAATATACTCTCCCCTATCCTAACCTATGTTTTTTAAGCGAACTTAATACCCCCCATAAAATCAAAATTATATCAGCTTCATATAAACTTTGGCACATATACGCCGATGATATTTATGCAAATATAAGTAAAGATTTTAATCTACATGGTTTTCTGAACACGCTTAATAACCAATTTCATTCAATTAAATCAACTGCAGAATTAAGAAAGCAATAACCAGCTTCTCTTGTCATTACTATTATCCAAGATGGTCAAAATTTGGAACTCGACATATACAGAACACCTACACAAACGAGTAGATATATTCAAGAGAATTCAAGTACACCAATTAATCATAAAATAGCTACATTCGATAGTCTCGTTCATAGATTATTAAGGATTATAATAACGAAGTTGAGAAACATGAGCAAATAGTAATGAGTATTAGCTTAGGAAATATTTTAAGCACAGGTCACACCATTTTTCAAAAAAGTTTATCACTTTTAAGAACAGTACCCGATTACTTCGAGTGTTAGTTTGCCTAGGGAGGCCCTGGGTTCTCATACTGTGCCGACATTACATCTCATATATTTTATCTGTTCAAGTCTGTATATACTGAAGAGTATTGTGAAATCTTAAACACAACATTCATTTTCCTGTAAGAAATGTAGCAGCTCGTTACTATTTAGGCCCTCCGTATCTAATTCAACAATTTGTTCATTTTTGAGATTATATTTAGATGAAATTTCGTTGTCAATATTCTGCAGAACCGCACTCAAAATTCTATATCACGGTCAATACTACTTCTTTTGCTGTGTAACTTTGGAAGCAATGACATCCAAACATTCACAACCGACCGAATTGTACATTAACATAGTTAGTTTTTTGTGATGAAAAGGGTAAATTTCAAGATGAGACTAAAGTTACCTATATTTCTTAATCAAATTCCTAAATATGCTTCAAAGATTATCTCAAGTTACTTTCGTTTTGGCAACAATTCAAACTGTCCAAAACAAAAACCATTCTTTGTTGTTACTAAGCAACTTTTCATGATGAAATATGTAGTTGTATACGGAATTTGGTGGAAACACAATTTTAAAAGGAAATTTCTCTTTTAGTTTACTCTGATGATAGCTACTTGACAGCTGATAGCCATCAGTACTTCAACAGTATTTTTAGTGGAAAAGCGTCTTTCCTACTTATAGTAAAAGTTTGATTTTTATTAATTTAATAAATGAATGTATTCGCTAACACCGTAGCTTCTTCGAACAGATGTTACATATACTAACTACAAACAAAAGAGCTAATCTGAAGACTAGTACAGACCGGTCAACAAATTGTTGGCAACTAGCTTCAAGTTGGTGGATACTATGCAACATCGGGCATACCTCAACGAAATTTGTTGACTGATGCTAGTAACCATGTTTCCCATTTTAAATGGAAAACCGTTCAATGTGTGCAGAAAACTCGCCCAGTGTGTACAGTGGACGGAGTTGTCAACATCAACATTTCAACAAGTGATGAAAGACGAACGTGTCGCCTGTAGCTAAAGATCGCAGAATAACCGCCAATCTTATTGATGGTGAAATACACAAAGAATTTCTTAGGCATGAGATTACAGTGGACGGAGTTGTCAACATCAACATTTCAACAAGTGATGAAAGACGAACGTGTCGCCTGTAGCTAAAGATCGCAGAATAACCGCCAATCTTATTGATGGTGAAACACACAAAGAATTTCTTAGGCATGAGATTGTGTTGACCTGACGAAGTTGTCCCATATTTTTTAAAAGTCTAGTTGCCACCATCTTTTTTTCGGTTTTTGAGCATGAGCAGTTATTATGTTAAAAGCAGCACGTGCACCGGCAACAACAGTTTTTTCTAATTTTTATTCAAAACTGAGTTTGGTTGAGACACGCAACATTGTTAAAAACATGTATCCAGATACAAGTTGCTGTATCGAACTAATATGTTGCCAACATCCGTTAACGTGTTGCCAACATTTTGTTGGCTGGTCTGCACTAGCATTAATATATAACATTAATACAGATAAAAACAAAAAATTTTACTCTGTTAAATATCACTTTATTTAACAGAAAGTTGATTGCAATTTCGAACTTCACAGTTCATTATCAAAACGTACAATGAATAAACACTGAAAGATCATAGTATTTATAGGAAATTTACAATGAAGTGAATCGATTCTAAGATGAATGGTACAGATAGCTACTAATGTTAATTGTTAAAAAAGTAAACGGGAAGGGATTAAACTATCGGTAATTACATTCTAAGGAATGTATTTCATGGAATTTAACAGGGTGAACAAAGTGGATTTTTAAATATTTCTATAGATTCTGATAGATTACGTTTTCTAGTAGGGGAAAACGGTGTTGGGTTTCTATAAAGTGGTTTGAAAATTTTGAATCACTTCAAACGATCTACCTGTTTGACCAATGTGTAGGGCATTACATTCCTCACAAGTTAACTTATAAGCTCCTGACTTCCGAAGTTTATAAGATTTAGTGTTTGCATTAAAAAATATGTTTGAAAGTTTTTGCTTGGTCTGAAAGCTACATTTAACTTTTGTTTCTCAAAGATATTCAAGATTTTATCAGATATTGGCCCAAAGTAAGTTTTTTGTTGCACGTTGGAATAAATTTGATTTATAGTTCATTTTGAAGATTTTCTCTTGATTACATTATTTATTAGCGATACAGAATAGCCGTTATGCATCGCAATGTTTCTTATATTGTTATAATGGCTATTCTATATCGCTAATAATAATGTAATCAAGAGAAAATCTTTAAAACTAACTATCAATCAAATTTATCCCAAATAATTACGAAAGGTAGAAAATTTAATCTATTAGAATCTATAGAAATATTTAAACACAATAATTTTTCAAACAATATATTTAACGAGCTACTAGATTTAGGAGATTCCACTTTGTTCACCCTGTTAAATTCCACGTAATACAATCCTTAGCATGTAAAGACTATATTAGGATAGTATCTTATTGCGGATTATTAACCGATCAAGGGTTTAATTAAGTGCAAAGGTTGAATTAGATATATTATTAATGAAACTACGCCTATGTTATTTTCATAAGATTATTTCACCTATATGGCACCACCTATTGCTGAAATTTCAAAAATTCTTAGTAATTGCTACCACCTGTTTATCGTTCAATCCCACGATGGGTTAAATCACAATTAGCTAAAATTCCACTAACCATCTATCCTCAGATGATCATTAATGTTATATTATTGGATTAGCTCTTTTGTTGCAAGTTAATACTTTGTAATATATGTTTTAAGAAGCGATGATGTTAGCGAAACTAGTTGCATTTATTTATTGCATTAGTGGGAATAAAATTTTTAATAATAACATCTAATATGTTTAAATTTCTATTTTCCAACTTTAAAAACTAGAATAGCATTTTTTTTTCAACTTATAATTTACCTTGTTATTTGAGGGATATTTTCTAGTTAGGAATGTTCAATACATTTTTCTTTCAGTCTATTCTGTGCCATGCCTATAGATTTCACTCATAATGAAAATGTGAATTTGTTTCCACTGAAAAGAGGTTTTCCTTTTCAAATTTATAGCACCTGAATTATTACCCATATTTTCCAATTAATCACTTCAATTTGTAACTCCCGTTAGATACACGACTTTCTGCACTTTCGAGCAGTATTGAAATACAATTAAAGATACATTAGTTCGGCTATGAAATATTATGTAGTGGTCATTCATGATCTTGAGGATCCGACTATCGGATTACATGATGGATTTTACACTAATAGCAATTTTCTAGGTAACAACAGAGTATAGCACTAACCATTACAGTGATAACATAGTAGTGTTTAATTTTACAATATGAATGAAATTTCTTATCACAAAGTAAAAGATGAATTGCAAAAGTTATGAATTATTATCATTTGCTATAAATATTTCAGAGAATTAATGGGATGGAAGTTGTCACTGTTCTTTTGTTTCCCAAATAATTGAACATTTCAAAAATACTTATTTGTGAAAACCTTGAGGGTGTACACATGAACTGATCTTTACAATGTTATTATATTAAGGCGTACATATAACAAATTTAGATGTATTCCTATAACATAGAAACCTGAAGGCACAAATTATCATTCATTATTCAAAATCACTTACCTTATCAGAATCGGTTGTATTGCCAGACCCAAATGATGTAAGTGAATTTCTATCAAGATTCTCAACACTCTCATCCAAGGAAATGCATTCCTCCATATCCCTGAGGATTAAAAACAAATTCTATTTACTTTTCAATGAATCAAAAAAATATTCATCAGAGTAATATGAGAAATGTATATATAGGTTAGTTTCATCAATTTACTTCTTAAATAAGGAACAATCATTTTAGTGGATGAGGGCAATAGTTATAGAGTATCCACAGAGCTTGAACTCTTTTACAGTTTATTAATTTTCTACTTGTTATACTCTTCGAAGTCCGAAGAGTATATTGCATTTACACAAGCTATTTCCAAAATCGTTAAAACAGTCCTAGAGCAACAATTCCTTCACCATACTTTTTTCATCGAATTAGAAGCAACTTTGAACAAATCCGTCTGTCTGAATGTCCGTCACGAATTGCTTGTCTACACAATAACTCAAAAACGAAAGTTCCTATCATATCAATTTTGATAAAAAATCGTTTGCTGTACGGTGCCCAGCCTATTTTTTTTCAGGGAAATCGTGTAATAAATACACCCTTTCTGAAAGGTTGAAAATTGAAAAAACCACAACTCCCAAAGTATACTTTGAATCGATTCAAAACTTTTACAGTAAATTTACCTTGATTTAAAACTGCTTTCACCGAAGTTTCAACAAAATCTTACAACAACTCCACCAACAACGTAAACTTAAATTTACACCCTACTTTAACTGTTTATAACAAACGTCGATGAGCCAAAGGTATGGTTTCGGGGCTAGGATACACGGCTCCCACTCAATAGTGGGTTCGATTCCCAAATACCGAAAATTTGTTCTTGTAATAAATAATAAAAATCTTATTAATTTTAATATTATTTAGTTGTGCTAAGATAATGAAATATATAATTCATTTCATTATCTTATAGAAAAGTTTTTTTCGAGGGTAACGCGATTTCATGGTCTATTCTTAGCAAAAAGTGGCGCTGAAAATGATAGTGAAGTTAAAGATTTTATAAAGTTTGTGCTATTGTTATTGTCTCCATTTCAGTTGCAAAATTATCAAAAAAATTTATATAAAAAAAAAATTTACTCATTTTCTGCTTGAATTGTTATTAAGAAGTTAATGGTGTTTATTAACAAATTTTTTTCTCTAGGTATCTGCTTAATCGTTTCGTAAAACACGTCACGAACTAAATTTTCAGCCATAAAGAGTCTTGGTTTCATTAAAAATTGATCTAATTGGGCTCAAATTGTTGGTATGAGTTCAGCTATCGCACCTATAATAGTGTAGGTGCACTTTTTTCTTTGTTTACTTTCTACAATCATTTATTTGAACGTCCTTAGTGAACAAATTAAATATCTCGGCGATCAAATGTCGGATCGAAATGCGACTCCCGAGATTTGGAAAGTTTCTCAAAAACGCATATTTTGGTTCAAGATCTATCGCGAACCGATAAGTATTTCAATATAAAGAGTAAAGTCCTACTAGCTGAAGTTCGAAATGTTACTAGATTTTATTTTTATCAATACGTATGGACAATTTAAGAAACGTAAAAAACGGGCGCGGCTCTCGAAAACTATACACCTTAGAATAAATAGTGAAAGGAAGGAACGTTTGTTACCCGAACATAAATGAGTAGGCGAGGCGGAAGTGAGAAAGATTCACACCCCTGGTATAACTCATTCAAAGCGTATATCGCAGTTTTTTGCTTTCGCGTTTGATAACTTAAATTTGATCAATATTAATGAAATGTCATTGAAACTTCACCCATAGGAACACTTTCATATTTCAATTGAATCAGCCATGGTGTTATGAACTCGAAGATACATACTATACGTAAATTGCGAAAATTATCCATTTTTTTATGGCAAACCCTAACCTCTGCTGTGGGGTGAATCACTGGACAACGTAATGATCGATCCGCCATCTCGGTCCACCAAGATCATGTCAATAGTTCCTTCCTCTCACTGTTTATTCTAAGCTATATAGGTTCCACGCCCTCAAGGAGCTACTGGATAGACAGTGGCTCTCTGTTTGGCGTGGTTCCCCAGGCATGAGGCAGGCGAAGCTCCACATCAAGGAATTCTCGCCTTAACTCTTTAAAACCCTACTCTCTATGAGCAGGAGAGGCCTAAAACTGGTGACAGGACTCCTCACAGGACACTGTCATCTGAATAAACATCTACACACAATGGACTTTGTCGAAGACCCAGCTTGTAGTAGATGTGGAGAGGCGGATGAAACTGCTTCTCACATCCTAGCAGAATGTCCAGCACTAGCTTCTCTCAGGCTACAACACCTCGGCAGTACACATATACCGCTTGAAGCAATAATAGATATCAGTCAATGCAAAATCTTAGCTTTTGGCACTGCCTTAGGCCTGATTCTTGTATCAAGGAGCGCACAAAGGACCCAATCAAGCGGTCTAAGTGATCCGGACTCGTCCGCCCCCGTTTTGATTGATTGATTGATTGATAGGTTCCATACTACTACATTGCGCGCGAGTACAGGAATTCGTCTAGTATGGGTATTATATTGCCTTGTGTTCTTTTCACTGAGCTATGGTTCTTTTCCAGTCTCACTGACCAGCTGCAGATGATGAATCGTTGAATTTTTGATCATATTGAAACCTCGAATTTATGCAAGTATTTTTTAATAATTGATTATGTGGAGAAATAACTTTATAGTTTTATTCATCAGTGTATATTTGTGAAATATCCAAGGTGAGTTTATTGTTAGAATAACTATAGATAGAAGACACTTATGATTTAATAACATTTTGAAAAAATACTATTTTTCCATACTAATGTTTATAATTATAGAATTTAGTTATTTTAATATTACTTAAAATGATTATTTGTGTGAAAAAATGAAGATGTGTAGCATCTTCAAAATCGTATTGTAATTTATAAGTGTAGTTAGTCCATTTGGTCATGAGGTATAAGTTTGCATGTATTGATTATAAAATAATTTGATATTAAAAACAGAATTTTCAAATGAATTTTCAACTTGATACTTTCCATAACTCTTCTACCGATTGTATACCTAAGAATGTAGCTAGGGAATCACATTTGGGAAAATCAGTTTATTATCATTAGAACCTAAAACGCATATAAGCCAGTGCTTCTTGAAAATATTTGTTACAATAAAGAAGGAAAACATTATGTGCATATTGGAAGCAATGACAAAGAAAAAGAATCTGAATGATTTTGTCTATTGCGACAAAAGTTCAGTTTTCTCAAAAAAATTACTCCTTGTTCATAATTCCAATATTACAGTCTTCCCTAAGCTGCTGTCAATGATAGGCCTATTGGGTACTAAATCGGCCAGGAAAATGGAGTGATTCTGGAGAGTATAAAATATAAAAAAAAGAAGAGAATTGTATTTCTGAAGATTTTAAAAATCGTTCGGATTTTATACGTGAATAAAATATAATACCAAAATACAAAATAGAATATTTGGTGCATGTCATATACGCTTCTTATCGCAAACGGTTATTTTCAAGACAAATTGAAATTGATGAAATTTTAATCAACTTATTTCACCAGGACATTTAATTTACATGGTAAAATGGAGTTGGTGAGTAAGATAATGTCAGAAATTCAAATTGCAGAGTTGACAAAATTATTATTTCTCTTCAAAATCGTCTTCCAAGGGCATATTCAAATAATCACAAATCCTTTCATATCTATGGTTAACCGTTTGAGTATTGAAATAAATGCTTGAGTAGAGTTGTTTTAATATTCAATAAATCAAATGATATTTCGTCACATTTAGTAGACTGTTTCACAAACCCGTAACTAATGATAAGTATTTTGTAACAATAAAAGAGTATTGATTATTCCGAAAAATAGACGTTGCTGGAGGTGACACAACAAAAATAGGTGAAACATATATTTAGCTACTGCGAAGTTAATGTTTATTTGAACATGATTATATTTGTATATATGTATGTTTGTATATGTACATGTATATATTTTGAGATTTTATTATTACTTGAGCCATAAGTTCACATATTTATTGAATCCAAAATTTATGAATATTCAATAAATATGGGTATAAGTGTAAAATGTTGTACTAATTACCATTTTAAATTTTGTTTACCATTTTAAATTTTTTTTTAACAAAATGTATTTTGACATGTTCTACGCCTACGGGCAATATTTGTAGATAATTTTGTACAAGTGTGAACGAATAATAAAATCTATCTAATCTATCATGCACCTTGGTCTTGGTTGGAAGGCTTTGTCATAAGAGGATATTGGAATCACCACTCAAGGAGCCGGATTCTTTACTGCTCTTTAGATATCGGGAGATAAATCTGCTGATTCTCTAGTTTTCAATATAATGCACTTGAAACCAAAAATAACTTGTGTTGCAAAAATTTAAAAATATAGCAGATTGGCACTAGTTATTAATTGATGCATGTCTATTTGGATGGATCTTATCCAGATCAAAAATATAAAATTAGATATGTTACCTGCTCGATCTCTGGCTGTGTGGTTTTAATTTAGCTGGACTCTTTGGTAATGATAATGGTAGCGCTCCGCTAAAGTAAGTTTCCTGAATAACTTCTCTCAGCTTCTTAACCCACAATTGCTTAGTATCTAAAGATGAAGCGCGAAGAACGATGCGATAGTCGGATATTGGTGCTCGACCGGTCCATACAGCGAACTTGCATTCGTCGCCTTCCATGTGTTCGGTAACACCTAGTTCAGAAGTCTAAAAAACAGCAATTATGTACAAAATAGTTTTAACTAAAAGTACTAATTTCATGTTACGAATTATACAGTGAATATACATTATAAAAAAATCCTAGATCATGTAAACCATATAGTAATTACCGACTGCCGTCAAAGGTATGATAATTTTTAGGGTATATCGTATGTTTCGGTTTAAAATAGCCAATACTTTACCAGTCGATAGTTCATCGAAAAATAAGTTAACATGTATAATTAATTGTTTGCAGAAACGTTTCCTATTGGAGATTATTATTATTAAGGGGGACGAACCATTGCGGTTCATTATTGCCTATACCAAGGCCGTTTGCACCCCATGTTACTTACTACCTAGTGGAGCGGTACCCACTAGTGTTCACTCAGCTACCGGAGGGCGGTTACCACCTCGTAAGTATTCACTATGTTCCACCAGGTGACCGAGCCCTGAAGAAGTTAAAGACCGTTTTCATTGTGTAGTTTTATTCAACGTCGGCCTAATACCGACGCCAGAAGACAAGCTCACCTGGAAAATTTTGCCGAATCTTGGCTATTTCTAAGTACAGGTAGGGATCCTTAATGTGCGTTGACATCGAACAGCACAAGGGATCTACTGTTTCACTTCACATCCGAAGGAAGGTACGGATATTGCCTTGCGCAATGAATATCAGCGCAGTTTGCCTGAGATATATGGAAACAACTCAGCCGTCACCCAGATACGAAACATAGTCGCCGGAGTAAGTAGTAACCGTTCTTACCACTACACTACCGAAGCAATACTTTACCCAGTCGATAGTTCATCGCAAAATAAGTACAATAAATTTTTTTGCAGGAACGTTTCCTATTGGAGATTATTGTTGTTCAGGGGGAGGGACCATTGCGGTTCTTTAATGCCTAGATCAAGGCCCTTTGCAACCCGTGTCACTTATCACCTAGTGGAAAGGTACCCACTAGAGCGTTCATTCAGCTACCGATGGGAGGTTACCTCCTAGTAAGTATTCACCATGTTCCACCAGGTGACCGAGCCGTGAAGAGGTTAAGACCGTCTTCGTTGTGTAGTTTTATTCATCGTCGGTCAATTATCGAAGCCAGGAGACAAGCTCACCTGAAAAATTTTGCCAAATCTTGACTATTTCCAAGCACAGGTAGGAATCTTCAATATGCCTTGACATCAAGCAGCGCACAGATTCTACTGTTTTCCATTTTTTGGATTCCTCGTTCAATTTAGAAATAGAAGAAGTTCTGGCAAAATTTTGATTAGAGCAGCTGTTTTCGAAATAATTTGAGTTTTTGTTTGTGAAGTTCTATTAACTCCAATACCCAATTTTCGGACCGGCAAATAACTTTGGAGATACGGAAAGGGTTTTCTTTTCTTTTAAAATCTGTGATATAAATGATACGCCACTGAACAATTTTAACAAATGTTAGCTAGCATCAAATAATTGGTATGTATATTAGGGGTACTTGAACTAAATACAAACACATTTCATGTTAGAATCAAGACAAAAAACATTTGGAAATACAACTGTGTTTGTATGCGCGTAGAACCGCCACTGTGTCAAACTAAGTTTTCACAAGACAAATCATTGTAATCTGAAAACTTGTTAAAAGGCGAGTTTTCGTACTCTTTTAAAATAAATGGAAACCTTTTTATTTATCATTAACTATTTTTATTAATTTATCATCAGAATGAACTGTACTTTGACAGTGGATAAAGGTGATTATTTCTTATTTATGGTGTGAACTATTTTATGGTTTATTAGTTACCGACTAGATCAAATTAGATAAGAAATGAGTTAACTCAGCTTTGAGGAAAAAATATTCTACAAAAAAACCAGATTATTCATAATAGTATTAGCAGTACCTACATTTAATGAATAAATGGCTGATCCAATTCAATTCACTTTGATTCTACTAATTTCTTCTTACAATAATTTTTCAAACTACTTCCCTTGCCACCTTGCCCAATATTAAATATATTCACAAATGGAAATAAATATTTCAAATAATATTCATCAATTAGAACTCAAATAAAAAAAGGATGTAAATAAAAATGTTTCAATCTGGCTGGATCTCATCAGAACTGAGCGAAAGCTAATATCAGTGGATGAGAAATGTTGTGACAAGTATACCATGCCTGACCTAGTCGAAAAGTTGTGAGAAATTTATTTAAATTGCATCTACCTGATTTACATTTTCGAACGATTGGATGTTATAATAAGTAAAAAAAAAGGAAATCGTTAGTAGTGCATCTTCTTCTAATGAAACAGATTTGTACAAGAATTATTCTAAACTTCAACATGTGCGTTAACTCAATGGGTTTGATGCTTTATTTCAAAAAGCTTCTGGAAGTAACGACTCTATAGTTACAAATATGTCTCATCACTTGCTTCATGGATGGGACATATTATGACAATTTTGGGAAATTAAGAATTATACCAGTTTTGAAGACAATCAAAGTAATTTATGGATTGGTGTGGTTCAAGAATAGATTGCTATTAACATTTAATGATATAAAGTGTCCTAGTATAATGTTGAAATTGAAAAATGTATGTTGGATTGGATCTATAACAGGTGGAGAATTATCAAAACTGTTGAGTTTGTCCTCTTCACTATTACAAAACTAAGGTAGAGCAGGGTTTTAGAATCATAGAAAATGATTGAATATAATTTTCCCAATCTCTTTATCTAAACTAGAAACTCAAGATTGTTGTTGACTATAGTCAGAACCTTCTATAAGTTATTAAATTGTATCATCATAGGAATGATCTAAATTGATTAATGGTTACAAAATGTTAAAGAATCTAGAACTGGAATAAAGAAGGAAGACTTACCATCAATTTATTTTTGTAGATGTATTTGACTTTTCCAGCGGAATCTTTGACTTCTTTGGTGAATAATAAATACAATTCAAATAAAAAAATATGTCTATCTCTTCCTTTCCTGATTAATTGTTTAGGGTCCAATACGCTAAAGGCATCTTGTAAAATTACTTCACCGAGTTTATCCCCAGATACATCACAGCCTTCCAACAGTGACAAATGCATGGCATCATTTGCTTTCTTTGGTACATTTAACATCACTTCCAATCCATCCTGAAATATATTTTTATTAATATATTTGAAGTTTAACTATGTAATTTATGATTTATCAAAAACCACCCATCTTGTTAATATAACCTATAATCCTTATACATGGAAACATGATCTATACATACTCATCTATTGATAAAATGCTAGCATCTGCGTGTAATCCGTTTTCAATTTTCGTAAATTAAGAAATAAGAAACGAGTATTGAGAAACAACCGCCAGAGTAATTATAAGATAAATAACCCCACGAAAGAGTATTGAGCGATTCAGAATCAACCTCAGAAGTGATATTATTTATTATAAATATAAATGGCAAATGGCAGAGTATTTAAAGTCGTCGTTTTTGAATTAAGACCACATAATAAGTATGACTTTCGATTAAAACGGGAAAATTTACGAGGTAAAATAAGTAAAGTGAAAAATATGTTTCTAGTTACAGACGGATTAAGAAGATACAATGTAGGTTAGGTTACCATTAAGATATTGTTGAGAAATTATTTTATTTTGTCTATTATTATTTATCACACAATAAAAACGTAAGTTTGAAAAAATCAAATATTTATTCGGATACAAAACAAAACAAAATATGAAATAAGTAATCTCTCATGGTTTCCTACAAGAAAATGAGCTGTGATCAATCGATCATTGACTTCCCTAAATTTTGTAAGCAAAAATAGGTTTCGGATACTTCTGCGGGTGAGATATATGATTGTAGAAATATATTGGAAATGACTTACAAACCTCTAATGAAAGACGTTAAGACACTCTATATAACATTGAAATTTTATTCAAATAGGTTACATTATGTATTTTACTACTCTATGTTTTAAACGGACACCTCCTACCAGGTTGACATTTGATTTATTCACACTATAACATAACCTTTGTTATATTGGCACCTGGTGTCACATGAACTAACATTTACCAGAGTAAACGCATAAAATAGACTTCACATCGACGTTATGGCCTGGGTATAAGGTGCGGAGCTTGAACAGGAGATCTTGATACTTTGTCCATGTTCCCTCCTCTTTCAAGACTATGTTCTTCTTTGCCGGAGCTAAGAATTAGATGACATACATAGGCTTGGTTTGTTTATCGAGGACGTCAGATCTATTTGCTTGTATGGACCTGACTGTCGGAAACGAGTGATTACAGTAGATCTGGCATTTTTCGTTTCCGACAACGGACCCAATATCTCCTGACACCGATAGCACAGGCTCTTGGTGTATTGGGTACGAGTGCCTTAGATGGTTATACAGCACACATAGGGCCGCATTATGGGCGTACGCCGAGGCCGCATTTGACGGACATGCCGATAACAGGTGGAAAATGTCTCAAGCGCAATTCGACAGGCCATGCAGCTGCCATCAGGAACCTGCACACCCTTCACGTTGCGGCGATAGGCCAAGGTGTTAATTACGCCATCTTGACAAGCTGTGCTAATTCCCTCGGTCTCGGATGTTAGCACGGCTGACCTTAGATAACCGAAGGTCGGCCTGGTTGACAAGCAGAGCATTTCCATTCCATTTTTTCAAAAATGAAGTACCACTTGGAAGGCGACTAGAGCATCCAAAAACAATACAGTTCCCATTTTCACCACTTTAAAATAATTTTATTCGTCCGACCAGTAACAATCGTCTTTGCAATGGTTTACGTACGCAGAAACAACACCGACATCTTCTCAAACATAGGCCAGATGGATTCAGGAAGAGTCAAAACGTATATTTCCGAGATTTCAATGAATCCATTTCACTAAATGAGATGTAAAACAGATAATTGTTGAAAATTATAATTTGGAGAAAAAAAATTATGATGTCGCAATACCGTCGAAAAAGCATTAATAATGTTCCAAACTTGGCCTGTTTTGGTGTTTTCAGATTCGACCATAAATATAAATGTCGATTACATTTATTTTACGCGTTACTCATGTTCTACATTGTAATGGACTATTGAACTAGTATTTCCGCTTCGGCATACAATATGCGAAATATGGCGAAATGTCAAAAAGTTACTTAGAGGCCGATGTTAGAAGCCATTACTTTATGGTAGTATTAATTCTGTATCTGTTTGATGACACTTTGGTGTTGAAACTATATTCAAGTTATTATTAAAAGTGATATAAAACAAAGTAATTGCTCTTATATTTAATACTTAGAGGCATTAATTGACTCCGAGAATGTGACGCCACAACACCACTTTTAACTGTAGTAGATTCAAATTCGTATTTTAAACATCAAATTGGATTTCTATGTATATAAGGATCATTGGAAGTTCTTAAATATTAGTTATAAGAGGAATTAAATAAAACGCTTGATGGGAAATAATGAGCTAATTCTAACACTTATTTCCTGAGGCCAATATGAGAGGTTTAAAATGTACTGAAAAACTCTTATAACAATGAGCTGCGGAGGTGTGTCCACATCATTATCGGAGACTATTGTAACTCATACTCCTCTCCGTACTAACCTTGATTTCTCCTTGTCCCTCTTGGCAACAAGATTGAAGATCTTTCAGTAATAACTGGTATTTCGTAATCCTTTGAACTGGTTTTATCAAATACGCCGCAATTGGATGTTCCACTTTATGTTTCTTCTGAAGTTCTTCGTAATAGGTTCCACCATGCTGGACCAGTAAACTATTAGATTCGGGTTTATTCTTGCAGTAATGCACGTACATATCGAACTTTTGAGCCCACGTTACAAAACAGTGCCCTACGTCTTCTGGCATTGTTTCGTACTTCTCCAGTTCTTTCAGAAATATTAAATTGTGGAAATTATATATTTCTTCCATGTTTCCGAAAATGACTTCTTCTTTTCCCAAAAGTGGAATAGGTATCGAGGTTCCTGTTTTCATTTCGGTCAAAAAGCACTTTATACACGTTTCCAAGTCTTTTACATAAGTTCTTTCAGTTTGCAGTAGCTCGGCCATTATAAATCTGGAATGAAACCACAAAGTAGTTATTTTGTAAGTATATAGAAATATGCTATCCTTAGATTTGGTATTGTCAGAAATGAGAAACATATTGAGATGGTCGATTTTGTTATATGGTAACATCAGCTGGTTTGATCGATTGCGCAGTAGCAATATTTAAATATACGTGACAACCGAAGGAAAAATAACAATTGTAGAAAAACGACATGATAGAAATTGAAAATTCCACAAAGGACAGATGAAAAATTACTGTTTATTTGGTCTATCATCTAAATATATTTAGGTTCTTAATGGGTAATAATTATTGTATGTAATAATTGAACAATTACTGTTCAATATTAACGAAATGTAATTACCTATTTTGTTTTATTGCACGTTGGGTTGCTTTTGATAAAACTATAAAAGAGTTCACACTCTGCATACACTATAACACTATAAATAAGAAATAATCACCATTATCCATTAAAAATACTGTTACAGTACTGGGGACCTTTCAGCTACCAAGTAGCCAACATAGGAGTTGATTTGCATGAAACAATGTCAACATTTTACAAGAGCTTGTTCATCTGAAGACATTCGAAACAGAATTGAACATTTTGTTTAATTGAATCGCACGAACAAAATATTTTTAGTAAATAACTGTGGGAACACCACTCCTTATGCTCGCCAGTGGGTGTGCAAATTGAAGCGGGTGGTGACTTCATTGAAAAAAAAAGATAAAGTACTGAAAGAGCAAATTAGAATGTGTGAAAGATGACAGAACAACCAACAACGTTGGAGACTAATGTGACAAGTTTCTTGGGCCACAAATAAGCAATTTTCTTGAAACCCAGGATTGTAGAAGAGAAGTTCTAGATGAATATAGCCTGAGAAATTTGGAACATTTTCTCTTAGAGTTTACTACAAGAGCCCAAAGGTATATCAGTTTTTATCAAAATCATTTTATCTTCTAACAAAAGGAACGTTAAATAGCTAGACACAAAATGAAATAATTCATTCTGGCTTAGATAATTCAGGTTTGTTGGAAAATTTGAAAATGAAAGCAAATTCAGTAAAACAATAAGGAAAACCTCTTTATTATGGACAGAATGGCTCTGAGGACTCTCCTGTTTCATAACATTGGTAAAAGCGAAATAATAGGATTTGTCCACGACTAAAATATGCATTATGCATGTGTTCCCTCAAGCATAATGATATCCATTAATCACTAGTGAATAATGAAATCATTATTCACTACCATCAATATGACAAACCTGATAGAAACGTATAGACAAATACGATAAAAATAGAGCGTGCTATGAAACCTCAAGTCAGATCGAATTTAATTTGAAACGTCAACAATTTGTTGGTTCGACTTGTTTCAACAGCAAAGTTTATTAGTATCAAAGTATTATTTATGGGTCGTGGACAAAGTATAGTATTCTACTTGCATATTATGGCTATTATTCACGTGGATGAAGTTTACGACACGAGCCGCAGGCGTTAAATAATATACTATTATAGATTTGGGTGGTGATAAAATGAAAAAATATAGCATAAAATTCATGTGCAGTAATGATCAAAGATAATATATAATAAAAATTTGGGAACAACCATTACCATACTACTTCTTTGTAGATACAACTTCAACTAATGACTTGATGATAATTATAATAGATAGTGTATTGCAATGGTGATAAATTGGGTTAAATATTGTAGGTATAGTGAATGATATAGGATCAAATTTTATTAAGTTTTTAACATCTTCGAAATATCATCTGAAAACCTGTATTATGTATGCAATGAGAAGATGTATTATTTTTTTGGTTCCCTACATATGTTGAAAGCAGCTAGAAATAATTTAATGAATAATGTATTTATATATGAAAATGGAAGAGTGAACAACAGAGTTGCTCCAAAATTGAGTGATAATCACAAAAGGCCTACTAACTTCGAAAGATTGAGAGTCAAATGAGCCACTCAAATATTAAGTGTTACTGTGGCAGCCGGTTTATCTACTTATGTAGCATTAGGATCATGGTCTGTAGAAGCATAGTCTACTGTAAATAAAATTATTACATGATATCACAATTTGTTACATTCATTGACGACACATCATTTTCAGGATATGCTGTGGTCCTCAAAATAACTGTCTCCACAATAATCCAGCTTGTCAGAAAGTCAAAAGATCTACCTTTTAATTCACAATGTATTTATAGAGAGTGTCACGTCTGTAAGGATACCTAATCTGTGCCATATGTCTAATTGTTTAATTTTTTTGATAGTAAATAAAATTGCGCATTGTTATTATTTCTAATAGTTCAAAAACATTATTCCTTTACCAAATTGGGCAAAAATGCTTATTCTCAAATATATGTTACATTGTGATGTCTACTAAATCTGCAGGAGGTAAGTTATTATCTGTCTAAATGAAAATACAAATAATAAATGTAGAATTAAACCATCTAGGCGAAGTCTTAAAATGAAAATACAATATATTGATTTAATAGAATCAGCCATTACGTGATGAAAAACCATTCTAAACTTTAATAGTTATTTTATTTAAGTTACAAAATATTATAGTTTGATAAAGAGTATTTATCACAATATATACTTTATAACTATGATAAATTGAAATTTGAATACCTATATGAATGCTGCTAGCATAACGAGGGAAACAATGATTCAAATATGACTAAAATTAAGTCAAAAAGTGAATTTTTAGACAGGCAATATTTTGACAAATTGCCAAGTCTATTAAAAACTTTATAGGTACACATGAAAATGAAATTAAAAATTGGCTTCAATAAAATGTAATTGCAGATCTAATTAAATTAAATTTCAACTTCCTTTAATATGGATTTACCACTTACTAAGTATTGATAAAAGTGTAAAATTTAGTTTTATAATATTTATTTACTAATAGAATTTAACAAAACTCGTTGATAGATGGCGTTAAAACATCTAGGGTACTCTAGACCAGGGGTTGGTGACGTTTTAGTAGTATCGTGCCGCAACTTTGATACTTATATATTACGGTATATACAGGTGTCCCTTGAGGGCAGGATATTTCAAAAACTACAGATACAACTTGGACCAAAATTTTCATAACTAAAGCATCCAAAAGAAATCGCTGTAAAAGTTTTACGTTTCTTGAATGATTACAAGATGGCTACTACTATATAGAGAATGAAAAAAAAAATATTTTTCTCCAAAAATATTCGATATAAGGTATCACTTTGATAACGTCAGAGAAGGGATTGACCAATTCTATGTCAGTTTGTTTCTCACCTTTATGTCCTATCTCCAACAATAAGTGTAGGGAAGAGAATATTTTAATTGTAGTATCTCCCACATCTTATATGCAACGTTATTTGAGTGCGGATTTGTCGAAAGAGAATCTAAGACCGCTAACTTTTGGTATACAACAGCGTTGTTTAAAAAGGGGTTTCCCCAGAAATATGTGTAAACTTCATTTACGGGATATTAGAAGAGCAAAACGAGTGTAATTTTCTGGTGAAAATAGCATTTCTATATATTTGCTCGTCTCCAAGTTAATTGCATTTAAGTCATTTTACCTCTAAAAAACAATGTCGCGTAGCTGTACATAGTTTTATGCTCAAATTAATTTTTTCCGACATATTTTACATCTTTCCTGCGTGCCATTGAACATCGTTCGGTGTGTCACACTTGGCACGCATGCCATAGATTGCCACCCTTGCTCTAGACCATTCATCTACGGTATTTTATACCACGTTTGGAACAGGCAACCAGGGCAAGCACAACCTGCTTGTTCTACTGATGAGCCGAGAGGCGACGAAACAGCTGTTCAGAACAGTTGAATTTTGTTGTCATTGGTCTTCTAGAATGGTCTTACAACTTTTAATATAACGTGTTATACAGGGTGTTTCATAAAGTAAATGCAAGGGACGGTAGATTTTACAAAAATAATCAGATTCTTCATATAAACTATGGTCCTATGTTTTTTCGTTTCGGAGATACGTTGAATTTAATTTTTTTTAAACGAAATTTTGCTGTAGCTCCTGTTACAGATATTTCGTTGAAATCTGGTACTCGGGGGTTTCAGAGAATAAGATGGTTTAGTTACTTTCAGATTATGCGGTAGAGGGCGCTGGGTGCGCGACTTTTCGGCGATTCTTTAAGTCTTAACTTTTTTGAGAATAATTTTTTTGTTTTCTTTGCACTTTTTTCTGGTTTACTATTTTATTTTAAACAAATAATGTACTCTTGTTGAGGGTCTCAAAGTCTCACCGTTTTCGAGAAAAAGGCGTTTAAATGAACAAAAACTCGTTAACAAATTTACTTACTACCGAAATCGCGTATGTTCATTGACATGCGTTTTTCTCGAACTTTGGAACAAAAAAAGATATCGATATACGGTTCAGTTTTTTTGCAAATTTAATCTAATTTCCGATTATCATGTCATAGCTATATCGTATGATTCAAGTTTTTGGGATAAAATCAATAAAACCGATATCATTACAAATTATGCCCTCTAGCAATTTTATTAGGAACTATCGTGCACCAATAGATACGACAATTGAAAGTACCTACCTACTCTTCTATACTAAAAGCCAATGAGTCATTTAGAAACTACATCGATTTAAATTATTACACTTTCAATACCCCCACTCTTATCAAGGTCGGTATACCAATGAGCTTTGAACCCAAATGATGTAAAATTGTCTAACCTTCCTAATGATGTTAACAAAGATCTACCTTAATGCGAGAATTTCCGGAGAAACGCGTTTAAATGAACATAACAAAAACTCATTGACTTACTACCGAAAGCGCGTATCTTCATTAAAACGCGTTTTTCTCGAAAACGGTGAGATTTTGAGACCCTGAACAAGTGTACATTATTTGTTTGAAATAAAATTGTAACCCAGAAAAATGTGCAAATAAAACAGAAAAATTATTTTCAAAAATGTTAAGGATAAAAGAATCTCCGAAAAGTGTCGCACCCAGCGCCCTTTACTGCATAATATGAAACTAAATATACCATCTTATTTGGCGTTTTCTGAAACCCCCTAGTACCAGATTTCAACGAAATATCTGTAACTGCACATGAGCTGCAGCAAAATTTCGTTAAAAAAAAATTACATTCAACATATCTCCGAAACGGAAAAAGATAGGACCATAGTTTATTTGAAAAATCTGATTATTTTTGTAAAATCTACCGTTCCCTGCATTCACGGGAGGTCTTTCTGAAACACCCTGTATAATTTGGCTGAAAAGTTTTGTACGATAGCTTATTTATTCATTCTTGGTGGCCATTATAATGAAGGTTTTATCTATGATAAGGACAGATGCGTATTTTCAAGGACATTGCAAATAGAACTCTAGAACTCTACTATCATTTATAAATCACGAAGTGTCTTTTGTCTTTTCTTTGAACTGCGAGTGAGTATTATATGGACAGAGATGTATGGCAAAAGGAGAGCAAACAATAAGGGTAGCTTGTTAGAATTAGATTCATGTGCTGCCATCCTGTGATGCTGTCTATATATTAACGAGCATATTCGTCTCTTTTCTATGTTGTCTTTGTACTTTGATGAAATAATAATCTTCAATCAAACATCATCGAACGCGTTTCATTTTGAGGAGCTATCAAGTTTTATGTAGTCAACGGGAAAGAATCTAGTAACAAATATTTGTGAAGGGATTGCCATAGTAAATATCATTCTGTAGTAATATGGAGACTTATTTATAAAAGATACTCACTCTTTTCGTCTAGCAGATCTTCGCTTTTCCTCATTCAACTCTTTCGCGGCGGCCTCTTTTACTTTCGTTTCTAAACTCGGATCAGAGTTTCTATCGAACGACGAATTCTTCCTGTCAGTTTCGCTCTCTTCTTCCTGAATACCAAGGGCATCTTCGAGTTGCTGCCTATACTGTTCCATGCGGGAACTAAAATCTTTGTAGCGATTATCAACAGCCGCCACCCATTGTTTAATAGAGCTGGCATGGGCATGTCCTTTCTCAACTAAACTGTCCGCAAGCTGACTCAAAAGTTGTACACGTTCGCGGGTTTCCTTGGCGGTTGCTTTAAATTCGTTGTGTTCTCTAAGCAAACTTTCGGTTTCTTCAATGTTATTTCCCAGGTTAGTGGCATGTGTTGTTAGGTAACATTCTCCTGTATCATGAATCCATTCAATAGCTTGTTTCGCTGATCGTTCGAACAGTACGAATTGTTGGCATTGATCCAATCGTTTTTTTCGCTGGGTCCAGTGTTCGAGAACCTTATTCTCCTGCGTTAACAGTTTCTCCAGAATACCTGCAAAACAAATCTTTTATGAATGATTTTCTTCCAGATAGTTATAGTTTAATATCAGTAACACTTTTGGCAATGGAATTTGACATTATATTAATCTCGATTGAAAGCTGGATACCAAAGTAGGTTCTGTACTTTCAATTGAATAAGGTGACAAACACTAACAACCAATACAATATGTACCAAATCCAATGAACCCAAGTAACTTATCAATATTTAGAAATCTACATATTTATTTCGACAATTAATTTCTTATTTTGATTAGATAAGTAGAAGCAGTTCAACTGAAGTACTGATGTTCACTAAGTTTACTAAACACATATTTATATTGCTTAATATTAATGTGCTATTTGAATATATTCGTACTGCGTACATACTTCGGGTTTTCACGATTATTTCGAAATATAATCGACCAATAGGAATTGATATAAGATGCAGATGCAAAATAATCTATATTCTTACACATACCATATCTCAGAATTTATCTTACATAAAATTTGAATTAACGATAAATAATACATTGATATTGAGTTAGAAATGACTAACCAATAAAATTTTGAAATCTTTCAACCATATAATAGTAGTAATGGTGATGATTATGAACTTGAATATAGGAAGATACATGGTTCAGTCACCTGTTTCTGCATACATTACTAGTAATTTTGTTCAAGCCAAGATCACGAGCCTTTAGAAAAAAATCGAGCCGAGACCATTTCAATGTATTCTGCGTAATCAGTTTTTTTTTCTATTTCGTTAATGGCTGATTTAAAACGATTTGAGGGCCTACGAAAATATCTTGTACTTTATAGTTTGAAAACATTATGACATAGTTAATAGTTCAACAATACGAGAATATTACTGTCGCATCAACAAAAAACTAACTAAACCTGTAAATGACGTTGCTACAGTAATTTAAAAAACCTGAATCTACATGGGATATATTTTAATCAAATTTAACGGAATCTGTGTACCTGCAAATTATATTTTTAGTGATGGATCATCAGAAAAAAGTTTAAACTTCCAAACTAATCTATGTAACGACTTGTCAAATTTAAACAATTGGTAGAATTTGGTGGTACCAATTTTCCTTGAGACTAAGTTATTTTGTTGTATATTAATCGCTTGAAGATCATAATTAACTGAATAATATACATACCTTTAACACGGGTTTCATGGTTGCCGGTGGTGTTAGGGTAATTATAAAATTGTAAGCTACGCGTGGTATATTTTAAGAAAGTTTCAGCTGTTCTTCGTGCTAACGTACATGCTTTTAGGAAAGCTTCTTTCTGCTCCTGATGTTTATTTATCAATTGAGAAATAGCAGTTGCTTTATCAGCATTTTGACCAGTTGCGCACCAATCTTCATCCCGTCGATACTCTCTTTCCAGACTGTCAAGAACAGAACATACTTGTTCAGCAGTTTTATAAAAATTCAAACTGGCAGTCACTAATTTATGCCTTTCTTCGGCGCAACTGACCAACTGTTGCCACCGTTTGGTAACTTCTTCCGAAATCTCTCTTATACTTTGAGGGTCGTAATGATTCGCATTGATAAGAGCATCAGCTCTGTATTTAACTTGTACAGCGGACGTATGAGTTTTTTCAATTGCCACCTGAAATTGTTCATGTTCTTTCTTCAGCAGTTCAGCGTCGGCCAGGCTGTTCGGTATTGTAAAACTTGCCATTAACATCGATTCACCATTTCGGATCCAGCTGATAACTTGATTGGCATCATTCTGGAATTGTCCTAACTGTATGCACTGTTCCAGTTTGACCCTTTTCATTTCGGCTAAATCTTCCAAATCCATTTCACGATCATGTAAGAACTCTAGGAGAACTTGCACTCGAGATTGAGCATTGTACTGAGCATCGGCCATGACACATATTCCCGAATTTTCGAAAACCTGAATCAATTCTTGCCCTTGTTGCAGCACTTGATATGTTGTGTTCTGCATTTGACTCACGCTTTCATTGTGAAGACGGAGGAATTGCTCCGCTTTTGTAATATCCCGCGTTAACTCGCTATGTTGTAGTTCTTCAGACCACATTTCAAGTTGAGAAGATACCTGTAATATTCACAAATTTGAATGAAAAGTGCATGGTACTCAATTCAAAGTACTTATTCATGTATACGACAAATAATTCACACATTTTAATCTCAGGTCTCACCATGTATAAATATATATAGGTTTTATATCCTTCATTGCAACAATAAATTCTTGTTTGAACAGTATTATTTAATATCGTTGCATAAAGACTATATACACAAAATTCTACATCTAGATTGTAAGTTCATTATTTTCCTATCATATAGGTTTTGTTTTTTGCAATGTAAAAAATGTTTTGTCTTAGACAGAAGAAACAATTTTCATGAAACTGATGATAATGCCTGCAAATTCATGTAAAATATGTACCCTATACTTGTCTAACTGAAGCAGAAATTTTATATTTACTATTTAGTATGAATTTTGGAAAGAATACATGTTTTGTAATGTTACCGCTATGGTAAATGTCTGGAAGAGACTGATGAACCGTCACTGTTAATCTCATTTGTTTTTTATTAGAATGGGTTGATAAATAGGTAAATTCACTCAGCTACAATCTACTGATGTCATACACACAGAACACACATGAACAAAATAATTCTCAAATAACCAATAGCTCGACGAATATTCAATAACAAAGAATATATTTATGAATGGAAACCACTATAAGTATAGTTCAAATCGAAGAAGGATGGGGGAAAATCTACTAAGGGATGATGATTGCGAGGACACACCATCCTACATCGTCAAACATATCTGTATTATGAACGTATACAACGACAATTGCTCTGAAAGAGTGTACCAGTCTCCATTCTTTTATATGGTATGGAAGCGATATATTATTAGTATTAGGCAAGGAAGTGGTAGGAAATATCTATAAAGTTACCATGTTTACAATAGCAGCAATATATTGTAAGTATTGTAACATTTTTGAAAAAATTTGTTTGGTTACAAAAATCTGTTAATTAACATCTGATATACCGTTTGTTATAACTAATTTTTTCATGAAAATACATTTCTAACAGCTTGGTTCTTCTCTAAAATGAAGTTTGAGATCTCCCCTATCGTCTATTTAATAAAACTTGTCATACCTTTTTCTTTTTAATTCTTATTTTTTTTTAAAGTACATTTTATAACACCTGTTTTTTTTTAATGAAGTTAGAGATCTCCTCTATCCATAATAACTATTACCTATATTTTTTATCAATTAATGTTTCGAATAAAAGCATATTTGATAACACGTCTTTTGTATTTTGTTAATGGAGTTGAGATCTTTATCATGCATTAAAATTGGTCTCTGATCGGAAACGTATTATTCACTTGTAACACGTAATCCGCTGACGCTTATTCAAAAGCTGTGATCCATGAATCACTAACTTCCCTCACACGTAGGAACCAAAAATATATTCAGATGATTAGAAACAGATAAGATGTGGAACGACGTCAATTTATAAATTTATATTGGATTGACCATTTCTGTCTTACAAGGGATAATACTAGGACCTTTGTTATACTACTAGCAATTCCCGGGGTACCCCGGGAGGGAATTTAGTAGCTACTCCGAAATCTCATGTAGAATGTTTCTTTCCCCTTGTTTTGAAGGTCAAATGTTCAATCTTTCAACAAGATCCATATTTATCTGCTTCAAGGGATGACAAATTGAGATAGTTTTTTTGAAATCTCACGTAGAAAGTGATTTTTTTCTGGTTTTAGAGAACAAGTTTTGTTCATTTTATCAAGATCGCGCTAGTTCACTGCTTCAAGGCGTGGGAAAGCCGAATGGGGTAGTTTTTCGAAATGTACACAGTACACGGTAAATTTTCTCTTGTTTTGAAGGTCGAGAGTGCAAAATTTGATCAAGATCAGTACTTGAGTGTTTCAAAGTGTGGGATGAGGGGTTGGGGTAGTTTTTTCGAAATGTCATGCAGACAGTCACTTTCCTAATATACTAAAAGAGTAGATACACCAAATACTAATGAGTACAGAATAGTGACCTTCATCCAATAAAAATACTGTTAATGTTTACTCTGATGATGGTTACTTGGTAGCTGAAAGGTCCTTAGTACTTTGTAGATAAGGGTGATTATTTAGTACTTATTAGTGACTTTCTTCTTTTTTCGAAGGTTGAGTGTGCAAAATTTGATCAAGATCGGTACTTGTCTGTTTTAAGGGGGGAGGGGGGGGGGAAGTGGAACCTTTTGTTGGGTTAAAACCTATGCATTTTAGGTATGAGAATTTGATACTGGTTAAGATGAGCATTTTCGTCTTTGAGCATAGCGAACGAAGTCTTTCCCCTTTTCGGCTCACTGACACAATCCGTCTTAACCCTTAGGGCATATGTGCAGCGTACTGACCTACCTCCTAGTATTGATTTTATGAATACATTGAACGTAATGATATGTGTTAAATACGTATTTTGGGTAAGCAATGACTTACTTCTAGAGCATCTCTTTCAAACAGCCTCAACCTGAGGCACAGATCTAGACGGAGTTTGCGTGCTGCCCATAGTTCTTCTAAATCACTTCGTTGTTTCGCTAATCTATCCAAGGCACTTTCTACAGCTGATACAGATCCAGTTGAGTCCATATCACCAATGGCCCTGAAAAATTAATGATTCAGTTTCTGAAAATCCTTGAGTAGAATAACATAATGTTATGTTGTTCAAGTTTAATGGTGCCTAGAGTTGATCATCTCCATCACATAATGCTAAGGTTAAATGTATCGGAGTTAGCCTAATTATTTCATCCCTACTGAAATTTCATTGCTATGGTGTGAATACCAAATAGTAAGTATTAAATGGCGCTGCGTATCAGTAATCTTGGCTGTGAAGTAGCCATGTAAGTTAAGAATGGAAAACAGTTGAGCTTTACCTATTTTCGTTGATACTGAGTTTACGTTTTATTCGATTATTTGCGTGATTTTTGTGAATACTTTGTATTGTGTGTCACGTTGGTAATTTCATTTCACAAAAATTTTAAATATTGAAATCATTGCATGATCGTGAATAAAATGGATCCCCCTTTAATGAAATTCCATTCCAATTTCTGTGGTATGTTTGAAATTCTACAGCTTCTGTTCCATTTCGTTATAATTTTCATGTCTCAGTTATAAGAATTTACTATTATTTATATTAATTACGGGGTAACCGATGAGGTCCCTAATTGCTCTTCATTTCAGGCGCCCAATATGTACGAACAGTCTAGCCTGAGCTTTTGGATAAGTGGTTAATGACTTATGATTTGTCAGTTACAGCTGGATTCTTAAACACAATGCACAATGCAGAATCCGCCCAAAAAAATGATTGGCCAAAATGTACAAATGATTTATTTGAATTCAAAATGTTATCTAGGGTTTTTCGAGATTGTTGATTATGAATCCGGGGTCAAAGATAATTTCAACATGGCGACTTCGAAATGACGTATAAAAGTGGCAAAAGTGCTCAAAATTGCAAAATAGCGAAAAACAGGCTAATAATTCAACATAAATGTGACAAATATCCTTCAAATTTATATATTTATCAAATATAGTGTATATAAACTTTCTACATCAATAAATAAGCTTAAAAAACATTAGAAAGTTGAAGGAGTTATTCGAAAATAACATGCCTCAGATATGTATTTCGTTTCATTTCGATATCCATCATAATTTCTAAGTTTTGGCCAATTATTGGTGCACCAACGCGCTTACGCCCCAAATTTTGACCTTTGAAATTGCATATCTCCCGTTAGGAAGATAAAAAAAAATTCAAAATGCATGTTAAAGTAATATCTCAAAGTTCCAACCTCTTTTTTAGTTAAAAAAAATTTTTTTATGAATAAATTGTGAATGAATAAATATTTTGAAGGAATGGAAGAATATCAAATGACGAAAAATAACATGGCTTTGATATGTATTTAATTTCATTCCGATATCCATTATTATTACAGATAAAAACAAGAAATTTTACTTCATTAATATCAGTTTATTTAAAAGAATGTTGATTGCAATTTCGAAATTTTCAGTTCATTATCAAAATATACAATGAGAAAACACTGAAACATCACAGTATTTTATTAAATTTACTAAGAAGGGAATCGGTTTAGGAAATTCCACTTTGTTCACCCTGTTAAATTCCACGTAATGCAATCTTTGGAATGTAATTACGGACAGTTTAATCCCTTGCCGATTACTATCCCAACACAATTAACCTTAGTAGCTACGTGTACCATCAATTCTTAGAATCGATTCATTTCATTTTAAATTTCATATAAATACTATAATATAATAAGATTCTTGACCCAGTATGAATTATATAAAAAATTCTCGGGAATTAGGTCACATTAACACTCTGTTATAAATGTTCGTCTTTACGTACGTTTCGGTCTCACGACCATCATCAGAAGACTTTTTTTGTTAAAAAGGGGTTAACTAAAACTAATTAGCACAAGGGTCCATATCGCACAATTTTCAATCAAAAAGCTCACGCCGTCGAAACGAACAGAACCACGAATAATCGAAAATTGTATCGTTAATATTAAAGTATAGATTTTTTTGTATCAAGAAACCACTGTTAAGTAATATTCTCATAAGAGAATGAGACCATAGCAATATGCGTTTGTACATTATGAGAATATTACTTAACAGTGATTTCTTGTTACAAAAAAATCTATACTTTAATATTAACGATACAATTTTCGATTATTCGTGGTTCTGTTCGTTTCGACGGCGTGAGCTTTTTGATTGAAAATTGTGCGATATGGACGCTTGTGCTAATTAGTTTTAGTTAACCCCTTTTTAACAAAATAAGTCTTCTGATGATGGTCGTGAGACCGAAACGTACGTAAAGACGAACATTTATAACAGAGTGTTAATGTGACCTAATTCCCGAGAATTTTTTATATTATAAATACTATGATGTTTCAGTGTTTTCTCATTGTAGGTTTTGAAATGAACTCTAAAGTTCGAAATTGCAATCAATATTCTTTTAATTAAAGTGATATTTAACGAAGTAAAATTTCGTGTTTTTATCTTTAAAAATGGAATATCACAAAGTACCGGACAGCTCCATTCAAATCCATTATTATTTTATGTTTTGGTCAGTTTAACTACGCCGACGCATTTGTGCACCCCCTAAAATTTTGGTCTTTAAATCTATTTAACTTTTATTCTAAAGCAAAACTGAACCCTCCACTTTTTTTACCTCAAATGATCTCTCCGTTTGAACATTGGCCTTTTAATGAAGTCACTATAAAACAAGATTCCATTTTCTCTCAATAATTGTAGAAAAAATTCCTTTCCTTAAAAAAGATTAGATCTTTCGAAGCAAAAAAAAAAATAAATTAAGTGATTTTTACAAATTTTATTCATTAACAATTGCTAATGAACAAATAAAAGGTCCGTTAATATTTTAGGAACTCAAAAACCACCGAGATGACATTTTGAAGCCAGAAAATCTACTTGCGAATTTTTAGCAAATTCTGTGTATTAAATATTGCTAATTAACAAATAAAAGGGTCAGAATATTTTTGGACCCCGGATTCGTAGTCAGCAAAAATAAAAAATGTGTTCAAATTTTTTAAACTTAGATTCGTAACTAGTGACCCAAAATACTACAAGATATTTAGGGACCGAATAAATGCATTTTACCGTCATCAATTGATTGTTAATTAATTTAGTGTTCGTTTATAAGAAGGGGGCTTCACCCAAATTATGGATTGATTCAAGATATGCAAAAAGAAATTTCAGAATCCATATGTAATTGACAAATCAGAAGTTGGGCCCGTTTTTTGCTATTTTTGACTGGACTATAAGAGTGCTCTGCGTCTCGGAGAATAGTGCTTCGCAACTGCACAAAATGTTCAGTTTGTTTCGTTTCTTGTTTGCCCAACCTAAATAGAAGAAAATTGTTGATCCTTCTTTTTTCAAAATTGTGCATTTTATACCGGCAAAACTTTTTTAGTATATTGATAATACCGCAATAAGATAAATTACGAATGGACTCTGGTGACTTGGATATAGATGAAAATGCTATCTTCATTTTAGTTTCTTTCTTGAAAAGTGTGCGTGACTGATTTCATTCTCGTAGTAATTCCGTTATTTTTCATGCTAGATAAAAAAAAGCCATTTTAAAGGTATTTTCGTGTAAATTGTAAAAAAGTTGAGTCTTCCATGAATGGGCTTCCGAATCGTAGATATTCAAGTTTGAATGCTTGTATCTCTGTTTTCGGTGAACAGGGCACACCTTCACCGAGCTGTAACTCGGTCAATATTGCTCCTATAACTTTTCTCGTGACACTTTTTTCTATAAAATGTAAGATCGCCGAGTTGTATACGAAAAATTGTTCGAAAACATGTTTTTTTCAACCGAAACATGTAAAACTTGAACCGTAAATAAATCAGTAACGAAAATTGTGAAGAGGACTCTTTTGGCAAAAAATTCATTAATCTATCTATTCCTGGGTTCTTTTTAATTTCAAAACTTTCACCGACGAGAAGGACATCCACCCCAGAGAAAAAGCGCATTCCGGTACAGGGTCAAAAATAAAGTTTGGTCTGTGCCCGAAATCTTCCAAAATTTCATTAGAATCGGTGGCGGTTCAAACAATTCAGAGGGGAAAACCGTCATTGACTAGACTATTATAAGTAATATTGCAAATGGATATAAGTGAAGTCGGTATATCAATCGCACTTTCACGTTGAAACACTACTAGATAATTAATTGCTTGCTACAGTATATAAATATTATGGAAATATACATGGTCAAATGCTAAATTCTGCTTCATTTCCAATTATTATTGACTCCCATTTATACAGGATGTGCATAAGTACACAGAGCAATAGCAGATTCCTTACGTAAAAATTTTACGATTTAACCAAACTTACCTTAGTCCAAAAGTTGATATCAACAAGGATACAAGGTGCCAAAGTAGAATTTTTGTTTTGGTTTTTTTAAATTAATTTATTTGAAAATTGAAAAATTTCAACAAAATTTGGTGATGGTGGTTTTTTTGGGACTAGGGTTCAAATGTATTCATAGTTTTGCTGTTACTTGGAGCAAGCGCCACCTACGGCAGTTTGCTTGCCGTTTCTATTATTAATGACTTTACATTTTTTTCTTTATTTAATGATTCCTGTTTCCTGTTTTTTTTTTCGTTAAAAAGGTCTACCTTCTAAATGTCGTTAGGAGTAACCGTCTTCGAGATATCCGGTTTGAAAGTATTCAATGCAATCAATTTAAATTATAATTTAAGGAAGTACAATTTTTCAATGTAAGCTTTGAATAAAACAAAAACAATAGGAGACGCTTAGAAATGTAATATCTGTCAAACCTAGTTGTTGTTAGTCAGCATTTTGTGCATTGTTATAAAATTTCTATTAAAAAACAAAAAATTTAACTTTGACACCTATATCTACAGAGTGTCTCAGTGGGTATTTCAGTTTTTAAATAAATAATACTCGGGGAATTAAAATGCTGTACTACTTGTATTATCATCAAATTACAATGCGGATTTCATTTTTTGAACACAACATCGTCTAAATGCTGTCCGTCGCGTACGTAGCACTCCTCCAATCTGTCTCTAAAATTTGCATAGACGCGTTGACACATTGCCGCTGGAATGTTGTTAATTTCTTGGCGAATGCGATCCTTTAATTCTTGGTTGTTGGCAGGAGGGTTAGTGTACACGACAGACTTTAGGTATCCCCACAAAAAAAATCCAGAGGTGTGAGATCCGGTGAACGTGGCGGAAAAGGAATGTCACCTGTCAGCGAAAAGAGCGTGCCTGGAAACAACTCCCGAACGGCTTGCATGGATATTGCTGCGGTTTGGGGCATAGCACCATCATGTTGAAACCATATCCCATCATTATAACCAGGCAAACGTCGAATGGTTGGGTGCAGGTAAGTTTGAATCATTGTCCTGTATCGCTGAGTATTAACAGTAAGAGTCCGACCGCGGTTATCTTCAAAAAAATATGGTCCAATAATTCCTTCAGCTGTCATGGCACACCATACTGTCACCTTTTTGGAATGCAGTTGTTTCTGATGTTTTTTCTTGGGGTTGTTTTCGGACCAGTAACGAGCATTATGTTTGTTTACATACCCATTTAAATGAAAGTGTGCCTCGTCACCAAACATCACCGCGTCTAGGCCATCGGCATTCCAGAAATTGTTCATCATGGTTTCCGCAAACTGCTTTCGGCGAGCATAGTCTGTTTCTTTTAAATATTGCGTAATTTGAATTTTATATGGATGAAATTTTAAATCTTGCTTTAAAATACGGTGTAAACTGGAACGTGACAGATTTAACGCTTGCGCGTGTTTCCGAAGGGAACTGTTGAGTCACTGCCCGGCGTACTCTTGCAATATTGTTTGGTGTTCTTACAGTGTTCTTGCTAACAAGGTATTGTTTATTTGTCGCACTTCCTGTTTCTCGAAATCGTTGCACCCACGATTTAACAAGATTAGCCGAAGGGGCATCTGCTATGCGCCGAATGTTGAAGTGGGCACAAAACCGACGTCGAGCTAGAGTATAGGACTCGTTCGCCATAAAATATGCCTCCAGCATAAAAGCACGATGCGCACCTGACCACTGCTCCATGGTGACTCGAGAGAAAACTATTTGGTCCGGCGCTAGGCCGGGAGTAGATTCAGCAAGCACCACCTTTTCGTGGTTCTCGAGATAAGTAACCCTACGAGGAAAAACTAACGTTGTCAATGCCTAAGATCCGGTGAACTGTGCACCACATGCAGTTCATCACTAAAACCATGATATCGTGCCTTCCTATCCCAGATCTCTGGTAGAAATGGATTCACGGGCTTGGTAGACAATGCGGTAGGCTATTTGAACGAAGCCGAACGGTGACTCGTCAAACGTTCCTGGTGAAACAGGTAACACGAGGAGGTGGAATTGACCATAGCCCAGAAGGGGCAATATATGAGTCTAGCAAGTAGCTCCACTTTGGGTTCGCCTGAAGTGGGGCCGCCTAAAGTAACTCCGCCGGGGGTGAACAAAAGCTGCCTCTGCGGGGGTAGTATGCTGCAACACATGGCTCTACTCATAAAGTCCGGTGTCGGTGCTTCTTATGCCAGGCCTTTCTGGGAAATTGATTCGCGGCCGTAGGCAACGATATGTGGAAGACCGATGATAAGAGGTCGACGGCGACTCGTCAAACGGGAGCTGTTATAAATTATAACACCAACACGAGTAGGCAGGGGGAGAGGGGCCCGGACGGTTCAAAAGACTGTCTCCTCTCCAATTTAGGCGTAGGGCTCTGTCGGGCAGTTGGCGTGCTGTTAAGTAGGAGAGGGCCCTATGAACATGTCTAGAGTCTAACGACGGGAAGGCAGGGGGCGTTAAAACACCCACAGTTTATATCGTGCTCCATGGTGACTAAAATCCGCATTCGTCTGCTCCCTAATCGCCGTGACATGCGCTGCTTAGCTTGTGCAAGGGCGCATATGGAAACTGAAATACCCACTGAGACACCCAGTATGTTGATACCAACTTTTGGACTAAGGTAAGTTTGGTTAAATCGTAAAATTTTTGCGAAAGGAATCTGCTTTGCTCTGTGTGCCATTACTTATGGACATCCAGTATAATATATGACAGAAGTTTCATTCCTAATCAAAATATTTCCTTCAAATTCCATGAAAATTCCGAATAGTACATAGACCTTGGCCAATTCACGTTTTGCACGCACTTTCAATGACACCAGTATCATAGCATGAGCATCATCAAAATGAATTTTTTTTTTCAAAGTTTCGGTCCTTTCGGTCAATAGTGATATTTGTTCCCAACGTGTGTCCATTTGGAACAAAAGGCATTACAAAAAATTGAAATTCCTAAGTAACTCTTGACCAATGAATGAATAACCAACCGAACATTCAACAGCAATTATACAAAATGAGGAAAATGACGAAGACTCTCATGGTTTTCTATGCTTTCAGACTATTGTTTGAATTTCATGAAGTTTAATAATGGTTTGGCATGGCTTCAGTTTGTAATAAAAACACGCCGACAGCAAAGTTTATAAGAGTACTTCTACTAATAAAGGTGCGATTACGGTGCGACGATATTCTTGAAATAAAACCAACGGACCACTTAACTCCCAAATACTAATTCAATACTATCTTTGAGGTAATTATGCAAGAAAATAGAAGACAGGCAGCAACAACAGAGCAAACCTGGCGAGAAGATATACACAGACCGGTCCAAGAGGAGGATGGCTGCTAATCTGGAATATAGTGAGGGAAGAAACTTTCTCATGCAATGTATAAGAGCACATGAAAATAGCCGCAATAATGTTTTCTTCAAAGTAAATATTTCAATCTTCGAATGGCACTTTGTATTACCTATACACTATCAATAGGTTCGATGTCTTTCTACCCTGTTTGTGTTATGTTACATTAAAAATACTGCCCTAGGGCAGTATTGAAATTTATAACGCCCTGGGACGGACATCATGGCTTCATAACCATAGCAATATACGAATTTTAACATAAAATTACAAGTAACCTTTATTAATATCTCAATGCAGATTAAATGTCAAACAAATGTCATAGTGATTTTGTAATGTTAAAGGTATAATTTTCGTGGTTTCCACACGAAACTGCTAAATGACCTAGCCTTATTGCTAATGAACACATTATTATATTGTATGGTTACTGCCATCATTGTCATAGACTATTCTCTTTTTAGGATTTTAGGATTCTTCAAATTCAGGATATTGTTATTGTTAGAGGAATCACAGGCGAACATTTTGAGCCTAAGTAGAACAGTTTAGTCCAGTAGAAGTCGAAATATTGAATGAAACGCGTTTGGGCCCACTAACCCATGATACAACATTATCAATAAAAAAAAACAAATTGAGAATAAAGAAGAGGCTTAAAGCTAACTAGCTTTAATCTATCACCACTGTTGATCAAAAACAAAAATATCAGGTAAAGAAAATAGCGGTCCGAATCTTATTTTTACATAGGAAAGTAGATAACGTAGATTTCACGTACGCGCAGCTGAATTTTGAATATGGAATTTACGAACATTCATTATTCAGTTAAAAAAATTCAAAGATTTGATTAAATAATATCGAGAATTTTGGTTGAAAAAAATGTATGTCAAAAAAAATTGTTGAAAAGATATCTTTTTCAAAAAAATATTAGAATAATGATTATATTTAATTTTCTTACAAAAAATACAAAGAATTCAAATGTAAAAAAATTGGTAATACTGTATTTTACGTATTAATTTGTACAAAATTCATGTATAAACAGTAGTCTTAAGTATAAAAACTATCAATAAAAACAAAAAGTAGACAAAAAATGTGATCATTTGACTGAAATAACTGGAATAAAACATAAATTGGTAGAGAAAATAATTTTTTAACAATCATAAAAAAAAAACAGGTAAATGGGCCATTCTAACTGGTCTCAAACGATGGTTTTTTTTTCGCACCACATCAAAATACATTAGAAAAGTTGTTGAAAAAAAAGTTCAAAAATATTAAAATGTAGGCGATTTTGCTCCTTGAGCACCTGAACTATCTTACAGCAGACGAAGAATAATTGAATGGATAGATAATAAGATGAATCAGTTTAGCTGGAAACCCCATACAAAGTTAACAATTTGGGATTCCATACCGTCTGTTGGTTGATATGTGAGTCGCTTAGAGGGTTTTATGTTTGCGTTTTTATTGCAAGTCCATCCAAATCGCTATAGCATCTATGTTATTTGAATAAACCGGTTGATGATACACGCACGGGCTTCAAGCTTTAAAACTTCTTAGTAATTTAGTTCTTCTATTTTCTCAAATACCTCCGTGCATGAATTCCTCGAATTGAATCTGAAATTCTGCACTAGTAACATCACACCAGTTCATATATAGTTAACGATTGTTGATTGCTTTCATTTTTTTTGTGGTGTTACTGCTCAAGCCAAAGCATTACCTTGGAAGTGTCTGTTATTGGGTATATCACATGGAATACTAACTTATAAGTCAACTGAAAACTTCACGAAACATTTTAAGTCGCAATTTTTGACTTGGTGACGTTATTACCGATTTAGAATAGTCGTTATTGGAAGGAATGGGACGAATATCCAGCGGTGTGTTAAAAACTTAAAAAGAACCTTCTAGTGAGTGAAAAATCAAAATCATTTGATCTCATGGCTGGACATATAATTTATAATTACTTATAATTTCTTTTTACCGTATTGTAAAGAACCCATACGCTAAATAAGTTACGTCGTCACTAAATATTTAGGCTCTAATATAGTCCAGTCAATGAAGACGAACGATTCAGAATACCAATCGAAGCTATGGATTCAGATTTTGATAAGCTTGATAAGGTTCATATGTCCAGAATGCTATGTGGGTCCTATGGACCCGTGCTCTTTGTTTGACGCCGAGTTATTTCTCAAAAATGTTGAAACCATGTCAAAACGATATTTTTGGGTTTTTGGAATAATAATTAACTTTTTTTACGGGTATCACTTTTCGAAAAAGTGCATCTCTTTTGAGTTACAGTCAAAAATATAAAGAGACCAATTTAAAAAAAAAATTCAAATTTATATGTACTTGAAAATTGTTTGTGGTGGTAATGAACAGTTTTTTCCAATAAACACGTTTTGTTTCAAGCCGAAAATAAAGGACGTTTTTAACAGTTTGTGAATAAGACCTACCTCAATAAACATTTTTTCATTGATTATAATTTTTACCAAAATGCATATTTTCTGAGGTATGGGAGATTTCTCCGTTACAGTCTGAAATCGGGTAGCGCCGGCATCTCTTTATATAGGTAAAATTAAGATAAGTCGGGATAAATCAAATCGATTTCAATGAAATTTATTATACGGTGATTTTTTGGGTCGTTAAGTATGAATCCGTCATTGAACATTCTTAATTCAAAATAGCGGACCGGACTCAAAATAGCTACCTATTTACGATGACTTGTATCTAAAAACAAAGTCTTTAAAATCACTTTTGAACCTTTTGCCATTCAGCCATTTTGAATTCTAATGACGGATTCATAATAAGCAACCTAAAAATACCTGGATATTTCATTGGAATCGAATTGATAGAACGCGAGTTATCTTAATTTTACTCATTCATAGACCCGATTTCAGATTGTTGCGGGGAAATCGGCCATATTTCTGAAAATATGCACAATGAAGAAATTTTTATTTCGGTCTTGTCTATGCGTTTCGAATACTTGGATTGATTGAAAGTCGCCCTTCTTACTTCCTGGCCCCTTCAAGCATCACCTTATTTTTTCGGTTGTTCATAAAAGACGTGGAAAATATTAATTTTCGGAAAGAACTTTTATCAAAAAATTCTCATTTCAGGATGACAAAAACAAATTCCAAGTGAAAAATGTAAATTTTTTCCAAAATTTAATTAATTACAATTAGATGGCAGAACAGTTATTTAAGGCGACTACCAACTTTGATAGGTACGTTATAACAGAACAATCTTTTTGTGTACAGTGTATGTCGAATAATATTAATTTATACCGTTTAACATTCGATTCGAAATTTGGAACTATTGAAGGCTAGAATTAGATTTTCGGACAAAGTTAATGAGGTATTGTTTACTTTAAATGAAATATCACGTAATCATTAGACAAAACTCCACCCCAAATAATTCTAAAACCCTAGACTCGACATCTCTAGAAGACCCAGCAGATAATGATGTGACACAAATGTATGGTCAACTGTGAGTAGTTAAATATCAGATATATGCTTTTGAAGCTATACAGGAAATTACTACATCAATTGAAGAGCATTATATGATAAATTATGAGACAGAATGTAGTGAAGTAAAATATTCAGGGTGATGGTTTTTGTTCACTCATAACATTTAATTGAGAATTCATTTTATTGAAATGATAAATTTCCTGCCATAGAATGGGGCTATATTTTGTAGATTGAATAAATTAATAATACAAAATAACAGTGAAGGGCATGTACCGCAATGTAATCTTTATAAAATAGAGATTGTCATACCTCAGTTCCTGCAGCAGTGCTTCGCCTTGACCAATCGTGGAAGTGCATACGTCCAAACTTTGGTCACGATGTTGCGAAGTCGTTTCCAGTAGCCTCTCGATCGCCTCTAACCCTTCGGCGATGCTCTCGTCCGTCTGCAGATCTTGGCGCAGTTCGTCGACCCAATTACAGAGTTCTTTCTCGTGGGTGTAAAACAGCACCGCCAGATCTAGTCGACGGCGCCTCTGCTCGACCCGAGCCGCGAAAGAAGCAACATGAGCCTCCAGTTCGTGAGCAACAGAATATATCTCGTCAGGATCGCATTCGCCGGTGTGTGATAACTCTTCAGCTGCAGCCAGAAGTTTGTCCGCGTTGGTGTAAGTGTTCTGTAACAACATACAAGACGACTTTTATCGAATCCTTTCGCCGTTTCTTTAGAAACACAAGTATATAAATCGAAACAAATTAAATTTATGTCAAAACCAGCGTGCAACGTTATTTGTTTTTCCGCTCGTATTTTCTCCAGTCAAACGCAGATATTCAATATAACAGACATTCCTTCAATAACACAAGCTTCATCTCTCGCATTGTTTCCTATTTGAGCCTAACCTGATACACAAAGTTTGATTAACTTAAAACATTGTAAGAACGAACCTATTTTAGACTATATTCTGGATTACCAACAAAATTATACGTTGGTAGTCGAATTTTATATAATACTCCACTGAAGTGTAATTTGATTGAAATAGATATTGATAAATATTTACATTGAATCAGGAGACCTTAATAAGGAAGAGTTGAAACAAAGTTATTGGCGAGGTAATTTTAGATAATCAGTGTTGGACATGTTTATTTGCTTCCTCACATCAAAAGCATTAGAAAATCTAGTAACTAATCGTAGAATTTTTTGAAATATCCTGTTTGAATGTTCCTTCGATAACATTACAGTTACACAATAAAATAAATAATGCAGTCAAATGGGTATAAAAATAGGCCAAACCTGTAAATCCTTGGGAAATGGATCGATTTTGATGGGGGCAAAGTGCATGTCTCTTCAGAATGTCTTCAGAAAAAAGTTGAGTACAAATAAAGTTGCGCAAATTTTTTATATTGTTTATAAACAATTTAATTATCTCATTCTTGACGATTCGACGATGTTAACGATAAAATCAAACTCACAATACCAAAATTATCCGAAAACGACCCTGAAGTCGGAGTTTTGGTCGAATTCATCTATTTTGTTAATAAATAAATTGTTTGTAACAAAAAATAGTCTTTATCCGATCAAAAACGGTTGTATTTTACATTTCTTAGAAATTTGTATGTTATCTCAAAAATGAGTTAATTAAATTGTTTATTTATTGTTTATAACCAATATAAGCAATTTGCGCAACTTTATTTGTGGTGAACTTTTTTTCTGATGATATTCTGAAGAGAACGCACTTTGTCCCATCGCAATCTCTCAAGAGTTTAAATTAACTTTAACCCATTCAATAATACCCATTTGACTGCACTAAAAACCACTATTTCAACTTTTTTCAAAACAATAATATCAGAATCGAAATTCTGAATTAAAATGAATCAGCCGACAGCAGGAAACAACCTACCCTAATGGCTTTCGCTCATCAATACGATAGCTTAGAAAGAGCACAGTCACCCGAAAGTAAGCAAGTATCGACCATGTAGTTTTAAACTGGATGTGATCATTTATTACAATTGGTTTCCTTTTTCAAGATTCACTTCTTATAGATTCTATTCTTTGGTTGAAACGTAAATTTTTCATCAGAAGTGAACTAAAAATTGAATGTTGAACTATTCATAAGTTTGAACATAGAATTTCCTCTCAATAACGTTTCAATTATTCATTGTAATCAAAGATTCGAAACATTCCAATATTTTCATCTATTTTTGGATTTAAAAAATTATATTGAAACAAAAAAAAATGTATTTATTTCTTTTGGCAAAATGATGTTGAAACTTTTGTACATCAAGTAAGGCATAATAATTTTTGAAACTACTGAATCAATATGGGTACCTAATCGTGAAATTCTCATTTTCTTTTTGAATCATAAAGTCCATCATGAATTGGAATGTCTGATGGTAACTGTTGAATTTAATCAACAGATATTTGGGAAAGTAGAGAGAATTCATTATGGATCTGCCCAAATAACCGATAATAAATTCACTCAGGGCTTTTAATACAGGAATTCCATGATGGCAAGACAAATTAGGAACCAATCAATTATCTTTTTTATTTAAACTAAGTATTGTAATAAAGATTCTTGACCCACGTATGAATTAATACACAATTCTCGGGAAATAGGTCACATTAACACATATATTTTTATTTTTACCCTCGTCTTTACGTACGTTTCGGTCTCACGACCATCATCATAACTAAGTAATAAGTAATCAGGTTATTGTATTAATAAGTCTTCTGATGATGGTCGTGAGACCGAAACGTACGTAAAGACGAGGGTAAAAATAAAAATATATGTGTTAATGTGACCTATTTACTAAGTATTGTAGAAAGTAGAAGAAGTGGTAGTCTTCGTTCATAGAACGAATAGTAGACACGCCACGTAGAAATATGAAATATTTATAATTTGTATTGATAGATTTGTAAAATTTAATTTGGCACATTAACAATCTTCAATCTCTGATTTTCGATTTAGAATCAAGGGGGAACATAATAGGACAGTGGTCTAAGTCATGAAAAAAGCCATAAATAAAATTCACTAACACCAATGTTTGCAGACTTCGTGAAAAGCAAATAAATACTTTCAATACTCATGTGATTTGAGCCAGCGCGTTATATGCGGGGTGCAGTTTCGATTTACTTTATCTAACACGTGAGTGAATAGATAGAGGGTCGCAGATGGCATAAGTTGGTGTTGGATTTATGAAGATTTAACAATGTCGTAACAAACCCCGCTTTAAAAATAAACTGCCAATTCGAACTAGATTTACGAGACACATATGACGAATTTTAACTAACAATGTTTACCGGATGCTAACAATGTCATTTAAGTAAGTTCCCAAGAATAGGCACGACGTGATTGAAAAATGTTCACTCAAATGAAGTCTTTCAAGAAAATTGTTCTCAGAAGTAATGAGAATAAGCATTTTTCTACGTTTTATTTTACTTACTTCATTGAAAAAATAATAATAAAACCAGTAGTTTGAAAATGGTGGGATGTGCATCAAAATTGCAGCTATAATTATTTTGGTTGCAAAATGAAGGAAAAATTGATTCTCCTCATGTTAATAAATATACAAAGTAACAGCTTCATCCATCTAATATGTTTTTAGAAGATTTTGTTGTTCTAAATCATGGGTGGCCAACCTTTCTAACAGCTGGGCCAAATTTTGAAATTAATATTTTCTGTTGGGTCGCAACATCAACATTTTCTTTCAAATTAAAGCAAACAAGAATTACATTATTTTTTTGAAGAATAGTAAACAAAATTAAAAATCAAACATACTTATTAGATAACAAAAAACAACGTCTGACATTATTTTGCACAATTAAGTGCATCAATATCGATCTCCAGGTTGTGGCTACACGTAAACAGTTTTCTATCTGAACATCAGTAATTGGGGTTCTCGCTTGAGATTTGATGTGCTTCATCCGACTAAAAAGATATTTACGCGCATAACTGTTTTCAAATAGTGAAACCATGAAAACAGTATGTTTGTAAAACGCAGGATATTTCTTTTTTTCAAATATGTTTTGTAGAACTCTTCCAAACAAATCTGAACATTTCTCCTTCAACTGTACATCACAACGTATTTCACAATTTTCCATTTGTAAAGTTCCTGGTAAAGAATTTACGCCTGCGGAGAATGGCGTTGCAGATGCAGAAAGAAGCACACGATGATTTTTTAAAATCTTGAAATCGGTTGCTTTGACAGTATAGGAAAGTGAGCGAAGTTTGTTGCTTCTAATTGTTGTTTCCCAAGCCCAGGTTAAGGAATACGAAAATAACATCATGCATGTCATTAATTAATCAATCTTTCCAATGTAGACGAGCATTAACGTCGTTTAGGTGGCTAGTTATTTAGATCAGAAACGCAAAGTCGCAAACCCACTCTGGCATTATTTTCGACTTACTTGCAAAGATTCTGAACACCAATTTAGAATTGATTGTAATGATACCAGTCAATGTAGAACAGAGTTTTCTCATAGAAATGGCATGTGATATGAACGACGCATGAAGGAAAGTGCCTTTGGTGGTTTTGTGTGAAATAAAATTGTTCTTGATATGACCCAGCTCCGTGGTTTGGACTGGCCACTCATGTTCTAAATGCTATTCAATTTTGGAAATTTTAGTTTGAACATAATCAAGGTGATAATGTTATATTTGTTGTACAGATCTAGATATTCCTGCACAATATGTGTAGTTTTTTGTTTCGAAAATAAACAGAATTTACTTGAAAGATATGAAGTATGTTATTGGTTCCATTTGCCAATTAGCTACTAGCTACTAAAAATAACCACAACTTGTTTCGCTTATAATCTACCTAGAGCTCAAATTATTGGCGGAAATTTTTTTGAGGTTTTTGACCATTTTCTTAAAAAATTCGCAACTGAGAAAAAATTTCCAAATATTAATTTCAGCTCGTGGGAGATTCAGTAAGAAAATTTTATGCTAAAATTATTTGAAAGTAGAATTAAATTGATGACAGACAAACTTATGCAAGGGACATTATAGTAGGCTGTTGTTAGTCTTGCATAGGAATGGTAAACTAATTTGTATTCTGAAGTTCTGCCTGGTAAGTTTCAAAAGCGTAGTCGCGTTTTATTTGTTATATTAGACATAAAAATAAAATGCCTCGTTTTGGAACAGAAAATAGTGAGATAATAATTTTTAAATTTTCCTGTGCTCTAGCAATGTGTGGTTTGAATAATTAAATAAAGTAGATAATATTTCACCCATATCACACAATTTTATAGTACTAGAGAAAAAGGAAAACTATTTAGGCTTATTATCGACGCTAATGATTTTATGACGGTGGCACCTTTATTCATTAATTGCGGTGTTGATAACAAATATTTTAAATTCTGAAGTTCTAGTAGAATAAGGATTAAATAATTAAATAAAGTAGAAAATATTCTACTTACGCTACAACTTTATAGTACTAGAAAAAAAGCAAAAAATACAAAACTTTATTGTAAATAATAGTGGGTACTATATTTTGGTTAAGCTGAAGCAGTTTCAATTGCATTTCTATTACTTTTCCAATGCTCTAGTAAAAGAAGGTTTAAATAATAATCTAACATGAATATCATTTTTTATACGTTCCCTACTTTTATACTACTAGAAACAAGGGAACAGTATTAAAAGAATTAAATAATAATGCATGCAAAATAAATGATAATTTTACGCATTATAATAATATAAAGTTGCTGTGGTTCAAATTCCTGTGACAAGCTCTGTGAAGTTAATCGTCTTGTTTGGGTTTGGAGTTGATGTTTGGGTATCGTAAAAAGCAAAGCTAATTAATTATTTAATAATAAAATGAATTGCAATGCATACAATCTTTGTTCCTTTTGTACAGAATCTGAGCATATTCAAGTTATCATAAAAATCTAAAGTATTTATTCAATGTATTTGGTGAACAACTCTGGCCTAGATCCTAAACAAGAAGATCTGTTTAAGAATATGACCAACATTCTTCGTGAAATTATTCCATATTTCACCCATAAATCCATAGCTTTTATTACAGTTGTCAAGCCAGGGAGATTTCTACTTATTAATCTTACAGCTAAGTGCTTTTATATAGGGTGATTTTTGAAAAAATTTAGTTCTTGTCATAGGAATATGTAAAAATGCAAGCATCTGACTGCCTACAATTGATAGGCATAACGTTTTCACCAATATTTTGCAATGTCGAATTGATTACAATAATGATCATGCTTTACAAAGAATGTTCTTGAATGGATAGATTATGATATGCTAAAATATTGTACTTTATTATAGAAAGGTTTGAGAAATAAAAAATTTAGCAAAAATGAAACAGAACATGAATATTGAATTTCATCCTGCGAATTTTGGAACAGAGTATAATGATTTCTATTGTCAAGAAGTGAATTGTATTAAAAATTCAGATTATTTTTCTGACGCAAACTAATTTATCGAGTTCAATACTTACGTAACAATTGAAATTCCGCAGTTCCTATTAGTTCAAAACGGATTTCATAGATAATTGAATGTGTGTTTAAAACAGTGAATTTGAAGAGTAACCGTTTTTTTCTGAAAACTAACTTTTTAGATCATTACTGTTCATGGTTTTCGCTCCTCACTTTCCGGAACTGTAAACTATTTCATATAGTTAATTCACTTATAGTTATTATTAAATTATTTTCAATCTATACAAACTTATATCTTAATTTATTATTTCTGTCTAGTTTCTGAACTAATACATTGGCGTACTCTATAATTGGGAGATTTAATACCTCGTCCTGTTTTATCCTCATCAACTTATCTTTTATTATTCACCGCTGAGAAAACTGTATGCTTCCTCAATTGGCATATTCTCTTCAGTTTCTATATTAACTAAATCCGAATCATATAATAATAAAAATGAAAAAATTTGTTTCAGCCAAGAAGGAGTTTATATTGATATTAATATTGTAATGTTTATTTCTCACAATCCATTTTTTTGTAGTTCCGTACTACCAGATTTCGAGGTCAATCATTACACCTCATTCTGAATCCATTCTTTATATATATCTGAGGATGAGGTGTAATAATTGACCTCGAAACCTGGTAGTACGAATCTACTAAATGTTTAAATACCACTGCTACAGATAACATGCTAATAATCTCTTGCCTAACACTCCCTTTCTTACTTGGCAATAATTATCCCAGAATGCACTTCATAACTTCGTCTTCAACCTGGCAGCTGAGGTTGTTTACAACATGTACCCATTGAGTTACCTCTATTTGACTCATACTAAATTCGGAACAAGTTACATTGAATCTTGATCATAATCTTCGAATTTGGTCTATTTTGTTTCTGGTTTGTACTCTTGACCCTTGTCAGAATTGTTTCTATGGATTCACACATCAGCTATCGCATCAGGCTTCAGTTGGTGAATCGGGCAGCTTCCAGCAAACCAATCCCAAATTTGACGGAACCGACCCACTCCCACTAGTTCAGACTAGCAAGCCAATACGCCGTACTCACAGCCACTGTTTAAATGTGGAGCTGCCATGATTCATCGAAAGAATAGACTGCATTTTTCGAGTTGATTTTTTTTTCAATATTGTAGGAATATCGGTTTCGAAATTCACAATTGTTTTGAGCAACTTTCTACGATATAAGGGCTTTACAGCTTGTATGACATGTTCCATAGATTGTATTAAGAGTTTTTGCCTGGAGACATGTACATAACTGTTATTTGACCATCATCACTGGCTACAGCGTTGAGATGTCCTGGAGCTTCATCTAATATTATAAGTGATTCTTGTGGTAGCATCAAACCACTCACGAAAAATAATTTTAGTAATCCTGCCTTTTTTCTGGCCTTTATAACAAACTCTAGGTGTTGCTTTTTCTAGTAGAAGCAGTTTCAATTTGAAACTACCACAACATTAGCATATGTAATGAAAATTATCCTTTTTTCAATAATTTTTATCTTAGGTACAGACCTCTCCCTGCAAGAACAAACTTTCGCCTGTATTATAAAAATGGTCCAATTGAATGTCCATTGATTTTATTTTCAACAATAATTTGTCTTTGGAGGGTTCTACACCATTAACGTTACTAGAGAGTACCTCACCAGAAAAGCTGAATTGTCTAATACCAAATTGTTTTTTCAATTTGTGATGCCACCCATAATTGCTAGGAAATCATCAGATTGAGGTGGAAGCTCGTTAACAAAGTTTGCTCAACCAAACAAATTTTCCTTATCCTTCATAACTCGTCTCTTCATGAAGCTTGTCATGATGTAAATTGTACCTACCCTTGGCTTTCTTGTGTCGAAACTAAGTGAAAAAAATTTTCCCATTTCTGGATATGCACTCTAAATGAGTTTTTTGAATCCTGTGTCAATATCCGGGGGATTCAACAAATTCTAGCAATTTTATTAATTTTTATGTATATTTGAAACCGTTTATTTTCATACATTTTCATAATATATACTATATGTCTGCAATTGATCGAAGACTTAGTTCAGATTGAATTAATTTTATTATTTTAGATTTATGGTTCAAATACAAGGTAGTATGCTTCCTTCTTGACACTTTGCTTGTAGGTTTTAACGCTGCGCTGCGATCTTACAGAAGCGTCATGGGGACTATCGACTTTACAAAGCTCAGGGCGCTTTGCTATGATCATTTATTATAATTATGATATTGACAAGTCCGTGGGTGCGGGGGTACGGATTAACGAAATTTTTCCGGCTTAAGAGTAGGCAAAGTATGGCCTAATTACTGAATATCTTGGTTAAAATGTGCCCAGCATACTGTATTCAAAAAGCTTCAAAAGTATGGTTAGAATAGACAACATACGAAACACGACACTTACAATCGCAGAAAACGTTTCTTTCCGAATAAGAAAAAACCCTTAAATAGTTCCTGATAACTAAATGGGTTGACTGACTTAACAAAATATTCACTCAATATCAAAATGGAAATTTGATGAAATAACGCAATAATTAAACAGTTTAATAGTTTCCCGACTAATTTTAAATACACAATAGGTGACAGTGATTTCCTGTTTCGCTGAAAATGAATAACACTGTTACTGGAGAAAGCAGATACTCGAAATACAAATTTTGGATTTTTGAACGAATAGAATATAAATCAACAAAATTTCGAATATTATTTTTGTTTTTGTATCGAGAAGAAAGAGAGGATGACATCCTGCTCGATGGGCATTTCAGCAATTTCAGACTATGAACAAATTAATCTCTCTTTTCTAAGTGACTTGTACTCCAAGGTACAAAGTTCAAACAGAACTGCGAGCAACGGAGGAAGTAAGATAAGTAAACTTAAAAGCCCCTCATTATCTCTAATCTCTAGGGAATATTACGTTGTGAAATAAAAAGCTACTTTTCAACGGTAATTCCATACTTAAGTCATATCTATTCTACGGTCTTCATTCAACTTAATTTAATTCGTATCATTATTGAGTAGATATGAGAGCTCTATTAATATAATAATGATACATGTATGTTAGCATCATTTAACAGGACTTTAGTAATGGTAATTGGTGCGCTAATCACATGAAGGGTTTTCTTATTTTGAAGAATATTCTGTTCGGAATAGCACTAGCCAACAGATATTTGGTTTCAAAATTCAAATTGTTCATTCCAGAAAATACCCATGTAATACACTTCGACTAATGAACGCATGGGGAATACAGAAGGCTCTTTGTTTATAATTTGAAACCCATACTCTGAATAAAGGAGGATACTATCAAGATACCTTGATTAAAAAATAAATACGCCTTGAAGTCAATAAAATATACCCCCAGCGATAGAATATTTCAAAAAATAGAATCCAATATGGTTGATGTGACCGTTGCCAACAGAAAAGCATCAAATAAATAAACTAAAACACCATAATGATGTTTAGAAATCTGAATTGACATCTCAAGTAGAACAATAATACAAAGTGTTCCCCGGAAACGGGATGTTTTCAGAACGTCGTAAGTCTGAAATAAACTGTATTTTTTCAAAGTAAGGTATAACATTGGCAAATTACATGCAGATTTTTACATCTGATAAATAATGCATAGAAAATAACCTCCCCTTTTCTATATGCACTCTTGAAGACGAATTTTGCATAACAAGATTGTACATTTCTAACGGAATATTTGTTATTTCTTCACGGAGTTTTCATTTTAGCTCCGGAATATTTCTTGTGTGGTCAACAATTCTTTGTGCTATAATTAACCCTACAAGAAGTAATCGAATGAATCCGGCGACCTTGGGATCATTCCATCTCTCCCCGGCTGGAGATAATGTGACCAAAAAATAATCCTTGTAATTGCAAGGTATTTCTTCTTTTCATAGGGGATGCAGTCCCTTGATGTATGCCTGGTATGTTGTGCCTTATGCCGGTGGTATGGCTTGTCTGAGCAAAGTGACCTTAAGGGAGCGTACGAATGAATGAGGCGATTCGGGTCACCCCGAATCCGTCCAAGCGAATGAAAAAACTAGGCCAAGATGAATCCCGGATTATGGTCTGCCTCGTATATATCTACACCAATCACCGGGGTAGGGCCCTACTCGAGTTAATGGCAGTACCTTGAAATTTTCAATAAATGAAAGGAGACAATGTTTGTTAACTTTGTCAGAAGAGAGGTCAAATCACTCAAATACTCTTTGGATACATAAAAGGCTCAAAAGAACCTTCTCGCTCTGATCAATCTAAATAAAATCTTATTTGCTGTTTCAGGTGCCCTGGAGACACAAGAGGGCTGGCTCAGGAATCCCAGAGGAACGGACAGAGAGGACCAGCAAGAGAGACTGAAGGAAAATCTGAAAAGGTTCCCGAAGAAGCCGCGACAAACCAAATAGACGCCTGACCGATTGCAGAATGTAATAAGAGAGTCCTACGTATAAAAAACTGCCCCCGCAGCATTAGGGTAGAGGCAGCTATGAAATCACATGGTGGACAAACTTGCTAAATGCAACTAAAGATCGAATATCCCGCAGAACTCGCCACGAATCAGACTGGGCAGCCTGACGAGAAACACAAAGAAACTACAGAGGGCAAGTGAGATAGGCTCAGAAAGAAAGCTGTCGAGCCTTCTGTAGTGAAATGGAAACAGGCAAAGAGCCAGCTGGGCTGAAAAAATAACTAGCTCGCAAACTGGAAGCATGGCTTGAAACCATAGCATTTCTGTCTGGTAGATACACTCCATCTGACTAGGAGAAACTGGCTCACCTGATACGAACCAACTTCCCTGGCTGACATCAACTTTCGATTTTTAAGCGGAATTTTTGGAATCTACATAATTTTCTAGATGCAATGATAAGCCCATTGTTGATATTTCAATTGTTACAACGCTCTTTTATGTTTTGATCTAGATATTGATGAACCACGTAAAATTATTACCAATTATAAAAATAATGTTGCACTAACGCGATTTCGATTGAAACGGTCTTGTAATTCGAAATATGTGCAAAACATAATTCACCAAAAATCCAGTTTCAATATATGGATTGCGCCAGTGTACATTATTTTGAGCACTTGTAATCATTTTAGGGGGCTCATGGCTCTCTGGATCAAGAAATAAAACGAGTGTTTCAAAAATTTTATAATACAATGTCCAAGATAAGTATGCCTACCATGGGGATATTGATACATCAATGAGTTTAGAATGAAAGGAACCTAAAAACTTTGCATTAAAAACCAGAGCCGTCTTTAAAAAAAGTTGATAATGGTTGATCGAAAACAAAACGTCACATAAAAGTGTTTTTATTTTGTTCCATCTCTGACGGTAACACTAGAAAACAATGAAATAGAAATCAAGAAATACGGTTTTTCCAAAATTACGTGAAATTCAAAAATGATTAGAAATTTTATTCTTCAGAATGGCTTTTAGTTACGCAACTTTTTCTCCATTTAACCATCTACCACCGTTTCCGATATCCCCATGATAGACATCCTTATCAGGGACATACTCCCAATATGACAAAAAGTGTATGTTACTCAGGATATTCAATGTTCCAAACTACATAAAAGAGCTTTTATGTTGCATGAAGACGGTCTTTGTAGTTATAGAGATGTTTCAGTGTTCCGTAGCTTAACCTTACGATTCTATTAATGTGCTCTGTAAATTTGAGATCGCTATCTATAGTTACTTTTAGATTTTTAGCAGAGGTTTTAACATCTATAGCGTTTGCTTTTTTATAACAATCGGGATACGTAAGTTTTCAATCTTTGACCTGTCGTTCCTTTTTCCAAAGTAAAAAACATATGATTTAGAAAGATTAATTGTTAAATTGTGTTCTTCAGCACGCTGAACAAGGTTGTTTAGATCCTCGTTGATAAGACGGATAGATGGGCTGCAAGACTTCAACGGAAATAACATGTACAGCTACGTATCATCTGCATAAGAGTTGTGTGTTACAATGTCTCAAAGAATCAATGAGATCCAGTGTATATATATTATATAAGAGAGGTCCCAGTATAAGTCCCTGTAGGAAACCTTTATCAAAGTTCAATCTTTCTGACACGCAGCTGTCAAGCACAACCCGCTGCGATCTACGATCAAGGTAGTTTCCCATCATTCGTACGACTTGTTCACTGAATCCCCCGTATCCTAGTTTGGCACATAGTAACATTGCAACTAATAGTTCCGGACAGCTGTTGACCGTTATGCAGCTACCTTGTTCCACTTATAAGCTAGAGAAGACGAAACAGCTGCCAGGAACAATAAGCTGCAATAATTCTGGTCGATCTAGAGGAACATAAATAAATATCCTTTGATAACTTAAATATTCTGTTATTACGTATAAGAAGAAACCTTCGTCAACGGAATAACTCGATAACGTGAACAACCATGGTTTTATTGTGTTGAGGATCTCGAGTCTACTGTATTTTCAAACTTATAAAGTAATGAAATTAATAGTTTTCAATGAATCTCTTATGTAACTTTCTATAATAAGAACACCAACTTATCTTCAATTCTGCTGAAAAGTAATCTATTGCTTCTAATGTACAATTATTATATAATATAGAAGGACTAGATAATCTGGGTTAAACCTCACCGTTAGACGTTTACGCCCGACGTCTAGAACTACGTAAACGTGATTGATGTAGTTGTATTGTGAATTGTGGATACGTGAATCTCGATTCGGAAATTAAAAAATTTCAATATTGCCACCGTAAATTTCTTCTATACTTGTTTATACGTGCTTCACGGATGTCATGGATGTAATATTTCAAGCTTTCATACATGTCTTGTCAAATGCACATCATTCTTCCACCCTCATATTTCCGGCGTGACATTTTTAATATAGGGGATGTTGTTATTAGTATACTCTGTACAGTAACGGTTTAATGGGTTAACAGGTGGCACGTTTTTCTTCATATCCTACCCATATGACAATAGGAACTAGTTATTCAGTTTCAAATAAACATTATTGAATTAAGTTGATCGATACTTGGTGATGTACTGTATCTTTTCGAAAATGGATTGTCAAAAGTACAAAATTGCAATCAACTATTTAATAAACGTAGCGTTATTTATAAATCGTAAACCTTAATCCGTCGGGAACAAGTGATGCCTCCCCCTAAAAAAATCACACTCTAGCAACCAATAATTTGAATTTTGTGATGTTGGACTTCTGTAGTACTTCCAATAAAACCGCGGGAGGATGACGGAACTCTTTAATATCCGCAAAATCAGCCTTAACATGTTAGTAAAATTGTCAATGAAATAGAAGTGTTTTTATTTATTGAATAAAGTCAAGTTGAATTTGAAAAAAGCTTTTTTCATAGAGCATGAAAATATCTGAGAGCAATTTTGAGTCTACTTCGCTGTCGTTGGAAGTACATAATGAAGCCTCAGCTGTCGCGGTGGTAGGAAAATAATCTATAACTATTGATTGAATAATAACGTATGTATGGAATCGAAAAGGAATTGAATGTGATACTTCCGTGAATTACCGAGGCTATTTCTATGGTTTAGTTTTGTATGGTTTTTGGAAACTTCGTTATATTATTTATTTTTGTAATAATAACATAATTGTGTGAATTGTTTAAATTCAAATTCCTAAAAAGATTTCTTCACATTCATCATCATAATCCTACGATGTGAAGTTCTTTAAGCTAAATAAAATAAATCTTTCTAATAGCGTTTCACTTATTGTCGCTGGTTTGAATTTCTTGGTTATACTTTCCTTGCTAGCATCTTCACAATATACAAAAAAATTCATAGAAACAGCGATGGGAAAACATATTTCAATAATCGCTTTTATGAATGAAATTTGTTGAAATAATGAGAAATATATCACATAATCGCCTTGCTGTCAAAACCCCACCCTCTGTATTATACGTTTTAACAAATTGTTAACAAATAAAATGTTTTGGAAAATTCCGAGTAGGTACATCCAAATCTTTTATGAACTATTCTGATAATAATCGATAGAGCACAATAAAATCAATCACATGGTGACGGGAGTCACTTTTTATAACCAGGGATATCGGTACCAACATGCTTGAGAAGTAATCAACTTGATTCAGTTATCTATACTCATCACTTTTATAGTCAAATGTGGCATCGATAGAAAACTGGTAGAGTTTCCATGATGTGAACACTCAGTTGCCATTTCGGAACCATGGAATCGAGGATTTAGCTCGTAGTGCAAATGCGAGTCCACTCGAGAGAGACGAGTTGACTTCGACACTCCGCGCGTTACACAAGGATTGAGCTTTGCAATAACATTAATCATGTTACTTTTTCTAGCACGATGTTTCTCTTTCGGAAACACCTGCAAGTGGAATGTATGATTGTAATATATATTAACTAGTTTCGAACTTCGCCCGCGGAAATAGCAAACACTCATAGAAACAATAATATATGGCAATTGATAATGAATAGCTAAAGATGGAAAGACGTCAAATTATAATCTGTCATACCATTGTAAGTTTATTTGAATCGAAAAATGTGTTTTACAACTCTATGTGTTACTATAATATTTTGATGCCAGGGAGTTTCAAAATAACTGACCTTACTTTCATGATACCACAGAGTAATTAATTTAGTGCAAACTTATTACAAAGCAACAATTTCCATTTAAATTTAGTTCGTGGTGAATTTTGAGATAATAAAGTCGAATAAACAAACATGCAGTGGCATAGCTAGAGTGAGTGTCACCCGGGGCAATGGTGGTGGTGTCACTCCCCCACTTTAATCGCATATAAAAATGTATATCATATAATAAATGTAAACTTTGTATCATCGGATAACTAAAATATCAACTATATAGCGTAACTATATACCAACTAGAATACTAACGAATGCAAAATTACCTTGTTTGTCTACATGAACGTTTTTAAGATTTCATGGCTGCAAAGTTGAACGTTAGTGTATCGTCAATACAAAGTTGATTCAACTGTGATATTGCCAACGTCGTTTCAACCTCATATCACCTGACATTCGAAGGTTGACTAAAAGTTGAATGAACATTTCGTCAACTTCGATTGACGTGTTCCCTCAGGAAATTTGAATTGACTCCCGAGGGTCACCCTTACGAAATTTTAAAATACACAAAATTTCAAATTATATAATTTTAATTACAAATTTTTGAATTGTGATTCCTGGGTGTCACCCTAAAATGGTATCACCCGAAGCGCACCGCCACCATAGCTACACCTGCAAACATGTGCTATAAAAACAATTGCGCGCAATTGCCAAGTTTCATTTCCCCCACTCAAGACACCCCTGGCGCTGCTAAAATTCATTTTGATTTTCATTCTTTTTTTTCACAGTGAAAATTATTTTTATTTGTAATTTGTTCAAACGAAGGGAAAATACTATTTTTGGACATATGGTTATGAGTGACATTATTATTTATTTCACGTTAAAGCGATGGGTGGTTTGTATCAATGAACATATTATATTCATGTTAATTTAACCAAAGGCAAAACGAACGAAAAATAGACGATGAAGGGTGGCCTAAAGTGTGTGAAATGCATATTCATCGTTCTCATGAAAACTCATATTTCTTGATTTTATAAAACGTAAATAGACTGATTTTATAAAACATAAATGGACAAAAAGAATTTCAGAAGAATATTGGAATAAAAATTATTACGACCGCGATTAGATAAACTTGGGAGGTCTACAATGACAGTAAGGTTTACTATTGAATGGAAAGTTATACGATTACCGACTGTATTTAAGAGGAGGAGAAGATGCCTGCCAGTTGGGCAAATATGCTGTTGATTTAGATTATCAGGAACAGGAACTAACGTTCTGTCAATGTTTGCAAGATGTATTCGAACGTAATTTTACCATTAACACTACTAAATGAAGACAATAGAGTAATCGTATAGCAATCACATACTCTCATCAAGATACTAATTGATATACATTCATTCACCTTTTAATAACTCTTAGATTACGAAACTGACACGAGATAATCTCTGTTTGCCATGGTCATCGTCAGTTGAAATTCTAGAACTCAATCTTTCAAAATGGAACGATTTTGTTAATATTTGCAGAATACAGGTAGGTAATAGTGAAGATGAACAGACATACAAATTTGAAATCAGAAATTTCACAAAACTCCCACTGAAATTGCCCTAAAGATGAAAATTCCACAAAACTTATTTATCTAAAATTTGGATTTTGACAATTTACATCAGTATGATGCATTCTTGTTCAAGTTTATTTTGAAACGACGGAAACAGAATAGATGAGCATTATTTCAGTTAAAAAACTACAACTACTTTCGACTAATCGCTTGATTTTTTTTATATTTTTCACATATATATTTTAAGACCTCTTCTTTTTTGAACAACATATCCTTTTCTTGCTTTTTACGTGTATAACTAGGAAAATAAGCGTTTTAGAAACAAAAACAATTTTGCACACTCAATTTTTTTTATCTTGGATAGTAGACTTCCGCGGACAGCTAATCTTGAAAAATCTTGTCTTCCGGATGGATTCCGCGTCACAATAGCTCGACGTGATGCCGACGTTTCGCCAACCATTATAGGTGGCATCTTCAGGGCATGCTTGAGGCTTGAACTGAAACTGGTTCTACTGGTTTCTGTAGCCGTATTTATTGTATGAAAAATCCTTCACGCTACATAGTTCACTGCCTTTATTCCGGTGATTAACTTCGTTCCGGCACCTGCCGTTGTGCGATCATGTGCGAAGTGGAATTTTCGAGGATGGGTTTCCAAATATTGGGAAGGTAATATCCTGAGTCACGGTTCAGATTATTCGGATGTTTTAGGATTTCCATAGCTTCGAAGATTTTTCGCTGATAGAAGTTTGGGGCTGGGACTAGGACTTAGTATCTTCAAAAAGGATTTGGTGATTTGTGTCAAACTTGTGCTCCGCAAGTGCAGATCTACTGGTGTCACGAAGCCTTGTACAGCGCTCATGTTCTTTCACACGAGTAGCTACTGTACGACCTGTTTCACCAATGTAGATTTAACCGCAAAAACAGGGAATGCTATAAACACCTTCTAAGTGGAGAGGAGGAAGGGGATCTTTGATAGGTTTGTAAAACTGAGATAATTTTGGAAGTGTGGAAAAACGGGTAGAAATATTATGTTTTTTGAGGATTTTGGAAATTCGATGTGTTATATTTTGAATATATGGAAGATGATAGGCCGTGGATAAAGCAGGCGGGGTGGGGGGGGGGGCGGAGGGTTTCAGGCTCAGGTCGATTTGAAATTTTAGAAGTGTATTTCTTTATGGCTTTTTGAATGTTGTAATGGGAGAAATTGTTTGATAATAAGGCAGATGAAAGATGTTTTAATTCTGATTTTAAGGATTGAGGCTGAGATAGGTTGACAGCTCTGTGGACCAGGGAGTTTATGACAGATTGCTTTTGGGCAGGGTGGTGGTGGGAAAGACCATTGAGGTATCTATCGGTATGGGTGGGTTTCCGATACACAGAATGTCCTAAAGTACCGTCAGTCTGTCGACTAACCAATACATCCAGGAACGGGAGTGAACCTTGCGATTCGACTTCCATGGTGAAAAGCATATTGGGATGTAATGAATTTAAATGATTGAGGAAGGGAACAAGCTTTTCGCGACCATGTTGCCAAATAACGAAAGTATCGTCGACATATCTAAACCAACATTTCGGCTTGAGAACAGATGAGTCAATGACATCTTGTTCAAAAGCTTTCATGAAGATATTAGCTATGATCGGGGAAAGTGGGGAACCCATGGAAGCTCCCGAGGCCTGCTAGTAGAACTTACCATCGTATAGAAAATATGTGGAGGATAGACAAAAATCAATTAACGGTAGCAAGTCCGTTGAAATATTTTTGGCAGGTAACAATTGAGAAATTATGGAAAGGGTGTCTGGAATGGGAACATTGGTAAACAATGATTCGACGTCGAAGCTGATGAGCAAATCGCATGGGTCAACTTTCAACGTTTGAAGTTTTTCAACGAAATGAAAGGAATTTAGGATAAAACTCTATTGGAATCAGCTACAAGGGGTTCGAGAATAGATGACAGATATCGAGAGAGTTTATAAGTAGGAGATCCGATAGTGCTGACAATTGGTCTCAGGGGAACTGAGGGCTTATGAATTTTAGGCAAACCATATAAACGGGGACATTTTGAACAATGGGGGATAAGAAATTTCTTATCTGAATCAGGAAGGGAAGAATGACGAATAATTTGTGAAATTGAACGTTCTATAGAGGAGGTGGGATCTTTCGGTAGGAGCTTATAGGAATTAGTTTGCAGATGTTGCAGGATTTTGTTATCATAATCTGAACGATTCAGGACCTATGATCAAGCCGATCAAATTCGTACCCTCAATTCCAAACGTCATATTCAAAAATTCAATAAACTTCTTGCCTCCCAACGCCCTCAGCACCAACCTTCAAGACCAACCCCTCTTGTAAATACTGTGGTTAATTTATCTTCACATACCCTTACTGAAGTTGAACAATCGGTTCTATCTAAAGGTCTTAATTTTGTTTTCTCTCCCAAAAATATTCCTACGACATCCATTATTTCTGCTGTAGAAGCATCCCAAAATAAAGTTCCCCATCTCGCAGCAGATGAAATTCGTTTCGAAACTGCTAAAAATCTTCGTCATTCCAAGATTCCTAAATCAAATTGCCCTAAACCTTTAATTCAAGCTCTCAATTCACTCAAATCAAATCCTGATTTGGCTATTTTGAGGGCTGATAATGGAAACTCCACTGTTGTCATGAATCGTTCAGATTATGAAAACAAAATCCTGCAACATCTGCAAACTAATTCCTATAAGCTCCTACCGAAAGAATCCCACCTCCTCTATAGAACGTTCAATTTTTCAATTTCACAAATTATTCGTCATTCTTCCCTTCCTGATTCAGATAAGAAATTTCTTATCCCCCATTGTTCAAAATGTCCCCGTTTATATGGTTTGCCTAGAATTCATAAGCCCTCAGTTCCCCTGAGACCAATTGTCAGCACTATCGGATCTCCTACTTATAAACTCTCTCGATATCTGTCATCTATTCTCAAACCCCTTGTAGGCGATTCCAATAGTTTTATCGTAAATTCCTTTCATTTCGTTGAAAAATTTCAAACGTTGAAAGTTGACCCATGCGATTTGCTCGTCAGCTTCGACGTCGAATCACTGTTTACCAATGTTCCCATTCCAGACACCCTTTCCATAATTTCTCAATTGTTACCTGCCAAAAACATTTCAACGGACTTGCTACCGTTAATTGATTTTTGTCTATCCTCCACATAATTTCTATACGATGGTAAGTTCTACGAGCAGTCCTCGGGAGCTGCCATGGGTTCCCCACTTTCCCCGATCATAGCTAATATCTTCATGGAAGCTTTTGAACAAGATGCCATTGACTCATCTGTTCTCAAGCCGAAATGTTGGTTTAGATATGTCGACGATACTTTCGTTATTTGGCAACATGGTCGCGAAAAGCTTGTTCCCTTCCTCAATCATTTAAATTCATTACATCCCAATATCCTTTTCATCATGGAAGTCGAATCGCAAGGTTCACTCCCGTTCCTGGATGTATTGGTTAGTCGACAGACTGACGGTACTTTAGGACATCTGTGTATCGGAAACCCACCCATACCGACAGATACCTCAATGGTCTTTCCCACCACCACCCTGCCCTAAGGCAATCTGTCATAAATTCCCTGGTCCACAGAGCTGTCAACCTATCTCAGCCTCAATCCTTAAAATCAGAATTAAAACCATCTTTCATCTGCCTTATTATCAAACAATTTCTCCCATTACAACATTCAAAAAGCCATAAAGAAATACACTTCACCTAAAATTTCAAATCGACCTGAGCCTGAACCCCCCCCCCCCCCCCCCCCGCGCCTGCTTTATCCACGGCCTATTTTCCATATATTCAAAATATAACAGATCGAATTTCCAAAATCCTCAAAAAACATAATATTTCTACCCGTTTTTCCACACTTCCAAAATTATCTCAGTTTTACAAACCTATCAAAGCTCCCCTTCCTCCTCTCCACTTAGAAGGTGTTTATAGCATTCCCTGATTTTGCGGTTAAATGTACATTGGTGAAACAGGTCGTACAGTAGCTACTCGTGTGAAAGAACATGAGCGCTGTACAAGGCTTCGTGACACCAGTAGATCTGCACTTGCAGAACACAAGTTTGACACAAATCATCAAATCCTGTTTGAAGATACTAAAGTCCTAGTCCGAGCCCCAAACTTCTATCAGCGAAAAATCCTTGAAGCTATAGAAATCCTAAAACATCCGAATAATCTGAACCGTGACTCAGGATATTACCTTCCCAATATTTGGAAACCCATCCTCGAAAATTCCACTTCGCACATGATCGCACAACGGCAGGTGCCGGAACGAAGTTAATCACCGGAATAAAGGCAGTGAACTATGTAGCGTGAAGGATTTTTCATACAATAAATACGGCTACAGAAACCAGTAGAACCAGTTTCAGTTCAAGCCTCAAGCATGCCCTGAAGATGCCACCTATAATGGTTGGCGAAACGTCGGCATCACGTCGAGCTATTGTGACGCAGAATCCATCCGGAAGACAAGATTTTTCAATTTTTTTACAATTTGTAACTTAACCCCAAAAAATAGATTGTCACAACTTTCGGGTCCATTCAAGCTCCTTTTAAAATTTGATAAATAAATAATGAATTACCAAAAGCAAGTTTTTAATTATTACAATACGCACATTCCTGAAATGTTTAGCTCCACATGATTTAACTAATCGGTATTTCTTTCATCCAATCGCCATTGAACAGATTCCATTGTGAAGATAAAAGGTACACCGTGAAGCATATATTTAATGTTTGGTTTTTATGCAGAAAACTTGCCGATTATTAAGTAAATGCGTACAATAAAATCTAGATTTTGTTGCAGAATCTATGGGAAATTCCCAGGCTGTAGAGAATCCAATATAAAATATAAAGAATATATTGATTCTCAATATCAGATGAATAACATACAATTACTCTTTAATATTACTTAATTTTTGATATAGTTGATTGCAATTTCAAAATATTTGGTAGAAGGGATTAAAAAAAGAAAGATTGGAAGTTCAAGGGATTACATGTGGTACAACTGCAAATATTCTTGGTATTCTTGTAAGTAGACAATAATGAGCTTTTAATTTTTAATTTACGTCATTAAGTGGAAAGTTGAAATACTTAATTCCAACAACATAAATTACGGTATAGCTTAAACCTTTGCATATGGAGAGGGGCGTGTATGCCTTTCAATTTTCAAATATGAGAAATAAACATGATACATACATTAATTCTGATATTTTCATAAAACAACTTTTTACTCAACGTACATTCAAATTAACAACTATTTGAAATAATAGCCATTTTACTTTCATATGTGGCTATTTTAAATTTTATCCGAATCTTCAACTCCATTCATTTCGGAAGCGGCTGATGCTCTAATCAAAATTTTGCAGACATAACTTCTCTTTATAATTCGAACGAGGAATCCAAAATAGGGTAGAAATTAAGTTGGGAAAAAAGATACCCCTAAAGCTATGTCACTGAAAAATTTTGAAGAAGGTTTCTAGTGTCAATATCTGTGCAGCGGACTGAGAGTTAAGATAAACTATTTTTTAAATCGAACTTTGAAGGGATATATCTACCCTAATTGTTGTTAGATTACCGAATATAATGTTTATCGTCCCTAGTGCCACCAAACTCATAATAATACAATTTTATAATTTTTAACAATATAGAGCCGTTGTCATTTGCGATACTTTGTAGTTTCACATAACTTTTCATCAAACGTCAGTTTGAATCAAAGTATCGGATAAAAACAGACAATAAAACTGTAGGTTAACGAATTCGTTATCTAGTGATAGGCGCAAAACCGTTGTGTTTCACACATGCAGAAAACACAACATCAGCCATGAGCTATCAGCCCTTAGCTATCACCTAATAGTCCCGGGCTGCTAATGCACATCCCTGCAATTCACAATATAATATAGCCGCACTAGGGACGAAAAACATTACTTTCGGTCACATGTTTAGGGTTTATATTACATGTTGTATGTTCTAACGATTTATATGTGGTAGGAAGTTTTAGTTGGGTTGAATATGATTATGATTAGTATAGTAGATGGACAGAATATCACCCTATTATGATTTTCCTCCCGCGCTTGTCCAATTCAGAATTACACGTAATGAAACAAATTCACTGGAGCATCAGTAAATACATCAAGTAAGAGTGCCATTTCCTCAAACGTGAAAGGTTGAAGCGTATAAATTAAGAGCAAGGAAACGGCAAGACGGCGGAATATACACAGCAGTTAGCAATATTGATTGTGGTTGTTACGAGTGGAGAGTAGCAGCTGCTCCCCCAGGAGAACCGGGATTGAGATGGAAACTGTTGTCCAAGGTCATTGGAAATATCTTGTGTTTAGTCAAGTGACGGTCGTTTCGAATGTGCATCGTTATAACTGATTAAAATTAAGCAATTATCTAGAAAGTATCATTTCTATGAATATGGCATAGTATATAATATGAACAATTAAAATAAATTATTCGAAAGCATCACGTTTAGACCATGTCAGTACTTTACTAATTATCATTGTAACATTCTATTCATTGTTCAACTTTGTAGTGAATAAGAATTTAGTGAAATGCCACGAATTAATGTTTTGGAGATTGTCTATTATTTTACCAACAATACAAGTGATCTTTTATTATTATGGTTTGAAAAAATTATTGAACACCCCAAATTTAATAATTCAACTTTACAAGTTAACACTTTTTAGTAATATTCATTTTATTCCAGTGATACATGTATGGATCATATGACAGAGCATCTGGAAAGTTGTTTTAATATCAACTTTTATGGAATTATGCGCAGTAGTTAAAACCTTAATGCTATCTGAACTAGAAGATTCTTAATTTAGAGCTATGCGACATAATTCAAGTTATGTCATATTATAGGTATATCAGGTGGTCTAAAATTTCAGATTATCGATAAAATTATGTATTGTTAAGAAAAGGTCTTTTGGTTTATATTGCCCCACGTTGTGGTGACAATTGATATAAAGACTCTTTACTGAGTTTTATTCTTTAATTATGATTTGAATAATTTGAATATTTCAATGTTTTGAAATCTACCGGCTAGCTTTTATTTGTATTTTAAAACTTACGTTTGTTTTGATTTGAATAATGAACTTTTACCTTTTTATTTTATATCTATGGAATTAAACACAATGTTCATTGAATGCTAACTTATAATATCTAAATTTCTATGACTAATTTATCTCGTGTATTAACTTCTACAATGTTGTATTCAAATAGATCTATGATCTAACCTCAAAATGATTATTTCGATTTGTTTACACAGTTATAATCTACAATCTTTCTTTCAGATTTACAGACAGATAATAATACAATGGAGAAATAACAAATAAACTTACGTTTAGTTTATATCCAAGAATATGTTTTTAAAAATGTAGGCAACGTTCACTTGGCTTGATTTTTAAAATTATTTGATAATTCACTTTACCCGTAGGTACACAATCTCTCTGCTATACACAAAACACAGGTAAACAATGTGGTTACTTCTTTAGAAATCAGGAACTGTTGATAATTGTTAACTTGTCTTATTCTTTTTCAAAAGATATAAAACCTTAAATGATGTATTGGAACGTTGTCGAAGACTAACTATTATACGATGCTACTTGTGAATTATGGTTATAATAACTTTTAAAAACTTTGTTCGAAGACTGGGAACACTACTTGACTTGTATAAATTACTTATTTGCTTCGGTTACTTTCAACCTTACGAAGCTACTGGAACACTTGGGTTCACCGATGTTTATCCAATAATCTAAGGTTATGGATTGTGAGTTGCAGAAGTACTTTGACTCTCTAGATATAATTGCTAACTAACTTGGCTTGATCTCCCGAATCCTTTTATAGGCCTTCAAAAAGGACGCCAAGTATTTTCAAAAGTAACCAATCAGGTGCTTACTTTACTTATCAAAGATGCTTTGCTGATTGTTAAAAACTGACAGAACTTCTACATTGTTACTACTCTGACGTCTATAAAATCGCCTCGACCAATCAGAACTTAGTATTCTTTAAATTTTTAATTATTGGAGATTTTCATCTTATTTTAAATGATAATGATTCCTTCTTTTCAAATTTATATTGCCTACATTTTTCCACACACTTTGGTATAAGATAACCTATGATTAGGTTATTATTAATATGATTATTCCTATAATTATTATAAATTTGACAGTTGCCATTATCAAAAACCAATACATAATATAACATATCAATAACATTTCTTTAACATCATATAACTCAAATTTACTAATCCTAACTTATATCTATAACATTTTTCAATAGTTTGTGCTATCTCATGATAGTTTTTGTAATCTTTTTAATTATGATTTCTTCCTTCGTAACACTACGTTTATTCTCTTTCACTGAAGTTCTTGTTTTACACTTTTATTCTAATTACATTGTTGTTTATTATGTTTTACATTGTTCATTATATTATAATAACTATTATTTAACTTTTAACATTGTATTTTAATTCCATATAATATCTTTTTATTAATATTTTCTGATTTTCAATGTTCGGTAAGTTCTAATTTTATCATTTTTGTTGTTTAGGAAATGAAATCATAACAGTATATATTGGCATAAAACTACAGCTTTTTTCGGTTACATTGAATTTATTTGAAGCTAGTACCTAATTGTTTGAATTCTGAATTTCTTAAGTGACATTTTGAGATAGTACCAAGCTACTACAATATGACTTTTGAATGTGTCACATGAATCCTGTTGCTATTCTAAAATAATGTCTATGACTTCACGAGGTACGACAGATGTTATTGAAAGAATTAATACTGCCAAAAGTGATAGCTCATTATCCTTTGCACATAATATTAATAGCGAAACATTTTATAAATTTTATCGGTTATATTTTCCAAATTCAGTGCCTGTTTTACATGTTTACAAAATATAATAGATTCTCATAATATTTAACAAGCAAAATATTTCTACCCGTTTTTCCACACTGCCAAAACTATCTCCGTTTTATAAAATAATTGAAGATGCCTTTCCTCATCTTCATTTAGAAAGGGTTCCTGTTCTTGCGGTCGAGTCTACATTGGTGAAACAGGTCGTACAGTAGTTTTGTCAGTGGGAAAGTAGCTAGTGTAAATGAGCGTTGTAAAATTTCTATCGGTGAGAAATTCTGAATCACACAAATAATCTAAGCCGTGACTCATATTACCTCCCCAACATTTGGGAATACTTCTTTGAAAATTCCACTATCATACAACGGTCGGGCCGAGTACCAGACCAGAGTCAACCACACAGGAGCACAAACAGTGAATTGTGTACGTGAAGTTTCAACACAATATATACCGCTATAGAAACCAGAAGCAATCAGTTTCAGTTCAAGCATCAAGCCTTCCCTGAAGATGCCTCTTGTGATGGTTGGCAAAACGTCAGCATCGAGTAGTGCTACTCTGAGACGGAATTCATCCTCAAGCCAAGGATGTTCAAGATTAATTGTACTATTCAAGATCATGATTATGCAATATTTATAAAGACATTTCTTTTAATAGTTAGTCTCGATTGATTATGATATTCCATCAGATGGCATAAACCATTAATCGAACCAAGTAATGTCTATCAGATGCGGAGAAGACTTGCTCATCTTCCGCATTTTTAATTTTGTATATAATGAATTTTGGGTACAAATTGATATGTTTAGCTTCTCATTGTTTCTCCCACACAAAAGTGTGCGTTGAAGATGTTCTGAGAATTGAAATTAGTATTTATGGGTGTGATAATAAATGGGTTATTTGAGATATATGGTTATGTGTTTATTTTTCAACTTAAATTATGCTATTCAAATAAGTCACATTGTCATGTTTGTCATGGAATGGATATGTAGAAAGTATATTATGACTTTAAGAGATCTACAATTTCACACCTCGAATTTCTGGAATATGTAGTGGGTGTATTTAATACGTTTTGGTACTCAATGCTATGAGTTTTTTCATATTTGAGAATGGAATGAATGAACCTTTCTAAATCGGTCTAGACTTTTGATATGATATCTGTGCGTGCGTAAGTCAATTTGGATTAGATTGCCCCATTTCCATTTTTTTGATAGTTCATGTGACAGCAGATGTCAGTATAAAACAAGGTATAGTAGAATAAATTACGCAGACTATTTGAATACAATTTCAATGAACATAGAGTATATCTTAACATCTTTCATTTGCGGTTTCTAAATCATTTCCAATATATTTTCTGTTCCTACAAAAATGTTCGAAACTTATTTCGGTTACGAAAGTGAGGGAAATCAGTGATCGACAGATCACAGTTCATTATAAATGCAATTATGGAAATTATTTTCATTTAGCAATAATTTGCAAAATAAGACTAACTTTCAACTGCAATTGGAATACTTCTGAATCTTCAAAATAGATTTTGGAGTAAAATTGTTGGTAATGAACGCAAGCACTTCAGGTTTATTCAATTCATGTGTATGCCTAGTTAGCCGATTTCTTCACAGCAATGTTTCTTTTATATTGCTTGGGTTTTTCATGCGTTTCAATTCATATATTTGGAAGAAAAGCTATTGCCCGAAGAAAATATTATGACAAGATGATTTATTTCTTCAGATAAACATATTCGAACTTCGCTGAAAAATAAAATTTAAAAAAATAACTGTAACACTGTATGAATGATTTCATTGCTAAGCTAAAATAAGAATAATAGCAAAATTATTTATTAATAATTTTTTGTAGCAGAAAAAATTAAAATTTTATATACTATAACTAATTAATTGTTGAGGACACAATAACAGCAACATTCGCCGATGCCAAACTAGCACAAGACAAGACTCTTGTGGAAACTAAAACGAATTTATGACAAGCTAGTGATAAGATCAACTTTTTCCAAAAATATCATGAATAAATATGTACATTGGAATTCACGAATAAACAAAAGATAGAACATGTTCCTGTAAGGATGAATCATAATATTATTTCTCAAGAAAAAACGGCCAGATATTTGAGTCTTGATATAAAACTCAAATGCAAATAATATATAGAGAAAAAACTGATCAATTGATCATTGACTTCCCTCACTTTTGTTAGCATAATTTTTCGCTTTCGGACACTTTTGCGGATCAATGTATTGGAAATTATTTTGGAACTGGTAATGAAAAACGTTGAATTATACTCCGTTACATTGGAATTTTAATGAAATGTCTGACACCTGTTGCCAGATTGAGTTCCAGCATAGAATTATACTGTATAAAGTATAGTTCAATGTTACAGATTTAACACACGAAATGAACTGTGTCGTCACATCGATGGCGTCCCTTGGCATGAGAATTCGAACACTTCTGAAGGTTGAATATATATTTATAGGCAGAACAGTTGTCATCATGGTGCAAGAAAATACTATAATTCCAACTGAAGAACTGAAGACGGATGCCTAAAATACCACTTCAAATGGGGCTACCGCGCCCTAAAACAATACAATTCCCATTTTTACCCTTTTAGAGCGACTTGCAAATATTCATACCAGTACGACCAATAGAAACGACGAAATCGTCTATAAAGTCACTCACACCCGCACAAATATCATCTCAAAACTTTAGACCGGCTCAGAAAGGCTCAAAACCAATGTTACGAACGCGGATGTGCAGGTGCGTATTGAAAGTGACTAGCTGATGACTCGCAATTTCATGTAGACAATTGTGTCTACTTTAGTTTATAGTCAATGCTCAAACGGATACTCCTGTATAAATACTACGTATAGAAAAGGAAGTTAAGACGAAAGGAATTAGACATCTAATTATTACAAAAAGTTGTACGGCGTAGTGGGAAAAAGTCACGTTTATCTACATTTAATAAATTATTATTATACAAACAAGTGATAAAACCCATTTGGACGTATTCAATTATGGTGATGGAGAGCAACTCAAAAATTATTAAAATATTCCAAAATAAGTTTTTTGAGGTATTGTGGGACGACATAATACATAATGAAGTCAAGGTACCAATAGTAGCAGAGGATATCAAGAAATTTGCATTGAAGCACGAAACCAGGTTGCATGAAAATGTTAATCCTGGAATTCTATTCAAAATCGTCGGTTCATAAGGTGAATATAACTTTACTCGTTTTATCCCTATTCATAGCTAAAAGGTTTCTTGCACACCATCTCATAGATCTCTCTTCCGCTGTCGCAGGCATCTCTTTCACAATCGTCAGATCCATATTAGCAGTGGAGGCATTTGAATCATCAGCAAATATAATATTATTAGATTTATCTAGATAATTTGGACGACAGTTAATGAAATCAAGAAAGAACACAGGGCCGATAATTGAGCCCTGTGGACGCCCATATTGTCAGTGTTTGTGTCTGACTAAGTATTGTTGATGTATGAAGTCTGTTTGATATATAAGATGATAACAAGAGACAACTGTTTTATAACAACTAGTTTCAGTAATGATAATTTGATATATCATATTATTTGATATTTAAACAATTCATTTTAATGGCTCAAGAAATATCTTTCTAAGAATCTTTTCCTCTAAAACATGTTGAAACACTTCATGTACTAGAATAATTGAATAAGTCGTAGTCAGTTCATTACAAGGTTCTTAGAACCGACTGAAAAATTCTTCGTCACGAATCATGTAGTTTACATATGCAAGCCATAATGAATGTCGCCACCCTCTAATTAGAACAACGTATAGAAGCAGTAAGCATATCCACCATTTCTTTAAATTGACTACTACGTTATACTATTTTTGGATTGTATTTTGTGAATTCCTTGGTTTAAAAGATATTGGGGTGAAAACTTACAGCTTATTAAATCACCCTCGTCACATCACATATTCATATCTCATTTGAATTTTGGCAATTCGCGTTTCAGAGTAGATTTTCATGGGATGGGGGAGATGTATTTCCAGTAATTGAAAAACTAATGAGAATTAGTACAACTTATAAACAACAATGTTGGTTTCCTTTTGAAGAAGAAAAACATTCAGGTGTGCTTTTTAATCACTGAAATGTTTCCGTTTATAGAATTTTAAATGAAATTATAGAACAACATGTGGGTGGTTTCAGAATATCGAATGGAAAAATTATTTAAATCTCAGGATACCTAGAAAATATTCGAAGAGAGACTACAAAAATCAAATAGCAAGAAACGCATACTTTGGGATAGACACGAAGAAATAACTACATTGACATCATAAATATAGGATCCAATAATAAATAAGAAAAAGGTTTATTTGTGCAATAGTCCAAAATAATAATCCCTAATACAAGGAAGCAAATAAACAAACAAAAGCTGCAAAGCCTATTGGGTCTCTTCGGAATATGTATTCAATAAGAAGGTATTTACAATAATCAACACATTATTGTTATAACTCATATAAAAAATATTAATACATATTCGCATATCGCAAAGCCTATGTTGGAATTTAGCTAAGAATACTGAAATCACCCGTAACAGAATCGGTAATTTTACAAGTGAGTATTCATTATAGGTTTAAGATTTGCCAAGTTTTACATGTAACTAAATTTATACGTACTACGAAGGCAAGATGAAAGGTCCCTGAAAAATGAAACAAGAAATGATTTATTTCGTCGAAACTTATTTTATTTCTCAAAGTAATTTCCTTGTAGCCCGATACACTTCGTCTAACGTTTTTCAAATTTTTCGATTCCTCACAAATAATACGATTTCAGTAATCAAAATAGGTGTTTGTTTCGATATGACCTCATCGTAATCCGCTCTCTTCATAAAGAGCATCCGTGAAAAGTTACTTCTTTTCAAAATTATGTTCAGGAATTTTTTGTAACATATTGATCTTTTCTAGGTGTGAGAAAGCCTCTCCAACCTAATAGATATATACCACTACTTATCCTAGACTCAACAAGGGCAAAATAGACCATTTTCATTACTTTAGAGAAGCATTTAAATTTACGTATCATTGATCGGAGCTGATTAATCGATCTTTATGATAATTATTATTTAGTCAACTTACATTCACCGTTGATATACCTGGAGGTTGGACGAGGATTTAATGTTGTGGAATATTACCGATCAAATGGGGATGGTTGAGTTTGATGTTTTATCATCACAAAAACGAAATCTCATCCTCAGCTGGATGAAAATTAATGAACAGTTCACTTTGCACTAGGTACATGAATACTAGAAAGGAAAATAGTATTTCGAGTTGGTGGATCATTTCGAAAATGGGGTTGATAACATTGATAATCGCTGGAAAGGAATTGCGTGAAACATCAGCTGTTAAATCCCCAAATAGTACATCAGGACCTGGAACAAATACTTTCCCCAATATAAATGGGCTTGGCATGTCGTGCTCTCAGATATCCACTGTACCCATGTCAATGTTCCTACGAAACGACGTGAATTCATAATTAGCGTCATTCAAAACCTTAGCTTAACGGCTTGGATGAGGACGGTTTTGGTAATATCTCATATATGGATCCATATAGAGATCAGCTAATAGAAAAAATATCAAGATCTCAGTTAGTAGTTGAATGTATCAGATAGAAATAAAATAACAGTTGAAGTGGGTGGTGAGTATATAACAAAGACGCCAAAGATTATCTCTTTTGTTATAGTTGTTACTCCTTGATGGCCTTCTAGTTATGCGGATTCATGTGAATAATAATGTGCGAAATTACGCAGATGACTTACAATAAGAAGCAGAGCAGAGTACTGGCGTATTCACAGATGTATGCGTTACAGGTACAGTGGTCAACACCGGAGAAATGGCAGCATGCTGGGGCATTACTAGCGCTTTGTAAACTTACTGTGAAAAATCTTTCGAATGACCATACCAGTCAGCCTACGTCCGACAAGGACACATTGATCTGATTTACACATGGTTCATACAGTAACAGGAAAGAAGGATTGGGCATAGGTGCTATCATCATAGCTATATGTGCTGGCTTTAAAATAGATAGAGTTCTGACGACTTAACGGGACCGGCAAGGTCGAAACGGCTGCTCTTAGAAACCTGAGTTAAATTCTTTATGTAATACCAATGTTTCTACTATTTTTCTCAATTCAAGGATATATTCGTTATAATTCAATGTACGTCGAGGTTTTAGCCAAGACATTGTTGTTTGTCCATGTTAAGACAGATTAGTAGAATCCAAATGGATTAAGTAACGTATTACACAGTTATTATTTTGAATAAGCCGCCCTCAGCAATGTACCACGTACTTGCAGGCCCGACGAGAAGGCGATACAAATTATCGGGGCCCGAGGCGCAGCAACTTATTATTTTTTACAAATAAAAATAATTGTATTTTAAATATGTCCACAAGATTTGAAGCAGCTGAAAAAATTGCTGACATATTTAGTGTGTTATGGAGAATTTTAAGTTTGGAAGATATATAAATTGAAAAGCAGGCCAATTGTCTTCAAATTCATTACAACCCAGATATTAATTCTCAATTCAAAGAAGAATTAAAGCATCTTTAAAGAATCTTTCCTGCAAATTTCCTGACACTGACGTTAACTTATTTAATATTTTAAATGAAATTCACAAATTAAAATTAGATACCTTGTTTCCAAATATAGTTATAGCATTAAGACTTTTCTGTACTCTCCATGTAACCTTAGCACAGCAGAACGGACTTTCACTTTTCTGGAATAATTTTTTTTAAGATCTACCACGGTTCAGAAACGATTGAGTGCTCTTGGCACATGAGATATTGAGTTTAAATTGGCTAGAAACTGCGACTTCTCTAAAATTATTGAAAATTTCGCTTCTGTAAAATGTACTACTATATTTTTTTAAAATAAATAACAGAAAATGTATTTAAAAATGTTGAAATACATTGTTAGGATGTTAGGACAAGCAAATATCTTATGTAACTCTTGAAATATTTAGAACAAAGACGAGCATTCGCATTCAATTTCCATCGCAACTCCGAGACAATTTTAATGATTCTGATTTTTGAACAACTCCTCTAAGTAAATGTGAACAAAAATCCATTAAATCAATAGTAAACTTTAGGAAACAAAGTACAAAATCAATATGTGGAATTTTACGTAAAATATGAGGAAGATAGACATACGCAAAATATTTCTGGGCCCACCCGGCGACCGAATGTTAGTAATGTCTACGAAATGGAGTAACAATAGTATAACTATTATAGTTATTATAAACAACCCATAATATTTGAAGCGTATCTAATGAACGCACAATTTCGAATATATGTAACATTATTGTTTACTACGTTTCGGTGATCAAAACGCAGTAATTGATGGGAGTCAAGCACTACTACTATGTAATAACCCTACTTTCGATGAATTTTTCAATTATATTCATTTCAGAATTAACAAAAAACGCAATTCTCCTCAAGTAGTAAAATCAGGAACAAAATTATTCTGTTACATTTAAAATTTAAGTTTTTAAATTCCCGAGCTCAATTTCTTTGAGCTCCTCCAAGTGCTAATTTTAGCTGCTCCAATCATCATAATTTCATTCAAGAATTTTAATTGAACAAAATCATGAATAAAATTTAAACATAAAGCTAAAATCAGAATACTAAAACAAATTTATTCATAAAAAACCTTTATTAATTTTTATAATATTTATTATAATACTGGAAAAGGAATTCAATTCACGAAAATAAAACTTTCTAAACATCCTTTCATTATAGAAAAGAATAATAGAGAACCTAACGTAAAAGTAAAAGATGACATAATATTGAAGTAATGGAGAAATATATACGATGAATAATTATTATTCATTCAATAATTTAGAAGATAGAATAACAGATATGTATAATTAATATTTTCAATTCAAAACATTGCCACAGTAATGAAATATTTTATTTTAAAACACATATTTGTGTTACCAAACCTAGCAGCATGGTTGTAAATCAAAAATTTTATTAAATAGTAAATTCCCATTTAATATAACCACTGCCTATGTGCAACTCTAGCGAATATTACCGTGAACGTGTAATTGTTTATATTTACTGCCAGTTGGTTCAGAACGAACTTTGGCCCAAGTTAAAATATATAAAACAAGAAAAAATTAATATTAGTTATTTTAAATCGCTGTTTTCGTCAACTCTGGTACAACGTAATTCAATCTATTCCCCAATTTGAAAAACTCGTATGAATTCCATGAAATATAGCTTCAATATTTGAATATTTATTCATTTTACTCACATACAACCCCGTATTCTGAGCAATGAATTTGTGACCAAATGATTTAAACAAATGAATTTGGATCTCAAAAACTAGTAAAATTGAACAATCAGATCAATATGTTCAACTAGGACGTCCACTGGTTAATATACAACCTTCGGGACAAAAACGTGAAGATCATTTTCAATTAAACATCAACTCATTGCCAGCGTCCATGTCCGCCAGAACAAGCATAGTTTTGGGAGCAAAAAAACTACCGCTCATGTTATTCAGCAAGATACCACTTGAAGATTTCAATTTGCATAAAAGCATTTCCATACCCTCGAGTTCCAATCACCCCATGCATTACATAGATGCCTTATAACATCTTAATAAACCGATAAATTTGTAACGTAATAATACAGTAGACCCTCATACCCCAAAGGATGTATCACTAAATGATTAGATTATGTTACATCGCCCTTTGGAATTATTATATGCCGGGGGAGTTTATTTCCTAGAGGAACATAATCAAGTTAACACATGTTCCGTGAATAAAAATGGAATAGGTCCTTAATAGTTTACGAGTGGGTACTGGAACATTGTATATGTGTTGCCAATCTGAAGTATGTGTAGTAGAGCAATGGAATAGAGTGAAATACAACTTTGAGCTGGAATGAATTGTAAAAAGCTCAAGAAGTTTTCATTGTATTATCAGTATCATAAAGTAATTTGTGGCATGCAATATTTGAATTGATAATACTTATTCTCCAATAAATCAATAAACTTAGTTTATTATGTTCAATAACATATTACATCTCTGGATATTATTCTTTTCATATTACCCTCACTATACGTAGTATAAGGGAAGTATTGTAAACGGGCCAATTTTTTTTTATTTTCGCGGATATACCCGTTTTGAGCCTTTCTAAATCGATCCATACTATTTTTGGGATGGTGTCGTGTGTGTGCGTGTGTGCGTAATTGTTGTTTTATGAGAGGTAGTCCCGTTTCAAGTGGTATTTTTGACCTACATCTTCATTTTTTCAAATGTAATAGTATTTTATTGAACGATAATGAAAATAGTGTTTTTCTGGTTATAAATATATATCACACACTTATATTAATACTGCAAAAGTGCTGAAGCTCCCATTTTAATGGGAATGGTTACTCTGTGACAAATTTTGATGTTTCATGTGACAGCAGGTGTTATTATAAAACAAAGTTGTGAAATAGATTAATATGCAGACTATTTGAATACAATTCCAACGTAAAAGAGTATAATTTAACTTCCTCTTTCTAAATCATTCCCAACATATATCTATAAACATACATTTGTCCGAAAGATATTTTACTAACAAAAGTGCGGGAAATCGTTGATGTACAGATCAAAGTTCATTCTTTCATTGTATGAAGCAGGCAATTCCAGATCTTCTAAAAACGGTAGGACCACACAGGTCTTGGTGACGTAGTGTAGTTCGAATAACTAGAAGACGTAGCAAGGCTGTTGCCAAGGAAGACCTGAAGATGTCAGATGTGATTCTTCCAAAACATAAAGATCAGTGTAGTCCTACTAGGAACCAAACATCCACGCAGAAGAAAACCCGAAAAACCAATGCACTGTATATTTTCAATAAAACATATGGTTGGAAACAAATTATATATTACTGACCAATTTTGTTTAAACCTTGCCTGGGCAATTTTTAACTGCTGAGATTTTATTGAACATAAAGTCCACTAGTCTATTGAAATTGAATAAGGAATTTGTTGGTATGTTGACAAGCTATAATTATGTTCATAACATTCTGAAGACGTTATAAACATATTCCTGAATTTGAAATTGACGAAAGTAAGAGTAATATACTAACTGCGACGCAGAATCTACGTTTTTAGCTATAAAAATAATGGTGTAATAATACGAGTGTTTGTGATATACAGCCAATAATGAACATTGAAAAAGTATAGGTTCGCCACTTATAAATCATCAAGAGTTTACAAGTTGAGAACGTTCTGTTCTGTTACATAATGAACTGAGGCTGATTGTTGTTTAGCCATTTTCATCTTATATTCGGCCTGTTCTGCCATGCTTCTTAAATCAAGTGAAGGACCGGGATTATTGACTTAGTTTTAATAGAGGCGGTATTATTAAAGAGTCAAAATAAGAAGACTACTTCATCTCCAATAGATTCAAAAAGGATTCCTCGTATTAATAACACATTTCACTATATCAATAGTAAAGCATCAAGAAGTAACATCGCGAAATAGTTTCTAAAAATAAATCGAAAACGATAACATTTCATTTTCATAACGCACGTTTGAAAAACAAATCATGTTTGAATGTTAAATGTCACAAATAATGGTATGTCAATAACGCTGGTGATAAATTATAGACTTAGTGTCCAGAACATGTTTTTCCCCAGTTTCTGTAGAATTTAAAAACAATCAAAGTCATGACCGAAACAATATGGAGTTCCTTCCCACATTTTATTATAATTAGTCACTAAAGAAAAAGTTGACTATACATCGAAAAGTAGCAAATTTAAAGGGCTTTTTGAATAAGAAATAATATACTGCATATTCTACTTGAAAAAAGAATGTTTGGGAGTTTTTCTATTCGACAGAAATGAAATTATTTTTGGACCATTGTGTATACTGCGCATAATATTTCATTGTGGGATATAAAGCCTTATGAATTTGGCTAATAATGACCGGGATATGAAATAGTGTTTTGTTAATAAAAAAATACTTCGGAAGGTAACTGACGAGGTTTTGGTTTCATCCCAATATTTTCGTTCGTTTCTTCGAAGTTGCCCATAAGTTCTTTCTTACAATTCAATTTGAATTTTTTGCGTTGCACTTTCACTAATATTACACTAATAGTCCAGGCTATCAACCGGAAAAAAACAACATGTAAGTTCGAATGAAACCTCTTGGGAACCCCAACCCCACCCATTGGGGGAGAAAATGGCTCGAAATCTTCAAGTCTCGAATTGTATTTTCTACAAAAAAAGGTATTTTGGCATTTAGAGTGCACCTAGTGGTTTTTTGGGTCGCTGAATACGAATCCGTAGCCACATTTACTTTCAATCCATTGTAGGGGTGGTAAAATCAACGAAATTGGCCTATTTTGCACCCCTATGTTATTTTGTAATTTACGTGTTTTTGGCATTTCGAATGCACCAAGGGGGTTTTCTGGGTCGCTGAATACGATTCCGAAGCCAGATTTACTCCGACGTAATTTTAAAATGTAAAAATAATAAAAATTTAGAAGCGTGTCAAATTAGCCATTTTTGTAAATTTCTCACTCCTACGATGATATTCGAGTAAATCTGGCTTCGGAATCGTATTCAGCGACCCAAAAAACCTCCTTGGTGCATTCGAAATGCCTAAAACACGTAAATTGCAAAATAACATATAGGGGTGCAAAATTGGTCAATTTCGTTCCTTTTACCACCCCTACGATGGATTGCAAGTAAATGTGGCTACGGATTCGTGTTCAGCGACCCAAAAAACCTCCTTGGTGCATTCGAAATGCCAAAAACTCGTAAATTGCATAATAACATATTAGGGGTGCGAAATTGGCCAATTTTGTCAATTTGACCACCCCTACGATGGATTACAAGTAAATCTGACTACGGATTCATATTCAGCGACCCAAAAAAAACCCTAGGTGCACTCGAAATGCCAAAATACCTTTTTTTGTAGAAAATACAATTCAAGACTTGGAGATTTCGAGCCAATGGGTGGGGTTGGGGTTCTCAAGAGGTTTTAAGGTGTATGAATGATCGTGAGAATCTCCTGAAGCTAATGCAAAAAAAATTTTTGATTCGAACTTAGATGTTTTTTTTTTATTATAGCTAAAATCCCGGTTCACAGCCTGGACTATAACAAAGATGGTAACCAATCCATAAAGTAAAATTGTCCAAATATTGATTGTAAGGAGTCTTCATCGTAATCGTCTGATATAGGGGTTATGTGTTGCAAATGAGTTTCTCTAATGTGATACCATTAAGTTCAATGGAAGTATGACTTTTTGATTTAATCCGGGAGTTGTGGTATTTTGAAGTTCATCATTATGGGTATACTTCGTGATGGATCTAGGAGTTGTAGTTGTTTTCCGTTAAATATAGTTTAGCACTCCTTTTCTGGTGGTTTCAACAGCAGTATACCGCGTATAGTTTGTGAATTTCCTTTACATCAGCATATTGTTATAGTTAGCGTCGAACCGCTTTTAAACCGGCCCAGATATTGATTTGTGAAAGATATGTTCCATATGGTCTTGTTGTGAGTGGATTGTTGTGTAAACGCAATCACTTGGTCTATTTTTCTTCAAGATTTCATCTTCACATGTCATACTGGCATTTGTTATTAATTTACATTGACAATGATATCACTCAAAGTACATATGTCAAATACAGGTTTAAAGATATTTTCCGATTTAATAAAAAATTTTGAATTTGGAATTATCGTGAAGTAATTATTTTCTACTTTTGTCGGCAAAGGTATAGTATAATTCGTAAGTTGTATTTTCGAGAGGAATAGTTACCAAACAGAGAATACGGTTTTTGTTATGATGGCAATGAACATTTCTTAAAGATCGAATTTTGTCTTTATTCACATCAATTTTTCTTTAATTTGTTCGAAAAGAATTTTTGTTTTATCTCTGTTGCTGGTTGTAATTTGACACTATATTCTTTTCAATATCTATGTCGAAAAGGTTTGTATTTTCTAAATGACCATTACAAAAGCAGTAAATTTTGTTGTTGAATGTCGTGTTATTATAGACTAAAACTGCGTATCTTAATTTATTGCTTATTAGTTCATTTTTATATTGTTAAGGATACGGATATATTCGATAAGTGTGGAATCGAATCTTTCCACTATACCATTTTACTGAGGATGCTGTGAACTTATGAAGTGGATGTCGATCTTGTGTAGCAATTCTTGTAGTAAATCATTTTTGAATTCGCATTCATTATCAGAATGGATTGGTATACTATACTGTGGTGACAAAAGTAAGTTACGAGATTATTTGCGATTTCGTCTTTTGTAAAGAATTCAAGGGGTGTATGCTTCCGCGTACTTAGTAAACGAATCAACTGTTACATTTTTTTGTTTTTCCAACGTCAGGGTATCTACGAGTATGTGAACAATTTCGAATGGTTTGATGCGGTAGGTGTTATGTTGACTTTTAATTTAGGAGGATGTCTATCATCTTTAGTTAATCTACAGGGAGGGATCACATTCATTTATGAAATGTTGTATTGTTTGTTTTGGGCCAAAAATAACGCTCTTTCAGTAGAGTATAAGTTTCCTCAATACCACGGTGGTTTGTTTTACCAGTGTGATATCCATCAATATGATCGTTCGAATTCTCAATATCCTCTAGCAACCTTGTGCATCGAATTAATCTAATTTCAGAGTTTTTAAAATGTCTCTTTGATACGTTGCTGAATATTTCATAAATTGGAGATTAAAAATTAACATAATAATTGACTTTAAGAACTAAATATTCTTTGATAAAATGAATTATATCGTGTTCGTAATTATTTTTTGGAATTTGTGAGATAAACCGTTGGTACTGTTTAATGAATATGACTCTAGTAATAGTCTATTACGAGAATAATTTACTTCGATGATTAATATTAATTTTTAAAATAATTCAGGTTTCTTCAGTATAGGTATTCCAATTAGTGGATTTTCTGCGTTAGAGTGAACAGTAATTACTGATTCACTATCGTAGTTATAGTCATGTCAGTACCGGATTCAACAATCATAGATTGATTATCGTTATCATTCCCATTACTGTCGAGATCTTCATTAAACATTTCCATATACTGAAAGATGGGCGGTATTTCGGTCTCGTTAACATTCTTATACATGATGGTATAATCGAACTCTTCCAATTTTAGACGCCACCGGAAGAGTTTCGAATTTGGTTCTTTCAACGAAAACAACCACTAGAGGGGTTTGTGGTCTGTTATGATATTAAGTTAAGGGCGGAAATACCAGAGAGATTTAAAGATCTCTCTGGGAAATATTCAGTTGCCCATACGATGGCTAATAGCTCCTTCTCTATAGTTGAGTAATTCACTTTGTTCGTTCAAGGTGCGAACTGGCATAGGCGATCGGTAGATCTCTCCCAGTAGGTCCTTGCGATAATAATGCGCCAAAGGCAAAATTCGAGACGTCTGAAGTTAGATAGAATACTTTTGAAATCAGGGTACAGAACGGCTCATTTATGAATAAAATTGTTTGTTTTCTGGTGTATTTATGTAAAATTTTTTAAGCATGTTGTCAAGTGTTCTGTGATTTTAGCAAAATTGGGTATAAATTTCCTATAATACCCCAATAGTCCTAAAATCTCTTTGATTTGTTTTGTTGTAGCTGGTTATGAGTAGTTCAGAATAACTTAATTGTTTCCAGGTTTGGGCTTTACACCGTCGGGTGTAACAACATGACCCAGATAGCAGACTTCCTTCCGAAGAAATTTGGACCTAAGTTATACCTTGAAGTTCGATTCTTGAAGTCTTTCAAATACAAATTGAAGACTCTTACTGAATACGATTATGTCGTCTAAGTAAAGACAAATGACATTATCAGTCTTCTAAGAATATCTTCCATAGCCTATTGGAATGTGTCAGGGGCATTTTCAGCCTAAAAGGCATTCGGATGTATTCAAAATTAAAATGACTGTTTACTGTACTGAATGGCGTTTTCGGTACATCATCAGGATTCATTTCGATCTGGTGAAATTCTGATGGTAAATCCAGTGTGGTAAAATACTGGCGCCCTAACTTATCTAAGAGATCTGTTATATTTGGTATTAGATATTTTTAGTCGATGGTCTTATCGTTTAATTTTCGATAATCCACGACGATACGCCATTTTTGTTATCCAGATGGGGGAAGACCAAGGCGAATAGAATTATTGAACTATTTTTTGTTCGAGCATCCCATCAATTTGATTTCTTACTTCTTGTTGGTGAATTCAGGGTATCTGTAAGATTTAGTATAACCCAGGATTTCATATTTTGTTTGAATATGAAGTTTAATTTTGATCGTTCTGTTTGAAAATGTTCGAATAATCACTCAGAAGTCCGCAACAGCATTTTTCTCTTCATTTTTAAAGTGTTCTGTGCGGAAGTTTATATAATTTGTCCCAATATGGCATAATTGAGGGGTAGTTTTACGATAACAAATTTCATAACTACAATTCGAAGAATAAGTAGTATCTTTATTGTTCACTATTGCTTTTAGTTTTTTTAATTGTTCAAACCTAAAAAAAAATCAAAATTATAATGAAATTTGAAGTTGACTTTGAATAATTCCGGAAGTGAAATAGTTAATGAATATTTTTCAACACTAGTGCCATCAATAGTAGATATTCTAAAAATTATTAAATTTTAATATAATTCACTAGCCCAAATAAGTTTTACATATGACTTGGTAGTAGCTGTACCAATTAAAATTTTTCTTTTTGTGAATGGATCTAAAACGTATGGTAACTCGGATGCGTTGAATTCATGAGTTCTTTTGGTTGTCATTTCGGAGGCACTTTGCTCTAAAAAATCATCGTACGGAGTCATTTGTGTTTTCACAGTGTTCATCATTCACATTAAAAAATTCTTCAGCATGAAGATTTTGTTCTGGGTACGATTGCCTAAAGTAGGTACAAAAGGTGTTGTTAGTACATGTGCTCATTGGTGTAATTCTATTATTTTGAGCTGAAGTAAAATTTGAACGATTATGTTGTTGACGGTTTGTTTTGGGTGTTTGATTATTATTTTGCGATTCTCTGAAATTCTGAGATTTTGTGAATTTGTTGGTTTAAAACTAAATCCTGGATTAAAATTAGGCACAAAATTTTGTTGCGGTCTCATAAATTGTCTTGACTTTTGCAAATTTAAATACTGAAGTTTATTAACATTTGAGAGTTAATTTCTTTCTGATATGTGAGCAAATTCAATGCGGTTCTCATGAGAGCCTCATGGATCTTTCAATCCGATCAACCGTGTTTTCAGGGCAACTTTGGGGAAGTAATTATTAAGTCTATCGTCAACACCATAACTTAAATTTGCAAATGTAATCTCTGAACATAAGCATTTTTGTATCTTTTTATAATATTGGAGCGGAGTATCGTTCCCTTGTTCAAGTTTAGCAATATCTATGGCTAAAGTAGCGTCATCTCTTTTATCAGTCTAAAGGAAATGACATAATGTATTCCAACTTCTTATGTTTTTATTTGCTAAATAAAGTGCAGCTTCACCGTGAATTTTAGATCTAATTCGTGAAGTAATATAATCATTACGAGGATTCGATGCCTTCTGAGCATGGTAAAAATAATTGATTACCAGATTCTTGGATAAAATAAGGCAATAATTCTGATTCGCCTTTAGAAATTGGTCCTATTTCTAAATATTATTTCTATTCTGATATTGACATCTGTTGTTTTACCACTATGGGATTATTAATCCTATTTCTAAACAATAAACGTGCAGGTTTAATTGATATTTGGGTAGTATTTGTACTAGTTGGATATATATTATCCTCGATATTATCTTCGCTTCGAATTAAATGGACATAACTAATTTGTTATTTACGGTAGATGACGTTAGATATCTGTCAGTAGGGTTATTTCTACCTTGATAGTTATTCTTCAGTAGCATTACGACTTACTCGTTCCGCTGATGAACTCGAGAGAGCGACACATCCTAGAACTATTGGTTCTTATGTTACTGTTCGATCTATAGAAACCTTACCATTGTTATACGATAATTTAATCCGATGAAGAATGGAACATAACGAAATTCAGATATTTTGAATTATCACTTTCGTATGTCTAATCGAATTCCTACTAAATTTATCCCACAAGATTTTTTAGCTTTAATCTATGGTATAGAAAACATTGTAGTGTTATCAAATCCAAAGAAATGTAGGACTAAGTAGAAATGTAAAAATAGAATAGCTTATTAGGTATTTAATTAACATACAAAAAGAAATTTTGTGTATTTCTTGATTCTGAACATCTATTTAATAATTGACCATATTATATTGTGCTTAAAACCTCAACAATTTCTTATCATTATTTTGTATTATAATACTCAAGTCGTCTGCAGACGCATTTCATTGATCATAGTAACACCTTATTTTTTGATAAAGATAGCAATAAACTATGGAAAAGTCAAAGGCAGGCAAGTCTTATTTTATTCTATTTTCTGATAACTTGTAAGTGTGACACTTTGTCCATAAGACAAAGCCGGAAGTAAAAGAGAACAAGTTTGAACAGTGATTTCATCAAATAATCCCATATGTTATGTCTTTCAACGATCTATGTTAATGGTCTTCTAAAAGATTGGAATTGTGCTACAGCCGCCGGTCAAAATTCAGAGTAATCATCATACCTACACATGTTTTACCAGGAAATAAATCGTACTCCACAAGTTCCACTCGATATAAAAGTAATTAAATTCGGAGAGTGAATGAAGATTATTCTAGATGAAAATTGCTGAATTGTTCGACCAATACCAATTAAAAATAATTATGAAGAAAATCCTTTTAGGATGACTAGGTATTTGTGATAATATATTCTGCAGCAATAATCTATTATATGCACATAATGTATATATTCAACATTAGGGAATTAATTAATCTGATAACAACTCGTAGGCAGATATTCAATTCTTTGGTTAGAATGTTGTAACTCTTTTGTTTAAAAGAGTTTTCAATGGAAAGTTCCGTTTAACTTTCAATGGATCGTAAGTGAACTAATCCAAATATGCAATATAAAAGAAAACAAATTATGTATTAAGTTTTCGTATTCGTGAGAAATTTTTTGTCGAAATTTCTAGTATACAAGTATGGTAGAGTGTCTCGAAATTATTTGGATATAATACAAATAGCGATAATTGACTATGTACATACGTATGGATAATTGCATGTGTACATAATTAGTATTCCTATTTTAAATTTTCATCCATAATTATTATTAGCAATTTGCACATACGTATTAATATGTTTTCCAATCGAATAGTTAACAGATCCAAATGTGATTTCGTGTTCAGATTGAAAACAATTGGAAGATTGAATGTTTTATGAGAATCAGTTATATTACTGGTATTGACGTTCTTTAGTACTACTAGATATGAAATGAATCTTGGTTTAGATGTTTCCCTATCAAAAATTGATTTGTTTTAGTGTTCCCCAGTAATTTAGAAAAGAATGGATGAATAAAATATACCTGCTGACTTACTGGCTGGATAATGTGTGAAGTGTATATAAGGATAATTATTAAATCGTTGTTCAATAGGTTTTCTATGAAATAATTTAATAAATACATTCTGAAATTATATTTATATAGCTAAATTTATTATATGAATTGAACCTAAAATATTTTTATAAGAATGTTTTCTTTTCATTGAAAGAAAACAATAGGTCAGAGAAAGTAATATTTCAAAATATCTGAATTTAGTTATGTTTGATTATTCCTAGATTATTATAATAGTTAGATTGATTAAAATCAATTTGATCATTAACGCAAAAATCGTTTTTCTTTTAATTTATATATCAACAGTTTATCATTAATCTTTTCAATATTCAAATTGTTTATAATGCTGTATTAGTCAAAAAAATTGAGTCTTTCGTGTGTTTATATTAAGTACAGTGGATTCATTCTTTACATATTTGTGCCCATTCAATCTGCTATTGATACATTGGACAGAACGGTCGATGTATACTTTACTGCAATCTTTACAAGGGATGAAAAATACAGAATGGGTTATTTTTTTGGAAGGTATTTCGTTTTTCAAAAGACCTTTGAAAATAAAGAATGGATTATTCTTTTGGAAAGTATTCTGCTCTGCAAAAGACCGTTCTTGTTTGAAAAACTTCCAATGCATATTTATTAATGTAATGCTGCAGTAGATTTACACGGCAATAGTGAGAACAATCATCACAAATGGGGCAGTGGTCTGAGATAGCAGAACTAATCCGGACAGCACAAGGATACATCTATCAAAAATCAAAAACTACCCTGTGTATGCATAACAGTTGCCATGAGTACGCGACCAACAGCGGCTATTGCAGTTATCCGAAGCCTTACTCCTTATTTTAATGAAGAGTATTGCGACAAGAACAACATAAACAATGACCGACCGGAGAGGGAATCACCTAATGCAAGTTTCAACCCATGCCTGAAAATAAATCAGCAAACCTGAGGCGTACCCCAAGATAAACAAAAAGTATAGCTTTGTGAATTTTTTTTGCAAAAGTGAATGCAACATGGACACCATATCAAGACCGAACTGAAAGGTCATCAAATGGTGTTTGGGAGCTGACTCCAAACATATGAACAGTACTCCAGGACAGTTAGAATCTGTGCTTTGTACATGGTGAGGAGCTGCTGGGATGTAAAGTAACTCTTGACAAGGAGTAGACATTTAAGTTTTTGTAAGAGGATTTTTGCAATGCGCATCACATGGTCGTCCCATGAGAGAATACTGTTGGTGGTGATACCGAGCATGGATATGGAGGACTTCGTATGAATAGTTGTATCTGACATTATCATATTAGGGATTGTGGGATCCGCCTTCCTGGAGAAAAGACAAGCTTGTGTTTTGGTTGCATCATACTCTACTCGATTATCAAATCCCCATTTCAGAATCGTTGCCAGCTCTTCATTAATTGCATTAAAATGTCTGTCTCGCTCCTCTAGCTTCATTGGATGATATAGGGGCTCTAGATGAGAAAGCGGTACCATCATCTGCAAGGCTGTGGATGGGACATGAGATCAGTTCCAATAAATCGTTGATGTGGAGCAGATACAAAGTTGGTACCGAGACAGGTCCCTGTGAAACGCGAGCGTTATTGGCCATTGTATCGAAGGAGACTGCACACGGAGTGATCTATCTGAGAGAAAAATCAATATTAAACGGAAAAGTTGGGGCGGTAAACCATATGACGGAAATTTCCCGAGAAGGCCTTGGTGCCAAAGTCGGTCAAATGCTTAGGAGATATTCATTGCTACTGCTAGAGATTCCCCATATTTTCCAATAGATGTTAGCTATATTATGTGTTACATAAGCCAAATAACAAATACGCCTTCTGTTGATCTTTGCTGACGGAAGTCATTTCGCCGGGGACATTCCCGATTTTAAAGCTCTCTACGTATTGGATGAGCTCTATGATGTTTGCTATCTCCATTACTCTAGAGATCATAGATAGTAATACAATGGGTCTAAAGAAGAACCATCTTTCCTTTTTTGGAATTGGTTGAACTCTATAGCTGTCTTCCAGCAGGAAGGAAACAAACCATGTTTGTACGGAAGGGTACACAACCTGTAAAAAACAGGCAGAATTCCGTCTGGCCCCACGGCCTTTTTGGTATTGAGACCAAGCAGAATGCGACTAATTGTGCGCAGACTAAAGACAATTTTGGGCATATGGGTAATGATGGCAGCTATGTTTGGAGGGTCCTTCCCTTCTAACAAGGCACTACAGGTTGAAATTAAACCTTAAGCAGCTCGGATCAGTATGGGAAGGAGTGCAGTTTTTAAGAAAAGGACGAAATTTCTTCTATCCAAATTCTCTCAGAATAAACTATCCAACAAAAACCACACCTAGGAGTGTATCAAATACCATAGGGAGACACGAAGTGAGACATACCTAACCTGAAGCCATCCAATATCATGAACTCCTAAGAGCTATAGGATTGGACGAACTACTTTAAGACACACTGAACGACTCAGCAACAGAAGGGGATACAATAGATCGTTAAGGCCGTAGTGTGCAGATATCCCCAACGTAAACAACAATGATATGATAATGTACTGAATCTTCATTACTGGTTTTTATTGTAGTATAAGAATTGTAAAATTTATGAATTTTATCTCTGGTTGCAGAATTAACGAAATCAATATGATAACCATTCATTACTAGACTTTCTTTTATTTTGATATTGATATTGCTCTTAGTTTAGGAGAAGTGAATTTTATATAGCTCGTTTTATTAAATTTATAATGATATTTTTCTTGTAATCATTTGGTATATGAGAATTGACATTGTAGTAAAGTTTAAAAATGAGTCCCCTCACGTGAAAGTGAAAATTCCGAAAAAAAAGAACAGGTAAAAAAAATTTTCACCGCTTTTTTGAATAGATCACGTAAAATAATGGAAATGTCGAAAAATACTATCAATTAGAGAGGTAGAAATTTTTAACCATATATAACAGAATAGTATGTACTTTTGAATTATCATATAGATAATTTATAATTCATCCGATAATATTTTTAAGCTTTCAATTGTTTTGTTTCACCCAATTGTCTAGACATTGAGCCTTATTTCCTGATGTAGAAGAGCTGTATTATTTTAGTAAAATATTGAATAATAATATTATCCCGCCTATACCCTCTTTAAATTTTATAACTCTACTAGAAAAAACTATGTGGTGTACCACTATAAATAAGAAACAATCCCCATTATCCACTTTTTAGTGGATAAGGTGTTTCTTATTTATGGTGTAGTAGTGTATCCACAATGTGAACTCTTTTATAGTTTACTATGTGGTGTAGGTTACTCGAATATACATAATATAGCTTTTCTCAAGTATAATCTTCTATTCAGATCAAATATAAAAATCGAATATATGATGCTGAGGCAAGTAAAGGAAAATATCGATGAATCTATCAATATTAAATACGAATCGATGTAATATATTTCTTGAATACAATGGTCCCACAAGAAATCATAATCAATATGGTTAATAAAACTGATCATTCTTTCCACATACTATGTTTACAATGTTAAAAACAAAAAAATAGCTGACGAAGGCGACAGCCGAAACGCATCAAGTGTACATTTAAAATGTAAATGTAACATTTTGTTTTATTGAGAGATAAAGTTATTAATGTACTGCCCAATAAAATACATCATTATCGTTCACGACTTTTACTCAACATCAGAGAACAAGTTTACAGATAGACATACATGCATGTTTTAGAACACTATACTATCTTGTTGCTTGTTCTGTTTAAAACTCGAGCTTGAACCCAATGAAGTCTGTATGTATACAATTATACTTCATACGTCAAAACTTACCTAGAATAATTACAAGAACTCGAAATAAGGAACGAATAACCTGGCAAATTGGTAGGAACAACAAATGTACTCCAAACTTATTATACCCCACACAAATTCACTCAAAACATGCATTTCTATTATCTCTGACTCGTGAAACAAACTGTTGAATATTCCATAACAACCAGCGGAAACAAAACTGCGAGCGATCCCCTGCTATTGCAACGCTACGAAGAAGAAGCGGCGACGTCACTTCTTCGACTGTTGCTTGCTGTAAATCCGTTTGTGAGCACCGCTCCACCATTTGATCGTGACACTTCAAAACAACTGAAGCTGCGCTATCGGTTTCGGTCGGCAGGGCATTGTCGAGCAGCAAGTGTTGTCTATTGTCCACCGATGACGATATTCATATCATAATTCGTTCTAGCCAATGAAAACTTCGGTCTAGATGTTGGGGAGCCGAAATCAGTATATATGCGGGGGATCATAAATAAACAACCAAACTAATATTTCCATTGGTCTGCAAATGAAGAGATGTTTACATTCACAAGATTTGATAATAATTTTTTTTCTAGCTACTACTATTTTTTACTTTTGAGAACCACTTTCCCTTTTATTCATGAACATAAATATATAATATACTAGTGAATTATAGCCTTATTCACCTTTAGATTTGCATGAATAACAAATGTTTTGGAAATTCCGCGGGAATGGCTGATTGCAAACCCTATGTATAGTACTAATAAGTACGAAATAAGCACTAAAAATGTTATTAAGATTCTAAGGACCTTTCAAGTAGCCAGCATCAGAGTTAAACAGTTTATTCTGACGATGACTACTTGGTAGTTGAACATTCCTTCACGTTAGTCATATTTTTAGTGGATAAGGGTGATTATTTCGTACTTATTAGTGTTATAGTGTATCCACTGTTGTAAACTCTTTTAGTGTATTACCTATTCATAATATTTAACAGGATATGCGTAATAGGGCCGGTCCCACGTTTATTTACAAATGAAAGGAATATTTCGAGAGCACAAAATGGCTTCAAGTTACCTATATGCAGTGTACAGTATTCCTAAAATAAAAATGTGCGAAAAATATGGTGATTGAGCGTTTGCTGATGGGAACATGGTTCTAGGTTTGTTGAAATGCATTCACGAAGCGTTGTTTGAAAGATGAATCCACAGAAATCTTTGTAGAAAATGTGAATCAAGAACTGGTACTGAAGAAGCACATAAAGAACTTGACGATGGTTATGAAGTGAAGAACTTTCTTATAAGGTCATATAGGCAACCGAAACTGAAATCTTTAGTGAGTATAAGGACCTACATGTGCATCAATGTGAGTAATTTGAGCAGTGATAATGTGGAAAAAGCAATGTCGGAAGGAAAGCAGTTGTTTGAAGAGAACAACGCCTAAGATGTAGGTGTTTAAAAGAAAGGGTGAAAGTGAAAATAACATTAGGTGTAGAGCCAGGTTATTTACTAATATGTCAGAGTACTTGCACATTATTTATTTGTATCAACGGTCAAAAATCCATTAGTCAATCTTACATTGCTTAGACTTATTTTCTTAGTATGATATTTACTACCTAGTAAGATAGATGGCGTTAGATATTTTTGATTTCTCTATAGCATTTGTCACTAGTGTTATTTATACGTTCAGTAGCATTACAGCTTAGGAGCTCGAGAGAGCGGAACAGCTGTCCGAAACTATTAATGTTATAATGTTACTGTTCAGTATTGTAAGCTGTATATTTTGAAACAATGAGAGCCAAATATTTTGTGTTTTGTATCTAAAACGACGCTAGTAACAAATAACAATATAGTATTAAAGAAGTAGTTTCACTAGGCACGCTTTTGGAAATCGACTGCGGAGCGGAGTGCGCTAAAATGCATAATGAAGCGAGTTTTTTGCTATTTGTTCTATTCCTATTTCAAAATGAATTTTAAATATTTTTCAAATTAACTTAGTGAATCTTAAGTTTCGGTAGTTGTAAGAGTATACTATGCTATTCTATTCTATTCATTTATTTAGCGTCGGCCTATTTCTGCTACTGTGGCTAATCACCGACTTCAGAAGGCAAGCTCTCCCCAACCTATACATGTCGACGAATTCTGACTATTTGCAAGTGTTTTATAATAAGCACAAAATTGCTATTTTGTGCTAGTTGCATAGTATACATTTATTTCAAACTTTAATGAATATTCAAATATCCCTCGCTAGTGTCATATTCACAAAGGCGCCGTCACACTAGTCACAATGGACCGCCCCAACACATTATGGTTCATAACGCATCGGTTACTAGGCAAGTCGCTATGCAAAAAATGTAGTATGAACCATAACGTGTCAGGTTCGCTAAACAATATGATAGTCTACACTACATGTTGCTGTTTATGATTCAATTTACGGTTATTCAATGGATATTTCAATGATATTTTAGGAAAAAATTATTATGTGCTCAACACTCGATGTGTGTGTATCCTTGGGTCTCAAAATCCTTGAGCTGTGTAACGTGTAACCAATACATAAGGACAAATCGTTGACATGGTTCCCATTATCATTTTGGAGTTCAGAGAAAATGGTCGGCCACTTGCATTTTGATTATATACTGTATGTGTCTCAGTGTAGTTTGATTGAAAGTTTTTATACAGAAAGCATGATGGTATTACCGGCATGTGTTTTTACGACGCATGCCATATTGTTTTCAATATTAACGTGCATTTGATTTGACCAAGGCTTTTGCTATGGATTCCTAATTTATTTTGAAAAGTTAACTTCTGCAGATTAAATATATGCGTGCAAGATATATTTATACCCACAAAAACACGTTGACATTATGGTTTCATGAAATACTATAATTCCATTTGAAAAATTGAAGATGAATGTCAAAAATACCACTCGAAACGTGGCAACCGGGTCCAAAAACAATATAGTTTTGCTTACACCACTTTAAAGCGATTTGCAAAATTTCAGATCCATACGATCAATAGGAACGGCTCAATCGTTTCCACACTGGATATGCAAATACGCACGCACACATTCACTCACAGACGTGTCAAAAATAGTCTAGATCGATTCAGAAATCCGCGAAAATCTGGGCGGATTGCAATACTATCCTTACACTATAATATACTACGTATAGTGAGGGAACTAAAAATATCCTTCAAATACAGTAAACGCTCGTTATCGGTCCTTAAAATACAGTAAAATTCAATTCTTTAAATACAGTCTAATCTATATAGAAATCGCAGTCGACTCTCGATAAGTATCCTTCAGATATAATTCCTACATAACTATTAAGAATACAGTCAACTCTCGATATAAGTCCTTGGTAAACTCCCGCTAATAGACTTTTAATTCTGTAAAATCTTGATAAATGTCCTGATATCACAGTTGCCCAGATAAATCTTTCAGTTGATTCTCGAAAAGTATGTGGTTTCAAATACAGTGAAATAGTCGGGTCAAATTAGACGTTAAAAATGTGAAAGCTCGGAATTTTTTCCAAACAGACCAATCAACTTAATTTTTTTTGCAAATCGTTCCTGGACGGATACTGAACGATATTGAACTTTAAGATCTTGCCGCTCGCCCATTTTTCACCTGTTAAACCGGAAATTGGCCAATTTTCATGGGAAAATTTGCAAAATTGGTATGTTTCGCCAAAATTGGCTCGTAAACTCTACTCGGGGGTTTTCGGGGTCGCTGATCACGATTCCGAAATTAGATTTACCATTTTCGACCGCGGTAGCTAGAAATTGGCCAACTTTATGTCCCAAAAATGGTCAAATTTAATAATTTCGTAATTTTTGTTGAAAATGACTGAAACATTTCACTCGGGGGTTTTCGAGGTCGCTGATCACGAATCCGAAGTTAGATTTACCATTTTCCACCGCGGCAGCTAGAAATTGGCCAATTATATGTCTGAAAAAATGGATAAATTAGATAATTTCGTAATATTTGTTGAAATTGGCACTGCTATCAAAAGTCAGGGAATTTATCCGTGACTGCAAATCATTTATTTCATATCCAATATCAAATGACGCTTGCGTTCGAGAATCAGTAATTTCTGATATACCTGTCTCTTGCAAATTATAGTTTTGGAATGGTACCCAGAATTTTACTTATATTATTTTTAAATTTATATACATTAGAATGTAAGTGTAAATGTAAATGTAAGAAATTGTAAAATATAAATTGTAAATAATGAAATGTAAAAAAATAAATGAAATATTAAAATGTTTAATAAAAATATATTCATAAATTCTTGTTCTTATTTGAATTTGTTTCTAGACGGTTGACCAGTGTATAAAATATTTTTTTGCCATGAAATTGGTAAATTTCTAAATGGTATAATAATAAAAAAATGTTACTCCAGAATCACGAAACCCCCAAACGATATTTTATAGCCATTTTCAACAAAAATTACGAAATTATCTAATTTATCCATTTTTCTGACATAAAATTAGCCAATTTCTAGCTACCGCGGTCGAAAATGGTAAATCTAACTTCGGAATCGTGATCAGCGACCCCGAAAACCCCCCGAGTGAAACGATCCAGTCATTTTCAACAAAAATTACGAAATTATTAAATTTGGCTATTTTTCAGACATATAATTGGCCAATTTCTAGCTACCGCGGTGGAAAATGGTAAATCTAACTTCGGAATCGTGATCAGCGACCTCGAAAATCCCCGAGTGGAATGTTTTAGTCAATTTCAACAAAAACTGCGAAATTATTAAATTTGACCATTTTTGGGACATAAAGTTGGCGAATTTCTAGCTATCGCAGTCGAAAATGGTAAATCTAACTTCGGAATCGTGATCAGCGACCCCGAAAACCCCCAGAGTGGTGTTTTCCAGCCAATTTTGGCAATACTTACCAATTTTGCAAATTTTCCCATGAAAATTGGCCAATTTCCGGTTTAACAGGTGAAAAATGGTCGAGCGGCAAGATCTCAAACTTCAATATCGTTCAGTATCCGTCCAGGAACGATTTGCCAAAAAACTTAAGTTGATTGGTCTGTTTGGAAAAATTTCCGAGCTTTTTCGCTAAATTGACTTGACTAAAATCCGTATATAAAAATATGCTACAAAGCTGGTTGTCGTAATTTTCTATCTTATTATTTCTTGAAACAACTGCAGAGCTCATTGACTCAATAAAATCAGTCACACCAATCCTTTTCAATATTTTCCGAACGAAAAGAATTGTAAATCCTTTGGATTTTGGATGGCGGTTGCCACAAAACCCGGCCATCAAACTCAAGGCAACTCTATATATTCTTTGGAGTGATATATTAAAGAATGTATCCACCAAATTTTCAGCTGTAGAAATAATAAGATTGGATAGCGAAAAAATGGAGGTCCTGGCCACCGATGGATTGCGACCACGGGTAGACGAGGCAACCCTTTACCAATTGCATATTATCAATACCCCCTACACGGCGCTGGCAGTGCTATTTCCTATTATATAGTTTATCAATGTTTTCCTTTAAAAAACTAATAAAACATTTTTAATAAACCAACTCTACGGCCATGGGGATCGAGGCAATTATAAACTTTCGTTTTATGTGGAAATGGTCTTCTAAATTCAACATTCAGGAGATTTTCGAAGCTATCATAAATTGAAACACATGTGATAATACAAAAAATTAGTGTTAAGGTAGTGGAAACAAATTGTAAGGTTCAGAGATATAAAATCTATAAGATTTGTAACGCCACTGTATCATATGTATAAGATTTAATATAAACATAAACACAAGCCCAAGTGGTAATTCAATAGCGTCTTGTTTAAGACGGTCGTTTATAATATTCCTTTGTATTTTGTTACTAACTAATTAAAATCTGACTATAATTCAACCATATTCTTACAGGAATACTGTAACTCGATGTTGAGAACATCTTCAGCATATCGTAAACAATGATGAAAAAACTCTTCGAACCACTCATATATCCACATTTTAAGCATTTGCATTATAGACCACGGGCTACCTACTTAATGTATATGCTCTCTATATATTTCTATTATTCCTACGCGTTGATACAATTTGGTGACTAAAAGGGCGATTTCTATGAAGCGACCAGCGATGCCTTCATGCGTTGCAAACCAGAGGACTAATTCTAAAAGACGCAGAGTGCTTTTCGGGATTTGTAGTAAGTTTATCAAAAGTATATTGTACACATCAGTATGATTGCGTTAGATTGGTGAGCAAAAAGACGTTGACCGAGGTCTACAGTATACAGTGCGTTTGATTTTTTAGCTTGGTGTATTGGGATCTCGATATCTAAGAATTAGGAGGTAGGTTAAATGGAGAACGTTTTGTGGAATCAGATGAGTTACTACGATCGGGTTTCGAACATTCAAAAAATGCAATATATTTTGAAAAAGGTAAAACCTGCTAATTTCTTCATTTCCACTTTCTACAGTTGTTTAGAGAAATATAAAAAACCGAGGACCTTTTTTGTAGCACATTTCTTTTTTTTTTAATGGCATTAAACTTTTTTTAATACCCATGACGTACCGTATTCTTGGGCCCATTATCAACATTTGATTCTTATCGGTTTTAATATAAGTAATAAACCTGTTTCCAACTATGTTGCATACTCAACTATTTTACAACGTTTTGGACATATTAAAACCATCATCAAGTTCGTATTTTGTAAAGATGAAGTTCAAGCCCGGAATTACAAAATTTAAAAGGAAATTTCATACCATAACATCTAAACTTTATTATCATAAATTAATAAAGATTGTTATGAAAAAAATAAGCAAAAACCTAGTTAAGCTTCTTAATGTTTCGTTCCATATTCGTAATAATAATAACACATTGAACAACAAGTACGAAGTTCAACAATTACGACGCACATAGGAACAATAAAAACCAGATTTTGACAATACTTACTACTTTTTATTCTATGTTAATGCACAGCTCACTTGACTGAAAATGTTTATATCAGTTCTACCAAATAACACTGTATATAATTGGTAATTGAATTGAAGTTTAGATTTTTATTGGTGGGGATACCTAAAAAAAAATTATATTGTAACTCTGGGTCTGATAGAAGAAAAAGTAAAAAATAGTATTAGAGCCATAAATCTAAATAGGTTTAGGAGGGCAATACGGGATTGAAGAGATGATACAAAAATGTTAGGCGAAATATTGAGCAGTTTAACTAGGCGTTTGCTTGATTTTTTCATAATTTTTAGGCGAAATATTGAGCAGTTTAACTAGGCGTTTGCTTGATTTTTTCATAATTTTTTTATTAATTGAAAGTCTAGATAGTATGGTGTGGAATTTACTTTTAAATTTTTTGATTAAAGGACTGTACTTCGCCTTTAAGAAAATACGAACATGATGGTGATTTATAATATGTCCAAAACATTGTAAAATAATCGAGTGTAGCGCATAGTTATGAACTATACAATTACTTCTATGAAAAAAGATTGGAAATGTCATACCCCAATTATCCGGCCATCCTAGTCTGTGTCAGTAGTCCTGATCGGCCCAGGACTTGAAGAGTGTAAATCCTCCTCCACCTCCTTTGTATTTCTATACAAAATATGGCCAGGTTCTTCTGGCTATATTTACTTGGGCAGGTTATTTTTTTTCTTTTGTACTGAGGTTACTTGAATGAGAAAAAAAAAAATTCCAAACTTTCGTGGCTAAAGAATTTATATTCAATGCCATTCCCTATATTAAAAAAAAAAAAAAAAGATTGGAAAAAATGCAGATCCGTATTAAAAAACAGAAGTTGATGATGGGCCTAAGAATACGATATCTCGTGTTCAAAACATGTTGATTTTGTATTAGAGAAAAAAATGCCACCGAAAGAGTGTTTAAGTTTTTTTTTTATATTTCTTCAAACAACTGTCTCTTTTACTTTTTTTAAATATGTTAGAAGTTAACGGGAATTGAAATTTCTTGAAACTGGACCTCAGCAACATTTAACTTACCTTATATCTATTATAGTTACCCAATATCCCAATACACCAAGATGAATTAAATGAGAGATCCTGTATATATAGGATTGGGAAAAAAAGGCGCAATGTGCCTGATATAATTATATTATAATTATATCTAGAATTGTGGCCCAAGGGGGGAGCTTACTAAAAGGGTGAGTTTTCACCATGAGCCTCAAAAATTGCCAGATTTAGGTATCCAAAATTGTCATGAATTTGGCTAGTTATTTTAACCCTAGAAACGTATAGTTTTAACGGGTAAGTGATTTTGATACAGAGATAAGTGAAAAACAAAATTTTTGTTTCTTTGCCTTCAATTTTTGCCATGAAATTTTTTCCGATAAAATGTAAAGTAGACGAATTATCTGCGAAAAATGTTTCGAAATCATGCTGCTTTTCAAGGAAAAACTTCAACCATAAATAACTCAGTAATGATGGACTTACGAAAAAAGTGTAGGGAGGAGCCTTTATGCCTAGAATTCATTCCATTCCACCATTTTACAAATTTCAAAATTTTTACACAAGAGAAGGGGTGGCATGCACTCCCAGGGAAAAAGCGCACCCGAGACCGCTCCATCCCCTATATCTTCCGAAGATATCAAACTGTTTACCATCATTGATTGGACTATAAGTGATATGAAATTTTATCCATTTCATTTTTCGTCTCAAATAGACAGAGAGCCCTAGCGGCTGAGACGTGGCTTGTTGTAGAAGATAAATATCCAAGGCAAAAAAAATTCTTCTGAAACTCGAGTAAATTACAAATGAAAGTGATATCAACATAGTAATGTTTAATTTTACAATATAATTAACTTCAAGTTTAGTGTGGCAGTAACTTTTCTTTGAGACTAATTTCATTAGGAAGTTCGTACATAATTTTACAAATTTTCTGATCAAAATAGATAATATACAGGATATGCAACAGTTATTATGATATCTTTAAAATTGGGAGATGGAGCCATCAGAAACATGACAATCGTTCCATTCACGAGAATACCCTTTTTCGACAATTATAAAGGTTTCACGAATTCGTTTTCAATAATAATAACCTTTATTCCACGTATTACATAAGAGAAATGTAACAGCCAGTCAAACAAAGAATTGTTGTTTATTCTAGTGAAAACAAACATGGTTACTTTAAGTTATTTGATTAAACTAGTCCTCCAAAGTATATGGTTTCTATTCAATCAGTAACTTTAATAAAGGATTTTTCACTGCTTGAAATTTTGACGTTTGACGTCCGGAGGTAAGTGATTGTAAAACATCATAGATGAATTTAGGTGTGACAAAGATGAGTTGGACATTAAGGTTATAGGTGATATTATATACCTATCGAATTTATGTCTGGAAAAACAAATATAACTCATTCATAAATGTATAAAGCAGATATAAGTGAAGAATACCAATGTTTTGAAATTGCCTTTGCAGGATTCTTTAAATCTGCTGGTGCATAATTATGTATGCTTATCACGAACACTTCGAGTGAAATGAATCAATCGAATGCATTGTTTAGTTATCTCTAGGTAAGGTACTGACGACAGGTGCGTTGATAAATCATGCATTATATCACCATCTTTGCTGAATCTTTATCGCTTTTATTAAATCTGCATATACCAGTTTCTCAATCTCAAACTGTTAACGCTGTTTTTCGGTTGAACACAATACGCTAGTATTATAGTGGTTTCTTATGAATTTTCAAACTGCAATGATTTAGTGGGAATCTGCCTATACGAGTATTAATATGAACTACATTGAATTGAACTAAGATGTATTTGGCACGATGTGAATTTTGAATAGGATTATTAGGCAAACTAGAAGCCCGAACATTCTTCTTACGCATAACTACAATTTAGCCTAGTTCCACCACATCTATTTCTGGTGAATTTGATGAGAAAACTTACTATGCTTTCAATTATAGCAAGTTAAGTGTTACTCTTAATAGAGTTAATAGAAAAATTAGTTGCACCTTCCAAATCCTTTTAACGTTGAAAAACAAAATGTTAGAATTTATTGTTATACTCTAACCGATATAGGGTTTACAATATTTTGAATTTTGAAACCGATGTTCACCTTAACCTTGTTTCATTGTAACAACTTCCATGCCACATCAAATATATAGATTCCAGTTTTTAATTGAACATGAAACGAGCAAATCAAACCGGAAACTGACTAATTGATTAATTTGTCAATCGTGCTTCAGGAGAATTAATTGGAATCTGTTAGTGTAATCAATTAATTTCTAGCAATCAAACATGCTAAAGTCCCTTGGCTTTGATTAATATTTTCATATTCTGCAAAACGTAGAAAAAGGGATAAGACACCCTCATATCCATCTTACATCCCTTGAAAAGCTACCCCAAACTCACACAATAGTTCGAAGAAAATGTTATATTTCTCAATAATAAAGCTGTAAAATTTTTCAACCAGTATTCATGCCAGCTTGCATTTCAGTTCAATAAGAAGAGCTATGAGCACTTGAAAACTATTATTAACGAGAAAGATACCGTTCTAAATTGAAATCACTTGTTCGAAAGCGTGAATTGTTAAATCGACCTAATTTGTCGAAAGATTGCTTTTCTGTAGCATTACTCAGGCGGATCTTCCTTAAAATGTATGACATTTGAAATCATGATCGGAACATTCATTACCTCGTGTAATTGACCAGATTCACAAACGGTATAGAGATGATCTTGATTCAAATAGATGTATATAATTTATGTTGATACCTACATATCGTACCAATTTGGGCGTACCTACTTCATTTTATCTGTGGTTTGGAGTTATTACAAAAGGTAATTGAAAATTACGGAAGGGAATGACTGCCACAACACTGACCAAGATTTTTAGGAGTAGCCTGGCTTTGGGATATATTCCTAGAGGTATTAACCCATGAAATGATACGCTGCCAGGGATATACAGATGACATAGTTTTCATAAAGGATTTTTTTTAATCTCAGAGAAATGGTGTAAATTAACCAAACTAGGACCCTAGTGAAACCACGATAGTAGCCCTCACCAGGAAAAGGAAGATGAATCATATGAAACCAATTTGCCTAAATGGAACCATCGTCGAGATAAAATATGAGGTTAAATGTCTAGGCACAACACTAGTCAACACTCACCTATACTCAGCACATAGAAGAATGTAACTAAAAAGGCAATACTAATGATGTACAGCAGGACAGAAGAAAAACATGGGACAATTCACCAAAGATACTGCTACGGTTGTACACTATGATGATGATATCCATTCTCACCTTCGGGACAACAGCAAGGAGTAACAGAACCATGAAAAATACAAAACAAGGAGTTAGGTAAGATTGATAAACTTGCATATACGTGTATAATAAGGGCGTTAAGATCACGTCCAACGGCCAGAGCGAAGAAAATATTGGGATTAACCCTCTTCATCTAGCGAAACAAAGAGCTCGAAAGAAAATTATGCTTAATATAAGTAGAATCTCAGGAAGAGGGTTAGGCATTAAATTCCGGGGAAAGACCGATCATGAATAAAGTATTTTCTTAAAATTCCGATGATCGGTATAATAGTTAGATTCGCTTAATCTTCCGAAAATGTTCATATACTGTTGATATATCGAGTTCGACGTTCAACCTGCATCAGCAGTTGTCGCCGAGATGGTTAAGACCCCGGCAATGCATTTGGTTTCCCGATTTCGAAACTTCAAGCGGCAAGGTCAATGCAGGTTTTGGTAACTTTTGGAGGGCTGGTTTTATTAATTTTTACATAGTTTGGTAATACTTGTTTAGCATCACGAGTAACGAATAACCTTCGGAAGAATAAGCGAATCATCAATTATTCACAATTATTCCGATCTTCGGAATTTTAAGAAAATATTTTATTCGTTCGATTATCGGACGAATATCAAGGTCAATATCACAAAGAAAACTCATGGCACCAAGAGAGGACACGGGTGAGGTACTTGAGTTTGCAAAGATTGTCCATTCCGACCTAAATGATAAAGGAGAAGGGAGACAGAGGAAAGCTCTGTAGAACCAGATACTTGGACTTGGAACCCATGGCAGCGATGTAGTCATTATGAAAGACATATGCAAACTTGGTTTGTGAGTTTACATATGTCTTTAATAGTAACTCCATCGAAGTTTCTTCAAATAAGTTACAATTTAAGTGAAAAATGGGTGTTACTGCGAACTAAATTATATTACATTAAATTCTACAGGGTACCTCATATAGTATGAAAAGGCTTTAATGAAGATAATCAAAAAGAAGCAGAGAATGTCTATAAATTTTCTTACCGAAAATGGAAACGGCTTGAATAAACAGCAATCTTATGATTTCGGTTATATATTGACGACGGTCTACTCACGAACTGAACACTGTATTAAATTATTGAACATTTATCAATTCAATCTTTGCAACAGATTTATTTCATCGTATTACTGATTTTATTTCATGACAAAGGCCACAGCCTTTGTTTGATCGACTTTTAGGGACAATGAAATATTAGTAATGTATATCCGACATGACGATAAAAGTATTTGTTTAAAGTAATTTCGTGTATATGGTTGCAAAATTCAGGAGTTATCTCAATAATTAAACGAATGAGTTTTGATCGTTCACAGTTAGTGACGAAATATGCGATTTAAACATTGAATTTTGATGAAGGGGATTTTAATAATGTTATATACATTTGAGTCAACTTCATACATTACCATTCTGAGAACTGTTTAGCTTGCCTTGATCATTCAACCTAATAGAATATTTTAGTAAACGTGAAAATTCAAATTTGAGGAGGAAGTCATTTTGGGAAGTTGTCAGAATGTGACCGAAATCGATGAGTATATGCATAATGTAACGAACTTTTAAATTTTGATTCACATGATCCTTGTTAAACAATCAGCTATTTTTAAGACAACCCTCTTGGGGTGAAAAATGCGTTTGGTGGTAAAATATAAGTATCTTGTTCGCTTTATCAGTTTTCCTTTTTAAAGTATTTTATTAGGTACGACGGTTGGTATCAATTATCTAGATTCAATTATGAAAAGATGTAGGTTTGTTGCTTAATTTTCCATTTCATTGAAACACAGTTTTACGCTTTTCGACGTCAGAATTTCTTAACATAGAGTATGGCTTACCGCGGGATGTGAATTGGTGGAAATCGTTACATGAGCAACTGCGCAAGCGTGGGGAACGCGAGCCAGTAAGCGCGTCAAGAAACCAGCATCAAATAATAGTATATTTTACAACAACTTTGGCATGGCCTTATACGTTGGTCAAACAGGGAAAAGTGTTTGAACAATGTACACAGCATTAGATTATTATACACACAAAAACGTTGAATCAATTTTATCATTAACACAATTGTCGTTTTGAATTTTGATACTTTCTAATATCAACGGTTTATCATTATTTTTTTCAATATTCAGAATTTTAGTATTGTTGTAGTCAAACGCCAATTTTATCAAAAATAATAAAGATAAATTATCCGATGAAGACAAATCTGGAGTTTACAAGCTGACATGTGGGTCTAGCCCTATGATATACATTGGCCAGACAAAACGGACCTTCAAAAAACGGATTAAAGAACATAGGCATAGTTTCATTAATAATAAATCGGATTTAAGCTTTTTATCAATTAATCCCTCGATGGTGTAACGGGTTGCATTACGAGATAGTATAGAACTTGCTAATAAACAGATTAGATTTCTTTTCGGCTAGGAAACTTGTCATATGATATTTAAAGATATCTGCCGGTCAATAAAACTTAGATTATTGATACTACCATTCCTGATGTGAGATGTCACTAAATATCGCGGAGTGGGAATGTAGGATAGCGGAAATCGGAAAGTACTCATTGTGGTGTGTACCTTTACCGGGGTAAGTCGAGATTTCGTAATTCATTGTCGTTAATTACATTTTCTTAATTTTACCTCCGAAATATTATTCACATCAGGCTATTTAATTTGATTTAGATTTATAATTAACTTCTGGATGTACAAAGCCTGATTGTGATAGTATTTCGGCGGATTTTTTATCTCGATTTGCCTGGGGGCACACCCGATCATTTTGCAGATAGCATATTTCAAAGAATATCATTTCCATCACGGCATTGATTGTTGTAATTCTTGTAGGAGGATAATCTATCGGAACGTAGGCAGGTTCTCATGATAATATTTCTGTATTCCTTGTCAGTTTAATTCCGCATTGGCACATGCTATTTTTTCGTGATTCGTAAGAGTCGCCATTTTGTAAATCTGATACGTAGTATTCAGAGCTGTCTTCGACTGCATCGTGCTATAAATAGTATTTGGAATTATCACAAGGTATTATTCAATTATTGCTTATTGAATTTTTAATTATCAGGACTGCTGCGTTCGCGTGATTTCAAAGTAGAGTAATACATCAATTTGATGCAAATCAACTCAAGTTTATAGATTTGTGCTAACTAGCAAATTCAACGTTTTGGTTATTTCCTTCAATCACAATTTGATTATTGTTCTTTCTATCTCATTTTTTGTATAGTTAATTCAGTCACATATTATTTATTGTTTAAATTTAAGTAATTCTTGTAATTATATAATTCTACTTGTCCTTTGATCTCAAGTCAGGTACTGTTCGTTCTTTGACATTACAGGGTTTGAACGTCTGAGGTTCCTCACCCCTTCACTCCAAGACGGTTTAGTGACTTTCCTGACAGGACCAGCTTCCAGTTCCTACGAGTTCCAAGGAGGGTAACATTTTCTTGTTGAGTGACCATTATTTCATTTTCTGATTTTGTTGTTCACCAAAATTGTATTTCGCTAAATTTTTTAGAGCCATTCGTGGTCTCTTTACTATTTAACTATCCATTCTTTCAATTAAGAAATTGAGTTAATTTTATAATTATTTACTCTAAATTCTTTATATACAAATTGATTTAATTTTGTAATTGTTTACTTCAAAATTCATTTTATTTATAAATTAATTCATTATATAAACTGTAAATTTATTTTTGTTAAATACCAAATTCCATCAGGAATAAATCAAATTGTTAAGTTGAACTTGTATTGTTTTTCTAATTTCCATCAACTAATAAACCATCTCGTGGTGCTTGTATTCTAGGCTGTGAATTCATTTATTTTTATAGTTTTTTAAGCAATTGGCGCTCAGGCAATTCACCAGTCTAGAATCACAAGGCACGTTTCACTACGAGCCCTGAGATTAATTAATTCAAATTGAGCTAGTTGGGTCAATATAAACTGACCCAAGCGGGTCCGTTTCACTGGCGCCCAGCATAGATGGGCTGCCGTTTCACATCCGTTTCAATGGGTTGAACCCAATTGCGTAGAATGCCAATAACCGGCTATTCTAAGATTATCATTAAAGTTATATGTAAATTCTTGGGAAATAGGTCACACTAACACATATGCTTATTATTTTGATCGTTACGTACGTTTTGGTCTCGAGACCACCATCAGAAGATGTATCACTGTCTAAAACGAGATTTCTTGGAACTAATTGCGCGTACCTAGAATTAATTTTATGTGAAGGACTCATAGCATTTGAATGAGTTTATGAAAAATCAATCCATACCCATAGATCATCAATTAATTTTCTTCGACGTTGTTTCTTTACTTACAAATATACCAGTTTTGGCATTGAGTAGCATCAAATAACGTTGGGCAGAGATTAAAAACCACACACCTCTAAATCAATCTGAATTTATAAATGCAGTAATGATTTGTTTAGAATGCACATATTTTCAAAACGATGAGCAATATTTTGGAAAAATATTCGGCACAGCAATGAGATCTCCTATTTCAACTACTATTGTTTACCTAGTTATGGAATGCCTAGAAGAATCTGTAATAAATTTATTAGATTTTCAACCCATATTCTTTAAGCTGTATGTAGATGATTGCCTAATGTCTGTCACCTATGATAAAATTCAGTGATTAATTTCCACTGTAAACATCAATTTTCTTGTGAAATAGAAGTGAACCAAATGGTAAAATAAAAACATGGTTTCTAAAAAAGTTTGGTTTCAACGATATTTTCACTTTAATTCAGTTGCACCAACAAGTTATAAGAAAGTGTTATATACACAGCCTTACAGATCGCGCTGTTAAAGTCTCCCACCCAGAGGACCGTCCCAAAAATTTGAAAATTGTTCGTAATACACTGGAATGAATGGCTACCCAACATTTTTCAACCCAATATTCAAAGAAAGAATAAGCAGAATATATAATGGTACGTGATATATAAATAATATAAACGGTAATTTTATAGCATCACCATACATTCCGGATACCTCATAGAAAATTGAGAAAGGTTCAAAAAAATTATGATATAAATGTTGCGCATAAACCTACTAACTGTGTTGGTGAATATTTTTCAAATCTAAAACATTTAATACCTAAAGATAAACAAACCCTCACAGTACATCCATTAAATTGTTTAGATTGCGATGGGACTTATACAGGAATCTCTAAGCAATATTTACAAGAAAAAATGTATGATATAAGTATCGTACTAGAACCAAAACTTAGAAAATTCCACCGCCCTTGCTAAAGGTTTGTTCTGATAATAACCATCGATTCGATTACAAAAATGTTAATATTTTAACTAATGAAACCAATTATCATGAAAGATCTATCGTGGAGATGATTCACATAAAATGTATCTCTAAGTCTGAAAATCATAGAACAGATGTTCAATCATTAGGTCCAGTTTATACTAATTTTATTAATTAAAATCCTTGCAAATTCCTACATGCGTTTTTTAAATGTTAGAAGTATATTTTAGGTAGAATGCTGAAATAACAATATTTCTAGTAAGGTCTGACAACCTTTTCCTATTACCTCATAAATCCGTAATATCTAGTTCGAAAGTGGATACTTGAGCGTTATAGTTTGGTTTCAGTCTTATTCAAACATTGCATGAGATGACTTTGATTATCAGAAGCAGGTTGTGATGCAGTGGCTTCTTGATACATATACTTAAAACATTAATGTGTTACAATTTCGATTATTCGTGTTTCTGTTCGCTTCGGCATTGTTAATTGAGATAATGCGGTAAGGACGCTTGATACAATTAGTTTTAAGAAATCCCGTTTTAGACAGTGATACGTCTTCCGATGACGGTCGACCCCGAAACGTACGTAAAGACAAAATAATAAGCATATGTGTTAGTGTGATCTATTTCCCGAGAATTTATATAAAATTCATACCTGGAACAAGGATCATTAATTAAAGTTATATATTAGGTAGCTCTTTTGTAGTAAGTTGGCACTTTCTTATATTTGTTTGAACAAGCTACTGTGTTAGCGAAACTGTAGTCAAATTTATTTATTAAACTAGTGAACAAATTTAATGGTTATTTTATTTAAGTTGAGATTGGATTTTCATCGAGTAATGGCTGATTCTATTACATTTTCAAAAGAATGGTATGTGTCTTTTATGTGTTCATTAAGTGCAGTGGATGGATTCTTTGTCTAATTGTGTCGAATCAATCTGCAATAGATATATAGGGCAGTTTACTCGATACACACTTTCTCGCAATCTTTACAAAGTATGGAATATACAAAATGGGTTATATTTTTAAACGGTATCATTTAATTTTGTAAAAGGACGTTTAAAAAAACTTTTATGGCATATATTTTCACTGTGTGCTTTATTTTTCCGAGCGATTATTAATTTATAGTAATGATTTATAATGTACAATAATGTATTTACTCTTTATCTTTGAATTATTGTGATACTGTGAATTGTATTTATTCTGGGTTCAACACAATGTTTGATTATTCACATGAACCATTTGTATTTAATGTAATGTAATACATGTTTACTCTACTTTTTCTACTGGAACTTCAATACTGGTTTTTAATGTAGTAGAAGAGTTATAAAATTTATGAATTTCATCTCTAATTATAGAAAAATATAAAAAAAATCCATAATCGTACTTCACTAAAAGTTATTTTTTGTTTCAGTAATTGATGTTAGCTCTATATATTGAATTTCTATAACATTTTACTTGTATTTTTCTTGGTTTATTAGATTTAAAATTGGTATATCTACCTGAAAAATTGGTTTTATGTACCATTTAGTTAGGATTCGGTATAATCGGTTTAAGCACAGAAGTATTATATTTCCATTTTTAATTGTGAATTGTAATTTATTGTGTAGAGAATTAAAAGAACTCAAAAATTCATTATATTCATCGGCAGCAATCAAACGAATTATTGAGTTCTCATTTTAAAAGCAAGTAATTTGGCGTGCCCTAGGGCGTGTATGGTGGATATACTCAACGGAAACGTTTGAATACTTCATTGTATTGATGAGTTTAGTTTTATCTTCTATTTTCAGTATGATTTTCGTTAAGCTATCATCCCGAGCCATTAACAGAGTTGCTCCGTATATTATATTATTAACATTAACATTCTTCAACTGCAAATTATTCGTAACGTTCTCTCGAACTGCACCATCTCCGTCATTCCTATCTGGTTGACCATCTTTATTTAAGGCTCCTGTTAAAACTTTCTCATATTGCAGAACTGCTAATTGCTTGTTCGTTTACATCAAAAACAACATCTAGTGATACATTATTCAGAACAGTACATACTCTTATAAAATTAAGAATAAATTCATTTTATTTTGTATGTTTTCCGAATTTTTGTTTTATACTTCCAAAACAGTGTTCGATTAATACCGTTTTGTTGTTACCTACTTATAGTTTCTTTGACCTTTGTCCGTAAATGAAGTCAGCAAATTCTTTAAGTGACGATAGCTGACAACGATATCGATCGGTATTGCGCATCAACAACCGAACCGCTATTTCAGTCCTTACACAAATTCCAGGATCACTAGGATCGATTCCGAAGGAATCATTAACCGATTCGCTGTGATCCGCGCACATGTAGCTGTTATTAAAAATTCAGATTTTATTAAAAGCGAACGCCGACTGCGCAGGCGAATAATCCCTGAACTGGTTCGACCAGACATGTCACTCAAACTACTATTTTTTTTTCAATGTTGCTACTGATTTGAACTGAATTTTGTTTGGTTATAACCCAGTGGGACTTCAGCCTTGTCCGACACGGTAAATTGAGCATTCGTCAACTATTTATACCGAAACAATGTCTGTTTATTTCAAACGCCTTATAGCACATTCTTCTATTATTTGATAGTGGTTACGTGAAGCTTCTCTGCGCAGAATTTTTTTCTGAACTATTAGTCCATTCAATGTGGGCTTTCACCTCTTATTTGAGTTCTATAAAGGAATTTCGATAAAACCTCTTGCAATGGGTTAGTAATGCCGTCAATAAAAAATGTAAAAAAATTACTTGCGGAAATGATCGGAAGGAGCCTCTTTCATCGCGGTTTTCGTAACTTGTAGAATTTGGGTCAAAAATAAGGAAAAATAAGATCCTTACCTTTTTTGGCCCAAAATAAGATATTTATACTCTCGCGTATATTTCTGTGAAATTAATATTTTCCGAGATATGACCACTCGAACTCGAAATTTCCTAAAGGTGGCGGAGGGGAAATGTAAAACTGAGTTTTCTCTACCTATTACATTTCCTTTCCCCTCTGAAAATTTCAGGTGAATGTATGATCAAAAGAAAAGTATTTTCTTTATTTACTGCTTTTTTCTGAAGTGAGTTCTGTCGGAGTTTTTCCGGAAAAATATGAAACACCAGCTGTTTCTTTGACATTGTACAGCTTTGGAAATATTCAATTGAAACAATTTAAAAATTACATTGAGGCCTTCTACCCAATTTTTGTCTGTTCAAATTTTTTTACCAAGCATATCTTCCGTGTTACAGACAGTTTTTCGTGACGACAAAAGTGTCGTTTTTACAATGTTCTTTTTATCATTATACAAGAACAAAAGTTTTTTTGGGAAAAAGTTACTGATAAAAAGTCTTATTAAAATCGTTTGTATCACATCTCACAATTTTATCGTTAGAACAATATTTTCCGGCAATCATTCTATTCCAGTTTAAAAAATTGTTCAACATTTAAAAGCGGTTTTAATATACAATTTTGATATTTTTTAAATGGATACTAAAAATTCAGAACTTTTGCGAGAGACTGTCTGTAACTCGGAAAACGAATGTAGGAAAAATTACATGAAACAAATATTGTTAAGAAGGCTTCATTCAATGTTTACGTCTGTATTTATTTTTCCATTGAATATCTTCAAAGCGCTACAATGTCAAAGAAATGAACGATATTTGATGTTTTTCCGGAAAAACTCGGACAGAACGCAATTGAATAAAAAGCTGTAAGTAAAAAAAAATTATTTAAACGAATTATTTATCGATAAAATGAGTAGACGTATGATAAACGCGCGTAGCGCGGAACTCGGATAATGTGCGTCAATAGAACTGTATTTTTCTACTTTTTGCACCAATCTACCTGTCGGAGTAAAGGCATAAGGTATAAGTGTCACTTGAATTTTAAAATAACAATTTCGAACACTTCTACCTTCTTCACTACTATACACCTAAATGGAGATAATTTCCGAATAAAATGACCATTTCTAACCAGATTCATGGACGTCTTTAATCAGAAAGTTTTATTATTACCATTTGGCTTTGTAAAATTACAGGGCCCGGATATGACTACCAGACAACTTACTGGAGATGTATAGAACCTTCTTGTTAGACGGCCATAACTTCACGCCACTTGGAGTATGTGACCGCCACATGACTTTCTGGACGTTATGATGGCACCAATTTGCTATGTGAATTTTTGGGCCACATGCTGTTCCGTGGTATTAAAGAATCCATGAAAACTTTAAATCGAATTAAAAAAATATTAATTTAATATTGAATGGCCAACTTGATATCTATAACTCATCGATTGTTAATAATTTTGTAAATAACCGCCCCATAATCTTGTGTGACGAAACAATTGTCAGCTATTAAACTTTGCAGTGCATGAAAATTAAAACTTGTGTTTCATTTCGTTGTTCTATAATCTACATACTTTTATATCGCTTTTAATGTAACAATTTGTGAAATAACTGGATTTTCATTTTGATAAAGGAAATAAACAAACACTATTTTGTTTATGTACATCACCAATAATTTTATAACGAAATGTGCCTGCAGTTTTGACAGCTAAATGCACTACAGTATTACTAATTTAGTACATTATTCTCAGGACTTATTTGCATTGTTTGAGAATACTTCGGTAATTGAATATGATTATTAACAATATTAAATAGGCAAAGTGCATCCAATAATAATTCTAAAATCTTAAAATCATTAGCGGAGAAAAACTGTCATTACTTGCAAGCAGATAAAAGAATTCCATTGTAATTATGCACAAATAAGATTATAATAATTCGGTGGATACCATGCTCAAATATCAATCCATTATGAACAGATTTCCAGAAACCCTTTATCTAAATGCATTAAATCGGTAAATCGAACATTAAAATCCTGTACCTCAGTAATCTCCGATAATTTGAAATATAAAATAAAACTTACGAAGCCTAATCTTCCTAAACTGTATTGTTCACCTAGAATTCCTAAGCCGGGTATTTCCATGAGATCAATAATTTCGAACATTATTTTCCCCTGTATAACATAGAATGGTTAGTGAAGGAATTTATTAATTTACAACCCCCGCCCGCCAACCTCATTATTTTTATGTAAAAAATTGGAACTAGTTGCAAAATTGAAAGATTTCACAATTTAACAATATTTCTAGTTGAAGTCTCTTTATACGAATTGATATTGTAAACGTTCAGTATTGTGGCATAATGGTCAGTAAAGGTCGATTTTTAAACTGTTCCTTCTATGTTACTTATATTTTTAGAGGATTTAATAAAAATATGCTGCGGTTTCGCTTGGGTGAAATCATTGATAGCTGATTTAAAGCCAAATTCGCTTATTATATTAAAGTAAACGTTAGTAATGTTATCTGGTGTTGATATGTCAATATTAATATCGCCAATTAGAATTTCATCATGCAATTGCAAAAGTATTGCTGGAGACTGACAACGAAATTCTTTTTGTTCATTTTATGATTTCTATATATTGTTGAAATACAATAGGATTAGTTATTGTTCAAATTAAATATTATCTTCATGACACTGACCTGCAGTTCAATTAATATTTCCATGGAGCAATTTATGCTTTATTTAGTAAAAATTAGAATTCCATCGCATTTAAATTCAAATTCAATTTGGTTGAACAAATTGGCTAAAATTGAGAGTTCATCAAAGTGAGCAAAAACACTACATATATTTCAGTGAAAACTGTTTACTGACCTTAAAATTCTTATTTCATAAGTTATTAATGAGAAGCTTTTTATATTCAATTCATTACATAGAGTATCGGATAGCAGACATTTATGTAATTCGAACTTTGTAGTTTAGATTTAGCAATGATAGAAAAGTTATCAGGTACATCATAAATAATCCATTTTCCTTACAACTAATATGTATTGTCAGTTTTTCTCACAAATATTTTACCATTTTTATACCAAAAGCAATTGTAGAGTTTGTTACCTTCGAGTGTAACGATTTTTGCATGGTAGAGTAGGTGCTTGTAGTAAGGGTAGATGCTTTCATTAGCATAAATAGGTTTGTTATTGTTCTCTTATGTATAGAGGTCAAGATCGGTTTTTCAATTTTGCATTGATGTGAATATCACGTACAGATTTACTGGTCAATTCCATAATCATCTTTGGGACGAACTATATAATTTATGTCATTGGTTTCATATCTATGTTAATAGATTTACTCAATTATTCCAATGGAATTGAAACATCAAATATGTTTTCGAACTATTTAAAGGTTTTTTTCTCCAGTGGGTAGCTTTAATTCATCAAATTGATTTCGTAGTGATATGCCTTCAGTAGTTAGTGAATTCTTGATTTGTTTTTGTCTTCAGTAAATCTTTTTATGCTTTTATTAGTTTTCTACTAGTTGATCTCCGTAGAATCGAACCGATTCTGGTGAGATATTTAATTTTACCAGCATATCTGACTTTACTCTTCGGATGGAATTCTTTATTAATTGTTTTAGGATACTTGTATTTAATACAATGTTGTGTAAAATAATTTCTCTTTGCTATACTTCGTTGTCAATTTTACTTTGCATAATATGGAACGCCAGTTGTTTTTCAATTTGTTTGTTTTCATTCTCCAGCAAATTTCACGTACTCCCGCATATTGGAAATTACTATTAAACCTTTTACAATCAACACTGTAGTGGTAATATACATAGAAAAAACAATATTTGTTCATTTTCTTAATCAATATGATAAATTACCATGAAATAATTGCTTCAACAATAAATTAATTGATTATTTATTTCTTGTTGGCTTTTGCCAGATAACAATGTTGAGATGTCTCTAGTCTGAATCAAACAGTAACATTACAATCAATTGCAATGTTACTAACGACTAGAGAGGCCTTAATATTGTTTTTAAGCAATCAACAGGGTCAGAATTTGGAGGGTTGTCTACTGGTCAGACTACTTCTCATTAGGACCATTGTACCTCCTTCATAGGAAATCGCCGTCCGGTGTGTCTCTAGCTATCCAACCACCCTAAGACGAGAGCACAACACTCAGAGGTTTTTTTTATTCAGGCCATGCTCTTCCAGAGCTCCCCAACATGGACTATCTACTCTCTAGGACTCAAGTGTTGGCGAGGGCTAGGCAGCTACTTAGCACGTGCTTTGCCGTCTCATCCTCTTGTTCACGTGCCCTACATAGACTTGACCCCTAGTGTGCATGTGTTTTTCTTAATACACAGTGTTTCGTGGTGATTCCTGCAAGTACTGGAGGGTTCTTCCGATATAGTTTCAAGTAGAATTCGGTTGTTTTTGGACAAGGTGCGTTCATCGCCTCCTTAGCCTTTCTACAACCTTTTTTTTTAGTATTTATTTATATAGGCCCAACCTGACCCAATGCCACCAAATTTATGGAATTCGTTTACTCAACCGTTTATTTTTCAATATTCACTTGTTCATCGCACTATATTTATTTATTATTGTACTGGAAACAACCAGTTTTGTTTTCATCGGTATTTGGAAACAAATCAGTCGATTCATAATTTCAACAATAAAACATTTTGCCTAACCTGGATGTTATTGACAATTCACCACTAGTGTTTATAAAGATAAAATCACTATAAAATTTGTAATGATAATTATTTTATATTACAATGGTTAGTTTTACTTCCCTCATTATACATAAGTATATAATGTAAGGGAAGCATTGTAATGAGCCCAAAAAAATTTTCCCGGATATATCAGTTTTGAGCATTTCTGAATCAATCTAGACAATTATTTTTGACATTATGTATATGTGTGTGCGTGCGTAACTCACTGTCGAGACGATTGCGTGGTAGCCTCATTTCGAGTGGTATTTCTGACATCCATCTTTGTTTTTTCTAATGGAATTATGGTATTTTATCGAACCTTAAGTACAACCGTGTTTTTGTGGTTATAAATCAATATCACACATATATATTCAACCTGCAAAAGTGTCCGAAATTCTGATTTTAATATTCAAGTGACGTCATGAATGTGACGCCACAATCTATTTTATGTCTTTATTAAAAAAGTCTTAAGCTTTTTGTTCATGTGACAGCAAGTGTCAGTATAAAAGAAGGTTATATAATAATAATAATAATTGTCTTTATTTAAGGATAAATATATAAATATTACAGGTATGTAGTAAATATATAAGCGGAAAAGCGTTCAAACTATAATTTTACAATTTTGCTTGGAGATACTCATTCAATGAATATGGCTCAAGTTCTAGTAGGACATCGTAAATGTTTTGTTTATAGTCTTTTAAACTTTTAATTATTTTTATTGTTTACGGTAGTTTATTGAAAAATTTTATGCAACTATAATATGTAGTTTTCTCGGTGTTTCGGATAAACATAATCTAAAGATCTAGTACCATGAGCATGGTTTGATTTAGACCTTATAGAATAGTGTTCATTCTTGAATAAGAATAAAAGACTTGAATATACACAGCATATACTCTGAATAATTGCGAAAGTCAATCTGACACCGGTATCATTATGAAACATATAGAGTTGTGAAATACATTATGTAGACATTTGGATAAAATTTGAGTGTAACATAGAGTAAAATTTAACGTTTTTCATTAGCGGGTTCTAAGTCATTTCCAATATATTTTCTGTTCCTACAATCATTTACATTTGACCCGCAGGACTGTTCGAAAGCTATTTTACTAACAAAGTAAAGGTCGCTTGATCAATTGATCACAGCTCTTATAATAAATAGTTGAACCTGCGTAGCAATTAAAATTGATTTTTTTACAACAATAACAGCATGGCATTATTTTCTGATTTATTCATATGCGGCGAAGTGTACACGTAAAATCTGTAATAAGAAATCTGTTTCGGGTATAGTTGTAAGGAAACTATTAATTAATAGCGGGCATTCTCACCAGAAGCAACTGGCGACAGCAACGCAACAGCAACGCGACGTAGCGCTAATATTTCGATACACGTGTTTCCACTGACCGCAACTCAACTCAACTGCAACCCAATCAATCAGAAACCGGTTGCTAGAAGTGCTGTTACCCGCGTCGCGATCGTCAGTTGTAGTCGAGTTATGGACGATACTGCTAAAAATTTGAAATTTGTGGAACTTGTGGAAACATATCAGTGTTTATACGATATAAAGAATGATTCTTACACCCGAATGGACATCAAGGAAAAAGCATGGATGGAAATTTCTAAAGCAATGAATGAATCTGGTAAGTTGTTAAAGTATTTATTTTATATATTATATGGTTATACAGTGTGTCCACGGCTGGATTTGACAGGATTCTTTTAATTTTATAAAAGAAACATTTTGGTTATCAAATAAAATGACTACAATGCTGAAATTATTACCATGCAAAAAAATTATTATTGATATACACTATACCTACAGGGTGCTCAGAAATGGAAAAATGGAAAATTTCATCACGTTTTTTTTTTCATGAAAAAAATTGATTTAGAGCAGGCATAGTGGGAAGAAATTAGTACAATAAATTTTCTATATTTAAGTATTAATATATCGGTTACACAATGTGATTCCACTGATATGGTATAGCCCCAGCAGGCGTCAGAAAATAATTACAAAGTCGCTCCCTAATATTCTGTGCTTCTGAATGATTACGTATAATTTGTGGTTGTGGCATAGGTTCAATTGGAATGTGTACTTGATCCTGGCGATCTGCAATAGTTTCTGTTGGTTGGGTAAATATTCCCTGCTTGATTCGTATGAAATTATGTAAAACACACGCTGCTTTAATTACAGAATTTATAGTTTCTTCTTTACAGCAAATTGGGCCTTCAAATAAACGGAATTTAGACACCAACATCCCAAATGCACATTCGACACTTCTCCGTCCTCTTGATAAGCGGTAATTAAAAACTCTTTTTCTGTTATCTAAAGTACGTTTCGAATAAGGTCTCATTATATAGTTTTTGAGAGGAAAGGCTTCATCTGCTACGAAGTAAAAAGGAAAATCGTCGTTTCCTAAAGGTAGTGGTCTAGGTTGTGGTAATTCCAACAATCCCAGTTGTAAAGCGCGTCCAAGATTTGATGTACGAAAAACTGCTCCGTCACTATTTCTGCCTATTTCTCCTACATCTATTGTGGTAAATAATCCATCCGCATCAGCACATGCCATAAGAACAATTGAAAAATATCCCTTGTAGTTATAAAACGTTGATCCCGTTTTTGGAAGACGTTTTATTCGAAAATGCTTACCGTCTAAGGAACCCAAACAATTTGGTATATTCCAGAGAGTGTAGTAACGATCAGCAATTGATGTCCACTTTTCCGGAGTAGGTGTACTCATGTATTTAGGTTGTAAAACAGTCCAAATAGCTTCAGTAGTGGTTGCAATTATATTGCTGATTGTTGTGAGACCTCGCATAAAGTAATATGTCAAAGCTCTATAACTGTCGCCTGTTGCTAAATACCTGAAATAAAAAAATACATATAACAATGCTAAAACAAGATATTTTAACTTAATTTTTTTTCAGTGCAAACTTGTAAAGAACGCTGGAAAAATATACGGACTGTTTTCTTACGACACCTCAGGAAAATACCACCAAGTGGGTCAGCTGGAGGCATCAAGAAAAAATATTATTTGGAAGATGCTCTCCAATTTCTACTTCCTTTCGTTAAAAGTAATCGAAAACAGACAAGTAATTTAACTGTAGAGTGTGATGACACAGAGAGCACTGTACCAGAAACTGAAGAAGAAACTGAGTCGTCAGAAGTTAACACCCAATCTCAATTAAATCAAAATGAGCTACCTGAGACACCAACAACTCCCCGAGTAAATCACACAAGAGATAATCGTGTAACCGCACTTAAAAGGAAAAATAAAGATATAGATGCAGAAAAATCACTTGCTGAATACTTTGATGCAAAAAGGGCGAATTTCAGCAATAAAAATGAAAACGCAGATCAGAAGTTTTTGCTCAGTCTTCTTCCTGATCTAGAATTAATGAACGCTTCTCAAAAAAGGAGATGTAAACGTGAATTTTTAGAAATCATTGACAAAATATTACAGGATAATTCTGAAGGGCATTTTCGTCCGATAAGTGTCAATAGTACGAGGAGCGATTATACTAATAATTTTACTTGTCCACCTGGACCATCCAGTAGTTCTAGCTGCCAATCTAGACCATCAAGTGCCTTCACCTACCACTCAGATACCCTAAACAATTATCAATCGACATCCGAAACACAATCATCACGTTTTACAACAATGAGTGCGCCTGATCCTTCCGAGCCTTCGAGATCTTTTCAATGTCAATCTGATAATTACGTTTATAATTACGAACATTAGTTTTCGTTGTTTACTTTAATTTTTTGCATGAAAAAATATTTTCATTTCATATGTATATCCTTATCAAAAAAATATAATATAAATAAACTTACCTTAAAGTAATAAGTAATAAGCCTTTCTTCTGCACTTACTGCTTTGCGGTAATTAGTATCTCTCTTGCTTATTTCAGGTTTTATTATTTCTACCAAAGTTTGAAACGTGCGCTTGCTCATACGGTAGAATCCGTGAAAGTTAACAGGATCATGATTTAATTCTTGAGCTACTATGTAAGAACTATATCCTAAATTTATCGTATAAAAAGGATTAACCCAAAACCTTCTATTTGTCTTCTTTCTACGCTTTTTGAGTAGCAAGTATGCAGCAGCAATTTCTTCATCCGACGAGGAAGACATTTCTCTCACAACTGATTCCAAAATAAGTTGCTTTCAGTAAGTACACAAGAACAACGCAACAGAAACCGTAGTTGGGTTGCTGTTTCGTTGCTGTCGCCAGTTGCTTCTGGTGAGAATGCCCGCATAGTGTATCTTTTTACATCCAGATGTCACTAAACTACAGATAATCTTTGAGTCACATAATTTACGTACGAACAACATAATATTTTTCAATAGTATATAAAAGATACTGTTATATTCTATATTTAACTCCTTTTCGAGAGTTCATTCCAAATCAACTTCAATGACGAAAGTGGTCCGCCGTAGTCACCAGCTATCAGAATATACGTCATGTGCGGAGCACGAATTGCATAAAGAGTTTATTCCAAATATGTTTAAAGATATAATATACCTATTTGATTCATCCATACTAGTACTAGTATCTAGAACTGCGATACGGAGAGAAGCGTCAACAACAATTCAACAATAGAAACGCAGCTTATCAAGGTTGTCACATTGACGGAGCCCGAGCTAACAGTGAAGCTTAAATCTATATATCATTTGAAGCTCAATTTTTTTTGTTGAGCTCCCCTAATACTTCCACTTTGAAGTAAATGGATTGTTCAGGATAGTATCCCAATATTACATATATATGAAGCTACAACATTTTTTTTCGATAGACTTACGTAGGTAGGTTGTTCCGTTTAGTTGCTACAAGGCATCAAAGTTAAATAAGTTCCTATTTTGCGTATAATTTTAGCATGATTAGATTTCAATAGAAAAGCCACAATACTGTATTAATGAAACGTTACATGGTCCATAGAAAGAATAAAACTATCCTTCTTCCACCCTTAAACAAATCTGTTCATATTTTTCTATAATCCAATGGATCTATGGCATTTTAACATTTTTTGTGTCTTGTGAAAGTTTGATATTTCTCAAAAATTATGTAGACGGAGTGAGCGTCAGCGAACGAAGTCGTTTCTTGATTCGGTAGGGTTATTTGGCTAATGTATGTTCTTGTGTAGCGGCCAAATAGTAAATGCGATCCGCTTGAAATTTTGACACAAACTAGATGATGCTCGAAATTTACTGGCATACAAATTGAATATCCTACCTCAAGTCGTTTTCGAGTATATTGAGCAGAGCAGTCCGTCGAAGTACACGACGCTATTCGCTCCGTTTCACGCGTCGCTCGGTGCGCTATCTGGCCGATTGACACAAAATATAACAAAATGTTCGCTGCCGGTCGCATCTGCTGGTGCGGCACACGACAAAGAACTAGCAAGTTCCGTCGACGACACCCGACAGAAGGTTAGAGCTAGCACACCGACTACTTTCAATCCTAATATTCGCGAATCCGTATAAATGAGGTCCAGCAATTGAGACGAACTCATACAAAAGACGGAGTGAGCGTAGCGGACCGTACTACAACGATCAAATAAAAAGAGGTTGTTTCTCACTAATTTAATTAGGACGGACTGAGCGTAGCGAACGAAATCTTTCCTCTTCTCGGTCACTAACCACTCCGTCTTAACCCTTTGGGCATATGCGTAGCGTACTGACCGACCAACCTCCTAGTTTTATGAAACATTATTAAAAGATTTCATTTCGTGCAAAAAGGAGGCTAACGTCAGTTCAAGAATACTTTCAGTTGTCATGTCAGATTCTTATAGTTTACACTCTTGCAGTGGCGGTTCCTCGAAGGAGGCTAAGGAGGCTCAGCCTCCTCACCAATTTATCTCAATGATCATTCTCCATTTTATTTCCTGTTTCTCTGATAATTCTTTAAATTTTACAATTAATTCCCCGTTCTCAGTAGTTATTTTTAATCTGGCAACAGTGGCCAGAGGCTAGATTCTCTATATATCTCAAACGCTAAATACGTGTGGTCAACACAGTTGCCGTTTTCCAAGCAGTTCAATTGCCAGATAGGGTAAAAGAGCGAATATGGCAACACCCTATGTAGGCTAGCTTCTCGTACGGAATCGTTGGTCGAATGAAATACGATTACTTGCTACCGCCCTTCCGCTAGAAAAATGCGACACGTGTCGTGTTCCGTTAGTTCTTGTTTTTGTACCGCGAGGCGAAGTAAGGTTAAGTAGTTAAGTTATAATTTATCTAATCGGTGAACGTTAAAATGATGAGTGTGTTAGTTGCTGGGTTCTTAGAAAATCCATTTAGTGGATTAACATATGATAGAAAAGTGTTTTGTTAAAAATAAACGGCCTTTACCGGATTTGAAAGGATTAGTGGTGACGATGACAGGTATGTTTCAAAATCGAAATACACAATAAATTATATTGCTTGCTATTTACATCTGATACAACTTCATGTTGGGGGCACTCGGGTTATGATGATTTGAAAAATTCAGATCGTGGTATAGACATACATGAAAAATCGCACGAACATATTACATCGAGTATTAAGTTTAAATTAACCGGTAAACAGAATATTGTTAAAGGAGGAAAACATATAATTTGGTAGACAGGAAACTACATTATAAACAACTTTTTTTATGAAATTTTAGATACTATTAAAGGTCAAATTGAGATTCGATTTTCCGATTTACATGAATTGAAGTTTTTCGACTTGACGAATAGAAGATTTTTCGAATTTTTTTCAAAAGAGTTGCCCAATACACTTTTAGATAACTTAGTTCTAAAATATAAATTTTTTGATAAAATAGCACTGCACAATGAATTATGGGTTATATACCTACTCGGATAAAGATATTTTAGGCCAGTACGACATTCACGCCGATATGATAATAGTTATTTGTTTTACTAGGCATAAAAGCACAAGATTTAATGCCGCGGCTGGTGTTTTATAGCCGAGCGTAGCGAGGCTATGAAACCAGCCAAGGCATTAAATCTGCTTTTCTGCCGTGTGAAACATATAATTTTTTCTTCAAATTTGTTCCAATTCCACGCAAAATCGACTTTTCCATATTTAAATTGCGTTTCATTATCAATATCCAAATAACTAAATTATTTTATTAAAGGTAACTGGGCCCTGCGTTACTATGTTTACCGCTGATGACGTTTGTTGAATATGTTTGTTTACTGTTTACTTTGTCATTGTCAATTTTGAAAAGTTGTCATGTTAGAAATGGATTTACTGCAAAGTGAGGATGAATTGATGCAATTAACACCACCTGAGATAAGAGACCAGGCGCGAGATGTGGAATGTAACCTTTTACCGGAAAAATCAAGAACTGTATATGAACTCACATACAGCAGATTCATGGAATATAGACAGAAGAAAAATATAGGATCTTTCTCTGAAAATGTGCTGATTGTCTATTTTTCCGATCTTTCAGAGAAAATGAAGCCTTCAACGATATGGTCTACCTATTCGATGTTGAAAGCTACCCTGAACATAAAAAATAACATTGATTTGGCAAAATACCAGAAGTTACGGGCTTTTTTGAAACGCCAGTCAGACGGTTTCCATGCAAAAAATCCCGAGTTTTTCAAAGAGAAGAAATCGAGAAATTTTTATCAGATGCCCCAGATGAACTGTATTTGTGTACGAAGGTACGAATATATTGAAAATGATCTATTATGGATTAAAGAACTAATTTTCAATTTATATTTTAGGTTGTAATTATTGTTGCAGTCGCTGGGGCTTGTAGATGTGATGAGCTTTTGCAAATGAAAATAGATGATATAAATGATATGGGCGACAAATTGCTAATTATGCTACCAAATACTAAGACCAAAAGATCAAGATCTTTTGGAGTAACGGAATATTTAAGCGTTTACAGAAAATATGCAGCCTCCAGACCCTCGAATTTAAATAATCGGCGTGTCTTCTATAAATATGCGAACGGTAAAGCACATCATCAATTCATTGGCATTCACAAATTCGGTAAAATGCCAGAAGAAATTGCTACTTTTCTGGGATTATCCCATGCGAAAGAGTATTCCGGGCACTGTTTTCGCAGAACTTCGGCCATGTTGAAGCAACATGGAGGATGGAAGTCTTCCGCTGTCGCGGAGGCCTATATTGAGGACTCGCTAATAAGTCGAACATCGGCAATAAAATATTTTCTGCCGTTTCCGGAGTATCAAGTGTGGATACTAAAGTTGTTAATTTTACTGGAAAGGAGGGAAGTGGACAGAGTTCAATTGTATTAAATAATTGTTCACAATTGACCATAAATATATCTAATAAATAAAAATTTCGTGTTATAGTTTGTAGTTTTAATGCAATAAAACCAGTTTATTATCATCAGCATCATTTTGAGTTTTCTTAATGTCATTGTCAATTTTAATAACCAGTTTGATTTAAATTATTACTTGGAAGGTTGCCTAGCAACGAACTTTTTCTGCCTAGGCAGTAAAAGTGGACTTTTTCTGCCTAGGCTTTAAAAGTACAACTTCTAAGCCTGCCAAGTGTCATTAAAAGGCCGCTTTTAATGTCATTTGGAGAAAAAATATATGATAGACAATGATTTGCAACAAGTTTTACCTCAGTTTTATAAACTACTTTGTTTGACAGTCACCATTCCTGTCACGTCGGCATCGGTGGAGAGATCATTTTCTACTCTCAAACGAATTAAAACTTACATGCGAAATACAATGGGCCAAAATCGTTTATACAATGTTAGTTTGATATCTATTGAAAAAGATTTAGTAAAACACTTAAAACAAAATGATACATTTTATGATAATATTATTGATCATTTTTCGCAAACTAAAGACCGTAGAATTCCGTTAATATATAAAAAAAGTTAATAAAAATAATAAAAAAAAACAAAATATAAAAAATTAAAAATATCAAAAATCCAAAGAAAAAGAAAAACGAACAAAAAAATTTTTTGCCAAGAGAAACTCTACACCTCCACGTTGATTCTTGCTTGGCAACAATTAATTCTGTCACTGAAGTAGCTGGTACGGTCGCTGTGCAAAGGTTAAATTTATTGGCTGAATAGAGTATATTTTTACAAGAACGTTTTATGTCCAGCCTCCTCTCTTAAAAAGTTCACGAGCCGCCACTGCACTCTTGGTATACATTCGGAATATTTTGAAAACGGCTGTTCTCATAAAACATTGCATGCATAACTTCTTATGAAGAATCCAATGTAATTTATTTCAATGTCCAGTGGAGTAGAAAATAGGGTGAGTAATAAATAATAGGTATCTATTTTGAGAGTTCTTGAACCAAATTTGATCTAAATTGCTGCAGCAGTCAGAGAGGTACGATGAGGAGAACCGTTTTTTATATCGAAATTTGAAGGACTGTATTTCCCTTAGGAAGCGTTTCTGAAAATAATTCAATTCAGCATGTCGACTAATTTTTGGAGCGACTATCGACGGGTAAAGTTTGAGAATTTTTTAGATACCCGTTATATCTGATTCCAGGGAATATTCACTCTAATATTTTTAACGTTACTCGGGTCCTGAAACTTCTAGAAAAGCAAGAGAAAATATTTAATGCTTTATCATATCATAGATGAGGAAATGAGGATAGTTATTTTCACGATAAGTTTACATGAACTTCTGTTTACTGTTTATTTAGAAACTAATTTTTTCGATTTCACAATAAAGGATGAATTTAAGGTTTCATCACACCATTGGACGACTAGGCGTTCTCCTGAATCAGTGTCAATGAATAACGCATACCACTTTGTCTATCAATTAATTACAGAGAGCTTTCGAGCAAGAAGATTTTTGATTGTCAACAAAACGAAATGGGCCAGAAATGAAATAAATATTTATTTGTATGTTCACTTCCTTTCAGCATCATGCACATTGCTTATATTGAATACGATGTTAAACGGAAACAGACATTAAATTTTATGTAATCATAGTGAAAACAACAGTTTCATGTATAAATGATTTGCTGCCAACTAAATATATTTCTTTTCCGTCATCACACTATTACCAGACGTGGTAAATATAAAATAGACGTAAAAGCAAACGTTCATAATGAGGGGCCCAACGCTGTCATTTCTAGTCATATAGACATTAAAATACTGTAATATAAGTATAACTTCCGCCATACGTCCATTTCATAATAATATGCCGTCTGCAATATAAAAATGTTAGATATACATTTTAATTTATTCCACACATACTTCTAAAACCTGACTTTAATAAATAAAATTTACAAAACTATATATTAATTCACTCCAAAATAAAATAAACATTTGGATATATAGCACAAGTAACCGAACAAAATTGAGCACAATTGAATAAAACAACTGTAATCAACTTCAATTGAAAATAGATTGAGCGCGACAGGGAGAAAAGCACTTATCGTCATTCAAAGAAGGTAACTCTCGGGGTTAACCCTCCGCGTATAATCCTTAACGCTGAGGGGTGGCTCACAATATTCTATTTATTAGTTTCCACTTTTGAGGAGAAAAATGATCCAGGGTGAATACTTATAAGCGTCGATTTCTTATAAAACTAACGATACTGCAAAGTAGCATATTTGTTGTCTTGGTCATTTTAGGTATATGTCTGACAAGGCGGAGTACTTGATGGTGCATAAAAAATTGCATTAACTTACATAATTAAAGTTTAACGGAAACACAATTAATTCTTTAAAACTTGTAAATTTCAATTTTATATTCTACCAATATTGTTTCTCTACTACGGTATATTCCGAAATCTAAGTTTAGTTTAGTGCATTTATGTTCGAGAAGTTAACTGGGAACTTAACGCCATGCATTTGATAGGGTGAGAAAATATTTGAACTGCATTTCAATGCACTTTTTAAGTACCGACTAGCTCGGTTAGAATACTCGGTTTTGCACCTAATTTTTACAAAAAATCAAGTTATCTCAGGAATTCCTTGTAGAAGTATAGGGGTAGCTGATGAAAGTGAACCTAAAATTGCACGTACAATGTGAATTTGTAATAAAAATTATAGCATTCTATTTAGAATAAGAAAATTATTATTCACTTCCGGTATAACAGGAAGTGCAACATGATTCAAAATATTTTGATTAGATATCTTTCATTGAATATTCGACGTGTTCTGTCGGTAATTCTCTTCCATTCACCGTAAATAATAAATTCATAATATCTTCACTTGAATATCGATTAGTTCGTTTCATTTAATAACATTCAACATTATACCAGCTGTAATGATTTAGACCAATAGTTTATTATTGCATTTGAAGTATTGACAAAAGTCATATATGGTAACCATATTTCGATGAATTTCAACTTTTATGTGCAACTTCAAATATTTGACAAACTAACACAGATAGGTACAACAGGAAACTCTTGTACATAACTCAGTATTCAGTTCTGCATGAGAAAAACCTAAAATATACAGGAGTACTACGTTTGAAAGAAATTACTTTTATAGATTCAAAAATGTGCAAAAATCAATTTTTAAGATCGTATGAATAATTTAACCGTTTATACATTAAAAGTAAGGTCTTTACTTCACTGAAATTAAAAAAATTAGTAAATAAATTTTTTTTATGTGGGAGTGCAAAACCAAATTTTCATACAAAAATCAAGTTATCTCAGGTATGGTTAAATATGAATTGTATGGAAGTCAACCTAAAATTACACGTATTACACGTATTACACTATTCATTCTATTTAAAATAAGAAAGTTAGTTGTCACTTCCGGTATCACCTCAACTGCAACATGATTCAAAATATTTTCATTAGATAAATCATGTATGAGGTGGTTTACATTTTCAGATCTCAATACAGCTCGGAAAGTCGTACACTTTTTACGAACCAGATATATTCATTACAATTATAGGCTCGCAGTTGCATAGTTTTCAAATATACGCTTGAATCAATGTTTTATCCAGTTAGCCCAGTAAATGAAGGTTTTTACACACGAATATTTTTCTACAGGTTTAATAATTATGGAGCTTGTTTTGACTGACGTTATACGCATTTGAAAAATGTTTTTGTAGTTGCGGTATACACGCGAGAGTTCAAGAAACAATCATTAGGCCGATGACATGATTTGAATGTTTTCCCATTTCTTCGATTTTTTTTATAAAATACTTATTCTTGATCAATATTTGTATATTTTCATGGAAAATTATTTGACAAATAATAATCATGAAAAAAATTCATTAAAAACTTTCATTGTAATACAAAAACAATTTTCATATGCGTATAACTACGAAGATATTCATTTTTTCATAAATAAAATATTGATATATTATACCATTTTCAAATTATTTAAATGACTGGTCATTTTCGTATGGAACCAATATAGAAAACGGATCCATTTCAGGGCCAACATTTTGAATTTGGAAATTTTTCTGACGGATTCATAACAGTTAGCCAAAAAACACAGAATTTCTAAATTTCATAAGGATTGGACTGATGGAACGCGATTTATCGTCAGTTTCCGCATTTAAATTACCCCGGCTACTGCCCAAATTTCCGCAGAAAAATCGTTGCTTTCTGGAAAACTGCGTTTTTGGAGAAAATATCACGAATACTAATTTTTCTCTCTTTGTAAAAACAGATTTTGTTTCGTTATTTTAGTATAACGCCGGAAATATCGGTCCGGGAGAAAAATATTCTTGTTTTCACAAACAATTTCCAATAATAAAATTTGCAATTATTTCATTATTGGCCGATTTGGGTTTTGAGGGTCTATTTTCAAAGCACTCTTACGCGAAAAGGGTACGTTTTTCAACTAATGACAAAGGTAATAAAAGATTCATTCTGATCCAAAAATACGAAAATAAAATTTGTTTATAATTTTTCCCTTTTTTGAAGGTTTCTAAAAGGGCAGGAATTAAAAGGCACACCTTGAAACTAACCAGAAATCATCTAGGACACACCCTGAACCTACCCACCAAGTTGGGTAAATTTTGAACCTGTATAAGAATATTCGTAGGTTTTACCTGTTCATCTCTATTTCAATATTTTTGCTGATTGTAAACAAAAATGGCTCCTAGGGTTCACACTGTCGTTGATTAATATACCTACATTAATCAATCTCATTTCATGAAATAACAACCATATTTCTATAAGCCTTAACTTTTTCATCTTAAAGACCGTGGTGTGTTCGGATATAAATACTTGATTTCAAAATCAGTTCATTTATAAATAAAATCTATTGTTAACGATCATAACGGATTGACAACAATTATTTATAACTAAAATACAGCAAAAAAATATATTCAAATGCTTATTTCAATTGTGTTATTCAAGCAACATATTTTGTCATCTAGGTACTTCACAAGCATAATGGGTGGATGTACCAAAAGAACTTTTCACAAGATAATAATAAATTATTGTTTTCCAACTTGGAAGTTCCAAATCCACTGAAACTTCTTCAATTTTTTCAGAGCATGAACTAGAAGTAACGATGGGGAATAAACAACATGACTACGATGAATATTTTATCTTTTCATTTAACAATTTGTCAATTTTATGAAAATTAATATCAATCACCTTCTTTCAGTATTAATATAAGACAGCTAAGTTATCTATGTGTTTTATTAATAGCCCCTATAACATAATAAAACTGTGATCAGTATTATATTTTGGATTAGAAGAAAGAGAGTATCTAATGAACCATTGATTATCGTATTTTAATCAATGAATGAACCATTCAATAACTTTTCAGGATTTAACGATTTTGGGTACTTTGCAATTAAATTATTTTTAACTATTTTGGGTACTTTGCAATTAAATTATTTTTAAACAGATTTTTATCAACTCCTTGGCCTATATCATTATAGAAGAATAATCTATTTTGATTTATCAATTTAAAAAGAAAACATCCATAAATTTTCCTAATAGTCTTATTTGCCTAAATAGTTTTGAATTTTCCGCTTCAAAATTAATTAAATTACTACAAAGAAATCTTTCCAGAATGAAGGAATTTTATATTTTAATAAAATATGCGTCCCCACCTCCGGAAAAAATTATGTAATGTACCCTTCAAATCTTGTTTTCAATATTATTCAATTTGCATATTGACGAATAATATTTGAAAATAGAGGAAATAATTATTGCTGACAATTATATATTATATATCCGTTTCCAATAATTACGAATTAATATTAAAATATAAAAACAACTCGTAACTAATTAAATGACTTAATTGAGGTACAATAACAACTGATGGGTATACTTTAGTTCTAAATATCAATTTTTAATTACAAACTATATTGTATTACCTATGTTCACCATAGTATAATATTGAATTGCATTAATATTATGAATCTATATAATAATAAGAGAAAAGAATCAATTAACATTTTTAATTTACAGATTCTGATATTCAATTGGATATTACATCGCATTGTGCGCATGCATCCCAACAGTTTCAATGTCTCAAAGGCAAAGTCCATGTGTATGTTTGAACTTAATTTACCCTTTGTCTGCATTTACCGCCTTGGCCGATGATAAATTTTTTACCCCTACGCATATGTATAGGTCTAGGCATTGATTTCAATGGCCTAGACCTAGGCTAACAAACCGTGGCTCTTTCATAGTAACAAACCATCTCTCTACGAACTGTATTGTTATTTTAACTTCTTAATATATATTAGGAGGTCGAATCCATCCGCTATTGGAAAGCTAAAGCTGAAATATGTTGGAGGGAAGTTTGTTTCCCTGGAATATTCTAATTATTATTTACAGTTTTGGCCCCTGTGATGCAGGCAACATACTACGCAACTTGCTTAATAGGGTTTCGAATCTTAACACAGGCGGTAGCAGTTTTATGTATAGGGATCCGAAATGACATTACCGCCCTCTGGTGTTTTCTACGCCGAAACAACGAATTGTCACAGAAAATATTATTTACATATAAACATATGTATTGCTAGAGTTTTTGGAGTATTTTGGAGTAAAACTTGAAAATTTATTGTACATTCAGTAGCTTGTAAGAATATTAAACAATAAATGAAACCCGTTTGATAACATTTTTCTGTGCAAAAGAGTAACAAGTTGTATTTCTATTATTTACCTAACTTAACCTAACAAGTTGTATTTCTATTATTTACCTAACTTAACCTAACAAGTTGTATTTCTTTTACTGTGTTATACCCTTATAAACATTTTCAAGCTTCCTCAATTGTCATTTCTGATCCTTTTACAGGCAGGACTTTTTATTTCTAGTAAAGACTTGGATTTACTATTCTCCACAACTACACCATCAGCGAGTAAGCGAGCCAATAATTTTTTGTAGATATAATTTAACCCACTTCGACTACCTCTGTTGTTGAAACTGAGATGAATTTTTCTATGGCTTTATCTTCACTCGCAATCCCTGTTTGTGTACTCACTCCTGAATTCTTGCAGATTGAAGTACGTATTACTTTTTTGATTCCAATTGGCATTTTTATTAGTGGCATGTTAAGTATATGTTTCGTAAACTCTGGAACCTGTTATACGATATTTCCTATGACTTTTCCAGAAATCATAATTAAACTACTTTCCCTACAGATGGAAATATAATCTCCTTCTAAACTTTGGATTATTCTTTTAAAATAGTCGTTCATTTCACATACCTACATTTAATTTGTCAAGCCAACTGTACAGATTGCAGGTTGACTGTAAGCTGTTCCTTATTACTTCTTTGATGTTATCAGTCAATCGGTATCTTCTATTCTCTTTATAATAATCACAATATTAATAATCATATATTGGTGTTTTTATGTTAACATAACCTCTTACTTGTAGCAATATAATAATGTTGCCATGACATGTTTACACTGTCCCCCTTGTCCTGCCTTGCATGAACATTTCATGCTTAAAATAGAACCATTATTTTTATTAATTTGGCCTTCTATTTGGTGAGGATCACCTCTTAAATTAGAAACAAAATCAAGATATACGCATTGCTTTATATGTACGTAAACAAATAATGTGACAACTCGTCCGCCATACTGGAATGGTAAAGCAGGTACCTAACCATCATTTCAGATCCCTATATTAATCGGTGACTTGTCTAATGTGTTAAAATGACTTTAAATTTTATGCTCGGGGGTTTACAAGGTCGCCGATTACGAATCTGAAGTGAAAATTATTGTAAAATTACTAGATTACATGACAATGCGACAATTGTGCGCAACTGGAAGTCATCTCATAAGAGGAATGACTGAAAGTGTAGTATTTCAATGGGTTTTCGCCAAAGATATAATTGAGTGATTGTAATGTTATACAGGCGTCCTAACTGATAGAAGATATCACAAGGATGCAAGATGTCAATGGGGACATATAATCTTGTTCTTTCTACCTCAACTGGAATAAGCGGAACATAAAAGGTTAACTGCTTTGATTCATTCATTTGGCATGGAATCAGGCGATGTAAAAATCGAAACAAAGAAAATAAATGGGAAAGGTTTGGTTATAACCTGGTAAACCATCACAATTGTTGAAAAGGAACCGTTTCCAATCGATCATATGTTGTCAAAAAATTCCACACACAATTGCAATATCGTTTTAATTTCGAATTTTCTTTCACTTCATTTGATGAATTTGGCATAAGAAAGAACGTCAAACCAATGTTGTGCAAATTATTTGAAGAAGGTCGGGCGGGAAAATATATTTTTATTTACCTTGAACCGGTAAAAACCCAGCGAAAACTTACTCAAGTGATAGTTTCAACCAATAAAGAATATGCAAACCACATATTTTATTATTGCACGCATTTACCGAATGCGATCGATGTCTACCTTCTTCAATAAAGGTAAACCACAAAATTGGTGATTTGCTGGAACATTGTTGCTAGTTGCTGTTGGTTCTATATGTTGATTCAATGAACTTTCGCAATCCTGAAGTACCTGTGATATATCAAGTGTTTGATTCAGATCTCATACACGACCTATGTTTGCCATAGTGACGTCGAAACAGGAATCGTTACGTCTATGTGGTATTATCGGGCCTACATTAGACGCTTTTATACAGGACAAGAAGCGTATTTAGCTCCAGGTCCAAAATTGGATGTATGGTGCCGAATATCGCCAAACAAAGCTGGATGCGAAAGATGTGATACACGAAGATATTGATTATGACCACAATCACTTCGAAGAGAGTCAGGTAAATCTCTAGCCAGTTCCCATGACCCGAGGAGATCTCGCATATAACCATGCTGGAGAAACTTACATTCTCTGTGACCAGAAAATACCGATCATTCGGTGAACCATAGTTCAATAAAACCTGTTTTAGGGCCATCGCTTCAAAACAACAGCATCTCTTCGATGGCTCGGGAACCCAGGCCTGAAGGCCAGAACAGAATATGTTGAAGCCAGAAATAGCTGCAATCACACAATAGACGGCTCCCAGGTCACATGTTAGGAGTTCAGCTGCCATACATACACTGAAACTTTTATATTATATCCAGAAGAAGATCTAGTAATATTCAACAATTTTACTTCAGAATCGTAATCGTCTAATTCTAACCCAAACACGCTTGAAAACGAATTTTCTAGCTGTTTTAGACAAAACTCACTAAGTGCATTGAAATGCAGTTGAAATATTTTCTTATCACATCCCCCTCTCTAACTCATATAGAAAAATTTTCTATCGATTTCCAAAGCTTATTTCCAACGTTTTTACCAAAATCAACTGAATAAAACAGTAAAAACTGAAACTATATATAAGCCGCTCTATTCCGTTTTTTTTTCTATTTTCTCATTACAGTGTATTAGTAGGGAGAAGATGAGCGATTTTGATCCTGGAATTTGAACTGTATTTCGCTTACATTTACAACCTGCCTTGTATTGATCATAAAGGTTTTGTTTCCCTGTGCAACACAAAACAATAACACTACAGTTTCCCTAATCATTCTGGCAAGTTGTTTATTTCTCAATATTAAGTTATAATTTCTTTTCTGCAAGGTTTATTGTATCGGATCAGCAAATATAGGTTATAGAAAGGAAATCTTCTGATTTACTCAAACCAACCCTACAGCCCTTCGAACCCTTCACAATTGGAAAATCCCAAACATATGGTCTCATCGAGCCGGATCGGCAACCGGTGGAAAGCATTTCCACATTAAAACGCCGCTCAAAAATGTATCTATTTGTAAGAATTTGCTCTCGCTTCCTGGTTATTGACAAAAACATCAGACTTCAATATTTGTTATCTGCTTGTAAAAAGCCGGAAGTGAGAAATTTTGTCGACTGAACATTTCACTCATTAATAAGAAGTCATCCCAGAGCCAGGGTTCACAAGGGCGGAAGATTCTAGTTGGACATCACTTTTTGACAAGTCATTTAATTGACAGTTAGTTATCATCAATGTTACTTTTAAATGATAGTACTTCGCTATTCAATTAATATTGTTCATTTTCGAGAGGATTATTATTCAGTTACATCTTTTTTGGACATATCGTTAACATGGAAGATCTCATCAGAAAACGAGGACATGTGAAATGGAACAAGAATAGAAAATTTCGTTGTTGAACATGAAAACGATACAAATTTTAACAATAATGAATTAGTTATTAGAGAAAACATGTTAATTAAGACTGATGATTGTTGTAAGATTCAGGATTGCATTGAAGATTAATAGGAATGACAAATAGCCGGTAGGAAATCTTTAGAAGAGCCTTATGTTGTTGTCCACAGTAAATTTCGCACTTTAATTCAAAAAAGGTAGATATGGTTTTCGTTACCAATGAAGTGGTTTCTCAGGGTAATTAGCACGGAAGTTCATAAGGTTTTCCTACCCCGAAAGTTCAATTACCTAATTTGAATATTCCAATTTTCACTGACAGATATGAGGACTCGAGATCTTTATATGATCTGTTTCTAGCACTAGTTGATACCCAAAAGTTTTTATATTTGAAATCTGTTGTTAAGAACGAAGCTATTTCATTGATTAACGAACTCTTGATTACTGATGGAAATTACACGATCGCATTAGCTATTAAAAAAAAGATATAATAACCAAATGGCCCTAAATAATTCTCACATCAAATCACTTCTAGAGATAGATATTGAGGGAAAATCCTCTTCAGTATGAGATTTCATTACGAAAATGAAACATGTGCCTTGAAATTTCGAGACAAGCGCTGTTCAGATCTAGAAATAGTTTCTCAATCAGGAAATAAAATTAAACCCAATAATATGTCAACCAAATACGTTTTCTACAAGCTTCTCACACAGTAACAAATAATTCGCCACTCTCAGACAAGGGGACGATAGCTCAATCGTGGATTTATTGCAAAGGAAAAAATTCTATTTATAGGTGGTCACAGTTCAGTTCACAATTTATACAACATAAGAGAGATTTTGTTACGAAAAATAAATTGTATTTTAACTGTTTACGCACAAAACACATTCTGAATCGATGTACGTCAGAAAAATGTAGGTCATGTTCAGGTATCATCACACATTGTTACATGAAATTTCAACTCCCAATAATGATAAACAATCCTCTCAAGCCAATTTTATTTCCTCAGATAGCTCTTCTAGCAAACATTTCATGAAAATAATGAAACGACTAGCGCTAATTCAAATACGCTTTCGCAATCGTTAATTTAATCCAGTCATTCATATGTTAAAAAAACTGGTGTCTCATTAACCAAAATATTAAAAATCATATTTTATTGGTCACAGCTCAAGTGACTTTGATTTCTGAGTCGGGTAACAAAATAACAGTTCGCACACTCTTAGATTCTGCATCACAGATCACGTTGATTACGTAAGATATAATACAACGTTTGAAGATTAAAACTGAGCAAAGTTATTTACAGATTTCAGGTACATTCCAAGGCACTACAATTATTAATGAAATGGTGAATGTCATCACTGAATCTCAGGATCCAAATCATTTTCAGGTCAGGGCTAAATGTGGGGTTCTAAAAATAATTACATGCCCCTTTCCTCAAATTCAAATATGCATAATTCGAACCTGGATTGATTAGATTAGGAAACAATTCACCAATTTTACTTTATAGCAAATTAGGATGGCTCTTAGGTGGCCCGAACGTATCAAAGTGATCTGTACCGTAAGTCGTACGATATTTTCACGTACTTCAGAAATAAATGAACTCATACCCAAATTTTGGCAATTTGAAGAAATATCTACTAAACGTACTTTTTATCAGGAAGGTCAAATAATTTCCTACAACAACACGCCGCACAGGCGATAGACATTTTCAGATATATCTCCTTCTCAAATCTGATGAAATCTGTTCATTGAATTAGGGGAATTCATATGGACTAGCTAAAAAACTGCGTTTCTCTCTCGAAAAACAGTTCATTAGGAATTCAACTCTACAATCTCAATATAAGGCTTTCATCGACGAATCTTTGAAGCACGGTGAATTTGTTCCTCTAACACCTGAAACTGAACGTGGTTCCAAAAAATATTTCTTACCACACCACTGTGTGATGTGTGATTACTTTATATAATGACTTCAACTTACTTTAATCTATAGCTAATATTACGAAATAGAACCATTCGATTAGCAATATTCACTTGTAGGATTATTAGATATGTTTTAAAAGGATTTGATATGAAAAATATTTTCTCTCCTGCAGTCGTGTGAACTTCTTGCAATGGATGGGAAAATACATTCACGACTAGTTCAAAAATGGATGAATTTGCGTATATACAGTGCATCCCACAGTTGAAACCAACAAAGTATAATAATTATTCTTCAACGCATGTATTTTAATTCTAATTTACTCAAAACATAGAAAATGGGAAAGACACACTTAAAATAGTATAATAAAGATTCTTGACCCACGTATGAATTAATACACAATTCTCGGGAAATAGGTCACATTAACACATATATTTTTATTTCTACCCTCGTCTTTACGTACGTTTCGGTCTCACGACCATCATCAGAAGACTTATTAATACAAAAACCTGATTACTTAGAAATACTGTAATAACACAAAGCGTCCTTATCGCACAAATTTCGTTTAAATGCCAACGTCGCGAAACGAACGGAGACATGAAATCGGAACTATAACACAGCAATGTTGCAGCGTAAAAATTAAAAATCCACTATTAAGTAGAATCATCAATAAATACGAACACATTTCATAAATGTCTGCGAGAGACTAACATACAAAGAGTTCTATCCTCTTTGCTAACAGACGAGACCATCTCAAGTGTTCATTTAAGCGCCAGATGTCATAATTTATTAGGTGATAAAAGAAGGTCTCTGGCCTGTGAGAAATACTTTAGACAATTCTACCTAAAGTAAACTTTTACATTATAAGGACGTAAGTAGGAATTTGCAAGAATATTAATTAATTAAATTAGTATAAATATGACTTAGTGTTTGAACGTCACTCCTATGATTAACAGACTTGGAGTCACGTTTTATATGAATCATCTCCAGAATAGATCTTTTATAATAATTGGTTTCCTTAGTTAAAATATTAACATTCTTGTAATCAAATTGATGGTTATAATCAAAGCAATGTTTAGCAAGCGCGGTGGAATTTTCTAAGTTTTTGTTTCTTGTGCTATACTTATGGCCATACATTCTTTTTTGTAAATATTGTTTAGAGATACCAGTATAGGTCCCATCACAATCTAAACAATTTAATTTGTATACTGTGTGGGTTTGTTTATCTTTAGGAATTACAGGTTTTAGATTTGAGAAATATTTCCCAACACAGTTAGTAGGTTTATGCGCTACGTTTATATCATACTTTTTCAAACATTTCTTAATTTTCTCTGAGGTCTCCGGAATGTATGGTAAAGTTATATAATTGTCTGAATTACCTTTTACGTTATTTTTATATGACGCTCCATTATAAATTTTGTTTATTCTCTCTTTAATAATAGGATTGAAAAAAGTTTTTGGGTAGCCATTCAATTCCAGTGTATTACGAACAATTTTTAGATTTTTGGGACGGTCCTCTGGGTGGGACAATTTAACCGCGCGGTCTGTAAGACTGTTTATGACGCTTTTTTTATAACAAGTTGGTGCAACGGAATTGAAGTGAAGATAGCGTTGAGACCAAACTTCTTTAGTAAACCACGAAGTTTTTATTTCTCCATCTGCATCATGCCTAATATTCATATCTAAGAAATTTATGTTTTTGTTAACTTCTATTTCACAGGTAAATTGAAGTTTACAGTGGAAATTGTTAAATTTATTAATCACGTACTGAATTTTGTCATTGGGAACACACATAAGGCAATCATCTACATACCGTTTAAAAAATACGGGCCGAAAATCTAATGAACTTATAACAGATTCCTCCAGGCATTCCATAACGAGGTTAGCAATGGTAGCAGAAATAGGAGATCCCATTGCTGTGCCGAATATTTGTCCAAAATATTGTTCACCGTACTGAAAATAAGTGCATTCTAAACAAAACTTCACAGCATTTATAAATTCCGATTGATCTAGAGGTGTGTGGTTTTTAATCTCTGCCCAACGTTTTTTGATGCTATTCAATGCCAAATCGACTGGTATATTTGTAAATAAAGAAACAACGTCTAAGGAAATTAGTTGATGGTTTACGGGTACGGATTGATTTTTTATAAATTCATTAAAATGCCATGAGTCTTTCACATAAAATTCATTATTTCCTATTATATTATTGATCGATTTTGATAAAAATTTTGATAAATTGTAAGTAGGCGCTCCTATATTACTAATAATGGGTCTTAGAGGTATATCAATTTTATGTAGTTTTGGAAGCCCATAGATATAAGGTGCTAGCCCATTATGGCAAATTAATTTATTTTTCAATTCAATAGGGATTATCTTATTTTTGTGCCAATTATTTATCAATTTATTCATGTTATTTTGTATTGATAAAGTAGGATCAGATTTTAATTTTTTATAAGTTGTTTCATCATTTAAAAGGTTTTCTATTTTCTTTTCATAGTCATTTCTATGCATTATAACGGTTTTATTACATTTATCCGCGTTCAAAACTAAAATTTCAGGGTTAGCATTTAAGAACTCTTTTGTTATTTTTGTATGATAGTTAAGACGATTCTTTGCAGTACCTACTTCTGCTTTCTGTTTGTTCTTCTTGTTTGTCAAGATGTTACAAATTTTGTTTCTAATTTCATTCTTTTCTTCTAAATTTTTATTCCTGATTCCACATTCTAAATTTGCAATTATATTGTCGATAGGCAGTTTTTTGTTATCAGGCAATGCAAATTTCGGACCTAAGCTTAACGTATGCTGCACCTCATCCGGAATTTTTGTTTCGGTTAGATTTTTCAACCATTGTTCATTGATATTTTGTTTTTCATAAGCTACGCCTTTCATTAGATTATTTATCTTTTTAGATTGTATGGCTTTTATTTTGTTGAAATTTTTTTCGAAATTATTTTGTTGATTTTGAAAAAATTGCGAGATAAAGTTGCTATCAAAGTTTAAATAACAGGATTGTTTAATGCGTTTAATTTTGTTTTCAACCTCTGTTACATTCGCGCATGCTTCTTTAATGCATAAATTCAAACAGCTTTTATGAAGCGAATTTAATAATTTTGTGTAAGCCTTCTTATTTTGCAACCTGCTAAACATATTCTCCTTTGATTTAGATATAATAAAATTTGGGAAAACTTGCAAACTCCTACATCTTACCAGAAATATTCTGCGATTCTTCTCTTTTGCTTATATCTATGGGCTTCCAAAACTACATAAAATTGATATACCTCTAAGACCCATTATTAGTAATATAGGAGCGCCTACTTACAATTTATCAAAAAATTTTTATCAAAATCGATCAATAATATAATAGGAAATAATGAATTTTATGTGAAAGACTCATGGCATTTTAATGAATTTATAAAAAATCAATCCGTACCCGTAAACCATCAACTAATTTCCTTAGACGTTGTTTCTTTATTTACAAATATACCAGTCGATTTGGCATTGAATAGCATCAAAAAACGTTGGGCAGAGATTAAAAACCACACACCTCTAGATCAATCGGAATTTATAAATGCTGTGAAGTTTTGTTTAGAATGCACTTATTTTCAGTACGGTGAACAATATTTTGGACAAATATTCGGCACAGCAATGGGATCTCCTATTTCTGCTACCATTGCTAACCTCGTTATGGAATGCCTGGAGGAATCTGTTATAAGTTCATTAGATTTTCGGCCCGTATTTTTTAAACGGTATGTAGATGATTGCCTTATGTGTGTTCCCAATGACAAAATTCAGTACGTGATTAATAAATTTAACAATTTCCACTGTAAACTTCAATTTACCTGTGAAATAGAAGTTAACAAAAACATAAATTTCTTAGATATGAATATTAGGCATGATGCAGATGGAGAAATAAAAACTTCGTGGTTTACTAAAGAAGTTTGGTCTCAACGCTATCTTCACTTCAATTCCGTTGCACCAACTTGTTATAAAAAAAGCGTCATAAACAGTCTTACAGACCGCGCGGTTAAATTGTCCCACCCAGAGGACCGTCCCAAAAATCTAAAAATTGTTCGTAATACACTGGAATTGAATGGCTACCCAAAAACTTTTTTCAATCCTATTATTAAAGAGAGAATAAACAAAATTTATAATGGAGCGTCATATAAAAATAACGTAAAAGGTAATTCAGACAATTATATAACTTTACCATACATTCCGGAGACCTCAGAGAAAATTAAGAAATGTTTGAAAAAGTATGATATAAACGTAGCGCATAAACCTACTAACTGTGTTGGGAAATATTTCTCAAATCTAAAACCTGTAATTCCTAAAGATAAACAAACCCACACAGTATACAAATTAAATTGTTTAGATTGTGATGGGACCTATACTGGTATCTCTAAACAATATTTACAAAAAAGAATGTATGGCCATAAGTATAGCACAAGAAACAAAAACTTAGAAAATTCCACCGCGCTTGCTAAACATTGCTTTGATTATAACCATCAATTTGATTACAAGAATGTTAATATTTTAACTAAGGAAACCAATTATTATAAAAGATCTATTCTGGAGATGATTCATATAAAACGTGACTCCAAGTCTGTTAATCATAGGAGTGACGTTCAAACACTAAGTCATATTTATACTAATTTAATTAATTAATATTCTTGCAAATTCCTACTTACGTCCTTATAATGTAAAAGTTTACTTTAGGTAGAATTGTCTAAAGTATTTCTCACAGGCCAGAGACCTTCTTTTATCACCTAATAAATTATGACATCTGGCGCTTAAATGAACACTTGAGATGGTCTCGTCTGTTAGCAAAGAGGATAGAACTCTTTGTATGTTAGTCTCTCGCAGACATTTATGAAATGTGTTCGTATTTATTGATGATTCTACTTAATAGTGGATTTTTAATTTTTACGCTGCAACATTGCTGTGTTATAGTTCCGATTTCATGTCTCCGTTCGTTTCGCGACGTTGGCATTTAAACGAAATTTGTGCGATAAGGACGCTTTGTGTTATTACAGTATTTCTAAGTAATCAGGTTTTTGTATTAATAAGTCTTCTGATGATGGTCGTGAGACCGAAACGTACGTAAAGACGAGGGTAGAAATAAAAATATATGTGTTAATGTGACCTATTTCCCGAGAATTGTGTATTAATAAAATAGTATATAATGAATTAGGCGAGTCAAACTTATAGAGCGACTGCACATAAATGAGCTCAAGGAACTCGATTTAATAAAGACAGGCGTTCAGTATTTTAATTCCAGTGAAGACGATAAGACACTATGGGCAAACATGTTGGCCAGTTTGGGATCACAGGCCTGATCCTATGAAGTATTAGGTGATCTCACATCATTATTATTTTTATTAATGGATCGAATTGCTCAATTTTCTGTTCCAATTATTCCACTTGTCATACCATTAACTAACAAAGTAACACAGCTTCTGCTTGGAAGAAATATGCCATACAAAAGTGTGACAGCTGTGTGATTTTCAGATCATTCTTCAAAAATAAAGTAAACTGATGATGACAAAGGTAAAATTGTACTCTACAAAACGTAATTTCCAAAATTGAAAACTCATAAGATAATATTTGTAAAACAGCGCCAAACAGTCACCATTTTCTCAGAATTCGTCGCTTTTAAATTATACAATGGAATTTTCTGACAATTTTCCAATCATAATTTTCGCAAATCATTAGTTTCTTGAGAATATTGTTTTTACACAAGATATGGTACATTTACGTATATAAATGTTAGAAGTCTTCATAGGGCTACCCGTTTCTAAACAAAGAAGGAACCATAATTTCTGTTTCCACTTTATCTACTGTTCTAGGTGCCTAGCATCAGGTGTCACCACGATTGGAAAATAATAGTTCGGGAGCCAACGACCGTTTAGAGTTAGTCATTTCACAAAAACTGGAAATTGTTCCTAAGTTTTATTTGGTATCACTAGTAAGTCCAGCTCAACTCCAGCTTGCGCAGTTCGGGGGGGTGTAGCTGCTGCAGCCTCCCACGCACGTAAAATAATAATAATAAAAAATAATAACGCAAACACTGAAACTTTGTTAACATGTTGATTATGTTATAATGAAATGGAAAAACGTATCCAGCCGAATGTAGAGTAGGGGATTATGTCCCAGCTTTTCACGTAAAGAAGTCAAAAATATGCGGTGAGTAAACTGATACCGCAAAAGCTGAAATTTGGTAAACTAATAGTAAAGTTAATAACTATTGTATTACAAAATTTTAGCTCATGCGGTATAAGTTTTTGAATTTAAAAGGTTTTAGTAAATATTTACACATTTAAATATTTATACGCAATTTTTCCGATGGCCTGAGAAAGTAGTGAAGCAAGAAGATACAATGGGCTGTCGAGCCCATGTGTCATCGAGACTGCCCTGGTTGCAGGATCGAGCCTACCACACGAGGTGGAGTGTTTAGTATATATCTGAGGCGATTAAATTCAGACTCAGGGACTCCCACACTACCTTATGAGATGTTACAGGACCATAAGGCGCCAATGAAGAGTTTCAACCACCTCCCCAAAAAAAGCGCTAATGTTAAAGTTTCAATGGAAGTCGGTAATAATCAGCGCTTTATTAACATTAGCAAACTATTTGAAACGTTAGGTCCTAAATTAGATTCAAGAAACGAAAAAGCCGACTGTATAAAATTTTACACATTTCGATAGTTTTATCAAACTAAGCAACGCACCTGACGACGAGTTGCAGAGTATGACATTATGAAGAATATTTATGTCGCATGTATGGATTCAAAAAAATCAACGAAGCGAGTTACAAAATTTTTGAAGACGTACAATATTTTACGAAACGATGACATATTCCGCTTCCCAAAGAATAATATCGACGGATCAGCTCTACCTCCCTGCAAAATTGAGTTGCACCAACATTTGCTGCAGATAACGTATATAGCAAATATTTGGGCACACGCTCATCTTAGGGTTCCAACGGCATTATATCCGACTGATTTTGACGGGGAAGAGAAAGAGAGGGAATTTCATTTCAAATGATTCGAGGGTGAGCAGCTACCCTCTTCCCTTGGAGATATAACTATCCATGATGACCAAAAAAGTACTGCAGGTTAGAATAATACTGATAGATTTCTATCTCATTTAATTTCATCTATATAATTTTAATTTAAAAATAAAAATAAATAATATTTATAACAATTTTGCACAGCTTGTAAACTTTTTTATAATAAATAATTCGATTTGCGTTAAAAATTTTTCTCTCACGTGTATACGTAATTATCATCTATGTTCTCTAACATATTATTGTATATGTTTTTAGATGATGACGAAGATATTTCACAGATCAACATCAATTGCAGCGATAACGAAAGCGATAATGAGTTCGATGGCGATGAATCCGAAGAAGGCGAAATCTAAAAAATTTGTTGATATATTATTTTATTACTTTACTCGTATTAGTACACTATGTATGTTTATTTTCAATTCTAGTATGTTTTTTGTGAGTAAATAGTAAAATAAAATTTTAAATAATTAATAGTAAACCTATTTTTTATTATTTTCCTTTAGAGCAGAAAAGTTATACGTATATATCATCCAATTACTGCATGGACGCGCTGTGCTTCATGAGGAAAGTATCGATATATGATGCCGCAAGAGCTGAAATTCGGTAATATAATAGTAAACTAAATAGGTTAATAGAAAAAAATATCCAGCTTTATATTTAGTGATGGAAAAGCGTTCAGCTGATGCTGTCAAAGATGCAACGCTCCCGCGCGCATATCGATGCGCAGCATGTTTCACTGCATCAGCTGGGCACATTTCCCCCACTAAATATAAAGCTGGATGTTTTTCCGTTTAAGCTATCAACTTAACTATTAGCTTACCAAATTTCAGCTTTTGCGGTATCAGTTTACTTAACGCATATTTTTAACTTCTTTACGTGAAAAGCTAGGGCATAATCCTCCACTCTACACTCGGCTGAATACGGTTTTTCATTTCCTTATAACATAATCAACATGTTAAAAAAGTTTCAGCTTTTGCGGAAATAGTTTTTATTATTATTATTTTACGTGTGTGGGAGGCTGCCGCAGCTACACCTCCCGGAAGTGCGAGAGCAGGATGTCCATTCACTTACTAGTGATACCAAATAAAGGTTAGGAGAAATTTTCAGCTTTTGTGGTTTTGGTCATTGAAAAAGGTAGCTGGCTCCCGGACTATAATAAATCTAACACAAACTGTATGAAATAGAAAAACCGCTAAAACAATGATCTGTTTGTTTGTTATTTTTACCCGAGCATCGTTCTTTCTTTCAAAAATATATTAATCTCTAGGGCTATTCATCCAGCATGCTTTCTTCAGAGTAGCTGGCAGAGTAGGTACAGTATATTGATATGATAACACTGCCCATTTAGAACAAATAGGGCATCGTAGTTCTATACCTGGGTAAGTGGATAGTTCATATTATGCGTTAGAGAAAATTAAATAAAAGTAAAATAATGTTTTCATTGAAATTACTTACAATGTATATTTAATAACAACACCGTGTTAACGAATACCTACACGCAAAACAGAACAAACTACAGAATCAATCGATAACTGAACCAACATCTGTCTGATAAATAAGATTTTGAAATTAAAAAAAAAGAGTTCCACTTTTCATACAAACTGATTAATGGGTAGTTTCTGAGCTCAATTTATCTTTAGTTTATTGGTTCGATAAAGTTATTGCTACGATGAGTAGCTCATCGCTCATTTGGTTAACTTATCTGTTCCAATGAATCTCTATGTATAAAAGGCAAATACCACTTACTAAGTCACTCATCACGAAATCTCCGATACTATAAAGCGGACTTGAAACTTGGCAGTTATGTTTATACGATGTAGGCACCCGCTAAGAACGAATTTTTTGAGTATTAATAAAATCAAGAACAATTTACATTATCACAGTTCAGAATGTCTATACTATTAGTCGAGAAAATAAAGCACAACAACGTATACAATTTTTGCTCCAAGATAGATCGAGATGCGGTTTTTTGCATTATATTCTGGAAGGTATCTGGAAACTTTGTCCGCTTTTTTTCTTAGCAGAAATGTTGAGTAGCAGTTTTAAGTGGGAAATTGCATTTTTTTCAATGCATTTTTTTACGTATAATAATATTTAATAAATATCCACTAAAATTAGTCCAAATCGGTTACTCGGGGGTTTTTGGGATCGCTGATCACGATTCTGATATCTGAATAGCACAGTAACACCCTGCAAGCAGGGTGTCAGGTCATCCTCAGGGAATGCTTGTCAATTCTCTCTAAAATGAAATAAAACTTCTTATCCGGAGGTTTTTCATATCTCTGATCACATATATTTCATTGAAATTATACCTGGAGTACAGGATATCCTAGTTACCTAAGTCATCTTCAGGACACTTTCTTAAAATGTGGTTTTTAGGATCGCTGATCATGATTCTGAAGTCTGAATAATGCTATAATTCATCTGGGGAACAGCATAACCTACTTGTTACCTCATCCCTAAAGAATTTACGGTATAATTCGCTCTAAAATGAAATAAAATCTAGAACTTAGGGATTGTTAGGGTCTCTGATCACGATATTATTGTTGAACTCGTAATGAAATGCACTTGGAGGTAGTAACCCACAAGTTGTGTATTAGTTTTATTTTTTTACAAAATTAAAATAATACATAGTATTTTATTCAAAATTGTATGAACAGTATAAATACTCATTTTTAGCAAGCGGTGTTGAAACGAATAATTTTTTTTCTATTTAAAATGAAAATATTGTAATAATGATCTTTATAAATGATCTTTGAGTTTAAATATGAAAAGTATAAAAATATAATTGTTTGAAGGGGGAGTTGATAAAAAGGAAAGGAGATGCAAATAAATTTATACTATTAATATGCTAATTTTAACCTATTGTGATGATTTTTTATTTACAGATGATAAAAACAATTATATACAATGATCATTATTATTTTCAAATAAATCTACTAAATTATAATCAATCTTCATTACACTGCCATGGGGAAGGTGGAAACAAAAAAAACATAATTTCTGGATACCCATACCCACTCTCTATCGTAAATTCAACCTATTCTATTGTATTTTCAAAAGTGTGAGATGAGATGATAATCTTTGAGGCGAGTCACATGATGGGTCCTTTTTTATGTGTGATTCACCTGTCCTTTTGTTTTACCGTGACTAATGAGTAGCTGTAAGTAAAAATGAAGTCTGAATTGTTTTCATTTAATTTGATTTAAAATTTTAATAAATTATTTTCATTATGTCTATCTTTATTTTGTGGGAAGAAATAAAATTATAGCTTAAGCGTTTTATTACGATCCATATACCTACCTCAAGGTGCATTTTATTACGGTTTGTTACCATCGGTTTTAAAATTTATTTTCATTTAAGAGCGAATTACATTAAATTCTTCAGGAATTCAGGGTAACCAGCAGTGAATTATAGCATTATTTAAACATCAGAATAGTGAACAGCGATCCCAAAAACCCGCAGATAACAAGTGATTACATGTTTTCAAAACATTTTGAGAAAGTGTCCTGAATATGACCTAGGTAACTAGAATATTCTGACTTCAAATATAATTTTAATGAAATATATGTGATCAGAGGTACCAAAAACCACCGGATAAGAAGTTTTATTTCATTTAAGAGAGAATTGGCGAGCATTCCTCGAGGATGACCTGATACCCTGGCTGCACGGATCCCCAGATGTATTGTAGCGCTATTGAGACATCAGAATCGTGATCAGCGACCCCAAAACCCCACGGGTAACCGATTTAGACTAATTTTAGTGAATATTTATCAAATATTATTATATATAAAAACAAAAAGCGGACATAGTTTCCAGATACCTTCCAGAATATAATGCAAAAAATCGCATCTCGATCCATCTTGGGGCAAAAATTTTCTAGCTGGAGGTCATTTTTTTGCTGTATTTCCTCGACTGTATGACATACAACACATAACCCATCAACAAGACAGGTAACGTTTACATGACATACAGCTGATACACACACAATGTCCGTGACAGACCATTCCATATAGAAATCCCTATAAATTCAAATGAACTTTCACATGACATAGAGTATAATTTTACATATATCCACGCCTTAAGCTGTTTCTACTCATTAGAAATATTTTTATTAAGTTATGAAATTTGGGGAATGACGGGTGTAGCCCACGGAAAACAGCTGGTAACTTCTTTAAATGTTTATTTAAATATGTATTAAAATCATAATTGATTTTTTGTTTCACTTAATGTTGATTTCAACCGTTTTCACGGTTCTATCGAAAGGTCCTAATTTTGTCTTCTCCACCAAAAATATCCCTACGACATCCATTATTTCTGCTGTAGAAGCATCCCTACATAAAGTTCCCCACCTCGCAGCAGATGAAATTCGTTTCGAAACTGCTAAAATTCTTCGTCATTCCAAGATTCCTAAATCAAATTGCCCTAAACCTTTAATTCAAGCTCTCAATTCACTCAAATCAAATCCTGATTTGGCTATTTTGAGGGCTGATAAAGGAAACTCCACTGTTGTCATGAATCGTTCAGATTATGATAACAAAATCCTGCAACATCTGCAAACTAATTCCTATAAGCTTCTACCAAAAGATCCCACCTCCTCTATAGAACGTTCAATTTCACAAATTATTCGTCATTCTTCCCTTCCTGATTCAGATAAGAAATTTCTTATCCCCCATTGTTCAAAATGTCCCCGTTTATATGGTTTGCCTAAAATTCATAAGCCCTCAGTTCCCCTGAGACCAATTGTCAGCACTATCGGATCTCCTACTTATAAACTCTCTCGATACCTGTCATCTATTCTCAAGCCCCTTGTAGGTGATTCCATTTAGTTTTATCCTAAATTCCTTTCATTTCGTTGAAAAACTTCAAACGTTGAAAGTTGACCCACGATATTTGCTCGTCAGCTTCGACGTCGAATCACTGTTTACCAATGTTCCCATTCCAGACACCCTTTCCATAATTTTCTCAATTGTTACCTGCCAAAAACATTTCAACGGACTTGCTACCGTTAAGATTTTGGTCTACCCTCCACATATTTTCTATACGATGGCAAGTTCTACGAGCAGTCCTCGGGAGCTGCCATGGGTTCCCCACTTTCCCGATCATAGCTAATATCTTCATGGAAGCTTTAGAACAAGATGCCATTGACTCATCTGTTCTCAAGCCGAAATGTTGGTTTAGATATATCGACGATACTTTCGTTATTTGGCAACATGGTCGCGAAAAGCTTGTTCCCTTCCTCAATCATTTAAATTCATTACATCCCAATATCCGTTTCACCATGGAAGTCAAATAGCAAGGTTCACTCCCGTTCCTGGATGTATTGGTTAGTCGCCAGACTGACGGTACTTTAGGACATTCTATGTATCGGAAACCCACCCATACCGATAGATACCTCAATGGTCTTTCCCACCACCACCCTGCCCAAACGCAATCTGTCTTAAACTCCCTGGTCCACAGAGCTGTCAACCTATCTCAGCCTCAATCCTTAAAATCAGAATTAAAACATCTATCATCTGCCTTATTATCAAACAATTTCTCCCAATACAACATTCAAAAAGCCATAAAGAAATACACTTCACCTAAAATTCCAAATCGACCTGAGCCAGAAACCCTCCCACCTGCTTTATTCACGGCCCATCTTCCATATATTCAAAATATAACAGATCGAATTTCCAAAATCCTCAAAAAACATAATATTTCTACCCGTTTTTCCACACTTCCAAAATTATTTCAGTTTTACAAACCTATCAAAGATCCCCTTCCTCCTCTCCACTTAGAAGGTGTTTATAGTATTCCCTGTTCTTGCGGTAGTCTACATTGGTGAAACAGGTCGTACAGTAGCTACTCGTGTGAAAGAACATGAGCGCTGTACAAGACTTCGTGACACAAGTAGATCTGCACTTGCGGAACACAAGTTCAACACAAATCATCAAATCCTTGTTGAAGATACTAAAATCCTAGTCCGAGCCCCAAACTTCTATCAGCGGAAAATCCTTGAAGCTATAGAAATCCTAAAACATCCGAATAATCTGCACCGTGACTCAGTATATTACCTTCCCAACATTTGGAAACCCATCCTCGAAAATTCCACTTCGCACATGATCGCACAACGGCAGGGTCAGGTGCCGGAACGAAGTTAACCACCGGAACAAGGGCAGTGAACTACGTAGCGTGAAGGATTTTTCCTACAATAAATACGGTTACAGAAACCAGTAGAACCAGTTTCAGTTCAAGCCTCAAGCCTGCCCTGAAGATGCCACCTGTAGTGGTTGACGAAATGGGCATCAAGTCGAGCTATTGTGACGCGGAATCCATCCGGAAGACAAGATTTTTTTGTTTTCATGGAGTGACACCATCGATATTCGCACCGAGTGCCACGCATTCGGGTTACGCCACTGGAACTGGTTAAGAGAAATTTGCAATAACAAAACCGGAAACAAATTCTCACCTAAACATTGTAGACCAATCAGTATCACTGAAAAATTATGGAACGTATTATTAAAAATGGTGTGTATGTCTGAAGTATTGATTGATTACGGTCAATACCTACCACCATTCCACCATATGAAGTATATGGACGGAAACGAGAATATTTAATTTTAACAAATAGAACTCTTAATAAATCTAAATTATTCACTATAAAACAAGATCACGTTGCGATTAAAAATTAATAATAATAAATAATTTATTTCAACAAAATATGAAAGAATGATTACATTACATTAATTAATATATCTATAGAGGTAGTATAAACATGAATGTTCAACTTTGGAATATCTAGTATAATTTTTTAAATTAAATAAGCGATTTTTTGTATACATTCCGGAAGGACATTGAATGTTTCTGCTTTTAAATTTCTTACGAGATAGTTATGAGTTATATGATGTAAATCATGTTTACTTTTTAAGTTGTATAACGGCTGTTTGGAGGAAGAACGTTTGTCGAATGTCTAAAATCTGTAAGATTTAATATAGTTCATCCGATGGATAGGTATGCTTTTTATACAACATTGTTTTTAAAATGTACTTATGAACTATTTCCAATTTTTTTAAATGTGTGCAATATACTCCTCCCCATCCGATAATCCCATATGATATTCGTCATTCTGCAACTGCATAGTGTAGTATTTTTAAATGACGGTGATCTAACAAAATTTTTAACATTTTTATTTTATGTATTAACCCTCAAAGTTTTTGAACGATATTGTCTATATGTTTATTCCAGTTATGTTGATTATCAATTAGGTAGACCGAGGTATTCAATAGTTTCAACACCCTGAATTATATATTTTCCAATGTCTAATGTTATAAAGGAAGGTTGTGTTAACTTCGAGGCATATAACGGTACATATTTGGTTTTATCGAGATTTATTAAAGTATTTTGAAAGTTTAGGAAATCTTCTTCTACTTTTGTTTTGCCATGACGTTGCTGTGTATCAGTATCAGATCGTTTTATCATCGACACAGCAAATGACAACTCCGCAGGAGGGTACACTGAAAATGCTGTTTAAATATGTATTAAATAATATTAGACCTAGAACTGTACCTTGTAGAACACCACAGCTAATTGTGAGGTACTCACTTTCTTTATTGTTTATAACAGTTTTTGTTGCTTTTTATTTAATTCAAACTATTATTTCTAAAGCCTATTTTTAATACTTCAAAGTTGAAGCATCAAATCTAGAAAATGAGAGAGCAATATTTTTTTGTGTAACAGAATATTGCAACTTGGAATCATGGTCATAAATGGCAAAAATTCATTAGCAGCGAGAATTTTTAAGAACTCAGTCACTATGGTTGTTAATACACTTTTCAAGGAAATTTATTGTCAAATATTATAAAAGAACAAACTCCCGTAGTTGAAGAAAACAAACGTGAAAATATTAGAATGAATCTTGAACACGACCTTGAATTTCTTATCTATCAATTTAATATTAGCATTCCCTATCTGCTTTGTGACTACAAAGAAGGTTTATTGCGTTCAATTGATATAATAGATATATCAACCACTTAAAAAAAACATCTACATCACCGGCATCGTTTCATTAATGTCTACAAGCAGATTCAATTTTACTTATTTTCTAGCAAATAGCTATAAAATTGGCAATATGCCAAAAAGAAGACCAATTTGAAATTAAGATGAGAATTTTCATGGTATTATGTACTTATTGTCGAGGAATGAAATAAAAACGCTAGTTGCAGAATATTGTTATACAAGGAATTTCTTTTGCCTTGCAAATATCTCGTAGAATAATAATAATGCATAATTTTCATCAACCGTAGTCTACAGAACAAGCTGTCCATAAGTTTTATAACAATGTAAACAATTTGTCAGCGGATAAAGTAATTTTTTTTTTTGAATCACAGAACAATACAAATTTAACTATGAATTGGATGATTTAGTAATATTTTCAGAAGACAGATGATAAATAAACCAGCCAGTCAATATTGTACATGCTCTTTCATAATCGAAAGTTTTATCATGATAATAGATTTGGGGCATATTATCAATTTACACATGGAAAAATATTATATTAATTGAAGAATGTTATGTATAATTGAATACAACGTAAATGTTGGTACTTTTTTGTAAAAAGCTTTGTCAAAAATCGTAAGAATTTTCATGAATTCTAATATCGTTAATATTTTCCTCACAATCATCTGATAGAATTCATAGTGAACAACAAAACAATAATGTTGTCTTGTAGTTATTTGACCGGCAATTCGCGGGAATTACCGGACGAATAATTATAAGCTTATTATTTTCATTGAAATGGTGTAAATCTAGCATTTCTCGCGTTAACCACGTCACCTTTATCCACGAAACATATTTTTAAAGTTACGACCTTTCAGCTACCAAGTAGCTGAATGTTTCTTAAAAAGGAAGCTTGACTTGAAACGAAAACCAATCGATCATAAAAACAAACTTTCAAATAATCTATGTATTACTATGGTTGGAAATTACTTTGACAGTACTCATTTAATGACAGCATCCCGGTTCTTATATATTTCAATATGTTAAATTATCTAAGTTACCTTCATAATTCTAAAAAAAATTTTTTCTGTGGGTGATATATCTATTATATCAATTGAACGCAATAAACCTTTTTTGTAGTCACAAAGCAGATAAGGAATACTAATATTAAATTGATAGTTAAGACATTCAAGGTCGTGTTCAAGATTCATTCTAATATTTACACGTTTGTTTTCTTCAACTACGAGAGTTTGTTTTTCTGGAATGTTTAAATTATTATTAATATATTATGGCACTTATATATCAATGGCATACTATTTGACAATAAATTGTGTCCTATGAATTTCTTTCCTTGAAAAGTGTATAAACAACAATAGTGACACAAAAAATATTTCCCTCTGATTTTCTAGATTTAATAAAAAGCGACAGAAAACGAAGAAACTGTTATAAACACCAAAGGAAGTGAGTACCTCACAAATTAGTTGGGTGTGTGAAACAAGGTACAGAGGTCCCATACTATTCAATACATATTTAAACAGTATTTTCAGTATACCCACCTGCAAAAATGTCATTTGCTGTGCCGATGATACAGCGACCTGATACACAGCAATGTCAAGGCAAAACTTGAAAATAAAAGTAGAAAAAGATTTCCTAAACTTTCAAAATTACTTCAATAATGTGTTATTAACAATAAATCTCGATAAAATCAAATACATACCTTTCTCTGCCTCGAAGTTAATACAACCTTCCTTTATAATATTAGACATTGGAAAAGATATGATTCAGGGTGTTGAAACTATTAAATACCTAATGGATAATCAACTTAAACGGAGTCAACATCTAGAACGTTCAAAAACTTTGAAGGTTAATACATAAATTAAAAATTTTTGCATTTTATTAGATCACCGTCATTTAAAAATACTGTATTACGCACTTTTAGAATCACAAATATCATATGGGATTATCGGACTCGGAGGAGTATATTACACCCATTTAAAAATATTGGAAGTAGTTCAGAAGTACATTTTAAAAATTATGTTGCATAAAAAACCTATCCATCAGATAAACTATATAAAATACAGATCGACAAATTTCAACAAATTTCCTTCCTCCAAATATCCGTTATACAACTCAAAAGTAAACATGATTTACATTAGATAACTATAACTATCTCGTGAGAAATTTAAAAGCAGAAATATCCAATTTCCGGAATCTCTTAAAAAAAAAGTAAGAACAAAAAACTAGACTAGATACTCCAAGGTTGAACATTCATTGTATTATTGACTCAAAGTAATTGAAAACAAAAACATTATTATTCCTCTTTTCTGTAACATTTTATAGATAAATTCATGCATGTAATCCCTGTACTCTACTTATTTTTAGATGGTTTACATTATTGCATATAATATTGTATAAATTATATTCATCATATTAAGCTCTGATACAACTAAATTATATATTATAGGTATAATCATTTTAATCCACGGTTATGTGATTTACTACCTCTATAGGTATATTAATTAATGTAATGTAATCATTCTTTCATATTTGGTTAAAAGTACCATTTTAATGAAACATATGTAAATGAACGTTTTAAAAATTACAAGTCACTAGCTGTTGTCCGCGGGCTACGCCCGTAGAAAAAAGCGTTGGCTGCCCCTCCGCGATGTCTTTCCCCAAGTTTCATAACTTATATGAATATCATTCTTCGTAAAAAAAGATATTTCAAATCGATATTAATAAAATACTCAGTTATGAATTTACGGTTATAACTCCAAACTCAAAAGTTAAAATCTGAAATCTGAAGGTCATGATCAGGATGAACGATTCACTCGTAGATTCCAAGTTCCAAAAACCAAGCAAGTACTATTTAAAAAGTGTGATTTCAAACTGCGCATCAGAAGCCAATCCAATCGTCATTGACGGTGAAACCAATCCAACCGTCATTGACGGTGAAACCAATCCATCCAATCGTCATTGACGGTGAAGCCAATCCAACCGTCATTGACGGTGAAACCAATCCAACCGTCATTGACGGTGAAACCAATCCATCCAATCGTCATTGACGGTGAAGCCAATCCAACCGTCATTGATGGTGAAGCCAAGAAAACACAGCATTTGAGTTCAAAGAGTTCAACTAGCAGCAAGACGCATAACCTGTAGTTCCTACGAGTCGTAACTGTTCGACCGGCATCAGAGCATAGGCCCAGCAGAGCATAGGCCCCAGCAGTTTACAAACAAAAAATGTGCATCTGAGAAAAGCGGTGACTTCCAAAAACCAAATCATCAATCAGGTTAGCTCTATTTCATAATTCATTAAAATTCAGCATTTCTTATGTAACATTTTACACCCATGTTACATACATTCTTAATTAATTCCTATTAGTATTGCATCTGTTCGAAGCGTTGACACAATTGAAATGCATTATTACAGTTTCATAGGTGGTGAATTAAAAAATCTGGGTATTGCATAAGTGTTTGTCAATTTTAAAATTTAGTTGCCTGCATCGTACGGTTGGTCGTACGTCATGAATTTCAAACAGATCAAATTCAATCATGAATCTAGTTGAATTCAAAAAACTCGTGCACAATTAAAATCAACAAAAATAAGATTTGATAATTTTTTGGAAGGGTTTAACCCTCAAATGGGTATTTCACAATTATAAAACAGACTGTTTAATTTAAAAAATATATTAGCCGATTATAACAAAATTCAATCACAAATCGAAATGATAAATGGCGAAGATGTTGAAGAGCGGGAAGCATTCGAAAATAGTTATTACGAGCCTTTCAGCAATGCGCAAGATATAATTGATCAAAGAACTCCTTCAAATGATTAAAATAGTTATCTAAATTTAAGTTCGGTACATTCTGAAGCTGGCAATACACAATTACCGACTTTAAACCTGCCACGATTCAAAGGTAAATATGACCAATGGCTGTCGTTTCATACACATTTAATTTGCTCATTAATTTAAAATCAAACCTGAACCCAGTCCAAAAGTTTCATCATTCAAAACCATCCTTTGAGGGGGAGCCTAAGTTAATTTCAATTTCCAATGAAAACTACAGTATTGCTTGGAACCTGTTAAATTAACTGTACAACATCAAAAGATTATTAATCAAAAATCAAGTTGCTGAATTGTTTAATCTTCCAAGCTACATTTAAACATAATGCATTATCGTTTCGAAATTTAACGCTGCCCACAGAGTAGGGGAGACGTTAATACTATACATTTAATAACTAGTCGTTTTGATTATAAAACAAAATCTGATTGGGAGGAATTAGGAAAAGATATCCCTACCTTTCATGAACTCACGGAATTCATCAACAAAAAATTTCAATCAGAAGCTTTGGAATGTGACAAGGTCAATAATAAATGAATTACAAAGCCACAAATGAATTGGAAGATACAATGTTTTTATATTGTAAGCACATTTCTCAATGCAAAGATTTTCGTAGTTTAAGTTATAAATCTAAAAATGATGCATTAAAAATATTAAAGATTAAATTGCTTAACACAAGGCACTCTTGGAGCACAACAATATAATTCACGCAGCTGTCGCCATTGCAACAAAAAAAATAATTCCATTCTACACAAATTTGATGATTCAAACAGAAAACTATACTGATCGTTGTTCTACTAATAATATATCAGTAGTTAATAGAACTAATACAAAATCAAACGAGTTTGAGATACTTTTACCAACAGCAGTTGTGTATGTACAAGACATGCCAATTTGATATCCTGTCGGGTTCTTCTGGATTCAGGTTCCTAGGCAAATTCCATTCAGAAATCATGTTGTAAAAGGCTTGAATTAAATATTAAAGACATCAAATCAAATTGCCAGTCTCCGTAATTGGACAATCACGTGCTACAATATTTCACTTAACGAATATCAGAGTCAAATCTCAGTTCAATTCTTATAGTATCAATATTGACTGCTTGATTCTTGATAACCTAACTGAGAATCTACCTCTCAGATCATTCAAAATTGATTATATTAAAATTCCACCGAATATTCTACTGGCAGACCACAGTTCAATCAGACAAAACCTATTGAACTATTGTTGAATGCAGATTGTTAGGTTTTGGAGACTGGTTGACAGTAGCTTAACGGATTTCACTTCTAGGAATCGCAGTTTGGGTGGTTTAATACCGGTCAATAACCATAATTCCAATATTTGCAATTTATCAATAAATAAGATAGACCAACTATTGAGGCGATTTTGGGACCTAGAGAATGTAGAGTAAGCAGCATCAAGAAGAACAAGAATTCGAAGAACATCATGCCAAAACTGTTAAATTTATTAACGGGCATTTAAACTATTAAATTGCCATTTAAAATAACAAAGGGTCAATTAGATATTTCTAAGGAAATGTCAGAAAAGCGAAAGGAAATTACAAAAAAAATCATTAAATTAAGAATATGTGAAATTATTAAACGAGTATGAACAATTGGGTCATATGTCGTTGAAGGTAAATTTGACTTCGGAGATAGGGTTTTATTTGCCTCAACACCGAATTTTAAAGGAAAGTAGTGTATCTACTAAATTGGGTGTGATGTTCGATGGATCATGTCTGACGATATCAAAAATAAGCCTTAAAGATACACTAATGGTAGGTCCAACAATACAACAGGGCTTGATTCCAATAATTATAAGATTTCGTACGTTTCAATTTGTTTTTGCGGACATTAGCAAAATGTACCGGCAAATGAATGTAGATTTGGATGATACTGAATATCAAACAATACTGTGGAGAAATGAACCTATGGACGAGCTACATACTTATAAATCAACCACGGTACATATTGCTCCCCATTCTTGGATATTAGAACATTGTTTCAATTTGCAGAAGATAATAAGTTCCCGCATGTACATACGATTATTACTCGCGATTTTCATATGGACGATTGTCTTACTCAAGAAAATACTTTACAAGATACGTTAAACATACGTGATGATTTAAGTAAGTTAATCTCAACAGGAGGCTTTACATGATGCAAATGGGCTTCATCAGATGTTACAGCTACTTCAGTAGATAGACACATTATACATCTAAGTAGAGAGGTCGATAAATCTTGGGGCTTGTATGAAATAGTAAAAATGACAAATGAATTATATTTTTAACATAAAAAAGATCAATAATAATCCAACTAAACGTATAATTTTGTCTATTATATCTCAATGCTCCTGTTGGATTTATTTACCCAGTAATCGACACATTTTTCAAGCGTATGAAACTATATACCATGTTTAGGCACGTCATTGCGTTGTAAATCATTATATGAATTAAAATAGTAAGTGCAGTGTTGTCATGGAGATATATAAATTGAATGGTCAATATTCAATATTTTGTTATTGTAACAATAAAATATTTTGCATCTTTATAATATTGTGTATCATTATTAATCACAATATCGTCCAAACGAAGAGCGTACATCTTTATAGCTAAAACTGAATATTGAAGATAGCCCACAAGACAATTAGGATATCCAATAGTTCCAACCAGTTGGGTAAACCCAGATTATGATACAGGGTTAAATAAAATAACTATTAAAAGTCGATTTTCACTCATTTAAAATAAATAAATGTGTCTATAGTAACATCTTCAAACAAAAATTACAAAGTACTTTATATTTAAGTTTAAAATGGATTTTCATCACATAATGGCTATTCAATTATACATGGAAATTATACGGAACTTTCTTCCACAAGTCGCTTAATATAAATAATTTTTTTTTTCGATTAGATTTGTTCCGAATCTTGAGATGCATGTACAGAAGATACTATCGTTTATACATGAAGTTCCAATTCACCTGGATGTTATACAAATTCGTAATTTTAAATAGAACACCTATAAGTTTGGGCCTTTTTGGATTCATTTAATTCTAGGTCTACCGTTTATTCAACTGTTTTCGAAAAAAAAAAGATTGCAGTGCTATGAATATAGGCCAAGCAGTACATAAACGATGAGTTAGAAATATGCGATTTGGCACTTAAATGCCCTCGTAAATACTGTAACCTATACTGGACAATCTTCGAACACAAATAAACGTTTGTTTCACAAATAGAATTTCCGCCGTTAAATTTGAAATTGAATAATTGTAAAAAGAATCATTTGACTCACACCTGTTAGTTTTATTATATTAGCGTCGAATTCAGTCTTATTCCTAAATTAACAGTTTATAAAAACTGTAATAAAATATTACTGACACAAGAAGAATTAGTTCATATGGTTTTCATACTTGAAGAGTTCTCGGATGAGACTATTTCCCACATAAATGGATCTATTGATCGGATATGGAATACAGTGTTGGAATACCAAAATTCCAATATGCCGCCGCCTTTGAAATAGTCGCATTCGTTGGAATATATAACAGTTATGTACATAATTGTACGAATTCTCGTAATGCATTGTTATAAAATATTTGAATATTTAAAATTCTCATGATTATAAGAGTTCATTTTACTGATAATAAAATTTGCTGTAAAGATTTTGAGTCAAACAAGGAAATGCTACATCAACAGGAAATCAAGTATTGGTGTTGATGTTTCTTGTTTGTTTGAATCGTTAACAGTCTGTTTTTCAAAAATACTGCTCAAGAAAATCAAAAATCGGAGTGGATCTGATTTACCGATATTACACTATTCAATGCACTATAAACTTCAATACACTTGTCAGCATTATTTATAAATCAGTTTTGTGTAAATTTGAGTTTAATCCTCCAACTTCGAAAGTTAAAATGATTTTACTATGTAAACGCCAAAACTATAGCTACACTAGAAGCGATTTACAATTAACAAAAACTATTGTTTAGCAAGAATGTTAAATTAAACCACTTACTTGTGCCACATTTTCAAAATGTTCATGACTTTTTTGATAGACTCTTGCTTTTTGAAGATTCCTCCCAATTCCAGTATTTTTTCGGATAAAAACCTCGCCATGATTTGACAACCAGTCAAGTACCTACAACGATAAAAATAGATTTTAGGCAATTGAACAGAGCAATTATATTAACATAAAATTTAATATTACAGATGTATGGTGCTGTGAAAATGACGGTTCGAGCGAATAGGGGATGAAGAGCTTGTTTTACTGCGTATATTCAAGTAAAGATGTGATGAAAAATATGTCAATGCTATTAAAGACTTTGTTTTGATTTCATGAAGTTGGCTTCAACTTATGCAAATCCATAAAATTTATAAGTAAAATAATTAAAAACGAGATTCAAATTTAAACTTTGATGAATTAACTTGACGTGTTTCAAGTCTTAGGAATACTCCTAACGATGCTGATGTGCAACCGAAACCTGTCAAATTGATATATCAATGTTTAAAGTGTAATCTCGTTTGTAATTAGTTTTAAAATAATAAATTTGATCTTATTTAACTACATCTATATCAACCCGACAAGAAATTATTCAGTTCAGTTAAGCTTTCTGCTGTCCGACCACCATAAGAGCGTCTAAACAGGAGCACAGCACTCTGTAGGGTCTCCCTAATACTGGCCATGCTCGGCCAGAGTTCCCCCAACATGGACCCTGTTGGCTAGAGCTGGGCCTGACTCAGCACGTGCTCAGCCGTCTCGTCCTCTTCTTCGCATGCTCTACTCGGTGGGTCATTCCCTAAGCCCATAGTGTGCATGTGCAGCACGTGCTCAGCCGTCTTGTCCTCTTCTTCGCATGCTATACACAGTGGGTCATTCACTAAGCCCCTAGTGTGCATGAACAGCACGTGCTCAGCCGTCTCGTCCTCTTCTTCGCATGCTCTACATAGTGGATCATTCACTAAGCCCCTAGTGTGCATGTGATTTCGTAGTTGAGTGTCCTGGAGTGACTCCTGTGAGTAACCGCAAGCACGTGCTTAGCTGTCTCGTACTCTTCTTCGCATGCTCTACTCGGTGGGTCATTCCCTAAGCCCCTAGTGTGCATGTGCAGCACGTGCTCAGCCGTCTCGTCCTCTTCTTCGCATGCTCTACACAGTGGGTCATTCACTAAGCCCCTAGTGTGCATGTGATTTCGTAGTTGAGTGTCCTGGAGTGACTCCTGTGAGTAACCGCAAGCACGTGCTTAGTCGTCTCGTACTCTTCTTCGCATGCTCTACACAGTGGGTCATTCACTAAGCCCCTATTGTGCATGTGCTTTCGTAGTTGACAGTGTCCTGTAGTGACTCCTGTGAGTAACCGCAGATTGTTCCAAGACAGTTTCATGTAATATTAAGCAATTTTTGGGCAAGGTGCGTTTATCGCTTCCTTATTCCTTTTTGAGTACCCGCGCAAATGCCTTCCCAGTTAACTTTCCGAAATAATCGTTTATTTTGGATCATTTTTGGTTCCTGAATACATTTCAATTAAATGATTTGTTTTAGATATAACTTGAGAAGTTTAGGTCCTAGATTGGCGATTGTTTTTTGTTTTGTTTTCCTCAAAAAATTTGACTCTTTACCTTGGAACGCTATACTAAATTTGAAACTAATACCTCATCAAATTTTGAATTATTGTAGAAAAAATGATAATATTACAACAAACTTAAAACCAAAACATTTATATATTTGATAAATCCAATTTTGGATTTGGATAAAAACATTTGAGTACAAATAGCGATAGGATTCCTGAAACTTTTCTATAATAATGCATTAGGATACTAATTCTTGGGAATAAATTACCTGCTTAACATCCTCCTGGAATAATCTAAGTGCAAGTCGTTGATGCAGTTTAATTTTCTTAGCGTGCCATTTTTGTTCTAAAGCCCTATGATGATTCAAAATTTGATGAATTACTGCTAACACATGACTAGCCCCTTCGCTGTAATCAGCTGCTGGGTTTCCTCCAGGCCTATTTTCATAATTAGTTGTTCCGTCTCCCTTAATGCAAATAACAAGTTAAATTAGATAAGAAATTTCAATATGCATTATTTCATAAATTTATATAGGGCACATCACCACGATCTTCCATCAGAAGTAAACCGGGGAAATTTGGTACACATTATGTTAATGATTTCAGCTCTCGGTAATATAATATCATTTGGAGTATCCAAGAAAACTAAGAGAGTTCACTTGGTACTTTTTAAAAACAAATCGTTGTCTAGGAAATCTTCTACAAATTCCGACTAGATCATTGTTATCAGGAGAATACCAAGAAAATACAAATAAATCTCTGTTTAAGAGAATGTAGAAAGTTCCATTTTTTATTCATAGATGATACGTCTAAATTTAAAACATGAATCTACGCATCGTATCCTGAAATTGATGATTTGTGAAATAAAAAGTTGTTTCATTCATAAAGATCAGGGATATCACTTGTATCGGTAGATTTCAAACGACTAAGTTACTTATGGAGCAGTCACCAAGGCTCATTCCAATCTCCTCCTCCTCCTCCATGCTGTAGCTTCTTGAGCCCAAGCTAACTTTACGTCATAGTCTAGGAGCCAGAGCGATATTGATGGTCTGAACATTAACCCGATGGCACTATGGTTTATTGTTAGAGGACGGTTCAATGAACAATTCATCTCACAGACCGAATTTTGCCCGGCTGCTAGATCTCGAGATACAGCATCCGCATTTTTTTTTTGACTGGAGGTTAACCCTTTCCAAGTTGCGGTTACTTGAGAAGCATGCCATTCTCATACACTTCCACCATGTGCCATCATCTTTTATCGTGTCCTTTTATCAGACCAACCAGTTAAAATTGAACCGAAAATGGACTGCAAGTTAACCCCCCCAAACCTGGTGGAAAATGTTCATTGGTATTGACATTTGTTAACATACCCTATGCCATCAAAAGTTATCGATCCATTTCCGAGTAATTGGCCATTATTTGGACCAAAAATGTTTCTTTTCTTCATTTTGTGGTTAAAACTTGCGGGTTACAAGGTAACATAATGGCACCTTGTTAAATAACTTTATTGGATGTCAAATAAAGATTTAAAATTATTGCCACCACTCCTTGCCTATTTTAACCCCCCAAAACCCTCTAAAATCACCCCCTAAAAAATATGAATCATATGATAATATGACCAATTTTATGATAAATTAGTCAATTATTGAGACTCTGGCTGGGTTTAAAATCGAAACGGCTCTTTTTTATTTATTTTTTCAGTCTGCCGGATGATTTTATGTTCAGACCATCAATATCGCTCTGGTTTCTAGACTATCATGAACACTGTGACTAGTAGAAATATATAGTGGTCCCAAATCAATATATTGGATGAATAACTAACACATTTTTGTGTTAGCAGTCAATATACAGAGTTAATCTTTCTCTAGGTCGAACAGTGACAACACGTCTGTCAGTTCCAGGCAGATGTTTCGCTCTCTCAGGAATTCATCCAGGGAACGAGTAGAACACCAAGTGCCAGGAGAAAGATGTCCCACGAAAGAAACTTTCACAATGCAATGCACTTGATCTCACGCGTTTCACAGAAACGACGGAAATAGTATGGGACATACAGGTGGAGGTTTCGCCACCTTACTGCTGTACTCTGGTAGAGAGTAGAGCTAATTAGGAAAGCAAATATTTCGGAAATGAATTATTGTTCTACTTGTAGAATTCCATTAGAATGTTGAATGAAAATCCGTTCGTAGATGTGATTCAATATCCTTTCTAAAGGACATTTTCGGTTAATCACTTTCAGTCGCTTGGTACTAAATCATGGAAATAATGCATTTCCCCAGGTTGGCTTCAGCTAATCATTCGGTTACGTATCAGCTGAGCGTTCAAAGTTCTGATGGAAGTTCTATGATGTACGCCCTGTATAAATGTATTCTACATATAAGATAAGTCAATTCATACAACATGCTTAGTAATTCACATTGTATATATTCTAATGAGAAGTTGATCAATAATTGACAAAGAGATACAATGATATAATGTCGATTGAAGTGTGATTCAAAATCTGACAATACATAAAGCATAATCATTCTCTGAATCTAATCATATGATGAACATAATTCTGATGTAATCGTTCTCGAGAGTTCAACAATTCTACGATACTTCATTATTCGTATAGCTCTGTTTAACAAGTACATTTCAATGTTGATTGTAATAATGCAATTATTTTCTCAACAGGAGTAACTTTTTTATGGTCTACAACATGCATTTTTCCTTTATTAACCCACGCCAAAGAATGGCTGCCTAATAATATATAATTTCATTACCAACATTTACAAATGTACAAGCGTTTCGTTGTGTTCGTTGTGTTGAATGTACAAAAACCGATGTTAAATGTCTTGCCCGTCTTTCTAATCATTGACTCAAATAGCATCTGAACGGAAATATTCTTCGTATAATAATATTTGATACATTATAAAATCTATACAGATGTAACACTAATTGGGTTTCTAAGAATCATTTGTTTGTTGAAATTAACTAGCACGATCCTGATACTTTTTCATTTTGAAATGAGCTCTGCAGTTCAGTAGTTTATAACATTATATCTAAAAAAAACCTCTATAAACATACAATGTGAATACATAAGACACCTGTTTTATAAAAATCCTACAGAAAGCAACTACATGCAGGATATTGAAAAGTTGTTGAAGGTTATTATATTAGTTGTAAAATTATGTACCTTAGATAACACCAATTCTGTGAACACATTTATATATAGGGTGTAGATAGCCTTGGTCTAAACATAGAGGAACCTTACTGGTCCCCCTACATTATTGATTAATAATAATATATTATTTTAGTACATAACCTAAACAAGTTTAAGCAAACAATCAAAAATTGTAATTGTTTCTCGCGATCTACTGGTAGTACAGAAAAAAATATTGAACAAAAATGTTGGAAACAAAATTTTATACATTTTTGGCCTAATTTGCTGTGTCGGAATATATAAATTTCCCACATCGCGCACATTTTGAAGGGCTGTAACTCGGAGACTACCTCAGCAATTATATCATTGGAAGTGATTCAAGAGCGTTTTCCAAGAGTTTTCATGTTTTTAACGACAAAACCACTTCCCCGGTGTTAAAATGGCGGAAAACTGGTTTATAAACTTTGGAACCGTTGATACTACCAACTTTACGGTAGCTCGCTAGTTACCAAAATTGTGTAATTCTATTTCCAACACTATTGTTCAATATTTTTTTATGCGACCAATAGATCGCGAGAAACAATAATTACAAACTCAAATCAAGATGGTGGCACCCTTATTGTTTTACACTTATCTACCTGCCTAAACCACTATGCAAGAAGAATCGCCGCCGATATTTTTGGTGATCTAAAAACCACAATTTACCTGTACTATTAGTTTAGTTCATTCTTATTTAGTATACTTGAACTAGTTTTGCAGGTATATATGAGCCTCTAAAAAATAATTATCTGGTATCAAATTTGCTAACTGAAAAGCGTTATTACTTGTTGCGACTTTCAGATATTACATCACACAACACACAATCAGCAACCTCAATTCAATAAGTCTTCTAAATATTCAAAGCATCTGTAGGTATTATTTCGCTCAGAAACGTGAGTCAATAAACAATTGTTTTTTCATCAGAATCGGTGTTATCATCAGATATTTACAAATAAAGAATTATTAGTATTGAAAGAATATATTTACATGTTTCTTGTCAGTTCCAGGTTGATTGCAGACTTGAACCAGGTGGTCCAATTGATAAAGAAGTTTCTTACTTGTACTATGCACCTGTCACCAACCAACACCAAAGTTAGAAACAAAATTCCCATCAAAACAAACTACAATTAATTAAAAATCTAAAGATCGCAATATCGCAGACGGGAGATGCAAAGACCAGACGGTTGCGAGATAAAGATGAGATAGACTTATTAAAAATTCATACATTTAATGTTTTTGTAGTCTTTGTTGAAGCTTGCTCTCCTTCTATGGGGGTGGGCAAGTTATGGCACACTTGTAACATCACATCAAGACCGTTCAGTAATGACTGATACGAATTGTAAACCTGCATCAAATAAATAGCACTCTGAGCATATAATGAACGCTGGTCATGTTCATTAGTTCATAATATTTTAAATTTTCTCTCGTCATTTTTATTATCTGATTGTTGAACGTTTCCGCTCCCCTTTAGTTTAGATATACTTAATAAAAATAATTCATTAATATCACACAACAGGTCTACAATTTTGAATTAATTATAACAAATTGATTCCATAGGAAGAAGTCGAAAGGTATTTCAATATTAACTGTTTGTAATCTACATGAATTTGGAATTCTTCCGTATCTTTTGGATTTGTTTTATTTATGTCGTATGTCATTGAAATGTTCACCTCGGACATTCCCATAAGAAGTCATTCGTATGGCAATATTTCCCATGACTCACACTTAAATCTGGCTGTATTTCGCCGATAACGCACTGTGTTAAAACTAGTGAAATAAAAACTATCAAAAATTCGTAGGATGACTGGATTATGAGAGAGAAACAATTTATTTTTGATTATTGTAGAAGTAAATAATTGCTCTGTTGATTCAATAATCAATGATTCCTTAAAATGGATGAAATTAAGAGCTTAAAACATACTCTACTAAGATAATAAATAAAACATTGGCAAAAAACATTATTAAAATACAAATCAGGTATAGGAGCTGGTGGCAAACAGGGCATATGATCTATTCAACCTTAACAAAGATATAACATTGGTTTCAGCATAAGCGTCTAGGCCAAGCCACTTTATTTGGGCAGCAAATTTAATAACCATGAAAAAATAATTTAATGCACCATTTTTTCTGTATTATTGAAAGTTTATATTTCCAGCAAGGCTAGAGTCAGCTACACATGCTCTGTAGGGTCGGACGAAAAAATTATCTAATACCTACGGGCCAAAAGTTGTGTATTTGCATGCTAATTAATGTAAGAATAATAAAAAGCATACTTTACATCATCAATTCACTTAAAGGGCCTGAAGTTTGGAAATATGAAAAAAAAACTCCAACTCTAACATCGACTCTCAAAATATACAGGTAAATTATGTTTAAAAACCATGCGCCTAAAATTATATAATTATTCAAGTCAAAAATTATGGTTTCTACTATCTTACAAATACACACACTGTATTATTTTAAATTAAAAATTATTACATATTTTGCACCTCTTCGCCCATATTACATTTTTTATGAAATTACCCAAAACTCACCACGAGGATGTGGCTGCAATTTTGAGCGTCAATGTAAAAATTGGAGTTTTCTCTTATTTTTTCAAACTACGGGCCCTTTGCGCGAACCAACATATACATATATATATATATATATATATATATATATATATATATATGTATATATATATATATATATATATATATATATATATATATATATATATATATATATATATATATATATATATACGTTGGTTCGCGCAAATATATATATATATATATTTACATTATTTTTCCGTTGATAAGCACATAAATACACAACTTTTGCGACCTACCAGTATCTGATACTAGAGAAAATCATTTTCTCGACACACCCTAACGCTCAGTCGGTCGTACTGATTATGTGAAGGCAATTGAGATGGCCTATACAGGCATTGAATCATTCTGGCTTGAATGATATCAATCTCTACATGAATAATAGGCCATTACTCGCAATTCATATTTCAGATATTTCATGAACCAGTTGCGTTTTCTTTGTGATTATTAAAATTTTAATTATGTTGCTAGTAATTATTATTCAGTTTAGGCAAAAGGGAAAAAGGTATCTGTCTCTATTCCAGAAATGATCTCTCATGCCACCGATAGGAGAAACTAGAACCACAAGAATTGTGGTTGATAATCACAAACAGACAACATTTCGGTTGATTCTATATATCATGAAATGAACCAGCTCATAGTGAACTGTTTGAATTTCTTCCTCTGAACCTTGACCTCATTCAGCATAACTATCCAGCAGCTGCAAATATCATCATGGGGGATTTCAACGTTCACCACACCGCTTTGGTCAAGTTCTTATCAAGATGGATGGCGCAGGGCAATATGCTGAGGCCTTCGCCATTACCTATGGTCTCGAGCAGTTAATTAATGAACCAACACTGATCCCTGATAACAACTATCATTATGCCAATACGTTTGATTTATTTCTCACTAGAAGTCCAATCCCTATGAATTAAAGGTCCGTGCACCATTGAGAAACTCGGACCATTCACTCATCACTACGACCTGTCCCTATATTACTCCACGAACCAATCCAACACCTCTACGCACACTTTGGCATTACAACTCAGCCGACTGGAATGGTCGGATGTTTTTCTCCGAGTTTCCTTGGATAAGCGTATATTTTGAATCTGATGACCCAACGTAATGTGCCACAGAGATCTCGGATATTATCAGGTTAGGAATGGAAATTTGCATACCCATACCAACAAATCACTTATTTGGTGAGCGACGGTTCAATAAAATCTGTTCTAGGGCCGTCGCTTAAAAACAAACAGCATACCGTAAGTTGGCGCGGTAACTCATGTCTGGAGACCAGAACAGAATATATCGAATCCAGAAATATGTACAATGAAACAATAAACGCTTCCAAAGAGACATATAATGTCAAAATGAGATCAAAGCTTATCGAATGCCCCAATGGCTTCCTTTCGATCTGGATTTTCGCCAAAGCAATTGGTAGCCTCTTTAGCTTGAATGTTTGCAGCAAATTCCACTTTGGATCCACAAGAGATATTACTCCTAATTGAAATTGTCTTTCGTCAGCTCACAATTAGGCGCATTCTGCTTGATCTCAAAACCGAAAAGTGTATGGGGCCAGACGGAATTCGATCTGTCTTTCTCAAGGAATGTGCGCCTGAATTAACACGTTTTCTGCAGGTACTTTACCCTTTCATACAAACTTGGTGTGTTTTCTTCCAGCTGAAAGACAGTGTCCAACCAATTCCAAACAAAAAGAAGGAAAAACCCTTCTTAATAATTATAGACCCATTGGACTATTATCTGTGACTTCTAGAGTGATGGACAAAGCGATCAACATCGAACTCATACAATACCTAGAGAGCTCCAAAATCGTCAATGACCGGCAATACGGCTTTGGTCAGCAGAGATCAACAGGAGACCTGCTTGTCTACGTAACATATGTACGGTCTATTGAAAAACATGGGGAATCTCTAGCTGTAGCATTTGATATCTCCAAATCATTTGACCCGGTCTAGCACCAAGGCCTTCTTCGGAAACTTCGTCATATGGTTTTCCGCCTCAACTTTGTCGCTTACTATCGAGTTTTCTCTCAGATAGATCACTCCATGGTGGTTGACGGAGTATCCTCCGATACAATGGCTATCAAGGCTGGTCTTCCACAGGGACATGTCTTGGCACCAACTTTTTTTTTGCTCCATATCAACGATCTGCTGAAAGTGCTCACACGCCCCGCCCATAGCTTACTCATCTAAAGCCTCTATATACCATTCAATGAAGCCAGAGGAGCGAGACAGACAGGTTGACGCAATTAATGGATATCTGGCAATAATTTTGAAATGTGGATCCGATAATCTAGTAGAGTTTAAGGCAACCAAAACTCAAGCTTGCGTCTTCTCCAGGAAGTCGGATCCCACAATACCGTATATGATGATGTCAGATACAACTATTGCTATGAAATCTTCCATATCCACGCTAGGAATCACAACCAACAGCTTGGGATGATCATGTGAGGTCCATTGCGAAAACCTTTTCACAAAAACTTGGTTTTCTATTCAGTGCCAAAGAGCTACTTTACATCCCAGCAACTCCTCATATTCTACGAAGCACAGATTCGACCTGTCCTGCAGTACTGTTAACATGCTTGGAGTTCGGCTCCCAAACATAAACTTCTATAGATATTTCCATGATCGTTGTTCATCAGAAATCTCGTCGTTGTTCCACCACGAGAGTAGGCCATGGCGGACTAGACGAGCTCAAGTTAGTCACCCCTTCATTGTGAAGCTCATGACCTGCCGAACTTCATCCTACCAGACTGCATTTTTCTATCGAACATCGAAGTTGTGGACCTCTTTGCCGAGTGAGGTCTTTCCCTGTGCCTATAACCTCCAAGCCTTCAAGAAAAATTCGAATGCCTAGCTCCTCTCCCAGTTCCACTGCTGGCTCACACGATGTTCTTCAAACATTATAGGTTTCCTTCTCGTCTAGTCAAAGTATAGAAAAAAACAAAATCTTTCTGTAAGTGTTCATAGGGCTGTATAAAATAATTCATGTTCAGGAAAATAAAGTCGAAAGAATCTTCAGACAAAAGTTTTAAAAATTATTATTTCGCAACTCTTGCAACCATCGGAGGGTGTTGAAAACAAACATGAAATAAAGACATCTTTTATTCGTTGCATGTAATCCTTGAAATATGTTCGACCTGATCCCTAATGAAATTTAGTCAAGTAGGCATTGTTCAAAATCTGCTTCCTTCGCCGACTGTATAAACGACATCTTTCAGCATCAGTAAATGCCTTAGAAGCATAGACACTTCATTATAGAATCCAGTTTCAATTGCAAATTCACACCGTTTCTCCCGTTGTTTATATAAACGGTATATTGCTATATTTTAGCTATTCCGCTGTTTATATTAGCTAGAAGTTATAGCGCGCAGTCTGGGTTATCCGCAACACCACCGATTCTCATATATGATGAGCCAGTAGACGAGACGACAAGCGTTTTGTGTCTCAATTTCAAATAGCGCTGAATTGCCTCTCCGTTTCTCGGCAAGTAGCCAAGGCGTGTCGCGACCTTGATTAAATAGGATACTAGAAGGATTTTCAACACGAAAATAGTGCTTATAATTAACGATGTAATTGGTTTTAAAAATAGCAAATAATTTATTCATCCATTCGGCAATAATTAAATCATTCTTCTTCGATTTTTAATACAGCAAATTCAATTCAAGTCACTGTTTGCACAATTTCTTTCAAGTTTTTCATGGTTGATTAAACTAGAGGTCTCTACAGTTTCACTTAATGACAAACATCCATCTATAGAAATTCAGGACATTTTAACGGCCGCTATATTGGAACTGTGAGAAAATGTAGAACTAGGCTTCTTCGTGTGTAGACTAAGACAAGTAAATGCCACCGATAACTGCACAGGCCAATCTGAATGGCCAACTATGCGTGTGTAGAAAGAAGGTGATATTTTTGTTTTTATGATAAAAAAAATCGTTGTTTGAACGATGAACATTTGACATCTAATTTTTTTAATCATGATCACATGATTTAGGACATTGATTAATATACATAGGATTGATACCGCTGATGAGACAACGATAATGCTAGATAGTGAGAGCTCCCGATTTATTATAGGGGAGCCCACTTGGAGCGCCACGTGGAATTGAGACTATTTTCAGAGTGCTTCTATTTGTAATTTTGAATAGTTCGCATTACCATATGTACTTAATAAAATCACCGCCTCACGGTAGATGACGTTTCGTTCCAAGTGTCCACCTGCCGCCAAACAATTAAACTAATTTGAAAGCGAAAATCTAACATGATGTAAGGAATCAATTACTTTTTTTACGTTTCGCTTCGGCATTTTCAGAAAAGTGCTTTCATAAGGTCGATAATTTATTGTTTATTAGTGATTTATTAGTTTATTATAAGCTAATAACTGTTATTAATGTTAAATATTGTTTGAAAGTTATTTGTTATAAGTGATTTTATAATACTTAGTTTGGTTTATTTAATTAGTGTTATCATTGATTTTAATTAATAGTGTTATTAATCATGAATTCGTTAATCAATTTCAAGACTAAAAATGACAAAAAACGCAAGGAAGTAAATGACAAAACCGTTATTGTGGGAAAAGTACAAGATTGGTTGCAGATTTGAAAATCTATCGTTTTCCAAAGGACCAAAAGTTAGCCCGGAAATGGATATTACATTGAGGTAAATAGATACTATCATCATCATCATATAATTATATTCTGAATAATATATACTGGTGAGAAACGTTCGTTAAAAGTTTATGACTTCCGAGTTTAATCGAGATCTTCCAGATCACCTGATAAAGGAACATGAAGTATCTAATCAAAATATTTTGAACATGTTGCACTTCCGGTTATGCTACGTTCATCAGTTGCCCCAATACCTACAAACTATTCCCGAGAAAGCTTGAATCTTGTGTAAAATTAGATTTTGCACTTCCACCTTAAAAAACCTTCAATTCACTCATTTTTCAAATCTCAGATTTCATCTTTTCGGGATCAAAAGTATGGACTTTGAGCTTACATTTTAAGAATAAACGGTCAACAAGTTATTCACAGCATGTTCAAAAGTCACTGACATTTTTGGCAATCTCAAACCTCAAGATACCATGTTTTCCAAATAGAACACCTGTACAATTTTAATTTTTCTGATGTAGGACTAAACTTTTGAAGTTTCTAAATTAAACAGTGGACATATAGAACTTTAGATAATATTTTATATATTTATTTGAAAAAGTTTAATGTTTACTTAATTGTTACCGCTAATTCTAATTATTAACTCAATATTGTTTTAAGCTTTGATTTGTTCATTGACATCAAATACGGATAAAGTTCATTGAATATTTGACCTGTTCTGTCGGTAATTTTCTTCCATTCGTCATAGATAATAAATTCATATCTTCACTGGAATATCGATTATTATTTTCCATTATCGGTTCATTCAATAACATTCAATATTATACCAGCTGTAATGACTCCGACCAATAATTTGTTATTGCATTTGACTTTTTGATAAAAGTAATATTGCAATTCTTTATGCAACATGGTAGCCACTTTTCGATAAATTTCATGAGCTTTTATGTGAAACTTCAAATAATTGATAAATTAACGCAGATAAGTATAATAGGAAACTCAGAATTCAGTCCTGCATCAGAAAAACCTAAAGTATACAGGTGTTCTACATTTGATAGAAATTACTTTAATAGATTAAAAACTGGCCAAACATGTCACTGAATTTTGAAGATCGTATGAATAACTTGACGGTTAATAAATTAAAAGTAACTTTACTGAGATCAAGTTATCTCAGGTATGGTTAAATTTAGGTATTGGGATAGGTGATGGAAAGCAACCAAAAATTACATGTAGAATCCAAAATGTGTAGTAAATTTAGATATAGCATTCCATTTAAAATGAGATAGTTAGTAGTCACTTGCGGTATCACCGGAACTGCAACATGATTAAAACTATTTTCATTAAATAGTTCGTGTTTCCGTATGCGGTGGTTTAAATTTTCAAATCTCGCAAATCACCCTGTATTTAAGTTATTACAATTGTAGGCTCACAGTTACATACTTTTGAAATGTACGCTTGAATCAATTTTTTCATCCGAACAATTAGTCCAGTAAATGAAGGTTAACATCCACGAATATTTTTATATAGATTCAAAATTTACGTAACTTGTTGGGTAGGTCCAGGTCATGTTTGTGGTTGGTTTATAGGTATACCTTCCTGCCCTTTTAGGAGAAATACGTGCCCACCGCAAAAAAAGGTGGTAAAAATTGGTAAAAATTGTAAATTAATGGTATTTTCGTGTTTTTTGTCACAATGCACCTTTTTTATGTATCATTTATTCGAAAAACCACCATTTTCAAGTAAGAGAGCTTTGAAAAAAGGGCCCTCAAAACCTAAATAGGCCAAATAATGGACAAATTGCAGATTTTATGATTGAAGTTGTTTATTCTAAAAAAAACGATATTTTTAGGTATTACAACGTTTCAACCAAGATAATATTTCCCGCGCTATTACAAAAAAAATAAAAAAAATAAACTTTCTTGCTTCAAAATTTTTTTATTCCCGACCGTTTTCGTTTGCGGTGGGCACGTTTTTGTCCCTAAGAGGACAGGAAGTGAAACGCACACCTTAAAACTAGCTAGAAACCTTCTGGGACACGCCCAGAACCTACCCACCAACTTTCGCCAAATTTTGAACCTGTATAAAAATATTCGTGGATTTGGCCTGTTGTTCATCTCTATTCAATGTTTGCTAATTGCAAACAAAAATGACTCATAGAGTCACACTGTCATTGATTGCTTAATATACATTAATCAATGACACTGTGAACGAATATCATCGTTAAGATATAACGAACACAGTCTTGGTATTTCTCATTTCAGGAATAAACATATTTCTACAAACCTTAATTTTATTCTTCCTAATAATAACTAATTTATAATAAATACATTATTATTTCTTCATAAGAAATTCCACTGTGGTGTGTTCGGATGTGAATACTTGATTTTAAAATCGGTTCATTTAAAAATCAAATCTATGGAAAACTTAATAATAAAGATTCTTGACCCAGTATGAATTATATATAAAAATTTTCGGGAAATGGGTCACATTAACACTTTGTTTTAAATTTTCGTCTTTACGTACGTTTCGGTCTCACGACCATCATCAGAAGACTTATTATGTCAAAAAGGGTTTATTAAAACTAATTATAGCACAAGCGTCCATATCGCACAAATTTCAATCAAAAAAGCCCACGCCGTCGAAACGAACAGAACCACGTATAATCGAAATCGTATCGTCAATATTAAAGTATAAAAATGTTTGTAACAAGAATCCACTATTCAGTAATATTCTTATAATATACAAGCGCATGTTGGTATAGTCTCATAACAACTGAAGATCGAAGTTATTATGTTGAGTATCTACTTTCGAACCAGATGTAAGATTAATGAGGTACTTGAAAAAGGTTTCAGACCTGTATTGGAATATTACTTTTGAGCATTCTTTCTAAAATATACTTTTAACATTATAAAGACGCATGTAGGAATTTGCAAGAGTTTTAATTGATTAAGTTAGTATAAATCTGACTTAATCCTCGAATATCATTCCTATGATTTACAGATTTGGAGTCACGTTTTATGTGAATCATCTCCAGGATAGATCTTTTATAATAATTGGTTTCCTCAGTTAAAATATTAACATTTTTGTAATCAAATTGATGGTTATAATCAAAGCAGTGCTTAGCAAGGGCGGTGGAATTTTCTAAGTTTCTATTTCTTATGCTATACTTATGGCCATACATTCTTTTTTGTAAATATTGTTTAGAGTTTCCAGTATAAGTCCCATCACAATCTAAACAATTCAATTTACATACTGTGTGGGTTTGTTATCTTTAGGTATTAAAGGTTTTAGATTTGAGAAATATTTCCCAACACAGTTAGTAGGCTTATGCGCAACATTTATATCGTACATTTTCAAACATTTCTAAATTTTCTCTGAGGTCTCCGGAATGTATGGTAAAGTAATATAATTGTCTGTATTACCTTTTATGTTATTTTTATATGACGAACCATTATAGATTTTGTTTATTCTCTCTTTAATGATAGGATTGAAGAAATTTTTTGGGTAGCCATTCATTTCCAGTGTATTACGAACAACTTTTAAATTTTTGGGACGGTCCTCTGCGTGGGACAGTTTTACCGCGCGGTCTGTAAGGCTGTTTATGACACTTTTTTTTTAACAAGCTGGTGCAACAGAATTGAGGTGAAGATAACATTGAGACCAAACTATGGAAAACGATTATAGCAGACTAAGAACAATTATTTACAACTAAAATACAGCAAAAAAATATTCAAATGCTTGTTTCAAATGTGTTATCCAAGCAACATATTTTGCAGTCTAGGTACTTCACGAGCATAATGGGTGGATGTACCATGAGAACTTTTCACAAGATAATAATTATTGTTTTCCAACTCGGTTCCAAATCCACTGAAACTTCTCCGAATTTTTTAATAGAAGTAACAATGAGGAATAAACAAGATGACGATAAATATTTTAACTTTTCATCTAACAATTCATCAGTTTATTGAAAATTAATATGAATTACCTTGTTACAGTATTAATATAAGAAAACAAATATATGTGTTTTATTGATGAACCCTGTAACATAATAAAACTGGTCATTACTATATTTTGAATTAGAAGAAAAAGAGTATCTAATGAACCATTGATTAATGTATTTTAATCAATGAATAACCAAGACATTCAATAAAACAACTTTTCAGGAATTACTTTGCAATTAAATTATTCTTAAATAGATTTTGATTCTCATTAATAACTCCTTGGCCTATACCATTATAAAAGATAATCTATTTTGATGTATCAATTTAAAAAGAAATCATATCCATAAATGTTCATAATAATCTTATTGCATAAATAATTTTGAATTTCCCGCTTCAACATTAATTAAATTACTGCGAAGAAATCTATTTGAAAAGAAGGGACTTTTTATTATGATAATATATGCATCTTATTCAAAATTTCACCACCTCCGAAAAAATTATGTAATGTACCGTTCAAATTTTGTTTTCGATATTCAATTTGCATATTGTTGACAATATAATATTTGAAAATAGAGGGATCAATTATTGCTGACAATTATATATTAGATATCCGTTTCCAATAAAAACGAATCAATATTAAAATATAAAAACAAGTCGTGACTTATTGAATGACTTAATTGAGGTACAACAACGACTGTCGTGTATACTTTAATTCTAAATATCAATTTTAAATTACAAATTATATTAATTACGAACTTTCTATATCCCTTGCGTTTAATATTAAATTGCATTAACATCTAACTAATAATAAGAGAAAAGAATCAATTAACATTTTTGATTTTCTGATTCTGATATTGAATTCGATATTACCCAGCAATGAATGTATTGTGCACATGCATCCTAAGAGTTCCGATGTCTCAAGGGTAAAATTCCATGTGTAGTGTTGGATTTGCTTTACTCTGTGTCGTTCCCCTGTGTATGCTTTTACCGTCTTAGCTATTTGTGAATTTTTACAGCTACGCATATGTCTAGGTCTAGGCATTTATTGCAATGGCCTAGGCTAACAAATCGTCTCTTTAAAGGTGATAAACCATCTTCCTACGAACAGTATTGTTAGTTTTAACTTCTTAATATATATTAGGAGGTCGAATCCATCTACCATTGGAAAGCAAAACCTAAAATATATTGCAGGGAGGTTCATTTCCCTGGAATATTCTAAATATTATTTAGTTTTAGCCCCTGTAATACAGTAATACTCATTATACGATTCTGCTTAATAGGGTTTCGAATCCTAGCACAGGGGGTACCAATCTTATGTATATTAATCAATGTTTTAGAACTTTTTTGCGATATCTGATGCTAACCAATTGATAGTAAGTAGTAATTACTATTTTTTATAGTGAAATTTTAGGGGTGAAATCTTTTGCGGATTGGTCAGACCAGTAAAAAAATGTGCCACCAGCTCCCTAATACGGATTAATGGATTTTTGGAACTTATTTTTCTTTCACTTTGAAATTACCCACCCTTATTTCAAAAATCCTGAGCACGCATTAGCTTATAGATCTTCCAAAAATATAAATTCTGAATATTAAGATCCCTGGACTAATTTAAAATTGCAATATTTTCAAATTGAATACAATATGTAAGTTAATTCACTCATATTCTACATATTTTGAATAATTCTTAAACAACTATTTCCCGAATTAAAACACCGATGAATTTAATGAAGAGTAATATTAAAAATATTCATAAAGTAAAATTCAAATCTCAAAAAAATGTGAATACCACACGCAGCTGTTTCGACCTGCTGAGAAAAACTCTGGGACAATCCTTAGTCTATTTATAACCGAAATTATGGTATATGAATTACTTTGACAGCTATTGTGACTATCATACTTTTATCGTATGCAACCGCATATACACTTATTTCGATCAATTTAATTTCGTTTGTTATTCAATATCCGTCGAGGTAATAGCCTGGAAAGTAGTTATTTGAGAATCATTCACATTCCTATGTTGGAACAGATTAGTAGGAACCAAATGAATCAATTCGCGTTCTGATAAACTACCGAATCTTCTACTCGAAAAGTGAATTGTAAATAGCTGATGAAATCAAAAAACAAAAGGTATCACGGAAAATAAAATTAAATGCCGCTACTCATTTCGTTAGAAAATTTGGCAGAGGTTTTGAAAGGCCTGGATGAAGATAAATTAATGTAGATTTAGCCCTCTTTTCTAGTAGCGAAATTTAATATGGATTTGAATTTCAAAAAATTTCAAATCATCCTTTTTTAACTTAAACTGTAACTTATCTAAATCACTCTTCAATTGTGACGCAGTCATTATTAATATTACCTGTGATAATGACTGCATCGCGATTGAAGAGTGCTTTAGATAAGTTACAATTCAAATGGAGAAAGGGTGGTAGTGTAAACTAAACCATATTATATTACATTCCACAGTGGTACCTCATCTAGTACTACAATTCACTAAAATAAACAGTAATTAATATTAGTATAAATACCTCCGTATAAGCCTGACACATGGATTCATATAAATTTTGATGTTGGTGAATCGAATTTTCCAACACCATTATTTCTGATGGTATATTAATATTTTCACAGGAAGATTTCCAAGTTGGTACATTATCTACATATTGTTCGGCTTTATGGTGGAAAATAACTGATAGCGCTAGAACAGCTGTTCTCTCATCTAAGCCGGCCGCAAAATCTTTCCATGTTCTATCAAGTCTACTCGCTACAGATCGAATATGTGAAGCTGCATAGTGACCTCCATCGATGAGCCGACTTGCGACGGAAAGGATCCTATTAATATTAACGTAGACATTCATGGAACTCATAGTAAAATGTTGGTGTTCTTCTTGAAACTGCTTAGCTAATTGGTACGTGTGTCCTATCTCAACGTAATTCACAAGGAACACATCACGGTTGTGGCAAATCCAGTCAAACATCTGTAATAATTAAAGCAACAAATAAAATGTTTTGGCAAGACAAAAATTTCATTATCCTAAATTGTTTTCAAGAGCATTAAGAACATGGCTCCAACTTATTTTCAGGATGTTTTTGTACTTTATTGTGAAGTTTTTAGGATTGTCAGCAAAACTTCATTTTTGTTGAATCGCAAGTTCGAATTATTCTTGTACTCTTTCAAATACCAAGTTTAACTAAGTTAATACACACTTATTCATTAAAAATACTGTTAGATCACTAAAGATCTTCCAGCTACCAAGTAGCCATCATCAGAGTTAACCCAAATTTGAAAAATTGAAAAAATCGCACATCCTTTACTGATTTATAGACCCCGAAAACGGTAGTACACATCGGTTTCGGGGTCTATAAATTTCACCACATTTTCAGTTATTAGACTAGAATAATTAAAAAGGATCTATGAGTATATTTATTTGAGTGAAACATTTTTTTCTCTTTGTTTTATTTTAATGAATTGTATAAAATAATGATTTTGGGAAGATATTTAATACTTACAATCATATAAGTTGAGAACTTTTACAATTTTAAAAAGGTACATATAAATGTACCGACCATATAAATCTATGAACTACTTTTGTTAGGAAGTTTAAGGGAATACAGATTGTAACAGTTTATGGTGAAACGAAAGATTGTATCTACAGATAACATTGAAACATTTTTTTTATAACAAAACAAGTTTGATTTCGAATTTAAATATAAAACGTAATACTGGTTATTTTGGCATCTAACGGTGGAGTAAAAATTGATTGCATGTTGTTAGATTCTTATCTGTATATATAAAATCAAGTGCAATGATGGATATAAATGATATGTTGGCTTAACTGATAGGAATAAAAACGGGGTTTCAACCCCTCAGAGGAGCATTCTTATAAAAACAATCCAAAATTATTGAATTGAAAGCCGAAAATGACCCCTAGTATATTTTTTGGGTCGCTGATCACGATTCCGCAGTTAGTCTTCTCGGAAAACTCCCTCCAGATGGGAAATTTGGAAAATTTATATATAATATATGATTTATAATTTTGTTGCAAAAATGACCTCTAGTAGGTTATTTGGGTCGCTGATCACGAATCCGCTGTTAATTTTCCCAAAAAACTCTCTCCAGATGGAAAATTCGGGAAATTATAGATTTTCCCTGAGACGTTTGTGAATAATGAAGTATAATTTTATTGCAAAAATGACCTCTAGTAGGTTTTTTGGGTCACCGATCACGATTCCGCTGTAATTTTTCCCAAAAAGTCTCTCCAGATGCAAAATTCGGAAAATTTGAGATTTTCCCGAGACGGTTATGAATAATAAAATATAATTTTGTTGCAAAAACGACTAGAGATCATTTTTTCCTAAATTATACTTTATTATTCAAAACCGTCTCAGGAAAATCTAAAATTTTCCGAATTTTCCATCTGGAGAGTTTTTTGGGAAAAATAACAGCGGAATCGTGATCAGCGACATAAAAAACCTACTAGAGGTCATTTTTGCAACAAAATTATGAATTATATATTATTTATAAATTTTCCAAATTACCAATCTGGAGCGAGTTTTCCAAGAAAACTAAGTGCGGAAGCGTGATCAGCGACCCAAAAATCATACCGGGGGTCATTTTCGGCTTTTAATTCAATAATTTTGGATTGTTTTTGTAAGAATGCTCCTCTGGGGGGTTGAAACCCCGTTTGGGGGGGGGGGGGTAGAAAGATCGACCCCAGCGGTCTTGATAATCATGAATGATCTATGGGGTATTAGGAACAAAATGCAAAAAAAAATTTTGAAATTCTAGCTTACTATATATTTTTTTTGTCCAGTTCGTTGCCTGGACTATTACAAGCAGGTCATAAAATTACAAAACGGTGACTTTCTCTCTCAGTTATATTTCTGTCTTTTAGTTACATTATCACTTAGAAAATGTTGTTTTATTTTAGTTTAGATTTTCATCATATTTTTTATACTTATTACTAATAAAGTTAATTATAATATTCTGCCATTATCAGTTGTCATAATCATTGTCTTATAATTATTATTAAATTGTATTGTTGTTCTTGAGTACGAGTTTATCTGATTAATATTAGCGTTTACCCTTCCACTTACCTTCCAGTGTTCAACACATCTTAAAGTGTCTTGTGAAATGAAAGGGTACGTGTCAACGATATTTTTCACGTTTGTTCTGGCTAATCAAAATCCAACGTGTCATGGTTCTCTAAATTAAATGGCCACACTGTCAATAAATAAATAGATTCATGATTGGAATAACATAAATTCTTTAAGTAAAGTTTTTTTATAGAGTTTCATCAAGAGAGAACCATGTTACATAATATTTAGACTACTGATTTTTCAATAATACATACCTTTTCACAATCTTGCTCAAAAAGCCTAAGTTGAAAACACTGGTCCAATTTAAGTTTCTTGTGATGCCATAATTGCAAAAGGTGTTGCTGTGACGAGTGCACACTATCTAAATTTTGTAAAACTACATTTTTGATATCTGCTGTATCTGGACTAACATTACTAGGAGATTCATTTTCCCTTCCTCCTCCTCCTCCTCCTCCAACCTGACCAGTATCCGTTCCACATGCTTTTTGTAATAACCGTTGTCCTAAAAATCAAAAGGGAATCAGTAAGATTGAGCCGACTGAAGGATGTTTTTTTCGAATTCAAACATTCCGTTATTCATGTATATGATTGATATCTTGCAAAATATTCCAAAAAATATAAACAACGATCAAACTCGCTTAAAATTTGATGTTTTTCCCTAAATGCAATACAAATTTTCAATTTTAATAGCCGTGCATTATTTTTTTCAGTGGGTATATTCTTACTTTTATTAACGTCAGTCATTAAGCAAAAACATGTCAAATCAATAATATACAGTATCATAATTATTCCACAGGCTCGTTTATCCATGCCTTCCCCCAAAAAGAAACATCTTCACTTTCTTTCATTTCAATCCTGACTAATTTAGTTACTGGTTTTCTGAAAATTCCTTTTTTTTTGATTCGTCCGTCTGGCCTTGGAAATACTTTCAGTTTTGCCACTGTCAACCGTAACCGTTAGAGGCCCAAAATAGTCCATTCCCACATAAGTGAACGGTTTGACTTTGGGTGTATGTCTTTCTTTCGGAATTTGCCTCATCAATGGTTCAAGAGGTTTGGTTTCTTTACCTTATATAACTGGCAATCAGAAGAAACAGATCTAACGGCGGATAGTCGTTAGATAGACCTATTATTTTTTGCCGGATCTCATTTAGAACAGTCTCGACTCCTTGGTTAGAAAATTTAGCATGGTAGTGCTGTTTGATAAGTTTTGTTAAGTAACGCTTTTTTGGTAATATACTTGGACGTTTTGCTCTTGGTTTCATGCAAGTTGCAAGATATGTTCTTTCACTGAGAACTAGAAGCCCATGGTCCTCTAAAGATAGTGAAAGTGGAAAAGTTTGCCCTGCTTTGTGATAGGCTTTTTATTGTTCAATAAATTCAATGTCTTCCAGGTAACTCAGGTACTGGCATTGATATATTAGTTTTATTTCAGCTACCTCTAGGTGTTCAACAGTGGCCTGTTGTGATGGAAAGAAATTTTGACTTTTTTTATATTTTGATCATCATTATTTCTATCCGTCATATAATCAATGCCGTAGATTTTAATAATTTGAACCACTTAGAAAATCTTTATAAATTTGGTAAATGAGCATCATCTACCATTGGAAGAAATGTCACGAATTTATTTTTCTCTTCAAATTGTTCTGTGGAGTTGCTGCTAAATTTTGCTTTGACCGAAAGAGTAGAGAAAGTCAGGTCCTCGGAACCACTTTTCGAAATTTGTCTCATTTTCTCTGTCTTCAAAGTATGTCCTTCTGCATTGAATTTCGATGGTACCCAATTCCAATCAAAAATGTGTGTTAACTCTTGAATTTCTCCAACGCGATGAGATTCGAATTGACGAAGTCGATTTCCTTTTCCTTATATCCAGTATAAAACAGTGGTTGAGTCAGATCAATAGACAATTTTATTAATTTCAAATTCCAATTCTTCTTTGAGAAATTTTCCCATTCTGCTACTCATGTCTGTATTTCGAGACGTGGAATCGAATTAGGTTTTGTAGGTGTCACTCTTGCTTTCGCTAATACCAAACAAACTTCAATTGTATTATGAGTGATAGTTCTCAAAGAAGTAACTGAAACAAAGGCTTTCTTGCTGCTATCTCAAAAGACATGTAGCTCGATGACTTCTGCAACTGGAAGAACTTTAGAGTAACTTCTATGCACAGAAAGGTCCATAGGTCATTGGTTCGAATCCGGCTCGAAGGACTAAAATCGTATGACGCCTAAATCAGTTTTTGATTTCTATTAACGTCAGTCATTAAACAAAAACATTTCAAATCAATAATATACAGTTCTTGTGATGCCATAATTTTAATACGTGTTGCTGTGACGAGTACACACTATCTAAATTTTGTAAAACTACATGTCAAATCTTATGAATGATATACGGTGTCATCATGACTTCAGTTAGTTCGTTGTAAATGTGAACACTTTAACCTACCCTTTTAATACATTATGCATATTCGAATCTATACTTATTTGGTAATGGTCTGCAATATTTGAATGTTAAATTAGGTATAATTTAAATAATATTATTGTTATTTTTCTATGCGTGGGTTTGATTTATATGGTGAAGCACTGTTACCACTATCTAATTGGAAAACGCGCTGCTGATTGAAATATGATCCATACATCCGGAATTTCAAAAGGAAGCTGAGAATATAAGATAAAGGGTACAAATGAGAAAGAACTTCATGCAATGAACTATATCTCCTAGTAATAAGAACACGAAAGCTAGTTGACTAACCTAATAAATCGAGATCTTCAACAGGTGTTTTCATAATTTTCTTCTTCATATCATTATGGAGATCTATTTTGTGTTTGGCTCCACTCACGTCCTCTGCAAAATCATTCCTTGCTAAATCTTCTTGCAAATCATCGAGCCTATCGAGAAGATCGGCTGCTTGCCAAGAGAATTCTTCTACTGCTAGTCGTGTTTCCAACCAATGCGCATGATCATAGCTTAAACTACCATCTAAGTCCGATGTTACTTGTGATGTTTCAATAATTTTCGGTAGAGCTTCAATACTTATCATATTGGTCTGCAAAATAAAATCGTATTCAGCGTGTATTGAGTCTAAATAATCATAATTCGTAACGAATCATTTCTAATCAAATTTCGACTGAAACTAATAACAGCTGTAAATTCATAATTACTAAAAGATAAACGTATTTTCCTTTGTTGTCAGCGTTCACGTCTTTGATTTTCCGAAAAAAGTCAATTGCTGGAATCTTGAGACATATTAGTTTCTTCTAATATATGTACGCATTTGTTCGAATTTGAAAATAAGCTATATTGTTGAATGGCGAATATTAATGTCTCGTGATACCTTTCGCGGATTCTGTGGGTCCCCTCAGGTTTATATAATAGCGAAAAGACAATATAATGACTATGTGAATACAATACTTCCATTTATTTCTTCCTTCTAAATTGTTTGAATTGCACCTTACCTCGAATTTGTACTTATGTGTTCCAAGAGAAGTTCTTTGCTTTTGCCAGAAGTTCTCCGGTTTTACGATGAGTGCTTGGTGAACGGCACCAGGTGGAAAATGTTCATGTAAAGCTTTTAGGATCGGTTTGATCGTGGACCATGTGGCACCCCGCATGTCAACCAATACCGTGAAACCCAACGCCCTTGCATCATCGCTGAAAGAAAACAATACAATTAATATTTTATATAAGCTTCAAAGATAGACCCGTATGGTCGAATAATTCTATAAGTATTATATTATAATACGACCGGGATAGGTTGGCATGACACGTTCATTCCGAGGCGATTAATGTATATTCTCTTAGTTAATAAATTTGAAGAAAGCAAGCATTACTGAGTGATATAGTCAGAAGAAATGTATTTGTGCTTGAAAGAGATCCTACATGAACACTTTTTGGGTCAATGTCACAGTTTTCGATTCATAAAAACAATATTTATGACGAAAATTGATTAGAATATTTTGGTGTACTGATGAAATATTTTGGGTTTAGCATGAATATGATCAAGAAAAAATTGATTATTCAAACTGTCTGAACATATTTTAACTGCTTTCCTGCAGACAGAGAGGCAAAGGAATTGAACCAGCCGAACACATATTGTCAGAAGGGGAAGAACTAGATCGCAAAAGACAAGCAATATTCGAGCAGTCTAGGCTATCCCTCCAGTGGCGTGCCGTCAGGGGGATAGGTACCACCTTCTGATAAAAACAGTTTAGGCTCATGGAGAATATAAAAATATCTACTACAAAAAAATCGATTATAAATATTCTGAAAATTTTAAATATCATTCCTCTTCTAAAAGTTCGTATTCTTCTTGAAGGTTTGGAGGTTATAGGTATAGGCAAAGACCTCACTAGGTAAAGAGTTCCACAACTTCGCTGTTCGATAGAAAAATGAAGTCTGGTAGAAAGAATTTCGGCAGGTTTCAAGCTTGGCAGTGAGGGGTGACTAGTTCGAACTCGTTTAATCCGCCTATCCAGAAACTCTCGTGGTGGAAGAACAGACGAGATTACTGATGAACACCGACCATTGAAATATCTATAGAAAAGGGAGAAACCTCCTACACTGGCTGGTGTAAAGAACCAGTATCCAATTATGTTGTAGGCATTGTTCACAAGATTAATCTAATTATGTTTTAGCAAGAACTTCATAAAACCATGAACATACTTTTTTTCAAAACATATAATCACATCTTTTTAAAATTCAGGATTGGTGGAATAAAAATGAAAAAAATTATACCTTTACACATCATGTTAACCCTTTTCTCGGACTACGTATGTGAATGAGCATCAGGAATTGAATGTAATTTCAAAATATAGGACTATTTTTCAAATGTTCGAAAGTTTCATAGTGTTTACAATGGTGACGATTCACAATACTGACTTCGTAATAAACTATAAAACAGTCCATACTGTGAATATCTACTAAAAACACTGTTAAAATACAGCGAACCTTTCAGCTACCAAGTAGCATCATCAGAGTAAAAAATCAAAATGTAAAATAATATTTGGCGTTGGTAAAGAAAATAAGGGATTTATCCTCAGCCGAAGATGAATCTGAATTCATTAAATTGCTTTTTCGTTTCCATTCCTTCAAAATTATCTAGATATTTGTCATTAATGTGTTTCAAGATTGATATACTTTCTTGACAAATGGTGTGACCTCTATTTAAAATCTGTTCGGCTAACACTGATTTTTCAACATTATTTTTCTTTATCTGAGCAAAATGTTCTTTATACCGATTTAGAAGATTCCTTCCAGTATGGTCCGCAAAATCCTGCGGATTCAATTACACCAATTAATTATAACTTTTCATAATTAATTGGTGTAACTTTATTCGCAGAATTTTGTTTAAGTGGGTTTCCTGCATATGTTGAATAAAACGTGATTATTTTCTTTTATAAAAACAAAATGCTATGCAGGTCAAACTGGAAGGAATATTCTAACTGAATTTGGGTTAAACTACAAGGGATGTAGAACATTCTGCTTATATAAAGAAAAATAATGGTGAAAAATCAGTGTTAGCCGAACATATTTTAAATATAGATCACACAATTTCTCTTGAAACACAGTAATGCAAATGCCTAGGTGATTTAGAAGGGATGAAAATGTATAAGCGAAAAAGTTTATGAATTTAAATTTATCTCCAGCTGAGGGCAATCCCTAATATACCCTACTAATTATAAATAGTATTTTTATTTGTTATTCAATTTATTCTGAGGTTAATTGGTAGCTGAAATGTCCGCATGTTCAAAATACTATTTGTGTTAAACTAGAAGGGATGTAGAACATTCTGCTTAAATAATGAAAAATAATGGTGAAAAATCAGCGTTAGTCTAACATATTTTAAATATAGATCACACTATTTCTCTTGAAACACAGTAATGCATGTCTAGGTGATTTAGAAGGGATGAAAATGTATAAGCGAAAAAGTTTATGAATTTAAATTTATCTCCAGCTGAGGGCAATCCCTAATATACCCTACTAATTATAAATAGTATTTTTATTTGTTATTCAATTTATTCTGAGGTTAATTGGTAGCTGAAAGGTCCGCATGTTCAAAATACTATTTGTGTTAAACTAGAAGGGATGTAGAACATTCTGCTTAAATAATGAAAAATAATGGTGAAAAATCAGCGTTAGTCTAACATATTTTAAATATAGATCACACTATTTCTCTTGAAACACAGTAATGCAAATGTCTAGGTGATTTATAAGGGATGAAAATGTATAAGCTAAAAATTTAATGAATTTTTATTTATCTCCAGCTGAGGGCAATCCCTTATATACCCTACTGATTATAAATAGTATTTTTATTTGTTATTTAATTTATTCTGAGGTTAATTGGTAGCTGAAAGGTCCGCAGTAGTGAACAGAATTATTAGTGGATAAAGGTGATTGCTAGTTATTTATACTGACTTTGTACTCATACTATATTCAATATTTAGGCTTTTCACAACTTTACGGTTGATCAAGTAACTCCAGAATATTATAGACAAGTTTGGAGATTGACGAAGATTATGTATACATCCTGCTTGCTCGTGCATGTGGCCGAATTGAAACATACTTGAAACTTGCTATTTTTCTAACGCCAATGGAACGTCACGGAAGATACGAAGGATAGCATATTTCCATTTTTTCATACAACGAATTATTTAATATACGATTTAGTTTGTTTGTATTAATAAAAGATTTACTTAAATCTGATACGGGTCTTCTTAATTGTCTTTACATCTAGTCCAGGCTATGAACCGGAAAAAAAAACATGTAAGTTCGAATAAAAATTTTTTATTTGCATTATTTCAGGAGGTTCTCAGGATCATTCATACACCTTAAAATCTCTTGGGAACCCCAACCCCTCTCATTGGGGGCGAAAATGACCCGAAATCTCCAATTCTTGAATTGTATTTTCTACAAAAAAGAGTATTTTGGCATTTCGAGTGCACCTAGGGGTTTTTTTTGGGTCGCTGAACACGAATTCGTAGCCAGATTTATTTGCAATCCATCGTAGAGGTGGTCAAATCGACAAAATTGGCCAATTTCGCACCCCTATTACGTTATTTTGCAATTTACGTGTTTTTGGCATTTCGAATGCACCAAGGGGTTTTTTGGGTCGCTGAATACGATTCCGAAGCCAGATTTACTCCGAAGTAATTCTAAAATGCAAAAATAATAAAAATTTAGAAGCGTGTCAAATTAGCCATTTTTGTAAATTTTCCACCCCTACGATAATATTCGAGTAAATCTGGCTTCGGAATCGTATTCAGCGACCCAAAAAATCTTCTTGTGCATTCGAAATGCCTAAAACACGTAAATTGCAAAATAACATATAGGGGTGCGAAATTGGCCAATTTTGTCGATTTGACCACCCCTATAATGGATTGCAAGTGAATCTGGCTGCGGATTCGTGTTCAGCGACCCAAAAAACCTCTTAGGTGTACATGAAATGCCAAAAATACCTTTTTTTGTAGAAAATACAATTCAAGACTTGGAGATTTCGAGCCATTTTCGCCCCCAATGGGTGGGGTTGGGGTTCCCAAGAGGTTTTAAGGTGTATGAATGATCCTGAAAACCTCCTGAAGCTAATGCAAAAAAAAAATTTTTATTCGAACTTACATGTTTATTTATTTATTATAGCTAAAATCCCGGTTCACAGCCTGGACTAATCGTCACATCACTTTTATTCATTATTCAAGGTTCACTAATGCAATACTTTCTCGAAACTGCAACCCAACATAAGTTCTATCTCTATCCCAACTTAACTGCTTTCCGCCATTATATTGTACGTGAGATACCTATCTGCTACCGTGCTTTTTGCCCAGCTTGCAGTCTTATGGTGGATACACAAGGATGTATGCATACATTTTTGAGAATGAATTCATTTGACCGAATAAAATTAGTCTCTGGGCTCGGATTTGAGGAATATACTCGATCTGCCTAAAGTTAACTATTGAACTGGATTTCATCATTTTGACTGGTTGGCTGCAAATTCTATGCGTCTGAAGTGATTAATATTTATCTATCCTTTGGATACAATGCACATTCAAACATATACTTATCCCTGCTAATATTCGAATTTGGTATAATTGAACAATAATAATTTTTTTAATTGTGGATGTCGCATGTGAGAACAATATATTTTCACAAACTTGACACTGCAAGTAAAATACTAATAGAGAATGCATATAGAAGAGTTGATCCGCAATACAATAGTATACAAAGTTTGTATTTGCTCTCTGAGACCCTAGCAATTGTGGTGGTCTAATGAGGTTGCAGACATGGTACATTTTTCTGCTGATGCTTCTATTTCGCTGAAACATCGCCAAAAACAACCGAAATCTCCACACATCCAATATAAGCGAATCACATAAAAACATTGAAGTTACAACATTTATTGTTGCTTACTTTGATCTAACATTAGTATACTTAAAAAGCGTTGATGATTGGCGGAAACTATTTCGTCACACTTGCAAAGCCATTACAAGTTCCGCTATTAAATAAGTAGTTAATTATGTAAGTTTTTGTACAACACAGTAGTTAGTCTAACATACATAATTATGCAGAAAAATATTGATTACATATATACATACAGGATGGTGATGATGGCTATTGATTGATTTGTTGCAAGTCAACTATAATATAGATTTTATTTTATTTTAGCTTTGCTGTTAAGACTTTGTAAATATTCTTTCTTTTATCATTTTATAATGAAAGCAAAACTCAGCGGCCTACTAAACATGCACTGAGATCAACAATGTCTCCTTCCTATATAAGGAAGCTGCAAACATAATTATGCCACTACGTCGGAACTGATAATGTAACTCACTGTAATTTAACAAAAAATCACCAAAATTTCAACATTTGATGCAAACGATTGTTGCATGACGATGTATTACTATCCATGAAACTTATGGACTAAAAGATGGATAATGATCACTTATTGGGAAAAAAACATATGAGTAGTGACAAGGAGTTAAATGTAGCTTAGGGGAGGTTGTTTGTACTAAATTATTTAGAATGTGTAAATTACAAAGTAATATCAAGTCATTTAATTCAGAGCTATCTTCATCTTCGTGTTTTACATCGCAAAATTTTATTTTAATCTGGCGTTATTTTATTAAATGGTCCTAATATTAGTTTGTTTTCCTTTTAAATGAAATAAAAATATCCTTGCATTAACTATTCATGTGGAAGAAAAATCAATTGAGTTCTCCATAAATAGTATATTACGTTACTAGTGTTGAAAGTGACCCATTTCACACGAGTGTGAAATGGCACTTTCCACACAAGTAATGTACACTATTTTTCCGACGACCACAGATTAATGCATAATTGCAAAAAAATTATATATTTTCACTTTATTTTGAGAATTTGAGAATTTTACAAAGAAAAGTAATAATTGAACAAGATTACTGCTTAGAATTGTAGAAATTAAAAGTAATATTATTATTATTACAATTAGTAAATTGTATGGACTTTGCAATGAGGAGTTAGACAGATTTCTCTCTGTTATTTGTATACTATGTGCAGTAGTAGACTCGATGTCAGTTTCTCGAAGAGGCGGAGTGACGGCTTTCGAAGTACTGCTGATGGCACCCATAATTTTATTGGCAATATTTAACCTGTTAGTAACAGAATCGTCAATATATTCTTCTGCCACTTTAGACGATTTCCAACCCCCACGTCTTATCAGAGAAGTTAGATCTCCTCCTGCATCTACTAATATAGTAGTAGAAGAACGGCGAAATGAGCGCCCTGTGTATTTTTCAGGATCCTTTAGATTTAAAAATTTAGGCACTACTCTAGGTACCTATATTTCCAATTTTGTTAATGCCCACTACTTGTTTTGTGCATTTTTGGTCTCTATAATTAAGAAAAAAGCGTGTTTCGGTAGTTGGCGGTCTTAGATTGGCATTTTTTATATATGCTATAAAAGTTTCCAGCAATAATGAACTTGCGTCAGCATTTATTTTTTGTATTATTAATTTGAATGACAGCCGCAGTTCCCAAATTTTCAATGTTATTTATACATAACTGGGTAAGTTCTTGCTTGTGACTTTCACCTGATATACCCATAACCAACACAACCTAAAAAAACCATAATTAAATAAATGTATAGACTTTGTTTGAATACCGATGACTTACCTTTGTAAGTAAATGAATCTCATCGGAAGCTTTATTTATAAATTCACAAATTTCTTGTTGCGTCAAAATTTTAGCTTTTTTCGATTTATTTTCGTCACTTTTCCTTTTTTTAAATGCCTTAAGTTTACTAAATTTGGAGATATCTACATTGTGGTGAATGGATAAAGTGGTACGCAACATAGAATAATTAGTCCATAATGTTGAGCATTGGATTCTATTGGAAAGTTCACCCATGTATGCAACAAAACGTTTTCAGAAAAGAAGCTTCTTATTTCCTTATTTCTTCGCCATGAAAGAAATTGATCGTAAGCGTATTCGTACCTTCTTTTGGATTTTTCAGGCAGTAAATTTAGTGACGTTAATTTTGCGGCCTCTTCAATTTCAGGTGGAGTACATTGATCATCACTATTAATCTCTGCATCCGTGTTTTATGGAATTTTAGATACTTGACGTTTTCGCAATATTAATTTCAAAGCACACTTCAATTCCATTATGCAATACATATAGCTATATGACATACATATACATATACACATATCACTCTAGTGTGATATTTGTCATTTTCGAAGTAACTAAATAGTGTGCTATTTGTCATTTTCGCATGTGCTCGTCGGAAAAAGTTAATTACCGCTTCTTATTAAATTTTGTTTATCTGAATCTAAGCGTTTGAGGCACAAAATTGAATGTTGTTGGTGGATAAATAATAATCTTCGTATTGTATCGCGCATACTATTTACCAAGGCATCAAATTACTGCCACTCTCATGTATGGTATACGAACATTTTCAGGGAACAGTCGAAACTAATTTTCAGATCACGTTTTCCGTACACATGTGGTGTGATATTTTCTCCTTCATTTTGGAGAATCATTTCCTCCACATTTTGCTCGTCAGGCCAGGCAACATTTGGATAAGAGGTTTGCAGGGTTTGGGATGGTAGCGTTGGCCTCTAAGATCTCCACACTTTACACCATTGGACATACAAAGTCGACACTCCGAATGCACTAACTCGACGTGTTTTGAATATTGCAGCCGATATTAAGGAATGAAGCAACCAGGACGCGCGTTTTCGTAGACGAAGCAAAAAATGTTTACAGGTCAATGGCGATATTTATTACAAGAACGCTATCGTACATTTTTATTGAAATTGTATGTTTGTTAATTATATGTGTTAGTTTCTAATCCCAGTATCATTGATATTTCTTTTAAGTATATAAATATGGCCTCAATTTATGAATGCTATTATGGTATGGAATTAAAGTGGAGATATTTTTGTTTAGTGTATTTAGTTTCTAGATATTATTTCTTAATTGATTGTCAATGATCCATTTAGTAAGATTAATCCCAGTTTATTCTACCTGTGTAACTTATCTAAATATGTCCATTTAATCAAATCTCTTTCAATTCTACTGCAGTCACACCAGACAGAATTGGTGATAGAAAAATTACATACAAGCATTTGAATGCAGTTAGACCAGTCATATTGTGAATTTGTGATACAAAAATTATATAGAAAGCGTGTTGTATGTCTTATTCGATGAAGGAACATATTATTACTCTCCGCAAATGATAATCAATTTTTGGACTTTCATTCACGATCTTTATTATATTTTAACAAGGTATTTACAGATATGTTTCATCTACATTTCAAATTCTTCGGATAGTGAACAGACTTTTCTTTTACGTCGATTTAAATTATTTCAGTATTAACAAATTCAATTAGCAAATCGCTAAAAATGTTGGCCTCGTTCACACCCAAGACCAAATCTTTTCAATTGCTTGCAAATGTAAAATTATTATTTATTAATGAATTAAATATAATACTGCACGCTCGGCATTAAAATTTGTCGAATTGAAATGAGATTATTCATATTTACATATTGCTAAATGTACTTGACTTTTATACCATTATCTAGAATTTAAACTTTTTTTACTGGTGGGAATTTGTCTTTATTTAGAGTCAGCCTATATCTGATATTATAGATAATCACCAATGTAAGGAGCTGGATGGTACGGTATACTGAGAATTTAGTCGAATATTGTGATTTTATATATCTTCTGAAATAATACATCGCTACGCGTTTCATCCATTCAAAAATATCCGAGCGAGTTGTCTCCAGGAGTTGAACTCGGGTTCACAAGTTTACAGCTCAAGTTATCGAAGAGCTGCTGTTACTTGCGGGGCGAAGAGAATATAAATTCTAGTGTTACTGTTATTCAAGTGGACTTCTAAATATAATAAAACAAAATCTTGTTAGGTATAACTTGTATTATATTGAATATAACATGAATCATATAATGTTATGAATAATATTGCACAATGCAACAAAAACAAACGTTGTTGAATCATTTAATTATGAAACTATCAAAGTCTCTCTTCCAGAGCTTTTCCAGTGTCAATATGTTTCATAGAATCGATAACAATGAACTCGTATCAAAATTATCGGAGCCACAACAGTAAACTTCAAAATACAGAATACATTTTAATATCACCCTTAAGCGATTCGAATGGAGCTGTATGAAAATTTGAGGGAAAAATGCAAAGACTTCGAAATATACAATCTAGCACCTTTGGCCTCTTCTGATTGACGCTATCAAGCAGAAGTAATGTTTATCGCGCGAATTTAGTTCCTTGAATTGAAGTTGTAACTGAGCCCCTACTTAATAATTGAAATGAGTTGAGTTCTCATGCATGTGATATATTATTCATAGGAAAAGTTAGATATGAATAATGTTATGCACAAATTTAACTTTGGAAGTAGATACGGTCCACACAATATCATGCGAATGCTAGTTTTAGCACAAACAATGAAAAGTTTATTCAGTTAGTCATTTTATCGAAGTAAACTACAAACATATTCGTTCGCCTATAAAAGCATTAAATTAAACAATGGAAACTCCCCAATGTGAACATAAAATAGACTTTTTTACATGAACTTGTATCAAACATAAATTACTATTGTTTCTCAAAAGTATGCCATTATTTACCCTTGTCCTATGAACTTTCAATATGGTCTTGTATATATTGAATGCAACTTCGATTGAAATATGTACTAATGAATCAATCAATTCAAGTACCCATTTAAACAAATTATTAGATCATGAACATCATAGCGTTGGAACCGAATATTTAACTAGCAGTTTTCCAAAAATAACATGGAAGTATGAAGATCAAACTGCCGAGCAATATAGATTATGAAAAACTGAAAATAATATTGTTGTCCACCATTATCCTTTTTTTGGAAATAGTTAAATATATATTTCCGTGGTTAGAATAAGTCTAAATTTCGATTAATCCTAGAACTGAGAAAGAGAACAAATGAATATTCTTCAATATCATATAAAGCTGACAAAAGTATTACGATCACAACTCACAATAATAACGGTGACAGTCATAATTCTTCAGCTGGCCAACATTCCCCAGATAATTTATGTCACAATGAGCTTTTTATTGAATGTGACTATGTTCTATCTACTCTCAAAGGTCTATATCCAATTTAAACACTCACTAATTAAGCAATGATGCGAATTCTTTAATTCCTTACTAGACATCTGGAATAACTCAGATTACAATTATTATGTAACATAACAGGATATGAAGTATCATAATAAATTAAACTTCATAATGTAATAGAGAATACGGTTAGAATAATAAAATGAAATCTTATATACCATAATAGTATATTCTACAATAAGTTTGGAATGGCTCATATTCCACAAGACCGAAAGTTTGTATTCCCGAGCCGAAGGTGAGGGCTAAGGTTCGCGAGGGTGCAATATGACATTCCAAACTATACTTTCTCTTGACAAGATTTTAGGAATTTCACAAAAAAGTTATTTTTATTTGGCAAAATATTACTAATTCATTATTGAAATATTATTCTAACATAGTGTGTCAGAATGTATATTCTATCAATGCTTTCGACCAATCAGAAACGGTTCAGCCATTATCCAGTGATAGAATATACATTCTGACAGTCTGTCAGAATGATATATGTTACAATTATAATAATCAAACTTCTTCTCCTTTCTGGAGATTATATATTGTTGATACGTCATTCCATACCATTCATTCATATCGATGATAACATGAATGATAAATCACAATAAGGAAACCTTGCTGATTGAGAATTATTGCCCATGTGGTTTATTATATTTGTTTATATAACATGTAAACAGTTCTTAAACAAATAGGAATTTACCTACTTTAGGATTATTGAAGATAATCCTTTATTATTCCACCATACAATCAATGAAATCACCAATTTACACTAAATAAACAGTGAATGTTTTTATTGTCCACTATTGCTTACATACAAGGTGTTCCATCTCAGACGAGCCACCCCGTATATTTCTTATCCCATAGTGAGTGGAAAAATCTCCCGAAACACGTCGAATGATTCTGTTTGGGGGACATCTTTTGACGTATATTTGAGGCTTGAACGAGCAACCCCCTAATAGGGGGCGCTTCAATCCCTCAAAATTGAATAGGGGAGAGGGGTTGAGTGATACGTTATTTGAAAGGTCTTGGAAGCCTCTTTACAACGGTGTATGAAAAACGTAAATTTGATGAACCGTTTTCGCCAAAAATTAATTTTGTTGCTCGAATGCGCCACCTTGAATATTTTGGTTATTTGTACAATGTACAAGCTCATTTTTATTAAGCCTTTTTTACAAAGTTAAACAATCTTCAAAAAATCACATTCGTAAAAAAATTTAATTGTGTTTAATTGTGTCATGCTTACAATGAAAAAAATTAAATCTGAGTGTTTAAATCAAATGTTCAAATTGTCCTCCATCGACTTCCATAGAATAACACAATCTTGACTGAAAACCGTCTCTAACATGGTTCAGCATAATTGGAGTTATTTGACGACACTCATTTACAATTCGTTGGCGTTGTTCGTCCAAATTTTCAGGCTGAGTCACAAAAATCTTGGACTTAAGATGTCCCCACAAGAAGAAGTCCAGAGGGTTCAGGTCAGGAAATAGGGCAGGCCACTCCATAGGACCTCTTCTTCCAATCCAACGACCGGGGTATTGCAAATTGAGGTATTGGCGAACTGGTGCGGCGTAGTGAGGAGGAGCTCCGTCTTGTTGGAAATGCAATTGTTGTTCAAGTAGTAGAGGATCGTTTTCTAATTGTTCAGTTATTAATGGATCAATCGCATTTTCCAACATTTCAAGATAAATTTCGCCGTTTAAATTACCAGGAATAAACAGAGGTCCAATTATGTGGTCTCCCAAAATTCCTACCCAAACTTTTAGCTTTTCCCGATGTTGAGTGTGAGCTTCTCGAAATACATGAGGATTTGTATCGCTCCAAATTCTACAGTTATGCCGGTTAACCTCTCCATTAAGTAAAAAAGTGCAGTAGTCAGAAAAGCAAACGTTGTACAAGAAATTTGGGTTATTGTTGATACGCTCGACCATAATTTCGCAAAACTCTTGCCTTCGATCCCAATCATCATCATTTAATTCCTGAATTAATTTAATTTTGTACGGATGGAACTTGTGTTTATGTAAAATTCTGAAAACGTTAGATTGGCTAATACCGGAAGCTGCAGAAAGTTGTCGTACAGATTGCGTGTTTGGCATAAGTTGGACATGTCCCAATACCGCCACAGCTGCTCCTTCATCGTTAACAATTCCAAATGGGTGCCCTTTTTTTATCCATTACTGAACCCGTCTCCACAAATTTTGAAATCTATTCCATTACGTACTTATGGCGAACGCTACATTCAGGATGGTTTTCGTTGAATATCCTTGCAGCCGCTCGGGCATAATTTTGATTTTGGTAATAAAGGCTAACCAGCTCAGTACGTTCTTTCAATGTGTACACAATATTTTTTGTAATTTTAAACAAATCAGCAAAGTAGTAACTCAACAGATTGATTAAAATCATGAAATGATCGAAGAAACGTTAAAACCAGATAAACACCTTCTAAGAACAAAAAATGAAGGCAACATAAGAAAATGTTTTGCTGTTTTTTTATTTATTAGTTTGAGAGAATGTATTATTGTATGGAAGTCAATGGAACATTTGATTTAAGCACACAGATTTAATTTTGTTCATTGTAAGCATGACAACACAATTAAATTTTTTTACGAATGCGATTTTTTGAAGATTGTTTAAGTTTGTAAAAAAGGCTTAATAAAAATGAGCTTGTACATTGTACAAATAACCAAAATATTCAAGGTGGCGCATTCGAGCAACAAAATTATTTTTTGGCGAAAACGGTTCATCAAATTTACGTTTTTCATACACCGTTTTAAAGAGGCTTCCAAGACCTTTCAAATGACGTATCACTCAACCCCTCTCCCCTATTCAATTTTGAGGGGTTGAAGCGCCCCCTGTTAGGGGGTTGCTCGTTCAAGCCTCAAATATACGTCAAGACATGTCCCCCAAACAAAATCATTCGACGTGTTTCGGGAGATTTTTCCACTCACTATGGGATAAGAAATATACGGGGTGGCTCGTCTGAGATGGAACACCTTGTATCTTTGAGCACAGTGTCATCATCTTAGCTAAGTTATAAACTCTTTTGAGCTAAGTTTATAACATAGCTCAGATGATGACACCGTGTATTGAAACATATGTAAGCATTAGTGGATACTAAAAACATTCATTGTTTATTTAGTGTAAACTAGTGGTCTTATTTCCATAATTTTATAAGTTAAAAATGAATAAACACATTCTTAATGCCCAAACTATTCAATACAATCTAATCTTTACGTAGTTTTACTTGATAGTCAGGTTCTTATTGTATTACTACTAGTAATGAAATTAATTATGTAATACACCTATCGAAATGGTTGGAGAATATGTGGTAGAAGGTAAAACATATAGTGAAAACAGTGCTGTTTATTCAGTTTGTCAATAAGAAAAGTCATCATAAAGCAATGGCAATCAATTATTTATATATTATACACAATGGATTTCTGAGGTGGAGTTAAAACTGCTTACTCAGTCGATAGTACTGGAAAAAATTCGAGGGATGCTCTACCAAAATGTGATGTATTTTGTAAAACTGCCCTAAAAACAGACATGCCTATCTTTTCAAATCATACGAGATGTTGAAACAGTAAATAAAAATATTTGGAACAGTGAATTTAAATTTTTGTACATTCAAATAATTGGCTGCAGGCCAATCTTAGATTAGTTGGGTGTAAAGTCCACTAGATAAAGCTAAAGAATGTCTAAAAGCTGAACACAGAAGTATTCTATCTTAAGGTATTAGGAACGTGTTTATAGCTTTTCAATGGGGGAGGGGGTTTATCCTCCAAATTTCGTTTTGATCTTCTATGACATCTGCTCGTGGGCGCCAGGTAGTAGTGCCAGATATATTCTAATGTCGCAGAATACTGATTATTGTGTATGCATGAGCGATTCGATATGCGTCCCTGGCTGGTTTTATCTATAGACTTAAAACGCTAGGCTCGAAGAACTATATACTCCAGGCTATGGACCAGAAAAAAAAAATTAAGTGCGAATCAAATTTTTTTTTGCATTACCTTCAGGAGGTTCTCAGGATCATTCATACACCTCAAAACCTCTTGAGAACCCCAACCCCACCCATTGAGGGCGAAAATGGCCCGAAATCTCCAAGTCTTGAGTTGTATTTTCTACAAAAAAAGGTATTTTGGCATTTCGAGTGCACCTAGGGGTTTTTTTGGGTCGCTGAACACGAATCCGTAGCCAGATTTACTTGCAATCCATCGTAGGGGTGGTCAAATCGACAAAATTGGCCAATTTCGCACCCCTAATATGTTATTTTGCAATGTACGTGTTTTAGGCATTTCGAATCACCAAGGGGGTTTTTTTGGGTTGCTGAACACGAATCCGAAGTCAGATTTACTTGCAATCCATCGTTGGGGTGGTAAAATCTACAATATTGGCCAATTTTGCACCCCTAATGAAAGAATGGCGTACGATGCACAGTGAACTGTACATATTGCGAAGGTTCTACTTGTGCCAATGTTGACACCGAGACGTCTGCCAATGATGAGGAAAATGATGATACACAATTATATGATATAGATTTTACCAACTGCGAAGATGAAGATGAAGATGGAGATCAACGTGATAATAATAATAGAGGCGAGCCAATTCTTGAAAATGATGATTCTGATGACAAATATTAAGTATTGTAAATAATTGTATAAAAAAAATAAGGTTAAGAATTTTAAAAAATATAGTAATTAAATATTTGTGTTCTTTTTCGGATATTACTAATATTCCTATTCTCTTAATATTAAAAAAGGAATTTTAATGCAAAAATAATAAAAATTTAGAAGCGTGTCAAATTACCCCTACGATGATATTCCAGTAAATCTGGCGTCGGAATCGTATTCAGCGACCCAAAAAAAAACCCTCGGTTCATTCGAAATGCCTAAGACACGTAAATTGCGAAATAACATATTAGGGGTGCAAAATAAGCCAATTTTTTCGATTTTACCACCCCTACGATGAATTGCAAGTAAATCTGTCTACGGATTCGTGTTCAGCGACCCAAAAAACCTACTAGGTGCACTCGAAATGCCAAAATACCTTCTTTTGTAGAAAATACAATTCAAGACTTGGAGATTTCGGGCCATTTTCGCCCCCAATGGGTGGGGTTCTAAGGTGTATGAATGATTCTGAGAACCTCCTGAAGCTAATGTAAAAAAAAATTTTTGATTCGAACTTACATGTTTTTTTTTATTATAGCTAAAATCCCGGTTCACAGCCTGGACTAATTAGCCAAGTGAATGAGCATTTTATGAGGAACTTTGAAACGAAACTTATTTGTATTAATTTCAGTTAGTTAGTTTGTGGTAGTGAAATATATCAAAAGAATAATGGCTAGAGTTCTCAAAATCACAATACATTCAACCTTTATAGTAGTTCACAGATATCTCGGATCTGACAACACATTGATATTTTTTTTGAGGATTTAGCTGGGCTGAATTCTTCGTCTATCCATTTCTAAAATAATCATATTTTTCAACATATAGAAACTCCATCAGACCGACTATAATGCGTGCCTTGATATAATTAATACGCTTATTCATAATGAATTTGTCTAATTAAAGTTTAATTACTAAAACTATTATTTAACGATGTAAAGTGTAACGTGACACGTTAAATATGCACTATAAAACCGTCCAGTTAGCATGTTTACCACTACAAGAAGTCATTGGAACGCACAAACAAATAATAATATGTATACACACTTAAAGCTGCAGCGCGCCAATTACGTACTTGAGCCATCAATTAAATTTTAGTAAAGGAAAACGGAAACCGGTATTAAATGTAATTAAATGCAATATGCTGAGAGCACAAACACAAACATTGTTTGTTCGAATTCTGTATGTAGGGTTCTCCATTTAGAAAGGATAAGATTCAAGTCAAGACAAATATATCACATTCGGGACAGTGCAGTGATATAAGACAATCAATTTTGTTTTTGTGCGACCTATAAGAAATAAAATTTAAATTAATGTGAACGTTTGAAAACCTAATAAGTAAGACATAATCACCCTTATCCACTAAAAATACTGTTAAAGTTCTGCGGACCTATTTAAATACTATTTGGAGTTAGTAATGCAAATAAGGGATTTATCCTCAGCCGGAGATAAATCTGAATGCATTAAATTGGTTTTTCGCTCATCCTTTCCACATCCCTTTCTATTCGAACTAACAATGGAGCTCCGTAATACACATGGTGTAGTAGGTGATCAAATTATACGGAACAGATTGCACAGGGTGACCTCACCATAATGACTGATGGAGCCAGAAACCATGGACAGGCGGGGGCAGGAATATACCGCAAATGTCCAGGAAAAGGTATTGTTATAGTTCTGGGCAAACAAGCCTTTATTCTTCAAGCGGAAATACTGACTATCATGTCTTGTACTCAAACAACGCTTGAAGAAAGGATGCGAAACAACGTCAGCATATTCACAGACAGAAAAGCAGCTCTTGTTACGCTGTTTAAAGTTTCTTTGCCTAATTGGCCACAATTTCGTGTAGGTAACTTAAGAAATATAGAATTAAATTTTCTGAATTATGAAGATAACTTAGATAATTTAACATAGGATTATGAAGATAAATAAACGTGAAAGATTGAACCATAGTCGGGATTCGAATCCACATTACTGGATTTCTAGTCCAGGGTGTTTACCAATTACACCACTTTGATCCCGTTAGATTTTTATATTTTTGTAAATATAAACCTCTGAAAGGATAGTACCGGGATATCAAAAATTATCTTGGTCAAGGATGGTTGTGGAATCTAAAACGTGTGTCTAACTTTACGTTTGAAATAATTATGTCACTGTCACACTGACATCACCAATAACCTACAAATTTCATACCTATTTATTTCAGTTGTAGAACAATAATGAACTACAAATTATGAAATAACGATTTTAGTAACAAGAAAAACTAAATTACAGTAATTGTTGGAAATGTCCCCCGTTTTGTTCGATGCACAAGTTGACGCGCATCCTCATGCTGTGAAACCGTTTTGCAGCATTTCTGGCGTTATGGTTGCACATTGCTTAACTATTCTTTGTTGAAGTTCTTGCAAATTTTTGCCGGAGTTGCGGAAATCTTGTTTTTTAAGTAAGGAAATACGAAATAGTCCATAATTGTCAAACAAGGTGATCTCGGAGGAAACTCAACTTCTGTATGCAAACTTATCAGCCGGTCATCAAAAACAAAAAACTCGCGGAGAAAAGCAATATTTTCTCGTGTAGTATGTGCTGTTGCACCGTCATGCTGGAAATAACCGTACCGAAGTTCATCATCGTTTAACTGTTGCACAAATTCAGCCAAAAAGTTGTGTCTGTACCTTTCTGCGTTGACGGTAAAATCTTAAAAAAATTGGCCCAATTATTCTTCTGCGAGAAGCTGCCATCCAAACACCGATGTTTTGAGCATGTAGTGGCGATTCAGTAAAAACATGAGGGTTATCATTGCTTCACATTCGCATATTTTGAGAAATGATGTATCCCGAAAGGTGGAACCACGCTTCGTCAGAAAAAAAAGTTGAGTCCAAAAGATCGTCATTCATTAAATTATTGACAAACCAATGGCAGTAAGTAAGGCGTCTGGGATGGTCTGAGGACAGAAGAGCTTGATGTGGTTGCATCTTATATGGATGCATGTGCAAGTCTTTCTTTAAAATCTTCTGAAATGTTCCATAAGAAAGTCCAATTTCCTGAGAAAGACGTTTCAAAGGTTTTGCAGGCTCCTCTTCCATACGTTGACGAACGTCATTGACAACTTCTTCTGTACAAACTCTTGGTCTATCAGCACCTTTTTTATGAGTCACACAACCAGTTTCGTGAAACACTTCAACACAATTTGTAAGGCACGCATAAAAATTGTCCGGTAATATTGCAACGTTTGGGAAGTGCTCTCGAAAATTGACCAAACACAAACGTTGACTGTATTGCCAATTTCCATTAACTAGCACACCCGTTCGAAAATAGGCTTCAATCATGAAAATTTTGTGCTGTGTGGTAAGAGGCATGATTCAAAAACTGGATTAGAAAATTTCAGCACAATGACTCAACAGATTCTGACACAACAAAGCATATTCAAAAATTTAAAGTAAGACACACGTTTTACATTCCACAACCACCCTTGACCAAGATAATTTTTAATTTGTAGTTCATTATTGTTTTACAACTGAAATAAATAGGTATGAAATTTGTAGGTTATTGATGATGTCAGTGTGACAGTGACATAATTATTTCAAACGTAAAGTAAGACCCACGTTTTAGATTCCACAGCCACCCTTGACCAAGATAATTTTTGATATCCCGGTATTGATGAACACAATGCGATTCGATGCCCTACCATAGATCAACTATTCACGCACATTCATCTAAAGTTCAGTCGTTTTGAAGTAAGGATTGTAAGTTAAAGTATTGCTATGGTTGGCATTGAATAAGTACTGTCAAGTGATTGCATTTCGTGTTATAAGTTGAACATGTTGAACAGTGACAATACGATTTTTAGTCCCGGACATCTGGGCAGTTGGAGCTACTACCGCCAGGCGAAGGCTTCGCAACAATGCATATTGAACTACAAACACATTTCGTGTTAGAAGTCAACAGTAAAAGCTTTGGTTCACCAGGTTGAGCAGTGAAACCACGTATTATAGTCCCAGACAGCTGTTTAGCTCTTCAGTGAGACGAGGAAGACGTGAAGTCAGTTATCAACCATCTTCAAAAGTGATATAATAAAAAACATTCGGCGATGGTTGATCAGTGACTTCACGTTTCATTGACGAACTCATGAGAAGAACGAAACAGCAGTCTGGAACTTAAAGGAATTGTTGTCACTATTCAACCTCGTAAACCAAAACTTTTATTATTGACTTCTAACAGGAAATGTGTTTAAGAATTGTTGTCACTGTTCAACCTCGTGAACCAAAACTTTGTTTATTGCCTTCTAAGAGGATGTGCATTTGTAGTTTACTATGCAATGTTGCGGGGCCGTCACCTGGAGGTAGTATTTCCAATTGTTTCCCCCTAGATTCTTTGAATCGAGAGAACTGTTTTGTCAATGCGTAGCAATGTGAATTGCATTCTCAGTGAGACATCTGCTTTCCGGTAGATGGTGTTGGAACTTCTAGATTCGCCAAACATTTTCGAAGGTATTTTATTATTGCCTCGTTCCACTGACGAGCTAATGAGAAGAGCGAAACAGCTATCTGGGATACGTGTTATCCTGTTCAACCAAAACATTGTCTACACTGAACAGCCTCATCGGAGACCTAGGCAGATTCACTCTATTCTGGGCCTCCAGTAACTCTGGAATAACGCGAACGAAATAGCCGATGAGCTCGCAAAACTAGGGCAAAGATCCCCTAATAGGCCCAGACTTGGGGTGGGCGTTTCCAGACGACTCACTGCTGGTTGAACGGTTGAAGACAGTTTAAAGCACTGAATGAACTGACGGAAAAGATCGCAATCAGAGGGATGAAGCGCTTTCTATAGTTTTGTAGTAACTATTGACTTACCGTCAGAACATCGAAAATGAAGAATTATGAATGAAAAATTGTTTCGATCATTGTGCAATTATTCCAACGGCAAACCAACGTCTAAATCCGTTGAGAACATAAAATTGTTGTATGAAATGATGGTAAGGACAATATAGTCTAGATCGATGAGTAACGCCACAAACTAGTAGTTCTAGATAGCTATTTCGCGCTATTCGTTTGTAGCGTTACCAATCCCTCTAGATTAAAGAGACCTTATCATTGTTATCTGGAAACAGTCAAAATGAGATAAATGAATATATTCATATATTCATTTGTATCTAGTTTCTTACATTTGTATGGAATGCATACTCAATTGAGACGCTCTAAGGAAAATTATGTTAGTTAGAAATACTCCAGACGAAATAATTTATAAAATGAATAACGACTTCGTGACAACATTTCGTAAGCAACATTTTCCGTCATGATATCCTTTCGTGAAGCTTTTAAATTTCGAAAAACTTTGATATTTAAGGGTTGCTGTAGTTTTCACACGTTATTATATGCATTCAAATCGAAAATGAAGACAAGTTGTCAAGCTTTTCTAGAATTGAAAGGAAGTCTGGAAATCAAAGTGCACGAGGAACTTTCGCAACCTTCCAGAATAATTCACCGGCGGGGTCTGTCTTTGAATCTAAATGAATTGACATACATATCATGGTTTCAGGTGCTGCACATCCAGGTTACGAGAGTATGGCTGGTTCATTTACATCGTCCTACTGTTCCCAAGCCGTATTTTAGCCTTTGAGGAGAAAATTCATTTCAGTTCGTTTTCTGTTCTCTTCACCGTAATTGGTTGATAATAGTTTTAATTTTCCTTTGAAGAATTTCAAACGACCCCTTTTCATCTTATCCACGAGAGTTCCGTAGATACGAAAAAGGAATTAGGATACAATGGATGGTCACGAAATTGATACCAATTTCAATTTCTTTCTCGAATAACCCCAGGAGTCAAGCAAAACTGCTTCACATTTTGACAAAATTGAACATATCGATTCACTCAGTTAATGAATGTCTCAAACAACGGAACAAATTATCTATATAGTACCCATATTTTGACCTATAAATGTTAAAAATGTCGATAAGGGTCCCTTAATGAAAATAAAAATTTACACTATCTGTAAAGATTGCAATGTTTCATCCACGGTAATATATAAACGTGGTTTATAGTAGACTGGAATTGTTAGTTTGAAACAAACGGTTTCAGGAACGTATGGATGTTCGGAAGCTCTTTTTCGTCAATCCTTTTGAGAACAGTAATTTACAAAGGTTGCTTTCAGAGGCAAAATCGAAACGATTCCTGTTCGAAAGACAAAAATGTTAACGGTATTTCTCTGAACTATCGGTGTTCGAAAATAAAATAAAATGCATTGAACTTTTGTAAAAATAACCTATTCTCCATGTTACATTTTTTAACTAGGCATCGACAGAAAAGACTCATGTACATTTCGTATTTCAACTCATGAGATTGGGAAAAAAATCGATATTCCTTACTTTCGATGCAAATAATTTAGCTGTTTGAAACTCAAAATTGATATTTCGATAATAAATTAATAAAAGATACGGAATTATAGTTTCGTGACAATTTAAAACTAATTCTAGATTATAAGCCACTGATTTAATTAAAAACAGAAAATTATCTCTCAATTGTAATCAAATTTCTGAACTTTATAGGCGCCAACTTTGAAAGGTGTGTTGCTTATACACAAAAATGTACTTTCTTTCCATCAGCAATTGTACAGAAAAATTAAATCGATAGGGTTTTCTATCGAATATCGATAGTAGTCGCACGAAATCTAAAAAAATGCAACAGCCCAAAGCACAGACCACATAGACTACCTTCTCAACTAAATCGAAACCCAAGGAAATAGCAAACATGGAAACTCTAGAGCAAGAAATGTTGTCATATTATTGCGCTTTATATACAGGATGTCCTCGAACTGCGTGGCTAAAATAAAACCGAAGATTCTTTGATTCGAAAAAAATTTGATGAGCCTTTTTACTTTTGCCTCAAGTGTCTTGTTTAGCCGGTAGAGGGCTTCAAAGTTGCAAAAATAATTTTGTCTTTTCGGTATAACTTGAGAACGTGATGGAGGACTTTTACAATATTTGGCAGGTGAGTTACTGTCAATAATAGCCGTTTTTGAGAGCGGAGCATAGAGCCTTAGAGACCATAGAAATGGCTCAAACTTGAGGATGTAACGGGAAAAGTGTCCAGAACTTTTTTGTGGTCAATGTAATTCACTCTATATTTTTTATGTAGATAGCTTATCTAATTTGAAAACTTTTCTTACCCTTAGAAAATTTTGATAAAATCAACGGATTAGCTTGAAAAAATTAATTTTCGAGTCTCTGCATATTTGGCTCACTAATTTTACTTGATTAAAATACCTTAGTTGCCTTTGCTTTTCTAATGTCATTTTGGCATTTGAAGAATTTATTCTCAAAACTGTCAGTTTTTACTTTGCTTTCCGTAAAAATTTTATAAAATTATGGCTCAAAATTTCACTAACACTGAAATGGTTAATATCTCGGTAAAACACGAATAATAAAAACAATAGAAATGGGGAAACGATGTGATTATTTAGGAAAAACAAATGCTAAATTAAAAGAAACAACAAAACTTTTTTGGAAATCGCTAAGGCATCAATTGTTCGAAATGTTGCCCATTTTCCTGAATACACAAATTAATTCGTTTCAAGAAATTGGATTGAACTCTGGCTAGTACTTCAGGATCATTCTTCAATAAATCCGCTTCATGATTAATTCGTTGCAACGATTCCTCTTGTGTGTTTACTGGAGCTGCATAAACTTTCGACTTCAAAGCGCCCCATAGAAAGAAGTCGCAGGGCGTCAAATCAGGGGAGCGGGCCGGCCAGTTCACTGGTGCATCGTGTCCTCTACCTATCCAGCGATCTGGATATTCCGCATTCAAATGTCGCCTCACAGCTAATGTGAAATGAGGAGGTGCACCATCATGGATAAACCAGGCCACGACGAATGTATAAGGGCAAGTCTTCCAACAGTTCAAGTAGCCTTTGTTCCAAAAAGTTCAAGTAGTTCTCCCCGTTCAATCGATCGGGTATAACGGTAGGGCCAATAATAAAGTTATCCACAATTCCCAAACATTGATTTTAGTTTGATTCTGAAAATATGTAACTTCCGTTTCATGAGGATTTTCATCAGCATCATAGAAATGTTCATTATGGAGGTTAAAAAGACCACATCTCGTGAAAGTATCTTCGTCCGTGAACAGAATTCTTCTACAAAAATTGGGGTTTGCGTTTTGTCTTTGGACAATAAGCCGACAGAAATCTAGCCGATGACCTGGATCCATGGGCAATAAGTCTTGAACTGTTTTAATATGATAGGGATACAACAGTTCTTATTTCAGTACATTATGAACTAATGATTTTGGGGCTCCAATACGAACGTCCTTCTTGTCCGTCTTCGTCCAGTTTCTCTGCGATTTGCTTCAAATTTGCCAGTTTCGCGAAGGTTTGCCGATTTGGAATTCTGCGATGCGGATATCTTTCCCTTCTCCGGCCATTGCAACGACAAAGTCCATAAATCAATAACATATCAACCATTTCAGTGTGAGTGAAATTTTGAGCCATAATTTTATAAAATTTTTACGGAAAGCAAAGTAAAAACTGATAGGTTTGAGAATAAATTCTTCAAATGCCAAAATGACATTAGAAAAGCAAAGGCAACTAAGGTATTTTAATCAAGTAAAATTAGTAAGCCAAAATTGCAGAGACTCGAAAATTAATTTTTTCAAGCTAATCCGTTGATTTTATCAAAATTTTCTAAGAGTAAGAAAAGTTTTCAAATTAGATAAGCTATCTACATAAAAAATATCGAGTGAATTACATTGACCACAAAAAAGTTCTGGACACTTTTCCCGTTACATCCTCAAGTTTGAGCCATTTCTATGGTCTCTAAGGCTCTGTGCTCCACTCTCAAAATTGGCCATTATTGACAGTAACTCACCTGTTAAATATTGTAAAAGTTCTTCATCACGTTCTCAAGTTATACCGAAAAAACAAAATTATTTCTGCAATTTTGAAGCCCTCTACCGGGTAAACAAGACACTTGAGGCAAAAGTAAAAAGGCTCATCAACTTTTTTTCGAATCAAAGAATCTTCGGTTTTATTTTGGCCACGCAGTTCGAGGACACCCTGTATAGTCAATTTATTTAAAATGTTGCGTTTGGTGGTTTTAATGTTTGAAAAACTTTAGTTAGAAAGTGAATTCTCAAATCAAAGTATTTTTCCACAATGTCTCTAATCAACTTAAATTGATGTATTTCAAGAGATTTAAAAATGACCATATTAATTGAAATTTTTAAAATGTAGTGCGTAATGTTTTCACATAGCTCATAGAAAATATTTATTCATGTAATATATAAAAGCTGCAGAAGAACTTGGTCTCGAATTTCACATCAGATCTATTCGATTTTCTGTTCAGTTCCGAATTGTAGTCACTTATTTCCATTTTCTCATTCCCAATCAGTTCCATCATAATGTTGAAACTTTATCAAAGAACTTTGTTATTCTTACTACCTATTTCTCTTTCATACGGATTATTATTATTAAAGCTCGGGGAATATGCACTTAAAAAACCCTAAAATATACATGCAAATATGCACAAAAACCAGTTGAAATGTGCACTAAAATATGCTTTTATGCACTTAAATATGCATTTATAAAAACACAGTAATCTTTGTATTGAAGGTATTTTATTTATTATATGCTAAAGTCACAAGCAATATTTATTAAAATTACTATTAAGAGCTAGGTACTTACTTATTACTTATTATTGCTTATATTCTATTACTACTTAACATATTATAACTTATACTATATAGATATATTTTATTTATTCATTATCAATATTATCATGAATTGGAATCAACATATTTTTTTCGTATGGTCGTAGCAAAAGGAACCTGAACATGTTTGCAGTATGTACTTGGTTAACAATTTTTGAAATAATGGATTATCCAATTTTGCAATTGGGATATTGCAACAGACTAGCAAACTGCATAGATTCTTATTAAAATTTTGTTGGTCCGAAACTTTCGTTTGATTTGTAGTAGTGATGAGCTGCTGAACCGAAGCTTGAGGCTGAGAATGTATGGTTGTCATCAATGGTTTTAAACTCTTTTTTATTATTAATCCACTTCTTCAGAAAAATTGATTTACTAGCAGTGGCGGCTCCTCGAAGGAGGCTAAGGAGGCTCAGCCTCCTCACCAACTTATCTTAATGATCATTCTCCATTTTATTTCCTGTTTCTCTGATAATTCTTTAAATTTTACAATTAATTCCCCGTTCTCAGTAGTTATTTTCAATCTGGCAACAGTGGTCAGAGGCTAGATTCTCTATATATCTCAAACGCTGAGCATGTGTTGTTCAACACAGTTGCCGTTTTTCCGACCAGTCAATCGCCAAATAGCGTGAAACGGCGAAAACGGCAACAGGGTAGGGAGGCTAGCTTTTCGTACCCATTCGTCGGTCGAATGAAATACGATTACTTGCGCTCCCGCCTCCCGCTGCTAGAAGAATGCGGTTAGTTGTTGTTTTTATTCCACGAGGCGTAGTAAGGTTAAGTAGTTAATTTTTAAGTTATAATTTATCTAATCGGAATCGGTGAACGTTAAAATTATGAGTGACTTAGTTGCAGAGTTCTTAGAAAATCCATTTAGTGGATTAACATATGATAGAAAAGTGTTCTTCAAAAACAAATGGCCTTTACCGGATTTGAAAGGATTAGTGATGGCAGGGAAGTATCAAAATCGATCGTTTAATACTGATAATTATAAAAAATATGTATGGTTAACGGGATCTGATGTACACAATAAATTATATTGCTGGTATTGCTTGCTATTCACATCAGATACAACTTCATGTTGGGGGCACTTGGGTTATAATGATTTGAAAAATTTAGCTCGTGGCCTAGAAAGAATCGCAGGAACATATTACATCGTGTATTAAGTTTAAATTAACCGGTAAACAGAATATTGTTAATGCGATTGATTCTACACGAACACGCGAAATCGAAAATCATAATAATACAGTTAAAGAAAACCGCGAAGTTTTAAAAAAAATCATTGATTTCTTATTGTATTTATCATTTCAAGATTTGGCTTTTAGAGGGCATGATGAAATTGAAAATTCAGTTAATAAAGGTAATTTTAGGGAATTGTTAGATTTGTTTTGTAAATACGACAGTAAGCTTCGCGATTTTATGACTAACGCGTCAGTATTTGCAGGCATTTGTTTTGTTTTATGCGGGTATAATGGTTGAGTGACACCACGCAAAATAAGGTTAGATTAGAATTCGTCTGTTCGGTAAATTATTAATTGTAAAAATGGACAACTAGTGGAAAGATTTTTAGGGTTCTACGATGTTAGTTCGGGAAGAACAGCGGTCAATTTATTCAATTTTTCAATGGAAACATTTCAACGATTCGACTTTGCGAATAAATCAGACTTACGACGGCATCTGTAATAGCGGGACATTTAAACGGTCTTCAAACAAACGTAAGTTTTAAATAACATAGTAGGAAACAGAATTTTCTGTAATGCTCGAACTCGATGGAATTTTACATCACATGCAATGTTTAGTTTACCATCCATAAAAATAAAGACAAATTAATTGAAATATTTGATTTTATATTAAACAGTGATGACTTTTCAACAGATCAGGTTTCATTGAATGCTGCTGTTGGTTTAAAATCTTATTTGGAAAATGAAGAATTTTTGATATTTCTTGATACTTTTAAATTAATATTTGAACAAACTGATCTTATTTTTCAAATTTTACAACATAATATAATTCATTCAAGAGATCGTTTAACACATCTCATTGATAAAATTCAAGTTTCCGTTATACAGAATTTCATTTTAATATTTTATTTGGAAATTATTCAACTGATGAGGCTTCTCCCGTGAAAAGGAGGAAAACATATAATTTGGTAGACAAGAAACTACATTATAAACAACTTTTTTATGAAATTTTAGATACTATTAAAGGTCAAATATTGAGATTCGATTTTCCGATTTACATGAATTGAAGTTTTTCGATTTGACGAATAGAAGATTTTTCGAATCTTTTTCAAAAGAGTTTCTCAATACACTTTCAGATAACTTAGTTCTAAAATATAATTTTTTTGATAAATTAGCGCTGCACAATGAATTATGCGTTGTATACTGGGATAAAGATATTTTAGGCCAGTACGACAGTCACGCCGATATGATAAAATATATGATAGATAATGATTTGCAACAAGTCTTACCTCAGTTTTATAAACTACTTTGTTTGACAGTCACCATTCCTGTCACGTCGGCATCGGTGGAGAGATCATTTTCTACTCTCAAACGAATTAAAACATACATGCGAAATACAATGGGCCAAAATCGTTTATACAATGTTAGTTTAATATCTATTGAAAAAGATTTAGTAAAACACTTAAAACATAATGATACATTTTATGATAATATTATTGATCATTTTTCGTAAATTAAAGACCGTAGAATTTCGTTAATATATAGAAAAGTTGATAAAATTAATAACAAAAAACAAAATATGAAAAATTCCAAAAAAAAAAAGAAAAAAAATTAAAAATCCAAAAAAAAAAAAAAAAAACAAAAAACGAACGAAAAAAAAATTTGTGGGCAAGAGAAACTCTATACCTCCACGTTGGTTCTTGCTGGGTAACAATCAATTTTGTCACTGAAGGTTAAATTAATTGGCTGAATAGAGTATATTTTTACAAAAACGTTTTATGTCCAGCCTCCTCTCTCAAAAAGTTCACGAGCCGCCAATGTTTACTAGCACTTTGTTTTGGCATTATCACACACTTCTGATAAACACTTAAGCAAACAAAACTTTACTGAACTAACTAAAGACAAGCCTGAACTAAATCCTGGATTCTTTTCAAACTTCAAATTTTAAAGGAGGTGTGATTTCATTGGCTCAATGTCAATATTTTCCTCCACTTATAAAATCTAAAGACGATTGCAATTAGGGTATTTTGCTAACACAAATTCTGAAAATTTGTCAAGCTTTTGTTATTTGACGGCAATCGGCTTTTCGCTCAGTAGGGTCTATTGTCGTATTATGCTAATACTGATATGGGGTATTTCCGAGGGATACCTACTTCGCTTATTTCATTGCCTGTATCCACAGATGTTTGTCCATATTGAAAATTTTTATTTTTTGCAGATATCCTGAAAATATGCACTTTTGATAAATACATATGCACTTAAAGAATTTATTCAAAACATGCAAATATGCACTTAATATGCATATTTCCCTAGCTCTAATTATTATTCATTCTATAACGGAAGATTGATTTATAGCTAATTTATATCATGAAGATTCCGAACAGCTGTTTCGCTCTCTCATTGTGATCATTCTATCTAAAGTATACATAACCGATTAACAGAATGCTAAAGAACCAAAAATAGCTAACGCTATCTACGAAAGATGCCCCACTGAGAAGTCCAATAATGTACAACAATGACTTTTCAAAACCTACTGGGAATGTTGGACCGCCAGATAGCGACACTGAACCGAGCCGATGTAACATAAATATTTATTTCTCGTTGGCTTTTACCAGATAACAATGATAAGGTCTCTCTAGTTATTGTCTCTAGTCTAGTATAGTTGGATTTTAGTGGGACATCTACGCGTTAGATTTGGTTCTCTCCGGCATACTTTTTCGCAGAATTGATAGATTCAGCCCGATTTTATGCTAGAAGAGTCGACCATTAGTAGACGTTTTGAACAGGGCTCGCCTTCGTGGATTGTTCCAACTATGTTTCGTTGCTAAATCAGATATATGAAAATCTCTATTCGTGAAAATGATGCTCGTCTTCCTGGGTAATCCTCAATTTGTTTTGGTTAGATAGTATGGAATAAATGAATTTCCACGCATTTTTAATATGTTACCAGAAATACACCGATTCGCTTCAGATAATATCCTGATCAATAAGAAACGGTAAATGAAAAATCATAATTCATTTAATGTGCTCTAATATAATTGGTGCTCAACGGTCAGTTAAATTTTTCAATTATTTACCTTATCGCTTAATGAGGTTCCATAGATATAATAATGGAAACAAGGGTTGTCGCACAATTCTCTAGAGAGCTGTCAAGGTCCATACTGGTTTACATCATTTTACGTGATCCAGTTAAGGTATTAGCCAGGGAAGTATTGTTTAAAAATGCATAGTTCCTTTGTTAGGACAGATACGTAGTGAATTGAGTTAGGTATTAATAAAATTCATCACAAACTTTACCAGTCGATAGCCCATAGAAAAACAAGTCGCACGCTTGATTTGATTTTTTTCAGAAACGCTTTCTAAGTGGCATGTAGCTCTTCAAAGTTAGGTTGAGAAAATCGTTTTTTTTTCGTACCTCTCTGGCCTATGATTTAATACTAGAGGCATTCGTCAAAACTGTTCAGTAGCGTGGCTACAGCGAGGGTATTTTCTAATCCCCTGAATATCTTTCAATAACAGAGAAATATTGTTTAGAAGGGTCCGTTTCGAAATAATTCAAACTCGATTACCCAATTTCCGGGCCAGCGAATACCTTTGCAGAATCGTAGAGGGGGTGGGGTCTTCCTTTCATATGTGAGAACAAACATGACTCCAATTATTTTAAAATGGTATATGTAATTAAAATGTTGCAAAAGCGACTTATTTTTGTTAAATTGAACAAGGAATCAAAAAATCAGCCATGTTTGCGAAACAAATCCAGTGACATAAAATAGGTGGGAACAGGGATGCAACGAGTCTGGGCGAATTTGACGAATGTTTCTAGTATCAAATAATAGGTATCTACTTTAGGAGCAGTTCGAGGAAAATGACATCAAAAAGTCAGAGTACCGATAAAAAAACCTAACTTTGAAGTAGCACGTACTGGATATAATATATAATACATTATGTTTAAATTTAGGTTAGAAGAATCTTGCATTCATCGTAAAATCGAGTTTGTGTCGAATTTATACAACTTAGGGTCCTCTAAATGGCAAACGCATCTTCAGGGAATGGTTCTGTCGGTGTCTATAAGCGTGGTCACTGTTCGATGAAGATGGTAAATCACAACATTTTAAACAAAAATTTTTGCTGAAGAGAAATATTAATATTTACTGCTATAATTTGTGGTTGATTTCATCAAATCTTCTCCGAAATCGCTCCAACATTCTCAAATAAAACAAAGTTCTTGACGAATAAAGCAGGTAGTTGCTGTACGTACTTCAAATCTCTGTATGAAGTTCAACATTATGGTGATTACTGATTACGATATCTCCCTGGTTTTTTATCGAGAATCGATGTATCCAAACATTCCATATTTATTGGGAAGAAAAGAACGTGGTTCACATGTTTTATTGAAACCACCTGGAGGGTGCTTCACCCTTGTGATTATTTTCAATTTTTTAAATATATTTCTACATTACCTATATTCAGTATGACTAAAACTGTCGCTTACCCAGTCTGATTAAGACTCCCACGAAACTCTTCATCTTATTTGTCTAAGTTCTCTCAAAAACAGTTCACGCGAATTCGTGAAATTACTGCAAGAGATTATTCAGTTTTTTCCATAACCATAAGAACGAATATGATCGAATTTATTGAAACTATAGTACCATTGGTCAGCTAAAATTACACGCAAAGACAATATAGTTACAACTGTTGTGTATTACGTTATTTGTATAATTTTGCCATACAAATCCACTTTAAGTTGATGATTTAGTTTGTTCATGTAAGAGGCTAGGATACAGAACACACATTCAATGGATAACGAGTAAGAGAAAGTTTTGTGGAGTATTATGGATTTTAATATATGTTATATTACTCTGACTTTTAATTTCAGGTTAAATTGTTCGTTTGCTTGATATTAGAGGTCACGGAAGGAGTATATAACTATAATTGGTTGATCCGGTTTAAATTTTCCAAATATTTTCCTTCCTCTTACAAAACCCATGATTGTAATGTTCAGAATGACAGAGTTAGAATTATGAATCAATGAAAGTTCATAGTCAAAATTGGATGTTGATTAACATAATTGCTGTCTCGAGGGAGAAAATTTACTTGCTCACCGTATGAAATAATTCGAGCAAGATGACGTACTATAAATGTTCTGGAACGATGCTATACGAAGATCCTCCAAGCGTTTTACCTCTAGTAATAACATTCCTTCTCCACTTCAGCAATAATTGCGGGATTAAAATTAATTAACTAGAATATGAGTGAAAAAGTGGAGGGAGCAACTGCCTATTTCAGAAAAAGAAGAAGCGAAAAAGTATCCTGCTAAAAATCGATTCTCGAGTGGTATTTGTTGAGAAAATTCCACGAGTATAATGAAGTTATCCATGCATGTATCAGAATTATATATTACATTACTTGTTCAAGTATCATCGTTTACGATTTCATTATAAGAGACAAAAAGAACGCGCGTTTCTAATAGTCCAGGCAACGAACCAGAAAAAAAAATATAGTAAGCTAGAATTTCAAATTTTTTTTTGCATTTTGTTCCTAATACCCCATAGATCATTCATGACTATCAAGACCGCGGGGGTCGACCTTTCTACCTCCCCAAAACGGGTTTTCAACCCCTCAGAGGAGCATTCTTATAAAAACAATCCAAAAGTTTAGAAAATTAATGAATTAAGAGCCGAAAATGACCCCCCGTATGTTTTTTGGGTCGCTGATCACGATTCCGCAGTTAGTTTTTTCGGAAAACTCCCTCCAGATGGGAAATTTGGAAAATATATATCTAATATATAATTTATAATTTTGTTGTAAAAATGACCTTTAGTAAGTTTTTTGGGCCGTTGATCACGAATCCGCTGTTATTTTTCCCAAAAACCTCTTTCCAGATGGAAAATTCGGGAAATATGAGATTTTCCTGAGACGGTTATGAATAATAAAGTATAATTTTGTTGCAAAAATGATATCTAGTAGGTATTTTGGGTTGCTGATCACGATTCCGCTGTTATTTATCCCAAAAACTCTTTTCAGATGGAAAATTCGGGAAATATGAGATTTTCCTGAGACGGTTATGAATAATGAATTATAATTTAGTGGCAAAAATGACATCTAGTAGGTATTTTGGGTCGCTGATCACGATTCCGCTGTTATTTTTCCCAAAAAACTCCTTCCAGACGAAAAATTCGGGAAATTTGTGAGATTTTCCTGAGACGGTTATGAATAATAAAGTATAACTGTAATACAAAAATCTCCCCCAGTAGGTTTTTTGGGTCGTTGATCACGATTCCGCTGTTATTTTTCCCAAAAAACTCTCTCCAGATGGAAAATTCCAAATTTCCCATCTGGAAGGAGTTTTCCGAGAAAACTAAGAGAAAATCGTGATCAGCTACCCAAAAACATACTACGGGTCATTTTTGTAACAAAATTATACTTTATTATTCATAACCGTCTCCGGAAAATCTCAAATTTCCCGAATTTTCCATCTGGAGAGACTTTTTTGGGAAAAGTTACAGCGGAATCGTGATCAGCGACCCAAAAAATCTACTAGAGGTCATTTTTGCAACAAAATTATAAGTTATATCTAAATTTCCCAAATTTCCCATCTGGAGGGAGTTTTCCGAGAAAACAAACTGCGGATTCATGATCAGCGACCCAAAAAAACAGACTAGGGGTCATTTTCGGGCTCTTAATTCATTAATTTTGGACTGTTTTTATGAGAATCTTCCTCTGAGGGGTTGAAACCCCGTTTTGAGGGGGTAGGAAGGTCGACCCCGCGGTCTTGATAGTCATGAATGATCTATGGGGTATTAGGAACAAAATGCAAAAAAAATTTTGAAATTCTAGCTTACTATATATTTTTTTATTATGGTCTTTTTTCGTGCTTATTGCCTGGACTATAAGGGAGCAAAAGGTAAATGAAAAAATATCCTTTTTTTAGCCAGTTATAAATGCTATCGTTCCGTCTGAAATAGCCGTCAGCAAACAGTCAATCTGACAATTTCAAATGGACCAGGATATTATTGATCTTCATGGTGGCCTCGAGCTACTATTCATATAACTGAAACTACGAATGTGTTGCCTCTTGGAGAATAGATAAATAGTGTGGGTGACAATTACTCTTCGCAAATCTTTTGATTTGGTTACTGATTTTCAAATAATTGTTTCATATTCTATAAGGTACTCTTCGCATTTGTGCAGACATAATGAAATAAATTATTTATTACATTATCTTTACACAACTAAATAACATCCAAAATAATAACGTTTACAAGAAAATGTACATAAAGAACTTTTCCGTTTCTGGGAATCGAACACGAGTGTGTTTAGTGGGAGTCGAGTGACCTATCCTCTAGACCACTTAGCCGTTTCTTATAAACTGTTGTTAAAGTATGATGTAAATTTAAGTTTACTTTAATAATTGTTCTTGTTGTCAAACGAATTTGTTGAAATTGGGATGAAAGCTGTTTTAAATTAACATGAATTTACCGGAAAAGTTTTAAATTGATTCAATGTATATTTTGGGAGTTACGATTTTATATCTTTGACCATTTAGAAAAACGTGTTTATTACACGATTTCCCTGAGAAACAATTGAGTTTGTCACCGAACAGTAACCCATTTGTTGTCAAAATTTGAATATGATAGAACCTTGCATTTTTGAATTATTGTTTAGATAACTGTATATAATATAAATCCAGATAGAGACATCCAGGAAGATAGACAGACAGAAGGATATTTGCAAAGCTACTTAAATTAAAATTCGATGACAAATACTATGGAGAAGGAATTTTTGTTCTAGAACTGTTTTTTCCTACAAGCGTGCGTGATTCACCCTCTACCCGCACGCAATTCAGTTTGGAAAGTGTCATTTTCCCACAGTTGTGCGGGAAGAAGTTTTCCCACACTAGTGCGGGAAATTTTTTCCCACACTAGTGCGGGAAAAACATTTATATGATATCCTCGTAAAATATAAGTGGTGGGTGACAAAATATGAAAGTTCAAGCTTTTTTGTTGCAATACTAAGTGAGTTTGTTCAAAATCATCCATCATTTTGCACTATTTATTGAAAAAATGAACAAATATTGATAAATAAAAATGTATTGTTATGAAAATCACCTTGCCCGAGTTACCTTCTTCTTCAGGAAATCAGCCATCTTCAAAAAATATGCTGGCTTCCGCTATAAATTTACATAATGCATCAAGTTGTACATTTACAATAAATATTACGAATAATTAGTGGATAGAAAATGTTACTCTTGTTAGTTGTTTCCATTTGCATGAATAAATAATTGAAAAAATGAATTTGTTTCCTACGCTTGTAGAAAAAGTATTGTTCCTAACTCATGCGGAAAGTGTCTTTCCCGCACGCGACTGCAGTCACTTTCCGCACTTGTTAGGAAAATTACTATTACAACTTTAGAAATAGCTTGAGTAAATGCAATATACTTTCTCGACTTCGTCTCGAAGAGTATCATAAGGAATGAATTCGATTAAACGTAGTTACTTGTCACTTTAAATTTGAGGGAAATCTTTCGATTTTTCGATCTTAGGATAGCTTAGAACTCAGTCTGAGGTTAGAACTAGTTCAAACCTGACTTGAGGAAGCCACGTGCGAATTACTACCGATGCGAGGGAAACAAAATTCCTTCAAGAATCGTTGGCCTCGATAGCGCCCAATTAGTTATTTTCGATAATTTATTCAACTTAGAAGTGAAAGAAAATATTTCAAACGTTAAAAGTCGAACTATTTCAATTACAACTCAAAATTATAGAATTAAATGTGCAAAATTATTACAATAATATTATAAATCTAAATAATTATATCGGCAACCAAGTTCCTGTAATCAGTAATTATGAAGAATGTATTCATTTATGGAACTACATATAATAAATAATTTATACAACTCACTAAAGGATGTGGATAAAGATGATAACAGTTGAAAGCTGTCTTGTCGGAACTCTGAGGCAACCCTTTGACTATCCTTTTGTTATCAAACATATCGGTCTATGAACCTACAACTCCCGGGGAAAAAGTATTCTTTATGCGATTTTGATAAAACGAACCACATGTTCAGAAATATAGTAATAACCCTATGGTTATTACTTATTACCTATAACAAATTTCAAATTTAGTTCTAACGTTTCACGCACGCAAACAGGTATGGACCGATTAATCCAACACAAAGTGGAGTACTCTAATAGTTCGAGGGTAGTAGGTTCAAAATGTTAAGCTCTTGACTTTTGTTTCAAATATCTAGGATTGATTCCATAAGTGATATGCATTAAGTAACATACTATTCTGTAGGCAGTGCCACTACAACATTATTGATTGATATCACTTGATTAAACCGATTTAGTTAAAGATCATTGATTACGCTAATTACAGATGCAGTTTGTGCCTGTTGCTTTTGATAATTCCCGGGAACACTCAAAACCACTGACTTAGAGAATAGAGCCCCATGTGGGGCTTTATTCTCGGTGTCATACGAAAGTTGAAGAAATTCGAATAAGAACATTGTAATGGTATTCTTGACCGGTCGTATACGCCAAAATCGTATACGAAATGCAACGTGTGGTAAGAGGCTTGCGAAACTATTATATATTATACGAATTTCAGCATAGATGGTCGTTTAATTGTAATATTTGTGGTTAAAATTTTGACAATTCCCTCAATTCGATGAATGTTATAGTATGTATCTGAATGTAATAGTATGTATCTGAATGTAATAAATACATTCCTTGTCATTTATTGAGTATTACTAGTAGAATTTGATGGCAATGGTTGCATTAGATGAAATCATGATGGTAAAGAAATGGAAATTATTGCTGAACGACCCTGCACAAGTTGCATGGTCAAGGTGAACCGTTGGAAACCTTGTGTGAACATCACTTCTTATAGTCAGACAAGATAAAAAGTAAAACATTTTTGCCAATTCGTACAGTGAATTAATACAGTTTTTTGATCGTTTGAGATATTGCCGACACATGACCTTACTAAAAATAATTATAATAGGTGTGAGGTGGAATGCAATGGAATGTGTGGTTGTTTAGGTTATGTGGTAAGCTTTTTCAGGGATTGTAAGTCGAAAACGTTGACATACCTGTATTGTTGCAGCGTTGCCAGAATAGTTAGTCGTTAAACACGAACTTTAGTATAAGAACGGGCAATTGGACCCCTGATCCAACATTTTAGAACAGTTGCCTAGATAATGTTTACTATAGTAATGTAAAAGCTGGGACGACAAGAATTAATTCATTTTGACCTAGAAGTGATTCAAAACATGTGTTTTTTTGAATAAGAATCATAAAAAAATTGTTAAAACTATTTTTTCTTATATCGAAGTAAATGTTATGTGAAAATTTCAAATAAATTGCTTTACTAATATACCTACTAAGTGATGAGTTTTTCATCCAAATCAGTATATGACCAGACTGAGATTTGTGTGCCTTCTCACATAAAAAAGTTCAACTCTTACTTAGCATATCTATTATACAGATGGAGGGCAACCAGCCCAGTAACACATTTATGATTATCACAATCAATTCAATGCTCTCAATTTGAATCGCATTAATCATCTAATTTCTTAAACGTAATGAAGTAGATGTAGATACGCATTTTTTTCTTCTATATTTCCCGTTTTCTTAACTGCCTGGTCTCCCAGATCATTTCCAAGTGGCAACACTACATTAGAGCGTTATGAGGAGGTTATTTGTATAAATAATATTTAAGAACTCATTATATTTGTAATAAGTAACTGTAACTTAGTTGACCACACAAATAAACGTGATAAAGATAATATTTTTTGTTCCATTCACTGAGTGAACGAATAAATGCTCATCTCTCAGATCTGTCAGTCAGTGTATACTCGGTTTGACTGCAGTAATAAATACTAAGGTGGTGATCGTAGCGCCTAGGCGTATAATTCAATCTTCTGAAATTAATCCAAGAGGAGATTCAGAGAAGAGGCGGACGCTCGAGATAGCGCGAAACAAGGATAGATGAAGGTGGTGTCGTTTGAGTCTGTTCATTCAGCTGGCGCCAACTTGTCCGGACGATATATTCAAACTTGGATGAATCTGCAATTCCTGAAAAGAAATCAAACTTTCGTTGTGAGCGATGATAAAACGCCTTGCCAAGACCTTATCCTTTTCTGCACACTACATTGTATCTCGTAATCCTAGGTCATATCTTATAATGCAATCAATACCGCAAGAATATATATACCGCAACCATATAAATATTCGGATTAGTTTTATGAACCAATATTCAAATTTTTTATAATTTATTTATTCAACGTCAGCTTGATTCTGTTACCACGACTGATCACCGACGCCGGTGAGCACATTTCCCCCCATCGGAAAACTCTCGTATTCCAACCAGATGTAGGGATCTATGCAGAGCCAAAATATACATGGACTCAGGACCGGCGGCTTAACGACTACTACGAAGGACGGCATAGCTACAATATATCTCGTGCTCATTGATGTCGACCGATTTTAGGAAAAACTCAGGAAGTAACTACTGAACATTGATATCGACATGAGGTTTTCTGCATTATGTTGAAGATGCTATTGCGAAACTTTTAAACATAAGTTTAAGATGGAGAACTCATGGGAAGATATGATCGCATGACAAAATGCATTTTATTGCACTTTTTTTAATATTTGTAAAACGGAATTTAAAATTCATCCATAGGGGTTTTAGAAGTTGACGATTTAGTTTTAGAAATCCCGCGCTTCAGTTCATGTGAATTAATTTTCAAACGTCTTCTGATAATGGTCATGAGACCGAAACGTACGTAAAGACATTTGACATATGTATTAATGTGAGCTATTTCCCAAGAATTTACACATAGAAATTTCTGATTGTAATAATTGATAGCCGATTTTTTTGGGATTGTTGTCACACGAGTATTTTATACAACATTAGTTTGATTAAAATCAAGAAGAGTTGTTCAAAAATATGATAATAATAGACGAGTCGAAATAATCGTTTCATTCATTTTTGAAAATTTTCCCAATATGGAACTTCAATATTCATTTTCCTATCTTTACAAAATGAGATTTTTGGCTTTGAACAACAAAAGGAAATTGAGCTTATTCTGATAACTTCTTGGATTCAAGTTAAAAAGCAGCAATTATAGATTCTTCCTAATAACCTCCCAACAGGAACATCGCTTTCGATTAAATAAAAAACAATTTTATCACAAGTACGAGATATGGAAGCTTGACCAGACGTAGAAGTTATGTTGTGGCCACACGGTGAAATGCATATCACGCAGAATCTACAGACATTATGAAACGTATTGGCGTATTTCCGTAATTCCTCTAAAATTCACGTTCTGTCTAGGATTTTCATGTAACGACTAGCTCGAATGATGGTTTACTAAACCACTGTTTACAATCTGCCGCAACGTGAACCTAATTAAGCTATTCACAAGAGGTTAAAAGAAAATATTATTAATCGTGAATCCTTCAACAACCCAAGACCAAAAAATCAGATGTGCGTATCTAATTTTATAATGTATTACAACTGAAAAATAGAAATACAAATTAAAGTAAATTTTCAAACTGTTATGTTCGATACATAAATTACACCTTTTCATAATACTCTGAACTGCATTATAAACATGAAGATTTGAAACGGAGTTCACACAGTCGTTACTGCTTTTCTTGTGAAATTTCGCATCAATGTAGGCCCAAAAGAAAAAATCCTGAGTCGTTGAGTCAGATGATCGTAGTGACCATCTCACTGGTCTGTTACTTTCCATCCAGCCATTCCCAAACTTGGTATTAAGTAATTCTGATACGGTCCTGATATTATGAGGTGGTGCACCATCTTGCGGGAAGAACTGATTTATTTCCTCAATTAAGGGTAGTTGTCCACAAATTCCTCAATAATTTAAGATTTCGTAGTAGCGTTGGTCATTATGATTTTCTTGTTATATTACGTGATATGTTAGAACACGATTGCCGCGTATACCACAACAAACACAAAAAAGTAAAGGGTTCCTTAAATCGAAAATTGACGGTACGAACCTTTGTTTGTAACTCGAAAACAAAAGACGATAACAAATTTTTGTTTCCGTCAGTGAATTTGTCTCAAAAAAGAGGTAGAGAATGTGCCTTCCATTTTTTTAAATCTCCTATAGTTATCGAGTTACCCTATACAAAAACCTTGTACAAATCATGCACTTGTCAATTTCATCCACGTGCTGTGATGAAATGGTGACTTATAAAGGCTCTAAATTTGGAGCCTAGTTGCCACATACAACACAAGGGCAAGGTGAAAAGGCCCTGAAAAATGAAACGAGAAACGATTTATTTGGTCAAAACTTATTTTATTTCTCGACATAATCTTCTTGTAGCCCGACACACTTCGTCCAACGTTTTTATAATTTTTCGATCCCTTCCAAATAATACGATTTCGTCGATCCTTCAAAATAGGTGTTTGTTTCAGCGATGACCTCATCGTTGGACCCAAATCTCTTACCTCCGAGTTATTTATTCAAGTTTGGAAATAGATAAAAATCGCAGAGGGCCAACTGGAGAATATGGTGGATGACGAACCAATTTGTAGCGCAACTCATGTAATTTTGCTCTTGCGACTGTGGAACTGTGGGCCGGTGCGTTGTCCTAGTGGAAGAGCACTTTTTTCCTTGCCAAATGCGGCCTCTTTCGCTTCAAATCGGCGTCGAATCGATCCAACAGCTCAGCATAATATACGCCGATCGTTTCGCTCATTTCAAGGTATATGTATAACAATACCGTGTGCATCCAAAAAAACTGTCGCCATTACTTTGTTGGCCGATAACCCACTTCGGCCTTTTCGGCTTCGATTCGGCAAGACAAGTCCACTGTTTCGACTGTTCTTTGGTCTCTGGTGTATTGTGATGGATCCATATTTCGTCCACGGTTACTATATGGCGCAAAAAGTTCTTCTTATCGTGGTTGAACAACGCCAAACACTCCTTTGAAGTTGTCACACGTTCGCGCTTGTTGTCAACAGACAGCAAATGCGGCACCCATCTGGCAGATAGCTTCATCATATTCAAAAATTTATGCAAATTATTCCGTACTCGTTCAGTTGAGATGGCCATAGCGTCAGCAATCTCGTGCAATTTAACTCACCGATTGTCCAATATCATACCTTTGAATTTATCGACGATTTCTGTCGTTGTAACCTCATTTGGAGGCCCAGACCGTTCGGCGTCCTTTGTATTCATACTACCACAACAAACATCTAGTCCAGTCAATAAAGCCGGGAAATCGACCAAACAAAAAAACTTTTCTTATAGGAAGATGGATCAAAAAAAATTTTTTGCATTACCTTCTATGAGTCCTCTAGGTCATTCGTGACTAGCAAGCGAAGTTACTAGCCCCCCAACACCCCCAAATCTCAAAATTAACCCCTTTCTCACACCCCATTTTTAAATAAATTGCAAAATATAGCAAAAGTGAAAATTAAGGACTGAAAATGCCCCCTGGTAGGTTTTCGGGGTCGCTGATCACGAATCTGCCGTTAATTTTCCGGAAAATTCAGACGGGGAGCGGAAAATCGGAAAATTTAGTTAATTTTCAGACTTTTTACTTTTTTCAGCGTTGTCGAATTGAAATCGCACCTGAAGTTGAATAATGATGTTTCTAATGTCAAGAAGTAGAAATCCGGGGAAATTTCGGAAAACTGTGGAAAATCTGGTATAAGAAAATTTCAAATTTGGGCGATATGAGCGTGTAGCAGGTCATTATATGGGTTTTCTGGGTCACTGATCACGAATATGCTATCAGTTTCCCGGAAAATCCCCCTGAAAAGTGGAAAATCGGAAAATTTCGTTTCTTTTCATTTTTTTCCCGTTGTTACTGATAATAATGTGCTTCAAATTAATGTCCAGTGTTACGAACAAGTTAAACGAAATAAGATTAGAAAAAAAGTCGGAACACTGCGGAAAATCTGGTATAGGAAAATTTCGAACTTAGGCGATATGAGCGTGTAGCAGGCCATTATACGTTTTTTTTGGGTCGCTGATCATGAATGTGCTATCAATTTATCTTTGTTTATTTAGATATTTATCTAATTTTTTTCTCTTCACCGATATAACGTGCTCAAAATTGCCATCCAGTGTTACGTACAAGTTAAACGAAATTAATTTATAAAAAACGGCAGAAAATGTGGAAAATGTGGTATAAAATTTTTTTAAAGTTAAAAATCTGCAAATTTTGTTGATTTTTAAAAAATGTAATCAGGAGAAGGAAATAAAAGAACAGAAAATGCATCTCATTTTTTGTTATGAAATAATAATAAACTATATATTTGTTCTTATGATTTTTTTTCGTTTAATAAAATTTATACAGATATAACATGTAATAAAATGGTTTGTAAAGTAATTTTTTTTATATTCTATAATTAGTACAATTTTTTATGATGTATACATTTAGAAAAAAATATAAGATTATTATTCTAGTAGTATTCATCATCTGAATATTGGAATGTTCTTACCTTCAAAAGAGAAATTTTCAATTGATACGTGACGCTTAATTTGAATAGAATTGTTTTTTCACTACGTGGAAGCACTGTATACAGACGATATGATGGCACACATAAGTAGATGTACTATAACAGTTCGGGACCAAAATCGACCTTTTTTACATGTAAATTCCCATAAGGAAATCTAAGGTTCATTTTACCGAAAACGTTCCATTCCAAGGTCATCCACAATCTCGCATGCGCGCTCATAAAATTATATGGTTCACGGACTTCAGATTGGAAAACCATAGATTGGTCAGACCATAGTTGGGAGAATCATAGATTATTAGACCATAGTTGGGTGAACCATAGACTACCTGACCATTGTTTAAAAAAATTGAATAAATATCTGAATAAACAAAGATAAATTGATAGCACATTCATGATCAGCGACCCAGAAAACCCATATAATGACCTGCTACACGCTCATATCGCCTAAGTTTGAAATTTTCTTATACCAGATTTTCCAGTTTTCCGAAATTTTCCCGGATTTATACTTCCTGACGTAAGAAACATCATTATTCAACTTCAGGTGCGAGTTCAATTCGACAACGCTGAAAAAAGCAGTAAAAAGTCTGGAAATTAACCAAATTTTCCAATTTTCCACGTTTCAGGGGGATTTTCCGGGAAACTGATAGCATATTCGTGATCAGCGACCCAGAAAACCCATATAATGACCTGATATACGCTCATATCACCAAAATTTGAAATTTTCTCATACCAGGTTTTCCACAGTTTTCCGAAATTCTCCGGGATTTCTACGTCTTGACATTAGAAACATCATTATTCAACTTCAGGTGCGAATTCAATTCGACAACGCTGAAAAAAGTAAAAAGTCTGAAAATTAACCAAATTTTCCGATTTTCCTCTCCCCGTCTGAATTTTCCGGAAAACTAACGGCAGATTCATGATCAGCGACCTCGAAAACCTACTAGGGGGCATTTTCAGTCCTTAATTTTCACTTTTGCTATATTTTGCAATTTATTTAAAAATGGGGTGTGAGAAAGGGATTAATTTTGAGTTTTGGGGGTGTTGGGGGGGCTAGTCACTTCGCTTGCTAGTCACGAATGACCTACAGGACTCATAGAAGGTAATGCAAAAAAAATTTTTTTGATCCATCTTCCTATAAGAAACTTTTTTGATTCCCCGCTTTATTGACTGGACTAATCAGTAAACCACTTGTGAATCGTTCCGATCGATGGTGAAGAGTTCCCATAATGTTTAACAAGCGATTGTGTTATGTTTTTTCCACGCAAGAAATAATGTTGAATGAAGACGTGAAATTCACTTTTTTCCGTGTTTTCAAAAATCTTCAAGGTTGCTTGCTTTCGATGGATGTCAAAACAGAACTGAATGACATATTAGTCTGAAATTTTTAATGCGTTCTAGCTAAACATGGTACATTACAAATATGACAAGGAATTTTGTGGTGCCATCTGTTTCATTTTCAGGAACTTTTCACCTTGCCCCCGTACATACAACCATCTACAGAACATCTTTGTTCTGTAGATAGTTTCGTGAATATTTACTTCAGATTGGAAGCTTTCTTATTTAAGTAGCATCAATTTGAAAGTGTGGATGACTGGGTGGTTTACCTTATCTTAGTTCAAATATCCCCCACGTAAAATTTAAAATATGGATTAGACTTACTTTTTTGGAAACTGCTAACAATTAATTTATTTTGAATTGATGTAATTTCATACTTATTGAGGTTTTGTGAAAAGTTTATGGATAAAACTGGTTTATTTTGAACCCAACTGTTCGCCTTTTTATTCTCATCCATACGTTTCAACTCATCTTGCATATAGCAGCAGGCGGACTATTGGTGATGGCAACATAAATTGGTTAGACACGTGTTCAGATTCCTTAATATTGATGATATGTTTGAATATATTTAATTTAGTGTAGACTGCATTGGCTACAGTGCAGTCTCCGTAACTTTAATGAGATTTAGGAATACTACGTACCTAACAATATTTAAAATAAAAGACATTTGGTAAGGTTCCACAATAAGAAATGTATTATCTCAATGTCTTCATCACCTTCCAGTATCAAGAGCTAATCATAACAATGTAAGTAATTACAATATTCACAGACGAAACATCATGTACCACACTTTATCACAATTCGTTGTGTGCAGAAAATCATAGAAGTAAATTATACTCTGATGGAAACTTTAATTGATCTTATTAATATATACTACTGATTGAAAATTACCTCTTCTGTAGTAAGAATGATAGTTTTAGTGAAATCCTTTGAAACGTTTTGAAAAATATGGGAAAAATATCGTTCGAAGCTAAATGAATATTATTTTACTAGTGAAAAGTTATTCAAATTTCTTCAATGCTTTTATATCAGTATGTAAACTGTCCTAAACTGGTAAGTTTGATGGATTGTACGTAGGATTTGGAAGTGTAAACCGAAGATGCGCAGGAGATTATGAACAAAGGAAATTTGCTTATCCAAGGTTCATTTTATTTAATATCTAACTTCATTGTGCATTAAATAAATGGCAAGAATTGAGAATATTTTGATATTTCAAAATCTGTAGATTACATACATAACATTTTCAAAATTGATTAACTACGAGATGGAGATAAATCTTGCAATTTCAATTCAAGTGATTATAACTGGTTGAGCTTCAATATAAATGTCCCGTCCCTAATGGCCACTCACCCGTTTAATAATTAATGGAGTTATCTCCTTTATTAATATACTTCGTCGAATGCCCATCTGCCGAGTTCAATGATTCAATTTCCAATCAAAAAGGAGAATTACTTGAATTTAATATATGGAAGGACTAGCACACGACGGGCTCCGATGATAATTAAATTAGGTTTCAATTTACTACTGCGACTTCGGCCAATTACTATGTAAACCTTTTCCATAGTAGCTTCAAAGTACATTTCAAATTGTATTGGAATTAATTTGTCTAGAAAGATATCTTCCGCCGATACTATTTGAATATGATTGCAACATCTAAGGTAATGATGTTTCGTTTCATAGAAAATTTCAAATCATGTAGTGCAGGCTAATGAGCATAATGGGCAATACAATTAATTCGACATAGGTATTATGCATGTTGAACCAATCAGTGTGACATATGCTAAAACGCCGGTTTTCGAAATCATTTCGGTAAACGGTTGATCTCTTCTGAGGTATCCACTATGAATGAAGAGTAGACAGAGATAAGATTCGTACTCTATTATTTATAATGAAAGAGTTATATTACAAAAAATCGATGGTTGGAGCCGTTACTTTTTGGTAATTTATCATTTTGATTATATGAAAGAATAACTACTTTGTTTTTATACCACTTTTATTAATAATAACGTGAAGACGTAACTATAGTTTCAACACCGAAGTGCCATTATCAAACAAATAGAAAATTATGAAGAAATCAATGAAATAGTTCAAGCATAAGTAGAATATGGTAAAGTAGGGTTGAGATTAAGGGATCAACGGACATTCCAAAAACAGGTAGATCCTAGGAAAGTACAGTATTACATAGTAAACACAGTAAAAATTTGCGAATTAGTGTGATTATAATTTAATATTCTAAGAATTATTTTAATAGCGGTTTGAAAGACGCATGGAAAGATCCCTTTGATATAGGTCTAATTGATCTTTGAGGATATTTTTATTACAATTTTTGACACCTTTATAAATCTCTATTGATTCTAATGTATTCCATTTAAAACCTCTGGTTTGGTTATGTAAAATGCTTAGGCTATCTAAATTAGGGAAACTATGACCAGTTTGTAAAAAATGATTAGCAAAGGTTGAGCCTAAACGAGCGAAAATGTTCTTCGTATCTTAATTTGAAATTACAACAAGTCCTACCTACATAAAAGTCATCACAGTCTGGGAAAATCATCTTATAAACTCCAGATTTACTATATTTATTGGTTTTGTCCTTGACGTTGTATGTACGATGGCAAAGTTTATTTTGAGGTTTGAAACTGATTTTAAAATTATGACGTGGTTTACAAAATTTTATAAAATTCATCCGCATATAAAACACATAGGTGTATCCACTAAATTCATCTCTTTGACATATTTTGGTCCAGTAAGCACACATATTGCTAACATTTTATCACGCGATAATGTTAGAATCAGTTTCAAACCTCAAAATAAACTTTGCCATCTTATATACAATGCCAAAGACAAAACCAATAAATATAGTAAACCTGGAGTTTATAAGATGATTTGCCCAGACCGTGATTTCTTTTATATAGGTAGAACATGTAATTTCAAATTAAGAGACGAAGAACATTTTGGCTCGTTTAGACTCAACAAAACAGACTCAACCTTTGCTAATTATTTTTTACAAACTGGTCATAATTTCCCTAATTTAGATAGCCTAAGCATTTTACATAACCAAACCAGAGGTTTTAAATTGAATACATTAGAATCAATAGAGATTTATAAAGGTGTCAAAAACTCTAATAAAAATATCAATTAGACCACACACACTAATTCATAAATTATTACTATGTTTACTATTATTAAATTATAAGCCCACTAATTCATAAATTGTTAATATGTTTACTATGTAATACTGTACTGTCTTACAAACCGCTCTTAAAATAATTCTTAGAATATTAAATTATAATCACACTAATTCACAAATTGTTACTATGTTCACTATGTAATACTGTACTTTCCTAAGAGCTACCTATTTTTGGAATTTCCGTTGATCCCTTAATCTCAACCCTACTTTACTCTATTCTATTTATACTTGAACTGTTTCATTGATTCCTTCATAATTTTCTATTTGTTTGATAATGGCACTTCGGTGTTGAAACTATAGTTACGTCTTCACGTTATTATTAATAAAAGTGGTTTAAAAACAAAGTAGTTATTCTTTCATATAATCAAAAAGTTATATTACATTAATCCACCATTTGCACTGAACTTATCGCATTTCATATATATTAAAATGTATCAGGCCAAGAATCAGTAAATTTATAGTGTCTTATCCCGTAACCGTACTTATTTTATGTTGTTCCTCGTTAAGGAGATAAAGTGAGTACTTGTTAGACGTTGGCCTCCAATTGGGAATTAGCTGTTAACGCACATGGAATAACAAGATGAAAATTGTAGCAAACTAACCCTCATTATCTGTTTAGAAAACCGCACGAATTGTCCCAATCTCAAAATATCTTACTCTGTTCTGAAATTATACATAAATCTCATAAACGATAGAAATTGTTTGTTTCCATGGATGGGTTCTTACACCAAAAAGACTAATTTAAACAGAGTTATAAAAAAAATGGGGGCAGTTTCAGACAAATTAGTTTAATGGCGCTTGCAGATCGTTTCTATTTAATTTTTAAAAACTTAAATGATGCATTTTCGAAAACGCTTTGTAATTTCTTTGTTTTTGACAATTTTTCAAATCTGTATAGACAGTTATTTTGAAGCTTGTTTGTAAATCTATCTGGTCTGATTTTAGACAGAAAGTTTCGGTTTTCTTGAACCATCATCAACTTTGCATTGTCTTATGTCGAGAAAATTTGAAAAAAGAAGCAATTCCGAGTTATGGGCTAGATTTTTTCTTTCTAACTATGTATCATATGTCGGGTCGCTTTTGATGTGTAAGTCTTTAATAGCGAAAATAATATTTTACAATATTAATTTTTGCGTTTAGAGTAATTATTCCAAGTAGGCGGGTGTAATCTATGATATTGTTTATACGTTTGTCAGTAAATTACATTTTAACGATGTCGTCTCCGTCATAGTAACAATTAACTCATTTAATCGTGAAAATGAATTTGTCTTCACATAAATCCAGAGATGTACAAACATTTTAACGAAATTTTTGGCGAAAAGGTAGGTAATATCCAATAACGGTCATGTACGCTAGACTGCTAGACTCACGCTACATCACGCCGTTAGATTTTTATTTATGGGGATATCCGAAAAACGAGTATACAATTTAACCCTCCTGAAAACGTGCAAATTTTTGAACAGCGAAAAAAATATTAATCGAAATACCTTTCACCAGGTAATCAGAACGGTTGAAAAAATATGCCGTTATATGTGTGTTTGTGTGTGTATACCTATATCCTTGTTAGTCGATGTATAAATGATCAAATGAATTATGTGTGTTCAATGTTATATGACATGATTTAGTCTGAACAAACCCTAAGGAAAGATAAGGATATAGGTCAAGGTGCTGGGCATAGCACTTTGTTATTCATACACAACCGAGAACTGGAAAATTCAATTACTTTATTTGAATAGGAAATTAATAGGTCCAAAATCAAGAGTGCTATCACCAAATCAGCGATTAACATATTATTTAATCAATGACGATATTGATATTTAGAAATCTAAATAAAATATCGGCAACTCGGTTGCCATCTTCAGTAGGACATTAGAATAGATTGGATAGATTTATTTAATGCTTTTGTGTTATTGTCTCCATGACCGTATTGAGTGAATCTTTTGGATAACTGGTATTTTAGCCTACTGGGGGTGGATGTTCGTGAAATTATTATTATCATTATTATGATTATAAATATATCAGACCCGAGGTTGAAGTAACCTATATGAACTCTTAAATGAATACAATGAGGAGGGAAAAGAATGAAAAATTATACTATTAACAGGAGGTGTGAGATAATTTCTTTGTTTCCAGGCATCGTATAAGTGTTAAACATGTTAATAGATGTAGTACTGACAATTTGTGGCGGTAAATTATTTCAGTCCGTAAAAACTCTGTTTGGTGAAACTAATTTGCGTGATGTCGTGTGAAAGTTTCCTTCTTTCAGCTTAAAGTGATGTCCACGAAGCCTAGGATTCTAGTTTAATTTGAATATAACTGTAAGATCAATGGAGAACGTGTTATGTAGAACTCGATATGTTGTAATTAGATCACCCCTCCGTCTACGTTCAAAAAATGTACTTAAATTTGCCCTGCCAATTCGTTCATAAAACGGCCTATGGCGACCGAATGGCATACTGGTTGCGCGTCGTTGAACGGATTCGATTTGATCTTGATCCCTTTGTAGGTCCGGGTTCCAGACTGGAGCAGCAAACTCAAAAATTGACCTCAAGTAGGTTACATTCAAGAATGTCTGTAATGTAGCAAATGAAAATGCTTTGCGAAGAAGAAATAAAGAAGTATTGACCCTCTTGCAAATTGATGTTACATGTCGACACCAGGACAGTTCAGTCGTTATTGTCACTCCTTACTCCACGTGAGATGGAACAGCTGATAAATGAATTATTATACAGTGTATATTGTAGATTTGGATTTATTTTTCCCATATGAAGTACCACACATTTATCAACCATTCCGAGCACCATTTGTAAACTGAGAAAATCTCCCTCTGTAGTTGGACATACGTCGAACAGGTTGATTTTAGTATCTGAGTAGGTCGATAACATATATAATGAACAGAAACGGATCAAGAACAGAGCCTTGTGGGAAACCGCTAAGAATAAGAGAAGTGGAGGAGAAAGAGTCGCCGACTTGAACACAAAAAGATATTTTACTTAAAAATGTTTGGTACCATTTCAGCAGCTTTCCTCGAAAACCGGTGTGGTCTAGTTTATTAAGTAATTTGTTATGACTGAATCGATCAAATGTTTTCGGAAAAATCAGGTATATGATGTCAGTAGGCTGCTTGGCATCTAGGGCACGTGACACATCGTAGAAGATTGGTAGTCACTGACCGTCCTGGTACAAATCCATGGAGTTGATCGGGGTTTAGTTTACGAGTCATTGAGAGCTGCATCATCTTTTCCGATATTGTGGCTTCTTTTATTTTACTGACGATAGGTTCCAGGCTGATGGGGCGCTAGTTTTCACAGGCCAATTTATCGATGACAGTAACAGAAGCTTTTCTCTGGGAATCCGGAAGTGCATGATCATTAAAGGATTTTGTCATGATTAAAGAAAGTAAGAAACAGACAATGTGATAGAAAAGATACAGTAAGACCGTCTAAACCAGGAGATGAGTTATTTTTAAGATTTTTGACGTGCCTTTCAATTTATATGGTGGTAAAATGGATAGCCTCCGGTGTGATGAAATGGTTGGCATTGGAATGTTTGGCTCGGTAGTGTACGCTTTGGAGAAATTATTCAAAAGTATTTCGGCAATTTCGTAGTTAGATGTACAAACTGATCCATCAGGCTTTCTTAATAGAGGAACACTAACCTTTGAAGTTAATGATAACCGACCACATTTGCGAAGTTTTTTGCTGTCATTACTACTAGCAATACTATCCTCGTATTATCGTTGAAAGTTTGTTTGAGAAACACCGATGGGCTCTGAAATCTTCGTTGCTTTATTTTTCAGTATATAAATTGCATTGCTTGGATCTGGTAAAATAGCTTTAATGGACCGGGAACGAGTTCCGTTATTTGGTTTTCCCATTCGAGTTAGAGCTAGAGGAGTTACATGGGATTCATAGTGGATAACATTATTAGTATTGCATTGTACTAACTCAGTAGTTAGGGTGCCTTGGGTGTTTTTTTATAGAAGAAATATCATTAGCCATTGTAGTTATCTTGGACATCATTTCACTCAGCTGATCCATAATAGCTGAAGACTGGTCATTTGAATGGTATAACACCATCTTTTGTAGTTGAACAGGTGAAGCGCTGCCTCCTGAATTGCTACGAAGAACTCTACAGTTTTGATTGCATGTTCGGCATGACCAGCTGTTGTTTTGTTTTTCGATATAATTTAGATCAATGGTGTTTAAATTGACACAAGATGCACGAGAAACGTTTTTGCATGTTTGGCACGGAATTTTTGGTTGATTTGCGGAAGCTACTTTTTAACAGATCAGGTAGTTTCCAGGCATATTGGTAACCTGTCTGTTCAGGCACGTATAGGGAGTTGTTATGCTGATAAACTGAGAAGTTTATTATATATGAGAAACTATGATTTTTGATTATTTTTACACAGGTTAAGAGAGAAGTTTAATATATGTTAGGAGAATCCACAGTCTAAAGTTCAATACACGAGCTAGCAGGGGCAGCGAGATTAGAAATGGGAAAAAAGAAAAACAGAAATATTGATAAGATAGTAAATTTACCCCTGCATAGCGTTTTAATCCTTGTAAAAATAACCTTAATAGGGTCAGTAAAATGAACAAATGCCTACAGATATCACTGTTTGGAAATAATAAAATTAATACACTTGTAGAAGAAATATTTAGCTATCAGCTGATTTCCTGTACTTGATTTATATTCAGTAAGTTTAGTAATGATGAAAAGTTTAATGCTCGAATGATTAGGCATTAAGTAGTCAATCTCATGGTATTACTGATCAATTGATAAGATGGTTTGTTCTGAGGTGCTTTTCCTGTTTGAAACTTCCGAATGTACATCCTGTACTATTCTGCTTGACAAGTTGAAACTTTATTCGTAACCTAAATAGATATCAACTTGTAACTTTTAATGGGTTCAATTATAACAAGTCACTGAGAAACGATGATTCAGTTACCTTCTTGGGAATTCATATCGACAGTAAACTATGATGGGAATATTACACATACTGTGTCGGAAATGGTTGCATCTTATACATTTAGTACATGTAATATGTGCCTGTAACCCGCTTTTCAAGCGTCAATTCATCTACAATCTTCTGCGATATCACGTGCCATTACAGTTCATAGAATTCTTGGGCTGCACCAGAATGTTTTAATATCAAGTGTGCAAGTACATGTTAATATATTGAATTTATAATCTTGACCTTGAAATTCAATAATAGATACAACATTTAGAATTACAAACATATGGAATACACGACCTTGACTATTACCAAATTGGGAGGAATTTTCGCCGATTTCTCTAACACTACAAAGCAGAGAGAGAGGCGCAAGGCTAAATACGCGATTTGAATCAACCAATCATGTTCCTTCAGGCATCTTACGATGTGCCGTAATGACATTCATTAATTGCCGTTGGAAAAGAGCATACATGTATGAAGTAATAAAGAGAAAGCTGAATTTCTGTAAATTCTTTGTCAATTAAAAATTTTGTTTCGGATGAGACAGTACTTTGTCAATGTTGGATGGTGACGCGATATTGCTATACCAGCTACGTGTAATGCAGAATCAGGTAAAAACATGTTGTATGATATCATAAAGACGTTCGTTTACCGTTTGTCGTTTTTTCTATTAAAGTAATTGGTTACCAGAAGAGCCATAGACAAAGATAAAACACTTATTACTTAGTTCTCATCACTTACATATTAGAAACATTGACATGACTATAGTTTTGACAACTAGCGTGTTATCTTCAAAACGATACTAATGTATGAATACTTTAGTATCGTTTTGAAGATGACACGCTTGTTGTCGACACTATAGTCATTAATTAATGTATTTTAATCAATGCTATAGTCACGTTAGTGTTTCTATAAAATATGTTATAAAAAAGTGATAAGGATTTTATTGTTTCAATATGATAAATTATCCCAAATCATCGACTTCCACCATCGAATAGATAGACATTATTTCTTTACAGTTGGATAGACCGTAAATGCATGGGTGCAAACTTCATTTAATTTGATAATATGCTTTTGTTGTTCTCGAGATACACGCATTTTGACTTCCCTCACCATACCTAACGTACACTGTAAAAAATGGGTGTAATTTTAATGGTGTAAATTGGTAAAATTACTACGATGTACTGGCAACTATTACCTCACTTTTGAGATAAAGCTTGAAGTACCTAAAAGTTGGAGAACATTTACCAGGTAAATTTGATTCTGGTGTATTTTTACGTTACAGAATAGAAAATTACCTCTGCGTGAATAATTTTACCCTAGATTTGACTGGAAATTTATAATTATCGTGGTAAATTTGATACCATTTGGATAAATTTACCCACTAATACTGAAAATTTATTCATTTGGATAATTTTTCCCACTAATAGTGAAAATTTATTCAAATGGGTGATATGATCGTACAGTTTGACATCGTATTATGAACCGGTTACATGGATGATTCATCAACTAATAGGAAGCTGACTTCAAGAAAATTGTTAGGGTTGGGTTGGTATGTTAAAGGGTTCCATTAGTTAATCAAGTATCCGATAACACACATGCAGACTTTGAAAAATAATTGTCATGATGATTAAAAATTACAAAGTATTTTTTTGTGCAAATTAGTAAACATACAGCGATAGTTAACATCTTATGTTTTTGAGGTTAGAATATTTAATTATAGAAGAGAAATATTTTGTTATACACTTTATTACACAACACAGCCGCTATTCTATTATCTATATGTCTATTTATTAAATAGAAAAACTAAGCCGTTGTAGTATTAAATTAATAAAATTTCTTTAATATGCATATAAAATACTACCAAAAATATAGTACGATGTGAATGAAAACTCTGAATCTTCGGTTAACAAAATAATATCAATTCAAATTTCCCTCAATCGGTTCTGCGTTCCAACCTGATTGCGGTACTGACATCGACAGATGGTGTCTTCTCTGTTTTGCGTAAAGATATTGATATCCCTCTCTATTACACGCTACTAATGATCTCGAGCGAGAGAGATACAGCTATCGTAGACGTTTTGTATAGTCGAATTTCCCAGATTGCATTGCAGTTGCAGTTTGCACTTACTGTCGTGTTGCATATGAGCTTCTGTTTCTAATTCAGTAAGGATCATTTTCATTCTAAAACTTTTAAATGAAATACATTTATTAAACAGTCGATTGTTTCGCTATTGTGAGAACCGGAATACTTGTTTTCTTGGGCCCCTTTTGAAAGGTAGGTTGATGGGTTTCTTTGCTGTTTTTGTACCTATATTCGCCTTTTATGTCTATAGATTTCCAAGATAGGTACACATAACCTGTACGCCAGCAGAACTTATTACATTAAAAATAGGTTATTACTGTCAAATATGCAGACATGGATTTCCTACATTAAGGCAATATAATTGTCAATATTATCACAGACAGGTGTACGGTGTAAGATTTATTTGTACCCGAAAAGTGAGTATTTTGTATGTTTTTATCTTTCAAATATACTACATTTTAATTTCAGGTGAATTTTGTCTGATGAATTTGTATTTTACAATAATTCTATTATTTTGTTTTAATATACTTTTCTTTCCTCAATCGGAATTGTGGTGCAAGTAAGTTGGTTTTATATCTTTGTTTCTTAATAATAATGTACAGTATGATTTTCTCATTGTTGTCATTCGTGGTTTTCTTATAGAGAATTGATGCTCTATTAAAGGTAGGTAGTAAATTATAATTTGGTTTGCATCGTTCTAGGCCCAGTACGGTTCATTTTATATATTTTATTTTTATAGAAAGGCTTCCTATTTTTTCCTGTTTTTTCCATTCCAATATTTTGAATCTCAATTTTCTCTATTTTTGATTCCCCCTGGCCCTAATATGTATGTGTATTGCTTTTCCTCATCTCCCTTATTCTAATAATAAATATTTTTGAATTTCAGGTAGTCTTGTTACTTTTGTTGCCGTCCCAGTATGAGTTTTTTTTATATATACAAGTTTGTAACAATATTAGTTATTTGTAATTTTTTAAAGAATTTTTTATAAACTTTTGTAATCCTGAATATAAGTAAAACAAAAATTCTCGTTTCATTTTGTTTAGGTTATTGTATTCAGGTAATGGTTCACAATAGAATGTTAGAAGAAGGGCTAACATGAACTGGTTAATTCATCTTCCTGGTTGACGATGATACAACAGAATTTTAATCAAAAGTTGGAATAGTGCGTAGGTAAAGTTTATTTTTAAATGAATAATTCAGGGCCAAATCATCTAGGTATTTCGTTTACAAACAAAATTACAATTTGGTGTAAATGTATCTGTAAAATTAACAACAGTAATTTTATCTATACAAATTTACATCAAACTGTAATTTCATCTACACAAATTAACATCAAAGTGTAATTTTATCTATACAAATTTACATTAGAGTGTAATTTTATCTATACAAATTTACATTAGAGTGTAATTTTATCTATACAAATTTACACCAATGTGTAATTTTAGGGGGTAAAATTACACCGATGTGTAATTTTAGGGGGTAAAATTACACCAACGTGTTTTTTTCTCTGTAAAATTTACACCGCCAAGGATTTTTACCCGAGCAATTAGTAATTTTCCCTTTTTGGTTAAAAATACCCTTACGCGTTAAATTTACTCCGTGGAATGGTGGCCGCCCAGTGGCCACCATTTCTTAGGGGAATTTTACCCAAATATTTTTTACAGTGTAGTATAAGGGAAATATTCGTTTGAGTCGTTCTCAATCGATCTACACAATTTTTGAGATGATCTCTGTGTTTGCTTGCGTATGGATTGCAAATCGTTCTAAAGCGGTCAAAATAGGAACCGTATCATTTTTGCACGCGGTAGCCTCGTTTCAAGTAGTATTTTTGACATCCACCTTCAGTTTTTAAATCCAATTCAAGTATTTTCTTGAATCATAATGACTACAGTGCTTCTCTGCTTATGAATATATATATCACACGCATATATTTAACCGACAGAAATTCCTAATTTAAGATTCAAGTGCCATGATCGATATGACATCACAGTTTATTTTATCTGTTTACCAGATTGGATAAAAGTATACTCTATACACGATGATACATGTTTTGTGATATCATGGAATAAGGATACATATAGTGTCATTAATTTTGATAGTCCATGTGAAAGCAGGAGTCAGTACTCAGTATAAAACGTAGTGTTGTAAAAAACTTTTCCTACTACCCCCTTAGAAAATGACGTTTACGACCCTTGAATTAGAGTATAAAACAGCACTTTTCCTCCATATCGAGGTAAAGTTAACTTTACCTTCCGGTAAAATTTCTAACAAGTTATTAAGTTTAGATTTTCCTCCAGCCATTTTTCACAAAGCTCGTACTATTTCTCGTATCTTTCACGAGATTTAATTGGTTGAAAATTTAGCTATACCAACTTGGCAGATGGTAAAAGGCTTGAGAAATAATATCCTCGAAAATAGGCGTAACAGGTAGTAAGAAAAATTATACATATTCCTCTAGAGTAAAGTGCATTTCCTCCCTTGGATTTTAATCAAACTATCCGCGGGAGGAAAATAGGCACTTTCCTCCCTTGGTATGTAAATAACTATTATGTAGATCATTCAAATCAAATTTCAATGTAATATGGAGTATGTACAATTTGACGTATTTCCCGTTGGAGAATAATGACATGTTTGCCCAGAGGTATAATAATATCTTTGCCTGGACGTTACGGTATATTCCTGCTCCCGCATATCCATGGTACCGTGTAGCAAACATTTAGTCGTGCTCGGTCCAACTACAGAATAAGAACTTATACTTAATTATCAATAGTAAAATTCCTTTTTATTATGTTCCTATACCAACTATTGTTCCCAAAAATATATGAAAATTAAAAAACTAACTTGTCAATAATTCAACAAAAACACCTGCGATGACCTTGCCGCTTGAAGTTTTGAACCTACGCCGTTAGACGCAAAAATATATTCAGCCGGGGTCTTACTGGCTAGGCTATTATCGCCGATGCAGGTTCAACATTGAATTCGGAATCAATTGTTATGCGGTCGGATCGGGTACGAAGAAAACTTTCCAACACGGCCGTGCAGTAGTTACTACCAATAAACAATTAATATACTAAACAGTTATATTTATTCATGTTGCCAACACCTCAACTGAAATAAATGTGTCGGTATATTAACTAAAACCCATTAATACAAAGTAATAGTTTAACCAAGTTTAAACTTTGCTATGGCTTTCAGTTTAAACTTAGAATTAAACTAAAGTTTAAACCGAACCTATAAAACTGGTCCTTAGTAGAATCCAAGTAAATTAAGCCACGTATTTATGTATACGTACTATTAAAGAATTGTCAAGAGTGCAATATTGTAGGGTATAGGGCATACAATTAACCATAATTCCGTTTTAACGATCAAAAATTACTGACTTATGGTACTTAATCCACATCCGGAAATAACTCGGAAACTATGATATTCCTTGGAATTTCACAGAATTAACAGCTGCAATTTATAAGGTTTTTACAGATATCAAATGGAGTAGCGATTTAAGGCAAATTTGTAATCTCTTCAATGGAACAATTTCCTTCATTTTCAATTTCCATACAAAGGAAATTTATTATTCATTCGGCATCTATTTCTCGCACATTGAAAGGAAAAATTGTATTCCATTGAGTTGGAAGATTCATATCGTATGAAAGCACCAGCGGATGTTTGCGTGTGTAAGTTCTTATGAGAACAATAAAATGCTAAAAACGTGGTTCCGATAAATTAATTGAGATAAAGCTGGAAAATATTCACCGATTATGCGAGTATGATAAATACGTAGATCCAGCAAATACAGAATATTTCCCTTTAGAACGCGCGAAAATATGGAAATCTTATAGAAAAATGGAAGTTTATTCGGGCCAAAAATGTATTTTAAACAATTCAGCTAATTTTTTTCACAATAGATATTCTCGAGAACAGAGGGGAGTTCTAAATCTAACAAAAAAAACCGACACCTTTGCTCTCATAGAAGAACTCATGAATTACAAATGAAAAAAAGAAAAATAAACCATGACAATAACCGTTCGTCCAATACATAACCTCAGGATAAGGTTTCCATCATTCATTAAAAGGGATAAAGTCCGATTAGTGCCCATATACTGTGTGTGATATACTTTTTACTTTGAGTTCACGTACAAGTTATAAACCTATAGCAACTACTCTAGTAGGTTGCCATTGTTGTTTTTTTGCTATTGACCTTTTCGAATCCATCGACACTGTTGAGATTGTTGTTTGAGATGATGTCCTCAATGGAGCCGATTGCGCCTTTCTTATTGGTAGTACGGATTTGTAGTTTTGCTAATCGCTATGAAGTGGTGACAATCTGAACTATGTTGTTTCGGTAGAACTATTTTTATGACAACAGTATTCTTCTGGTTATAAATGTTATATGTTATAAGGAGAGACTGGGTTATTTTATACACTAAAAACGGTTAGAAATATACACGCAATATGCAAAAATGTATAATATGCATCAATATATGCAATTTTCTTTCAACAATTTACAACAAAGTACTTGGGGCAACAAGTATTTAATCTTTTTTAAGAAAGAAATCTCAATAGAAAGAAAGCTTGTCTTGGTGAGCTGTCGTCTTCAAATGATGAACGACTTGCACTTTTGTGTGACATGGGATCTGTAGCAAAATATACTTTCATGAATAACAGTAATAGTAGTGAACGTTATCGAATGGAAAAAGAGATACTGAAAGTATTTTATTACAAGAAAACATCAAAAAGAAAGTATATATAAATTTTATAGAACACTCACGTATTGAAATCTTGTGCTAAGAGTTCATTCATTCTTCAGTTTTCACTAAATTCAGGAAATGTTTAATGATTTATTAAAGTGAAGCTTTTTATCGGACACGAGAGGGGGCGCTGTTTTCGATATTGAGAGTGAAACCACAAGTTTAACAAAATACATATCTTGTTAAACTTCTGTTTTGTTATGGAGATAGACATACATGTAAAGCTAACCTAACTACAAACTAACTTAGATTATGAATTCACCACTAGCCATATTGATTTTAATACTTACCGGAGAGGGAGTAAGTTTATCGGAAAGTTTAATACGATAGATAATAATCGGTTAAATCGGAAAAATGTGTAAGTGTATGCAGTATAAAAAAAAATCTTTTATTAAAGTGAAATGTTTTCTAACTTAACATATCGAGAAAACATGGATCTTCATATGGTATTGTCGGGATTTCTGATTAGATTCTAGCACTAAAACTGAAGACGATGAATGTTGGTAGCGCAGGGTATGTTGTGTTTTTTTATGTTGCTTGCACACGTTTAACTGTTTTTGCAGCATTTTGTGCGTAATTCTTTTTCGAGAGTTGTCTAATTGTTATCATAAGATTTATTTTGTCTCGTAGTAAACAAGTTTTACCATTGAGTTGTAATATAGTATCGTCTTTTTCCTTTAGTAGCATTTTCAGATATTCATTCTCCATCAAGTAGTTTTCTCTTTCGTGATTTTTATGCGGTATATCGTCACTAACGGATAGTTTCACACTTGAACAGCCATTTACTAGGTTTTTATCATTGTCAACCACTTTTATGCATTTACTTCATTTTGCACATGATGGGTACACATTATCGCACTTTACGCATCTCATACATTCAAGACCTTTACCAGTATTCGCTCACTATCACAACCGGCTTCATCGACCATTTTATTTAGGATTCATAGATTATCATGGTGAAATGAATCAAATTCCTGCATTCGTTTGAATTTCAACTTTTAGTGAATTTAAAAGAACCCTCCACCATTACACTAAAATACAATAAATGATAACACCTTCTTGAAATTATACAGTTGTAGGACTTGGTGCAAATGAATAATTGACAACCAGTGTAGCTGATATCTTGGCTGAAAGATATGGACATCGAGTGATGCTTTGTCTACCCCATGTATAACTCCATAGCACACACTTGCGGAACTCTTTACCTAGTGAGGTATTTCGCTATGCCGATAACCTCCAAACCTTCAAGAAAAATACAACTGCCTATCTCCTCTCCCTACAATCCAGTGCTGGCTCACACGATGTTCTTCGAATATTATAGGTTTGGTAGATTTGATGGTAGTTCGACGGGAAAATGAGTGGCTCTAGAAGAAGCAAAGAGTATTTGACAAACTGATGAAGTGAATAATTAGATGTTACTGTTAATGTACAATATTTCGAGCATCTATAGTAGGTAAAGCAGTGGAGTAATATTTAATATTTTAATGTAGTTGTGCATATGTAACCTCTAGTTACAACAGCAAATTTAATACTGACTTCAATTTAAAGCTACATATGTTATTTTTTCATACGTGTATTTGAAACTTTCAGTTTCATTTAGTTTTTCAATATATCGATTATTTTTACAAGAGGGTCATTACTCTTGTGAAAATCATACGTAATCCGCGCAAAGATTTTTGGCTAATATTTTTGAACTTTTTCTAAACAACTTTTTTTATGTATTTTGATGCACTGATTACGACTTTTTCCCTTACCAAGCTATAAAAGTTGCGACAGTTTATTTAGGGCAAATAATTGCTATTTTTCAGTATTTTGAAAATAGATTGAAAACTACAGGTTATATAAAAGAATATTTCAAATAAAAGTTGTGCGTTTGAGACCAGTTTTGGGGATCGAGATAGGGCACATTTACCTTTTTATCAATGTCGAATTTCTAGAAGATTTTGAAAAATTCGGGCACAATTTTTTTTAGGTTAGGGTGGTTCAAAAAAACCAAATTCAGGATATTGTTAGAGGAATCAGAGACATTTCCGATATCCCCATGATAGACCTTCTTATCTTAGACAAACTGTATATAATTTCATTATACACGTGTCAATCGTTTTTTCTTAATTTCAACATAAAATGTTTTCTTCCAAATTTTTTATTGTTCTATTTTATCTTACAGTTTTATGTCATTTATCGTTACATGTGAAAGTTTATTTTGCTTCACTTTAACTTATTTTTTTATGTTCCCTTAATCACAGTTGAAGCATTCACAAAAAAGTTCCACTTTCATCGCTGTTACGCGCACTTGCGATTTGTAGTCACGCGACTATTTAGACTATTTAGAGAAACTATTTGAGTGACAAAACAAGAAGCGCGCACTTCGACCGAGAAATAGCATCATCAGTATAGTCTTGAAATGAATTTCGTGGAAACTGCTTTGTGTCGTAGCTTTACCATTGCGTCAAAATAGTAGAAAGCAACGAAAATAAGGATATTGGGTAAATCCGAAAATTATTAGCAAAATATTAATAATAATGCGTCGTACAAATCTAACAGGGATATAAGTTATATTTTTTGGGAATGCTTCAACTCGTTATTATGCAGTTTGACAACTAAAGATACAGAAGATTCTGGAACAATGTTGATTGTAACGTTACATGCACGATACCAAAACAAAAAAAAAACGTGTATTTACTTTAGCCTCTGACTGCAATGGGTATGAAACCTACCACAAGTACCTTACTATTAAGACCCAAAACAGTAAGTCATAATCGATTTTTCCAGTTTTATCACCATGGCAAATGTACAGTACAGCGTTGGCAGTTATACTTCTGCAAAATTCCACAAAAAATTGCGGAATATTTACAACTTCCTGGTGGTTACACCGGCCATTGGCTGAGTACTACTGAAAATTTTGGAAATAAAATATAAAATTCTAAAAGGTATTTAAAAATATCCAACTTGGACTAGAAATCCCTTTAGAAATTGTGATGAATGAATAAAATTGTAACCTTTTCTAACTTAAACAACTGTTCTTTTAATATTTATTGTCATAATACTTAAAATAAACGTTTTCTTTTTTTGTTAATTTGTGTTTTGAATAAAATTGATAGCATAGCAGTACTGGTTGCTATGCAGTAAAATATCACGTTACTGTACGATTATGAGGTCATTAATGCAGTGTATTACTGTACCAAATCCGAAAAAATGATTTATTAGAATATAATATTGGATCGTTATCTTTAACGTAAGGAACGAACTATCCATCGATTTTAATTGTAGTAATCCGAACACTGCAACCGCATTATATAATACTAGATTCTACGAGGATGTCGGGTATCGCACAATTCAAATTGATTATAATTCCATCCCTTGAATGAAACGATGTATGCTGCAATTCACTTAATGTAAAAATTATACTATTCATATTTTTGGCTAAAATAAAATAAATAATAACTTAAATTAAATTGAATAGCAGCTTTTCAAGCCGTTGCAATGCTTACAACAAAAGTTGCAATTCATCAAATTGAATAATCTTGATTGTTGGGAAGAAACAATAGGTGTTCTTAGAGTTAGCCTCATATGTATTGTTGTTATTGAGCTGGAAACAACAGTTGGTTGATATTAAATAAATCAGAAAGAAATAGCTAAACTACTCAACGTTGGAACAATCGTTTTACCAAAGTAGAATACGAGCGATTGCTAAGCGAAGAGCGACTTCATTTTGTCTGTAAACAAATAACGGATATTGTAGCGGTCTGTTTCCTATAACAACGTTAAGTACCTGGATCGCAAACACTTATGTAATTAGACCGGTAGTGAATTATTTACACCTAACTACCGTTTAGTTTATCGCCTGATTATTTGCTTGAAACTTCAATATTGTGCAATTCGTTGAAGTCGAGATTGAAGTTATTGAATAAGATTATTTTATATGTACGAATTCGACACTTTTTTGATAGGATACACCAATTTCTCGAGAAGCTAGAAAAAAAAACTAACCTACATGTTAGGAGCTCGATTTTTGTTAGAAAGTGAATAACCAAAACAGGATATCGATATCTTTCTTTTTAAACTTTTGTTTTATTGTTTTTAAAATACTATAAATGAATTTTGTAAATCTAGGGTGCTATGCTTGAAAAATAAAACAAAATAACCTTATATAAAGTAATTATTGCCTATTTTTTAGTGATTTATTGGTGATGAGATGGATTTAGAGCAAACTTAATTAAAAACTTGAAAACTCAAGATTACATTAAACATTAGAAAATACCAAGGGCAAGAATATGTGGAGCCAGAAATGGAGAAAGAGAATTAGAAGAACTGTTTTGGGGGAAATTCAAAACCAACCCAACCTTTCTTTACGTAAAATGCCGTTAAATACAAGTATTCCAAAAACTAGTGTTTTGAGAATTCTAAAAATATATTTAAACCGTATAAGAGTTGCTACCAAATGACCAACAATTTAGGGTAGATTTTTGCCAATGGTATTTGAGAAAATGTGCTGGAAACAAAAACGTTGCTTACAACATCACATGGACTGATGAGTGCATCAGAAGCGCTGGTATTTTTAATAGATATAATTCTTACAATTGGACTTGCAGAATTCACATACTACATTGGTGATATAAAATCAAGGCCGATACAGATTTAATGTTTGGGTTTTTAGAGGAAGGTTTATCGGTCCCTATGTCTTTGAAGGTAGCCTTACAGTAGCGCGAAATCTGGAAATATTACTGGAATTTATTGAACCAGTTATGGATGATTTGCCTCTACTGCAAGTTGAAAATGTATACTTTCAACAAGACGGGGCACCATGTCGTAATGCACATATTATAACGACGTTTTTGAGCCAACAATTTGGGGACAATTGGCTTGGCAACCGGTGCTTTGTTCATTGGCCGGCAAGATCCCCCGATCTTACTCCCTTAGATTTTTAGCTCTAGGGATGAATAAAGGACCTCACATATAAACGCCCACCTAATTCGCGAGAAGCTTTGGAAGCAGTGATACGACATGATTTGGAATCAATACCTGCTGTAGAATTAACTAATGCTGTTAATCATGTTAGGAAGGGAAGCCGTTTATGCTTCGTTTTAAATGACGCTCAATTTGAACATCTGTTGTAAATAATTTTAATAATTTAGTTTTAAGATCATAGTGTTTGCTCTTGTTATTTAGTAATGTTTAATTTAATCTTGAGTTTTCAAGTTTTTGATTAGGTTTGCTCTAAATCCATCCATTCACCAATAAATCAGTAAATTGTAGGCAATAATTACTTTATATAAGGTTATTTTGTTTTATTTTTCAAGCATGGCACCCCATATTTACAAAATTCGTCTACAGTAATTTAAAAACAATAAAATAAAAGTTTAAGAAGAAAAGTAGCAAGTATGCTACATATTTGGAAAGAGAAAATTATTTCAAAAACGAATATGGAGGAATACACCGGGGGGGGGGGGGGGGTTTCCATAAGAAAAAATAAAACTTTCATGTCATAGATTCAGAACTATTTTTTTTTGTGAAAAAACTGATATACCATTGGATTCCTTTTAAAAAAGTGCCTCAAGGTTATTTTTACAGAAACAAAAAATATTCATAAATAAATATAATATAAGTTACGGGGATGAGTCAAAAATGCACGAAATTGAAAACCACCTTGTTATCTTTTAAACAGTTCAAGATATCGATATGCTTTTCGGTGTTCACTTCCTCACAAAAATAAAGCTCGTAACATGTAGGTTAGTTGTTTCTAGCTCCTCTAGTTATTGGTGTTCCTCATCAAAAGTGTTACAATTCGGACGACTCTGTAAGGGTTTTCCCTTATATTTTCGCAACCCACCTAAAGGAGTTATTTGAAAAGTTATCAAAAAATTATAAAACAAACATTTTATATTTTTTCAGAATAATCAGAATTTTTTGTCAAAAATGAAAATTATTGTTTTCTTTGACTTAATCGTTTCACTGTATTCAATATTGTCATACGAGTAGATGTTCTCTCCTATCTGGCCACTTTCTTCAATATTCTGAGCTGTTGAAGCCTTTTTTGATTTAAATAAAATAATTGTCATATCGAGTTTTTCTTGTTCAGAATAGCCCATTTCAACCAGATTTATTGATAAGATTCGACAAAACTTTTGACAGCATTTGATAGCCAACAACAAAAAGGAGGCGAGGCAGGTCGTGTCATTCCCGATTGTCTCTTGGCTAACAATGTTACCGTTCGGTTACCGTACACATCATTAACTAATTTATTTACTATGAACTATGCAAGATATTTTCTGTTCCTATGGATATTATCGATTTCCGCTGCTAAAGTAGTCTGTCTTGATGAAATTTTGACTTTAAGACAAGAGTCACTTTCTACATGACCTTTTGAAAAAAGTACCCCAACTCTCTTTCCCACTAGAAGACGAGTATAAATCTCAATGAAATTTTGCACACTTTTGACATTCAGAACAAAAGGAAAGTCCCTATCGAATACCCACCGCATCCCCCGTTCTCACCCCTTAAGGCAGATAAGTACCGATCTTGATAACATTTTGCACACTTGCCTTTTGAAACAAAAAGAGAAAATCACAGCCTATACATGAGATATCGTATAAAAATACCACAGCTCTATTTTTCAGCACTTAAAGCAGAGGGCTGATCATAAGACCCTAAACTGAAGCGGAGTGGCAACATAGTCTACTTGGGAGCAATATAAGTTATACTTTGGTTACGAATGACTTCGTAGCTAGATTTCTGCAAAATGTAATTTCTTGCTAGAGGAGCGTTCCAGACAACGTGGTAGTTATGTAGAAAGCGTTCAACCAACCTAACCAGGTTTAACTATCCAACCTGATGAGTAGCAGACTGACTTCCTTTGTTAAAGGAACGAATGACCCAAAAAATCTAAGTAACTTAGAACGTTTTATTGAAAAAATAATCTTAAAAAAATATTTCATCGGTTAAAAGACGGCCGAGAAAAGCCGGATAGCATGGCCTAATTTGAGTAGATGCCAAACAGCATCGCTCGCTACGCTCACTGGGTTCAGCCCAGATTGAAACTTAATTTCCTAAACAGAACAGCAGCACGATTTAATAACCTCTCAAACAATGAAATTTATAGATACGCCGGATTTCAACGGATGGACTATTGCAAATGATTTCTAAATTGATGTAAGTCGAGGTTCAATAAGTGAAATTTTCGACCTTAGACGATTCAATTAAGCTCAGCATTTTTCGCGGTTATGAGACGGAGCTCTTTACCGACCTTTACCCGACAAAGATGCGTGCTTTAGTATTTATGTCTGATATGTATGGCCCTAGATTGAACTGTAAAATTCTGATTTCGTCACAACCTGTTTTTAGCTATTACATTGAACCAGCGCAAGAAGTTTTAAAAAGTTTATGGAAGTATACTACGTAATTTAATCTATTTGAAAGCATAATAACATTCAATTAAAAAATGACAACGTGATATATTTAAACGTGAGCACAAAGTAAACCAATGAAACATCACGCAAACTTATAACAAAACAAAGAAAAATATCTGCAGCGGCTCCTAAACTGGGAGATGTTTCAAAATACATTTGATTTGACCACTATTAATAATTGCTATATCTTCGATTTGGGGGAAACGAAAGTTGATGGTTTAAGATCTAAGGCAACAATTTTTGAAACAAAACTTTTTTCTTTTTCGTTGGTTCATTGTGAGTAATATCAGGCAATACGTATCGATAAACAGTGGCGGTTTCCATATTGAGAAAAGCCAAATGAGACAAATTCGAATACTCAAAGAGACAGTAGAGTTTTCCGTTTGAGTATTCGCTTACAACTAGCATGATGCACAATACATTTTTCCGTTTCTACAGAAAGAATAGATGGTTTTCATCTGATCCGGTGTGATGATAATTAAATTTTTATAAAGTTCCTTTTTTGCTGTGTCGTCGTGCATTATCTTTATTTTATCAGAAGTTGCAATTTTCTGGAATTAATGAAATCGAGCAAAACTTCGGAAATTGAATAAGCACAGGAATTTCGAGCCATGCAACCATATGCTAGAGCTGGTCCTGTCGATTTCTGGAGATTCGATAAATTTGCTTTTGAAATGTATACTTTTCATCCCAACTCCGAAAATTTCAACTATTACAAAGACAAAATGAATAGAATTTCCGAACTGCTTTCCAGAAAATGGACAACTTCTGTCAACCGTAACTTAAATTGAAAATTGAAGTCATTTACATAATTCATCAAATCGTAACCTAGGATAAATCCCAGGAGCCTAAAAATTATTTTTAATATTATTATTATTATTAACTATGATATATCCTTACGCTGTATTAATCTCCACTCTTCAAATGGAAGTGAATTTAATATCGACAATTCAACGGTCACAAAAATCTACTGTCTGTCGTTGAAACTATGCATGAAATCTCTGCTGATTCGTAAGATTATAGAGATCACGTCAATTCCTCAATGAGCTGTGAAGAGTTAGTGACAACAAGAATCTACTGTTCACCAGATGTTGAAAGAAATTAAAGAAAACGGAACTTTATCTTGTTTGTTTACATCAGTGGGAGGAGGGTGTATTGGCAAGCTCGAAAGTAGCTTAAAAATCCTATGCATTTTGTTTTCTAAATTTACTCGTATTTCAAAAGTTGACGAGCTTAAATATGGCACCTGTTCAATGTTATCGGGTTCTACGGTAGGTACATATCACTCATTTCCACAATTCATAATTTTTCAATTCCTATAACGCTAGATCTGTAATGAGTAATGATAACTTTCCCATTCCGAACACTTCAAGTTTTTACTTAATGAAAACTGTGCAGTTTTTTCAATTAATATTGTTTACTTGGATTGCATAATGAAATAGCTGGCATACACTCCACTATCAGTAGGTGTAGCTGGATTTTATGAAACAACACTACATAGAGTAGTGCGCACAAACATTATTTTTCAATTGTAAGAATATGTTTACTTTATTTGTATTTTTGTTTATTTAATTTGTGAATTTATAACTAAATAAAAATACAGTAAAAAGCCAAACTGAGCTGGGGAACTGGCAAATTTGCAAGTTAACTTATATTTTTATAATTCAGACATCAAGAACAGAAAAGTAAGATAAAAAGATACAGCAATAACCATACGGTATAGATGAGAATACGATAAAATTGGAGTTGACATTCATTTAATAATTTTTGTTCATACAAAAACAAAAAATTAACGAAAGTGAGAGGGTAATATACTTTTCGTCATGATATAAATTATTTTGGAAATTACCTTCCCAAAGTTTAAAAATCCATTCCTGAAAATTCAACTTCGCGCATTATCACACTGTGTCAAGTTCCAGGCAGCAATCACAACATTGAAGAAGTGAACTATGTAGCGTGAATTTTTCACTCATTAAACACGGTTACAGAACCCAGGAGAATCAGTTTCAGTTCAAGCCTTAAGCCTGCCCTGCGGATGTTACCTGTACTATGACGCGGAATACATCCGCAATCTTGCTATTGGAAATAATTTATCGTTCGTTAATGTTTGTGTTTAACAATTAATAAAATATCAAATCCAACTCATGTTTCTCCTTAAGCATAAGGCTGCCCAATCTCTGTAATTTTTCTCTTATGCAGACTAGTACTTTGTTCAAGAAATCTTATGGCTGATCCAGCTGATCTGAAAGGTAATCAATAAACCATCATAGGTATAATGAGTGTATATGTGATATATATTTATAACCTGAAGAACACGGTTGTTCTTATGGTTCTATAAAATACTATAATTCCATTTGAAAACCCGAAGATGGATGTCAGAAACACGACTCGAAACGAAGCTACCGCGCCCAAAAACAATACAGTTCCTATTTTCACCACTATTTAGCGATCTCCAAAATTTCAATCCATACGACCGATAGGAACGGCGCAATCGTCTCCACTGTGTCCACTCACACTAATACTCACACTGACTGAAACGAAACGTCACATAATAAAATTGACATTACAATAAGAAAGCTTATAACAAGTTGCTCTCAAAGTATTTTTGTTTTTGTCCCATGACAGTCGATAAAAACAAAAAGGAACAAGAAATTCGCATTTTCCAAAATTAAATGAAAATCAATGACATACTTCCTTCCATATGAATAGTTTTTGGTTGCGCCACTATTTCCCCATTTAAACAAATCTGTATCTTTACCATTTCCGATAGCCCCATGAGGACATCCTTATGTTAGACACACTATATTTAAAGTTTGTCGTATACGTTGGGTTATATTAATTTAGTAGATCGTAGGTTCGAGCCCCATAAGAAAGGTTTTTTATATGTACCAAACATGACTAATTGTTTGCGATATCGAAACCAAATTTTGCGCAGACATTCTACAACTAATCTTTGGGGACCGTGTGGCAAATTTCCCCGTTACCGTTAATCGTTCCTGCGGGCGGAGACCGTGGGCAAAAGCTAGTTATCTATAAATGTATTCTATTAGAAGAGAGGGAGGCATCTGAAGTACGTGCTTGTTTATGTAAAATAAACTTACTTGGGAATGGACATAAGATATTGCAATAAACGGCGATAATCTTCTGGTTTGGCGCGTTCTCTCCGTGGACTGGCAGGAAATGATAATACAGGACCTCCACGTCGGTCTCGACCCCCAGTCAAAACGACCAATCTTTCTTGTAGCAAAGGCATTAGTTCGAGAGCCCGTTGTCCATCCATTCTTCCACCTAGAAAAAGAATTAATATTTTAACATCACTACATATTCCTTTCAATATAATAGTGGCAACGTAGTTTCTAATCTGAATACTAAAGCTAAATTGAAATTCTACACTTAATTTCAAGAAAAACCTTGGGGAAACCATGTACGCAACTATTATTCTAACCAGTGGCAGCTGCTACATAGGGCTGATGAGAACAAAACAATTACTTTTTTCAGTACACTTTGAAATAAAAGCATATCTAATTTTTTTCCTTTTCAGTCTCAAGTATTATTCTGTTCATTTCCATAAATGGCTCAGTATTACACGGCTTTCTATATATACCAAGTTTCAACTCGATTGAATACCTACAAGTCTGTCAAAAGCAAAATTTATAGGAGCCGCTAACATGAATTTATGAATTTTGACAAAACCCTCACGTACCAATTCTGAATAGAATCAAACCATAATCACAAAACTCGTCTGCCATCTTAGGGTTATCATATTGATATTTTGAATTGAAAAATCATGATCTCCACCCCCAAAAACTGTCATATACCAATTTTGAATACTATCGCACCATAAACACAAAACTCGTTCGTCATCTTGGAGCATCCATTTTGTTTTATACTGCATTGTCACCCGAATGATGAACACTTCTCAAATTAAAAGTTATTCGGACTACTAGAAAAGGGTCAAAATTAACTTGCAACATTTCACTCAAAAGTACAGATAAATAAAGTAACAAGGCAAGTTAAATAAAAGCTTGTAAACACAATTTTCATTACTGGCTGAAAAAAAGATGTTATGTAAGTGCTACTTATACTGATTTCAGTTTGTCTACATGTGCATTTCCTACAGATATAGAACGTTTGTTTTCCCCAACGGACTCTTTGATTCAGATATCATAAGCAGACTTGGCAATGAAAAGTCATCTAAACTTCTAAACTATTCCTCTTTAGACATTATAAAAGTGCGACAATGTTTTGTTTTTAGTTTTAGTTAAGGTTTCATATTTTATAGTGAATTTTTTTTTTGGAAATCATCTCCTTTTATGTATCATAATGAATATTACGAAAATGCATCAAAGTTTTTTTTGTATCAAAAGGATTCGAAAGTTTCATTTTTATGAACGAATATTCAAGTATCGTGATTTTAGCTTAACTTTTAAATTCCAATCAGGATTAAAAATTATTCGATCAAAATCATGATTTTAATCCACTTATTTAAATCTTTTCAATACTGGACTGGGGAGTGTTATTTTTTCCAGTTTATGAAATTTAATGAATGAGTTGTAAGAAAATTCTTTTTTTTTTCTGAACATAATACTGATATTACATTTTCCAAAGAAGTATAATTCAGCATGATTCTATTTTATTGTGAACTTTTTATTTAAAGTTATGAAAAATGCAGTGATAGTGACATTTATCGACTTGTATATAGGACGGAGACGCCACCATGTCTCGATGAAATGACTTCAACTATTAATCTGAAATATTCGGCTACTAGGACCTGATTCACTACTTTTACATTTCAGGTTGACGCTCTATAAAGTGCACATACTCAATTAGTTTCACTACGTTGAACATAATATTAAACATATTTTTTTCATATAATCAAGTTATTCATGATTAAATATTCATAAGAATAAATATATTTCAAGTACACACCGAACAAAAACTTGACAATTCTACTGTCATGATAGGATGAACAATTTGGAACTTTCAAATGGGACATAGTAGACTACAAGTAATAAACCTTTAATATTTATTTCATATAGAAAAATAATCGATGACATTTCGTTTCAAAAATAATATGGAATGAAGTTTGAATGCCCTCTATATTGTCTGTCTGAATATATTCTGGAGGCTCAATTTTTGATTGCTCTTTCTCACATATCGCGTGGTATCTATAATTCCAATTGTACATTGAATGTTCCGTTTAAGGTGGGAAATTGATCGGCTACTTTCGTAACCCGGAGATCTCGGTGACCAGTTGACATTAGTATTCCTCGAAATATGGCGTCCAGGAAACTGTTGCAATAAAACAACTGTCTGACGAGATGTGTGACACGTCGCATCGTCTTGTAAGAAAACATTGCGTTTATGCCGACATTCCTGAATTGAGGTCAAAGATATTCTATATTCCTGTACCACTCACCATGAACAGTAACTCGATAAAAAATCAAAAATGAGGTCCTATCACCGCACCAAAGGATGACCTCAGGATTAATAGGTGTGAATCACTCGAGAATTTTCATCAGACCAAATCCCGAAATGAACGATGATCTGTTGGCTTCAATTCTTGAGTGATTCAAACTGTATAAGCCTTTAGACGAAGATCGGTATGCAAAATTTTCCACGTAGTCGTCTGGGAAAGGCAGAGCACGACGTAGAATAGAGAGGTACAGATCATGTCTTAGACTTTGCCACACAGCCTTCGATCGGCATCGCGAGGACGCACAAATATTGTCTTAACTGCATCTGAACCAGTTTGTTAAAACCTTGCAACCAAACGAAACGATAAAGAGAACGTTCGGTTGGTCGATTATGTTGACCAAGAGCTTCTAGCAACGCGTGAAATGTCGGGTAAACCGGACACGCATTTTGATGGTGAAGAATTTCCAAGCACTGTCATCGAGATGTCACTAGTGGCGTGCATACAATAGAAGCATAAAAGCATTGCCTAATAACATAGAAAAGTTACCAACAGTTTTTCTACACACTTTTCTTCCGAGGATATATTTTTATTTTGATAAAAAAAGATTTACTATACTGTCTCAGTCCTCTCTCAACTTATGATAATAAATATAATAAAATTATACACCTCTAGCCACTTGGCGCTGGATCTTTTTCCGGTATGAAGCGAATTCATACCTACTTACGAAAAAAATCGGGGACAAGGGAGATTAAGTAGCTTATATCAATAAAAAAAGAACTTATGCAAGACCTAAAACGAAATACCAGTTTTTATATTGTTTTTAAAAAAAAGACCGTCGTATTGACCTGATTTATAAAAAATAATAGTGTTTAATGTTTTCTAATTTAATACTAATTATTGATATACTGACAGATATTTTGGTGAATCATGATAAGTAATTTTTACCTTTTTAAATGATTGTTCAGCCTACTGTAACTAGCATTGCACGCCATTGGATATCACATTAATATACCAAAGCGGCCTTGTTTCTGTCATTAAAGTACTGATGCGGTTATCAGAAAATTCTTAAGTCCTGAGATCAATTTTTTTTTTCAATTTTTCCAACTGAAACTATCTGTTTCGTACTCATCGAGGAGTAATGATTTCGAAGGACCAGTGTAATTTTGATTGAGATAACACAAGCTCTTATGTTGAATTAAAAACACTTGATAATTATATAATCTATATTACAACAACAAACTACAAACTTATAACAAAGCTGAACAGAATGGTAGTTCTCAGACTCTTTTACTATATCTAGATTGTCGTACCGAATATGAAATGTTACTGTTTTGATGGCTACTAGAGACTAGCGGCTGGGGTAGTTTTCCTCCACCTTTTCTAGCATCATCTTATACTTTAAGTACGCTCGTACTTAACAATATCTACATTCCAACACCTTATTCTCGTGGAAATTTTCGGATTGATTGAAAAATTATGAATTTTCTATTATTCAGTTATGGCATTATTGCAGTCGGAAAGTGTCCACAACAACCAACGATTTAATTATGGTTCATATATTACTGAACCTACATCAAAATTTCTTCTGTTTTAGCGATCCTACAGCAATATTCAAAATACCAAGTCGTGGTTTTTCTCATGAATCCCAAAAAATAGGAAAGGCATTGCGTGTCTAGTTTCTATTCCTTCAAAGGCTGTCCGAATAAAAATTTCCGTAGCGAAAATGAAAAGTTATGATTTTAAAATTGTATAGGAATTGAAAAACCTGTCATATTTTATTCTATGAATCAATTAAATGTGAAATAAAAGTTGTATATTGGTATGCAATACTAGCAGGATTATCTCAAAATAGGAACTTACATTTACTATTCAAGAAAAGACGGGAAAGAAAAAATACTTAGGGCACAAGCTAAAACCTTCAAAAATCTCGAATTCTTCAGAAACCAAGGCAGACAGATACATGATCGCCAAAGAAAAACGGAATTTTGACACAAATTTTACTATTAAGAAGATTCCAGAGCTTATAGGAATGTAAATCATAGATATGGAAACTTTGCGTTTTAATGCATTCATTCAAATGAATTTATTCTTATTTTCAATGTTTAGTGTATTTTAATAACACTAAATATAGATAAACATGTAAATTCCTCTTGATGAAGATTATAGATGAGTTTGGTTTCTCATTCATTATTCAATATTCATTTTTCATCTTAATAATTCTCAGTTTGTTGCCCAGCTTGAACATCAAATCTCAAAAATGAGAGGAAGAAAAACCTAACGGAAAAAAATAAGTTGCCTGGAAAAATCCTCAAAAATCTGTTATAATCCTATTATCCTAAGTATTATAATACTTGTTGCAAAAATACTAGTTACTTCCAAATTTATCGAAGAAAGCTACTTTTGAAAGTAGTGATACAATTGAACTACAAATGTTGATTCCAGGCAGAATTTTTTCTTTGCTTGATTGCTGCTAATAAATTCAGTTGTCGATGGAGGTACTTATCGAGTATGATTTTTGCTTGTAACACGCAGGACATATTCGTTGAGTACAATCAGGAAATAAAATTAGTACATATAACATTGCATTGTACGATATGATATTTGGATTACCGTTTCGTTTCCTCCTTCGGTTCCCTGTTGACCCCATTGTATTATGCCAGCTATGAGGGCGACGTCTCGGCCCTCTCGGGACTACTTCCCTGCTGCATGAACCATCCCGACTTGAGGTGGCCATTATTAGATGATGCACTGATGCAATGTTACTTGTTCTCACTACATTTTACCACGATTGTTCTTTCATTTTAAATTCACCATGATATAATAGTTTTCCCGAGTGGCATAATTCCTCTGATATTCATAATAAGTACACTGTCATATTTTGTAACATATCTTCAGCTCAATAGATTGAATTATAACTAGTATTATAAGTTAAACTTACAACTGAGAATGGGGAATATTTTTTCTACATAGCCGATTCTTCATGCAGACAATTTTCATTTGTATCAAATATAACGTTTATTATTTAGCATTAATAGCAAGTGTATAATAGTACCATAAAGACGCGGAACCCATCCGGAAACCAACATAATTTATCATCAAATTTTCATGTCCAAAATATTCCTTAAGAATATGTCGTAAGCATTGGAATCATTTCTGTGACAACGCATATCGATTATTTCACTTTATTATGGTGAAATTGGCCATAAGCCATACTTAACGAAGAGGTTTATTACCAAAAAAACCTTCTACAAGATGCGAGTGTGAAATACATTTAATTTGGAACAGTGGCAGTAAGAAGAGAAAGTGATGAAGTATTGGTTTTTAATTTCAAAATTTTTAACTAGACCCTAATTGATTTATGTTTTTTTTGCGTACCGATAATAACTATAATTAATATGAAGTTAACGTAGTGAAGTGAGTTGCATTAAAAGAAACATTTACCGGAGTTGACCCAAAGTGATCCCACTTCTTCCAAGAATATAAGAGATGTGTATGATGCTGTAGAGCCCGTTAAAGTGAAAACAGACCAAGGGGAAAACTTTTTACTTTTCAATAACAGTGCATTAAATATTATTGGTTTTTGTGTTCAAGCAAATTTAAGGCTGATGTGCTTACCTGAAACAAAAATGTTTGTTGATGCAACCTTTTATTTTAAACTAAGTACCTATATAAAATATTACGTTTCCAATATTACATGAAATAGGAATATTTTATAAATCCTTGTTACTTTTAGATATTTATCATTAAAACATATTTTTGTTTTCATTTTGTTTTAAATATTTCACATAAAATATTTCATTTTTAATATTACCGTAGCCTGATTTTAAAATTTATTTTTTTTTTAATTATAAAATATTTCATATCATTTAATTTTATTGATCGCTATATTTTAAAAATCATTGTACGATTTGACGTTAAAATAAATTTTTTTTTTTATATAATTACTTGTTTCATTTTTATCATTCACAATTCATAAAAAGAGATAGCTATGTGAAGATTTTAAAAATAAAGCTAGAGTATTTAAAGGTGCGTTACCCCATACTATGTTGATGCCATAAGTCGATTTCTAAATTTTTCCCCGGCAGGTCCTACTTAAAAATTATTATTTTAACATTTTGCCCAGATGACCGGAACCTTTTCTAATAAGTTGACCATTCTGCCCAGTTGACCAACTTCGGTTCTGTTGGCCTGTATAAATCAAATTTCTGCTAACTTCTGTCCCAATTCCTTATGATCAAATTATTCTAAGTTAAAAAGCTGGTTAGAAAGTCAAAAGAAAGTTCAGTTATCGATTCCCCTGTACTCTATTTTCCGTTGGATATACATTTCCAGAGATATGAAAATAAATTTGTGTTTCTATTCATAGTGAAATACCGGGATATCAAAAATTATCTAGGTCAAGGGTGGTTGTGGAATTTGAAACGTGTGTCTTACTTTACGTTTGAAATAATTATGTCACTGTCACACTGACATCATCAATAACCTACAAATTTGATACCTATTTATTTCAGTTGTAAAACAATAATGAACTACAAATTAAAAATTATCTTGGTCAAGGGTGGTTGTGGAATGTAAAACGTGTGTCTTACTTTAAATTTTTGAATATGTTTAGTTGTGTCAGAATCTGTTCATTGTGCTGAAATTTTCTAATCCAGTTTTTGAATCATGCCTTTTACCATAAAGCACAAAATTTTCATGATTGAAGCCTATTCTCAAACGGGTGTGCTAGTTAATAGAAATTGGCAATACAGTCAACGTTTGTGTTTGGACAATTTTCGAGAGCACTTCCCAAACGTGGCAATATTACCGGACAATTTTTATGCGTGCCTTACAAATTGTGTTGGAGTGTTTCGCGAAACTGGTTGTGTGACTCATAAAAAAGGTGCTGGTATACCAAGAGTTCGTACAGAAGAAGTTGTCAATGACGTTCGTCAACGTATGGAAGAGGAGCCTATAAAACCTTTGAAACGTCTTTCTCAGGAAATTGGACTTTCTTATGGAACATGTCAGAAGATTTCAAAGAAAGGCTTGAACATGCATCCATTAAGATGCAAGCACATCAAGCTCTTCTGCCCGCAGACCACCCCAGGCGCCTTGCTTACTGCCATTGGTTTGTCAATAATTTAATGAATGACGATTTGTATGTTATTGATGATGTCAGTGTGACAGTGACATAATTATTTCAAACGTGGAGTAAGACACACCTTTTAGATTCCACAACCACCCTTGACCAAGATAATTTTTGATATCCCGGTACAAACACATTTCGTGTTAGCAATCTATAGACAAAGTTTTGGTTTACCTGGTTGAACAGTGTCAACACGTCCTATAGTCAGACAGCTGTATCGCCATTCGTCAGTGAGACGAGGCAGACGTGAATTCAGAGATCAACCGTCTCCGAAACTGATAAAACACCCTCAAAGTGTTTGGCGAACCTAGAAGTTCCAACACCATCTGCATGAAAGCGGATGTCCCACTGAGAATGCAATTCACAATGCTACGAACTGACAAAGAAGTTCTCGCGCCTCGTCTCACTGACGGGCCCATGAGAAAGGCGAAACAGCTGTCTGAGACTGTTCAACCTGCTGAACCAAAACTTTGTTTATTGTGTCACTTCCGTTTTCATCTTAGCTAATCAGGAATATAATAGTAGAATACTGTAAATGTTATTTATTTATTTGTATATAAAAACAAATTTGAACTATTTAATCATTCTGAATAGCAATTTAATAATTAGCTATGAGTTCCACAACTCGTAATATCAAAATAATTCAGTTATAATTGTTTAAATGCCGGTATTCTGTATAAGACAAGTTTTAATCTTTATAAATTGGTATATAACCTATTACTTAGACCAATAATGAATGACTTTTACCCACGCCTTTAGAAATTGCAAATATTGCAATAAGGTGGCGAGTTGTAAATGCAACTAACATAATATTATTAAAGAAGGTAGTCTGACTAACATTTCACCCGCTTATCTGCAGTAGAAACGTGAGAACATGGTCTCGAAATTATAATTGATGTATTAAAACTGGCAATTTGATGAAACAAAGAACAATCTTGCAACCGTATCTGTCATCTGAGCTTTTCAAAAGATACCTTGGATGAAAAGAACAACTTGAAAGTTATGTAAGAGTAATTAAGAAAAGAAATACAATACAATGGAAGTAAGCAAAATAACGAAAACTCTTTTTAGGTTTTGTAGAATGTATCGATTTTCCTTTGCGCTAACGTTGTATCTCAGAGAATGGCACACGTGACAGTCAAGTTATGAAATCTATTTAAAATATAGGGATATTCGCTGTATTGACTTATATGGATTACAACCGACTGTGTTCAGCGACACGAATCCTTCATGGAATTGGATTTTGCTTCAGTAAACATTCCTTGTGTAACTAGATGAAAGTAGTGTTACTTTTGTCAATGAATTATTATAATAATTCTAGCATCGAAAAAAAATTAATTCAGAGTTCAATCCCAGAAAGTGAACAGTGTTTTTCAGGTTATAAATATTTATCAAACGCATACATTTAACCCGTGTTATTATATTCAATTTGAAAGAAGTCACATCAGTCATCGTACGACATCGCAGCTACAAAGAATCAATAACTCTGTAATATCATAGACATGAACGAACACAACACTGAAGACTTTACAAGAAGAATTACGTATTCTGTGATATTATGAAAGTAAGGTTGAATATCAAAGAGTTTGACAGTTCATCTGAACAAAATATAGATTACATAGGTATGAACTGTATTATTAATGATTTTAATAATTTGTGATGGGGTAGCTATAAAGAACAAGGTACGACAAGACCGAACATCGTTACTCGTAAGAACGTATGTCAATCATTGTCGATGCAGACTTTACAGGAAATGCGTAAATCCAATTTATCTAAATGATACATCCGTTACGAATTTTTTTGTGTAACCTTGATTTTCAGTGGAAAAAGACAATCTTCGTAGAGGTCTCATAGAATTGTCAAATATATCGGAAATTAGAATTCTGTTTTAGAGGTAGTCTTAACAAGTATGGTACACACAACATAACATCAAATTTGAACAAGTAAGTAGGTACCATCTTTCTTTTGGTATTATTTATGTATACCTGCATAATTTTGAGAAATAAACCACCGAAGTGGTATGTAATGGATAAATTAGCTGCCATATAGTTTTGAGATTATCTCCAGATCACTGACTTCAATACACACAATCACAGTCATCACATTTAACCCGCAGAAGTTTCCAAAAGCGAAAAATTGAGCGAACAAAAGGAGGTTACAATAGTATTAAGTAATTCATAGGTAAATGATACAATAAAGATCTTAGTATCGAGTCTTGTAAAACACATTATGTTGTAAATTCGAATAAATTTCTAATACAATGACAACCTGGCAAAGATTTTGAAATGATATGTGATAACCTTGTAGAGTTTAATGCAACCAAAGCTCAAGCTTTATCTTCTCCAGGAAGGCGGATCCCAAAATCCCTAATATGATGATGTCCAATACAACTATTCCTATGAAGTCTTCCATATCCAGCTCGGGATCACCAGCAACTGCACTCTCTCATGGGATGATCACAAAAACTTAATTTTCTATTCCGTTCCAAGAGCTGCTTTACATCTCAGCAGCTCCTCATAATCTATAAAGCACAGATTCGACCTGTTCTGGAGTATTGTTCACATGTTCGGTTGTCAACCATACGCTGAAGCTCTTGGATTATATCCAGAAGATACATATTCGTCTGACTGATGTCAATCTTTCTATCGAACGGCAAAGTCGTGGAATTCTGCGCCTAGCGAGATCTTTCCCTATGCCTATAACCACCAAACCTCCAAGAAAAATTCGAATGCCTCTCCAATCTGTTTACTCTGATGATGGCTACTTGATAACAGAAAGGTCCTCAGTACTTTGAGTATTTTTAGTGAATAAGGGTGAATATTTCTTGTTTACAGCGTTATAGTGTATCCACAGTGTGAACTCCTTCATAGTTTATCAACTGCAGATCTGTTTGAATATTTTAGGTATTTGAAAGTTTCTTATTATGTGATGAAGATAAAATTTAGTTGGGCAAATGTATCTTTCTTATGCGGCTAAAGGTGATCTGGAAGCTTTGTGTAGTCCGCCCCCTACATAATCACAAATAACATTCCACATACCCCTCAGTCTAAATAACTAAACCCATGTCTGGGATTGTACTACACAGTAGGTATGTGTTCCCCAAAGATATTTCAAATAATCGTTAACTTCGAAGATATTTGTGTTTTTGAATTTATTCGTCTTGTTGGAATGATATGAAAATCCTGTATTTAAGATATTATTTAAAGGGAGAGATTAAAATGTGTTTGCTGCTTCACGATTTTGTGTCTCCTGTTATTTGAAAACAATCTTTCTTTCAATAGTGAAATAATAAAATAATATTGTTTGCGGGAAACTCATAGAATATCATTCATTGTGAGAGCAAAGTAGTTTTTCTTCACCGCTTATCTTGAATATCTCCGTTACTATTTATTACAATCTCTGCAAAAATCGAGATTATTTGAGAATGGTTTTCGAATCAATATAAACGATCCAACAATCACAAAATTTATTATCTCGTCCTGTTATGCAAAAAGTCATTGGCAAACATCTTGTTTTGTAATCTGCATTTTGTCACAAGTACACACTTATTCTTCTTGTTTTCAAAAAAATTGTTAGGATCTTGTACGGAAAAGTGAATTTGAAAAACATAAACATATGCCGGATATACACACGAAGTAATCATTTGAGACTGTTTTCATTTACTTCATTTATATTTTGAGCTTCGTATAAGAATTCTGCTGGGCTGACACCATACATTTCTCGTCATATAATATTTTGATGAGGAAGTTTTCATTGGAACAGAATATAAATGATAATAATTATGAGATAAATCCTCCACGATCGGAATTTCAATTATGAATATAATTTGTTTGTTTTTATAATAGCTTTTAACGGTGGCAATTGTTTCATACAATGGTATCTTATTAGAATTTATTTCATAAGGAAATCTTGGTATTTGTTCTAATTCACTCAATTGAATACGTTCTCTTAACAAATCTTCAGTTTCCAGGATAGACGGATGAAATCTCTTTAATTTAGCAAACGTAATTGCAATTATTATAGTTTCTAAAGTACTCTTAATTGTTGTGATAGTAATTATCATCTGAATATAAAAGTTCTGAAATATTATTTTGTCTTCTGAGTTATTTAGTATTAACTCTATTTTTCCATACGTTCTGATATACATTGAATTACTCTTCTAATTTATTTTGATTTTTGTTATTCTGTTTATATCTTCAAATTTTTGAATAGCGTTTCGTTGTTTTGGGTTATAGTTATTGGTTCTTCAATTATTGTTTTCATTTCCATTTGATTATTTGTTAATTTTAATATTGCTTAATTTTAATATTTGCATCCTCATGATCAAGATTGCCCGTCATTGATTTGAGAATATTGTGTCTAAGCCGTTTATAAGTCCTCGTTCAGTCCTTGAGTTCTCAACAGGAATTAATTGTTTTGAGATGTTACTAGTTTCACTTAATTGGTATTTCAATAAATGTTGGTAGTTCTCCACTTCTACGTAATAAATGATAGTTGCTGAAGTATTAAAATATTGTTCTACTCTAATTTTTAAATCCCCTAAATAACAACAAGTACTTTCTGAAGATTCTAAATTAATAATTCTTATTAGACTTCAATAGTCTATGATATTTTGCATATTATGCAACTCGACTTCTTGTCCGTTAATCTCTTTCCGGTGGATGATGGCGTACCATAGTATTACTGTCAGTTTCATTTCTTTGTTGTTGGCGTTAATTATAAGATTCTTCGGCGATGTTTGTCCTTAGATCCTGCAGCTTTGGCTATGTGGTCCTCCGCTCATTTTACAATGTGCTCTTGTCATTGGCTGTTGTCTTCAAGACGTTTGGATTGAACCATGTTTGGACTCTCTGTCAAGTACCAAGTTCGAATAGCGAGTTAATTATAGAAATAAACCATTTTCTTACTGATTTTTTGCGAAGTTCCAGAAAATCACAATAACGTTTCACTATCCTACCGACTACGCCAGTTAAGTCTTGCGAACTAACAAACTGTTTTTAAAAAATGATTTATTAATTATTACAAATTTAACTTGTTGAAATTATGTGCGTCTCGTCTACATAAGTAGTGCAATAGAATGAATCTTGAACTTAATATTCTATCATATACAAATTATACTGTGTCAGCTTAATTATGTTGAACTTAATGTCCTTGATAATAAAACAATGAAAGTTTGCATCACTGAAGGATGTAACACACTCATGTCGACAGGTCGCGGTTGTGTATGTAGTTTTAGAAAATTATTTATGTTTAACACAAACGCGTCAAGTAAAATGAATCAATCGAATGTTATCGCTAGGTAAGAAAGTTATTACATGCACGTTAATAAATCACGCCCATCCCATCCTCATCTTTGTCGAATCTGTATGGGACTTATTAAATATGAATATACCGGTCTCTTAAATTCAACCGGTTATCATAAGAGTGATGTCCTCGGACAAATTCGCATTTGGTTTGATTTGTTCCGTGTGTTATAGTAAAATCAACCGATACGACGATGTTATAAATTATTTAAGTTGCGCACAAAACTGGCATATAAAGCGTATCACTAGACATGTTAATCCAAGAGTCACATACATTAGTTGAAAACTAATTATGCAAATCATGGAAATGTCCATTGAATCAGAAAACAACGAACTTCGTGAATTGATAAACACTCCAACAAATATTTCAGTAAGTCAATCTAAATTAAATGATGAGATCAAAGATTCGAAGAATTTAATCAAAGAACAGTAATAATCAAATTAAAATATAAGACATAGGAAATAAACCACAAGATATGTCATTACATAAAATGAATTAAATACAAGTATTTATATCAACAGATGTGATAATAATTGTTTCGTCAGGAAATTCCACGAACACAAAAGAAAACAATAATAGTAGTTGATAACTCCTAGCTTCGAAAATGCCAGTGTAGTGAAACAATTTGTTAGCATTATTTTTTAAATTAAATCTTACAAGTTTTTGTGTAAAAATTTGAATTCAATTCCAACCTTCGAAAGTTTATTGTAGGGTCAATGTATCTAACTGTGCCTTGAAGTAATTGCTAAAGATAAAACAAAAAGTTTAATAATCCTGAAATGTATAAATTAACATGTTCAGAGTGTGATAACTTTTACATTGGTAGATCAATCGTAATATAAAAATTAGATATAAGGAATATTTTCGATCTTTAATTAGATTAAATAAAACAGATTCATCTTTCTCTAATCATACTCTAGAAACCGGGCAAACTTTTCCGAATGATAATCAGAGTAGGAGTTTTAAATGAAACACCCTAGAATCAGTAGAAATGTTCAAAGGCATGTCCGGCAAAAGCGGCCTCGGCGTACACTCATCGCCATAATGCAGCCCTACGGGTGCTGTATTACCATCTAAGGCACTCGTACGGAATAGATCAAGAGCCGGCGCTGCCTTACTGGAATTACCCGTTTCCGACAGTCAGGTTCATGCAAGCAAATGGAGGAGGAAAAATGGACAAAGTATCAACATCTCCTCTTCGAGCTCCGCACGCTATACCCAGACCACAAAGTCGTATTAGTTGTTCTGATCATCGGTGTTTTGGGCAAAATTCTGTCTTCGCTGCGTTCGAACTTGAAGATCATTCCGGCCTGTAAGAACTCGGTGCAGATCTTGATAGACCGGATGCAGAAGACAGTCATTCTGGGTTCAATAAGACTACTTAGGGCACACGACTTGGAAACCTAAAGCTGCTTACCGACCGGTGGGGAGGAGTAGCTTCGGTTAACCGACTTTTTTCGGTTTTCTGGCGCGACTGCTGCGATATCGTCGGAGCTCGCAGCAGCCCCGACCAGGTTTTAATGTAAAAAACAAAAAAAAGTATATATATATAGATTCTTCATATTTGTACGTGGTTGCGAGACGAGCACTGAGTCCTTAGTTGCACCCCATTTGCTTTTATTAATGTAAAAAACTTCTGACGGTGCTGTTTGAAATTGTTTCTCATGGATCTCATCAAAAGAACGAGATGTTACTGAAAGATCATTTATGTCGAAGATATTAATTAGTGTGTACTGTTATTGATCGATCTAGCCTAGAGATACCTGCATTGTTATCTGGCAAAAGCCAACAAGAAATGAATGAATATTAAGTTATTATTGTTACGTATATTAATTATTAATCAGGAATGATACGTACATATATGAGACTAGTCAAAGTAACGTGTTCAGAATCCTGCCACGGACATAAACGAACGAACACTTTATACTTTGAATAAAGGAATACAACGTGATATCTAAAGATATCTTCAATAACCGATGTAAATGGATATAGGCAGTCATTCGTATCTAAGGAATGCAGATACGTATTTATTATCATACATATTCATTCATTCATGTATTCCCCCATTCCATGGCAGCTGTCGTCATTTGAATAATTCATGTATGCATAAATGGAAAATTCGCAAATTTAAGGAAATAATTGAATGTTTCGTAGACAGAAATATATATAGTACAATCACTTGCAGAAACGGGGAATGGTATAAAACGTGGGTACCTAATTAGGCCAGTACAAATAGTATTTGAACAACAATAAAATTCGTTACAGCAATCTGACAGCGGGATATTGTAGAAGAAGATATTGTAAAAGAGGGAAAAATAAATCGAACCGACAGCTGCTATCCGGGGTGGAATGGGGTGTGTTTTTAGGGGTTTAAAACAGTTTTTCGTGATTTCTGGCTAAACCGTATATTCTATCAAAAAAAGTTAAACAAAAGTTGTAGGGAATAAAAAGGTTTTTAATTTTTTTCTTTGACAAATAAAACTTTATGAAGCTCAAAATTTGGTAAAAGATACCTTTATTCATTGCAAAAAGGCAGAAATTTTTTGGGAGGAAAATATTTGAAGGTTGTTTTTAAATTTAATTTAAGAAACAAAAAAAACATATTTTTAACTGTGATTCTTCTTCTCTTAAAACTACGCATCCTACAGAGTTCTGTTTTGGCCCACTTACTCTTTGTTACGTCTACTTTCGATAAGTGGTAAAAAAAGGTATACTGCAATGGAAAAAATGGCGGGAAAATTGAAAAAACCGAAAAATCACTTTTTTCGTGGCAATTTGCATATTTATCGTTGAATAATTGTTATTAATTAATAAAATCATTTCGATTTTTTTATGTTTATGGAAACTATTATATTATTCCTTTAATTATTGTATAGATCGAGTTCTGATATGATGTCATGCATGTCTAAGACAGCAAATTATATCTGCTATATTCGTATATTCGTAAACGCAGGATAAGAATATGAGAAATTTAAGGAGCTGTTTTCGAAGATAAAGACAGCATGTGAACGCAACCAGAGGCCTTCTAAGCCAATAAGAGGTCGAGACGGCATATACTACAGTGATATCAACTTATGTTTAAATTGTTTTAATTTAGAAAATTGCTCAAATGCTGAACATCCACAAATTTCCATACACGAAAGTGACTCGGAAGAAATGGCAACAGATCAATGTACTATAACTGAAACAGTACACAATGAAACTTTCGAAAACACTGGAGAATCGTTAATTTTTGTTGAATTGGAAGAAGAAGTAGTAACGCTCTCCGATGAAAGCACGATTAGAGAAAAATACATCTACGGGAATGCATACTTTTTTTCAATTTCGTTTTTTGAGCATGTTCAAAATAATATTAAATTTTTTTTACCGCATTTATGAATTTAATGTTGTTAGTATTTACTACCTAAAAACAGGAGGGATCTGCTTCAATTTTTCCACGATGTATTATTTTTTATAGAATTTTTTTTTACATGAATACTTGCAATATAAACTTGTTCAGTGCAACATGCAAATACTGTCTTATTATTGAAAACTACTCTACAAAACCCGTATATTTCATTGTAGATCTACTACATTACCTATTGTATGATTATATTTTGTTTAGTGAACTAATTGATTTCGAGTGAAAAACTAGAATTGTTCTTAAATGCATATTGAAAATGTGCATTTCTTATGTTTTATTTGATAGTAACAATCCCATATATTCGTATCTTGCGAATACAAAGATACAAATATACTAGATATAATTTGCTGTCTTAGACATACATGACATCATATCAAAACTCGATTTGTACAATAATTAAAGAAATAATATTATAGTTTCCATAAATTTCGGTTTTTCAATTTTCCCGCCATTTTTTTCATTGCAGTATACCTTTTTTCACCGTTCATCGAAAGTAGACGTAACAAAGAGTAAGTGAGCCAAAACAGAACTGTGTAGGATGCGTAGTATTAAGAGGAATCGCAGTTAAAACTATTTTTTTTTTGTTTTAAATTGAATTTAACAAGAACCTCCATATATTTCCCTCCGAAAAAATTACTGCCTTTTTGCAATAAATAGAGGTATCCTTTGACAAAGCTTGAGCTTTATGAAGTTTTATTTGTCAAAGAAAAAAATTAAAAAACGAAAAATTGGTTTTTCGAATTTTTGTCGAAAAATTTGGAGGTTAGGGTAAAAATGGTAAGTATAAAAGTTGTAGATCTTCTTATTCCCTATAACTTTTATACTCAACTTTTTTTGATAGAATGCACGGTTTAGCCAGAAATCTCGAAAAACTGTTTCCAACCCTTAAAAACACACCCCATTCCATCCCGAATAGCAGCTGTCGGTTCGATTTATTTTTCTCTCTTTTATAATATCTTGTTCTACAATATCCCACTGTCAGATTGCTGTAACGAATTATTTTTTTTATTTCTAATATTTTCTCCTATTAGTACTGGCCTAAATATATTGTTGTGTGAACAAATTATTCAAAGTCACCGGAAATGTAGAATGTACAGGCAAAGAACAGGTAATCTAAAAGAAGCGAAACTTTAAAATGTTATATAAAAGATCACATCCTGTTTGAAGATACATCGATTAAAAATTGAATTTCTCTTCTTTTTAGAACAGAAATCCTAATTTGACTAGACTATGAAATATTATTTCTATTTACTTAGCTTTATGACAATGTGTTCTCTGAATTTCTGTGCTCAATCTTGCAATTCGAAGGATGCGCCAATGTAGTTCTGCCACCCAAAATCAAAGCGTGAGCCATAAGCATGTTTCTGTGTACTAACACGTTACCTGCGCTACTCTTTATATATGTTTAATGATTACGGATTAGTTTCCTGCTGTCCGCTGATTTAGTTGTGTCTCAACTTTGATCTTGTTATTATTGTACATATAGTTCAAAGGGTTAAGTGCTTCGAGGTCATTGGAAGTAATGGCGAAAGATCAAAGGAGCCTCTCGTAGTTTCGCTTCTTATAGATATTATTTGGTACAGATTAAGTGATTATTTCATTCCAACCCAGGATGTATACGGTTTTTGAAGGAATTAGTCGTTTTGTCCTAATATTTGTTGTAATCTTTTGCATAACAGTATTGCTGTATTTATTTTGGATTTCGACATTTGTAATGTAACATTTAACGTAATTTTAGGTTCACAGAATTTAAACGGAGTTAGATCGGATAACCCAGGAAGAGTAGTGCTCCTGTTTATCCCCTCCTGTTTTTAATGTTACCATTAACGATTTATCGGAAAACGTCCTACCAAAAATAATGATGTCGTCAGAGCCCATGATAAGGAGGAACTCACATTGAAAAGTAAAACCGCCGAGAGATTAATGTGAATATAGTGCGATATCAGCAACCTCAAGCTAAAAACAACTAAATCCTACGACGTATAATTTGCACAAAAGAATAACAATTTGGATTATAGCAAACTCATCAAAACATAAATATAAGATCATATCGATCAAATATCAAAACCTAACCTTGAGTGTACACGTAGACAGCATATTACCCAGATTCAATTCATCGTTTTCTGATAAAAACCACCAGAAGCACTATTTCATACATTAATAAAAGTACTTTAGTTTGGTTTATTCCACTGCATCATAGCATACTGCATAATATACTGAGGCCAGGCGCATGATACGATTTCAGTATTCGTAATACAAAAGAAATTATCAGAAACACGATGAAGATATATAAAAAGCATCTGCCATAATAAAAAATAATAGCATAGCCTCTCACCGCATATACTCAATAATATTATAATGAATAAAAAATATAGGTAATGTACTTCGGTGGCAGGATATTCATTACCAATGACACAAGGTTCATAACAATCTCCATTTGCAGATTCCTGGATTATTTATCTGTCAACAGAATCCTCATTATATCGAGAAAAAGTGCCTAAATAAATTGAATAGAATAACCAATGATTTTGCCGATATTAAAACAAATTCCAGTTTCATACTACTACTAAGTTTCATATATCATGTAGAAATGCTCGGTTATAGACGAATGTCGTCAAGTTCAACTTTTATCGTCAAACTAGTAGTCCAGGCAATGAGTCGGGATTTCAGCTATAATAAAAAAAATACATGTAGGTCCGAATCGAAAAATTTTTGTGGGGTTCGATTCGTGGGGTTAGCAGGATCATTCATAACACATAAAGCCTCAGGGGTCACTCTTCCCCCCCTTGGGAACCATAAATGGCCCCCAAAAGAATAATTTCGAATTTAAAATGCACCATAGAGGTTTTTAGGATCGCTGTTCACGATTCTGACGTCAGATTTACTTGAAATCAATTCTAGGGGTGAAAAATCGATCAAATTGGTCGATTTTGCACACTTATAGATTATTTTGGCAATATATATTATGTTAGGATTTTAAATCCACCAAGGAGATTTTTTGGGTCGCTGATCACGATTTTGACGTCAGATTTACTCGGAATCAATTCTGGGGGTGGAAAATTGATCAAATTGGTCAATTTTTCACCCACATTTCAAGTATGAACATCGTGATCAGCGACCCAAAAAACTCCTTGGTGGATTTAAAATACGAACATAATATATATTGCCAAAATAATCTATAAGGGTGCAAAAATGATCAATTTGATCGGTTTTCCATCACTAGAATTAATTTCAAGTATCTGACGTCAGAATCGTGGTCAGCGACCCAAAAAAATCTTTTCTGTTTCCCCAAAGGGGGGGGTGTACTCGAAATGAGTAAGAAACATTCTTAAATTTCACATTTTAATCTGTTTCTGTTTTAATTTGTGGTTATTGGCATTGAATTTACAATTGTTCGCAAGCCTCATACAACTATCACTATAAATAAATATTCTAACGATCGAATTCGTCATAAACCAACAGCTTGCGATAGTATGGTTAACAGACTTGTATCAATTCAAATATCAGCCAACATTTTTAAAAGGAGTTGAATGTTATAAAACAGATAGCAATTGACAATTATTTCGACCACCCTCTGACATATAGTATGTTGGAAAAGAAGGAATATAATATTGTGATTTAATTTTCCTTCTAAATCTCAATAACTCGGAAAATTATAGAAGCATTACATACTTTGGTAGAACTTCGAATGATACAAAACGTGAATTAATAAACCATATTAATTTAACCACTTCTTTCAAAAGTACTAACACACTGGATCAAGATTTGGAAAATAAAAAACATAAGTCAGAAAAAGGAGTAAAATATGGAGTCTATAAGTTAAATTGTGGATCTTGTCCAAGCTTTTATGTAGATCAAAGTAGGTATTTCTCTAGTAGAGTGGGTGAACATTTTAGGAGATATAGGAATAACAAATTCACTACCATTATGCCAAACATTTGTCAGAGACCAGCCACCAATTTGAAAAAATTTTGAAATCTAACATGTGATGAACAAAGGTAGATTTGTAGATAACTTAGAAATTAATAAATATAAGCACAGTAATCTTTCACTCAAAAATCAGGCAGATTTTCCAACTCTCCACTTTTTAATCTTTTCCCACATAAAAAAACCTGTCGCAATCTCATTATTAGATTGTAATCCCTTAGTGAAAAACAACCTGTACTATTTTAATCCGTGAATTAGCTGTAAAAAATCTGAATTTCCATTCATTAAGTCAGCCCCCTTGGTCATTTTTCTTTATGTATGTATAGCTAGTTATACCTTTGTAACACTAGTAAGTACGAAATAATTACCTTATCCACCAAAAATACTATTGAAATATTAAGGACCTCTCAGCTACCAAGTAGCCATCATCGAAGTAAACAAGATGTACCAGTTTGGGTACTATTTCGTAACCCCAAATAATGCAAACAAATGGTTACCCTGAACTGGAGATGAATCTAAATTCAATGAATTTCTTTTTGTCTTGTACTTTTCCCTCCCTTCTAAATTACTTAGATATTTGTCCGTTTTAAAACACAGTACAAATATCTACGTGATTCAGAAGGGATGGAAATTTATAAGCGAAAAAGCCATTTATTAAATTCAAATTTATCTCCTGATGAAGGTAACCCCTTGTTTGTATTATTAACCCCAAATAGTATTTTAACAGGTACATTTTGTGTTCTAATTTAGTAATATACTTAGATAATGAAGTTAATATAACAGAAAGAATTGCCTATAAATATGTAATTTCATACATCAGGAACTGAATAATTTAGCTTATTGCAATTTGGCGGATGCGCCAGATCACACGGCATCTGATGAAGAGTGCTAGAAATTTCCAGTAGTGCTCTAGAGAGGAAACTAGTGTGTGGTTGAATGAGGTTATAGTTTTTGTAATCAATTCAATTGAACAATTTTAAATACATTTCATTAACAGACTTCCACGTGTCTGACCAAATTAATAAATTCCTTAAAAACTTGATTTTCGAAACATCCTCTATATTACCTCTAACGATAAGTTCTTGGAAAATATCCCTTAATCGTTGCCCTTTGAGGGAAATTTTTACATTTATTATTTTCTACCAAGTTAAACAATATTTATAAAATGGGCTGTGGATTTGGAATGCTCCATATTTTAACCAAATTGAAGTAGAGCCTGTATAACATATTCATTGAATACCTTGAGGGCTAATTTAACATTTTGAAGTTCCAAATTTGTAGACTAGAGTGCTTCCAAGTTCAAAGAATTTCAATAATTTATTATATTCAAAATTTTTAAATAAAATGAGGCAATGTTCTCGTCGAGTCAAAGTTGGGATACTACAGAAATTGATTGGATTTTAAATTAACAACTGGATGAGGATACACGATAGTTAACTTGTTATTTTTCGAAAAATTATTCATGGCTTTGCTGTTGCGTGCATTATTGTCACTTATAATACAGAATATTTCGTATCCAATTTGTCCTAATTTTAAAATAATTGACAAAAATTACCCTTACTACGGCACCACTACGAGAATATTGTTGTTACCAGATCAGCTTCGCTGGAGTGCAATAACTTCTCGAGAATATAGATAGATTAAAATCTTTGACAGGGACAGCCGATATCCATTGTTTCCGTAGTTAATTATCGTATAAAAACATTTGAACTTTTCGCCCATTGTTGTAACTTCCCTTGCAGCCAGGAGCACAACATTTATTCGGAATAACTAAGTAAGAAAGGTAAGTGAACTGCAAGTAGGACACAAAACGCGGGAACACATTAACTAGGAAGCCATTTTACACGAAACTTTATTCACTCCTAACACTGTTACAGGTGAAAACACCTTCCAATTATACGAGGACAGCTTACGAACCGCTTCACACATAAGTTTCCACAATAAATGGGTAAAACTGGTGACTCCCAATATGTATTCACGCTGAAAGTGAACGGTATTGATTGCAATCAGCTCATTCCCTTCTCAAAGTCTCTGGTTGATGAGGTCACATTTACATTTGAATTATTTGGCCTTGTGTATTAGAGGGTATTGGCTGAGCTCCCATGTCATCAGCTTCCGAGAGATAGAGAGATAGAGATAGAGATAGAGATAGAGATAGAGATAGAGATAGAGATAGAGATAGAGATAGAGAGAGAGAGAGAGAGAGAGAGAGAGAGAGAGAGAGAGAGAGAGAGAGAGAGAGAGAGAGAGAGAGAGAGAGAGAGAAAGAGAGAGAGAGGGTATCTTCAGTTAACGGATTTGCTTTTTTAGAAGGGGAATTTCTAGAAGATTTTGAAAACTTTTAGTTTTTCGGACAAAAACATATTTTAGGATCTACCACAAAGTGGAGAAATGTTTCAAATTCCAATAGCATTCTAGAAAGATCTGAAAGTTGTGATGTAATGAAACTACGAGTGATAATATATGAAACTATTATTATTACTTGCAAATGTTATGAGAGTGTGAGTGGAGTGCAGACTTTCAATAGCCAGGCATTTCGATCCGATCAACGTATAGCATCGTTTAGAAGCAAATTAATTTTTGCAAACACATAATTAAATATGAGTATGAAAATTCCGATACCATTTTTGATTTTCAAGTAATTTTGGTGAAACAGAATTTCTTGAATTCTTATTTTATTTTTTTTCTACTGTTACCGTTAAATATGGACCAAAATAAAACACACTGCTTCGTAGTAACATTTTTATAAGCTTTCTTATGGTGATGTCCGTTTTGATATCAGACGTTCCGTTTTCGATTAACCATCATCAACTTCTTTTTAAAGACAGCTCTGTTTATTTATTGCACATTTTCGCATGAACTATCAAAATTAGCCACAGCGTCAACTCATAAAATAGATAGCGACTTCACATCGATGACGTCACTTGAATGTTAAAGTAAGAATTTCGGACACTTGGTTGAATATATACATGTGATACATATTTATAACCAAAAAAACACGGTTGACATTATGGTTAAATGAAATAGTATAATTCCATTTGAAAACAGAAGATACATGTAAAAAACACAATTCGAAACGGGGCTACCGCGCCCAAAAACAATACAGTTCCTATTTTCACCATTTCCATCAGCAAAATTTCAAGTTCGGAATTCATCTGGAAGTCGAACATTTCCAATATTAGATGTCTTTGCATGTCTAGGTACTATTCAAGATAATTCATCGTTAATATTTTTCTTTTGGATTCAACAATTGTTCTAATGTCCCCTTCAACTTTTGATTCTCCTTGAGGATTTCACTAATTTTCCGGAATTTTTTTCAATAAACTTTGAGTGCTGTTTGATTTGAAACGTAATCGAACCATCACATATAATGTAAAATAACCCAATAATTTGTATTGAAAAAACACAGCAGTATGTAAGAAAAAAGTTGATGGTTTATCGAAAACGAAACGTCCGATATCAAAACTGACATGACCCATGAAAAATCTTGCAAACGTGTCGTTTATTTTGGTTCATCTTTGACGGTAGCACTAGAAAAAAATAAAATAGGATATCGAGAAATTCGGTTTTTCCAAAATTACTTGGAAACCGTTTAAAAACCTAAAGTGGTATTGAAAATTGTATACTTCCATATAAATGGCCCTTTGGATACGCAACTTCTTTTCCATTTAACCAAAAGTGTATCTTTTACCAGTTCCCATAACTCCATGATGGACACCCATAAATATACAATAAAATATTATCATTCCAGTTGTAGTATCAATCGAACAAATCACTTATCATTTAATTCACGGTATATCGTCATATTTCAATTACGCAAAACCATCATCGAATTGCATTTATTGCTTCTTCAACTTTGAATTTGACGGCAATCATGAAACCATGGCCTATTCCGCAAATGTTCAACAATTGAAATTTGAAAACAAGTTTCCGATTGGAATATTTTAAATTCAAACATGAACGGATGGAAAGCGAAATGCAGATTAACGATCGTGTGTGTTTTCAGTAAGCACATGGCAAGCCTTAATTATAACCGTCCCACTAATCACTCGAACAAAGGACGTTGAATATTAATTAAAGGAGTGAATAAAGGCAGGAAACTAGTACGAGTTGAAAACATGCGAGTTTTGTAAACATCGCTTCAATGTCGTTCTTCTGTAAATAGAAGTAGATTAGAAATACAGAATTCATCTTCAATAGTGCATACCGAACTTCCGACAAATTCTGAAGTACTGTTTTAGGAATTTTAGTAATGTTTATTTCTCATCATCCATTTTTTTGTAGATCCGTACTACCAGGTTTCGAGGTCAATTATTACACCTTATCCTCAGGTATATATAAAGAATGGATTCAATATATAACATTACATATGGCTTCATTTCCAAATAATTATAGTTTACATGTAAAATTTGATTATTGAGTTATATAATTCATGTTCATCTGTTGTCGTCGCGGATTCTGTAAAAATGAAAAAATAAGATGCCAACAGATAATATCTTGAATTCGTTATAAAATTCATTTTCTTGTGATGGCACATCTTTTGGGTAGTTTTTTATTCTCAGTATGTAATATACCTATGGTTTCCTCGTTTACATGGTGTAAAATCTTTATTCAACTTACTGCTATTTTTATTTACTTACACAAAAATATGTAATATTCAATTTTTATTTCCCTCACTATACTGTAACGGAAGTTGGCCTAGAAAAACGTGCGTAACTACTGTGGAGACGATAGCCCGGTTCCTATTGGTTGGTGAAATTTAGAAAATCGCTTAGAAGAGGTGGAAGTAGAAACTGTTTGGGAGCGCGGTTGAAATGGAACAATAGTACCTATTTCATTGAACAATTATGACGTACAGTGTTTGTCTGTTTCTATATATATACCATATGCATACATAAGCATAAGCCGCAGAAGTGTCGGAAACTCTTATTTCAAGGTGTAGGGTGTGATACGTCATCGTCACGTGTCAATGATGATAGTTCTCGTAACATCAAAATATAATTATACATAAGTTAAAAACACACATGTTGCCCACTCGAATAAACATTTGTATATAGTAATTCGAAGTCTATCCACGTTTTTAGTCGTCCGAGATGGAGAACAGCTAGTAAATATTATTTGAAAAAATAACTGCAGTGACATAGGGTAACCAAAGGGTCGTATTTTAAAAATATTAGGAGCTATACAGGATGTTCCACGAAAAGGTGGTTTTGTTAAATCGAATACGTAAGGATATACCCTGTATATCTACTATACGTTTCTTTTTTGTTTCAACGTCGTCTCATTTTTTTAAATACCTTGCGGCGTTGCCGTATTATTCAACAAAATGTAGACAAATTTCAGGTACTATTATATTATTATATTTAGTTTGAATAAATTGTACGTGGTAGATTTATTGTTGAAGACTTATTCAACGTATGGATGTGAAAATATTTTAGGAATATTTCAAAGGGGGTTACATACAGTGACACATTCGACATTTTCCAACGAACATCTACTCGAGATTTTCAAATGAAACCGCCTATATTTTAATATGATATTATTATGCAGTACGTTCCCAGTATTTTCTCATCGCAACTGATGCCCTGAAGTGGACTGTTTTCCCAATATTTAATATTTTATTTTAAAATACGCTCATTTTATTTGAGGTCATGAAACTGTAAAAATGTTTCAAAATAAAAAACAAATGGTATTCTTAGGTTTTTGGGATCAAAACTTTTTACTCCTTCCGAGAAACTACATCATTTAAAAATACGCTCATTTTATTTGAGGTAATAAAACTGTAAAAATGTGTAAAAATGGTATTCTAAGGTTTTAATCTTTGTAAGTTGCTTGTCATGTTAAAATGAACATTTTTTGCCCTCACAATGTTTTACCAAAAGAATTAATATTTTACGAGTTTTTCAAGAAAAAGTGATAAAAAAGGGGAAAGGTAGGAAGAACTTTTTTGAACTACCCAAAAGCCTGGAGCGTAAAGTAAGGACTTAAATGAACATTTTTTCATTGATTATAATTTTTCCCATATCAGAGGTATGGACGATTTTTCAGCGTCAGTGTGAAATCGGATCGCGCCTACGTCACTTTTAATGGAGATCGCGTGATATGAATTCGATTTCTATGAAAATTCTTAACGATTGGTTTTTTGGATCGCCTACTATGAATTCATTGTTAATCTTAATTCTAAATGGTGGAATGAAAATGATAACATATCAACAATGACTTAAGACATAAATGGATTGAAGTAAGTCGTTCTTAATATTTCGCCATTTTGGGTTCACTATTTTGAATTAAGATATTTTAAGCACGGATTCATAATTGGGGACCCAAAAAACATTTTATAATAAATTTCATTGCTGGATTGACAGAACGGGTGCGAGATATCTTCATGTTAGTCACTTAAAGAGAGGTCGGCACGACCTGATTTCACATTGTCGCGGAAAAATCGCTCATATGATTGGAAATATGCATTTTGGAAAAATTATGATCAATAAAAAAATGTTTATTTAGGTCTTATCTATACGGTTGTTTAAAAACTTAATCAAAACGTAATATTTTTGGTGTTTCGTGAAAATCTCGGACTTGGTGAAAAACCTTGTAGGGACTAAAAATATTAATTTTACCATGACAAACAACTTCCGAATATAATATTTGAATTTTTTTTCATAATTGCCATTTTTTATTTTCGACCCCATTTATTTCAAAAGGTTGTAACTCGAAAGAATTGCTTTTTTGGAGACTAAGGAAATAATACAAACATAATTTTGATTCCAAAATCCAAAAATTCCATTTATTTCTTATTTTGACACGTTTTTATGGTTTCATGACCTCAAACAAAATACATTGTCATATTAAGTGAACCAAACAGATATTATGAGTTGTACAGGTCGTTCCACGAAGAGGTGTCACAAATGAAATGATTTTGCAAAATCGACCTTCCTATATATTTTTACGTATTCGACTGTATTAGCTTCATTTTTCGAAACGCCTTGGTATTAACAAGTTCTTTGGGATCGAAATAAACTTTTTTACTATTCATTCCTCTCGAGTTACAGCCCTTTGATAAGAAAAATGATATCAACAATGAAAAACGGCCAATTTTGGATAAAATTCAAATTGAATATTTCCAAGAACTTCTCTTGACACTGCATTTTTTTTTAAATATGTTTTATTAAAGCATGTTTTGGTACTTCCCTCTAATGGGCCACCCGATATATTATAATCATAACGTTTACTGAAAAGAGAAAAAAAATTAACTGTTCTACGGATCAGTTAAAAAATTAATGCTGACAAACTTTTTCAGCACACTGGCATTTTCAAAGTTTGGAGTTACCAACTCATTAACATTAGTGCAGACATTATTGGTAATACTTCGAACAAATGGGGTTATAAAACAGTCTAACATTTTACGTTTTGGGACTAAACCCACTAATGAAATAATGACTATGATACAACGCAAATAATTTCAGTCGAATTTAATAGCTTATTCATATTATTGAGACTCGTAAGAAATTGGTCAATTATAATAGAAGAGAATAACGGTTTATAAAAATGTTCGATACATAAAAATCAGAAAGATATATTAAATGTGAGGTATTAAAGTTAAATTAATGTTATTGAACAACAAAGTAAAGTTGGAAAAAACAATCGATTTTAATAGCTATTCGTATTATTGAGAAGGAAAGCTTGTAAAAAATTGGTCAATTATGATAAAAGAGAATAACGGTTTATGCAAATGTTCAATATATATTACAATTAGGAAAATATATTAAATATAAGGTATTAAAGTTACATAAATGTTATTGAACGTTGATAACGAAATAAAGTTGGAATAATATTACTTATCATCAGAAAAAGTCATTTATTGATTCTAGTACTCAGTATTACATTACCCATAATGAAATATCCAAAGGAGTTGGAACGGAGGTGGACAAGTTTTATCTGTTATTCTTCGAAATATTAATTATCTCCATCGGTATTCAACGATGTAAGGTAAATTTGGTCTTGTGCTGTATAATTGCTTTTTTTAGCCGAATTACGAAATTTGTTGCCAGAAAAACGAACAAACATATTATTTCGGCACAGATTGCGTGAAACTTTTCATCGAGATATGGAATTAGCGTAGCAGGCCAATGGCCTATACTCTTTAGTCTTTGCGCAGTCCTCATAATGCATTTCTCACTAAGATATGCTATCACTGGAGTCATTCTCGTGGTAGCTCCATGTAGGTAGGTCGTCTTTACAATATATACCAGAAGGAGAAATCTCTGATAAAGTTTTCATTTCTTTCAAAAATTACAAATTCGGATCAGTCAGAGTAAACATCAAAGACCCTCGGTTCGACACCAGCGGGCCCGGATAATAATCAGTTCGTCGATAGAAAGGAAATATTATTATCCAAGAAAGAATCAGATACATGAATAAATGATTGAATGTAAGATGAAAATAATCGAAGATGAAATTACAAAGGAACTGGAAAAATCTAATTCAATTCAATTCGAGATTCTAACTTTCAGGAACGGCAATAACAGACATAATGGACGAGCTTTTAAAAGAGAATGAATATGAGGTTCCCAGATTATCCCGATACAACCATAATAAAAAGGCAAAGAAGTATTGTACCAGCTATTAAGATTAAGTTAAGAAAATATGACTAAAACTATCATATTAAAGTGATCTTACTGAAAATATATTTATTAAATTGTATAAAATAACTTAAAGTTCTTTGAATGAAAATATTCATATAATTTTTGATAGAGCTCAGATATCATCAATGACGATGAAATGGAAGGTGGTTTGTAATCAAAGTAAGATATAACTATTTTGAACACAGAATTCGACAGAGCATCGCGTTTGGCTCCATGAATGTAGTGCCCAAGATAAAATAATTACATACAGCAACCAAATTTTTGAGATTGGCAGTTTTCATTTTTCATAGGATTTACCTTCTCACGTATACTAATGCTCGAATTTATCTCCTTTTTTACACTTTTCACTAGCTGTAGTTTTCAAAATTGACACGTATCAAGTATGAGGCTATAGAAAGATTGAATGAACCGTCAATAAAATAACGCATTTTATTATTCGGAAGAACACTTCCAATACATCCCGAGGAAATAAAACGCGAGGTGTGAGCCGCTGTAGAATTCCCGTGGAATTCCGTAAAATTTCGGTAAAATTCCGTTGAATTCATAGAATTCCATAGGATCCCCGTGGAAACACATAGAATTCCCGTGAGATTTCTATATCCACGTACATTTCAAGACCGTTGCAACCTGCAAAACCTTTGTATATTCAGATCATTGCTCGAAATATATTTACTGCGAACTTGTTCTTAATATTTCCATGATCTTGCTCTGGCCATCAGAGTTCACGGCAAGTAAGTGATATATTATGTAGATAACTTTTATGATCTTTCGTACCTAATATATGATATTTTTTAACAAGTACAGAATGATACTAGTTCCCCACGACGATGACAAATCATACGAATGGGAAATAAATATTCCATGCTAGTTACCTATACACCACTTTTTCTACGCTATTACATAGAATAGCAAAATAGTTTTACAACAGATAACAGAAACTTCAAATTTAATTGTAAAATTGAATTCACAGAGCTGTCTTCAGTACTCATTCCTTACATTTCAACATTTCCATGGGAGCTTGATTTATTGTATTAATCACAAAGGGTAACAAAATTACTTCATTGTATTATCTTGTAAGGAAATGAAATTGAAGGCATACAATGTACTTCATTGTTTAATCAAAAACAGTTAAGACAGAGCAGCTTTGTATTATAGTCGTAGCAAAAACATATTGAAACACTAGTTGGTAACATGGTTTTATAGGCCAAGCAATAGAGCAGTGTTTCGCGACAAAAACTTTAGCAGCAAACGACCTGTGCCATCATGTGGGGAAACACTTACTGATAGTAGGTGCATAAAACCTAAAGTATTCATTCCATCGGAATACTGTTAAGAAATGATTTGTAGAGAATGAAAAAACGAATAAAACATGAGGTCACACGCTCCAATCGAATGAATAGTTTCCGAGAAAATCGAAAAAAACGACAAAAAATGGCATTTTTTCAAAAATTCGTAACTCGGTCAATTTTCAATATGAAGCGGTGTTCGTATGAACTTAAATAGGTATTCATGTACTCTTTATATGTGCGGAAACTGGACACTGTCGGATAAATACTTTCGGAGTTATAGCGGTTTGAATTTTTAGTCACCCTTTTTTCGCGAGGAGCTGGATGCTCGCCAGGTTGTCCGATCTTCGCGATCTTTAAAAATTTCAAAAATATAGATAAAATACTCAAACTCCTCTATCTCACTTTTTCGAAAAAATAGTTTTCAATTGTGGAAAAATCGATCCGAACCGAACGAAAAACGGCGCAGCGCGAGAAAGTAGTCGACTGATGGGGAGAGCTCGGCCACCGAGGGGCGGTGATATATGTAGTAATAGGAGCGCGCTCGGCGCGCACCGCTAATCTTTGAACTCGTTTATTTCGGTAATCAAAACAGCTATCTCGATGCTTTTTTTTTAATTAGAGGTATGTGAACATGAGAAATCCGATTTTTACATTAGATTTTCAAAAAAATCAATACAACAGCTGAAAATCGTCAATTTTCAGCTGAAATCATCAATTTTCAGTTGTTATAATGATTTTTCATTTGATAAAATTTGTTTCTCAAGGTAATATTCCACTCTCGAAGCAATCAATGCTATAATTAGGGTGTGTTCCCCGCCCACTAAGAATAAACTCATTGTATTCTTAGTGGGCGGGGAACACACCCTCATTATAGCATTGATTGCTTCGAGAGTGGAATATTACCTTGGGAATCGAATTTTCTCAAATGAAAAATCATTATAACAACTGAAAATTGATGATTTCAGCTGAAAATTGACGATTTTCAGCTGTTGTATTGATTTTTTTGAAAATCTAATGTAAAAATCGGATTTCTCATGTTCACATACCCCTGATTAAAAAAAAAGCATCGAGATAGCTGTTTTGATTACCGAAATAAACGAGTTTAAAGACCAGCGGTGCGCGCCGGGCGCGCTCCTTGTACTATATTATATCACCTCCCCTCGGTGGCCGAGCTCACCCCACCAGTCGACTACTTTCTCGCACTGCGCCGTTTTTCGTTCGGTTCGGATCGATTTTTCGACAGTTGAAAACTATTTTTTCGAAAAAGTGAGGTAGAGGAGTTTGAGTATTTTATCTATATTTTCGAAATTTTCAAAGATCGTGAAGATCGGACAACCTGGCGAGCATCCAGCTCTTCGCGAAAAAAGGGTGACTAAAAATTCATAGCGCTATAACTCCGAAAGTATTCATCCGACAGTGTCCAGTTTCCGCACATATGAAGAGTAAATAAATACCTATTTAAATTCATAGGAACAGCGCTTCATATTGAAAATTGACCGAGTTACGAATTTCTGAAAAAATGCAATTTTTTGTCGTTTTTTTTTATTTTCTCGGAAACTATCTATTCGATTGGAGCGTGTGACCTCTCTTTTCATTCGTTTTTTTATTTTCTACAAATCATCCCTCGACAGTATTTCGATGGAATAAATACTTTAGGTTTTATACGCAAAAAACGAAAAAAAACGCTTTTTTTTCATAAAAAAACGTTAACAAAAAAAATGTCCTCGATTTTGCTGTACAAAAGTATGCACCTACTATCAGTAAGTGTTTCTCCACATGATGGCACAGGTCGTTTGCTGCTAAAGTTTTTGTCACGAAACACCTACCTTTTGATCTCTATTGCTTGGCCTATTATACTATGCGGCAAATTGTTATGATTTTCCTGTAAAACAATGTAATCGAATTACGTGTACGTTGTAGATTTCTATGCTTCCGATGTATTTGAATATTCATTACCACAGATTTACTGCTCCTTTATGGAATTAAGAACGGTAAGAAGAGTTTACTGATCGATGACAATGTTTCGCTCCGCTCCGTCCTCAATAGTGTCCAATATATATAAACCCTTCGGTTTGTTATGCTTCGGTATACTATTTTTTGTACGGTCTTGTTATTTTTTGTATGATCCTGTTATTTCCTGATCTACGCAGAATCATTAATATCTGTCCTATAAAAGTAACTCATCGTTTGAGTGAATAATACTATTTTATTACAGAAGCCATATCCCCTAACAGCAACTAGTAAGCATAGTTTACTGTTCCTAAAAACAGACAAGGTAAACAATTCGAAATAGCAGGGTCGTACAAAAAATCTCCAATACACGTTCGCCCAGAAAATGTATATTTCGTAGTTACATAGTGAAATGCATAATTTCACGAGAAAAAACCATCGACATATACATATGGACTGCGCGTGGCAATGATAAGCGCGGGTAGTGCCGGCGTGAGAGAGGGGAAAACGAAGAGGACTAATACTGTCTTTATCTATCGGCTCGGGACGTAAACATACTAGCTACAGTCATGTTGCATTTCTATGGCAACGCAGCGGCCAATAGAAACGCGATAGATAAAGTAGATAAAGACAGTATTAGTCCTCTTCGTTTTCCCCTCTCTCACGCCGGCACTACCCGCGCTTATCATTGCCACGTGCAGTCCATATGTATATGTCGATGGAAAAAACCTAACAGATAATGAAGCCCGGGCGTATTGCGTAATTCCTCTGAAATTCCAGGTCTGTGTAGGGTTTTCATGTAACGACTAGTCACACTCTACACATCTACTAAACCTCTGTACACAATCTGTTTTATGGCAGTTCAATGAAATGCCTGAGGAGCATGCCGGTGGTCTATAAAAAATACGTATTATGGTTTTATAAGATTTAGTAAATATCTTTTCTAGTTCTTAAAGATAAGAATCTTATCTTCTATAAAGATATAGAATAAACAACTTTGGCGACAAACAAAATGCAATGAATTTTGCTAAATACTTTCAAATAAAATATTTGAATGAGTATTTACAGGTGTTTATTTCCATTTATTAATACATTGTCTACTTGAGGTAAGGCGAATTGCACATTTTTCTTTTCTCTCTGAAACATAATCATCCAGGTACTGGTTTGGAATTACATCATGAGCATTTTACGCATCCTAGTCCTTGGGACAATGTAATTCAGACAGCTTCTCTAAATGAAATTGATTTGTCTTATGTACCTGAGTACCTGATTACTCGAAACCAATGTAGATGTTGTTATTATAAGATCTGGTCTACTAAACCAAGAGCTGATGGTTCCATTAGCGGTCCCAACCTAATAAACACTATTTCTTTGGAACAACTGTTGGAAGGTTTGGTGGATCTCCGGGACAGCGGTCCATCATTTTCTCAATTTTTACTAAAACACAATCACTAATGCTTACTTCTGACAATCGCTTTTTTGTGGTGGAAATCAATTCTTCCCTTTGACTTTTTGTCCACCAAGCCATTTTCCCTGCAGAATTTCAATTAAGGGCAGGAATTTCACAACTCCCATCTGTGAAACGTCAAACGGATGAGAACTATCTAAATAAATTTCTACATCACTTTCTTCATTGAATAGAATAATTTCAATGTTGGCATTGGAAAAATCCATTCCAATTTATACATTTTCATTTACTTACATTTCGTATCGAGAGAAATCGATGCTCACGAGTTTTCATGTTATAGATTATTTTCTTCGAGTATCACGACATTTTTGTCACTCTCGAAATCTCCTCTATCTTGTCTCATCTATTTGTATTTCTGTCTCCTCCAACTATTCTATTGTTATGATCGGTACCATATAAAGGGGAAGATTCTTGGAATTTGGACCAGGCCTTAGATCATCATCAAAGACTACTTCGCTCTGATTATAACTCTATGCAAAAACATGTTATTTTTTGCCACTGTACATGGTCATTGACCAATTAGTTCATTTATCTTCCAATATCCACACCCCGAGTTTTCTATATCATGATTACAACTCTCGACCTTACCCCGAGTTTGGGGATGACGAGGCGTCCCGTAGACTATAAAGAGTTGGCTAAATAATATGTTTAGCTCTTCCACAATCCTGTTGGCGAATTCTCGTCTTTGTTGCTCTGTGAAACTGATGGCGTCCCAGATAACAAGATTTCTTTAGCGATTTGGATTACTTGTTTGAGAGTACACATTTAGTAGTGTTGATAGTAAAGTAGCTATTTGAAACATCCGTTCCAAATAGTCTATTTGACCTTTAGTGTATATATATTTTGATGTCATTGGTTTAACTACAACCTTGGACATAATTTTAATTTTTTTTTGTATTGACAAGTTCTACATGTCTGAAAACATTTCTTCGCAAGGTCTTGGGATGACATATTTTTGGTGAATGATGTAGTAATTGCGTTGCTCGAGCTATTCCCACAATTGGGGATATTTGTAGTCTTTCGAATATTTCTTCTTCGAGACCAGATAGGTAATATTTTATTGTACTTATCTTGCTTACATTCTATTAAGAGAGGGATTTCGATGACAATCTGGAAATAAGTAAAATATACCTAACCTCAAAAAAATATTGCAATAATAACACACCTTATTGACAGTGGCCGCTTGTTAGTCTTTTCTCTATAATAAGCACTGAAATGCTCACTAAATTGTTCATGAGTTTTTACTGCGACTTGTTGCTCTATTTTTATCAATTTGGATGCTGAAAGAATTTCATTAAGCTACAATTTCATGTTGCGGCAGATTGTGTACAGTGGTTTAGTGCACGATGTACCGAGTTTGGTATGAAAACCCTAAACAGAAAGTGAATTCCAGAGGAATTACGCAATACGTCCAGTTTCGTGAAATATACCATTTCACCTGGTGACCACAACACATACAGAGTGTCCAAGATAAGAATGTCTATCATATTGAGGATATGAGAAACGGTAATAGATACAGTTTTGGTTGAATGGGGAAGGGTTGCATAATTAAAGGTCCATTCATACGTAAATATAAAATTTCCAATATCATAAATTTCCTAAATATTCTAAATCATGATTATGAAAATAACTTCTTGACATTTGGAAGCCCATCCTCTAAAATTCCATTTCGCACATGATCACACAACGGCGGGGTCAAGTACCAAAGTCAACCACCGGAACAAAAACAGTGAGCTATGTAGAGTGAAGTTTTCACACAATAAATACCGCGAATAGCCAATAATTTTCAAGAATAATTGTCCGCAGTATTCTTATGATTTATCTCCAACTATTGATTCTCTTTAAAAACTTTAGGCTGCCCAAAATCACAAAATTTTCTAATGCAGGGTCGTTCCGAAAAATGTTTCCGAAATATCTTGAGAAGTGCTGAAACGTATCTTAATGTTATGGAACCATCACATGTGATACATTAATAAGTGTAGAAGTATATAAAAAATTCTCGGGAATTAGGTCACATTAACACTCTGTTATAAATGTTCGTCTTCACGTACGTTTCGGTCTCACGACCATCATCAGAAGACTTATTTTGTTAAAAAGGGGGTTAACTAAAACTAAATAGCACAAGCGTCCATATCGCACAATCTTCAATTAAAAAGCTCACGCCATCGAAACGAACAGAACCACGAATAATCGAAAATTGTATCGTTAATATTAAAGCATGCGTTTGTAAATTATGAGAATATTACTTAACAGTCGTTTCTTGTTACAAAAAATCTATACTTTAATATTAACGATACAATTTTCGATTATTCGTGGTTCTGTTCGTTTCGACGGCGTGAGCTTTTGATTGAAGATTGTGCGATATGGACGCTTGTGCTATTTAGTTTTAGTTAACCCCCTTTTTAACAAAATAAGTCTTCTGATGATGGTCGTGAGACCGAAACGTACGTAAAGACGAACATTTATAACAGAGTGTTAATATGACCTAATTCCCGAGAATTTTTTATATAATTCATACTGGGTCAAGAATCTTATTATATTATTAAGTGTAGAAGAAAAAGAGGAAGAGCAGTATTTGAATAAAAGTTAATGCAAAAACGGAACGTTGGATATTAAAACTGACATTAACATAAGGAACCTTTTATAAAGTTCCTTCGAATAATTGGTTTTTATTCTGTTCTACCTGTGACAGTAACAATAAAAGAAATTAGGAATAAGAAGTTCGGTTTTTTCGACGAATTGCGAGAGAAACAGAACAAATAGCACTTGGTTTCTAGTAAAAATACTTGTCTGTGTCGTTAGTTATTATTTGCGCCTTATAAATCACGCCATTTTGTTTCAGGTTGGGGATGCATAATTTTCAGCGTCGTTTCTTTGTAGCACTTATTATATGGCAACACACCTGGCTATTTGACTCAATCTGTATATTGCAGCGTTATAAATATAAATAATTGTGAGCGTTAGCATGCTTGTTCCCTAAAAATGTTTCTACACGACTTCCTGTAAGACATATTGAAAATTATAGGCAGTGCCCTATTTCATAAAACAAATATCCTATTGATATCTGCAGGTTGACCCCAAAGTAGAATATTCAGACACATTAGTAATATAATAACGAATAGTATGCTGAATGTAAAGGTATCATGATAGTCTATAAAAGACCTGGAAATATTTTCTAATTGTTGTGGACATGTTATAAATGGTACACATACCGTTTTACTAACGTTAGCTACGAGCGTTGATTGAAAGAGTAACGTTTATGTTTTATGACACTATTCTTCCAAGAGAGAAAGAATATGGTTTGCTTTCTGTTCTAGATCATATCAAGTTGTAGCATATATGATGATAAATAATGTCATCAGCTATGATACATGAAAACTAAGTCATTCCTTACGTATGATGGGAGTTTATTATCAAATAGTATGAAAGTAGGGGACCTATAAAGGCAGCTTGTCCAACGCCAAAGTTTGAGTTTCAATTATGTGACCTAGCATTTTTAACCTGAACATAAACTTTCCTAGTTTTTAGGTAACAGTACTCATATAGAAGGAAAGTTCTATTGCGGCGTTTTGCATTTTTTGCATCTTGGTCTTTTATCAATACGATACATTTTCATCAACTGTATGGACTTTTTTATCTGTCTGCATATATTTTTTTAAACTTTCCTAGTTTTTAGGTAACAGTACTCATATAGAAGGAAAGTTCTATTGCGGCGTTTTGCATTTTTTGCATCTTGGTCTTTTATCAATACGATACATTTTCATCAACTGTATGGACTTTTTTATCTGTCTGCATATATTTTTTTAAATTTTTATTCCACCTATGTAGTGATTTTGTATTCTTAAAAGTTATAATCAACGCAAGTTTTAGTATAAACACGTTTGTATCATTTACATTTAAGGTAACAGATTAGCGATTACTCAAATATTTATTCTTCAGATCGCCTGTATATACTCAATGATGAAGTTTATTTTAAATTCTTATTTCTCACAGTCAAGGCACGTTTCAATGCTTTCCGAAGGTTTCCAAGTTTCCAATTAAGAAAACCTCTGTTTTTTCCTAGAATAGCCGAAACTAGGTTCAGTTTATATACTTTTTTCGGTAGATTTATGTATACTTCACTATTAAATGTAATGAAAGTTTGTCTGTATACTTTCATATTGTAGTCATAGTACTATCGATTTTTTATATTATGTTTATATAAATTGGGATCATAAATTACATTTTAGAAAATCATTTATAATTTCAGGAGAAATTCCTAACAGAATTGAAGTCGAATAGATTATAGAATATCGATTTGTCCCTCGGTGTAATGAATATGTCTTTTACATTGTCCACACACAACACAAATTGATAACGTTTTGAACATATGAGAACATCATTAGGTATATAAGTATAACCTCATAAAAACAATTATGTGAGTAATGATTAGTGATCATTAGTCTGATATTGTTACGACTAGAATCTGCCATCGATGAACTATTTCAATACTTACACATTTGTAAATTTGGAGCGAGTTTTGTTACTACTTCGAAAAATATAGTTTCTACCAAAATCTATCAAGATTAACAATGAAATCAATGTTTGGTTTGAAACTAACCGCGGCGCATTGGAGATAAAAATGTTAAAAACTAATTATTCATTCAATGTTTTTCAATAATCCAAGTTTCACACCTATCCTCAAGCGTGATAGATAATTTAATTCCCAAAATTTGGTTCTTCTCCAACTGAAGTATAGCTATTTAATGTTGAGAAATTGTTATAATGGAATTCTAATTTGAAAATTTACTCCATACTGCGTCCTGAAACACAACTTATTTTTGATTTGTTGTATAACAAAGCTGTTGGAACGACATTTTGCTTGAAGATGATTACTAACTTGAAGAAAAATAGATTCTTTTTAAACAAGTGCTTAACTAGAATTAGCTAATTCTTCTTTTGAGACTTCTATCACACTAGAATAGATATGGGGGATGTTTTAAAGTGATTATATGAGCATCTAAATTATAATTAAATAAGCAAACCGTAGAAATTAACAAGAAGAATGATTATTTAAACATATATTGAAGATGTAAAAATGTTATATTTAAAAAGAAGGGTATTTGTTTAAAAATAGTCATGGTACTATTGAAAATCTTAAACAAAAATTGATATACCTACTTGACATCTTGAGGTAGATTCAACTCTTGGAAGTTATTCTGAACAAAAAATTTTACAACCGTTTCACTCATAATTTCATACCTACTTGACATTTTATGGTAGAACCAACACTTGCAAGCTATCCTGAACAAATAATGTTATACTAGTTCCACTCATAATTTCTCCTTTGAACGTTTGGGGTGTTTAATTAGTATCCCATATGGAACATATCTCAACAGTAATTATTATTGCTGAATTTTAATGACCAATCAAAAAAGAAAACTAATTTTACTGTGGTAGATACCAACTCCAGAGAATAATTACAAAGCCCATACAAAGTGAAATTAAAGTTAGTATAGCATACATAATGTTATGAAGTAATAGATGGCTCTTTCTTTCATCTACACTAATATAAGAATGTATATTAAATGATAATGATATTATTCATGGAATATTAGAGATATTATGAAGTTATAACAGTACGTTTGCACTAAAATGTCTCACGAAATATGCGAAGTATATGCACTTAGGTATTGGATAGGTTACGAACTCTGTAGATAGACTGACAGAGTTTAATTCGGAAATATGCAATAGAGTTAAATACGTAAATATCCAATACAACAAAAAACACCGTATACGTCACCGATATATATCGCATCGGCGACCGTCGGAAAAAAACACGCTAACTGTGGAATAAAATGAGCTTCCGTCATTGCGTTTACGCCAAAAAGGAAGTGAGCTTGCAACTGGCGCGTCGTGGCGCCTTTCATATATAGGAATTCCATAAGCGCAGACGCACGTTGTAGGAAATGCGAAATAAATGCCTCCAAGTCATATGTGACATAGCTTATTTAACAGAAGAAAGAAATTATTTGAGAAGTTTATTTCGAGCACCCTCATTATCCTTCAAAGTAACCTAGATATCGCTCGTTTCCGGTTTATCGACTAGAACTGTTAATAAAGGTTCTCAAAGAATCAATTATCGAATTTTCTTTATAATAGCCATTGTTTGAACTGGTCCATTCTTATAGCATTTATTCGTTTCATTCATAATGTTTACATAACTGTGAAGAACTCATCAAAAAAATTAAGTATAATACATCTGACTCACATGATAAATTATACAATAATTAAAATATTTGAAATGAGCAAAACTAAATATATTGATATTAATGCATATATAAAACAACTTAAACACAACTGACTTTTTAAAATGAGTATGTATAAACGATACAGTATAATATACAGGGTGAGTCAGTTTTTTGTAGACAAACTGCTTGGGGAGATAGAACAAGTGTTTTTAAGAAAAAAAGTTCCTATAACATACGTCGTAGAAGGCTTCGTTTTCGAGATACAGAGTGTTGCAATTGAAAAAAAAAATTGTTTTTTGCGAATATCTCCGGAACCGTTCATCGTACAAAAGACAGCTTTTGTAGGCATTTTCTACTCATAGTAAGCTATGTTCTGTGCGATGAAAAAAGAATTTTTTACTCTTAATTGGTGGGGTAGTGGGTGTTTTTCTCCCCAACTTCTACGCCACTAAAAAAAGTACGGTTTTGAGACAACCATTTGAACCGCTAATGTTTTCTACATAAAAAAGGTACTCTTGGTCATAAGCTCTAAAACTGACCGTTTTCGAGAAAAATCAACTTTTATGTTGAAAAACATGGTCAATTCTTACTAATTAAACAAAATTTATTCAAACGTTAGAACAAGTAACAAAACCAAAGGATTGACCATGTTTTTCAACATAAAAGTTGATTTTTCTCGAAAACGGGCAACTTTAGAGCTTATGACCAAGAGTTCCTTTTTTGTGTAGAAAACGTTGGCGGTTCAATTGGTTGTCTCAAAACCGTACTTTTTTTAGTGGCGTAGAAGTTGGGGAGAAAAACACCCACTACCCCTTCAAAATCTTCACCAATTATGACTGAAAAAAAAAATTTTCCACACAGAACATAGCTTACTATGAGTAGAAAATGCTCACAAAAGCTGTTTTCTGTATGATAAACGGTTCCGGAGATATTTGCAAAAAACTAAATTTTTTTTTCAATTTCAACACCCTGTATCTCTAAAACGAAGCCTTCTACGACATATGTTTATAGGAACTTTTCTCCTTAAAAACATCTGTTCTATCTCCTGTTGAAGTTTGTCTACAAAAAACTGACTCACCCTGTATAATAGTACACTGTAGATAGATTACGTCATTCATTCTCTTGAAGATATTCATCCAACGTGTAGGTAATAATCCTTTTTATTAAAAAATTTGTTAATCTACTTTTAATGTCATTTAAATGTAAGTTTCATTGGTAATTTATTATAAATCTTAATAATTGAGAACTGGACATTTCATTGGAGTGTAATTTATGAAAATTGTCTCTCCTAATCCCAATATTTTTACAAATAAGCATTATTATATTATGAAATATAAGAATGCAATTATCTTCGAAAATAGGTTCGCAAGTTTTCATGTGTTAATATTAAAAATTTGTGGCACTTGACGTAAAGTCGTACTGTCAATAGCCCGAATCCTGTATTTTTAAACTTGTTATTTTAATTTTACCCTAAGTTGTTTAGTACTTTACTTTTAACTGACTTATGGAGAATATCAAAATTATCTTTGAAATGAAGGTCAGATTCTTTAATATGATGGTTTACAACCTTTGAATCTCCTTTGTTCAAATTAAAATGTTCTTTTATTCTAGTTTGGAAAGATCTTCCATGAGGCCTATATAGAATGTATTACAATCTTCACACTCTACCTTGTATACTCCTGATTCTGTTTTTTTTTATTCTTATCTTTGTAGTTTTTAATATATTTGCCTACCGTATTATTTGTTCTAAAAGATATGGTAACATTGTGTTTTTTAATTAAATTGCATACATTATCAGAAAGTTGTGTCACCGTTCAACCTGGTGAACCAAAAACTTTATCTATTCACTTTCTTACACGAAATGTGTTTGTATTTCACAATGCACTACCCTAGTACAGTTAAGACTCATAATTATTATAGATCAATAATCAAAATTGAAATTACAGAAAACTTTTTAAATGAATAAGAAGACTACGAATTCTCCAATATTGAATTGAATTTATTTGTAAGTAACTCTTATCCTACTGTACACGTACCTCACTCATCCCCTCCTTCTTAATCTTAATTTTGATATTTAAGGAATAAGCCATAGTTTGTAGAAACCATCGTTTGATAAAGCCACCGTGTGGTGAAACATGTCACCTTATGTTTAATAAAAATGAAGTTTATGAAAAATTATTACAAGTGTATTTTTTATTAAAACTATAGATATCAATTTTCAACAAATAAGCACAAAAACCATCCAAAGCAATATAAATTCTTCATAGTTTATTCGGTCATAAAACGGTTTATTAATTTTATATTAATAACCCCACCCCCCAATTACCTTTTTTCACCCTATTTCAATATTTTAATCAGTAAATACCTTCTTTAACCCTAAATTAGGTTTTGGGCGAAGTCCATTTTCATTTTGAGAGAGAATTGAAGACATTTCAACTCTCATAAACTTGCTAAATAGGCTGGGCAACAATCGACTGAATCACTCAACCAATGTAACTACAGTTGATCCGTTGGTCATTGAAGTATGAATCAAATCTATAATTCTGCGTGAAATAAGAGTCTGTATTAGTACGCTTTTAGAAGGACAGATATTTAGTGTTTTATGTACCGAATTATAGCAAAAAAAAAACATTGTTGCAAGTAGAACTGACAGGAATGTGTTAAATGTTGAGGTTAACTCATGAATTGAACCAGATTCCAGAGAACTAATGTAAAAACAAAAGTCAAGTCATATAAAGTTCTACATTCATTTGATGGGGATTCACTAAACGACAAACGTGATACATGTATGTTTTGTTTTATGCATTGACTGAATAGCCTACGTTTGTTGCAGGTTAAATTACTTTCAATAAACTCCCCAACTCATATCCTTTTCAAACAGGGGTCATTAATGTTTGTACAATCAGCCGATTTCGAGATATAAGGACTTCCGGTATAACAGGAAATACGCTGTATCTCGAAAACGAGAGGTGTGGAAAATCATTTTGGGCACTTTTTCGGGACAACTTTCTGAGCTCTTCTATTCTATTAATTCAAAATATCAAATATCGCGATTCTATGCATTGATTTTCTCCGATACTGGCTAGAAATTGACCTCAGTGTAAGTTTTTGAAAAACGAAGGTTCTATTATCGTCGATGGAATTATCCCAGTCCCCAGTACTATTCCATGGCGTGTTCTATAGTGGAGGTGACCACCACTGCTATTTTCATATTTACTTGCTTTCTTATTTTTCTTAGCGCATAATAATATTTCGACGGGCTTCTAGCGACTTCGTCCATATGACATCTATTTGAATTCCAAGAAATGACAAGTTATTTTCTGCATCTGAGGCTACTACTTCAGAGTTGTTTGTGAGTAATATGAAAATTGTATTGCTTACATTTTTTTCTATTCAATTTTCAGATTATTTCTAGTACACCAATTTTCCAATTTGTCTATTTTATCATTTTGAGTAATTTTCACCTCAATTTCAGAGTTCTCTTGTATGACAGCAAACCCGATGATAAATTCCTCCAAGCATGCTGATAGGTCGTTTACTTTCACAATGTATAAAAGTGGATAAAGATTGAACCTTGATGCGGAATTCATTTTGTTAATGTACATGTTGACAATTTGATTTTTTGGCGGTATACATCTTATTCTACCACGCACTGATTGATAGATGCGATTCGAATAATTTTAATGCTATGCCTCCAACACCCATCTATTCTAATTGCATCGATATGATTCTATGTGATTAAGCTATCAAAAGCTTTCGACAAGTTTAGGCATACGAGTTTAGTGATTATGCCTTCATTCAAAGATTCAAATATATAATAATAATATTTTGAATCCTATTTCTCCAGAAAATGTGAACATATGCAAATTCTTTCCCATTCTTGTTATTCTTCATACATGTTTCATCAGAGTAGCTACTCATTTGTCAAGATATTTCAGTTCTGGAGGAGTGTTATTATGTACAGCTTGGGCACGTTCCTTTTCATTTCTCACCATTCATATTCCTGCAATGCAAGTTCTATAGAGAAAATAGAAGTTATTCTTAATGCTAACTTATAATAATTGATACTCCTCACATTGTTCACTATGTTTGATGCTTGCCTCGGGTGCTGCACTCATGATTTGATGATTCGCTTATTGAAATTTATAATTGAACGCAGAAAAATAATTTTTTCAGTGTTTGGTTTGTAAACATTTTATTTCTGATGTAAGTTGATCGGAATACTTTATGGTCACATTTTCCTGATTTCGCTTTCCCGTTCCATACTTTGCTTCTATTAATTCAATGTCTTCATTCCTTCAAATCATTATAGCAATAAGTAATCGCTTCCAAAATGTTTTTTATACATTTCAAGAGACATATCACCATTTGGCTTCATATAGACTAGGTTTATTGTTTTATTATGAATACGTTCTAATGGATTAATAATTATGTTTTTTACATCTTACCCTAAACTAATATCCCGTACCAAGTACCAATACTACATATAGTGTATTTCATACATAATCATTATTTTGCTCAACCTTGGTAATACTTAAATTATATAATTTCACGTATTTACTTTGTTTTCATTTCTTTATTCCACTTCATATGTTGAATAGTAGTAACACCTAGGTATTTAAGTGAATTAACTCTTTTTATAACTCCATCGTCGATTTTTAACTCAAAATCGACTAGAATACTGTCAATGTAATTACCAATAGTTAGCTATATTGGCTTATTAACCTTAAATGATGGTACAAGCCAGTATAGAATTTCTTAGCTTTTTCAGTGAGTAACGTCAATACTATATTTCAAGTGTCACCTGTACAGCTAGCAACCGTACCATTTACAATAGCCTACTTTTGGTATTAATAATCTTTGCTAATGTTTTATGTTGTTTAGATAATTTTATTAAATCTGAAGCTATTCTTCTAATGCCTATTTTTTTCAATATTTTCTGTAAGTTTCTTGTGGTTAACAGTATCAAAAGTGTTTGCTAAGTCTAGGAAAATTTCTGCAGTTGGTTTACTTCCATCTACTTCTTTTGTAAGAAATGATGTAGCAGAAGATAATACAATTTGTTCCTAATTTTTTACCAAAACCAAACTTTGTAATACCTCAAGTATATTTTTACGAGATTAATTACTGTTTATGAAACAACCAAATTTTTCTCGAATTTCGCAGAATTAAAATAATTCGCTAAATTTTTATTCCCTTCTATTTTCTGGTTGTATCTAGGGTCTATTAGGAAGGCTTCCTCTTCCTTTCTCTTTTTTGTATTGGTAGCTTGTTGTTCACAAACGACATCATTTTTACACTTTTAGATTTAATTTTTTTGAACTGTCAATTAGCCTGTTTCAACAATCTATCCCAACTCATCGGCATGATTTTGATATTCCATTTCTGAATGCCTATTATATGAGTTTTCACTCCTTCTTTTCATTAATTAAATTTGAATATAGAAAGTAATTACCCGGAGAATTTTCTTTGTCCTGAATGATGTAAACCATATTTCACTAAATTCAATATTTCATCTTTCATCTGTACATATTTACTTGAAATTTTAACATATATCCACACTAATCAAAAATCATTCATACTTGCTGATAACGTGCATATTTGTGGGACCCGAAATCGGAATAATATTTATGCTGGATGTTACCTTTGAAACTTACTTATATGTCCGAAATAAGAACTTGTGATAAAATAAGAGATCACTTACCAATATCCGTTCGAAGATATTGTCCTGAAATCATAAGATATTGAATTAAAATCATAATTATAATTTGTCGCTGATATTAATGGATACGGAACAAAAACGTTAAATTGTCTACTTTATACACTTAAGTAAGCTAATTAACTCAGATTCTATTAAGCAGTTCTTGGAATGTGAATATTTCAAACAACCATATCTCTGCGTAATATCTCAACATATGATATTGTATTATTCAAAATTTTCCGAGATAGTATTATTGGTACAGGAGTACACATATATAGCAATTATTTAACCTTAAAAATTGAAAATAATTCTTTTGTTTTATGTAAACATCAAATGAAGCACGTTTTCAGTGATACTAAGTTTTAATCATAGACCTATTATCCTAAGGAGATGAAACATCTCATTCATAAAACTCCATTTGAGTTGTCGCAATGATTACATGAAGTATGACAGAGAAAACCAACGGAGCTCTTTGTCGTCGAGTCATAATTACTCCTTATTGGCAACGCTGTAGCTATCAATCATAGCTACAGCGTTGCCAATAATAAAACTTGGTACCACTTGTAAGGCAACACCGCTTCGAAATAGCGTAGTACAGAACAAAGTCCCCATTCATAAAAGGTACGCGGCGTTGTCGCTTTCTAAACAAATGATGCAATGGAATGGAATAGTTCTTTCTATATTTATAATTTAAATATTCTATAATTCGATTGTGTATTCCGAGTTACCATAAATTATGGAATATTTTTCAGAGAAAACGACATTCCAACAGTATTGCTTCTAATATAACCAATAAATAATGCTATGGACGTTTTTATAATAATAACAAATCTCAATCAGGCATACAGAACAACTAATCCAGCAACAGCACATACCATACGGCCATACTTGTAATATACAGCGGTCTGAGTGTCCCGAAATTTTGGCAATGTCTGATCGTGTTTAAATGTAAACAATTCTATCTCCTTAGGATAATAGGTCTATGGTTGTAATATTATTATATATTTAGTTTTCCTTTTTTGTGAAACACACACTTTGAGGTAATATTATATGTTGTCTTGTATCCACAATGCTATTTTGCATTCAAAAATAATTTACAAATAACCTACTACCCTATAGCCTAGAATTGCCGTTTGGAGGTGATATCACATACAAAATCGTAAACCGCTAGGGGCGTTAGGATCGCGTATTTTCAACGATCGATCACCGGGATGTCCCTTGTGCTTTTTTCGCGGTACATCAGGCTGTTTGCATTATTTCCAGAACCATTTTGTGTTTCTGCATGATGTGATTTCATGAGGTACGCTGTGTTGACTACCAATACCCAAACTCTTATTCCACCTAGACAATCGAAATTTAAAAAAAAATTCCATTGTCTTTGGGTTTTGAAAGTGTCCAGTATTTTCCGTCATAACCCTTTCGAAAGTGCTAATTATGGGATAATCGATGTCAATATTTTGGTGTGTTATTGTTATCGTATCGAAACAATTTTAACCTTCATTTTTTCTCATATTTCAACTATTCATAGACAAGGCCACTACTATTGCACCATAGTGTGAACACAGAAAATAGACCATCTATACACTTCGATGACGTCACTTGAATCTTGAAAAGGGAATTTCGGACACTTCTGCAGGTTAAATATATGCGTGTGATATATATTTATAACCAGAAAACAATTCCATTTGAAAAACTGAACATGATTGTCAGGAATGCTACTTGAAATGGGGTTACCGCGACCAAAAACAATAAGGGACACTTAGAAGCGATCTGCAAAACATCAAATCCATACGGATAGGAACGGCCTAATCGTCTCCACAGTGGGTTACGCACGCACATACGCACACATAGACATCATGTCAAAAATAGTCAAAATCGATTGAGGCATGCTCAAAACGGATCCAACCGCGGAAATCCGGAAATTCTTTTTTGGGCCGACTACAATTCTTCCCTTATATTTTACAGATTGAGACAAATAGGGCGGTGTATTGCCAATTAATAAGTGCAATTACGCAGATGAGATTAGCGTATCTAACCTAAAATGAAATGGGCATGATTTACTATATGAGATACAGCTAGGATGACTGGACTAAATAGTTTATTGAGGACTTCCTAAAAATTGAATTTTGAATTTGGAGGAATATTTCTTTCCGTGCAAGACGTTTCATTACATCCTCATATACATAGTGTTAAGATACTCTCTACTGAGTTTATTTAATTTTAAATGAATTATAATTTTATTCAATTTTTCTTCCGGCTAGCTCTTATTTTTATGTTTATTCATTAAACTCTGATTGATTGATATTATATGGAGAGGAATAAAACCTTATTTAAAATGTTGAAACTTTGATCATCTATTTATTTATGTAATCTTATATCTTATTAAAATCTTTCTATGTTTACAAATTTATACTTTTAAGATTTTCCATGTTTACAATTTAACCTCAATTTCCTTAATTTAATATACAACCACTAAGTGCATGTTTATTTTACTTGCTTACTTTTAATATTCAGATGCTCCTACACAATGATGAATTATAAATGGACTCACTTGTTACATCCTATTAAATATTGGGATAAATGTTGGTAATATTTCGTTGGTTTTGATATCCTCTTCTATTACTTGAGAATTCACATTTAAAACATTTACTCTTCTTTAAACTATGTGCGTACACATTCACAGGTAACACTTGTTGATATTCCTCTTCTATTTTAGGAATTTGTTGATATTTTTGTTGGTAATGGTTTCTATTCTTTCTAAGATATAAAAACTTTGTTGGTTGTTACTAATGGAACTGCAATCGGGATTTGGCTTCTTCGATGCTACTTTATTAAATAACTTTGGTTATGTTAACCTTTATTAAAGTTAAACTGGAAAATTTACGAACTCTTTAACTGCCCCTTAGGAAAATACTAACAAAATTTTGGTTATGTTGATGCATTCGAGGTTAGGTTCAACTCCGATTTTAATTTGAATTGCACAGAGAGTCATATGCTCTTATCTGATGTTGATGGCAAACAAACTAGCTTTTCCTTGATGTGCCTTTTATAGGGCACACAAAAGGAAGCTTGTTTTCATCTCATCGACCAATGAGGTAATTATGTCTGAACATCTAGTCAGCTATTCTCATTGTTGTAATTGACGGTTGTCTTGCATTGCTGTATTGACACATCTTAATTGTTGTATTGACCAATAGGAATTTAGTATTTTGAAATATTTGATGTATTGAAGATTTTCTAATTGATTCAATTTATTGTTCATTCTAATTTATGAATTCTTGTTACCAACATTTTTCCTCACATTTTGATACATAATAACCTATGATTAGGTTCCAAATAACCTAATAATTTCCATTATTAAATCTTATTTGACAGTTGTCACTTCTAAATTTAGTACATGATTTTCAAATATAAATAAAACTTACACAATTTTGTATAACTGAAATGTCTTGATACTAGCTTACATCTATTACATATTCTTAATCTATTCTAATAGTTTGCTATCTTCAGATAGTCTTTAATTCATTTGAATTATGATTTTCTCACTTCGTAGCACTGTACGTTTATCCACTTTTCACTATTTCTTCTTTACACTCCTACTAACTACATTACAAATTGGTTTTTATTATATAACAATCTTTAATTTCTTATTCTAATTATATATTTAACTTTCAAATATTGTTTTTTTTAATTCCATATTATATACTTATTTTACTATTCTATTTTTAATGTCTCGGTAAATCGTAAGTTTACCATTTTCTTTTATACTTGAAATGAAATCATATGTATGTTTTGCTTGTATTTAAACAAATATATCGTATGTAGTAATAGACTGGCTTTATATCTAACTTATCGAATACTGTCGATTACGTTTTTTTAAACGAAATATTTCAATATTTTAGTCACTGTTTATTTGCATTACTTTTTGCTATCGAGCGTAATTACTCAGACAAGTGCTTGGCCTAATGGTGGTATGCTGCACCAACTCGAACGATGTGATTTTCTGGATGGTCTGACTTAGACTCTTCCAGGAAGGCTTTTGCCCTCTGGTCGTCCATTCATGAAGGAGAGTTCCTTGTATCTCTTTTCGTGACACCAGATATCTTTAGATTGATGTTGCTACTTGGCAAACAGTTTTAGAAAAAGGATATAGATCTTAAAGTATTCACTTTGACAAACATTAAATAAAACCGTCTTAGACTGGAAGTTATCCCTAATCATTAGAAATATAGGCGTTTCATCAGAAAAAATTGGTGTCACCTGAGCATATCTCGCTTAGCAGAACTTCAGATCTGTAAGGAAAACTCCAGGATGTATCCAAGTTACCTGGAGACTAATTCAAAGTTATAATATTTTATCCCCTACTGGACGTGTTTATCTAATAAATGAACGAAATATTCATCCATCACAGAGAACTGTTCAATCCTTGTTCTTCTCTGACCCTTTGAATGACATCCAAGAATTTGAAAAGCTATTTGATTTCTATGAAAAAGATCTAATATCCTGCCAAGAAGATATCTTATCCCGATGCTTTGAGGACATGCCATAAAAAAATCTATCAAAACATACTCCAACTTCTTCATACACAACACTAATGAAAGATCTTTTTCCCATCTTAAACTTATTTGAGAAATTCCCAAGACGAAAATATGTAAAAAAAAAATTATTACTTGAGAATATTGATACTTGAGTTGCATCACGTCTTACAATCATGGATGCTAGATTATTCTTGTATCTATTCCTTTCTTTGAAACCTATATCTCTACATCTGTTATTATGTAAATATCTTTTTTTTTAAACCGGCCAGAAATTAGTACTTTCCGGTTTATTTTTAGGTCAGAAAATCTCATTTTGTCGGACCGAGCCAGAAAATTATTGTGATAGTCCGGTAAAAGCTTTTAACGGACTCATTTTTATTTACTTTCCGGCCTATCTTCAATGAAAAAAATTATAAAACAGTTAGTCTAAGATAGCGGTCAATTGGTTTCTATAGTAACCGAGTTTTGTATTATTTAAAACTATAAAATAACTTGACATATTTTGACGTTTAGTTGAAAACGTGACATTTATTATAAAATGGATATTCAAAATGATGCATTTGATTGTGAATTAATGGAAGATGAAATTATACCAGATGAAATTGTTAAGGCGGCCACCCAAGCAACGTTTGATTTATTACCGTCGAAGTCCCGGACACGATATGAACAAACATACCAAATTTTTGAAAAGTTAATTAATGAAGAGTTCTTGTTATAAAAATGTAAACTGAATAATATTCCCGTTTTAAAAAAAATATTGTACGTAAGACGTCCCAAAAGTGCTTTCACTGGACTCGCAGGCTTGCAGGACTCGCCTCCAGCTCGCCCTGCAATATGCCCACTCGTCCAGTAAAAGACCACTTTCGGGACTTGTTACGTAAACTACTATTAAATCTCTTACTTGACATCGACTGATTGATTAATGGTTAATCAATTTTTCAGGCGAGGTTTAAAGGTTTAGAAATACGTTTAACCCTAAGGGAAATGAAAATAATCTCCGAAGAAATATTGGATGAGACGGCTAAATCAAGACGACGGTTAGATTTTATAATGTAGTTTAGTGTATTTACGCTAAACTGAATTATACGATAAATACTCATTATATTACACATAGTGACTATTATTTACGTAATTCCACTTTACTCAGTGTACTCACTATTTACCCCAATAAAATCTTGGTTTCTCAATTGATCGTTTTTCTTTATCATTCATCCGGAATAATCATTCAAAAGTATTTTGTTGTCAACAAATTTCAGACCCCACTAGTAGAATAATCCTAAATGCGCCACTGATGCCTGCCGTCTATATATGTAAGTTTTAAGGATTATTTAATCAAAATAACGAAGATACAGAAGGATCGTTAATGATAACTCACGTATCTTCATTCTATTTTTATATTATACCTTGAAAAATGACTTCGGACAATTCTGTTTCGCACTTTTATAATTCATAGGAATATTTTAGGTTTTGGCATCTTTTTTTATTTTCTGGTGATTGGGTGGGCATATTAGCTATGAGAAGTCGCGGTAAAAGAACGGTTTTATTATGCAAGGAGAAAGAAGTACAAACACTTGAAATAGTTTTTGATGCTGGTACTTGTGAAGATTTGGAAATAGAACCAGAAGCTAGTATACTTGAAAATGCTTTCTTGTTGGAAGGTAATATGGAGAATGCTGATTGGTTTACGGCAAGTAACAATGATCTGAATGTTGTGCTCGAACCATTCAAAGATCCTTTTCTAATCTTATGTTCATTAAATTCATCATTTTACTTTTAGCATTACAAAGTAGAATTATCAATGAAACTACTGAAAGTGAAAATGAAACTATTCAAAACGAAATTCACATCAAACAACAAGAAAACGAAAGTAATGATGTTGACGGCACATAGATTGCATAAATGACGAGGATATGTATATGAATAGTGATGTTTCTTCCTCTTCTGATATGGAAAAGTAAAAATCAAGAATTAGAGGAAGAGAAAAACTGTCAGAAATGGAAGACAGCGAGGAAAATGAAAAACATAACAAGAACGCATTCAGTGAAAGTTGGCAAGATAAAAAAGAGAAAATTTGAGTGAGCAAGGGAAGGCTTAGGTATTCTGGAAAAGGAATGAAGGACAGAAAGTGAAAAGAGGATCAAACAGACAACCGAGAGTTGTAGTTGTAAGATGTGTGCAAATTCGAAAATTAGAGATTGTAGAAAAATGACTGATGAAGAAAGAAAACTTCTCTTTGATAATTTTTGGTTCAAAATGAGTTGAGACAAAGAAAAGTATCTATATATTTGCTCTAAAAAGGCCCCCACTAAAAGAACAAAAAAGCAGCAAATGAAGGTTTTCGTCGTAAAGCGTCATTTAATAGCTTAATTGTCTATAAGCACTTTTTTTATGGACTCTTGGCTTGAAAGAGTGAAGCGCACTGGTTCAACCCTAACTCTGAAGAAAATATTTTCAGAATATAACCGCCCGCGAGAAGCCTTCAAAGTACTAGGGAGCTCCTGTTATACCGTAAACTTTGTTAATAACAATTTATTGAAAAATGCAAATTTAATTATAATTGGTCCTTAACAACATGTTTCGTTAATATCTATCAACATACAAAATTTCATATGATTATCTCAAATAGTTTTTGTTTTATACGCATTTGTCGATAATTTTACAACTAAATCGCAGATATAAACAATAGCACATTTTTTATACAATTTTTAACTTCCCCATCGGTTTCAGCGCCACTTTTTGCATCTACCATAAAATCGCTTTAGCTTCAAAAAAACTATTTTCGTCGATTTTGTACCCTATATTTGAATGGCCCATTCTATAAGAACATCCATTCAACTACGATCGTTCTTGAGATATTATGATGAGTGGGTAATACATTTCATTGCATAAATAGATCGGTAAGTGGAATGGTATCGCAATTTAATCCTTCTGTAGTGGGCAATGAACGTGGTGCAATGTCATCTAAACACACTCGTCTTTCGCTAGCTATTCTTAAATAAATTGTGATTCATAACAGGACATTTGTGTTTATATGAATCTAGAACTAGTTCGTTTATGAGAATTCAGCATGACTGTTGAATTTAATACACACGTACATGTGTTGTTTTTTCTTGGAAGACCAGTTTCACTATTATTACCAATTACGAAGGCGACATTCCATCATATCCGACTATGTATGAATTGATAAATCTTACAAGTCAGGAACGTATTATTATATTAGGAGATTTTAATGGGTTCTATAAACATTCATTGCAAGACAATAAATAATGTTGGATTCTATTGTATAGAAACTATTTCTTGTTCGAAGTTTCGAACAATTCTAATAGTCCGGGCAACGAACCGGAAAATAAAAAAAAATATAGTCAGCTAGAATTTCAAATTTTTTTTTGCATTTTGTTCTTCATACCCCATAGATCATTCATGACTATCAAGACCGCGGTGGTTAACCTTTTTACCCCCCAAAACGGGGTTTCAACCCCTCAGAGGAGCATTCTTATAAGAACAATCCAAAATTATTGAATTAAAAGCCGAAAATTACCCCTAGTATGTCTTTTGGGTCGCTGATCACGATTCCGCAGTTAATTTCCTCATAAAACTCCCTCCAGATTGAAAATTTGGAAAATTTATATGTAATATATAATTTTGTTGCAAAAATGACCTCTAGTAGGTTTTTGGGTCGCTGATCACGATTCCGCTGTTATTTTTCACGAAAAACTCTCTCCAGATGGAAAATTCTGGAAATTTGAGATTTTCCTGACAACAACAACGTGTTCCATCTAACTAATCTTATTATTTCCACTATTTTCTTGTAAAGTATAAGACATTCTTATGCATTTTTTGCATTATTTGGAATAGGAATAACAATACTACAAACTACTTAATTATTATTGACTTGACAGCTTACAACTAAGATAACATGTTCTGTTTTCACAGCACACTAAGCTTTTTCGACAAACTGTAATCAGATGATATAATGCAAGGGAAAGTGGATCTCGTTCGATTGGTCAAGGTCTTATTTGTTTTAATAATGCTTTATATCATAATAAGTGTACTAAAAAATCAAATTAATGTTTCTTGATTATTTTAGTGATATTTCATATTCAAGCTTCAGAGATGCTAGTAAAATCCAAATAATACCTACATCTTCATATCTTGGACACCCTGTATTACAAAACACTGAAAATCGGTACAGGTACTTACATGTGATAGCATCAGAGAAGCTTGTCACAGTACATTCGACAGCTGTTGAGAAATGTAATAAGGAATAATCGCCGTGAATTGACAATAGTGGAATAGTGGAAATTACAAATTCCTCTTTTGTTAATTTTACGATAAAATTGTTTAATATTATCAGTATCAATAAAAGTAGATTCTCTTTTCTTGGACCGCCTGTATTTTAGAATACTGAAAATCGTGGCAGGTAGGTTTTACGTTACCCTAAATTAGAATTCGTCATCTCTTTTTCTCTAAATAAAATCCCTAATAACACTTTCAGGAATTTAAGCCAATAAAAGTGGTCGTAGCTGGTCATGATTACAGCCCAAAACTAAAGATATCCACATTTTGCATACCAACCTAACAAAAAAACGCTTTACAAAATCCGTCGAAAAATACAAAACTTACAAGGGTAGTAAGTCCTTAACGTGGACACACTGTATACACTTCGTATACTGAGGGAAGTAAAAATATGAAAATTTATGTTGTTGCATTTTGAAAATAGCTGACAATCAAATTAACAACGACTAGGTTTAGTATCGCATCACTCATCTGTCTGCATGAGATACAATAAATAACATCCGATTGATTTCAAAGCAGGTTGTCTTCTACCTTTATTTCAACTGCTTTCAACTCTCAAATATCATGCTAGTGGAAACATGCAAATTGCCATTGCTTATTTTATTACAGGTTTACCGTCCTCTGCTTATAGAATTATCAACAGGATGTCATATGCTTTTGCAGATTTGAAGCATCGCTATATAATTCCTAGAGAGATACTCTCCAAAGATGGCACTGAAAAGTGTTATGTGGTCATTCACATTGTAACATGTAAAAGATTAATCCATCCTTCCAATTCGATGAAACAAGTAGTTTCATTATGATTTTCAATAAAATTGTGAATCAATATTCAGTTTTTTACATATCATTTGAATACCAAATGTGATACATTGATGATTTGAACCAGAGATATAATCATTAGGTAAATGTGAAGTTCATGATACAGCAACATGCTTTGCGGAATTGTGCTTTTGATCACCACCTGGATGCACAGCATCATATTTTAGCTATATGCGATATGTATCCAGACCATGATATAAATAATTATTATTTGTAAAGTTGTAACTACAAAAACGATCAGCAGAAGTTGGAAGAATGTTTGAACGTCATCTCTATTTTATCGTGTTTGCAATATTTGTTAAAGGAACCCTAAAAATCAATACTATGATTGTAGGAATAATAAATATATTGGGAATAATTTAGAAACCGCTAATGATAGTTTATTATACACCAAGGTGTTGAAGACTATTATTATTGACCGAGCATCAAGATTATTACTATTAATAAGGTGCGAGGTCTATAAATGTCTTCACCACCGTGGTGGTTGTAACTACAAAAACGATCAGCAGAAGTTGGAAGAATGTTTGAACGTCATCTCTATTTTATCGTGTTTGCAATATTTGTTAAAGGAACCCTAAAAATCAATACTATGATTGTAGGAATAATAAATATATTGGGAATAATTTAGAAACCGCTAATGATAGTATATTATACACCAAGGTGTTGAAGACTATTATTATTGACCGAGCATTAAGATTATTACTATTAATAAGGTGCGAGGTCTATAAATGTCTTCACCACCGTGGTGTATATACTATTTTTTCCACTACTAGCACATTAAACTAGAATTTAATATTTTTAAGATAAAAAAGTAAACAATTTGATACTTATGCTTGCGTAATTTCTGTCTGATAAAAAGTAAGTAGGCTGGAAATCAATTTTGACATTTCTATTAAATGACATTTCTCAAAAACAATATTGTTGAAATATTTACGTATACATTACGTATACATGTGAAAAGCCGAAATGAGGGAAAATTTAAATTGAAAACCGCCAGAAATGCGAGAAATCGCAGAAAAAGTTACTGTACAGACAGTTTGGTGCAGTACCAAAAACGTAGAGATGATTTCTACTTACTACTGGCATACTTCCACGATTATACAAGTGATAAAAAGGCCTTTACTTTATGGGCACATTATTCTATGTTGAGATCAACTATTTCCCTTTTCTATCGTTTTCACTACTGAAATCTTGTTTTCACTTAGTCGAATACTAACCTAAAATTTACAAAACCATCTATTATCTGTAGCCTGTAGCAAGGTTACTCACTTGAAAAATAATCAGTTTTATTCAATGTCGTCTTCTGGTAATTCTGTGTTCTCGTGGTCTTACTCTTATTTTGTTTGAATAGTTTTGTAACATAACCAAGCTCGGCTCTGTCCGGAACTCGTTGTAGGTTACGGTCACGATTCACAAATGTCATCAGTCATTGCGGTTGAGCGCGAATTTTAAACTAATTAATTAATTAAGAGTCGAAAATCGGCCACAGAATGACTTCTAGGCTTGTCTTGGAGTGCAGGGAAACTCTGGTTGAATTAGCCAGAAGAAACAAACTTCAGCTAGTGTGGGTACCTGCCCATTCTGGTGTGAAGGGAAACGAAGTGGCCGATGAATTGGCCAAACGGGGCTCCTTGAGCGCCCCTGGCCCCGACTCCACGATCGGAATTTCATCGACCACCGGGCTCTACGCCCTCAAGGAGCTGCTGGACAGACAGTGGCTCTCGATCTGGCGTGGTTCCCCAGGCATGAGGCAGGCGAAGCTCCACATCAGGGAATTCTCGCCTAAACTCTCTAAAACCCTACTCTCTATGAGCAGGAGAGGCCTAAAACTGGTGACAGGACTCCTCACAGGACACTGTCATCTGAATAAACATCTACACACAATGGGCATTGTCGAAGACTCAATTTGTAGTAGATGTGGGGAGGCGGATGAAACTGCCTCTCATATCCTAGCAGAATGTCCAGCACTGGCTTCTCTCAGGCTACAACACCTCGGCAGTACACATATGCTGCCTGAAGCAATAAGAGATATCAGTCCAGGCAAAATCTTAGCTTTTGGCACGGCCTTGGGCCTGCTGGATTGATTCTCGTATCAAGGGGCGCACAATGGACCCAATCAAGCGGTCTAAGTGCTCAGGACTCGTCCGCCCCCGTTCTGATTGATTGATTGATTGAAGAGTCGAAAATGACCCCTAGTGTATGTTTTTTGGGTCGCTGATCACGATTCCGCAGCTAGTTTTCTAGGAAAACTCCCTCCAGATAGAAAATTTGGAAAATTTATATATAATATATAATTTATAATTTTGTTGCAAAAATGATTTCTAGTAGGTTTTTTGGGTCGCTGATCACGATTCCGCTGTTATTGTTACCAAAAAACTCTCTCCCCATGGAAAATTCGGTAAATTTGAGATTTTCCTGAGACGGTTATGAATAATAAAGTATAATTTTGTTACAAAAATGACCTCTAGTAGGTTTTTTGTGTCGCTGATCACGATTCCGCTGCTATATTTCCCAAAAAACTCTCTCCACATGGAAAATTCGCAAAATTTGAGATTTTCCTGAGACGATTATGAATAATAAAGTATAATTTTGTTGAAAAAATGACCTTTAGAAGGTTTTTTGGGTCGCTGATTACGATTCCGCTGTTATTTTTCCCAAAAAACTCTCTCCACATGGAAAATTCGCAAAATTTTAGATTTTCCTGAGACGGTTATGAATGTTGAAGTATAATTTTGTTGCAAAAATGACCTCTAGTAGGTTTTTTGTGTCGCTGATCACTATTCCGCTGCTATTTTTCACAATAAAGAGGGGAAATGGTAGAAAGGTCGACCCCCCGCGGTCTTGATAATCATGGAGGATCTATGGGGTATTAGGAACAAAATGCAAAAAAAAAATTGAAATTCTAGCTTACTATTTTTGTTTTCGGTTCGTTACCTGGACTATTTACTCCTAAAGTTCGGTGTCTGTGCTTCCTATTCCAGGTTTCTGGGTAATGAATTCGCGGCCAGGGCAATGATATGTGGTAGGCCGATGAGATGAGGCCGGCGGCTACTCGTCAGACGAGAGTTGTTAGGGGAGAGAGGGGCCCAGATGGTCCAAAAGACCGTCTCCTCTCCACTAAAGGCGTTGGTCTCTGCCGGGCAGTTGGCGTGCTATTGAAGTAGGAGAGGGCACTACGTGACATGTCTAAAGTCTGCGGCTGGGAAGGCAGGGGGTTTAAAAACCCCCACAATTATTATCTGTACTATTGTCGAGTTGGATCAATTTAAACATTGAACGATTTTTACAGAATGTCTATTTTCTTTTGACTGAATCAACACAAAAAGATATTCGTTTAATTCTTTTTTTGATACAGCTAGCCATATAAAAATAAAATCAAAGCAACATCCGATAGGCTTATATTTTTATCGGATCCATTGGATGGTACGTTGTATGAGTCAAAAATTTTATTAAATAGTAATTTAGTACTATTCTCGACTGATTCAACACACCAGTCTATATCTCCAATAAAAAATGTTATGAGCCTATCTGATGTTGTATTCGTTTAATTTTTAAGTGGCTAGTTTTATCAATAGCGCGTTAGAGCAGGTTGACGGTTGGCGCATGATACATGGTTCAGGATTGCTCCCGTCGACAAGATAAAATACCTGTATTGTTTTCTTTATGGTTGCTCCATTCCGTATTATTACCTAATATAGTTTAATTTATTGTCTGTGTAAGGAGGTTTGTGTGTAATCCGGGAGACGCACAAACGTTTCTCATTGGAGTATTGACACTAGAATAGAGGTAAGTTCTGAAATTGAATAGAATTTATGTGATGGAAATCCATTCTAAACTTAAATACAATAACTATTAATAGTTCGATTTTCACTAATTACGAACTAATAACTAAATTAGCGAAAATAGAACTTTTAATAGTTGTTTTATTTAAGGAAACTTCTGGCCGCTACGTTCATCTTAGTAAGAACAAGACGTATTACTTTCTCAAAATCATAGCCGCCGTTAATAGAGTCGAATTTAATTGATCACTTTGTACAAAAATACAATGAGAAAATAGACAATGCAAAAGTATATTCAACTTTCTATAAAATAATAATTTTCTCTTAGGTACTAACATTTTTTGGTTTAAACAATGGAAAATGTAGACGAGAACGCCTCGAATTTGTCAAGATAGCTACCGTGATGAAAGTCCAGAGAATTTAGATACAACCTTAACCGATCTAAATGTGATAATACAATTAGCCATGGACAAAATGAATATATTCCTGCCAATATTTTTCAAAATTCGGGACCAAATTTTGAAATATTAAAAATTTATGAAGATCCAACCTCAATGAAAGGTTTCAAAGTATGTTTATCCTCAGCAATTATCAAGGTTATAATGCATTTTTTAGTTTGGGCTAGTCTGTTAGTCCTGCAAGTCCTATAAGACCTAGATATGGGACATGAAAGAATAGGAAAGGTGTCCTCCAAAAGACCCAAACCAATTTAAAAACCACATTCTCATACAAAAGAAAATTTTGACAACATCTACTTCATTTTGGAAGGAGTAGGTATGGCTTAAATTATTCAGTTCACTTTATTTCATGATTTTTTAGAGCAAGGAGTTTTTACAACAAATGGTCTCAAATTCATGACGGAGAGGGACTTAGATTACCTGTTTCAGAATGGAGAAATGGAACGTAAAATAATGTTTCGAAAGAAACTCCTTGAGTGGCGCAAAATAAAAGGATGCATGTTTTCGTTACTTACAATTTTATTGGATAAAAAGACTTTCCATCCGTTAAAGCGACACACCCAGATTTTTAATATAAATCAATAACATAAAGTGCAATACGTAGAAGTTTTTTATTTTATAGTCTATTTAGAATGTATGCAAAAATGCACAGTTTTTATCTTTCCCTCTTCACCCGTAGGTAGGCAAAGTCTCTAGAGCACTCAAGTAATTGCTTCAGTTATTATTGCTCAATTCAGTATGGAGCATCGACCATCGTCCGCAGCTAGTAGCCTTGCGAGTGATGACGAAACCTTATTTGTAAGTGTATTTTATAAATAGTTATAACCTTGTGGCATTATAACCTTAAGTGCAAAGTAGCACGCTCTACTTTTGTAATTTTGAAAATATTTTTATTCCATTTTAGGATTTGTCAATATATCTCAAAAGTAACGGATCGCAACATTATACAAAGCTGCAACAAAAATGGAGTACTGACTCTAACAACGCAAGATATGTTAGTATAGAACATTGTTCCAACTGTGTCAACAAAAATTAATTTATGTTCGAAAGAGATAAAAATAAGTAATTTATTATTATTAATTTTTGAGTTATAAGTGAAGTTTTTATACAAAAATAAATCTTTTGGTCAGTACTATAAGCTTTTTTATAACCTTATATATTTCAGTAAAAAATATGATAAATATCACTATTTATTTTGAACAAACAATTTTGGCAATTCAGTAGAATATGTGACGGATTTCAATAAGATAAATAAGTGATATATTCCAGTAAAACATTTTGTGCAAATAACTTAATATTTTGGATGAAAACACTATTTTATAAACCGGATCAAATGAGCTAATAACAAATCTCAACAGCCGTTAATCAGTTATTTTAATAGGTTCAGTGAAAATAAGTGATAGATTATTTGAGTGAAAAATTGATAGATATTATCTAATATAGTGTACAAAATCAAAAAAAAATGTGAAAGCCCTAATCAAATAAGAAATAATATAAATCACAACTGTGGTTCATCGGCTATTTTGATAGATTTGATCGAAAAAAGGGTTTTATTCCAAAGTTTGATTAATATGATAAAATTACTTATTAATATGAATAAAAAAAAAGTTTTAAAATTAACATGTTGAGTTTTATGGTATTGATCGTAGTAAGACTGAATCTCTTCAGTCCCAGGTAATTAATCGAATCATTAAGTAAAATTAATGAAATGTCGTACTAGTGCTATATGAACTCGAAGATGGATAACATTAGTCCTTACAGGACAAATGGTATCAAAAAATTCTCTCCATGTAATACTTTCCAATGTGGGTACTATACTGATTTCACAATTTACAACTTAAAACTGTGCGTTTCTAGAGGAAACATATTATTAATGGTTATTTAATTATACTTGGACTCATAACTAATACAAAATTCTTCACATTTTGAAGAGAAACTCAGCTTAATTGGCTTTTAATGAATTTACCTTAATTATTATATATGTAGCGTACCATGAATATTGTTCTACTATATTATGGTTAAACTGATCGTTATATTCCATTTGCATGTCGGTTTTACCTGTCTTGGAGTCATCTCTGTGACTTTAAGTCACGATGCAAGATCGCCATCTGCCATGGCGTTTTAATATCAATTCCGCAAGGATGGATCAATAATACAGAGAGACAGGAAACTGATAGTTTCAGAAACAATGTAATTAGTTTGGGAAAACACCAATCTTGATAATACCATCTACTCGTACATTGTGCAATTTTGTCTGTATTTCACGATAAAAATCAAGTATATTTTGTATAGAAGTCATAATAGTTATATGAAGCATGCAGTCAGTAACAACGCTGAGTGCAACAAATATACTTTTCGCAAATCTAGCACATTTTTCTACAATCGAATCAATTGTTTTTTGTTTCTCAATTTTTATCCCATAGAACATCACATTAACACAAGAAGTACTAATAAGTATCAGAACAGTTCTAATAAAAACATGAAAAGCTTCAACTACAATTTTAATATTACTAGTTTTTTACTTTTTGCACTGATAGCTACTTTTTGCACTAGTGTAATAAGTAAAACTTTTAGCTGTCGATAATTTTCGCACGATCGTAGGTAAAAGGATTTTCTACCTATCTTTAAAATTTATTGGCAGTTTATCCGAATCAACCGGAATCAGATCCGCCCAATAATCACCTTTAAGTTCCGTGTCTCCGGCATACAACTGTTTTTCCAATAGCAAGTGCTTTAAATATTATAGATTATCAATCCAGGTCACTCAACAGATTTCCTTTGTTCACAAGTATTTATTACTCCGTATTTCCTTCTACAATTTTACTACCAGTAAATTGACTTTATCTAATGTAATCCTTTCAAAATCTGTTATTGGAACATTATCAGGAAAGGAATGTGACTTACGGTTTTGCCACCAATTCATCAATCATTCATAATTAATTACCAATTTTAATTCATTAGAAGATGTTCATTTCGCGTTATCAAAGATATAGGTTATCAAAGATATAGGATATGGTATGAAAAACATTCCTACTTATTGAATTGTAACCAATGAGAAATGTACGACTTCATGTAGTAATTGCAGAGGAACAAACTCGTATTATCTGTATCACATGATGACAAATATTGATGTGATAACTATACAAAGTTGCTCATCTAACCTGTTAAACAGGATAAATAGGACCTAGGACATAGGAATCGTTCAAAAAATATTGGCATCCCATTGATTGAGAAAATGGAATTTAAAAATATTATAAACCGCTCTGTGCGGACTTAATATAAGATATAATCAAATTTGGGTAGCAAATGGTGATGTGAGAATATTCAAAATTTTATTATATTCGTTTTGGTTAAGTCATTAGTAGTAGGTACAGCATTGCTTTGCATGAATTTTGATAAAATAACATTTCTAATCGGGCACGTTTCCGTTGTAGCGGCACAACACAAATTCCATAATATAGTTTATATGTGCATGTTGTTCTGACTTATAGACAATTAAGTGTACGCTCCCTCATTTTAAATTTTGCATCCACGTTTTCAAATCAAATTATAATTCGTGATTAATAGTCGTCCCATTATACTGGGTTCCCCATAATAGACTACCCATTTTATATTATTAATAAATTAATTCCCTACGAGATAACTAAATAGGTTGTTCTCTGTGGGATTATCTTCTGTAGTCTTTGGGATTTAAGTAAATTATTAATCAAGTAGGCGCCTGTCACAAATAAATTTTAGATTAATAATTTCGTGGAACGCTACGAGAAGTTTGTTAGTTTTCATCAATAATTATTTAATTTTTTTGCTTTGAGACATTATTTCAACATCCGTTTGAGCTTTCATGGATTACTCAGTCCAACAACGTGTGTTTTGTGTAGAAACTTACATAAGAAGCAATTCGATAGAAGTTAGGCGTGCATTCCGGCGTCAGTTTAATAACAACAATAGGGGTCACGCGCCAAATCGTAAAACTGTTGGGTTCGTCATTGGAGTGAAAATGGTTCTGTACAAAATTTGAAGAAGCCTGGACAGTTCGTACACCAGAAAATATTGAACGAGTTAGAATTGCGTTTACGAGAAGTTATAAAAGGCCTTCTAATCGACAAACCCTTATCCTAGGAATATCGAAGGGAAGCTTAGATTGAATTCTTCAAAGGGATTTAAAATTTCATCCCTACAAATATCAAATGGCACAGCACCTTAGCAATCAAGATAAAGAAGCAAGGTTAGCATTTTGTCAAGAATTTTGGATTTACATCAAGGAGCAATTCACAGTCTCCTAATGACCGACGAAGCAAATTTTTATTTGAACGGCATGGTCAATAAACAGAATTTTAGATACTGGTCAAATGAAAATCCTCTTGAAATCTTTACTTAGAACCTCCATAATCCAAAAGTTGTTGTGTGGTGTGGAGTAGGATCTTTTGGTATTATTGGCCCTTATTTTTTTGAGGATGAAAATAACCGCGCTGTAACAGTAACATCCGAGCGCTACATTAATATGCTAGAGACATTTCTCATTCCAGAATTAAATAGATGAGGATTACCAAACAATGCCTTACTATTCCAACAAGATGAGGCAACAGCTCATACCGCCAGAAACTCAATGGGGGTCCTGCGAGAAATGTTTAATGGCCGACTCATTTCTCGATTCGGAGATTTGCCTTGGCCTTCGAGGTCCCCCGACTTAACGGCACCCGATTTTTTCCTGTTGGGATATTTAAAAGCCAAAGTGTTTGCGAGTCGTCCAGGTACAATCCAGGAACTGAAAGTCAAAATTCATGAAGAAGTTGAAGGAATAGACGAAGGTTTGCTAGGCCGTGTAATGAACCATTTTTTAACTAATATTGAAAAATGTGTTGAAGTTGGTGGAGGTCATTTAGAAGACGTGATTTTTAAAAGTTAGAATTAAATTAGCCAAATATTAAAATGGGTAGTCTATTATGGGGAACCCAGTACATTAATTGCCATACTTATCATGTAAATTTGTAACTTGTTTAGTAGAAATAGTTATTTAGATATAATCTGTGTACGTGGTGTTGGTCATACAGAGTTGGAATTTTACAAATCTCTTTAAATTGGCGAGGATAGGAGCTGTATTGTTTTGGAGGGTGCTGTCTTGCAAGTGGTACTTTTCATGTCCATCTCTGGTTTCCAAATGAAACTATGGTATTCTATTGAATTATTATGACCACAGAATGTATCTGGTTATAAAAATATAAATAATTCGCACACTACATTCAATCCGCAGAAGTGTCCGAAATTCTTCTGTGACATCAGGAAACTAAGGTTGATTGTGTCAATGGTTTTGACATTTCACCGGACAGCAAAATATGATAATACGTAAGTATGAAGCTGAGATACCGCCGAGGTCACAATGTGAACCAAAAGTTCAGACTATGTGAGATGAGAGGGAGGGAGGGGGGCATCCTTGCCCATAAGCTAATAGACTTCGAGGCTCTAACAAGCCTCAGGTGGAACTTCTTTGGAGCAATAACCTTGAACAACAATATCCGCACTACCTCGGGGTAAAACTCTATAATAAATTCATTCAATATTTAGAAACATACACTTTATCGAAATTTTAATAGCTGGCAACATAGTTTTCGGACATTCCAGCTGGTTAAATGTAAATGATTGTAGGAACAGAAAACATATTGGAATTAATTTACAATCCGCTAATAAAATACATTATATTATATTCTATGTTACTTTGAAATTTTATCCAAACGGTTTACATAATGTATCACACAACTCTATGTTTTATACTGACACCTGCTGTTGTTTGAATTTCGAAATTATATACACTATAACATAACCTGTTTTATACTGACAATTACTGTCACACCTATCAAAATTTACCACAGAGTAATCGCATAAAATACGACTGTGATTTCATTTTTATTTGCCGTTTACAATACTTCCCTTACACTATATATTACGAATAGTGTGGGAAGTAAAAATATGGAAATGTATAAAATAGCAGGCAATCAAATTAACAACAATTGGGTATGGTATCACCCACGGTCGTATACACAGGTCCGGAAACTCTATGGTTAAGTTGAGTCGCTTACGGGTCCCCACGGTCGTAGTCCCTCGCTCAGCTACTAGCTAGCGCTTGGATCACGAGGGATGTAAAACCATAGATAACTCTACTAGGTAGTGCGATAGTAGAGTTATCTATGGGTAAAACGATTTCTCCCGGGAATCAGAAGCAGTGTTACTAATGCCCATTTGCACCGTTGAAATGGAAAGTAATAAGGTAATATAATACACAATTATCGTAGCGAATTCTACTGAAAACTATTATTTTCGTAGAGAACTATTGTAAAGAAGACCCGTATCCCTAATTTTTCTGAAACTGAGAAGCAACTGCTTTTAAGCCTTGTGCATAAATATAAGCACATTATTGAATGCAAGAAAACTGACGGTGTCAGTGTTGATGAAAAGAACAAGGCCTGGAAAGCTGTAGCCAATGGATTCAATTCTTCATGTTCAGAATCGAGGTATAGAGAGGTGCATTCACTTGAAAAATTTTACAGCAACAGAAACATGGATGTGCGGAAAGTTGTAGCTCAATTTATTCTCTTCATTAAAAATCTATTATTCACAGGATTCAATCAATGTGCCAATGGAATCTGATAATTGTGACGAACCTGGTAATTCTAACGATGAAATCAAAACTACTGATATGGTAAGGTATTTTGGAAAACATAAATATATCGTACAAACATAATATTTTTTATGACAGAATCAACCAACATTAGGCTGGGGACTGAGCGAATTCAAGAACAGCATGTTGAGAACTCGAAAGCCAAATATCTTGGCAAATGCAACTTCCAGTACGAGAAGACCTTTAGTTTCTCGGGAATTGACATCCTCAACTCGCAGAGAAATATGCTTCCCTCCTGGACAAAAGATTGGCCATTGCAGACATGGAATTAAAAAAAAGGTCAAAATGATGTGAAATGGCAGCTTGAACCTCATGAGGGAAGCCCTGCTCTTAGATTTAGAGATAAAGAAACAAACACTTGTTAATTTGAAAGCAAAACAGTAATTTTATAATTTTTAATTAGCAGTAGTAAGAATCTATGTAATTTGTGAATGTTTTTCCTCTATTACTATATATTTTTTTTTAGATTGTAAAGGATCTTTACTTGTTGGAATGGAAATCCATTATGTTACAAATGAACACTACATTGTAGTGTTGATTTGTAATATATATATATATTTGTTATTTCATAGGTATTTTGGATCACTGCATTTTTTTAATTTACGACTTGTTCTCATTGCCACTAGTGAATTTTTAATAAAATTCAACCAAACTGATGTGTAGATTCTTATATTTTTTTAATTATTAAAATAATTATCAATTAAATGTGTTCTTGTATTTATTATTCTGATTTGAGAGAGGAATAGAACTGTTACTCTTGTCAAAATGTATTAATCACCTTTAAAATAACTTCCCCTTTTTCGTACACATAAAAGACCTCGTTAAAACGATTTCTTTCCGGAGTGTGTACTTATTATCTAAGGCTTTTTTTGGTAGTAATTTAAAAAGGAAATGTATGAAAATAATCGATCGCATATAAACATTTTTTTAATTAAATTAGGATAACAATCAAAATACATGTATACTAATAAACTATAAAAGAGTTCACACTGTGGATATATTATAACACTATAAATAGGAAATAATCACCCTCATCCACTAAAAATACTGGTAAAGTACTGAGGACCTTTCGGCTACCAATTAGCCATCATCATAGTCAAATAAATTATAAATCAAAATATTATTTGGGGATAATAATGTAAACAATGCGTTACCCTCAGCTGGGAATAAATCGAAATTTGATAAATTGCTTTTCGGCACAATGCACGGTTTCATTTTTGCTGAAAACGCAGGTATTCCTTCTGTTTACAAGTTAACTGTCAAATGTCACAGAATACTCTTCATAGAGATCAAGATGATACTCTTACGTGACGCCCACGGTCGTACATCCCTACGTGACGACTTTTGGTACTACGCGCACTTGGACGCGTAAGCGACTCACTGCTCAGATAGGAAACAGCCTCGAGTTTCCAGACCTGTCTATACGACCGTGGTATCACCTTATCCAACTACACGAGATATAAATAACATACGATTTATTTCAAAGGAGGTTACAATCCACCTTCAATTTCAATTGTTTTCAACTCTCAAATATCATGCTAGTGGAAACATGCAAATTGTCGTTGATGATTTCATTGAAGTTTTACCATCCTCTGCTTACAGAATAATCAACAGGATATCATATGTTATTGCAGATTTGAAGCATCTCTATATAATTCCTCGAGAGATCCTCCCCGAAGCGGACAATGAAGGACACTGTTATGCCGTCAGGTAAAAGATTAATTCATACTTCTAATTCGACGAAACAAGTAGCTCCATTGTGATTTTCAATACAATTAGTTTTTGAAAACAGAATTGTGAAAATTCAATTTCTTACATATCATTTGAAGGATATAAATGATACAATGATCATTTGAAGCTCAGATATAATCATCAGATAAATGTGAAGTTCATGATAAAGCGACTTGCTTTGCAGAATTGTGCTTTTGATCACCACCTGGAAGCACATCATCAGGTTTTAGCTATATGCGATATGTATCCAGACCATGCTATTCACAATCATATTTGTAAAGTTATAACTACAAAATCGGTCAGCAGTGGTTGAAATAAAGTTAACGTTGCACAATTCCCGTCTATTTTCTCGTCTATGCAGCATTTCTTAAAGGAACCCTTAAAATCAATATCATATTATTGTAATTGTGGTAATTATTTACAAGAAGAGCCTCACCACCGATTTTGATCAAATTTTTTTACAGGCAACTTACGTGTTCCTTATGTACGATCGAAAAAGAAAAATCTGCGAAAATACACCGTTTTTCAGAAAAAAATAAAATCTTCTCATAATTAGCAATATGTTTATCTCAAGATATTGACCTCAAACGCACATAACAACTAGCCTAAATGTCATGAAATATGTCGCTTTCAACTATATTCCAATATTTTGATAATGAAACGCAGTAAAAATACAAACTTTGCATTTAAAGTAAATAAACAGCATCTGCCATTTAATTGTAGCCTCCCTACATGGTATTTCTTCTCGTTTCGTTTGAGAGGCTGGTATTATTGATATCTTATTTCCATAGATATCAGTATTATGATATGTTTGACCCACGGTCGTATATACAGGTCTGAAACTCGATGCTGTTTCCTATGTGAGAAGTGAGTCCGCTAAGCGTCATCTGTCATCTGTTGCGAAGTACCAAAAGGGTGGCGCATGAGTCGAGGGATATTCTCTGGCACGTATACGACCGTGTTTGAACGATATGGCGCCTAATCCTGAGATCCTGACAACACTTCGATCCATGCGCCAGCTGGTGGCTGAGCGAGGGACTACGAGTTTGGCGACATGTAAGATACTCATGTCAAACATAGAATTTCCAGACCTGTATATACGACCGGGGATTGGCCGTTCGGGAGACTCATAGTGTTGTATAATTGTGTCAGTAATTCTCTACCAGTCACTAAATTCATTTTTTATTTTGTTGCAAACTATTTGAACGGACAGTCCTGCGAGTCAAATGTAAATGATTGTAGGAACAGAAAATATATTGCAAATGATTTAGAAACCGCTAAACGAAAACGTTAAATTACACTCATGTTACATTAAAATTTAATCTAAATGTATTTCACAACTCTATGTTTCATAATGACAAAGCTGTCAAGTTGACTTTCGCAATTATTCACACCATAATATAACCTTCTTTTATGCTGACCCTTGTCACATGAACTATCCAAATGAACCACAGAATCAAAAAGTTCAGGACTTCTTACACATAATTCAAGTATTTCACACACTTCTGCAGGTTAAATATATGTATGATATACGTTTATGACCTGAAAACCACGGTTGTCCTTACGGTTCAATAAAGTACCATTATTTCATTTGAAAAAATGAAGGTGTCAAAAATACCGCGCTCAAAATAACAGTTCCTATTTTCACCACTTTAAAATGAGACTTTCAGACACTTCTGCAGGTTAAGTATATACGTATGATATATATTCGTAACCCGAAAAACACGCAGAATTTTAAAGACACATACATTTCTTCCCTACAAAATTCATCTTGTACAACAATTAAACGACGATTACTTTGACAGATGTTTGGAATTTTGCGAGATTATGACTGGAGGAATGATGAATAATCCAAACTTAGTGTTCAACATTTGTTTTTCCGATGAGTGTTCGTTTTTTCTAAATGGGACAAAAATACAAATATATTCCATGTGGTTCACACTCAACATTCTGAGAAATTAAATGTCTGGATTGGAATTTATGATGATTGTTTAATTGGTCCTTATTTTCTCCCAGGATATCTGAATGGAGAAATGTATCTGCAATTATTAGAAGACGCTACCCATCCTGCATTTACAGAAACGCTTGAAAATAATAACAATTACAATGCCGAAGAGTTAACATTTCAACAAGAAGGTGCACCTCCTTATTATACCCTTGCTGTTCTTGAATATTTAAATTGGACGTATCCTGGTAGATGGATTGGCCGAAGAGGACCAGCAGAGTGGCCTGCAAGATCACCTGGCTTGACCCCCTCAGATTTTTTTCTATGGAATCACTTAAAAGATTCTTAAAATTCAGCCAGTCATTAAATGAATTACGTCAGCAGAGCATTGATGAATGTCGGGCCACTACACCAGAAATGCTTCATAATGTCAAGGATCGTTTTGTACAAAATCTCTATTATTGTATGGAAGCAGGAGGCCAACACTTTCAGCACTTATTATCATGAACAATGAATAAACTAAATTTACATTTTGTGTCTCATCTTTTTTGTAAACCTTAAACGATACCGTAAAGCTAAGCTCAAAAATAATAATTTTTTCCACAAAAACAATGTTATTACATAAAATTCACGCAAAAATCGATACAATTGTTTAATCAGTGTCTACTTATTAACTAACTCAAGTACCTACTTAATTCTTGAAAATTGTTAGTCCGTGAAAAGACATTTTAATGAGCTTTGAATTGAGGTATCATTTGACTTTTAATCCCATTTCAATTTAAGGGTTGGAGAGGCAAAGTTGAAAATAAGCGAAAAAAACTTTTTTCTCGCTATAAAAATCAACGGATCTCAACATTTTTTCACCGAGCAAGTTTTTTTCATTGTTTTTCCTTCAAAAACGGCAGCATCAAATTTGTAAAACGAAGATGCTTTGAACAGAAAATTCGATTACCTTTAAAATAAGCTACCACTCGACCCCTATTCCCACTGAAGATTTTGGGGTTGTAGCTCACCCCCGCAAGGGGTGAAAGTTACAAGGTTGATGATATGACCAAAATCTTTCCCCCGGAAAATAAAACTCGACGGCTTCGAGCGATTTTTTTTTTCAAACGAACGGTATATGAGATATCGGCCGTGTTTCGTTTTGATTGGCCCAGCCTGTATATAAAACAAATGAATAAAATACAAGATGAATAATCAAAGAAATGTTCAACCAAAGGGAATCTATCGTTTTTGAACGATTTATGAAAATAAATTATTAGATGAAAAGTATGATAATCATCATTCGATAAATGAAACAACACGGTATTTGTTTACATTTAATTAACCAAGAGAACGCAACGGAATGGTCAGTAATCTTGCAACAACTCTGAGCTGGTAGTAGAATTGATTTTTCAATGTTATTGACCGTAGCCGTAGTGAAGTTTCTTGCTAATGTTACCTTGACCGTGATGTAATTTTGATGTATATTTCATTCATATTGATGGTTCTGTAGATAGATACTCTAAAAGTAATAGTGCACCTTGCGTACTCCAATGGATTAAAAGATTCATCATACGTTAATCATTTTACTTCAGTGTACATTAGGAAATCTAAAAATATACCTACCTTCAACAACACTGTTACAAATCTACTATAAACTTATTGCACAAACATAGAACATTTACGGAACGTATTTTTATTCTTGAAGGAAGAGTGTTTTCAAAGTCATTCCCCTCGGATTTACAGTTGAATTATTTCAGCTGTTACTCTGTATAATCAAAAACTCTCAAAAACTAAATTTATTCATATAAGTAATTAAGCATAACAAAACAAGTACGAGCCTGGTATTCGGCTCTTTCAATTGATTTATTAATAATTGATGCTATGTCGAATGTTAATCATCCTCTTTGTAGCCTCTGAATCGTATATCCGATACTGAGGTCCGCGAGGTTTAAGATGTGCATCGAGTTTTAAATATTATTACATATTTACCAAAAATAAAAGGATATAGAGATGTATCCTCAATTTCTCAATCTACGATGTTGCGGGGTATATTCAACCTCGGAGGATAGATTAGATCAAATTAGAATAGATTTATTCTTTTCGTTCATGTACATCAGATATAGAAAAATACTCTCAGGCGTGGTACCTGTCAAATATACAGGTTGGTCCAGTTTATATCGTCAGGATTTCACCAGCCAATAGTTTATCGAAAAATAGAGGTAGTTTGTGTAATAAACTATGGTCGAAGAAGGCTTCGTTTTCGAGATACAGTGTGTTGGAATTGAAAAAAAAATTGTTTTTTGCGAATATCTTCGGAACCGTTCATCGTACAGAGAACAGCTTTTGTAAGCATTTTCTACTCATAGCAAGCTATCTTCTGTGCGATAAAAAAATTTTTTTTAGTCATAATTGGTGAAGATTTTGAAGGGGTAGTTGGTGTTTTTCTCCCCAACTTCTACGCCACTGGAAAAAGTACGGTTTTGAGACAACCATTTGAACCGCCAATGTTTTCTACACAAAAAAGGTACCTTGGTTATAAGCTCTAAAGTTGACCGTTTTCGAGAAAAATCAACTTTTATGTGGTCAATTTTTGGTTTTGTTACTTGTTCTAACGTTTAAATAAATTTTGTTTAATTATTAAGAAACAAATTTTATTTCAAAGAATTGACCATGTTTTTCAACATAAAAGTTGATTTTTTTCGAAAACGGTCAACTTTAGAGCTTATAACTAAGAGTACCTTTTTTGTGTAGAAAACATTGGCGGTTCAAATGGTTTCAAAACCGTAATTTTTCCAGTGGCGTAGAAGTTGGGGTGAAAACACCCACTACCCCTTCAAAATCTTCACCAATTATGAGTAAAAAAAAAATTTTTAGAGCACAGAACATAGCTTACTATGAGTAGAAAATGCTTACAAAAGCTGTTTTATGTACGATAAACGGTTCCGGAGATATTCGCAAAAAACGAAATTATTTTTTCAATTTCAACACCGTGTCTCGAAAACGAAGCCTCTTCGACCATAGTTTATTAAACAAACTACCTTTATTTTTCGATAAACTATTGGCTCGTGAAATCCTGATGATATAAACTGGACCAGATATAAGATAAAGAAGAAATTTAATTTAATATTAAAATGTTTTGAGACAATCACTATACTTAATTATATTAACAGTTACAGATAAAATAATGTTAATATTTGCATGTTAATAATTATACAACATAAATATAAAAGTTAAAAGAAGTCATTAAAAAATTAATATTAAAATAATTAAAGTAATATTTAAATGTTTAGAGACAATCACTGTACTTAATTATATCAACAATTACAGATAAAATATGTTAATATTTGCATATTAATAATTATCCAATATAAATATAAAAATTATAATTAGTCATTGCGAAACTCTGCGAGGGAATACTAAGCTCTTTCAATCAATGTATTGTGTATGTACTTTTTTATTTGACTTAAGGATTTGTTGTTGATTTTGAATGATATTTTATAATCATACATTCAATATTTTGTTGCATATAAGAAATATTGTGTTACAGTTAAACTCAGGAAGGTTTCCTTTTCTTTCTACGTTATTATCAATAAATAATATGATAATATAAATAAATAATTCATAGGCCAGATCAGCGTCTTGTGAGTGTAGAACATTTTTCTAGGAGTAATGGAATAGACCGATGGAAAATTGCTCAATTTTACTTTTTGAAAATAATCTTGTGCTTTTCTGCACATTTTCAAATTTAGGAGGAGGTGCATGGTCTAACCCTATTTATATTTGTCCATAATGGTCGGAAAGAGTCATATTAATCACTTCACTTTTGCTATTTCTTACAAGATTACCCTCAAATATATTAAAATATTGTTCCCATCGATAGCCAATGCCTCAAAATATCTTTCGTCAGCGCACAATTAGGCAAATTCTGTTTGGCCTCAATACCAAAAAAACTATGGGGCCAGACGGAATTCCATCTGTCGTTCTCAAGATATGTGCTCCAGAATTAACACCAGTTTTCTGCAGGTTGTTTACCCTTTTCATACAAACTTGGTGTTTCCTTCCAGCTGGAAGCTAGATAGAGTCCAACCAATTCCTAGAACAGGAAAGAACAAACCCTTCCTAATAAATATAGCCCCATTCACTATTATCTGTGATCTCTAAAGTGATGGAGCAAGCAATCAACATCGAGCTCATCCAATACCTAGAGAGCTCCAAATTCGGGAATGATCGGAGATATGGCTTTTGTCAGCAGAGATCAACATGAGACCTCATTACGTACGAACACATGTATGTCAGGAATCTATTAAAAACAATTGGAATCTCTAACTATAGCATTGGATATCTCCCAAGCATTTTACAGAATCCAGCACCAATGTCTTCTTGGGAAACTTCCGTCATATGGTTTGCCGCCTGAACTTTGTCGTTTACTAGAGTTTTCTCTCAGGTATATAACTCCATGTGGTGATTGACGAAGTATTTTCGATATAATGGGTAATAATGATGGTGTTCCACAGGAAGTGATCTTGGAATCAACTTTGTTTCTGCTCCATATCAACGATGTGTGACCACCTGTACCCTCCAAAGGTTCATACTGCTTTCTCATCTAGAGGCTTTATACGATTCAACGAATCCAGAGGAGCGAGACAGAACAGGTTGACGCAATTGATGGAGATCTATTTTGAAATGGGGATCTGATAATCTAGTCGAGTTTAATGCAACCAAAACTATTCTATAGATATTTCCATGGTTCATCTGATATCTCGTATTTTATTCCACCACAAGAGATTCCAGGCAGGCGGATTAGACGAGATCGAGCTAGTCACTCTTTCATTAGCACGCTCGACACCTGCCGAACTTCTTCCTACCAGAATTCACTTTTCTATCGAATGGCGAAGTTGTGGAGGTCTTTCCTTATGCCTTTAACTTTCAAACCTTTAGGAAAAATTCGAATGCACAGCTCCTCTTCCAACATTTCACGCTGAGAAGAATCTTGAACACCTCCAAAAGATATTGGATAAGGAGTGGCCCCAGGAGTCATATAAAATAACTAAAGACGGGGGAGCTGACTTAACGGAAGCCCCAACAAGAAGCGACCTGGTAGTCTTCGGACCTGCAAGCTCGAAGGACGCCAGAGGACTGGCGAAGAAATTCTTCGATTCGTTTTTGGGAGACGCTGAGCAAGAGCCAATCCAAGAAAAGCCAGGAGAGATCATCACGGTCTCTACGAAAACAATCGTAGGGAACCGTACCAAGGAACTCCAAAATAGGTACAGGCATATCCATTATGCGATAGTGGATTCCACGAAGAAACAGGAATCTCCAACTCCTGAGTGCATCTATAATGCAGTTGTGAAAATCAAGGATTTTTGCAAGGAGAAGGAGAGGAAACACATCTCATTCCCCTGTATGGGCAAATTCGGCAACGACGTTGTTACCAAGACGGTCGAGTATGTCTTCCGCCAGGCCTCTGTCGAAATCGACATCTACGGTAGAATAGCCAAGAAGAACCTCACATATGCCCAGCAAGCGAGCAAGACTTCAGGTCAGGGAAACAAAGCTCTTCCTATAAAGAAGAGATCAGATAACTCCGACGCCGTAATAATCAAGGCTAATGGGGTTCAATTTAAGGACCTCGTAGCCACCATTAAGAAGGAAATAAACCCATTGGCCCTGTATGTAAAGATCTCTGCGATGCATAAAACCAGAGATGGTAACCTTTTGCTACAAGTCGCAAACGGTAAGGAGAAGGCCGATCTCCTTAAGCAAACTATCAACAAAAATTGCTCCGGTCATGAAGCAAACATGACAAATACGAATAGGACCGTAATTCACCTCAAGAGACTGGAGGTTACCTCCACAAAAAGTGACATATCGCTAGAACTGAGCACTCTCCTAGGAGCTACCATCGAAGAAAAGGATATTACTTCCCTGAGACCGGCGTATGGAGAAAGACAGAACGCCACAATTGTGCTAGAAAACGATCTAGCCAAAAAGCTCATTGACCAGAAATACATATATATAGGATGGTCCAGATGCTTTGTAGAACAAAGGATCCAACGAGCAGAGTGCGCTAGATGCTGGGAAACAGGCCACTCAGAACACAAGTGTAAAGGCCCGATTAGGAAGGAGTTATGTAGGAACTGCCTAGCACCTGGGCACATGGCCAGATGGTGCCCTAACGAGCCCAAGTGCTTGAAATGCGAAGGAAAAGGCCACAACACTTTCGAAAGGAAGTGTCCCAATCAGAGGAAATTGAATCTCTCACGTAAAATCAGTGATGAGAGTAATCCAAGTCAACGTCAATAGATGTAGAGGATCACATGATGTGATTCAGGCCTTCGCGATGACATCAAAAGCGGAGGTAGTCCTAGTTAGCGAACCTAATATTAAAATATCTGGCAATACAGGATGGTGGGTAGATCTCAACAAAGGAGCCGCCATCAAAGTAAATAACAATTCCCTGGTGATTCAGAAATCGGGATCGGAGGACGGGTTCATCTGGATCGACGTCAAGGATCTTAGATTATACAGCGTATACTTTTCTCCGAACTCTCCCCTGGTAGACCTGGAAATAGCACTATTGCGATTATCAAGACATATCAGGCGAGCGAAGAGAAAGGTATTAGTAGGAGGTGACTTTAACGCAAAGTCCATAGAATGGGGATCTCCAAGTACTGATCCAAGAGGTATCCTAGTAGGAGAGTGGATGGTGCAATGCAACCTATCCCTAATTAACATCGGAGACACTCCCACATTCGAAAGAAAAAACTCCAAATCCATATTGGACCTCACATTCGCCTCCACAGATCTTGCCGCTTCGATATCGGAATGGGAAGTCCTAGACGAGGAAACTCTCAGTGACCATAAACTGATCTCATTCACCATCAAGGGAATTACTCAACAACCGAACCATCTTGACCGCACAGGGTGGAATGTTAACAAATTGGATAAGACAAAACTAATATCGTCATTGGAAACCTCTCTACCATCTGTTAACAACTCGGTTGATCTCATCAGATCCATGCAAAAAGCATGTAAGGCAGCCATGCCCAATCGACCTAGGCACAGAAACTTCCGACCTGTATATTGGTGGTCCCAGGATATATCCGACCTAAGGAAAATCTGTATCGCCAAGAGAAAAACTTGGTCAAGAACTCAACATCAGACGGCGGCATTCCAATCGCATACGAAGAGTATAAAGACTCTAAAAAGACCTTACGGAAAGAGATCAACCGCTCGAAAAGAGAATGCTGGAAGGCTCTGTCGAGAATTAGATGAGAATCCATGGGGTGATGCTTACAAAATAGCCACTAGGAGAATCCACGGCTCCCCAAGGTTGCATAACATTCCATACAATCTGGCGGAGGAAATCATAGATGAATTATTCCCAGTACACAGAGAGTTTCCCCGACGGGACCTGCAAACTGCAAACGTCTCTCCTTTCACGAAACAAGAGCTACTTGACGCCTCAAAGAGACTCAGATTCTAAGAGCGCCGCGGGCTTAGATCACGTCCCGGTGGAAATTGTTAAAATAGCAATTGGCGAATTTTCAGAAGAAACAAGCTAAAATTGTTCTGATTAAGAAACCGAATAAACCCGAAGGCATTCCATCGTCATATAGACCGATATGTCTACTAAATGTCTTGGGCAAAGTCTTAGAACATCTCATTCTGAAGAGACTTCAAAACTTCCTAGAAGAGAACTCTATCATCTCAGAAAGACAATTCGGATTTCGAAAAGGCAATTCGACAACAGATGCGATAAACTTAATACTGGGTAAACTAACGAGTGTACTTAATGGACCACATCAAAAACGTAAGATTGGATGCATCATTACCCTTGACATCAAGAACGCCTTCAACTCGGCTTCGTGGAAGAAAATTCTTGGGAAATTAGATGACATTGGTTTAGATGAAGACCTCAAGAAACTTATAGGAAGCTATCTTTCGAACAGATCAATCGAAAATACCTTCGACGAAACCTTATTACAAAGGTCAGTCAACAGTGGAGTGCCGCAAGGCTCCATTTTAGGCCCTACTCTTTGGAACATCCAATACAATGGAGTCCTGGAACTGGATTTACCAGAAGGTGTTTCAACAGCTGCATTTGCTGATGACCTTGCGGTCGTAGCTATCGCAAGGAACCATAGGGAACTAGAGGAAAAAGTAAACGGCGCCATAAGGATTATTAATCACTGGCTAACCACAAATGGACTAACGCTGGCTGCTGATAAAACAGAAGCAGTTATTATAACTACAAAAAGGGAGGTCCCTCCATTAACATTTAAGGTTAAGGAGGCCACAATTATTCCTCAAAAGGCCATAAAATACCTGGGAATTTGGATGGACACGAAATTGTCTTTCAAGTCCCATTTAACGAAAACGATGGAAAAAACTACAAAGGTTGTCTCGGCGTTAAGCAATCTCATGCCTAACGTGGGAGGGCCTCCCAAGTAGCAAGAGAAAACTGATAAACTCAGTAGCTATATCTACGGCTCTCTATGCTATTTCTATATGGTCATCAATCCTCAGATTCAAATATTCTAGAAATATACTGAATTCAATGGGTCGTAAGCTGAATCTGAGAATATGTAGTGCCTATCGCACTACATCCAGTGAAGCGGTAGAGGTTTTAGCTGATTCTCCACCTATTCATCTAATTGCCCAGGAACGCAGAGAAACGTATGAAGGAATTCCGAAAAACATCGCGAGAGAAAACTTGTTGAACAGATGGCAAACAAGATGGGACAATACTCCTAAGGCTTCTCATACCAAGACCTTGATCCCTAATATCAGAAAGTGGATCATGAGAAAACATGGACAAGTGGACTATTACATCACCCAAGTCCTATCAGGCCACGGATGCTTCAAAGAATACTTGCACCGATTCAAACTGTCAGAAGACAACAGATGCGTCTATTGGGGAATGCAAGACTCTCCACATCATACCATCGTGATATGTCCCAGATGGGAATTAGAGAGACGTAGGATTCCGGACTTTCACGTCACAGTAATCGATCTGAAATCCATGGTCGACATTATGCTAGATAATGAAGAAGCATGGATTAAATTTGGAAACTTGATAAAGAGTATAATCATCAAGAAAGAACAGGAGGAACAGGAGGAAATCCCCATACCCCATGGATAAAGAGATACGCATCAAATACACAAACCTCATAAGAAGGATCATAAAGATCAAAGAAGAGGAACAACACGAGTACGAATAGACCAACATACTATGATGAAGACGTACTAAGAAACTTCCGACGATGGACAGGTCACCTGTCCTAGGGTGATAAAAAGCTAGAAACAACAATGAGAAAATATAGACAAGACAATCCATATTCTGAAGTAATGCGAAAAGCGGTCCCGGGATATGGATGAAGAAAGGAGAGGTTTTAGCAGGTATGCTCATTCGTGAGTGAGTCCTGCACTACCGAATAGTGATAGATCAAAGCTATCGGTGTGCATCAAGCATTTCCTCTCCACAGAAAAAAAAAAAAAAGAATGACTTACTTATGCATCCGGTCTATCAAGATCTGCGCCGAGTTCTTACCTTGTGGCCTGGGCATTGCGTGCAGAGCTCGAACAGGAGATCTTGATACTTTGTCAATTTTTTCACCTCCTATGTCCTTCTCTGCCGGAGCACAGAATTTGAACACACAGTCTTGGTTTGTTTATCGAAGAGGACAACGCCAGGCCTGCTAGCTTGTATACACCTGATGGTCGGAAACGAGTAATTCCAGTAGATCTAGCATTTTTCGTTTCCGACAACGGACTCATATCTCCTGACATGTAAGGTACCACTTGCTCTTGGTCTATTTCGTATGAGTGCCTTAGATGGTAATATAGCATCCGTAGGGCAGTATTATGGCGATGGGTGGACGCCGAGGCCGCTTTCGACGGGAATGCTGCAGAAGATGGAAAAGCGTATCAAGCGCCTTTCGACAGGCACTGCAGTTGACATCAGAAACCTTCACACCATCACATTGCGGCGATAGGCCAAGGTGTTGATTACGCCATCTTGGGAAGCTGCGGTAAATCCCTCGGTCTCGGATGTAAACTCGGCAAACCTTAGGTAGCCGAAAATGAGCCTTGTTGACAAGTCGAGCGTTTAGATTTAGATGTTTCTGTAGAAGTCACCGTGTATCGGCTTGTCAACATACCGCCTGAGCATGAGATCTTGCTCCGCGGAATTTATCTGGACTTTTAGGAGAGAAAGTTGGTCTTCTCGACTGATGTGAAATTCAAGACCTAGTTCTACCGCCGCTTTTTGTGCTGCCTTAACGACAAATTCTTCCACTCAGACCAATTCTTGACTCTTGACAAGGCACAGCCGGGGGTCCGAACTCCAAAGAATTATACGTTATAATTAGAACCACACTTCGATGCAGACCCTCTAGAGTAAGGAGTTCTCTACCTCCACGGAGACGTGGTAGATAAATGTGGCAGGCGGATAACCTAGAATGCAAACTGTGACGGATATGCATCATTTTCCGGGTGTCTTTGTCAAGTATATGCAGCTCATCGACCCTCCATTTCACCACTCCAAAACAATAAAGCAGGACTGGAACGGCAAGCATATTTGTTGCAGACGCCTTGTTCTCACTCGAAAGTTCGGACGACGAAATCTTTCGAACAAGGTTTCTGCACTTGCCGCGGAGAACCAAGTATACCTGGGAATCGTCATAATTAAGACGCTGTTCACTTCCCAATCAAGATGTTTAAGGATGGTTCTGTCGGCAAGCTGCATATTCGCTTGGACTTCTCCTCTAATGAAACACTGCGTACTTGTCCAATCCCAACTCCATGCCTACGGCTCGTGCTTGATGGGGGTTTTCTCCCCAGAGGCATACAGTTTCAGGTCATCCATGTAAAATAAATGGGTAATCTAATGCCTCCGGTCGTTCGGTGGTCCAGAGTAATATTCAAGAGTACGTCCTAACGCGATTGGGAGCGACAGCAGTGAGATGTCGAACAAGAGGGAACTAAAGAAGTCTCCTTGGAAAATACCCCTATCGGAACTACTGAAGTGACTTGACCAGCCCCTGTAGGATTATATAAGCTGCATCAAGGCACGAGAGGAGGATCTTTTGGTATTGACCGTTTGGTATTGAAGATTTCGTGAAACAGCAAACTGCCTTTGAGAAAATCGCGAATTAAGATCATCCCGCTGCAAATTATTTTATAACCGAGTTAAAAGTTTACCACTGTTCGTACCATTTCCGACACAGTATCAGAAAACGAAATAATAATATTGCTACTAATTGTCCGAAATCAATTTATTCGTATCGTTATTTAATAATCGTAATTATACCGCATATTTACATTTGAAATCAAGCGGCTAAGTGATTGTAATAGACCATGGTTGATGATTGCAAAAGTGGAATGAGTATCCTAACTTCCATTCTATACGCTGAGTATCTCTAGTGATAGATGACCGTGTTGATTAACTTACAGCCAGTTCTTACATACATAGTATCCCATGCAGTCAGAATCTGCAGGGGGAGAGTGAATGAGGGTCGCAAGTCGCAATATTCACCCATATGCTCAGTATCTCTAGTAGTATAGGTAACCATTGTTGACGAAATATTGACAGTTCTTGCATACATAGTATCCCTTACAGTAAGAATCTGTCAATGTTAAGTATTTGAAAGTGTATTGTATGCTAGATCTGCTCTCTTTGTACTATTACTGGTGGTCCATGTTATTCCGCGTACTAACCAGGATTGAGGGCAATAAATTATTGATTGTACGGGAGTTAACATAGTGTTTACACTGGCAAAAGCGGCTGAGGAAGTGACCAGTAGCTGAGCTCATTTGTTCTCAGAGACGTGGCGAGCTAGGCGGTGATAGTCTCCATTATGGAGAGGAGAGGATGGCGACAAGTGTAATAGGGCATTGTCTCTGTTATTTTTAGTTACTTTCATATAAATTTACAGTTTGTTGTACTCGGTTTGTTAATAAATATCTATCTAACAAATTCAGAAGTGGGATATACCTACTGATCGCTAGCGAGATTAAAAAGGTGAAATGTGATTAGTGGGCGTTGGCGAGACTAGACGAATAAGTAGTGATCCATCCCCTTGGTGGCAAGTACTGTTCTGTTAGATATAGCAAGGCACGTGGTTCTACAGGACACGAGCTCTACTTAATGGATTCAGAGGAGTTGGACTTTGAAAGTACCGATCCTTCGACAACTCCGGTAGTTGATACCATTGCTCAGGCGTTGAAGGAGTTAATGGAGAAAGGTTTTGACGGCACAGATTAAGAAGGCGATCCAAAAACAGACTTCTTTGTTTTTGGCCAACTGACGGACGCTCACTCAACCGGGATGATGTCAACCTCTAAGGAATCTGGGACGGACTCATGTTGCGTGGTACCGGCAAATGAGGTAAAGCGGTTGAGAATAGCCGAATAAGTCACGGATTCGTTCGACCTGGATAACGTTGATAGGTGGCTCAATAAAATTGATCAGCTCGGGTGAATTCTTGGGTGAACAGAGGCGGAAAAGACTGGCGTTATGCAGAGAAAATTGGTGGGACCTGCTATGAAGAGGTTTAATCGCCTCAAAAATTACGATTTTTCATGAAGCCAGGGGAAATTGCGGGCGGCATTTTCTTGACGGAAAGGTTTTGCTGTAGTGATGGAGGAGCTGGTTTTGCGGCGAAATTATGACGCACTATTTCCACGCCAAGCTAGAGATGTGTGAGCGGATTGGTGTAACTGAATGCTGTTTCATGCATCATTAGAAGGTTACCGAAGGAACTTCGTACAAATGCGCATGCGGCGCATTTCAAGACTCCAAAACTTCTCTATAGAGGTCAGGCGGACCCCAATATCAGGCGTGAGGAGACCCAGAATTCACGGGAGCGCCGACCTGGCACGGTGCGGCAGGCGGCCACTTCTATCCGTTGCTACAATTGTCAGCAGTATGGCAATCACATTAGTCGGGATTATCCTCAGACGAGACACACCCGCTGTAGAAGGTGTGACGAACCAGGACATACTCTGGCGCAGTGCACTCGGGCGGAACGGTCTGAGGCAAAACAAGTGATCTATCCTAAGGTGAGGGTAAAATAATGGCATGGTATTTGAGGGAAAATGGAAACTAAGATGAGGACCAATTAGCTCAACTTGCACAGGTCTGCGGGTGGCAGGGGAGTCTCTCACGGTTAAGTGGAGTTGGCACTTCTATTAGACGGACTCACCTTAAAAATCAAGGCGTTGGTTACCAAATGTGATCTAGGCGACATAGAACTCCTCTTGGGACAACCAGCGATTAATTATCATAGCGTGGCGTTAAGGATGTGGAATAACAAGGCGATGTTGATTGATGAGGGTGATATTTACGAAGCCTTTCGCGATTTGGTGTACGAGTAGACCCGACGCAGCGGCGAGTGGAACTGGCGGAAGATATTGATATATTCCAACTGGGACATCGGCCAAACTCCATGTTGTAGTGGTGGATGACGTCCCTGGGGAAGGAGGGGATGATGTATCAGGTTGGATGCAAAATGGTGACGATACCAACTGGCGTTCTGACATGTGGCGGAAACATGCAGATTCTGGTAACTAATTTGGCGGAAAGTGATCTTGAGTGGAAGAAAGGGCGGCTGATATCGAGGGCGGAAAGGTGTATAGAAGGCAGTTATTAATTGATGAGCGAGGCGTCGTTCCGAGGTGTTCACGTAAATAAGGTGTCATTCTAATTTCCTGTTTTTCTGCTAGTTATGCAGACCTGGGTCTGACACAATTAGGATCTATGCAGATTAAACTTTCTTTAGATGTACCTGTTTAATTTCGTCCTTATAGATTGTCTTATTCGGAACGAGAGTTGGTGAGGCGGAACGTGCAAAGTCTACTTGAAGGTGGCATCATTCGTGAGTCGAATTCGGATTATGCAAGTCCTATAGTTTTGATTCCCAAGAAAAATGGTGATTTGCGACTATGTGTTGACTACAGGGCGCTAAATGCTATTACGTTGAAAGATCGATATCATTACCTTTAATTGCAGATCAGGTTGATCGTTTAGCGAATAAGCGGTACTTTACAACGTTAGACCTGGCGCAAGGCTATCATCAGGTACCGATGCATCCTGATTCAGTTCATAAAACCGCTTTTGTAATGCCAGATGGGCAATATGAATATCTTGCGAGTTCCCTTTGGGTTGGCGAACTCTCCAGCTGTATTTCAGCGTATTATAAATAAATTATTGGGCGGACTACGACATGACGAGGCGCTAGTGAATATGGATGATCTGTTGATTCCTTCGACTTACATACCGTCCGGTACACAGTAAAAAAGTTGGTCCGTGTAAAACAGCTAGTGTAATGGGTGAAAAATTTAGAGTGAATTTTAAGGGTTAAATGACTATTTTTTGTAACACTAGAATTGGTGAGCGATGCTGTTTACACTAAACTACTCTAGTTGAGTTGTTTTACTATTTTAATGTTCATTACTTACACTACAAAATTACATTTAAATTGTTTTAGTGTCGAATGCTCTGGGTTTACACTAGGAGTGTCAAATGCATAGAAATATTTCACTAACTAGAGTGTTCTGACACTGCCAATTGTGAAATGCCGTTCGGTTCAATCCGCATCCAACCAACGAGGTCTAGACCTCGTTGCATCCAACACGTTACCCTGAGTAGGTACCCGCATTGGCTTTAAGTTAGCGGCTTTTATTCTTTCTTCAAGCTTCAACCTGTGTTGTGTGTTCACTGGACTTAAATCGTGACCTGTGTAGCTTTATTTGTTCTTATAAGGTAGGTAAGTGTTGTTGTTTAATCTTCTTAATATAATCTACTTAGTAGTAAACCGGACATAGTCAAATAACAGAGGTGATACAATTTGTTTTAGTACAAATCAAACGCCTTATTCCCCAATTTCTGGTTCATAATAGTAATCAGAAGCACCACCGAATGGAAAGTTACTCGTACACTTAGTTCTAATAAATACCAATAGTAATGCCTTTAAATTACTGAGCTCAATCAGTCATAGTAGACATAACCTAATAGTGAGCTACATCGTACACTATTTCTTGATAATACGTTTACTGCCATTTTGTGAAGGTTCAGTTGTGACCCCACATTGCAAATACTGTGGCGAAGGTCAAATAGGGATTCTAACGAACCGATCTGAACAATCTGAAGTGTGGGTCATATTGATCGATTCGTCAAATATGTATTCTCACAAAGATAATATGTTACAGGTATGATGAATTTTATTAAGCTGAAGTATATTCATTGCTCGAAGGTGGCCAAAGTGGAGCAACACTGTATATATATGAAGAATACGAACAATTAGGTTACCTATTATACAAGGTCATACAAACCTCTGACTTTAATGTTATTTTTAAAATACTGTTCAATTTTTATGTATCATATATTCGATAGTATTTAGATTTAAATATTCCACATATTCGTCAATTCATCGGAATTGCTCAGTTGTACCTATTATGCCATAAATTTATTTTTAAATAAACATTTTGTATTTGCAAGTAGTGTATTCTTCATTTACCCAACACTAGGTAGTGCAGAGCTAGAGTTAACGTACACTAAAAACAGTATTTTGTTCACCAAAATCATTGTAAATCCAACACTAGGTAGAGTTAACATAGACTAAAAAGGTATTTTTTTACCAAAGTCAGTGTAATATTACACTAAAATAGTGATTTGAATACACTTACATTTGTTAATTCACACAATTTAGAGTTTCTCAGTGTATATTTGAACACTAGCTAGATTTGTTTCCAACTCTGGGTTATGTTGCATCTCATCTGCTGTACTGTAAAAGATGCTCTGAATAAAGCGACTATTTAACACTAACGTTAGAGTAAAGTTACCATTAAAATTTACTCTAGATGCAGAGTGAATATTTCACACTAAAAACATTGGACCTATATAGAATGTTTTTAGTGTTACTTACAGTGAAATTTTCACTATACATTTTTTACTGTGTATAAAGCTTCTTGAGAGGGTTGTAACAAATCAGGAATGCTGGTGTTAAATTGGCAAATGTTTATTTCTAAAGGAGCTTATTGAATATTTATTTTATTATTTATTTCGACCTGGTAAGCGTAAGGTTATGGAGGTTGCCGTTTCCACTTTCCTCAGGGTGTACAACAGTACAACCGATTAGATCAAAAAGGATATATAGTGGTGTTGGGGCAAAAAGCAGCAGCAAGCCCTAGCTATCTAAAGAGGTTGGTAGAGCGACCGATAATGGCTATTGTGACAGTGGGGCGGAAACTGAACTTCATACAGAAGCCAGTAAATTGGGTTTGAGCGGGATCCTTTTACAGAACCAGGAGGCAGAATTGAAACCTATTTTAGTCGAACTATTACAGCTGCTGAACAGGTGTACCATAGTTATGATTTGGAGACGTTGGCGGTGGTCCCATCTAAAGAGCGATTTCATGTTTTTGGTGGGTGTTCATTTTAAGATGGTGACCGACTATACGGCAGTTAGAGCGGCGCTCTCAAAACGAGATTTGTTGCTTCATATAGCCCGCTGGTGGATGGCAATAATCATACGATATGACGGTGGAATACAGACCTGGTGCACAAATGCAACATGCAGATGCTTTAAGCCGAAATCCAATCTATGTTAGTGTTGAAACTGTGACTGCAGACTGGTTCTTGATAGTTCAGTTGCAAGATACTGTGACAGCATTGAGTCACAGGACGGCGATAGTTGACATTCGATCGGCGTTCAAGTTGAAGAATGCGCGATTGTATCGAATTACATTAAATGGCGATCGATTGTATGTACCAGCAATGGCTCGATTAAATTTGACACGAAAAAAACATGATGACATTGGTCATCCCGGCTATTAATGAAATTTGGCGTTAATGAAAGAGACCTATTGTATAAAGCACCACGGACCTCAGGGTGACGACTATGGAGGTATTTCAGTGAGAGAACTCTGCTTCGAGAGCAGCTACAGGTAAGGCGGAAGCGGGCGGGCGAAATTATATAGCGAACTGCACTGCAAATAAAAGTACAATATAACAAACGGTGTATGGTGGCAACCAAGTATGAGATAGGCAACTTGGTTTTATGGCGACAGGCGGATACTAAACTCTGTGAACCTGGTACCAATCGGAAACTTGCGGATAAATATGATGGTCCGTATCAAAGTTCTAGCCGACGATAGGTATCAGATTGTCGCAATTAAAAGGCGTTTCAAGGAGACAGTGGCGGTGGATTCACTTAGGGGATGTTGTAGTACTAATGGCGTGAATCATGAAGATGTGAATGAAGCAGTAGATATAGGCGACGAAGAAATCGATCGGCTTAATCTGATCGATCTTCTGAAAGTTGATTCGTTATTAATGAGGGCATTAATTTTGCAGGAAGGCCTCTCGAAAGCGGCTGAGAAAGTGAGCGGTAGCTGGGCTCATTTTTTTCTCAGAGAAGATGTGAGCTGGGTGGGTGATGGAGATGAGAGGAGGGATCTATCTATGACGACGAGTGTAATGAAGGCGTCGTCTCTGTTATTTTTAGTTACTTTCATATAAATTTAAATGTTTGTTGTATTCGATTTGTAAATAAATATCTATCTAACAATAAAGAGATTGAGCGACTTCGGATAGTGTGAGAAAACGAGTCCGAGTACTGGAACCGAGGGAATACCGCTCTAATCTGCTTTTCACCTGCACTGCTTGCGAGACCCATACCGCTTGAATTGTGATTTTATTGTCAGTCATTGGTTTAAGATAAAGATAGACATCCGTTTCCGTGTGGTTTGGTTATGCGCACGATTTAATATAATGGTAGTGCGTCTCGTAGGTATATTAAAAGTAGCCCAAGTCTGTGAACTTACAACTCTTGCCGCAGGGTCGCTGCCGTCGGATGTAAGAGGAGCTATACGGCGCACAGTGGGTGAATTCACGAATTTAGGTGGACAATAGTCAAGTCAAAAATTTTGAATTTCTGAGTGTTAGATGTTATTATTATTATTTGTTGCATAATATTAATATTAACTATTTACTGTGTTCACAAATACATGGTAAAATGAGTGAAGGACTCCTGTATACACAACTTCCTAATTCCTCACAGTTAGAATATCTTAAATCGCTGTCTGGTTATTATGTACAAGTTGTTTCTGCCGAATACAAGTATAGTTTTTCCTTAACAATGAATATTAGTGAGATAGATGAGACCATATATTTCCATATTTATATTTGATCTACATTGTAATCTATATGTAGAGTTAATTTAGCAATTTGCAAATTTATGCCCATATTCAATAAAGAAAAACTCTATAACCCCCAAGAGATCCCATAGACTTTTTTTTAAATTTGTTCACCAAACCTTCTAGTTTTTTAATGTTGCAGAGATTATATGCGATTTTTTGCGTTTTGGGTGACATAGAATTTTTTGTCAAACACTGTGCAGGGTGATTCATTTATTGATTTATTTTTCAAAAAAAAAGCACATATCGTGAATAAAGATCGGACATTTTTATAGGGAATCTTTTACAATTGTTAAATCTTTTACAATTAGATGTGAAAACGATATCATTCATACCGCCACTACCACTCTGTTTACAGGCCTGTATCCGAATGTCGAAATTTTCGATGATTTTTCCCAATAAAAATGAATTCACTTCTTCAATTTCTAAACAAATGTTTTTCTTCAGGTATTGAATTACATTTTTCTATAGATGAAATTCGACAATTTTGCGAATTCTGGACTTTCGATTAAGTTTTCGTAGTAAGTTTGGGTGATTGAAATGAATTGTTCTGTTGTTAATAGCGCTATCCATGCATACAATTGTTTTACTTTAATTTAATTATCAGCTTATCATCGTTCTCGCCGTTTAGCTCCTCTTACATCCGACCGTAGCGACCCTGCGGCAAGAGTTGTAAGTTCACAGACTTGGGCTACGCTTTCGTCATGTATAACAGTATACGAGACGCATTACCATTATATTATACCGTGGTAAGCGTTTGCATACCTGCGTAATGAGTAGAAACTAACTATACGTATCCGTTTCCTTAGTAAATATCAAAGTTTTGATTTGATCGTCGCGTATTAGGTTTTCCGTGCTCACCTGCAGTTCCTTCGCTTAGTATTGAGTTTCGTTGCTTCCCTATATATAGCTTTAATTTGTTTTACATTGTATAGTTTCGATTAAACAATTTGTTAATTTTCCTAAATAAATTCAGTACTGGAAAGATTTCGAATTTTAATTCTGCTCCATCTCTAATAGTAGTCAAAGAACTAGCCGATAAGCATTAAATTATAATAAGGGTTTAGTACAGGTTGTTTCAAATATTTAAAAAAACAAAATCATATTTAGAAAATTGAAGTTTGATGTAAAATTAAAATATCTAGAAGTGAAGAACATCTAAGGGTTGCCAGATGCTTTCAATAAAAAATTTAGCTTGAGAAATGTGAAGGGATTTCTAAAATAAACACAAAATTAGTTTCACACTCGCTTAAACGACGGTGGTATGATACCATAGCTGATGGGGTCGAGGGTTTCAATAAATTCACAAAAGTTTGTTTCTAAAGGATATAATAAACCTGTCGAACCGATAACCGATATAGGACGAGAAACTAATGGTTGGCTACATCATAAATCTAATGTGACCCCTGGAGATCATCGAAATTGTACTTAAATATAGTCTTGATTATAGTTGAAATAATATGTATATTCAAATCAGTTAGCAATATTTAGAAAAGGACAGATAAGTTTAGAAATCCCCACCCTAGAAACATTCTGAATGAGAGATCTTAAGAAAGAGGAAAATGATTGTAAGTTATCTTACTGCTTATTGGTTTAACCATTCTTAAAATTTACTAGCAATATTATTGGTACAAAATTAAAATCAGGATCACTAAGTAAAATCATTGGTTAAACAATTCGGGGATCCTTCCCTAATCGCAGAAAAAGAACGCATTACAAATACTAGGGATAATGCCTAAAGCCTTCAATTATATTTTCGAACTTGGAAAATCACGTGACACTTTGTCATTTTTAATTGAATTAATCTTGTTAGACTATTCAGAGTGTTTTTTGGTAATAGGGTGTTTTTGCTAAAATCAGAGTTTCAGTTTAATTCAAATCAGTTGTATTCAAGTTAAAGTTAATAATACATTTAATCAATTCATACCTTTTCGATTCCCTAGGTTAATCCTGGTTGGGATATCATTTTAATAATTTTAGTTTCATTTCTTTAGTTCAGTTAATTTAGATTCTCTAGGCAAGTTTATTTAACTTTAGGTTTCATTATTAGATTATTCTTATTAGTAATTTTATAATATTAGCAATAACGTTAGCTATAATATTCTTTTTATTATCCATAATTATATATTCTTTCATTATTATTATCATTATCTTTTAATTGTTGTTTATCAAATATTTTATTGTTGTTGAGTTCGAGTATCTCTGATTAAAACTAGCGTTTATCCCTTCATTCACCTTCCAGTGTTTGAATCCATAAGTGTCTAGTGAAAAAAAAGGGGTAAGTGTCAAAGATATTGTTCACGTTTGTTCTGGCTAATAAATGATTGAGATCAAACTCCAACGTGTCATGATTCACTAAATTAAATGACCCCACTGCAAATAAATAAATATTAGTGAATAGGAATGATGTAAATTCCTTAAGTAAAGTTTTATAGAGTTTAATAGAAAGAGTACCATGTTACAAAATCCACTTTAAGCCTGTAATTTAGAGCTTAACGTTCTGCCCCGCCATCAGGGCTCTGGTTAACTTCTCCACCTGGGAAAAAGCTGTCCCTGGATAGCATTGTAATTTCTTATATTGAGGACCCTAACAGAAGTTCTCGACGAGGAGTATACGAATCAAACAATGAAAACATTCTTTGGATTTGTTCAAAAAGCAGATATTTGGATGTTATTTCAAAAGACAAGGGGTCGCCTTGTAAATTCCATTTGTTTTTTTCTTTCGCTATGACCCAATGAAAATATTGCGTTTTTAAAACAAAAACGAGAGCGCAAGAAAGCAATAACATTAAATTACAAATAAACACTACACTGAGTAATAAACTTTTATTATAAAAGTAATAAAATCACATGTTTCGCCGCACAGTGACTTCATCAAGTGAAAATTCACAAAAATATAAACTATAAATTTACATTGTGGATACTTCATATTCTATGACACCTAAATAAGAAACAATCACCCTTATCCACTAAAAGTACTATTAAAGTACTGAGAACTTTTCAAGTACCAAGTAGCCATCAGAGTAAATTAGATTAGAAATCAAAATGTACATTTTTAAATACTATTTAAAAAGGCAAATAATGGATTAACCTCAGACGGAGTTAAATCGGAATTCATTAAATTGCTTTTTCTCTTATACATTTCCATCCCTTCTAAATTACGTAGATTTTTGTCATTACTGTGTTTCAGAGTGATCAACTTTCTTCAGAGGTGGTGTGAGTTATATTTAAAATATATTCTGTGAAGGTTGAATTTTCACCATTATTTTTCTTTACATGGGCAAAAATGTTCTTAATACCGAGTAACAATATCCCTTCTAGTGCGATCCACATTAGTTTACATTAGTAAACGGATTGTATTGCGAATTATGGAATTTATTGACTATTGGTGGAATGCTAAGTGAATTTTATTGCACTATTTGAAGGTAACGGCTCAAATTTGGTCAACTAATTGCGTTCCATTTTCCGTTTTCGGTTGGTAATGACTCACGGCGAAACTTTGTTTAATTTGCGATTTGCACTTCCTATCGGCTTTTGCAAGCAGCCAATAGTCGTCATTTTGAGATTATAATATTTTTCTACTTCCAGTTTAATTTTCCGACAAGAATTCCCATACTCAATTTCCGTCTAGGCCCCATAACTTTTATAGCAACATACTAAACTACTACATCATGTTATTTCCCCTTTTTTCGTGACCAAACCAGAACCACATATTTTGTAAATCTTGCCTCGTGATAATTAATATCTAAAATAAGTGGTTGTGCTGTAGTAATAAATGCATCTCTATTGATGTATATACTACTATCGCATGTTATTTCCCCCTTTTTCGTAGCAGACGGAACCTGAATCACATGATTGTAAATATTTCCTATCCGGTTCTCTCAACGTGCTCATGAAGTTGAACCTCCTCATCTTCAGGTTTCTGGCTTTGAGACTAAGTGAAGCATGCTTTTCTCGAATCTAGAAAAATTTGAATTGTACAACTGCTACATAAAAAATAGTATAAACTGTGAACGGTCCCTGGAAGAATATCATAATTTATATCCTGAGCGCCAATTACCTTCACCAGTGCCGTCTAATGCAAAACCACACGTTATTCGACAGATGCGGTTTCTAGAAAAAGTTGGTTTCAATATTTGGTGTGCTAAGGGAAGTAGTACATAGCTACCTGAATTTAAAAAAAAATAGTCTTAAGACTAGACAAATATTTGAACAATCATGGTCCACGAACAATTAGTACAAATGGTCCTGTGAGATGGCCAGCAGGCTCTCCAGACCCTACTCCTTTACATTCTTCTCTGGAGTTTTGGGAAAAACGATATGTATAAGAAGAAATTTCAAAATGTAGACGAATTGCAACAAGAAGTATTGCGGGTGTATTTCGACCAACACGGGCTCAAAAGAACTATGCATACAGCAAACCGGCGCTAATTTTGAACATTTGTTATATTATTTTGTGGTATCAAGATTTGTTACTCTATTTAAAAGTCTGTTAAAATTCACAGCTACTAATTTGAAGAATAGTGAGTAATTTCAAGTAAAATGAGGTTTTGTTTTCCAGCCTCACTTGACTATTTGTAGTTATATATTCAAAGCTTATTACTATTAAAATCAAATACGGAAATGTTTGTTTTTGACCTAAATGCAACAAGCAGATATCACTTACATCCGTTTATTGTAAATTTCACGTGAATTTCAAAAAAACAAAATTTCATAATATGGCCGCCATAAGAAAGTTTGTAGCTGTAACTCGTTCAGTATTAAATGCAGACAAAATTCAATTGCACCAGTAGATTTCTATCAAAAAAGTGGCAGCACAATGTAAAAATATTAAGTGTGTATCTTAAGCCAAATCGCTAATAAAATAAAAATTTGAAAAATTTAAAATTTGATATTTTCGTTTTTTTCCTAATATTTAAAAAACTATCATATTTGACATTGATTTCAAACCGGATTCTTAATGATCAGAATGCCCAAAACTTCGTCATTTAACTAACCCTGTAGCTTTTACAATTACGGAAATTCTCTTAATGAGAATCGAATTTGGGACACACTGCAAATCAGAACCTAAAGATGTGTTTCTGTAAAAAAGTAGTGTATGTGAAATTTCGATAAAATTTAGCCACATTTGAAGTTAGGTTAATTCTTCTTGAAAGTACAATTATTACATTACAACTGCAGTGTACATAGATGGCATGTGGCAATACCATTTCATTAGTGTAATATTGTGTCCTGTTTGATCCGAATTCAAATATAATAACAATATAGTCAATGTTTGTAAACAATTTATTTTTTCATTTCACTTTTATTGTGCTACTCTACCACACATCTCAACAGGTTATGCACCCAGATGGAAATGGAGTAACGGAATTTTTGTGCTGGAAGTAGACGAATATTATATTTCGTTTGAATAGTGTTGTAATAACAGATTTATGTATGTCCTCTTCCGCTACTGGTATTTGATGATATGCTCAAACTAAATCAATTATAGAAGATACGTTACATTCATTTAAACAGATATAATCATGTATTTGTGGTAAAGGATTTCTATCGGGTAACCTAACTATGATCAATTGCCAATAATCTCAACAAGGCATCCAAAAATTCCTAAATTAACCATAAGCTCAAATTTTTGTTTGGCTCTAGATTTTTTCTAGAAATTTCCCCTATTTGTATGTACATAATGAAAAACCGAATGTTTGTTATGGTAAAAGCTGGACCTCAAATTTTGAAAAATTGCTAGTAATGGTTTTTTTGGAATGATCATATTATCTTCCAATGACAAGGCTTTAATCGATAAATTAGTAAATTCTCTTATTTTTTAAATCTATTATGAGACCGAAATCTCCATTTATTGGTTTATTTATATCAGAAATGGTAAATTATCAATAGATATCTCGTTCCAACCCTAATTTGTTATTTGAAAATAAACGACAAAAGTTGATATTGGAACTCCATTCAATGCAGAAATGTTAAAATTTTCGTTGCTTTTACAATTTGGAAACATATTCCTTGGTACAATCGATGTACAGTGCAGCGCCTGTATCCATTAAAAACTTTAGTTTGTTAACTTTATCGAATATAGTCTACGACTAATAAAATCTATTCTGTTATTGAAGCCATTGCTTGATGAAAATCCATTCTAAACTTAAATGAAATTACTATTAAAAGTTTGCTTTTCACTAATTCAATAATTAAACGTAACTAGTTTTGTTAAAGCCGTAGCTTCTTCAGACATATATTACTTACTAAAAATAAGGAACAATTACCCTTATCCACTAAAAATACTGTTAAAGTACTGAGGACCTTCCAGCTACCAAGTAGCCATCATCAAAGTAAACTCGCTTATTCATCGCTAAAACCATAGAATAAAAATTTCACTAAGAAAGTATAAAGAAGAAACTAGGTAGATGAACATAGAATATTGTGTGTTCTGTAAATCACCACAACCTTCATGTTTCTCAATTTCAGGAACATTCGCGGGCTCAGAGATACTACTAGATACAGATAGACAGTGGCTAAAAGATTTCTCACATTTGAAAGGAAGAAAATCCTCTCTCCGTATCTGCAGAGATATTCGCCGGTCCGAAAATTGAGTAGTCAAATTTACAAGACAAAAATTTCATATCTTGTAAACGGTGCTATTCTTGGAAAATATTCAGGGGCGTAACGAATAGGGTGACAAAAGGGAAACCCCATATATTTTAGCAGTATACAGTTATTTATATCATATTCTGGATACATATCGCATATAGCTAAAATCTGATGCTGTGCCTCCAGATGGTGATCAAAAGCACAATATTACAGAGGAAGTTGCTGCTCATAATCTTCATATTTATCTAATGATTATATCTCACTCAAATGATATTTGCATCATTTATATCCTTCAAATGATATGTAAGAAACTGAACGCTTCTAAATTTTGTTTTCAAATTAATTTTATTGGAAATCACAATGAAAATCATGAGTTTTTGTCAAATTAGAAATATAAATGAATCTTTTACATGTTATAGTGTGAATGACTTCACATAACACTGCCCTTAAGTTCCAGATTCCGAGAATGTCCCTCGAGGGAGCTGGATATCCATGGTTCTTTTTTCTTATTTCATACAATTACATAGTTACTTTTTTCTTTGAACATTTGGTAAACACCACAATTGTTTGTAAACATGTATTATACAACTGTCTCAAAGCTGAAATAACATATGATAGATACCCTGTTGATTTTTCTACAAGTATAGAATCGTAAGACTCCAATAAAATCTCCAATGACAATTTGCACTACCTATATTTGAGTTAAAAGCAGTTGAAGTAAAGATGGAATGCAACGTTGCAATTTCCTCTGAAATCAATCAGATATTTAACATATCTCATGTAATCAGATAAGTCTATACCATACCTGTTCAGGAACTCTTTTTACTTCACTCATTATACGTAGTATACGGTGTAAGGGAAGTATTGTAGTCGGGCCAAAAACAATTTCCGGATTTTGCGGATACATCAGTTTTGAGCCTTTCTGAATCGACCTAGACTATTTTTTGCGGATATATCCGTTTTGAGCATTTCTGAATCGATCTAGACTATTTATGTCATGATGTCGGTGTGTGCGTACGTATGTGCGTAACCTACTGTGGAGACGTCATTGATGTAGCGTCATGATCTATTTTATGTCTTTATTCTGTGGTACATTTTGATGGTTCATGTGACAGCAAGTGTCAGTACAACACAAAGTTATATTATAGTGAACCCGACAGAGCTGTCAGTATAAGGCATGGTTGTGAAATGCATTATGTAGACCATTTGGATAAAACTTTAATGTAACATAGTACATAATTACGTCTTTCATTAGCGGTTTTCTAAATCATTTCCTATATATTTCCTGTTCCTACAATCACTTAAATTGGTGGTGTCCGAAAAGCTATTTTGGTAAAATTGCATTTGTTCATTAGATTTATTTATTGAATAATTAATACCAAATCCCCAAAACCTGACTATGTGTGCATAGTTTATTTTAGATTATTTTGAAGCTAATCCTAAATATAACAAAATATATAGATAGTTGATTGTGCAATTAAAAAGAAAAATACTAATATTGTTCGACTATCAACCTGCACTTTCCACCTGAAAAATTATGTTATCAAAACCTGAAACAATATAACAATCATAGAAAAAAAAAATTCGTGCCTATATTATGAATTATCATAGTAGGTATCTTAAGGTCAATAGAAATGAAACTATTTTAATTTTATCCAATTCCTCTATGTATATCAGTTTTATCTGAAAATAGGGATTTAGATATAAATATTCTCATGAAAAATTGTAGAAGGAAAGCTGAGGTATGAACAACCAATTAAATAACCTACTAAAGAGTTTTATCCATTGCACAAATCCATTCCACAGTAATTTTTATTCAGTAACTAGAGAAAATTTGTTTTAGGCGCAACCAAACTAAATCAACAACGAGAGAAAACTAGTGGATCAGCTCATACATAACTCAAACTAGGGAATTTTAGATAGCGGAAGGAATGAAATAGGTAACACATCGGACCTTAATCCTTTCATTCCTACATACAATGTTGTGATGAAGATGATTACTTTTGTCTAACACATATACCATGTGTAAATTTTATTCACATTTTTATTAAATGAAATTGATGATTATTCGAGTGTACAAAATCTATTATCTAAAGAAGTTTACTTATTTCCTGATACGAGTAAACAATGGTGATTTGTGCATGCTTATCCAGAAGCTGACTAATCTATCAAGGTATTTCAAATGGTAGGCATACTAAATACATGCTTCGTTCGTCTGATTTTAGAGTGATCTTATTCAGTCTCAGTACTTTCTAAACTTCAAACCATACCTACAATAAACTGGGAGTTAGTTGAAACACCTTTAATATCAATGACAGACGTTTATCTCAACATTGACAGACTTGATTACCTATGTTGTGTTTATTATAAAAACAGCCTGAAGTTTGTGTTCATATCTGGCTACAAGTTGTTCAGAACAACATTTTATACAAATATTGATAACTAGATATACTCACTTATTATACACAATATTTGAATAAAATTTTATTCCAAACAACTTGCAGCCAGGTATCAAGACAAACGAAGATGACTTCAATTGTCTCAACATTGACAGACTTCATTACCTATGTAGCCTGAAGTCATCATTCATGATTGTTTGTCTTCATACCTTGCTACATCAAGTTGTTCAGAATAAAAGTTTATTCAAATATTGATAACTAGATTATACCTTGGATTATACCCATTTATCAATATCTAGATAAGATTTTATTCTGAACAACTTGATGTAGCCAGGTATCAAGACAAACAAACAAATGTTGACTTCGTGCTCTAGCTATTATCATCATGAACATATCATATGTAAGTCCGTTCAATGTTGAGACAACTGAATTCACCATTTAAGTTTGTTTGTATTGATACCTGGATACATCAAGTTGTTCGGAATGAAATCTTATTATCTTATATTATTTAAATATTGAAAAGTGGGTATAATCTATTTATCAATATTTGAATAAAAAATTATTTCGAACAATTTGTAGCCAGGTATGAAGACAAACAAACATAAATGACCAGGCTGTAGCTATTATTATGAATATAATTTAATCAACTCTTTCAATGTTGTGACAATTGTCTCTCATTAACTAGGTATACCCACTGGAAAGAATATCAAGTAGTATCCAACGATTATTCTATGGAATAATCATTCAAATAGTAGTGTGAGACTTAACCATGAAAATTAGAACTACCACATACTAAATTATTAGAAGTTGTAATCTTGGCAAATTGAAATACTAATCATTGAATTAATAGTAATCAGGATATTAATTCACTCATTTAGAGAGATGACAAATGAGATATATCAAAATACAAACATAAACAAAAATGTAGCTCATTCACCCTTACCTTTCTAAATCGTTAAATAAATATCCACATATTTGTATGTCACTAACATTATTGTCGCAATTTTAGACACCGGTTCACTTAAAAATACGATTGTTTATTGAAAAAACACAGAATCACACTACTACTAGAAATATCTACCATCTTGCCCTGAACGAAAGAGGCGCTGGTAGGCTGGTACTGAACTGAATTTATAACAAAACAAAGCAGAAACCAGAAATGCCAATCGCGCAGTGCCTATGGGTAAGAATCATAGATGGTGAGTACATGCCTACTAAATCTTGATTTCATAAGAAAAGAGAGTTTAATTTGTTGTCGTCTACTGTCTACACAATCACTAGAGTAGGTATTCTTTAAATTGCTAGGAGAGTCGCTATCGAAAGAAAAGTAGCTACTTGATGGAAAGACTAATTAAGAATTCAAGATTTTCTGTTTAGGTATTATTAGTTCCACTAAATTAAAGTAAAGTATGATGTAATTATCTAAGAATTCAAATTCAAAAGAATAACAAAAATAGAAAAGAAGTTTTCAATGGTATTCTACCTCTTGTTCTAATTAACGGAAATTGTACTGTACACTTTTACGAACCCCCTTGTTCGAAAGTCACAGGTTTTTACTTCCCCAATATACGTAGTACCAACATAGTGTAAGTGAAGTATAGTAATCGGAGTTTCGCGGATATATCCGTGTGTGTGTGTGTTTTTTTTTTGGCGAGGGTAGGTGGAAATCTTCAAAAAACGCTGTGAAGCTCGCGCTTCACAGTGTGTGAGATTTCTACCCACTAAAACCACCTCCCGTTACGTCCCAGCACCCCGCGGGACCGCCGTCAGGCATTACTTCGCGAGGGACGAAATGGCGCCCTTCTCTGGTTTAGCTGTTTGCCTTCTCCTTCTATGCCACGGGTTGGCCTCTTCTCTCATTGTCTATACGTCTGAGCTCCTTCAATACGGTGGCCGCAAAATCGGATATTACATTCCAGATGATCTCTGACTCAAGCATCTCCTCAGTGATATTCTCCGGAGACAACTGCTGGTGTAGATTTCCTTGAATATGTTCAAAATATGCCAGTTCGCTTCCTATTAACCTATTCAATCTATCCTGTTCGGCTGCGGACAATGTCGCTAGCTGTGTGTCCTCTTCATCCCAGAAGCGCAGACGTTTCATTTTCTTCGGTTTTGCACTAGCTTCAATGGGAAATTCTGCAATATTATTCATTATCAAATGGTTTTTAAAATACTATCCAGCGGACGGTAGATGTATTGTAAACAATCCAGAACTAAGGATCTTGATTCCTATGACGATATCCGCTAATACCGACTCTAATAAATGTATAAGTTCAGCTTCAATATCACCACATCCCAAGTGAAATGAGATTCAGTAGGAAGTAGTATTAGATATCAAATCGCCATTGGCCATCCTTAATAAGGACTGACTGTACTTCAGAGTTCTGGCACAAACCAAAAGTGTCATTGATAAAAGGACGGGTGGCTCCGGTATATATTTGAGCCGAGACTCTCTTCCTAATACCCGTACTTTTATAAGAGGGCGGTTGTCAGCCAAAGTTGTCCAATGTACTTTTGATAATTATCTTGTCCGGTTTCACATAGGGAACTGCTACACCTTCTTTCTCTGAGTTCCAAAATTGTATACGTCTTCGGACATTTCGTATTGTCTCCGGTATCTACGGTTCCTTTGTGATTTTTACGCACTTCCTTGTTCCATGAGGCTGGCTCATCGGGGACTTGGGGCGGCCTTGTAACTACATAGTTCCGTGCACTTTTCCCTGTTTATTGCATGGGCAGTCTCGTGACATTACCCCGGGGCTGCGACATCTTGACCCGTCGAACGGGTTCTGACGTTGCCACTGCTATGTCTAGTTTCCCCGCACCTCTTGCAGGATATGGGCGGTGTTGTTGCTGTTGGTTTGGACACTGTGTTTTATAGAGACCGCGGAGACCACAATTCCAACGAACTCAGGGGCATTGGATATATCGTACTTGACTCGCGGTCTTTGCTCAGACACAGGAGGTCCATCCTATGGTTCCACATTTCGTACTAGTGAACTTCGCATTAGTGCCCCCACTGGCACCGGAAATGCTCTTCTCTGCATAAGCCCCTGCTCAGCCTGCAGATTTTCTCTTTTGTCCGTAGCATCAACGTAAAATTTTTCTGTATCCTGGTAACACATTTTGGTGCAACCAGAATAGAATATGCAGCAGCGGATTCATTCACTCTATGATGCCGGCAACTGATTTGTACTTCCAAATCAATGTGTTTACATTCATGAAAAACAGTACATAGTCTCTCTGAAAATCGGTGTACGTAGTCCAGCGACTACGGTTATTGCGATATCACAATAACGCTGTTCCTTCCAACACTTCCGGTAAGAAAGCATCCTTTGGTGTATTTATCTATCTCGTCCAATCTCTGTAGAAACGTAGCCGGGTCTGACGTGTCATTGAATTGTATCCGGTACTGATGCAATCTGGTGAGAAATTTGATCCGCGGGTACTTGTGGCATAGGAGGAACCGGAATATTCTAAACTTGCTGAGCAGACAGAATGAGAATATTGACGCCCCAAAGCTAGCAGTCATTTAAGGAAAATGAAAAAAAAATAGATCACTATTGTAGGCGTCTTCAGGAACAACTATGAATTGTAGACACAATTTAAAAAAATCGAGGCGCTGCTGGCTTAAGATAAGCTAGCAGAGCCACCTAAAAACTCACGTTAGAGGAAAATAACTCGGGTGCTAAAATTATAGGCGCTTTATAGGCTCTTCAAGAAAAATTAATTTTATCCTAGCAAAGTCAGTGTTCATTCTATGGCCTTGGCTGAGATGAACTGTAGGTCAGCATGAAATCATAAAATTTGATGAAAATAGAAAACGGGTACATAGGAATTATAGGCTATTTATATGCTTTTTTCGGACTCTATTACAACTTTTCAAGAACAATTTTTTTAAGGCGAGGCTCTGCTGATCTAAGATAAGCTAGCAGAGTCACCCAAAGATTCACGTTTGAGGAAAGTAATTCGGGTGCTAAAATTATAGACACTTCATAGGTTCTTCAATTATGACAAGAAAAACTCATTTTATCCTAGAAAACTAAGTGTTCCTTCTATGTCGTCGGTTGCGATGAACTGTAGGTCGGCATTAGATCATAAAATTTGATGAAAATAGTTACATAGTAATTATAGGGTATTTATAGGCTTTTCTTAGACACAACGACAAATTTAGGCATAATTTAAAATAAAACCGAGGCTCTGCTGGCTTAAGACATGCTAGAAGAGCCTCATAGGAATTCACGTTTAAGAAACATAATTCGGGTCCTACATTTATAGGCTCTTCGCATGATATGGCAAGAAATATGGTTTTGTATAATCAAATTTGTTTTAATTTTGCCAGTTTAGATGGTTCCAGATGGGGCCAAGTTATGACGGATGAAAATCGGCAGAATTTCACAAATTTCAAGTGTTTCGATTGTTATTTTCATCAGTGTATGAGTTCAGTAGTTTTCAGTTTGGTATTGACAAATTGGATCGTTTGCAGAATTAATTTAGGTACAAATTACTCCTGTTCGTTTTGATACTGTAAGTTTAAAAAAACTATCAACTATCTAACAAAGTGAAAGCTATGTGGACATTGGTGCGATAACAAATTATGATTTTGTTAGTGCAAATGAATACTAAGTTAGTTTTAAATTATAGTTCTTTTTATTTGAATTTACGCAAAGTAAGACCAATTTTATGTAGAATAATTTAACTATACTGATTATAGTGACAATGATACACATTATTTTATTTACTCATTGCAATAATATTATTTCAAATGAATTATATTTTCAGGGAAAATAATCTACATCGAGGTGACGAACATCGAGGTTATGAATCTCGATTTTGAGAATCTCGAGGTGATAATTCGTGAGGCTCCAAATCTCGAGGCCACAAATTCAGAACTTACGAACAGTTTACAACTTACAATGATTGCTCTGAAGGATTTTCAGAAGGTGATATACTTTCGTATTCAAAAGTACAGGTTGAGTGGGATCTCACAGTTTAGCCTCTACCACTTACAATAAGAAATAATACCTCATCTAGCGGACAATATACTGCGATATGCCTGACAGGGGATGTTAAGTCAGTCGAGTACGACGATTTGAAACCGCAACCATTAATTAATATAATAAGATTGTTACCGCTTATGGGACTACGATAACGCCAGATAGGGAGCTCTCGATTCATTATAGGGGAGCCCACTCGGAGCTCCACTTGAAATTGAGAAAATTTACAGTGCTTCTATTTCGAATTTGAATAGTTCCCGTTACCATAATGTACTTAATAAAATCGCCGCCTGACGGTAGATGACGCTTCGTTCCAAGTCAAACAAAGTGAAAATCTAATAATGGTGTAAGGAATCAATTACTCATGTCCATTTTACGATTTACGTTTCACTTCCGAATTTTCATAAAAGTGCTTTCGACAATTTATTGTTTGTCAGTGGTTTGAAATTTATTTGTTATAAGTGATTCTATAGTTTGTAGTTTTGGTTTATTTAATAAGTGTTGATTTTAATTGCTGGGTTATTAATCATGAATTCGTTAATGAATTCCAAAACTAAAAATGAATGAAATGAATTTCTTTTGGTCGATCCATTGTTAGTTGTACACACGGTCGTACATACAGGTCTGGGGACTCGTATGTTTGACATGGTCTCTTACGCGTCGCCAAACTCGTAGTCCCTCGCTCAGCCACTAGCTAGCGCTTGGATCGAAGTGGTAAAACGATTTCTTTCTGAAAACGCAGGTATTCCTTGTATTTACAAGTCAAGTATGACAGTTGTCAGAGAATTTCAACTACTACGCCATCCTTTTTGGTACTACGCGACAGTCGACGCTTAGCAGACCCACTTCTCACATAGGAAACAGCCTCGAGTCCCCAGACCTGTATGTACGACCGTGGTTGTACACTAGTAGTTGACGGTGGTAATAATTGCTCAGTACGACTGAAAAGTCAATTTGCAGATTGAGTGGCACAAAAGAAGATTAAGGAATTTGTTGGAATAAGTTTTCTCGGTCATTACATTGATTGATCAATGGTCATTATTTATACACTATCGAATGTGTAGTGTCAGTGCGCATTCGCTAAATTCAGTGAGTACTGAGTAGTAGAAGCTGTAGAGAGTTAGAGACAGATTAGCAAAATGCTAATAAACATCAGTGGTAATAGTGGTATTTTGGTTGGAAGGTGTGATACACGATGTGGCATTCTTTAGTTTCAATCTTAATACTTATCTTGTTTTATTAAACGTCCTTCGGTTTGGTTGTAAAATCTCAGAATATATTCTGAAATCTGACAAAAATTGGAAAGTATCTAAGAAACCAAACCACAATGCAATTAGGTTCTATCTAGTTTGTGAAAAATTAATGTTCATTATTGGAACTAGTTTCACTCTATGAGCATCATCATGCACTCTATTATCGAAATCTATCCAAAACACTGCATGCTAGGTAATGCCTGAAGGGTGAAACTAGTAGCAAAGCAAAATAAAAAATTATATAGGACGTGCTGAATCTTGCTTTTATAAAATGAAATACAAATTTAGGTGAACAGCCTGACCAAACTGAAACAAATAAAAGCGATGTTACTTCCACATCAACAAATACCAGGTTGTTTTTTTAATACAACTAAGTATTTAAATTTTTTCTGATTTGAATATTTTTGATGGAGCTAAATAATATGATACATCTAATGCAGTTCTGTCACAAGGAAAATTGTGACCACAATTATTTATTTAAATGTAATCGAGATTATCCTCTGATATTTATTAATATGTGTCCGTTGTATCCTCGATTGACCATTATCAGAAACATAATGTAAATTCAGTTTAGGTATATACTTAAGTCTTTGAAAATGGCTGAATCGTCCCAAAAACTGCTTTAGATTAGTTAAAATTTTAGCTCAAAAGGGTGATAATGTAAACTAAATTATATTATTTAATTATGTTAGAACCATCAAATTAGTTCATTTCAATCGATTGAATTATTGACATGCGAAAATTTACATGCCACGTGATTTGTTGTTTTACTCCTAAATACTTACATTTATTATTTAACTGGAATAATGATATTACAAATTTCATTTCCAGGTAATTCAAATTTGGCAAATTGTCTCAGACGGAGCTTAGAGATAAACGTATTTGTGAGAATCATTTTACGACAGAATCTTTCTGCAACCCTACGACTAAACAGATTCTGTAATATTCGAGAACTGTCGGTTAAAAAACCGATATTAAAAACCTATACAAGAACAGACAATTTTTTGTTAAATTCCTTTGAATCTTCGACATCATCAACTTAAAAATTTACAGAATCTTCTGTTCTGGATGATGCGAATGAAAATGCCAGTGAATTTTTACAGAATGTATCAAATTTGCCACTACCTGAAACTCCTAAAAGGAAGAAAATGGTTGTCGTTAAAAAAGATAATCCCACGAAAAAACTTGCGTTAAAAAAAACAAATAAAACTTTTGCAAGTAGCAAAAAAATTTGCTCTATTTATACTCTGGGAAAAACATAAAGTTACTCTTTCACGAATCGATTTATCATCAATTTTAGATTCTGTAAATTATAATTCTGAGTCCAATAAAACTTTGGGGAAAATGATCCCGCTACACAAAACTAATACTCCGTGAACGAAGCAGGAGTATAAACTAATAAACACTATTTTATAAACTATCAACGGGTTATTTATTTTTAAGAAAGGAGCATAAATTCGTTTTACCCAGTGAATCAACAATCAAATTTCTGCCTGGTTTTGATGAAAACTCATTTAGACATATCAAATTGAAGGTAAATGCAATGCCGAAGACACAGGTATTGCATAATTGAATATGACGAGATGAAAATTAAGAAGTCTTTAGAATACAATAAATATTTCGATATATTTGAAGGTTGTGTGGATTTTGGTACATTTGGTCGACAAGCTACGAAAGGATTGTAAGCTTTGGTTTTTGTCGCCAAGGGTATTTATTCGAAGTGGAAAATACCTTTGACTTACTTTATAACAAAGAACAAACACAGTTTCGCACGACTGCTTGAAAATTTCTGATGAATAATATTATAAGTAGAGCTTTAGAAACAACTTTAATTGTTAAAGCTACAGTATGTGACCAAGATTCCAATAACCTTTTTTCAATATAAGAGACCATAAAACATTGTCTATCTAGGACGTACCACATTTATTCAAAAGTCTTAGAAATAACTGGTTAACCCATGATTTTTTATTTAATGGTAAATTGGTCTTATTTAAAGATGTCAAAATGTGTTACGAAATATATAAGAAAAAGTAAAACTGCAAAACATTTGCTTAAAATCCCAGAGTCGCATATAGTTCCTGAACCATTTCAAAAAATGTCCTGCTAGTTAGCTTTGCATATATTTAGTGGGAAAGTTGCAACGTCAATAAGGTCATTTGTAAGGTCTGGTGAATTAAATACTAAAACTGCCTCTGATACTGCAGATTTTGTAGAATACTTGAATAATCTTTTCGACTCATTAAATGGCAGAACTTTATATACCAGTAACCCATATAATTGTGCTCTATCAAAGGATAGACCTATTGTTTCACAAACATTGCAGGAAGCAAAGGAACTACTTACTAATATTCAGAAAGTCATGCCTAAAGGTTTATTAAGACCTTCGTACTTCGACGGAATGGTTTGGTCTATAAATTCAATAATATCTATGAGAATCAAAATTATCCATTCCTATTAACCAACAGATTGAATCAAGATTTTTACAAAATTTATATTCGGTATTTAGGTAAAGGTGAGGGTACAATAAAAATCCTACAGCAAAATCGTACACACGGTTTCATATTTAATGAAGCAGATGAAGACGAGTTATTAGTAACTAACTACTATTGTTAAAGCCCACAATCAGATGCAAGATAGCATTAATAACTTGAAAATAGATAAGGTAATCTATTGATATTAATAATGTTGATGATGAATCAGATTCCGAGTAGTCCATATTTCGAGATGCTTATTCTTAAGAAACTTATTCAAATCAATACTAGGTGGTTATTTAGTCAATTTCATTTTGAATAAACCAAATGCGTGCATTGTGAAACAGTTTTATGCTCGAGTGAAGAGGATTTTAATAATAAAAACTTGATATTAATTCAATTCAGAAGCTAAAATTCTAGCGCGACCAATATACCGACAAAACTTAAATACCCGAATCCTTCTTTAACCCGATTCGTTGAAAAAGTGTGACATATTTTATACTCAATTGTATCTGAGAAACGCCACATCAAAAATATTCGATTAGTTTTAAAAGAAAAAATCAAAAGAACTCTTCAAAATTTTACAGTTCCGCTTTCTTGTGAGAATCACTTCGAAACATTATTAGACCAATTATTTGTATATAAATTATACAGATACTAAAAGGAAGATACATTTTCTAATAAACATAAAGCAAAATTGTCGATACTAAATAATATTTAGAACATTTTTCATAATATTGAGTTATCGTTCGAATTTCTACTGTAAATTATTGAGACCGCAAAGTAATTATACTTTAACGAAATACATCTTTTATTTCAACGCTATTCATTAATTGAAATTTCCCACAATATTGTCTTATCATATGAAAGAATTTTTTTTAATTCAAATGAAATAACCAGATATATTCATTTCAAGTCATTACAATTGTAGGCTCGCAGTTACATACTTTTGAAATGTACGCTTGAATCAATTTTTTCATCCAAACAATTAGTCCAGTAAATGAAAGTTTTTACCCACGAATATTTTTATACCGGTTCAAAATTTACCAAAGTTGTTGGGTAGGTTCAGGGCATGTCCCAGATGATTTGTGGTTTGTTTGAAGGTGTCGTTTTAACTTCCTGCCTCTTCTCCCTTGACCGATATTTCCAAAAGAACCTTTTCAACCAAGAGGTGAAACAGTTGGGTGTTTCTAAAATTTCTAGAAAATTAGAGTATGAACTGACACCAAATAAACATTTTTTTATTCCAGATAATTTTCTCAAAAACGTGTAGTTTCCGAGATAGCAATGATTTTTTCGAGAAAATTTGAAATTGTGCAGCAGTCAGAGCAATTTAAATTCGAAAAATGACGATAAGTCGCGTTCTATCCACCCGATTATTAGAAAATTTCTTGAGAAATTTAGAATTTTTCGTATTTCTTGACTATCGGTTATGAATCCGTGGAAAAACTTCAAACTTCAAAACGTTGGCCCCGAAGTGAACCCTTTTCCCATATTGGGTCCATTCGAAGATGACGAGTTATTTGAATAATTTTAAAATGGTATATATTTTGGTTCAAAATATGACTCTTTTCATCTGTGGAATTTTTCGAAAAAATTAATCTTATCTATTATTATCTTCGAAGTTATACTCATTTGAAAATTGTTTTTGTAGTTGCTGTATAAGCGCGAGAATTCAAGAAACAATCACTGGGCTGATGAATGGTTTTTCCCATTTCATCGACTTTTTTATAAAATACTTATTCTTGATCAACATATTTATATTTTCATGGAAAATTATTTGACAAATAATAATCATTTAAAGTCATTAAAGACTTTAATTAAAGACTTTAATTTTAATCTTGAATTCTCGCACATATACAGCTACAGCAACTAAAAAAACAATTTTTAAATGTTTAAAGCTTCGAAGGTATTCATTTTTCTAAAAATTCTGGTAATAAAAAAGTCTTATTTTTAGCCAAAATATCGATATATCATACCATTTTAAAAATAATTTAAATGACTAGTCATTTTCGTATGGGGCCAATATGGAAAAAGACTCCATTTCGGGGCCAACATTTTTAATTTTAGAATTCATAACAGATAGCCAAAAAATTAAATGACTAGCCATTTTCGTATGGGGCCGATATGAAAAAAGGGTCCATTTCGGGGCCAACATTTTGAATTTTGAAATTCATAACCGATAGCCAAAATACAGTTTTTTTCTAGTTTTTTCAGAATAACCTCGGGAAATATCGGCCGGATGAGAAAAGTTGTACTACAAAAAAAATATTTCATATTTTCACAATAAGCAATTTCTAATTATAAAATTTGCAATTATTTCATTATTGGCCGATTTGGGTTTTGATGGTCTATTTTCAAAGCAATATTACGAGAAAAAGGTTAATTTTTCGGAAAAATGACGAAAATACAATTCGTTTTGCCTTTTGTTGACCGTTTTTTTTTGGGTAGGCACGTTTTTGTCCCTTAAAGGGCAGGAAGTAAGAGGCATACCTTGAAACTAACCAGAAACCTCCTGGGACACGCTTTGAACCTACCCACCAACTTTCGTAAATTTTGAACTTGTATAAAAATATTCGTGGGTGCGCCTGTTGTTCATCTCTATTTCAATATGTTTGCTGATTGCAAACAAAAATGGCTCATAGGGTTCACACTGTCATTGATTAATATACATTAATCAACGACCCTGAACGAGTCTTGGTATTTCTCATGTCAAGAAATAACAACCATTTCTATAAACATTAACTTTTTTCGTCCTAATAATAATAAAGTTTGTTATTATTTCTTTATACGAAATTTCAAAGACAGCTGTATGCCTTCCCGTGCTGTGTTCGGATGTAAATACTTGATTTTAAAATCGGTTCAATGATAAATCAAATCTATTGAAAACGAGTGTAACAGATTAAAAACAATTATTTATAACTAAAATACAGCAAAAAAATATTCAAAAGCTTATTTTAAATGTGTTATCCGTGCAACATATTTTGCCATCTAGGTACTTCACAAGCATAATAGGTGGATGTACCATGAGAAGTTTTCACAGGATAACATGTTTTACAACTAGGAAGTTCCAAATCCACTGAAACTTCTCCGATTGTTTGAGAGCATGAACTAGAAGTAACAACGGAGAACAAACAAGATGACGATACATATTTTAACTTTTCACTCAACAATTTGTCAATTTATTGAATATTAATATCAATCACCGTCTTACATTATCAATATAAGAAAACAAAGTTATGTATGTGCTTTATCAATAACCCCTGTAACATAATAAAACTGTGATCAGTATTATATTTTGAATTAGAAGAGAGTATCTAATAAACCATTGATTAATGTATTTCAAACAATGAATGAATCAAGACATTCAATAACTTTTCAGGAATTAGAGATCTATTAAATTATTTTTAAATAGATTTTAATTTTTATCAATAACTCCTTGCCTTTACCAAACTTTCCGGCCTTAGCGCCATACTATTTACTCCAGTAAGTTCCCAGGGCCAAAACCGTTTTAATTTTCCTGCCATTATCTATAATTTGTAGACTAGTCGCCGAGTACCTCCCTTAGCGAGCATACGCTCGCTAAATTCGCTAGTTCAATTAATATTGTGTACTAACTGTACTTTTTTGTTATGACCGCGACACTTGACGACACCTGGTGGTCACACTCGGCAATAGGTAGTGGCAGTACCCTTTATCACTAACAGATAACGTTAGTAGTATTTTCGGAACCGTAGTAACAATTAAACATTCGCGAGTAATCTCGTTGTTTCGAGAAAGTTCTGGTGTATTCCACCCACTTCTAGATGGCAGTAATTGAAGTATCAAAAGACTAGCGGTGCGGCCGCGAGTCAGTCCGCCTAGGGAAGGCGAAGGAGCGAAACTGTGTTGTGAAATAAAGTAGTGCCTATTTAAAAGACATCTTCGTAGCAGTGTTTTAATTTGACTTGTTTTTTTTTGTCTTGATTTAGTAGTATGGAAAAGAAGCGAAAAGTAGACAGTCAATGTAGAACATTCAAAGATCAATGGAACTTTCAATATTTTGTAATTGAGTTCAGTAAGCCATAGCCGTTCTCAAAGAATATAACATTACACGTCATTATGAAACGAAACATTTTCAAAACTACTCAAAATATACAAGAACATTTGCGGACAAAAATGTGAAACTTCGAAGCGCGGATTGAAATCGCAGCAATCTTTGTTTACGAAAATCGATACTGAACAAGAGGCTGCACCTCGTGCCAACTTTCGTATGGCTCTTGAAATTGCGAAACGTGGAAAACCATTCACCGATGAAGAAATGATCAAAGAATGCGTAATTGCACTAGCCGAAAAAATGTGTCCCGAAAAGGTAAATTCATAAACTGTCAGTTTGTCAGCAAACACCGTGGCTCGGAGGGTAGAAAACATTGCATGATATACATAATCTCAGCTGTCTAACAAAAATGGAAATCTTGATTGGTTTCCTCTGGCCTTGGATGAGTCAACGGATGTGTCAGATATACTGCTCAGGTGTTGATTTTTATTCGAGGAGTAGATAAAAGGTATGAAGTGTATGAAGAACTTCTTGATATTGATAGTACTCACCGCACGACTACTGGGGAAGATATTTTTAAGGGACTTGAAAATGCTATTAATAAAAAGAACCTTCGATGGAAGAACCTGAAATCTATTACTATTGATGGAGGCAAAAACAGGTGTGGTAAAAATAAAGGAGTGGTTGCTCTTGTGTCAAAGGCAAAAAATGATGGTGGTTCAAGACCATTGGTCTTATTATATCATTTATCAACAGTCCTTGAACGGGAAATGTTTGAATATATCTGAAGTCCTAAAATCAGTCATATTAGTTGTTAATTCCATAAGACCCACTGGGCTGAATCACCGACAATTCCGCGAGTTTGTTGAAGAGATTGGACAAAATGACGTACGATATTATACTGCCGTACGCTGGCCTAGTTGCGGAAAAGTCCTTCGGTGCTTTTTTGAACTTCGAGCAGTGATCGAATTTTTTTTGAATGAAAACTATCGCCTTCTTACCGAATTACAAAATAGCTAATGGCTATGAAAGTTAGCAGACTATGTCGATTTGACAAAACATATGAACGAACTGAATTTGAAATTGCAAGGCAGTTTCTCCCTGATTTATACATTGATATCGAATCGTTCCGGCAGAAAATAATACTGTTTTAATCACAATTACATTTACATTACGTAAAAAAATGTTTCACACATTTTAAAACGTGAAACGTTCAGCCACACTACCTAGACTGAGTTTCCCGTCGATTTTGCAATCGAAACTTTGAGTGCTTTGAAGATAAATTTTGATACTCGTTTCTCAGACTTTGATGTCATTGCGAATGAAATTGAGATTTTTCAAAATCCTTTTGATACTGACATTGAAACCATAGCCCCGGAACTTCAAAAGGAAATTATTGATTTACAGTGCAGTGATATAATTAAGAACAAATATCAAAACTCATCTTTGTTGGAATTTGATAAGTCTTCCACTGGTACAATTTGATAATTTGCATAAATTTGCTCGTCGGCTGTTTTTTATTTTTGGTACTACTTACTTATGTGAGAAAACATTCTCCAAAATGACGCACATAAAAAACGTTTTTTTAAAACCGGCCAGAAATTAGTACTTTCCGGTTTATTTTTAGGTCAGAAAATCTCATTTTGTGGGACCGAGCCAGAAAATTATTGTGATAGTCCAGTAAAAGCTTTTACCGGACTAATTTTTATTTACTTTCCGGCCTATCTTCAATGAAAAAAATAATAAAATAGTTAGTCTAAGATAGCGGTCAATTGGTTTCTATAGTAACCGAGTTTTGTATTATTTAAAACTATAAAATAACTTGACATATTTTGACGTTTAGTTGAAAACGTGACATTTATTATAAAATGGATAGCTAACGGAGGTGCTGACATCATAAACTTAAAAGGACATGGTGGTTGGTGTTCATCTCAAGTTGCCGAAGGTTACATTGAGGATTCAGTTCAGAATAAGATTGATATAGCTAACAAAATTCAAAAAGCAGGTAACTCAAACACAGAAATTGTCTCAAAAACTCATTATAATGTAAGCAGTTCAAAAAATCTCACGTCAACGAATAATTTTGAAATACCGTGCTTACAGATAAGTAATGCTAATAATTGTACGTTTAATATAACTATTCAAAAATAATGTTTATATTTGTAAACCAAAAATTAACGATTGTTAAAAAAAATTGTTGAAATTAGTTAATAAAGAGTTCTTGTTATAAAAATGTAAACTGAATAATATGAAGTTTATGTTACAGCAATGCCCGTTTAAAAAAAAAATATTGTACGTAATACGTCCCAAAAGTGCTTTTACTGGACTCGCAGGCTTGCAGGGCGTATTTATATATATATTCCAGGAGGAGGCGTTAACGGAATGTCATGGCTTGCCCACTCGTCCAGTAAAAGACCACTTTCGGGACTTGTTACGTAAACTACTATTACAGATCTAAGTTAACCGATGAGCATCTTAAATCTCCTTTTTTTAAAACCGGCCAGAAATTAGTACTTTCCGGTTTATTTTTAGGTCAGAAAATCTCATTTTGTCGGACCGAGCCAGAAAATTATTGTGATAGTCCTGTAAAAGCTTTTACCGGACTCATTTTTATTTACTTTCCGGCCTATCTAATGAAAAAAATAATAAAATAGTTAGTCTAAGATAGCGGTCAATTGGTTTCTATAGTAACCGAGTTTTGTATTATTTAAAACTATAAAATAACTTGACATATTTTGACGTTTAGTTGAAAACGTGACATTTATTATAAAATGGATATTCAAAATGATTGTGAATTAATGGAAGATGAAATTATACCAGATGAATTGTTAAGGCGGCCACCCAAGCAACGTTTGATTTATTACCGTCGAAGTCCCGGATACGATATGAACAAACATACCAAATTTTTGAAAAGTTAATTAATAAAGAGTTCTTGTTATAAAAATATAAACTGAATAATATGAAGTTTATGGTACAACAATGTCTGTTTAAAAAAAAATATTGTACGTAATACGTCCCAAAAGTGCTTTTACTGGACTCGCAGGCTTGCAGGGCGTATTTATATATATATTCCAGGAGGAGGCGTTAACGGAATGTCATGACATTTGGACTGAAGATTCCTCAAATACCAGCAATAAAAGGGAACCAATTTCAAACCTTAGCCGGAAGTCTTAGCGGTCGAAAAAAATAACACTCCAAAACTGACTTGAGAAAAAGGACAAAAACCAGTTTTTTGAAGGTTAGACATGGTTCCAACCAATACTGGTAATAGAAATTTTAGGATCTTATTATTTTCATCATAAGACACCATTTTTTCCAAGTCGCTAACCTCTATCAAATTTTCACGAACCTGGTCCTATTTTTCCGTAGATTGACTCCACTAAAGCGCTATAAGTGGTCGAGCGAGAATATGCATTGGAAAAAAATTAAATTTATTTGAACTATTTCTGTGAATTATGAGTTAGTTTTGTTCTTGTCAATTTGGCTCATTATTGATATTGCTTATTTTGTTCTGACTGCTTTTAATTAGTGGTTGAAAAAATTATCAAGGAGATTCTATTGGATCATTCAAATCATCATATACTTGAAACACGTAACAAATCTTTTGAATTCATTTTATAGGAAAACGATTTATCATCAATATTAGAACGAGCTAAAGCTTATTTTTGTTACACACACAAAGAGAGAAACGTAGTTATAGTAAAGTTGTGTATAATTTGTGGGATGTAACAATATTTTCAAATCGATTTTACTCGAAAATGGTACATCTGATCGATACGGAACTTTATTCTGTAAAAAGGTCTATATACATATTCTATAATTAGAGATTAAATCGTCGAAAAATTTGTTTACGAAGAAGTTGGAGTTAAATTTAACGTACCCCCAATCGGTCTTATAAGCAAATGAATGAAATTTCGAACTGTTTTTCCTATTTTTGGTCCTAGTAGCGGCTGGTAAAGTTTGGTAGGCTAATTATGGGACATCTGTATATCACAGTTAATTCACTCGTCCGTCTTCGGACGTGAGATACTAATACTAATATCATATCACCGTTCGGACAGTGAGATGGTAAATTTAATATCCACGTTGTGACGGGGACGTAGACAGTACCATTTGATATTTAGGAAGCATATCGATAACAATAGATAAAATGCCGAGCCGACTCGCTGCTTCTGCGCCACTAGATATTACCCACAGAACAACCTTAACTATATAATATTGCAAAACAATATAAATTTGTATTTGATTTGTGGCAAGTTAGTCATTGGTTTCTGTTTGATAGAGCATAATATAGCAAAGTTAACTCTTTGGGTACTACTGGTAGTAGAGTTATCTACGGGCAACGAGGTCTACTACTATAGTAGACAACTAAGCCTTTCACGGGTAATCTGGCGGACATTCTGTCCTTCTCGCACACATGTACTGCGCTCTCCCTCGCACGATTTCCCCTTAATTCTCAACTATGACGGTATGCGCGGCGCGCGTTATATTATATTTCAAAGTTCTGTTATATTCTTATACTCTTTGTGATAATAAAAATGGTTGGCATTTGCAAATATTGTAAGAAAAATAAAAACCTGCAAAGTCCACATAGGAGTTTTTTTAAGTAAGTTTTTTTTATAATAAAATACGTACAAATAATAGAATCTATACATAACCTACGTATTTGTTTATTTTTTTTTTTGTAGATTTAAAAAAGAGTGGTGTGAATTTTTCGATTTACAAGAAAGTCAAATATCGAAGTCTTCTACAGTTTGTAGTGATCATTTTCAAGAGAAATATATAACCAATACTGGTTATAGATATGTATTATCGTCAGATGCTAAGCCAACTATTAATAAAGCTGTAAAGAGGTACTGATATATATACACAATCAATTTGCAAGCAATGTTACTATTATTTATTATTATATTTCTTGTTTTAGACTTAATTTTAATACAAATAAGACTTTGCCCGATAATTCAATTGATAATATGATTGATGGTGTTGAGTCCATTACGAGTAATGAAAGGTGAATATTGTGATTTATGTAATCGAATCAATTTTGTAAGCTATGTTATTATAATTTATTATTATATATCTTCTTTTAGCCTTGATTTCAATACAAATGAGATTGTACCTGTTGCTTCAATTAGTAATATGGCTGATGTTACTTCGATTAATAATACCCAACTAAATGTAAGTGATCTTACTACGAGGAGTGGTATTCAACTTAATAAGAGAAGAGAAGTTCACCCAAGAGAGTTAGGTATACTTACAGTAGGCATGAGTTCTCTAATGAGTCATCGTATAATGACTTCTTACAATACCAAACTTATAAAGAGAAGCAATGTAATAACTATAAAGTGAAAGTAAACAAAAGACAAAAAGTAATTGAGAAGCTGAGAGAAGATATCGAAAACTTGACAAATTCTCAAAAATCTTCTGAGTTAGAGGTAAATAAAAATTAAATTACTCAAAAACTATCACAAAGTAACGGTTTCCACAATTGAATTTTTAAAACATATGTATTACTCAAAGAGTTTTTGGAGTAAAATTTGTAAATTTATTGTACATTCCAGTACCTTGTAAGAATAATAAACAATAAATGAAACCTGTTTGATAATATTTTCCTGTGCAAATGAACTTAACCTGACAACTTCTTTTATTGTGTTACACACTTATACACATTTTCAATATATTTATTTAACATAATAAAATTATATTATGTTTTATAACTTAACATAATTATCACTCTAGAGAGCGTATTACAGTTCGCAATTCTTGTTGCAATAGTATTGCAGCAATACTCCGACCTTGGCAAGAGCTGGCATGCAACTTTTATGGCAAAACGTTTTACACTTGGCAATTTTTACTTTCTATTGCATACTTTAGTTCACTACCAACCTTAAAAAATATACCAAAATAACTAAAAGTTAAGAATTATTAATTTGTTCGTTCTATGACTTCTATGTTTTAAATTTATTTAGTTTTATGTAAAAATGAACAGAATGAAACACAAGAAAAACGTTGCTGCTATAATTACTATAATTATTGCTGCCGCTGCTCTGTTGTCGAGAGAGACCGGAGAAAGAAGTCAACGAAGGTGGTGGGTAAGGCCTTGGTTAAACCAAAATAGAGGAAATATTGGTTTAACTGAAGAGCTCATTGCTACAGATGTAGAAAAGTTTTCAAATTTTCTAAGGATGGATACAAACACCTTTAAAAAACTGTTATCCAAAATTGCTCATAGAATAAAAAAACAGTCTTTCCGTCGCCAAACAATCTCATCGAAATATAAACTAATAATAACACTAAGATATCTGGCTACAGGGGAAAGCTTCCGTAGTTTAATGTATAATTATAGAATATCTGAGAGCACCATATCATTATTTATTCCAACAGTCTGCCAAGCTATATATGAAGAATTGAAAAATGAATATTTAAAGGTATGCATTTCTGGCATAGGACAAAGAGTATCCAAACTACATTTTCCTTCTGTTTTACAGGTTCCAACAACTGCTGCAGAATGGTTAGATATTGCAAAAAAATTTGAAACAATGTGGAACGCACCCAATGTTATCGGTGCATTGGATGGAAAGCACATCGTAATCAAAGCACCAAAAGACCATGGATCTGCCTTTTTTAATTACAAGAAAACACATAGCATAGTATTACTTGCTCTAGTTGATGCCAATTATAACTTCACATACATAAATGTAGGCATGAACGGAAGACTTTCAGATGGTGGTGTGTTTTGGGAGAGCGATTTGGCACGAGCCCTTGAAAAGAACAGACTCAATTTTCCAGAAGACAAACCTTTACCAGGGAGAAATAAGCCAGTGCCGCATGTAATAGTTGCAGATGCAGCTTTTTCTCTATCCAAATATATATTAAAACCTTACCCTTTTCGAAACATGTCAAGAGAGCAAAGAATTTTTAACTACAGATTAAGCAGAGCTCGCCGTGTGGTTGAAAATACATTTGGCATATTAGCTAACCGTTTTAGAGTATTACTTAATACAAAACCTTTAAAACCAGAAAAAGCAAAAATTATAACCCAAGCATGCTGTGCACTTCATAATTTTCTCAGGCATGAAACAAATAATGCTTATTTACTCAATCCAGAAGAAGAAATCGATGGAAGGTACAGATTTGTCTATGGTTTAGGCAGACAGAACTATGGCAGACCCAGAAATGCAGCCCTCGCTATAAGAGAAGAATTTAAAACATATTTTAGTGGATGTGGTCGAGTGCCTTGGCAGGATGATTCAATTTAATGATTTTTAGTTTTTGAGCAATGGCATAGAAAAAACGAAGTTAATAAATGCTAAATAGTTTTATTAATATAAAAAAAACACTTTATTATTCTATAAATTATTCCTCTCTCTCTGTCTTTTTTTCGCAGAAAAAATTGATTGTAAAATACATTGCTTCACCTCGTCCAAGATGTCTTCATCCTCAATGCTGTTTAATTCTTCTGCTACCATTCTGAAAAAGTGTTAAAATTATATTTACAATAATTTGTCAAATATTAATTAGCACATTTAAATGAAATTTGACACAAATTTTTAAATATTTTGTAAAAAATAGGCAATACCATAAATAAATAAATTTAAGGTTCAATAAAGTCCAGTAATTAAGTTTTGATCTTTTCTTGTACAATTTTACTAAAAAAATTAGTGATCAACATTTTTCTGTTTACTCCTGTCATTAAAGGGATTCAGTTTTTATTTATTGCTACTTAATTATCTAATTAGGAACTTACTTTCCAAATATGGAATGCTTTTTATTTGCATCCTCTTTGGGTTTGTTGATTTTTTCTAAAGTTGAAACAGCTGTGGTCAGTAATCCACTTATATCATCATGTTCTATAACTTTCCTCCGGGCTCTCTTCTTTGGAGGTTGTTCAGGAGTTGAGGTACCTCGTGAGGAACTGGCCCTAGACTCTGAAGGTAAAAATTGCTCCCCTTCTACCATAGATACATCCTGAATGTTCCCATCATAAATGATTTCACATTCAGGCTAAAATAAATACAAGTATCTTAATAAACCGATGCACAGTTTTTAATGTTCAATAGTTTTATATAAAAATTGAGATCTAACACTCACCTCGTCATAATGATACTCTTGACTGAATGTTTCTTCAGCCCGACTGAATTCTGTTGCCATATTGGATTCTCCCTGGCTTACAACTTCTGTTCCCTGTTGCAGAAATTGAAGGAGATCGAAACACCACAGTTTGGGTTTGTATATGGTGTCTGTTGAAGTTCCAGATACCTCACTTTTTTTAATTTTATTTACTTCTGATAAGAATTGTGTCCTTATGCCATGTATTTTTTTTTTAATGTCTTCTGGGGTTAGCTTCGTGACTTTTTGTTTATTAAACTCGGCAGCTATCTCCTGAAGGGCCCTGTTTCGTTTGTCACGGTTGTGGTAATCTTCATGTGTTGGGAGATAGAGGCACGGATGTTCCTCATAGAAATTAATCAACAAGGTCGTTGCCGATTTAGGCCAGTCATAACTGCTAAGAAAGTTTTATTAATAGTTTATTAAATAATTTTAATGAAATAGGTCCAGGCTATTCAAATAACCCGTATCTACCAAGGGTCATTAAAAACAAAACTTACCCTTTGCCAGACGCCATCATTTGATTTCTTTAAAGGTAATGTTAAAATAAAACACAATTCACAGCTAATGCTTAAATGTCCAAATCAAAACGAAACACTACAAACTAAAACACGAGGAAACCTTAAACTACAATGAAACAAAATATACAATTTACAGTCCAAATCGAAAACAAAAGAATATGCGAAACACAAGAATCAATAGATAATAAACATTTATGTTGTACTCTGTACTGTGATATAAACATGAATAAGCGTCCTTGTGGGAACTTTTGTTGAGTTGGTAACTAAAAAATCCCCAAATTTTTCCCCCATAATTGCATGCAACACGCAATTAATATCGAACCAGACCGATTCCGTGCAATGTCTTGAAGTGGCAAGAGACTTGCACGCAATTTCTGTACTGCGCATGCCTTCGATCAAGAGTATTGCGTATTGCAACAAGAATTGCGAACTGTAATACGGTCTTAGGGGATTGAAGTATGTATTACTTTTTCGATTCCACCTGGCATTTTTATTAGAGGCATACGTTTATATTTCATAAACTCTGAAACTTGTTATACGATATTTCCTAAGACTTTTCCAGAAATCAAAATTAAATCTACGCTCCTCACAGATCACCACTTAAATTAGAAACAAAATCAAGATATACGCATTCCGCATTGCTTTATATGTACGTAAACAAATAATCTGACAACTCGTCCGCCATACTGGAATGGTAAAGCAGATACCTAATTATCATTTCGGATCACTATATTTCTTCTTCTGCTCCACAACTTTAAAAAGCGCGCCTATTTGATTTTAACACCTTCCTGAAAGTTAAAAATTCGGTGTAGAAGGGGAGACCGTGCGAGTGAGAGCGCACTACGAGCGTACTACATGTGCGAGAAGGGCAGGATGTCCGTCAGGTTACCAGCGGTTCCCTATGCTTAACACACTACTTGTCTACTCTAGTAGTAGACCTCGTTGTCTACGGGATAAAGATATGAGATATGTCTGCCACATGATTTTGTCTATTAGAAGAATACATAGAAATATGATTTCTAATATTTCTATGAATGAATCTATCAATTATAATTTTCTATGGTTCACTATACAACAAACCTAACGCGTCGATTTTGTTTATGGTTCAGTGTTCAATAACAATAAGCTTCAAATTGAATTGAAGCTATTTTGTGTTTTAAAAAGATACATTTTACATTCATATTTATTCAATATAAAGTGAATTTAGAAAATTTTGCAGAATGACAACTATGCCAGTTAGCTCATCGACGTTATTGCCATTAGGTAATGGTTTATCTGTTCTATACAAATTGTAATCCCTAATTTCCTAAATCCTAACCTATGTGATTTTAACTGGAAGGAAGTGCCAGGACTTGAAATAATGAATTTTTAAATAATCTCACTAGCCTTTCACAACTACTAGATAAGGCCTATGATATTATGAGAGTAAGATAGTAATTGAAACATTCCTAGAAATGTAAAATGAATTGCAACATATGAGTATATATCCTTATAGAAAATATCTTATAATGATTGTTCCAAACCATATATTGAACTATCAACAAAATGCTTTCAATTTAACCATATTTTATATACCTATTCTTTAGCAGCAGGTAATTCGAAGATTTTATAAATGCAAAATATTTGTTTTGAATATTATTTTGCTCGTCTTTTGATTGGGCATCACCAAAACTGTTTAGAGTGTCATAACTAATACGAGTACCTGTGCTAGCATGCACAAATAAATAACAATAATTGTACTTCCTGGAGCAAGTGTTTTTTTTTCATTAACTACTATCCTATTTGCAAATTGATTAAACTGTAACCATTGTTCCTTATTATATATAAAAATTCTCGGGAAATAGGTCACAATAACACTTTGTTTTAACTATTCGTCTTTACGTACGTTTCGGTCTCACGACCATAAACGTACGTAAAGACGAATAGTTAAAACAAAGTGTTATTGTGACCTATTTCCCGAGAATTTTTATATATAATTCATACTGGGTCAAGAATCTTATTATTGTTCCTTATGAATTTGCTACTCAAAGTTGTTTTAAACTTGTATCAATTGAACATTCAATGTATCCTTGAATGGAACAATTGAAATTTTATTATTATTGTTAATTGACATAAATCTATGTATTGACTACAATGAGCTAGTTTTATATGAACTTCCAGAATTGGTAGACAAATGTATAGGATCTCGTATACATATTATAATGAAAAATGATAAAGAAATAGTAGGAACTCTATTAGGATTTGATGATTTTGTTAATATGTTATTGGAAGATGTAACAGAATATGAAACTACTCCTGAAGGTCGACGAATAACTAAATTAGATCAAATTCTCTTGAATGGAAACAACATAACAATGGTAGGTTATACTATATTCTTGCAGAATACAGTGTTGCATGTTGAATTTGCTAGTAAATATTCTATAATGACGTAAATGATACAACTGTTGAAAGTTGGATTTCACTAATTTAATAAATAAATGTAACTTAAATGTCATTATTATCTTTACATTCAAATTTTCGACTAGGATCAACTACTATCTGTTTGAGGAAGCTACATTGTTAGGGAAACTAGTTACATTTATTTATTAAATTAGTGAAAATCAAACTTCACAGTTATATTATTTTAAGTTAATAATGAATTTTCATCAAGTAATGGCTGATTCTATTCAATATTACATAATGACATAATATTATAGAGTGTAGAAACTAAAATTTATAATATATAATTGCTTGAATTAGTTCACTTGGATTCTAATAATCTGTCCTAAAATACAAACAGGTGAATTTTAAAACCACTACCTTCCTGGCTATTAACTTGGAAGTATATTGAATCAGTGGCATAGAAGCTTTTTGCGACGGGGGTTTGACTTAGTATTTAATATTTTAGTTAGTTGTATAGTTATTACCACAATAATAATTAACTTTCATGTGTACAAAATGGTGAATGATCCCTTGACCCTCACTCTTTCCACACCACTGTATTGAATCACAAATATATTCGTGATCTTGAGTAAAACTGTTGTAAACATATAAACGTAACTATTATATATAAATTCTCGGGAAATAGGTCACATTAACACCTATGCTTTATATTTTCTTGTCCTTACGTAAGTTTCGGTCTCACGACCATCATCAGAAGACTTATTATGTCTAAAACTGGATTACTAATTGTATTACACAAAGCGTCCTTATCGCACCAATTTCAATTGAAATGCCCACGTCGCCGAAACGAACAGAAACACGAATAATTGAAATTGTAACACCTCAATGTTATAATTATAATATATCAGGAATCCACTGTTAAGCAGAAAATTTAATAAATGCGTGTTTATGTCAACATAGTCTGTGAACGACTAGAAACGAGACCAATTAAGTTTAAGTATTCACTTTCAAACCAGATGTTAGATTTATGAGCTAATAGAAAAAGGTTAGTCAGTTACTGGAGATATACTTGACATTCTACCTAAAATATACTTTTAACATTATAAAGAGGCATGTAGGAATTTGCAAGAGTTTTTATTTAATTAACTTAGTATAAATGTAACTTAGAGTTTGAATATCTGTCCTATGATTTACAGATTTGGAGTCACGTTTTATGTGAATCATCTCCAAAATAGATCTTTAATAATAATTGGTTTCCTTAGTTAAAATATTAACATTATTGTAATCGAACTGATGGTTATAATCAAAGCAGTGTTTAGCAAGGGCGGTGGAATTTTCTAAGTTTTTGTTTCTTGTGCTGTACTTATGGCCATACATTCTTTTTTGTAAATATTGTTTAGAGTAGCAGTATAAGTCCCATCGCAATCTAAACAATTTAATTTGTATACTGTGTGGGTTTGTTTATCTTTAGGTATTAAAGGTTTTAGATTTGAGAAATATTTTCCAACACATGTTGGTGCAACGGAATTGAAATGAAGATAACGTTAAGACCAATTGATAACATTAACGTTGGAAATTGTTAAATTTATTAATCACGTACTGAATTTTATCATTGGGAACACACATAAGGCAATCATCTACATACCGTTTGAAAAATACGGGTTGAAAATCTAATGAATTTATAACAGATTCCTCTAGGCATTCCATAACAAGGTTAGCAATAGTAGCTGAAATAGGAGCTCCCATTGCTGAGCGAAAATTTGTCCAAAATATTGCTCACCGTATTGAAAATAGGTGCATTCTGATAATGTAATAGAAAAAATGAATTTTATGTGGAAAACTCATGGCATTTTAATGAATTTATAAAAAATCAATCCATACCCGTAAATCATAAACTTATTTCCTTGGATGTTGTTTCTTTATTTACAAATATACCAGTCGTTTTGGCATTGAGTAGCATCAAAAAACGTTGGGAGAGATTATAAACCACACCTCTAAATCAATCTTAGTTTATAAATGCAGTACAGTTTTGCTAGAATGCACCTATTATCAAAACGGTGAGCAAAATTCTGGACAAATTTTCGGCACAGCAATGGGATCTCCTATTTCAGCTACTATTGCTAACCTTGTTATGCCTAGAGGAATCTGTTATACATTCATTAGATTTTCAACCCGTATTTTTCAAACGGTATGTAGATGATTGCCTTATGTGTGTTCCCAATGATAAAATTCAGTATGTGATTAATAAATTTAACAATTTCCACTGTAAACTTCAATTTACTTGTGAAATTGAAGTGAACAAAAACATAAATTTGCTAGATATGAACATTAGGCATGATGCAGATGGAAAAATAAAAACTTCGTGGTTTACTAAAGAAGTTTGGTCTTAAGGTATTTTTCAAACGGTATGTAGATGATTGCCTTATGTGTGTTCCCAATGATAGAATTCAGAACGTGATTAATAAATTTAACAATTCAATTTACTTGTGAAATTGAAGTGAACAAAAACATAAATTTCCTAGATATGAACATTAGGTATAATGGAGATGGAAAAATAAAAACTTCGTGGTTTACTAAAGAAGTTTGGTCTCAACGTTATCTTCATTTCAATTCCGTTACACCAAAAATTGTTCATAATACACTGGAAATGAATGGCTACTCAAAAACATTTTTCAATCCTATCATTAAAGAAAGAATAAACCAAATCTATAATGGATCTTCATATATAAATAACATAAAAGGTAATACAGACAATTTTATGACATTACCTTACATTGCGGAGACCTTAGAGAAAATTAAGAAATGTTTGAAAAAGTATGATATAAATGTCGCGCATAAACCTACTAACTGTGTTGGAAAAAATATTTCTCAAATCTAAAACCTTTAATACCTAAAGATAAACAAACCCACACAGTATACAAATTAAATTGTTTAGATTGCGAGGGAGTTATACTGGAATCTCTAAACAATATTTACAAAAAAGAATGTATGGCCATAAGTATAGCACAAGAAACAAAAACTTAGAAAATTACACCGCCCTTGCTAAACACTGCTTTGATTATAACCACCAATTTGATTACAATAATGTTAATATTCTAACTAAGGAAACCAATTATTATAAAAGATCTATTTTGGAGATGATTCACATAAAACGTGACTCCAAATCTGTAAATCATAGGGCAGATATTCAAACTCTAAGTCACATTTACACTAAGTTAATTAAATGAAAACTCTTGTAAATTCCTACATGCCTCTTTATAATGTTAAAAGTATATTTTAGGTAGAATGTCAAGTATATCTCCACTAACTGACTAACCTTTTTCTATTAGCTCATAAATCTAACATCTGGTTTGAAAGTGAATACTTAAACTTAATTGGTCTCGTTTCTAGTCGTTCACAGACTATGTTCACATGAACACGCATTTATTAAATTTTCTGCTTAACAGTGGATTCTTGATATATTATAATTATAACATTGAGGTGTTACAATTTCGATTATTCGTGTTTCTGTTCGTTTCGGCGACGTGGGCATTTCAATTGAAATTGGTGCGATAAGGACGCTTTGAGTAATAAAATTAGTTTTAAGTAATCCAGTTTTAGACATAATAAGTTTTCTGATGATGGTCGTGAGACCGAAACGTACGTAAGGACAAGAAAATATAAAGCATAAGTGTTAATGTGATCTATTTCCCGAGAATTTATATATAATTCATACCTGGGTCAAGAATCTTTATTTTATATAAACGTAACATAAGATCACAAAAATTCCTGTGAGCGAGTTATACCAGATCCTATTGTGTTATGGTTATGTAGCCTAAAATATATAATTATATAGCATTGCATTGAATCTTATTTGTAATATATAAATGTGTCACTTGATTCATTTAGATACTGCTAATTTGACCCACCATAGAAGCCATGAATAATTCTTAAACAACTAACTCGAAGGATATTGAATTACAAAGAATATATAATTGAATGGAGAAAATTATTCAACATTCCTCAAGGTTATTAGGCAGGGAGGTAGTTATTTAAGAATAATTATTGATAATTCCTATGGTTGATCAGACTAGTAGAATCAGTTGAATAACTACTGTCTTTTTCTCATCTACATGAAATTTCTTATGAAAAAATCTTCCTGTTTTTGAGATTGTATAATGGAGCAGATAATGTGATTTTAAATATATAAAGGCAAATTATTAATATAAATGTGAAACAATAGTGAACCCAGTATTGAACTTTGTACTGTTTCACAATTGATACTTTGATCCTTCAATTCTGATTTTCTTCGTTTGTTAACACATTTTTCAATATTTGTCAAATATGTTATTATTTGAAGGAAGATTTCAATGAATATGTGGTTTTCAGTAGAATATTACTGATTAGAAAAACAATTCATTCAGAATCTTTTACAATAACAATGAAATACTTAGATTGTTCCCGATAATCAACATTTTTGTTCTGTTCCAGTTAGTTCCTGGAGGAGACATGCCAGAATAACAGACTCAGAGGGTACGTGCATTAAGTTAAGTACTAAATTATTTTTGTAATTATACCCCATAAAGTTCCACAATCATGTTATTGTTTTATTTTAAGTATCCCTAACAAAGTAAACAATTAGTCTCCCTCCAACCAAGAGAGCAGTTTCAAATTAGAAAAAAATTCAAATATTCTACCTCTGATTATTTCTTATAAACCTTGCTGTCTAAAAGAGTATCAAAGCTGGGCTGATCGCAAGTATAGGGTAATCGGTCTGTTAAACAGAGAATAGAAAGGGAAGATAAGCATGTATGAGGTGGAAAAAGATGGATGTGCGCACATTTCAATTTAAATAAAAATACTTCCATTCCTGACCAGGAATCGAACCAGCAACTGTTCAATCAATCAAAGCGGGGCGGAGAACTTAGACCCATTGATTGGGTCAATTGTGCGCCCCTTGGCACAAGAATGAGTCTAGCACAGTCCAGCAGGCCGAAGGCTAAGATTTTGCATGGACTGATGTCTCTTATGGCTTTAAGCGGCATATGTGTACTGCCGAGGTGTTGTAGCCTAAGAGAAGCCAATGCTGGACATTCTGCTAGGATGTGAGAAGCAGTTTCATCCGCCTCTCCACATTTACTACAAGCTGGGTCTTCAACAATGCCCATTGTGTGTGTATTTATTCAGATGAAGAGTCCTGTCACCAGTTTTAGGCCTTTCCTGCTCATAGAGAGTAGGGTTTTAGAGAGTTTAGGCCAGAACTGCCTAATGTGGAGCTTCGCCTGCTTATGCCGGGGGAACCACGCGAGACCGAGAGCCACTGTCTATCCAGTAGCTCCTTGAGGGCGTAAAGCCCGGTGGCCGATGAAATTCCGCTGGTGGAATCGGGGCCAGGGGCGCTCAAGGAACCCCATTTGGCTAATTCATCGGCCAATTCGTTTCCTTTCACGCCAGAATGGGCAGGTACCCACACTGGCTAGAGTTTGTTCCTTCTGGCTAAATCAACCAGAGTTTTCCTGCACTCCAAGACAAGCCTAGAACTCACTTTGTGGGTGCGAAGTGCGCCCAGGGCCGCTCGCCTGTCAGTGCAGATGTAAATTCGCCTACCTCGGTAGTATAATCTAAGGTTTTTCAGGGCACATGTCCGTATATTGCACAGACCTGTCTGGAAAACGGTTATGTGGCCACCTAGGGGAACTGAAATCTCTCTGGGTGTACACCAGTAGACTCCGGCTCCGCTTAGACCCGTCCGTGAACCACACGAGTCCACCTGGCGGAAGCGGCCCAGAGTCCTTGTTCTCCCAGTCCTCTGAGTTATGAGAACGTCTGGCGCTATCGCATCCTGCGTCAGTCGGAGGATCTCGGCTACCCAATCCCAGATTTTGCCATATCCACGAGTTGTAGATGCACTGACCCACTGGCCTAGACCAGCCAGCCGATACGCCGTACCCGTGGCCACTGTTTTGATGTGGAGTTGTAGATTGACAATCCCCTCCAGAGCCCTGGTGAGGGCGGTCCGCATAGCCCCCGTTATCCCCACGCAGACAAGTCGTTGAGTCTTCTCCAGCGCCAGACGGAACAGAACCGTTTCTGTCACCGGCCACCACACAACGGCTGCGTAGGTTATGATTGGGTGGATCATGGCCGTGTAGATCCAGTGCAGAACCTGTGGCCGTAGACCCCATGTGTTTGCGAAGGCTCTCCTGCATGCCCATAAGAATGCAACGGCCTTCTTTACCTGGATATCCAGGTGCATTTTCCAGCTCAGTTTAGCATCGAGGATAACTCCCAGGTACTTCTCTGAGCCTTTCCTGTGCAGGAACCTTCCAAACAGACGAATGTCTGGTAGGGGTCCCAGTTTCTGTTTCCTCGTGAAAAGAACCACTTCGGTCATCACCCTCAGTCCCTCGACCTAACACCAGCGGGCAACGATTTGCAGTGTTCTGCAGCTCGCACAAGGGGCCGGGTGTCTTCCGAGGGTCACAGTTGCCAAGTTGTCTGCGTAGGCTTGAACGTAAAACCCAGCCTCATTCAGCTCGACCAACAAACTGTCCACCACCAGGCACCACAGGAGCTGAGATAGCACTTCTCCCTGAGGGTACCCTCGGGTAACGTGTGTACATGCGACGCTGCCATTATGTTGTGCCGTTATCAGTATCTGCGAGAGCATGGTCTCGATACACCTGACCAAGGTGTGAAAGCCTTGGTATAAAGATAGAGGCAATACAAAATCGAAATATCCGGAGCACCGGGATGGTGATAAGCTGTAAGAGAGCCGAGAAGATCCCATCCTCACTCGCTGATTTAAAGGGCGCAAAGCTCGAGATGGGCCAGCCCACTCTTTTATAGCTTACCACGTTCGAGGCTATCCTGTAGTCAATCGCTCGAGCGTTGACACGGACTCGGGTGGTGTGACTATGGGGTTGTCATCAGACCCGGGGAAATGCACCGACATTAGATGTCGTAGCGTCTCGTCCGGCGATGACGTGTACTCCCCGTTCGGCAGAATCATTGATCCTGTGCGAATCGAGGAATCCTTGGAGAGAGCCTTGTATAGTCTCGCTGCTGATGGCATCTTATTGATCAGTGGCGGCTCGTGAATTTTTGAGAGAGGAGGCTGGACATAAAACGTTTTTGTAAAAATATACTCTATTCACAGCCTTTTAACCTTTGCACAGCGACCGTACCAGCTACTTCAGTGACAAAATTAATTGTTACCCAGCAAGAACCAACGTGGAAGTATAGAGTTTCTCTTGCCAAAAAATTATTTGTTCGTTTTTTGTCTTTTATTTTTTTTGGATTTTTAATTTTTTTTCTTTTTTATGGAATTTTTCATATTTTGTTTTTTTTAATTAATTTTATATTTTTTTATATATTAACGGAACTCTACGGTCTTTAGTTTGCGAAAAATGATCAATAATATTATCAAAAAATGTATCATTTTGTTTTAAGTGTTTTACTAAATCTTTTTCAATAGATATTAAACTAACATTGTATAAACGATTTTGGCCCATTGTATTTGGCATGTAAGTTTTAATTCGTTTGAGAGTAGAAAATGATCTCTCCACCGATGCCGACGTGACAGAAATGGTGACTGTCAAACAAAGTAGTTTATAAAACTGAGGTAAAACTTGTTGCAAATCATTGTCTATCATATATTTTATCATATCGGCGTCATACTGGCCTAAAATATCTTTATCCGAGTATATAACGCATAATTCATTGTGCCGTGCTATTTTATCAAAAATATATATATTTATATTTAAGAACTAAGTTATCTTAAAGTGTATTGGGGAACTCTTTTGAAAAAGATTCGAAAAATCTTCTATTCGTCAAGTCAAAAAACTTCAATTCATGTAAATCGGAAAATCGAATCTCAATTTGACCTTTAATAGTATCTAAAATTTCATAAAAAAGTTGTTTATACTTAATGTAGTTTCTTGTCTACCAAATTATATGTTTTCCTCCTTTTCGCGGGAGGAGCCTCATCAGTTGAAAAATTTTCAAATAAAATATTAAAATGAAATTCTGTATTACGGAAACTTGAAATTTTTCCAATGAGATGTTTCAAACGATTTCTTGAATTTATGTTGTAAAATTTGAAAAATAAGATCAGTTTGTTCAAATATTAATTTAAAATTATCAAGAAAAAACAAAAATTCTTCATTTTCTAAATAAGATTTTAAACCAACAGCAGCATTTAATGAAACCTGATCTGTTGAAAAGTCATCACTGTTTAATACAAAATCAAATGTTTCAATTAATTTGTCTTTATTTTTATGGATGGTAAATACTGCACGTGATGTAAAATTCCATCGAGTTGGAGCATTACAGGGAAATCAATGATTTTTTTAAAACTTCGTCTTGTCAATACTACTATTAGTATTAACAATGATCGATTTTGATAGTTACCTGACATTACTAATTCTTTTAAATCCGGTAAAGGCCGTTTATTCAAAAGAAACACTTTTATCATATATTAATTCACTAAATGGATTTTCTAAAAGGCAGCAACTAACTCACTAACACTCATTTTAAATTCACAACAGAAAACAATCTAACCTTACTTGGCGTGACAACACATAAACAAACAAGCACTGACTGACCTACTCAGCAGTCGGCAGAACGCACGTCTCGTATGTCATAGATTGCTAGCGGCTGCCGCAGGCTAGCCTCCAGAGGATGTTGCCGTTTTCGCTGATTTACCCAGTTGGCGTTCGGACTGGTCGGAAAAACGGCAACTGCGTTGAACAACACATGCTCAGCGTTTGAGATGTATAGAGAGTCTAGCCTCAGGGCACTGTTTCCAGATTAAAAATAACTACTGAGAACGGGGAATTAATTGTAAAATTTTAAAAATTATCAGAGAAACAGGAAATAAAATGGATAATGATCATTAAGATAAATTGGTGAGGAGGCTGAGCCTCCTTAGCCTCCTTCGAGGAGCCGCCCCTGTTATTGATGCCCTCACAGTAGGTACGCCACGAGTCTCTTTTGGACCTCCTAAGAGCTTTCTTATAGTTCTTTCGGGCAACCTTAAAGGTCGCCCAGTCTGAACTAGACGACGTTCTCTTCGCTTTGTTGAAGAGTTTTCTCACCCGTTTCCGACGTTCTTCCTCTTGGGAAGTCCACCAGGGGGTATTATTGTCGTCCCTTCTTCGTTCAAGAGGGCAGCATACTTCAAAAGCAGAGGTCAGAGCCGTGCTGATTCCACACACAGCGGCATCAGCCTCTTCCAGACCTCCATGAAATGCAGGAAGATGGGAGAGTTTACCGCTTAGTTCCTCTCTGAAGGGGTCCCAGTTGGTGGCTCTCGGATCCCTGTAACACTTGTCTGGGTTGGAATCAGATTCCAACTCGAACAGAATGTGTCTGTGGCCCGAAAGTGAGACTTCCGTAGACACATTCCATCTTCGGACGCAACCCTTGATTACACAGACAAGTCTGTTCCTGGACGTTTCACCTGCCGACCCGCCTGGTAGCTGACACCCCGAAGCCCCAAGACCAGCAACTGTTAGATCTATGGGAATAGTAGGTGAGTATTCTTCCACTAGGCTATTATGTCCGACATTGTTATAGTATTCATTTGAAACTGGATTAACAAAACTGAAAATATATTAAAATCGGTCATATCTCCCAAACGGCTCAAGATATCGGAAAAATCTCGCCCAACAATTTGGGAAAATTCTAGCTGCTGCAAAACTTTCAGACCGAAAAAATCATCCGTGTATTAAACAAATTTTAGCTACTGCAAAAATTTCACAACAGGCTCAAAAATAAGGCGAGTTATATTTGGGGTTGGATACCCAAATATTAAAATTGATCAATCTCCAAAACGACTCGAGATATCGGAAAAATAATCGAAATAATCTCCCCCGCCCTTGTTCAATAAATATAAGTTTTAGTACTGTTAGGTAGGGTAAATAAGAGTATATATTACTGCTGAACTTTGATAGATACACGAAAACGTCGAGAGGTTTTTGTTCAGTATAAAAGTTTCTGTTAAAAAATGTTAATAAATATTATTTTGCCCACTGGTTACCTAAGAAACAACACGTCATCAGGTTTTACGGCTGTTTATGGCGATATGTCGTGTACGAAATTCCTCTCCAATATCTCTTACTTTTCGCTCTTCTCATAGAGCTCATCAGTGGAACGAGCAAGTTTGCAAAGTTACTGAAGGATCTCTGCTGAGGGTAGTCATAACCAGCCTACCACGTGGTAAAAAGACCAAAACAGCTCACGCCACCAAGAAGTCAAAGTAATATCCTACATTCACAGATTTCTCGAACTTTACAAAAGTTACGGGAGATGTGAGACTACTTCAGTGCGCCAGATGACGACACCAAACCAATGCAAGAAAATTAGAAACAAATGAATATATGAATATACTTATTTATCTCATGTTAGCTTTTGCCAGATAACAATGATAAGGTCTTTCTAGTTCAGATCGATCTGTAACGTCACAAACTTATAGTTCCAGACAGTTGTTTCGCTCTTCTCGTAGAGATCATAAGTGGAACGAGCAAGTTTGCAGCGTTACTGAAGGATCTCTGCTAAACGTATCTCATAATGATTTGAACCAATCCTGAAATGGTTCAAATTACAAAGAATGATACTTCTAATTTGAATTTTACCAATCTAATTTATGCTAATTGTCATTTCCTAAATTAATGTTCTTACATATAATATACATATATACTGTTATGATTTCATTTCCTAAACAATAAAATGATAAAATTAGAACTTACCGAACATTGAAAATCAGAAAAGATTAATAAAAAGATATTAGATGGAATTAAATATTAAAAGTTAAATAATAGTTAGTATAATATAATGAACAATCTAAAACATAATAAACAACAATGTAATTAGAATAAAAGTGTAAAACAAGAACTTCAGTGAAAGTGAATAAACGTACAGTGTTACGAAGGCAGAAATCATAATTAAAATGATTACAAAAACTATCATGAGATAGCACAAACTATTGAAAAATGTTGTAGATATAAGTTAGGATTAGTAAATTTGAATTATATAATGTTAAAGAAATGTTATTGATATATAATATTATGTATTAGTTTTTAATAATGACAACTGTCAAATTTAAAATAATTATAGGAATAATCATATTAATAATAACCTAATCATAGGTTATCTTATACCAAAGTGTGTGGAAAAATGTAGGCAATATGAATTTAAAAAGAAGGAATCATCATCATTTAAAATAAGTTGAAAATCTCCAATAATTAAAAATTTTAAGAATACTAAATTCTGATTGGTGGATGCAATTTTATAGATGTCAGATTAGTAACAATGTAATAGTTCTGTCAGTTTTCAACAATCAACAAAGCATTCTTGATAGGTAAACTAAGCACCTCATTGGTTAATTTTGAAAATACTTAGCGTCGGTTTTGAAGGCCTATAAAAGGCATCTGAAGACAAGCCAAGGGAGTTAGCCATCAACATCTGAAGAGTCAAGATACTCAAGCTACTCAAAAGATTTTCATAACCTTAGTTTTTGGATAAACATCGGTGAACCCAAGTGTTCCAATAGCTTCGTAAGGTTGGAAGTAACCGAAGCAAATAAGTAATTTATACAAGTCAAGTAGTGTTCCCAGTCTTCGAACAAAGTTTTTAAAAGTTATTATAACCATAATTCACAAGTAGCATCGTATAATAGTTAGTCTTCGACAACGTTCCAATACATCATTTAAGGTTTTATATCTTTTGAAAAAGAATAAGACAAGTTAACAATTATCAACAGTTCCTGATTTCTAAAGAAGTAACCGCATTGTTTACCTGTGATTTGTGTATAGCAAAGAAATTGTGTACCTACGGGTAAAGTGAATTATCAAATTAATAAGAAAATCAAGCCAAGTGAACATTGCCTACATTTTTAAAAACATATTCTTGGATATAAACTAAACGTAAGTTTATTTATTATTTCTCCATTGTATTATTATCTGTCTGTAAATCTGAAAGAAAGATTGTAGATTATAACTTTGTAAACAAATATTAATAGTAAATAATTTTGAGGTTAGATCATAGATCTATTCGAACATAAAATTGTTAAAACTAATACTCGTGATAAAAAATAGTCATAAAAATTTAAATATAAAAGTTTTTAACATTCAAAGAACATTGTGTTTAATTCCATAGATATAAAATAAAAAGGTAAAAGTTCATTATTCAAATCATTAGATTATTCAAATCAAAACAAACATAAGATTTAAAATACAAATAAAAGGTAGCATTCAAAACATTGAAATATTCAAATAGAATTAATAATAATTCATAATTAAAGAATAAACTCATAAAAGAGTTTAGTTAATAATACATATCGTCGCCTGCACTGCTGCATATTTCACTTAAACAATTATACATATAACAAAAAATCTATAAGATCACACTATTGATCGCTTTAGAAGTTGAAACTGCTGGGCTGTTGAAGACTACTGGGCTGGCTGCTCCCATCAATTTTTTTTTGTGTTCTTCATTGTTTCCATTTCCAAAAAAAATATTTGTCATTCTAGTTTCCGATTTTCCTAAATTACCTATTTATTAAACTTGTCCAAAGCCTTTACCGTCACACACCATACAATATGACTTTCTTAAAGAAGGGACAAGGATCGCTATATAATATGTACTTAAGTATATAATTACAATCTCTACTCTATGATATGACTTCTCTAGAAGGGTTGGCAGCATCGCCATACAATATGTAAAAGGCTTTATGATCCATTAATTACCATCTCTACTCCATTATGTGCCTTTCTTAAAAGAAAAAGCTACCAGGATCGCTATATATGTAAAGGGACAGGCTCTGGGACTTCGTCATTGGTGTGATTGGTAAGGTTCATCGTACCATCGTAAGTTTTACCGGTTTATTGAAAAGACTGCACATGTGATAACTGCTATTTAAATTATAGTCATAAGACGAACGTAGCGAGACTCAGTAACAACTCTTAGTAGTATACTCTTTAACTAGACTGACAACTCGGACTAACTGACTACTGACACATTGTGAAAAATTATACAAATAAGAGCAATCTTTTGAATTTATTGAATATAATCTATATTTTGTTGGTACAATTCTTTGAGACGTTTTAACATTTTTGAATATATCAGTTCACATGTACTAGTAAATTCCCCAGTAACATTTTATAGCAGCTTTCCAGTTAAAATTTGCAAATAATTTTTAGTTTACTCGATGAATACATTTTGTTTAAATCAGTGAATCTGACAACCCGTTTATGAATAAATTGTCCGGAATTCCAAATAAGGAACATTTCTGTACGCAATCTATTATCAGTTTTAACGAATCTTGGTTGACTAGGTATATTAAAATAGTTTTTAAATATATCAAAACTCATTTATTAACAAATATATATTATATTACTAATACAATATCTCTGAAATATAACAACCATCAAGAAGGAAGAATATTCTTCAAATGATCTTATCCTTATCTATTCAATTTCCTTTTTGAAATATTAGGTACTGAAGTTTCATGTGTTTCTCGTTTACCATTATCATTTATGATGTCACCTAACATCTTTGAATTCTTATGTGTTGATCGAATATGCAAGCTTATTTCCTTTGTGGTAGAGTATGCCTTACCGCATATGTTACAAGCATAAGGCAAAATTGTTAGGTGTGTTTTCTTATGATCCATAAGATTCTGAAGTTTGCTGAAACTTACATCACAAAGATCACAGGAATATCTGTGTTTTTCGTAATGCTTCAGAAGAGCAGTATCAGAATTACATTGTACTTGACAAATATCACAAATTAAGTCACAATGTGCATGAACAGCGTTGAAGTGATCTTGAAGAAGAACTGGATTTATAAATGTTTCTCCACATAGAATGCAAGGAGATCCTACATCCCCAGGTTCCAATTGACCAACGATTTCTTCAGAATCCTTAAAAAAAAATTGAAATTGAGGGTTTCTTCTAAATTGAGTTAAATTCAACATTCATAGAATTTACAATCTATTCCTTCTCTATGAAAAGCTATGGGAGATTCTGAAACACTGATATTTTGTGTTAAATGTCACCCAAATTAACTACATACTAACAATGCGAAAATGTGATTGCGGTTTATATGAAGTTTTAAAATTCTGACTTTCATGAAATATGGTGATAGGTCATTGAATTTTGTAGAATAATTGTTTATACTCCTATTGATCCAATGTTGAAAACATGCAAATATTCAATTTATTTAATTCTATGATAATTGTCAGAAATGTGTTTGAAACATTGTATTTCATTCTATTTCATAATTATTATAAGTCTGATTTTTGTTGCATCACTCGAAATTTTGGGATACAAGAAAGCCGCAAAAGTATTTCTTTGTACTCGTATGTTCCCTGTACAATTTATAAAACGCTTTTCAAATCGTATAACGAAAGACCTTGATATCCTTCACCCGCGAGATGGAGCTTCAAGGTTTTACCCCAAGAGGGCCATAGTTCGTTTTTATAGGAGCGAAAATCTAATAAAAGCCTCGTGATCGTTTTGTATCATTAGGTTACGTTTAACGGGGTATTTATTATTGAAATAATGAATAAAACTACTTTCTTTTAAATTCATTTTTCGTCTGAAGATGACACGTTTAGTGTTGAAACTATAGTAACGACTATTTTAAATGTCAGTGATAGTAAAACAAAGTAGTTTTATTTATTATTTCGTTAAAATGATTAACTATCACAAAGTAACGGCTTCCACAATTGAATTTGTTATTTATTATTGATTAACAGATTAACTCCTTATCGTACTGCGAATCGTTATTAGCTTATTCTGTGTCCTATGATCGACGTTTACATCAACATATCTGTTCTACTTATTCACGTCTTCTTGTTTGAAGCTGATTTTAAAACTAGCTAAACTGATAACAACAAAATAAAGATCAAGTTCATAATTTAGAACTTTTACCCTGAAATTGTGCAACATAAAACAATCAAAAATCACAACTGAAATACTAATAATAATTATAGTTCCGTAATTGAACAAATTCATTCGCGGGATATTCCTAAGGATTTAAATTATTGAAAAATTACAAACATTTAAAAATATTACTTGCGATGTAAAATATGAATATATAAACAAGCAAAATCCCGTGAGAGGATGAACATTTTTAGGCTTTCAGATATTAAAAGGAAGAGAAACTATAAATTTCACGTTCAAGGTGTAAAAATTTGAATTTTGCATGTATTCTTGTAGGTACATATTAAAGGAAGGTCTAAAAACTATTTTTATGATACAGAAAATATTGAAGTTCAATGGAATCTGTCATTTATTGATGTAAAAGGAATTTTTTCCACTTGCAGTATCCTCTTTCCAACCAAAGTTTCAAATAATAACATTTCATTTATTCTCCTAAATTTAATTAAATATAAAAACAACCAAAAGCAAAATAGAAGTAGTATTTATATGAAACAATGTTGTAATTGTGAATGAAGTTAAATCAACCGATCCATCTATGATTCAAAGTTTTATTTATTTATTAGCTGGAAACCCCTGATTAAGATTTAACAACCGTGTTCAAACTCAAGTGTAAACATCATGTTTACATATATCATTGATAATGGCTGCATCAAAGTTGAAAAGTGCAAAAAAAGTGATTAACAGTAGGCATGAAAAACTTCATTGGTTATGCACAAGTATATCAATTATCAAATTACATACACCTTAACACTGTTCTTAAAACTTTTGAACATTGAGCCAAATAAATGAATTCAGAATATTCTTGGATCTATTACCATATCTTAGTAAAAGCTATTGGAGAATGAAGTGAACAATGGAAAATTTGAGTGTCGTTGGTTGCATACCACAGATTAGTCCGATTAGGCCCAAAAAGTATGGCGAGTCAACTCAGCCATTTATAAGATTATGTAATTTATAATGATCTGCTTGGAGTCTTCGGAATTCATAAGGAGGTAAGTGAAGTATATAGATAGTATGACTATTTCAAAAAGTTGCCTCCCATCTTATATGCAGCATGACGAAAAAACTAATTCAGAACTCACCTTTATTACCAATATGAAATATAAAATGTGGGAACCAGACAGTTGGATCATATTCAGTACCAAACTAATTGACAACATAGTAATTTTTCTGTTATACTTGAAAAACATTTTGACAATATAAATATAAAACCCAACACTCTATACGCATTAATAATGCACTCAAAGTGCTTTATGAAAGACAATTCAGAAACAAGTATGACACAGATCTTTGGTTTCAGATTTCGCACAAGGTATTCAAAGCAAATTTTTGTAGTAGATCTGGTGGATGTTACCACTAAACATGTGTCACTATTACACCTCATCTTCAGGTACCTATATATAAAGCTGTGATAAAGAAAAATGTATCAACATTTGTTAAGTTTTGAAATAATTATTATTTCAAAATTTGATCAAAATATTGTGTTTTAATTAATAATATTGTAAATTTTTATTTTTTAGTAAAACTTTTTTAAAAGATTTACTCACACTCAATATACCTATAAAACTATTCATGATCATATGGCTTCATTTCCAGATAATTAAGTTATATGTAAAATTACATTTTTGATTTATCTAATATACATGTTAAACAGTTGAAATTCAGGAAGCTACAAAGTGGTTATTCTAATGGTGAGGAATATGTAACTTTAGATAACAAATTGGTAAAAAATTATTAAAAAACTTATTATAAAAAATGGATATGTTGTTGAATGTTTGATGTTTATGCAATTATAAGGAATTAATTTTAGTAGAAGAGAGAACTTTGGACTTTCAGTAGAATAGTTTCCTGTAAAGTGACAAAATGATTATAATATTGAAAATTGTTAAAACTTTTAATTAGATTATTGCTGAAAAAATTGGGATATAATTCAAAGTGATTTATGTGTTTAGTGTTATTAATTCGTTGTTTTTAAAAGATTTATATGTATTTCTAAATTGTTAAGGTATAATCCTTTGATAGCTATATGTAAAATTTTAAAATTTGTTTCAGGGTTAAATTTATGATTATTATCTAAAAGATGGTTAGCAGAGTGAGAAAAGCCTATTTTGAGATTCATGCAATTGATCTTTTTCAAGCTTGTTTTGAAATTGCTATATGTTCTCCCAACATATTCAGTATGACAAGGATCACATGTTAAATGGTATATTCCACTTGGTTCTTTAAAAAATTGTTGTTAAATTGTTTAAACTATTTGAAGATCTATATGATATCCTAGGTTTTAAAACATCAGCTATTTTATTAGTGATATTACCAAAATAAGATAAAGCTCTAAAGGTAGTTTATTGTTTAAATTTATATTCAATACTGGTTGAGAAACTTGAATATTGTTTTGAACTTTATGAGAAATATATAATGAATTTTGATAAATTTTATTTTGTTTTCTATGTAACATTTTATGTATTATGTTTTTGTTGCATCCATATGATTATGAATTATTTTGGTTTATTGAATGTAAGTAAATCTTTTAAGAAGATGTTACTAAAAATTAACAATTTACAATATTATTAATTAAAAAACAATATTTTGATCAAATTTTGAAATAAAAATTATTTTGCAACTGTTTTAACAAATTTTGATACATTGTGAGAATTATTATTACTATTAATATAATGTAATATTACTGAAACCAAGAAGTTTGCATTTTTCAATCAACAACTCTTGATTCACCCTATCAAATGCCTTAGAGACATGTATGTACAATACTTAAACTTGTTGCCCCTTTTCCATTGTAGCAGTAAGAAAACGATGATATGTCAATAAATTAGTCATTGTGCTATATCCCATATAAATTGTAAAAGCCATGCTGTTCTAATTAAAAATTAAACACAAATAAGAAAAATTCTATCATTTCACCTTTAAAATGTGATATAAAATTTTATCGATGTTATAAAATCAAACACTATTATGTTGATAAGACTTTTATTTGTAACTTCTGTTACTTGAGTTTCAGCGTTGTTACACCAGCTTCAGATGGTATTGTAAATGTATTTAAATACCATCTGAAGATGGCGTAATAAAGCTGAACATTTAAAATGATACCAACATTGTAGTGCTTAATTTAACAATATGTATAAATAAGAAGTTCGTCATCTTTAGTAGATTTATTGATTTAATGAAGATGACAACAGTTGATGGAAAATGGACCCAAGTGTCAAAATATCAATGGCATGATTGGGTATATTAAATTTTCGCACTCTAATAATAGAATGCACAAAGAAAAAATGAATGTTTGGTTTTAATGCTCTCTATCAAGAAAGCATTATTTTGCAACTCTCGGTGAGTCTTCGATGTGTGTGAAAACTTGGTAAAACCAGGGTGCAACAATCACTCACTTATTGTCTTCATGATGTGTAATGGTGCACTTCAACTGAAATATTTGAATAAGATTTATTTTGTAGTTTAATGTTTGTTAATTAATAAAAATAGTTTACTCAACATGAACTTGGTCTCACATATTGTAACAAAAATTACTCGATTAAAATTTGATAATCCTACATAAAAAGTGTAAGTACTACCTACCCTACAGTCGAAGACAATTTGATTGCTTAGGATATTATTAGGTACAAGGATGTAAGTGACCCCATCGTCACTTGTGTGCACATCATTTACATATTCAATTTTAACAGTTTGGCCGACCAAATCTTCTTGGGTATCCTCCGATTCCGAATTCTCACCAATAACTACTTCTGTTTCTGGGGAATCTACGTTGACGTATAATATTTCTGGTACTACCTCTAGAACTTCGTTTGTTGGGCTGTCCATATAGGTACCAGAAATCATATAGCGGTCTGTCAATAGTACAACCGATTCCTACAATAATCGTTCTATAAATCGAGAGTAAATTTTATCAAGTTTGCACAAATTATAACTTGAAAGTTGGATAGATAGAATACCTACTCGAAGGATGACAACTCCAATGCAATCTAACCAAGAAAACTATTTGCATAGATAACTCTACTACGGTAGTAAAGTTATCTATGACTATTTGATTTAAGTTCTGTGACTAAACTTAGATGCAACATACTGTTCTAGAGATATCCCCCCATTTGTACATTTTCGTATAAATCAAAGGAATACCTGTGTGAAATGGTGATAATTTTTGAAAATCAGACAAATTATTCGGTGGTCACGGAGATAACAGTTAATATCATAGACGTAAAATATACCTATATGATTAACATCATAGAACAAGTATGAAGTTTAATATCGACTTGAAAAAAACATGAATCTATGAGCCATTAATTTTAGTTCATAAGTTGATCCTTGGATGAGCTGTATTTACAGCTTAATAATATTCTATAACAGCTTAAAATTCCTATATAGAAAGCATGGGGTGAAGCCATAGAGATATATAAATAGAGCACTTGTCCCTTGAACGGATTGGAAACAATTGAAGGACAGGAGATAATAATTTTCTCGTCCTCTCTGTCGCTCTTCTCACAAGATAGATAGCTGCCCGCGCCAACCCAGCTATTCTTCTATACATCAAGCAGCAGGCGCTTGTATATCTATGGATGAAGCTTGTATGTGCACAGTAGCTTCAAAAGTGGGCGACTGTAAGCAAAAAACTAGGATAACTTTAAGGAATTGCATCCATTGAGATTGCATTGAATCTCGAGATTTTTTCCTCTAAATTACTTTGAGCCGAATTAACAAAACCTTAAGTTTGAGTGAGATGCGGAAACATATCTTGCCAAAAACCACACTGAGTGGTATTTGTTCCAAAAATTCCACGAGTGTAATGAAATCATATCTATGCATGTATCCAAATTATATATTACAGTTACAATTATAAAGATACTAACTAACATTAATAATGATAACAGAATTAGTATCGAGACTTTGCATCCCTCTTTATATAGAGCAATTTTGAAAAAGTAAAAGTTATATTGAATTTCTCAAGAAACATACTTTGAATCATTTTAGAAGACAATGTTCACAATGTATTCTCTGAAGTCCTCTCCATTTTTCTTTCTCGTGATTTCTTTGTATTTTCTGCTGCCACATTTTGTATCTCGTATAGTATTTTTTTCTAGCCAAAAATTCGCGAATCGAGGCATATTCATCAGATTGTGAACGCGAAAATGTCAATGTGACATTACTTGTTCAAGCATCAATCACAATTTCATCATAGGAGATAAAAAAAGAACGCGCGTTTCTAAGTAAAAGATAAATGAAAAAATATCGGATGGTAATTATTTACAAGAAGGGCCTCACCTCCGACTTTGATGAAATTTTTTTTACAGACTACTTACGTGTTCCTCATAAACGATCAAAAAAGAAAAATCTGCGGAAAAGCACCGTTTTCCAGAAAAAATAAAATCTTCTCATAATTAGCACCATGTTTATCTCAAGATATTGACCTCAAAAGCACGTGACAACTATCCTAAATATCATGAAATATGTCGCTCCCAACTATATTCCAATATTTTGATGATAAAACGCTGTAAAAATACAAATTCGGTATTTAGTAAATAAACAGTATCCCCCATTTAATTGTAGCCTCCCTACAAGGTATTTCGTTCTCGTGTAGTCTGAAATGTCACTTTCATAGATAAGTTCCGTTATCATTTCGGTAAGTCATAGAGAAAATATACTCCTAGAAGTCTGAACTTATTGCTATTTCCAAACGGTAATCCGTAGGTCTTTGGATATTGAATGTGTATTTTTGTTGAATGAATTCTGTCCAGCGCTGTATTTTCCTCATTGTTTTTGTAACTCCAAGTGGCAATCCGTAGGTCTGAGGTTATTGGAAGTATATTTTTGTTAGATGCATTCTGCAAAACAGCCTATTTTCCTGATGTACTTTCAAGCGGGAATCCGTAAATAGGAACAGCGTATTTCTCTAATACTTGTTGTAGGTCCAGGCGGCAATCCGTAGGTCTGAGGTTATTGGAAGAGTATTTTTAGAACAGCATATTTATTTCTTTCCACAAAGAGAAATGTATGTTGTTCAAGAATATGCACCAATAATACACTTTCAATAACCTCAGACCTACGGATTGCCGCTTGGAACTATGAAAAGAATGAAGGAAATAGGCAGTTCTACATAATGCTTGCAGCAAAAATACAATTTCAAAAACCTCAGACCTATGGATTGTCGCTTTTCTTGATGTCTTCCAAGGGTCAATCCGTAGGTAGGAAAAACGTATTTCCCTAATAATTTTTGTAGGTCCAAGTGTCAATGCGTAGGTCTGAGGTTATTGAAAGTGTATTTTTAAAACAACATATTCACCTCATTTCACAAAGAGAATGTATGCTCTTCAAGAATATGCACCAAAAAAAAATACTCTTTCAATAACCTCAGACCTACGGATTACCGCTTGGAACTATAAAAAGAATGAAGGAAATAGGCAGTTCTACATAAAGCATGTAGCAAAAATACAATTTCAATAACCTCAGACCTACGGATTGTCACTTTTCTTGATGTCTTCCAAGGGTACGGAGGAAAAACGTATTTCCCTAATACTTTTTATAGATCCAAGCGGCAATGCGTAGGTCTGAGGTTATTGAAAGTGTATTTTTAGAATAACATATTCATCTCATTTCACAAAGAGGAATGTATGCTCTTCAAGAATATGCACCAAAAATACACTTTCAATAACCTCAGACCTACGCATTGCCGCTTGGAACTATAAAAAGAATGAAGGAAATAGGCAGTTCTACATAATGCATGTAACTTTGGCAAGTTCAAATAGTTTGCAACAAAATAAAAAATGAATTTAGGGACTGTCAGAGAAGTACCGACACAATTATACAGTATTCTATGAGTCTCCCGAACGGCCAAACATATCATAATACTGATATCTATGGAAATAAGATATCTATGACAGCTATGATCAGCCTTTTAAACGAAACGAGAAGAAATACCTTGTAGGGAGGCTACAATTAAATGGGATATACTGTTTATTTACTAAGTACCGAATTTGTATTTTTACAGCGTTTTATCATCAAAATATTGGAATATAGTTGGGAGCGACATATTTCATGATATTTAGGATAGTTGTCACGTGTTTTTGAGGTCAATATCTTGAGATAGACATGATGCTAATTATGAGAAGATTTTTTTTTTCTGGAAAACGGTGTTTTTCCGCAGATTTTTCTTTTTTGATCGTTCATAAGGAACACGTAAGTAGTCTTTAAAAAAAATTTCATCAAAATCGGGGGTGAGGCCCTTCATGTAAATAATTACCCTTGTGTCATTTGAGTCTGAGTGAAACCCAGCCTCAGTTTACATGAATTGGATATGTAATATAGAAAACTTTATTATATGACATATCACTCTCTAATAGAATGCAATTTGTTCGTACCACTATTAATTTCCAGGTACCAGGCTGATGGAACCATTACATTATTCGGCATAAACGAAAAAGCACACTCAGAAAGAATAAGAACAGACAATACTTATATATTTATTACTTTACTTCGATTACATTGGACAATGATGATACACCATAAGGCACAAATGAGAAAGCATACATAGAGAAAATAAAACAGATTTATCATACATCTAAAAATATTTTCGCTGATAGTTTCATTCAGAGAGGCTGAACCTTACGCAATAATAGAATTTAAAAAATTTCAAATTTTTGAGAAACCTCAGCTTTTATTTTTAAGTATGCTGTCTGGTTTGTACCATACAGTAGTACCAAATTATAGACAAAGTTTTGGTTCTGCAGGTAACAATGGCAACACGTCCATTAGTCCCAGGCAGCTGTTTCGCTTATAAGCTCGTTAGTGGAACGAGCCAAACGTGAAGTCACTGATCAACCGTCTCCGAAAGCGATATCACCACCACCCTCGAAAATATTTGGTGAACCTAGACGTATTGTCACTGTTCAATCTACGGAACCAAAACCTTGTCTATTGACTTCTAACACGAAATGTGTTTGTAATTCACTATGCAGTGTTTCGGGGCCGTCATCTGATCGTAGTATTTCCACATCGATTGTGAATTGAGATAGCACTTTTTGAAAAATCCCTGATTCTTTCGGGATATTTTACCCCACGTTTGAATAAACATTTTTTTATTCCTGGATTGTCCGACAGGTTTGTTTCATCGCAGTTGAATATGTTCGTTGGCTCAACGCCTTGAGTAGTTTCTTTCAAATTTACAAAGAATTCCGCCACCATTTTTGCTGAAACGGCTGATCTATTTTTCTTTATATTTTGGCAGTTTCGTAGAGTTATATGGTTCTTGGTCTCTTTAAGAATCCCAACGCCCACTCCTTAGATGGATAATTATTTTTAAACTGGGGAATGTTTTTTCCAGCCTTCGACAGGTGATAAAAGACCAGTTTTCTTGTGTCTCTTAAATCTAACGGAAAACCCCACTCTCCTAGGCTCTGAGCGTTTTTAACAATATTAATTTCCTCCTCTTCTGTGAGGGCAAGGGGTGGCCAATCTTGTTGGCATGCTTTCTTCGTAGTTTGTGACTTAGCGTCCCTAATGAAATTCCATATGTTTTGGATGCTTCACGCAAAGACTTTTTTTTTTATTTTATTTCACGGACAGCTTTCTCTAAGACTTCTGGAGTGAAATTGGCATATTTTCTTGCACCAGTTTTTCTTTTGTACGAGCGGACCATTTTCTACAAGAAAATACAGTTAATTTGTAATCTGGGGCTTCATTGAACACGTTCAAAGTAACCCGAAAACGATGTCGTAAGCTCATTGTTCTGATAAAAAATTTATGGAAAAAAAGTGTGTTGAAATATTTCAAATTTCTTCAACATAGCTTTGCTATAATAATGTATTGTTGTAGCAAATATATTTTGTAAACATGTAGTGTAAATACTTACGGCTACAGCAACAAAAGTTGGTAATTATTTACAAGAAGGGCCTCACCCCCGATTTTGTTGAAATTTTTTTTACAAACTACTTACGTGTTCCTTATGAACGATGAAAGAGAAAAAATCTGCGGAAATGCACAATTTTTGAGAAAAAAATAAAATCTTCTCATAATTAGTACCATGTTTTATCTCAAGATATTGGCCTCAAAAGCATATAGCAACTAGCCTAAATATCATGAAATATGTCGCTTTCAACTATATTCCACTATTTCGATGATAAAGCGCAGTAAAAATACAAATTCGGTACTTAGTAAATAAACAGTATCCCCCATTTAATTGTAGCCTCCCTACAAGGTATTTCGTTCTCGTTTCGTCTGAGATGTCGCTTTCATAGATAAGTTCCGTTATAATTTGGGTAAGTCAGAGAAACTATACTCCAAAGAAATCTGTACTTATTGCTATTTCCAAACAGCAATCCGTAGGTCTGAGGTTATTGAAAGTATATTTTTAGAATAGCATATTTACTTCATTCCACAAAGAAAAATGTTTGTTGTTCAAGAATATGCACCGAAGCACTTTCAACAACCTCAGACCTACGGATTGCCGCTTGGAACTATAAAAAGAAGTTTCTACATAATGCATGTAACAAAAATACACTTTCAAGAACGTCAGACCTACGGATTGCCGCTTTTCCTGATGTCTTCCAAGCGGCAATCAGTAGGTAGGAAAAACGTATTTCCCCAATTCTTTTTGTAGGTCCAAGCGGCAATCCGTAGGTCTGAGATTATTGAAAGTGTATTTTTGGAACAGCATATTTATCTCATTCCACAAAGAGCAATGTATGCTGTTCAAGAATTTGCACCAAAAATACACTTTCGATAACCTCAGACCTACGGATTGCCTTATGGAACTATAAAAAGAATAAAGGATATAGGTAGCTCTACATAATGTAGGTAACAAAAATACAATTCCAATACTCTCAGACCTACGAATTGTCACTTTTCCTGATGTCTTCCAAGCGGCAATCCGTAGGTAGGAAAAGCGTATTTCCCGAATTCTTTTTGTAGGTCCAAGCGGCAATCCGCAGGTCTGAGGGCATTGAAAGTGTATTTTTAGAACAGCGTATTTACTTCATTCCACAAAGAAAAATGTATGCTGTTCAAGAATATGCACCAAAAATACACTTTTAACTTCAGACCTACTGCCGCTTGGAACTATAAAAAGAATGAAGGAAATAGGCAGTTCTACTAATACTGATATCTATGACACCAGCCTCTCAAACGAAACGAGAAGAAATACCTTGTAGGGAGGCTACAATTAAATGACAGATGCTGTTTATTTACTTTAATAGCAAAGTTTGTATTTTTACTGCGTTTCAATATCGAAATATTGGAATATAGTTGAAAGCGACATATTTCATGACATTTATGCTAGTTGTTATGCGCTTTTGAGGTCAATATCTTAAGATAAACAGGATACTAATTATGAGAAGATTTTTTTTTCTCAAAAACGGTGCATTTCCGCAGATTTTTCTTTTTTGATTGTTCATAAGGAATTCGTAAGTAGTCTGTAAAAAATTTTTGATCAAAATCGGGGGTGAGGCCCTTCTTGTAAATAATTACCCAAAAGTTTGCAGACCTAATCGAACGTCAGTTTTGTAGGTTAGAAATGACATGTCCGAATTGCCAACTTCACGAAAATTATTTTCATACCAGTGGTGCTATACCATTCTTAAATGTGTGACGAATTGAGTGGTGGAAACTAGATGTCGCTAAACCTAATGGTTATTTCACTACGAGTCAATATAACAAAATTTATTTTTTGTTCAAAGTAGCCACGTGGTTCAAAGTAACCCCGTTTTACGGTATATTACGAGACCATTCATAATTCATCAGTATCGAAATGTCTTTAGAAGAATACACACGTGATAAACACATTCTAGGTAACAGTAAAAGCACTGAGAAGAGACCCGAAACTTTACGAGGAATAAAATATAGCTATAAGACAACTAAGCGTAAGTGTCGAGGATGGGTGTTTTGATGGCGAATTTCATAATCCTAACATCAATTTTGAACGGAACCCTGTACACAAATGCCCCCCATCTCAAAAATGCATGCAACCGAACCGAATGGCAGCCGATGAATTCACATATATCATACCCAGAACGATGTCCTCATTTAACTATAAACCAACGAGGTCTACTACTAGAGTAGACAAGTAGTGTGTTAAGCATAGGGAACCGTTGGTAACCTGGCGGACATCCTGCCCTTCTCGCACATGTAGTACGCTCGTAGTGCGCTCTCACTCGCACGGTCTCCCCTTCTACACCGAATTTTTAACTTTCAGGAAGGTGTTAAAATCAAATAGGCGCGCTTTTTAAAGTTGTGGAGCAGAAGAAGAAATATAGTGATCCGAAATGATAATTAGGTATCTGCTTTACCATTCCAGTATGGCGGACGAGTTGTCAGATTATTTATTTGCACAGGAAAATATTATCAAACAGGTTTCATTTATTGTTTATTATTCTTACAAGGTACTGGAATGTACAATAAATTTACAAATTTTACTCCAAAAACTCTTTGAGTAATACATATGTTTTAAAAATTCAATTGTGGAAACCGTTACTTTGTGATAGTTTTTGAGTAATTTAATTTTTATTTACCTCTAACTCAGAAGATTTTTGAGAATTTGTCAAGTTTTCGATATCTTCTCTCAGCTTCTCAATTACTTTTTGTCTTTTGTTTACTTTCACTTTATAGTTATTACATTGCTTCTCTTTATAAGTTTGGTATTGTAAGAAGTCATTATACGATGACTCATTAGAGAACTCATGCCTACTGTAAGTATACCTAACTCTCTTGGGTGAACTTCTCTTATTAAGTTGAATACCACTCCTCGTAGTAAGATCACTTACATTTAGTTGGGTATTATTAATCGAAGTAACATCAGCCATATTACTAATTGAAGCAACAGGTACAATCTCATTTGTATTGAAATCAAGGCTAAAAGAAGATATATAATAATAAATTATAATAACATAGCTTACAAAATTGATTCGATTACATAAATCACAATATTCACCTTTCATTACTCGTAATGGACTCAACACCATCAATCATATTATCAATTGAATTATCGGGCAAAGTCTTATTTGTATTAAAATTAAGTCTAAAACAAGAAATATAATAATAAATAATAGTAACATTGCTTGCAAATTGATTGTGTATATATATCAGTACCTCTTTACAGCTTTATTAATAGTTGGCTTAGCATCTGACGATAATACATATCTATAACCAGTATTGGTTATATATTTCTCTTGAAAATGATCACTACAAACTGTAGAAGACTTCGATATTTGACTTTCTTGTAAATCGAAAAATTCACACCACTCTTTTTTAAATCTACAAAAAAAAAATAAACAAATACGTAGGTTATGTATAGATTCTATTATTTGTACGTATTTTATTATAAAAAAAACTTACTTAAAAAAACTCCTATGTGGACTTTGCGGGTTTTTATTTTTCTTACAATATTTGCAAATGCCAACCATTTTTATTATCACAAAGAGTATAAGAATATAACAGAACTTTGAAATATAATATAACGCGCGCCGCGCATACCGTCATAGTTGAGGAGAATTAAGGGGAAATCGTGCGAGGGAGAGCGCAGTACATGTGTGCGAGAAGGACAGAATGTCCGCCAGATTACCCGTGAAAGGCTTAGTTGTCTACTCTAGTAGTAGACCTCGTTGCTATAAACTAAAGTAAGCATTCAATCATGGTACAGAAAACTCTGTGAATGAGCAAACTGAAACATCGAAACCAATAGCCCCGATTAATTTTCAAACTGAAGCACCATATCATACATCTATGACTCAACAACCACCACCATCACCAAAGAAGGAAAATGAGATTCATGTAATGCAATGTTTTAATTTTAGCGCCTTATGAGTTTTATTAAAAATGTATTAATAAATAACGATTTTTATTCAAACAAAAATCAGATGATCATAGCTTACGAACTATGATGACGTCACTTAAACCAACGATTATAGCTTATGAAGTATGATGGTTGGATGAGAAATAAAATGGGAATAATAATTATAATAATATTTATACGGAAAAATACACCATCTTATTTATTTCCAGAAACCACCGTTGTAGATCATCAACATGTTGAACTGCACACATATATTTACCCACATCATTGCAATGATTTAGGCAGGTCAACTTGTTTGTTGCTTCAAATTTTCCCATCTCATATGAAGTGTTTTCGAAAGTACACACACCTACAATGCGTGCGAAAATATCTAATTTCACACACTTCCAAAAAATATGCCTTTTTGATGCCCACGAACATAAAAATATAGTTGGCTGCAGAGAAGAATCGAATTTAAAATATCATCCATTCCTTCATATTCAATATTTCCGGATGCATATTCTAGTGAGTGGTGAAATTTCTGTAAATATCTGTCAGTTTTCCGATCCTTTGCGTTCAACGATGCGTATGGTACGGCTGGTTGAAAAAATTAATAATGTCGTTTGAACCCAATTAGTATAGACATTCCTTCCGGTTGGAAGACATCATCGACCTGAATATCAACAAATCCGACTCGGTAAGGGGGGAGTACTCCATCAAATAATCATGGATGATGATGCAATAAGCCTTCTTATTGGCAGGAAATCCATTAACAGCTTAGATTTCTAACCTCACATCGACATTTTCAGATTTCACCGCTTCTTCTTGTTTCGAACAATCGATTATGTATAAGGCGCTTTTCATGAAACTGCTGTAACTCAATATCGGATGTTTCACAGAGGAATTTGACGTGACGCGGTTTCTCAACCGCCGCAGTCTTGACAGCCCAAAGCTCTCTTCTCGCATTGGTTGTTATGCCAGGAGGTTCATGGCAGTCCCATTTCCGGGAGGTAGCCGCTGCTAATTTTGCTGCTTGTTCAACTGCGTCTTCATCATCCAATAGCTTACAAAGTCGGTTATAATACATTTTTACCTGATAATAGAACGAGCATCTTGTCGGACTTTGTCTTCTGCCAGAAAGTAGGCGTCTTCTTCGATAAAACCTATGATGTCGTTATGATACGAGCAAAAGGTTTCAAAGGCGTCCTGTAAATCTGTATATTTTACTCTAAAATGCTCAATATTCACGTTATTTGATCATCAGTCTGTGCCAAGGTAAGCCGAGCTACCTGTATACTTCTGAAATACGCCCTGCGCATATATTACGTTTTTCCCGAATTCATTTCATTTCACCAGCCATTTAGCAATAAATGTTTGGAATCTGACCGGAATTGTAGTTTCACTACGAAAGTAAGAAAAATTGTTCTCCTCTGAACTGAAATCAAACAACTAGCTTTCACCGCTAGTTGTTTTGGAAATTCAGAAATGTAGTATTTTACTACTGAAGAATTATTGTAAACTGTAGTATCTATTTTACTATATCCGGAAAATATAATGTTTACCCTAAAAACGTATGGTGTTTACTCTCAAAGAAATAGTTGTAGTCTGTCTACAAACTCTGAAACTTGTAGTTTTGAACTACCAGACTGAAATTAGCTTCAATTTCGAAAACTTACTACAACGGCTGTAAGAAGTGAACAAACTGCTGTTCGCCTATTCCGATATCGCATCGGTTCCATCAATATGTAGTGCGAAACAACTCTGATTTGAAAGTGCTGCAGTAGCGGCTCCGGGGGGGGGGGGGGGGGAGGGGGGGAGGGGGACGTTGGTCATGACCCCCCCAATGATGAACAAAAAAAAAATTTTTTAGGAGAATAAACTGATATGGTAAACGACAAAAAATTGTAAAGTCAGCACTACATCTGTGAGCCAATTTATTTTGATTATAACAAGGATTTTAATTTAAACAATATCGTATGTGATTAAGACAAGCTTTTGTCAATTTTAATGTATGCATGTCTGAGAGTGACCCCCCCCCCCCCCCCAAAACAAAAGTCTGGATCCGCGCCTGAGTGCTGTCGTGTAACGTTTGAATGAATCGCATGTGAAAAAAGCTGAAATTCGTGGTTATCTCAGTACCACCAAAGGACTCGTGATCCGAAACCAAAAGAATAAATGGCGTTTGGAATTTTTTCTCTCTTCACGTATTCCGGCTAGTATTACCAATTTATTATTATTATTTATTTTTGATATCCGGCTCGAAAGGACCATTTTCAAGTCAATGCATGAATCAAAGAAACTGAAAATAGTGGACTGTATTATAAAAGCTTCGACATAAGTTGTTTTGAATCTAATGAACAGTGTTTCTTGTTCCTAGATGAAATTCCAACACACAATGGTTTAATAACAAGGAGTGCACTCACTTGACGGTTATGTCTGTTAGATGTTCCTTGCAGGGCCCTGTCTTCCAACTGGTACTAGTTTTCCAATACGTTCTTAACGAAAACTAGTTTTACTTATTGATTCACCAACGTTGAATTCACTTATCGTATTTTGTATATTCGCGAGCTCTTATTTAACACTTTTGTCGCTAGATCTCCGGACAATTCTTATCAAACACGCAAAAACGCACCAACGCATGCACTCTACGTGCACCCAGTTTTCATATAAACCGCTGTGTGCCTGTGCCCCAAGTGGGATATTATTTTGTAAACTTTTCATTCATGTATGCATGAACAAGCATATTTCCTTGTAATATATTTAATTTCCAGCTATTCACACTACTACCCATATCGTTCTCCTCGTTATCAGAGAGATGAAGACATATATGTATATCTAAGGTTTTCTTGCACAAGTTTCGGGCATTTACTTTTCAAATCTACCACTGTCACTTGTCGGTATACCCCAAATTTCTTAAAAATCTTCATCTAGCTTTCTCTTTTCCACTAACGTAAATGATGCTATCTGGATCAATATTTCCTTTAAAATTTCCTCTAGTTGATCATAATCCTGAAATCCAGGGTTCCATGGAATACCGTGATATTTATCACAATATAATATTCTCTTCATTCGAATCTTGGAAAGTTGGTTCTACGACTTTCTCTGATCTTTTCTCGCAATCCAGCCAGACAAGTTCCTTAGCTATCAATCTATGCGACGTGATTCGGATGCTCTGAATATCGACCATCACGTACTTCATCTCGAACTAGAATGAAAACTATCAATCAACACTTAGAACATCGCAGACGACTCGAATTAGTAGAGTCACACGTCAAAGGTGACTCGAACGAGTCGAGCGACACGTCAAATGCAACTCGAGTGACTTGAACGTGTCGAGCGACGCCTTAAAGGCGACTCGAAAGATTCGGGAGACGCGTTAAAGGCAACTCGAACGAGTCGGGCAACGCGTTAAAGGTGGCTCGACTGAAATGAACGAGTCGAACAATACAACACAGACGCCTCTACTACATAAGCTCTTTCATTTGATACTGTTATAATCCGGAAGATTATTATTTTTGGGTCCCTTACAATAATTCAATTTAATTCGAAATGAAGTTTTATAGCCATCAGTCATTCTTGCGCCTAGTCAGATTCCTATAGGTCGTTTTAATAACGTATGGGCAGGGTCTGTCCCCGGTATTCTAAATTAAACATATTTTCTAAGCTTTGAGCGTGGAGTGGCCTCCGCTTCGATGGTTTCATAAAAACTAATTATCTTGAGAAAAAAGTGAGTTCTTCACCACCTACTTGTTTGGTACAAATTTTTCTTGTTCAGCCTCTTTTTACCCCAAATAACGAAGCATTAATTCAATTCATTAGTTGCATTAATTCAGTCAAATATATTTTACTTACATTCTACACTCAAAATAATTAAAATTTTGTTTTCATTGTTGTTGAGATAATATCTCTATAAATTTATAATCAATTTTCTAATCAAGGCAAGTAGAATTTTAGCCCATGTTAATTTTTGCTGCTAATATCATATCTTTTTGAAATTAATTAATATCCTGTTTGTTAGTATTGAAACAAATTAAAGTCAAGTAATTAGATAGAATTTAAATAAATCAAGTTGTGTTCACATAAGTGTGAAGAGAGAAAGAGAGAGAGAAAGAGGGAGAGAGAGAGAGAGAGGTCGATGCAATTAGCGAAGATCCTGCAACGATTTTGAAATGGGAATCTGATAATCTAGTAGAGCAGCCAAAACTAAAGCTTAAATCTTATACAGGTAGGCGGATCTCACAATACCTAATACGATGATGTCAGGGATCAAATTTGTGGAAAGTAATTTCTCACTTGCCACACGCCAACTTAGAGCAATAGGTATTCAGGTTACTAAATATTACTATGATTCCGACGCTTATTTGATTTGATGCGCGAAACAACGCGAACTGTGTCGAGTATTTCGACGAATCACTCTGCTCAATAATTAGAGAAAGCCTTAATATTGAACTTTCATGCCAGTAAATATCTATCCAGTTTGCCTCAAAATTTCAAGTGCATTGCATTCACCATTTGGCCGCTACACAAGAACATACATTTGCCAATTAATCCTATTAATCAAGAAACGACTTCGTGTGCTAACGCTCACTCCGTCTTAATAATATATTTTCATAATACATTATAGATTAACATAATACATAGAATGACACAGTTGAGATACGTTATTACAAGTTTTTGTTTTGGGCGGAAGTGAGATGATAATAAATAAGTTTTAAGCAAATAAGAAAATTTATTACTCTGTCTATCATAGAGAAGACAGATAAGGCACGTCAGTTATAAGATAAAACGTAATACATATATGAAATATATACATAATATTAAGTCTAGGCCCATCAGCATTACAGGCAAGCTACAACATAGTTGGGGAAATTTTAATGTATCCTTGCAAAGAATAGATCACTTGTGTCAAAAACTTTTTTCACCTTATTTTTGAATTTTTTGGCGCTTTATGTGTTGATATTTGCAGGCAGTAGATTATATAAATAGGTTCTCGCATTATTAGGAGACTTTGAAAAATGTGTATGTGTTAAAATTTTTAGAAGATGGTAAGTATCTGCTGATCTATAGGGTGAATCAAAAAAAAGTCTCACTATCCTTTTTTAAGGTTGAAAAAGCCTATCATAAGTAGGTAGTTGGTTGGCCCCAAATAATAAAATCAAAGTTGAGAATGGGGTAGAATAGTAGACGTAAAGATTTTGTTTCCAATGAATTTTTTAGGATATTATTGCAAAGTTGGCTTTATCAATTTCAGCACATATAATTAGGTAATATTGGAAAAACGTTTCAGTCTGCTTGGAAATTCAATTATCTGAGTTATATTGAAATTGATGATTAAATGTTGATCTCACAACATCACTTAAATTCATGCGTGATTTCTTTAAATTTTTGATTGACCACCTGTGGATTTTATGTGTTATGGTGATAGAAGTGTCCTCCACATACTTCAGCCTCATTTTCTGGAAGATCATTCATTTATAGTAGAAATATCAGTGATCAGATATTTTTCTTATTATATTACAAAATTCGTTCTTATATGTATAAAATTTCAATATTGAAGGACCTCTTGCCACCATGGGGCCTAGGTCCAGAGCCCTGCCTTAAAGGCGACGCTGCCCTTTTCCTTATAATGATTTTGCTCTGCTCTAAAGTAACTAATTTCTCTCTCAAAGGTGTAATGTAAGTTGAAAATGAATAGGTCTGTAATTGACTGTAATGGGAAGCAATTTATTGGAATACATGTTTCATAATTAATAACAACAAAATAACACCCTCATTTAGAGAAATCCTTACAGTTGAAGAAATAATGCCTAGAGGGATCATATTAGAGTCTTGAGAATGTATTTGGATTGGGGTTTCCATTTCTTCAGTCAGATCTGAAATTAAATGTAATAATAGATTAAAATTATAAAAACATAATAATTAATCATAATTAGCATAGGTACATACATTATAAAAATATTTGTATTCGGCTTTGCCTGTTTATTGCTAAATAATTAAATAGTTCTCAAAACTACATTCAATTGATTCTTCAAATCACGAACGAATATCATGATGAGATGAACAATCACAATACATGATTACGAGATGAGGGGATTAAATTTGCAAGAAGAACGTGAAAATCGCATTTCGATATCTACATTCGTTTCAGAGTTATTGCCAAAATTAAAATAATTATGGAAAACTTTTTAAGAAAACAATCAAAATGTAATAAAATAGTCATGGAAACCTTTTAATTTTTCGGGATACTTTACTTCCAAACAACCATAAGCTTACTAAAATGGGATGAGTCGTTTAGAAACTACATCGATTCAAATGATTATACTTTCAATAACTTCCCCCACTCTTATTAATGTCAGTTCACCAATGAGCCTCGGACCAAAATGATGCTGAATTGTCTAGTCTTTCTAATGATGTTACCAAAAATAAAAATTGATTTAGGAATTTTCTGAGAAATTTAGACATCGATCAGTGTACACATAACATATATTATATATTGCTAGTTATTCATCTTGTCATAGATATTTTGCCTCTTTGGTTCGATCATATTGTTCCATAAATCTATTGTTTGCTTCGGAAAAGCGATTGGAGCAGACTGAAACCCCTCATCGTTCAGCTTTATCGATAACTAATCATTTATCTATATCCTTCAAATTAACAAATTTTTGCTACCGTTCACTATCTATTAGGGACGGGCGTAATACGAATTGAAAATCGGTTTCCATCCGATATTCGAAATAACCTACTAGTCGAGTCAATTTAGCAAAAAAGCTCGGAATTTTTTCCAAACAGATCGATCAACTTAATTTTTTTTGCAAATCGTTCCTGGACAGAGACTGAACGATATTGAACTTTAAGATCTAGTCGTTCGACCATTTTCCACCTGTTAAACCGGAAATTCGATAATTTTCATGGGAAAATTTGTAAAATTGGTAAGTATTGCCAAAATTGGCTGGAAAACTCCACTCGGGGGTTTTCGGGGTCGCTGATCACGATTCCGAAGTTAGATTTACCATTTTCCATCGCGGTAGAAATTGGCCAATTTTATGTCAGAAAAATGGATAAATTAGATAATTTCGTAATTTTTGTTGAAAATGGCTAGAACATTTCACTCGGAAATCATTTGATATTGGATATGAAACAAATGATTTACAGTCACGGATAAATTCCCTGACTTTTGATAGCAGTGCCAATTTCAACAAAAATTACGAAATTATTAAATTTGGCCATTTTTCAGACATATAATTGGCCAATTTCTAGATACTGCGGTCGAAAATGGTAAATCTAACTTCGGAATTGTGATCATCAGCGACCCCGAAAACCCCCGAGTGGAGTTTTGCAGCCAATTTTGGCAATACTTACCAATTTTACAAATTTTACAATAAATTTTTCTATGAAAATTGGCCAATTTCCGGTTTAACAAGGGAAAAATGGCCGAACGACTAGATCTTAAAATTCAATATCGTTCAGTATCCGTCCAGGAACGATTTGCAAAAAAAAATGAGTTGATTGGTCTGTTTGGAAAAAATTCCGAGCTTTTCACATTTTACGTCTAATTTGACCCGACTATACAGGAATGCAATCAGGTTCTGTAATTCGAATTATTCATGCGAAACGGAAGAAGCTATAAACAGCTGCAACGATTCAAGGTCGAGGTTCCAGAATCAGAATTTGGAATGAATAAACTAAACAAAAATTCTCGCAAAATCGGGAACATATGCCATAATTTTCCTACTGCTATAGTGGGAACCAGAGAAGAAGTTATGTATAAAAGTGGGAACTACGCAGTCAATTGGGAACAACAAACATTCAAAATTTACAAGTTTTAGTGAATTTAAATAATATTATGCAAAACTTTTTTTCATAACATAAGTAAGTGGCAAACGGCAGGCAACCGGGGAGTTAGTCTGTCTCTGTGGTTCTTGAACGAAGGAGGTGTGGGTTTCATAAGTCCCTAGAAGACCACTGCTTTGCTCCTCCCATGAGCTCGTAAGTGGAACGAGACAGACGTAAAGTCACCATCTCGAGCTCGTGAGAAGAGTGAAACAACTATCTGGGACTGAAAGACGTGTTGGCACTGTTCAACCTGGGAACCAGAACTTAGTCTATTGACTTCTAACAGGAAATATGTTAGTAGTTCACTACGCCCTGCATGAATAGTTGAATAGTTGATTGTAGAAGCTATTACGTAGGTTTTTTATCGTATTGATAATATTTTTTCTTAACCAATAATTTTCGAAGAACATCATATGAGCCTGCAGTGGAATGTAGGGAGATGAAATAGACATTCGTATTTTCCTTGAAGGTTTGGAGGTTATAGGCATGAAGAAAGACCTCACTAGGTAAACAGTTCCACAGCTTCGCTGTTTGATAAGAAAATGAGGTTTGGCTGGAAGAACTTCGGCAGGTCTCGAGCTTGACAGTGAAGGGGTGAAGAACTTCGGCAGGTCTCGAGCTTGACAGTGAAGGGGTGACTAGTTTGAGCTGGTCTAGTCCGCCTATCTGAAATCTCTCGTGATGGAAGAACGGACGAGAGAGAGAGAGAGAGAGAGAGAGAGAGAGAGAGAGAGAGAGAGAGAGAGAGACAGAGAGAGAGAGAGAGAGAGAGATCCCACCTTTCTACGATGCTCTAGAGAGGACAATGAGCTCGTAACTGTGACATCATCAATCAAACTCTTCTGAATATAATCCAAGAGCTTCAGCGTACGTTTGGAAGCCGAACTCCAAACATTTGAACAGTACTTCAGAACAGTTCGAATCTGTGCTTTGTAGATTATGAGGAGCTGCTGGGATGTAAGATAGCCCTTGGCACGAAATAGAAAACCAAGTTTGGTGAAGCGGTTTTCGGTATGGACCTCACATTATCGTCCCATGCGTCCCATGAGAGGGTGCTGTTATGTTGTTATGGAAGACTTCATAGGAATAGTTGTACTTGATATCATCATATTAGCGATTGTACGATCCGCCTTCCTGGAGAAAACGCAAGCTTGACCTCTACTAGATTACCAGATCCACATTTCTAAATCTTTGCCAGATCTCCATTGATTGCATCAACCTGCCCCTGTCTCACTCCTCTGGCTTCATTGGATGGTATAGGAACTCTAGATGAGAGAACGGTATGAAGTATACTATCATCTGCAAAGTTGTGGACGGGAGAGGTGTCACTTCCAGCAGGTCGTTGATATGGAGCAGAAACAACGTTGTGGATCACTGTGGAACACCAGCATTGAAATCCATTGAATCGGAGGATACTCCGTCAATTATCACTAGACGTTAAATTCCTATCAATTGCTTTGGCGAAAGTTCAAAACAAACGTGAGCCATTCGGGCATTCGATAAGCTTCGATCTTATTTTGGCATCATATGCCTCTTTCGAAACGGTTATTGTTTCATTGCACCCATTTCTGGCTTCAGTATATTTTGTTCTAGTCTCCAGACATGGGTTACCGCGGCAACCACGGTATGCTGTTTGTTTTGAAGCCGACGGCCCTTGAACAGATTTTATTGAACCATCGTTCACGAGATGTGTTGGTATGGGCTATGTAAGTTTTTATTCTCAGCCTGATGATATTCGAGATCTCTGTGGCACATTGCGTTGGGTCATCAGATACAAAACATACGCTTCTCCAAAGAAGCTCGGAGAAAAACATGCGAAGACCGTCCCAGTGATGAGTGAATGGTCAGTTTCCCAATGCAGCATAGACCTTCACTTCATAGGGATCTGGATTGTTAGTGAGGAATAAGTCAAGCGTATTGGCATAATGATAGTTGTCATCAGGGATCCGTGTTGGTTCATTAATTAACTGCTCGAGATCACAGGTAATGGGGAAGTCCTCAGACTGTCGTCCTGGGTCATCCGTATTGTTTGAGAACTTGAGTCAAGCGGTGTTGTCAACGTTGAAATTACCCATAATGATAATTTTAGCTGCTGGATAGTTTTGCTAAATGAGCTGGCTCATTTGGTGACAAATAAAGATAACAGAGAAATTATGTCTGTTTGTGATTATCAAGCTTGAACCAGCAACATTATATCGAATTCTTTGCGTTCTAGATTTTCCTTTCTATGGCATGAGAGATCATTTCTAGAATAGACAGATACCTCCTTTAAATCTGAAACGAGTGTGAAGCTCGTTGCCAGGGCAGAGTATATAGGTCGTATTGGTGGATGTATGTCTGATTTGTCTGTATGCAGGTGGTAATGAACATCGTTTTGGTTATCGGTTATCCTTTTAGTCGCTTTTTACGACAGGCAGGATTTACTATGGAGAAATTCTTAGTCCGTCCTCATACAGACAATTGTTGAACAAAACTGGAACTTTTTTACTTTGTGCTTCACCACTAATTCAATTGCGAAAATAATTCGTAACTGCAGTTAAGACACGTCAAAGTGTCATACCCATACATTTACTGAGTAAAAGTTTGATAATGACACTTTGACGTGAACAAAGGCCGTTACGTGTTGTAACAATGATTAAATTAGTGGTAAAGCATAGGAGAAATAATGTTTCGTTTTCATTCAACCACATTATAGTATAGTTCATGAAAAGAAAAAGTGTGTAAATTTTACGGAATTAATGACTCCAAAATTTGTTACCAATTGAGCGAATATAAATTAAGAGCTACTTGTTTAAAACAAAGATGTCATATTGAATATTGACATTAGAATGCTGACTCTGATGATGAGAATAAAAGCAAGCATTTTCACTCTCTTTTATTTCGCCAAGACTGTAGAATAAAACTAGAAGATATAACTGCAGAATTTTCGTGAAATTATTCTATCTCGAAATATTACAAGGAGTTTTCCATTACAAGTTCTACGAATATTGCCTTTATATTCCTCACCAGTACAGGTTATGCAAGTCTGCAAAATGAGTATAATTTACCTTCAATTCATCATTTATATATCTAATTACCAAAATATTTGAATTAATATTCATTGTACGGTCAATTACGAATCAGCACGTTTTCTATCTTGAAATATGTGATAACAATAGGGTTGACGAAAGTAAAATTGAAAATAATTACCTGCTCCTTGAGTTGAAAATCTTAATATTGGAGATGGCTTAGACCATCCATATCTATTCCTGGATACCAACAATGCTTCGTAGATTGTTCTTTCTTTCAGTCCTTTTATGGTGTAGGCTTTGGAATAAACGGGTCCAGAACTATGTTCGGTGGGTATGGTGAGCTTGGTCCAATCAGGTTTACTTAAAACACTTTTTGCACGATATACTCTAAACCATAAATTGTATTCAATGATGGGAGTGTAGCTGTCAACTTCCCAAATGAGAGTATAAGAATCCTTGGAATAAGAATTCTTCTCTTCAGTTTTTTTAAAGACCCCAGGATTTGGAACACCTGCAAATTCATAATTCAGTGAGAATATTTTTCCTGATTCTTTATAGATGACATGAATAATTGAAATTGAACATTTGGCAAAACAGTATTACCAATTTTACCAGGGCCGTCTTTAAGATTGACGAGGCTATGGGCCAAGCTACTAGCTGGGACCTATGTTTATGTAGGGGATGAAAAATTCTTACATTTTAACTTAATAAAATCAGATAATAGAATTCCAATTCGACAGTCCCGATTAAACTAAGTTTGATGAGTATATAATCTGATTTTGATTAATAATGTTTGTTGACCTAGGTATGCAAAATGTCTGTTGTTAAAATGTATAAAAAATATATCAGGAGGGATAAAGCCTTACTAAAAGCAAAGTTAGAAACGGGAAAGCGAAATCATGATGAATATAGGTCTATATTTCAATTTCATTAGAAACAAAAACTTCAAATATCAAAAACTGTAAGCAAAATATTCAAAATTTTTTGCACTAAATTAGAGTTAATAATAGAATGGATAATATCACGAGTGCAATGCCAAACAAAACAAAATGAATAATATGGGGAGTATTATTTGTTAAATTAGTTTTAGGTTAGTATCAAGAACTACTAGTCTGCGTACAGATGCAAGGCTTCTTTGTAGGATACGTTTCTGAACGTTACTTATCGTAACTTGGTTAGATTAAATAAAAATAACCCAAATTAATAATTCAATTAATTTTCTCAAGTTGCATTGTAATTATAAGAAGAATGTTGCGTTTTTCTTCGTTTTTGCTAAAATTTTTTTGGGAAAATGATGATTGTGAATGTAGTTTCCATGCTCATCGCAGTGTCTTAGTTTGATAATAATGATAACGAATCTTCCGTCATATGGTTTGCCCACAACTATGTCTTTTACCGTCGAATTTACTTTCAGATAGATCACTCGATGGGTCTCCATCGGCCAATTGTTGTAAAGTTCAGCACTTTATGGCTAAAAAAGAGATAGTACCTTAAAAATATTAAAACTGGCAGTGGATAAATTTGGAACTGGAAAAGTCTGGTAAATGAGGGAATGGTATATAGAAAATCGAGCACGGAAGATTTGAAACTAACCACTAAAGAAGATGTTGATGAAGCGTTGGCTCAAAAGTAGACACAAAACAGCTATTTCAGTAAATTTAGAATCTTTCCTATCTGTAACCATAGTATAATTTGAGCAGGAACATTTTTTAGTTCTGTTAGTATAAATGCTTGATTTGTTTGTTTTGCTGATTATAAAGATACAAAATAATGGCATATTTTATTGAAAATATAAAATGTTCATTAGATAGTATTTTTCTTTGCGAACAACAAAAAATTATCATCTATTCTCACCATAAAATATAAGTACCTACTTTATAGAAATAAATTTAATTAACAAAAAGTTAATACGTAAAATGGCAAAGCAATTTATATATACTTTATATACCTACTGAAAATATATATAGCATATAGTTATTATATAAAATATTGATGAGTAATAGAAATATTTTATATTACACTTATAAATGATAGTTACCACTAGATCAACATGTTTGTGAAATCTACTGATACTGATTCTTCCTAATTTATTAATTTTCAGTTTACTATGACTTCTAATACTCTAAAAATTGGAAATCTTAATATAAAATCAATTTTTCCAAATCTTCATGACTCTCAAACCTTTATTGTAGATAATTTGTTGGACATTTTACTATACGTGAATCGTGGCTTCACGAAGGAATATATGACATCGTTTTAGATATAATGGGGCTTAAACTATACAGATTGAGTCAAATAGCCAGTTAATAAGTGCGAGAAACAATCGATGCATATGAGAATAGTATGTATCCCCAACCTGAAACAAGATGAGCGTGATTTATAAGGCGTATGTCAGTACCCTTTAACTAACGATACAGACCAGTGATTTAATAAAGATGGGCAAAACTGTTATTTCTAAATAGAAGTACCATAATCATAATACCAACTGCTACATCTGCTATTTCTACCTCAAATATCAAAATAACTATTTCAATAAGAGGTACACAACATCAGTTGCTATTTGATGTCAGTCAAGGAGTTGCTTTTGTGTAACACCAGTTGGTAAATAACAGCATGTCGATGAATAGCAACTCATCTCTATTTCTTACTTACTAACAATTCGAAATGTACAAAGCACACTTCCAATCGCACAACATAAGTTTTCTCTGTTTATCTCATCAACAATACCATGCGTCTGGCTCTCTCATACTCTCACATTAATCCTATACACCGCTCGATCTGACTCAATTGGTATAAAGGTTGAATCAGAACGATCGGGCTATATGTATAATATTGTGACAGTGTAAGCGAGCCAGACTGTTGTATTATTTAATAGGATAGACAAGAAGAACAATTGGTGCGATAGGGTGAGGGAAGTTACACTAGCGAAGCGAAATTCTAGACATCGCGAACGTTTGTTCTATGAATAATAAAATAAATTTATAGTACTGACTTCAATTTTTTGGAGCTGAATTAGCCAAACCAAAATAACTTTTCGTTGATGAAAGATCAAATAATATAATTCTAAGAAAAAATTTGAATAAATGCTAAAACGGCCTCCTTCATTGCCGAGGCAATAGCCAAACCGATCATAAAAACCCCTACGGACGTTACTGATACTCTCGTCACTTATTCCATAAAGAATTTCCAATTTTCAACTCATCAAAATTATTGGCCCTTGATTCAGAAACCCATAAATTTTACTTTTAACATAAAGGAAATAGCAAGGTGTTAAATCAGGAGACCTTGTAGGCCAAATAATAATAATACCTCCGTGCCGTCTATTATGCGGGTTTAGAAGTGAATGTTCAAAAACTTCCTTACGTCCCTTCTATTGAATGCTGCGCAACCATCATGTTGGAACCATACCTGGCCGTAATCCATATCAGGTAAGGTTTCTAATGAGGGAATGACATGCGTCAGCAACAACTCGAGGTATCTCTGGCCATTTAAGGTTCCTTCAATGAAAAATGGGTCAATCACATGATTTTAACCATTCTAGTCCAGTCCTATGAGGCCAACTACGCATAATAGATGGTTTGTGAGGACCATGCAAAGGAAATGATGATTCATCAGTAAATAAAATATGACTAGTAAAATTATCATTGTTGTTTGCCATTTCCACAGCTCACAAAATTCCATCCGGCGTGCATTGTCGGGAACGAAAATTTCCTTACTTTTACTTACTTATAAGAATGATATATTTTTTTTAAAGTCTCAGGAACATGTGTTTGATGGACATCTAGATTATTTACATTTATCGCACTTAATAAATTTCAATACCCTTGTCGATTTGATTCGAGCTGTAGGCGTGATCGAGGTTCGAGAAGAGAGGTTCTATGCACACCTGTACATTAAGTAACATTTAACTTCCACAGTAACAAGTACGAGCAGTAATATAGAACAATTATGTGTAAATGTTCATATAAAAAAGGTTAATATTGCTATAGGTATTATCTATAAGCCGCTCACTCAGAAAAATCATTCATTTCAATATTTCCCACCTTCAGTGGAATAATTTGTACAGGGGATTTCAATGTAAACATTCAATTGACACTGCTTCGTCTAGAACAGAAAATATGTTTTCTCTTTTGAATACTTTTAATTTGATACAGATAATTGAGAAGCCCACCAGAGTAAAGCAACTACATATTCACTCCTAGATTTTATTATTGTTCAGAACGAGGAAAATGTTGTATAGCGAGATGTGATCGATGGTAATTTTTCTGATCATCAGGTAACGTTTTGTAAACCTTTACTACCGCATAACAGCAGTGAACCTAAAATGATCACATATAAAAACTTCAAAGAATAAAATTATGACAATCTGCAATGTGACTTTACTGAGCCACCTGGAGCTTGGTTGTCAGACAATATCAAGCTTATGATGTTCATCAGAGATAAAGCGTCTAAAAAGATTTCCAAAATAAAAAGTACTGCTCACTGGCAATTCATTAAAGGTATTAGAAGCGACACCACAAATGTAATAAGAAATAGAAAAAAATACTTAAACCATAAAATATAGAATCAAAGCATGAGTGTTGGAAAATTTTGAAGGAAAATAGTATAAAACATTTTTCAAGTTTAAGTGTAAGAGCAGTTACAGTTTTAGTAACTTATTACTGTAATGTGTCCAATAATCAGCTATTTTCGAATTTTTTATAATTAACTTCCGATGCAAAATATGTTAGACGTGCTTCGTAGAAATGTCATATGTGCAATAGACTGTTCTCATTAAGTGTATCGGGTTGATAATAAGCCATTTATATCAAATTATTATGAGTTATTGTGCCTGTGTGAAAACCAGCCAAAGTTGGCAGCGTATGTAGTTTTGAAGTTAAAGTTCATTGGCCCCCCGTCAATATTATGTAAACTGAATAAGATCCATTATTTTTCTTGTATTACTCAGAAGATATATGCACGAAATTTTCTTCCCAAATAATCAGTTTTATTTTGTAATACTCAGGGCAGCCATCGTGTGCACGACATTTCCTTGCACACATCGATCGGGAAAATAACGGAGAATATAGTTCTGAGTTTAGAATTCATTGGCCGGCTGCGGCAATATGATGGAAATAAAGAAAAACCGTTACATTTTTCAGTTCTTCTTGTATTACTCGGAAGATTGATTGTGTGCACAAAATTTCCTTTCACGCATCGATTGGAAAAATAACAGAGAATATAGTTCTGGAGTTACAATTTATTGGCCCCACGTCAATATGGTGAAAAATAAATGAAATCCATTATTATTTTCAATTTTTCTTAGTTACTAGGAGGATTGATTGTTTGCACGAAATTTTCAATGAATTCTAACTGCTAAACTATATTCTCAGTTTCATTTCTGATGGATGTATAAAAAAATATCACGTGCACACAATCGTTGCCCTGAGTAATACAAGATTTTAGTAGATCGTTTTACGTGATAAGAAATTCGGAGGGTAAGCTGCCTGCTGGCCTACTTCTATGGATGCGCTTTTGGTTCGGGCATTTTCGGCTTTATCGCTGCCAACTTTGGCAGCTGTTTTCACGCCAGTAGCTAAAGTCATATACCGGCCAATACAACCGCGATACAACATATTATTAAATAGTATACTGAACTTCGCTTTGCGATTTTCTTTTGTACATCTTGCTGTAGATTTTAGAATATAGTTATAGTGAAAAAAGTACTGTATTTTATAATAAATATGCTAAGAATTGATGAAGGAAATTATCATTAATGATATTATTATTATACAGTGGCAACTCCGGCGCCCCACATGGACCTGTCTAGACATCAACTTTGATTTTGCTCCATATCAACGATCTGTTGGAGATGAGCTCCAGCTGATGAGATGAGCTTTGCTAGAGTTACAAAACAGAGCAAGGTCGATGCTATAAATGGAGAACTGGCAACAATTTTGAAATGAAGAACTGATAGCCTGGTAGAGCTTAATAAAGCAACCTAAACTCAAGCTTGTATTTTCTCAAGGAATGCGGATCTCAGAATCCCAAATATGATGATTTCAACTATTCTTATGAAGTCATTGATATCCTCGGTATCACCAACAACAGCACCCTCTCATGAAATGTCTCATGTGAGGTTCTTTGCGAAAACTACTTTACAGAAACATGTTCTTCTATTCTGTGCCAACTACTCCACACCTCAAGAGCACCTTATAATATACAAAGCAAAGGTTTGATTTGTCCTGGAGCTCACGCTAAGAGTTCAGCTCCTAAACATACGCTGAATGTTTAAGATTCTATTCAGTTGAGAGATCTTCATCTGGTTGGTGATGCCAGAGTGATGAATTCATTGACCTCTGTAGAACATCTTCTTTTTCTATAGATATTTCCACGTTCGGTATTCGTCATCTTGTCTGTTATTCCACCACGAGAGCTTCCAGGTAGGCAGACTAGACGATCTCAAGCTGACCACCCTTTCAAGTTCGAGACCTGCCAAACTTCTTCCTACCAGACTCCATTTTTATATCAAACGGCGATGTTGTGAACATTTTCCAATGCCTACCTCCTCTCGCAAAAGCCCACTGCTGGTTCACACGATGTTCTATGAACATTATAGATTTTCCTCTCGTGTATTCAAAAGATTTAAAGAAATGCGATGAGTATCAAGATTGCAGTCACAATTATTATTAATCCAATAAACGTTCTCATTCTCATTATGTTAATAAACAATAAAAGAATAACGGCTTCATCCATAGAATATTTGAAATAGATTTTCTGAGGTAAGAACTTTTTTGATTATAAAATGTTTGGATTTGGAAAATTAGAAGAGACAGTCTAATTTGAAATGAACAGCTTATAATACTGAAACTGTCTCAACAGTATTAATTACATGCTTAAGAAACCCAAATAATCAATTCTGAATATTATACTTATCTCACAGATTAATTTCTTATGTAACATCAATTCGTTATGATGTAATTTGATAGAGAAAAGGTTTTCGTTAAGGTTTCTAATTTTTATATTTGCTTTCGAATCGGAAACACAATCTGATGATTGTGCTTAGAATGCCTTTTAAATAAATTTATTCAACAAAATAGGTAACTTGGACCTCTGATGATAACATGAACATTCATACCGCTTAGATACCTGATAACTGAACAGATACTTCTCCTTGTCCCAATTCGTTAATAGCCCTGCAAGTGTATATTCCAAAATCACTCCTCTGAACGTTTCTGATCAGCAGCGTGTACTTGTCGCCTTCTACTAAAGATGCAATTCGAGAGTCTAGAATGATTGGTATTTCACCTTTCAACCATGTAACTGTAGCTTGTGGGTTCGAAGCAACTTTACATTCAAGCTGCGTTCTGTGTCCTGGAGCACTATGTATCCATGATCGTATAGTCATTATTTCGGGAGGATCTGAAATAGGTTGCCCTGATTATTTTATTCCTACAGCGACTTGAAGTTCAAACATCGAAGACACGATTGCTACACCCGGTGAAGCTATTGTTTTCCTTCTTTTACAAAAAGGAAAATGTTAGATTTGTCCAGATCCCCGACTTCACTACTAGACATATGATGTCAATAATATGTTCTACACGTGTCCAGTAGATTTGAACAACTGATAACTGATATTGGTTATAGGTAGTTATATATTACAAAAGTAATCGGCAATTTGCTAAGAGTCATTCAGAAAATCTTTAACAGTTACTAGGACAGTTAAACTACTTGGATGTACTAGATAGCGACGCCAAATCGAATCAATGTAACAATCGAGATATAAGTGAGTATATGAATCCATTCATTTATTTCTTGATGGTTTTTGTAAGATAACAATGATAATGTTTCTCTACTTTCATAGGGTAGTAACATTACAATCTAACGGTTCTAGACAGCTGTTTCGCTCATAGAGTTTATCAGTAGAACGATAAAGTTTGTAACCTCACTGAACGATCCTCTATCGAAGGTATACATAATCTAATAATAGAATGGTAAAGAGATCAAATTTAACGCCATATATGAGTAAATATCCCACTAAGAAATCAAATAATGTACCATATTGACTAGTATATTTCTCGAACTTTAAAATTTACGAGGAAAGTTACTACTGGAGTGCACCAGATGGCGACACTACAACGAACCAAGCTAACAAGTTATAGAAATGAATAATATGAATGCATTCACTTATTTCTTGTTGGCTTCTGCCAAATAAAATGGATGAATGTATTCATATATTCATTTATATCTCGATTATTAGACTATTAATTTGATTAAATTAATGAATAAATTTAATATCAATACATTTCCAAAGTAAGCACAAGATTCAAAAGTAGGTGAAAAAAGTACATGCGCCGTATGTTATTATTGAGATAAATTGATCTGGTTATGGTTACATTTCGAATAAGTTTTTTTTTGGCAAGTAATTATCATTTTAGTTTTTCGATCAGCTTATTGAAATTCCATGAAACACACTTACTGTTCCAATTTACTAAACACTTTTAGTAGTTTGTAAGCACGACGTATGTTATCATTGAGATATATTGATCTGATTATGTTCACATTTGGAATAGGTTTTTTTTTGGCAAGTACTTATCTTTTAGTTTTTCCATCATTTTATTTGTGATCTGGTTCAATACTTTGTATGTACTTTTATATATAGATATACAGATTTTCACTAGTGAAAATCGAACATTTAATAGTTACCTATTTTATTTAAGTTTAGAATGGATTTGTATCACGTAATGGCTGATTATATTCCATTTTTGATAATTGAGTTGATTTTTGTATCCGAAAATGATTTTATATGATGGTGTTCAGAGGCTGCGATTTATCTAAGGCTGTGAGGATTTCAGTCACAGAGTAAAAATATATTAAATCCATTCGGCATTGTTTGTAAAGATCTCTCCAACATCAACAAGGATTTGATATCGCCGCTATTTCCTGTTGTAACATGCCAAGTTAGGTTGACATAACGTTGAAATAGTCGTGGATTAGGTATGACATGATACGTGATATTTTTCAATAATCAATACATGGTGTCAATAAACTCAACTATGTGAACTCTAAAATACCGTATAATTCCAAGTGATGGTTCAAAAAGAAAATTAAAACGAAATTTATAATATAATAATAACTTTGATTCCATTCATAAGATGTAGGAATGGCAGAAATATCCAAACGCAATTTATTCGCTGATCAACAATACTTACAAATTATATTGAGATCGATTTGAGCTTTAGCAGGTTCTCCAACACCATTGACAGCAATGCACTTATAAGTACCAGCAAGTTGTCGAGCAGAAGCAGTAAACTTCAATAGTTCTCTGTGATCTAATAGCATAATTTCTTCGCCCTGAAAAAATATTTCAATTAGTCTAGGGATTAAACGTTTATTTTACCTTTACTTGAAATGTCCAGGTAATTATAGGATATGGAACACCTGTTGCAGTACAAGAAATTCTTACTTCTTCACCCAATTTTACTTGAGTAAATCCTGATTTAGGAGATGGTGTAACTGATGGCGGATCTGCAATGGGCAAAATTATTATCCACAAGGGCGGAATCAAATTTTAGTATTGATGTTTATTCGTAGGTATAATGTATCATTGGTCAGGGAATAAAGGTGTTTCATGATCAACATTCATAAGATGGACAACGAAGAGCATGAGACTTGTTGTATACAGGGTACCTACATTATTTCTGAATTTGGCCAAACATTTTCACTTACTATAACTGCCGAATCCTCCGATATAATCGAGCCTAGAAGAGGCAATGATTTACAGGAAATTGTTTCATGAGTTTTGCACGATGAAAAACATTGCTTAATGACCTAATCACGAACCCCTTATCCATTTACTTTACATGGACATCTCATAAATGGAATCTTTCCTTCTGTCATAGTATACTTTCAATAAATATAATGCGTAGTGTAGTCTTATATATTAGAAATTTTGGTTACAAGGGTTTTTCACTTCGCTGATCACAAATCTGTTATTTACTTCTGTTGAGAAGAATGGAGGAGGAAATTGTCCTGAAAGATGACTAAATGGTGATAACCAGAGTACAATTCAACTTCTCGCGAATAGTTTACATCATGCTCTCACCAGGCACATATAAAGAAAACATCATTTCATCCGTCAATTTGAAATATGTTCAAACTGATTGCGACGGTATGCTAGCTGACATGTTAACCATCTATAAGAAATAAGAAATTGCGGTTTCGTTCAAGCAATATAGGATTGAGGAAGATTTAGCTCCAGCAAGGATATTGGAATGGGAACTCAACTATATTCACAATGTAGTTATCCCATATTATATTTTAGTTGATTTTGTTTATATAATGTGCTGTGATTGTATGTACTTACTCGTAAACAAATTGGAAATGTCTGTCACGTTCTCGAAAAAAGGTCTATTGTTCGAATTCCCCAAGTAATCATCATTTATTCCATTGAATTATTCTTTTAACGTTATTTGCATTGCCTTTTTGCATACTTGGTCAGGCGAATGCTGCCCCAATAACTGTCCTCTCAGTACGTATCTCGTCCTCCCCCTTTCCTATATCTTTTCAGTATGGACGAATGAGGCATTATGACTGATTACTCATCAACATCGCTATTTCGTCAAAACACATGATGTTCCAGTCCGAGCGGAATAAATAGGTACCGTATTGAAAATGATTAACATGAAATCATATCTTACCCCTATTGATAATCAGGCTAAGGAATATTTAATACAGTATTGATGGTTATTATTTGGAAAAGGTGAGATGTGTTAATTTATTAATCCATGGATGGAAGTAGTGGATTATGTACCACTTCATGACTATATCTATATACTTACGCAAAACTTCTATGGCGTGCTGTTGTCGAACTGTTGACCAAGGTTCAGGTCGAACGATTTCACATGTGTATTCTCCAGTATCAATTGGATGAACAGTGAATATCTCTAATGAGCCATTCTGCCATAACATATGTCTATCTGGTAAATTAAGGTCCGGATCGGCACTATCTACTAATAGTTCTTCATTTTTATACCATTTTATAGCCAAAACGAAATCTCCATCTGAAACATATTCTGATGATAATAATTATGATTATTTTTCAGATCATCCTTTTGTATATAGAGAGGCAAACTACTAGAGTTTATAAATTTCTCACATTTCTTATTTCTTCATTATATAGTAAATGAATATGAGATAATTTTCATTTATGGAATATGATTTTTGGTTGTATACTACATTTGTGCGAACCTCTCCAAACCATTTCAAATGTTGATGAAACATTGGATAAAATCAGCCATCACGTGATGAAAATTCTTTCTAAAGGTAAATAAAATAACTATTAAGAGTTTGATTTTCACCAATTTAGTAAATAAATGTAACTATTAATTCGCTAATACCGTGGCTTCTCCAAACAAATATTACCAAGTGCTTAGTAATATTAGCTCAGTGTAAGCGAAACTATAGTTATAGTTTTCACATTAGTGAAAATAAATCTTTTATTAGTTGAGTATTTATCAATTATTATTCCTAAATATTTCTACTTTTCCTTTTATAACCTCATTTTCATATAATATAATTTCATATAATTAAAATCTGGTCTGTTATTTTGTTAGGGGATAAAGCAAAATTCCTTTTGTCCTAAATTCAGAGAGACAGCTAGCCAAGTTTCAACTATAGTTCGTTCCTTCTATTACTTTTAATCTCACGCCATCTCAATTTTCACCACTGCTACAACACTAATGTAATGTCATCAACGTAGGATAGAATTTTACCATCCAATTTCAACCCAAGTAAGGAATTCGTATAAGTAATAAATAAGGGACGACCTAGTATTGTCTCTTGTGGGACCCCAACCTTTATTTATAGGTTATTTCTGATAGGTTCGTTAATTCCCTTCAAATAACTTCTAAAAACATTTTGAACTATTTCCCGTGATAGGACCTCAAGAAGTTTTTCATGAGATACTGTATCAAATGTTTTTGCTATTGTTTTTTATTCGCATTAAGGTTTTTTGTAATTTCTGTTTTTAGCTGATTCATTGCAACAGAAGGGTTCAAACAAATCAATATGATCAAATTGATTTCCTGAAAGATATTATTTTCAACAAAAAGATTTGGTAGGATTCTATCTTTAAGACTTTTCTCAAATATTTATGCAAAATTATTACTCTAGTTGATAGGTCTATAATTCTCTATTTTTGTTTCTTCAGATTTATGTAATGGAATCACAACAGATAGTTCAAAGTATTTAGGTACTAAAATTCAATGGTAGAAGCCGTTACTTTGTGATAATTTATCATACTGATATAATAAAATAAAACACTTTCACTTTGTTTTTTTTATCACATATATTATACAAACAAATACTACTGTATGAAAATATGAATAATCTCGGCTATTTATGTTACAATATAAGACGCAGGTAACTAGTGGGGTTGCGGTTCGGGAAATACATTGCTAGATATACTACTCTAGCTATTGAAATTGCATAATGAGGTTGAGTTAATATTGTGATAAGGAAAATTCAATGCCGAGGTATAGGTACTAGGAAGAGAATTTGCGAAATTTTACGTTATCAAGGCATCAAACATGATGCTGTAGTACCCATCTAATTGATAATTCAAAAGTTTATAACTAAAAGTGTTCTATTTTATTATATCAATATTTACGTACTGTTCCGGTTTTAAAAATTAAATTTATTATGGGAATAAGGGGGTGTAATATTTCTAAATAGGTAAATTTCATTATTTCAGAACTGATATCAACTTATCCTGTAGAACAGAAAGATGGTACATAATTTATTATCTCATTTTCTGTAGTGGGTATTAAGAACGGAGGTTAGAACAAAATCGATATTGGCATATTTTTTGTATCCACGTTATATGTTTCCATCTGAATATCAATATTAATAAAATAGTTGTTACAATAATTAGCCACTTCGAGGTCGTACCCAAAGTTGCTTCCATTTTCATCCAATGTTTTACAAACTGTTTCGGTTTTTATTTTGTTCATCAACAGTAATAATTTGATACAGTATTTTTATATTGTTTTTGTTAATATTAATAACAGTTTTGTAATAACTATCTTTCTCTTTTTTAATGAGTTCATTCAGATTATTTCTATAAGTTTTATATTCAGTTTCATGATCTGTACTATACTTTATCCGAAGTTGTTCCTTTAATGCATCTCTTTATTTTATTGATACTATTATACCAATTGATATCCATCCCTTGATTTTTTATGTTTTTTACTTTTTCTTACTTGGCTCCTATTTAGAGTCTTTTCCTAATTCAAGAAAAATATTCATAAATCCAATGGCTATTGCTAAATCCTTGGTATTTAAAACTTCTGACCAATTTTGTGGTGAAATGTGTGATCTGAAAATTGTGTTTTTACTAATATTTTTATTTCAGTTGGAGATTTATTTAAATGTTGATTTATAGTTGTATAATAAACATTCAATAACATCGATGATTGAAATTAGTTTTCCGCATGTTCGATAGCGCGAGAATCGCGAGGAGGGGAGATATCAGAACGGAAGTCTGAAATGGTCATTGTGGTGTGAGTCTTCATTCTGGCTAAGTCGAGACTCAATGATTCTTTGTTCTATAGTCATTTATAAAATTTTGCTATTGAAAAATAATTACATCAGGGACCATTTAATTTGATCTATTTCTGTAATTGGAATTCTGGATGTTCAGTCCTTGGACGTAGTTATATTTCAATGGAAGTAATGCTCGACTTCCCGCAGGACTCTCCGCAATCAATTTGTATTTAGCATAATTCAGAGATAATCGTTTCCATCACTGCATGAATTGTTGAAATTGTTATACAAAATCAATCTAACGAGACGTAGGCAGTTTATACTGATAATATTTCTTTTTCCTCTTTGTATTTAACCCCACAAATTGCACATGGTAATATTGAGTGATTTTGAGAATCGCCATTTTGTTATCTTGGTACATAAGTACACAGGGTTGTCTTATTAGACTAAAACGTGCAGTAAATGTTGTTCGGGGGTATCACAAGAATAAGAATAAGAATATATTTAGTCTTTTCCCATACAAAGTACAGATTAGACTGGTCTACAAAAACAAGGTATAAGTATAATATAGAATATTTCACACAAAAGTACTAAGTTTTTGAAATTTAGAATAAAGTTGAAATAAAATTGAAATCACGGCATCAGGTTATATTATTACAATGTGTTTCGAAGTGGGAGATTTTGTAAAATATATTTTCTGTTAAAAATATTTTTAATTTGTTTTTAAAATTAGCATGTTATATGCTTGACTTTATGTGACTGGGGAGCATGTTATAGAAAAGTTTACCGGCATATTCGGGCGATTTTTTTATAAAATTCATGTTTTGGTGTTGCAATATATAAGTCATCTTTATTCCTTAAAGGATATTGATTAGAAGACCCACAGGTGGGGTATGAAGATATATTTTGGTGTACGAGCTTTATTATTTTAAACAAGTAAATACTTGTAACTGTCATAATTTTATATTTTTTAAAAATGTCTACGCATGTGTGATTATAGGGAAGATTGAATATAGATCTCAGAACTCTTTTTTGTAAAATAGAAATGCGCTTGATATCTGTAGCTTGTCCCCATAGTGCGATATTGTAGTTTATTAGTGAGAAAAAATTTGCATAGTAGACCTGTAACAAGACTTCATGGTTAAATGTATTTTTCAGAACACGCATTGAATAATAAGCTCTATTTAATTTTTTACATAATTCACTCAATCACTGCTTATTGAGTACATAGGTATCACGTCTGCTACGCTCGTTTAGAGTATAGTATAAATCACAAACATCAATCCTTGTATGCAAATCATTTCTAGTAATTCAGATTTTATGCTAACTGACAAATTCCAACATTTTAATTATTATTCTTTCAGTCACATTTTAATTATTATTCTTTCAGTCACTTCTTAATTTTTTTTGCCAATTTAAGTATCAATTGTAATAACTTAATTCTTTCAGATTAATTTAGATTGTTGCTTAACTTGATATCTCTTCAAGATTGAAATATTGTAATACAGTGTTTTTACAATTTGGGAAGATAACATAATCAGTGGAATTGCATGGTTATTCCGATTGATTGTGTCACTCGTCCCTTTGAACTTAGGTCAGGTACTGTTCGTTCTTTGAAATTACAGGGTTTGAACGACTGAGGTGCCTCATTCCTTCTTCCCGAGACGGTTTAGTGAATTCCCTGGCCGGACCGTCTTCCAGCTACATCAAGTTCCAAGGAGGGTAACATTTTTAAGTTTGAATGACCATATTTTCATTTCTCTGATTATGTTATCCAACTGAATTTGTATTACACCAATTTTTATAGGACCCATTTCGAGGTTCACTTTAATTCATTGTATTTGATAATCTTTTCAATTGAAATAATTAATTTCAAAACTCTTAACTAAATTTATATATACTTTTATTTTTTTGTATTCAAATTGTATTCCAAGTATTAATTTTATAATTGTTTTTATTCAAAATTCAATTTTAATTTATGTTACAAACAGTGTTCAATATCAAGATTGTATTTTATTTAAATAATTATTCTTATTCCTTCAGGAATAAAACAAATTGTTAAGTTGGACTTGTCTTGTTTTTCTGAATATCCATCAATTACCATCCATCTCGTAGTGCCTGGATTCTTGACTGTGAATTCTTTTTTTTTGTGGTTTAATATCAAGCAGTTGGCGCTCAGGGCAATTCACAAGTCTAGAATCACAGGGTACGTTTCACTACGAGCCCTGAGACTAATTATCTTAATTTGAGCTAGTTGGGCAATTAAAAACCGACGCTTAGCGTTCCGTTTCATGTTCTACTTATACAAGTAGCTGTATGATTTTTCACTCTCGTTGACTTGTAAATATACGTTCTCAAAGTAACTCATCATGCAGAGATATCTATTCACTTGTGTGTTTTGTTCGTCAAATATATTAATATTGATATTACCAGTGAAAATTTCTATGTTAAGGTTTACAGCATTTGAAAAATGATTTCGAAGATCCTCAACCAATAAGTGCTTCTTCTTAGAGGGAGGTTTATACAGTGCAGTGATTCCAAATGTCAAATCATATTGTTGAAATGTAATTCTAATTACAGTGACCTTTGAACGTCTTCGATATCAGATACTTCGCTATTTATTCCCGATCTAATGAGTATTATAACACCATCACTTTTATTATAGTCTCCTTCGTTGTATTGAGCTTTATAACCAGTAATATTAAATTGATCAGCAGAAGCTGTTTGAAAAGATTCGATGGGAATTATTATATTCCAATATGATATCTTAGAAGACTGGATCCAAATTTTTCCTTCTAATATTAAAGTATAATGAATTTGAAATTATATTTTCAGTAACATCAGCACAGTCCCCAAAGTTGTTCGAATTTTTCTAATAATTCTTGTTCATGTGCAATTAGCGTTAATTGATCAATTTTAGATTTCAGAAGTTCTACATGATATTTAAAAGAGGGACACTCGATGTCAGTTGTAGCATATGATCATTATTATGATTCGTTTTGTATTTATTGTTAGATACTACACAGTTATTGCATATTATATAATAATATTTGAATATAGTATAATTGTAAATTTGTAATAGATTTTGTGAGAAATAAACTTTTTTATTATTATTCTTTTTAGAACAAAATTCACAGACTTTTCTGTTTTTACACACGTTATTTTTATGATGAAATGTGACAGTTAAAACACCTTGTAATGTTGATATCTTCATATACCTACTGTGTATCGTTTCCAACCAATATAAACTTTTTTACCTGCATAAGCTTATGGAGTAAATTAGCACATCATGCAGGAAAGATAATTGCTTTTTCATTCCTATTTTGCTTCATAATTTTGAAATCATTTGTTCCTGTAGCTAATCCGTGAATTTTTTTTTCACACTTTGTTCTATTTGTACTTCATATTAACTAGCTATTTTTACTTTTGGTTTCAACATTTTAGATGTAACAATCTCGTATTGATCTTTTAATTTCGGTTCTGCTACTTTTTTGAGCATCTTAATATCTACTTTTGAGGGACAGTTGAATAATGCTACCATTCTTTGATGGTTTTGAATTCTAAACTCCTATATTTTGATCAGAAGACCTTATGTTATGACGAATATCATAATATAATCATCTTTTTTATTCATTCATAGTTCATAAATTAGATGTTTCGAACTGTTTACATTTAGAACAATGAAATGCCATCACTCTTCTATTTGTATAGTTGGAGTAGGTACTTTAACTTTGATGCAGAAATTTTTTAACATACATTATAAACAAGGTTTCCGCAGCCACACCAGAAAAAACCTCCTTGCGTATACCACATTCCATAGTTTACTAGCTATTTATAATCTTTTTATAAAGCATTATATGTTTATTTTGAATATTTGTATTTATTACAGTTATGTTTTGTTTACTGGAATAAATTTATGTTAGTAATTGATTGTATTGTGGACTGATTCTATAATTTGTTCTGACAATTAAAGAACTGGGCTTACTTTCCTTACATTTAGAAATTGTGCGTTTGTTATTGTATTCATTTCAAGTTCTACTCAAAAAATGTTTTCGAGAACTACATACTTTGTACCATTACATACTTAAATCATACTTATGAGCTACACAGTTTTTAGAAACTAATGTTTGATGTAATAAGATACCCTAATTCATAAGCATAAGTGCTAAAAAAGTTAATATGTTAAATATTTTGAAAAAAGATCTACATGATTCTCTAAAGGGAATACCAGACAAAATACGTATCCTCTGTTAGAGAAAGAACAAGAGCCTCAATTTATAGCATTTTATTTCTTTATAGAATATAAGTCAGCATTATAGTAGTTAATAGGATATTCTGATTGCATGTACCTACCAAAGCTCTTAGAGTTCATGATGTTGATGTTTGATCTAACCTATCAAAAATGAACTATTTCAATTTTCTTTAAATATTTAGTGTCTTATTGCAATTTCACACGATGCAATGTCGTGTAGTCAAAGTGTTAAAAAAGTTGACAAAGTAATTTTCTCAAGTTAATTTCATAATAGTATTAAATTTTATTGAAAAATTGCTGTCCTCAGTATAACAAACAATTATAATATTATGTTTGTGATTCACTATAGTATTAAATCTTATTGAAAAATTACAGTCCCCAGTATAACAAGCAATTGTAATATTTGAAGAGTTAAGAAAAAAGAAAGAATCATTTGAATAAATAATAAATAAAATCGGTCCTGAGATTGGACCTTGAGGTACTCGTTTATCCAAATAATTCCGTCTGGTAATTTAACGTATTGTGTACCTACATTCAAATAGTGGCTTTGCCACTAATATCGTATTTGTATAATTTATAGAGAAGAATTGTATAATTTATAGAGAAGATCTGCATAATACAATCGAAAACTTTACCCAAATCAACAAATATTCCCAAAAGTTCCTAGACATTCACAGAGAACTGTATAAACAAATTTTTTTGTGAATCTATATTGGGCGTGATTTGTAAATTCATTTAAATAAAAATGTATTTAATTGTAAATAAACACCTGTTTCGTTTATTTTAGAAAAGGGTTCAGGTCTAGCAACAAGAAGAACCCGTAGCAAGCTATTGCGAACCAAGAACTGAAGATGGCAGATATGATTCTGTCGAAATGTCGTCAATATCCACCACGGTACAAACTACTACGGGGAAGAACACCGGGAAATGCGGTGTATCATCTATACAGTAATGGTTGGCTGTACTCTTTAATATTTCCATTCTTAAATTTTAATTACCTTTTATAAGCTTTATTTCGAAATAAAATCACTTTGAGAACCATCTGATTTATGTTTAAATTATGAAGAATAAGGATTTCGTAGTTCAGTGATGAAGACACTTGATATTTACTTCCAGAAAATATATTATCGAGTATTAAATGTATACAAATGCAATTGTTGCATATAAAAACGTAAAAGGTTATAGAAGGTTAAATATATTTAAAGATAAATGTAATCGATTCTAGATCGATTCTCATTGTTTTTCGTGGACCCAGTCGAGGGCTGATAGGAAAATAATTGAAGAAGATTGGTCTAACCACTTTCTCGGAAAATCGTAATCATCCTTTTCTCAATGTTTTCATTGACTAAGTCTGGTCTATTGTTTAGGAAGGCTCAACATTTCAAATATTCGGCCGGGTCATTAATCAATTACGCGCTGGTAAACAGAAACTATACCTATAAATAGAACCTAAAGATACTACTATTGGCTTAACAAATCATTACTATTTAGTAGCAGAAGCCGATCACCGAAAAACTAAAATAAAATCTGCCTGATTTAGAAATATTGAACATTAATATTGTGACGAAAAAACTTAGCAGCCGGGCGAAACTTGATCCATTGGAAATAAAAAAAAATAAAAGTTCTTCATGATTGTGGCTCTAATGTAACATTAATTAATCAATGAGTGATTGATTTGCATGAGTCGGAATTAATAGAACAAAATGGTATATTGAAAACAATTAGCGGACTAATTTCACTTTAACCCGAGATAACACTAAACTTCGTAAAGCGTTATTACCCCATCTTCGGGAGATATTCAAATTCAATTAAAATAAAATACTTCAACTATGAATACTTATCGATCGGTAGTAAAGGATTACTGTTTTGTGATTACCGCTCTGTCAGTAATCCTTTGTTAATGTAATAATAATATCGCTAGAACTGTATTGACGGAAATTACAATTAAACGTGATAATATAATAAGATTCTTGACCCAGTATGAATTATATAAAAAATTCTCGGGAATTAGGTCACATTAACACTCTGTTATAAATGTTCGTCTTTACGTACGTTTCGGTCTCACGCCCATCATCAGAAGACTCATTCTGCCAAAAAGGGGTTAACTAAAACTAATTAGCACAAGCGTCCATATCGCACAATCTTCAATCAAAAAGCTCACGCCGTCGAAACGAACAGAACCACGAATAATCGAAAATTGTATCGTTAATATTAAAGTATAGATTTTTTTGTAACAAGAAACCACTGTGAAGTAATATTCTCATAATGTACAAACGCATATTGCTATGGTCTCAAAGCAACTGAAGTTGAATATTGGAGCACCTACTTACAATTTATCAAAATTTCTATCAAAATCTATCAATAATATAACAGGAAAAAATGAATTTTATGTGAAAGACTGATGGCATTTTAATGAATTTATAAAAAATCAATCCGTACCAGTAAACCATCAACTAATTTCCTTGGATGTTGTTTCTTTATTTACAAATATACCTGTCGTTTTGGCATTAAATTGCATCAAAAAACGTTGGCCAGAGATTAAAAACCACACACCTCTTGATCAATCGGATTTTATAAATGCGGTAAAGTTTTGTTTAGAATGCACTTATTTTCAGTACGGTGAGCAATATTTTGGACAAATTTCCGGCACAGCAATGGGATCTCCTATTTCAGCTACCATTGCTAACCTCGTTATGGAATGCCTAGAGGAATCTGTTATAAATTCATTAGATTTTCAGCCTGTATTCTTTAAACGGTATGTAGATGATTGCCTTATGTGTGTTCCCAACGATAAAATTCCATATGTGATTAATAAATTTAACAATTTCCATTGTAAACTTCAATTCATTTGTGAAATAGAAATAAACAATAACATTAATTTTCTAGATATGACCATTAGGCATGATGCAGATGGAAAAATAAAAACTTCTTGGTTTACTAAAGAAGTCTGGTCTCAACGTTATCTTCATTTCAATTCCGTTGCACCAGCTTGTTATAAAAAAAGTGTCATAAACAGCCTCACAGACCGCGCGGTAAAATTATCCCACGCAGAGGACCGTCCCAAAAATTGTTCGTAATGCATTGGAAATGAATGGCTACCCAAAAACTTTCTACAATCCTATCATTAAAGAGAGAATAAACAAAATCTATAATAGTTCTTCTTATAAAAATAAAATAACAGGTAATACAGACAATTATATAACTTTACCATACATTCCGGAGACCTCAGAAAAAATTAAGAAATGTTTGAAAAAGTACGATATAAATGTTGCGCATAAACCTACTAACTGTTGGGAAATATTTCTCAAATCTAAAACCTGTAATACCTAAAGATAAACAAACCCACACAGTATATAAATTGAATTGTTTAGATTGTGATGGAACTTATACTGGAATCTCTAAACAATATTTACAAAAAAGAATGTACGGCCATAAGTATAGCACAAGAAATAATAACTTAGAAAATTCCACCGCCCTTGCTAAGCACTGTTTTGATTATAACCATCAATTTGATTACAAAAATGTTAATATTTTAACTAAAGAAACCAATTATTATAAAAGATCTATCCTGGAGATGATTCACATAAAAAGGGATTCAAATTCTGTAAATCATAGAAATGATATTCAGGGATTGAGTCAGATTTATACTAACTTGATTAATTAAAACTCTTGCAAATTCCTACATACGTCTTTATAATGTTAAAAGTATATTTTAGGAAGAACGCTAAAAAGTAAACTAAATTCCAATGCAGGTCTAAAACCTTTTCAAGTACGTCATAAATCTACATCTGGGTCGAGTTATTACAAACAAATAGCTTCGAACTTCAGTTGCTTTGAGACCATAGCAATATGCGTTTGTACATTATGAGAATATTACTTAACAGTGGTTTCTTGTTACAAAAAAATCTATACTTTAATATTAACGATACAATTTTCGATTATTCGTGGTTCTGTTCGTTTCGACGGCGTGAGCTTTTTGATTGAAGATTGTGCGATATGGACGCTTGTGCTAATTAGTTTTAGTTAACCCCTTTTTGGCAAAATGAGTCTTCTGATGATGGTCGTGAGACCGAAACGTACGTAAAGACGAACATTTATAACAGAGTGTTAATGTGACCTAATTCCCGAGAATTTTTTATATAATTAAACGTGATATCAACATCGTAGTTCAATTTAAAAATTTCGTATTACATAGTAAGAATCGATAAGATAAAAAAAAAGATATCGTATACATGTATTTCTTTTTTTTCAATTTATTCTTCTACAAAAATGTGTGCTCTGGCCAGCATTAATTGTAACTGTATTTCGTGTTTGTGGTTTTGTGAGTTAATACACTTTTATTCTGAGGTACAGATATGCTAAGCTGAAACTGCGCGTCATTTATTTCAAAATCACTTTATTTCAAAATCGTCAATAAGGCTGATTTAGATACCTATTGATTCTGATAGTGACAGCTCCACCATAGCAGCAATTCAATGGTAACAACACAGATGGAGAAATTCATAACTGCAACGAGGAAGACATGTTGTGTGACGCAGAAAATCAACGCAAAACTTCAGATATTAATGAAATTGGTTCTTTACATGAAATGAAGCCGTGTTCAGGAAAATGCTAGAATTGTATAGGTTGTTTATCAAAAATCCTACTAATTATAATTTTCACAGCATATCGTACGAAACGATTTAAAAAAATGTACAATCGTGTTCTAGTTTTACTTTGCACTCAAGTGCAGTGTGAACGGTCGTTTTCGGCGCTAAAAATAATCAAAACCGGTTGCGATCAAACGTTAGGGACGAAAATCTGTAAAATTACATGATTCAAAATTGTGAGTCAGATTTGTTAGATGATGTCATTAAAAATGAAGATGTTATTAGCTAGATAGTTGAAACTAATGTCAAGACCCCTACTGTATATTATTCGATGGAGCCGGCTGCACGCACGAGAAAACATGACTCATTTGTCGTTACCTCGCTCTGACCGGCTGTGCGTTACCTCGCTCTGAGGCGTTCCATTTAAGGCTTGAAGTGCAAGCGAGCTCTCCTACTTGAGTGACCGATGCGATGCGCGTGGACAGCTGCTATACAATAATACATTTACATGTTTTCGTAAGTGCAGTGAAAAGTGAATGTGGTGTCAATTGTTTATAGCAACGATAATTGCGGCGATAAAGGTAATGATTCTTTCGATATTAAATATATGTTCAGTGATGTATTGTCGAATATTCGTGCCTTCATCATTAAAATAAATAGCATCGGTCCGCTAGTGCAGCGATTGTAGGTTATGCTATAATTGACAAAACTATAACAATAAGTTAACAGAACTGTTTCACGATGAGTAAAAAATCAATTGCTTTACTATTCGATCGAAATAATTATCGAGCGTACCTATGATTTCAAAAAATTAAAACATAAATGTTAAATCTTCCACATATCATGACAACGTGTCTGAAATGATAGGTAGGACCAGCCAGCCGTCAAAGGGAACAATTTTCTCCTATATCAAACACATTGAGGCGGGCTTTTTAAAAGCTAAATTGACATAATTGTATTTATGCGTACAAATAAATGTTACTTGATCAATTCAATTGTGATTTCCATTTACCTCCTTCTCTATATTCATACAAAATATCTATCAAACAAATAAAATTAAAATTTTCTTTTGAAAAATGAAACCATTCCATCAGTATTTTCTTATGACGTTGTCACGTTCAACTATCGTCAGTAAACCGACTTTACAGACAACCGATTTATTTTATTTTAGAATGTAGTTTTGAAACCACATGTATACACTTCAAGAATATATGCTTTACTGATTACTCTTGAATTATGAATGCATATTCAGTACTCATCCTCATGCTTCACACATAAAGCGGGTCTCGGACGCATAGAGATTTAATTTTAAAATCATTTGTTCCTGCAATCCGTGAATTGTTTCTCACCCTTTGTTCTATTTGTACTCTATCTACTTTTAGATCATAACTAGTTGTTTCCACTTTTGGTTTCAACATTTTAGATGTAACAATCTCGTAATCTTTTATTTTTGGTTCTGCTAGAGACAGTTGATTATAATGCTACCATTCTTTGATGGTTTTGAATTATACACACCTATATTTTGATCAGAAGGTTTTATGTTATGATGAATATCTTCCTTAGTTTTATCGATAGATTTGGGTATTTTTCGGATAAAATTTGGGATATTGCTTTTTTGGAACGTTAATTGCTAGTTAGTATAATGGCATACGAATTATCAACGATGAGATTCACATTTTCAGGTTTATTATTCTTGAAATTCTCTATTTAATTTGTCAATAAATTAATTATTCCCTCTTTGTTATTCATAATTCATAATTCATAATTCATAAATTAGAAGTTTCGAACTGTTTAAATTTAGTCAATGAAATGTCATCACTCTTTTATTTGGATAGTAGAAGTAGGTACTATAGCTTCTGATGCAGAAAGTTTTTCACATACATTACAAACAAGGTTTTCACAATCACACAAGAAAAACGTCCTTGCATATACCACATTCCATTTACTAGCTATTTATAATCTTTTTATAAAGCATTATATGTTTATTTTGAATATTTGTATTTATGTCATTAAGAATGAAGATGTTATTAACTAGATAGTTGAAACTAATGTCGAGACATTTACTGTATATTATTCTATTTTAGAATGTAGTTTTAAATCCACATGTATACACTTCAAGAATATATTCTTTACTGATTACTCTTGAATCATAAATGCATATGCAATACTCATCCTCATGCTGCACATACAAAGCGGGTTTTGGATGCATAGAGATAATTATTGCAATTGAATGATACGCAAAAATATAGAATAAAAAAAAGAAGTTGAATGATACATGCTTCTTTGGTTTTCAATACACTGCAATGGAATTTACTGCTTCCTCTTAAAAGTGGTTTGCTAGGCTACGCCCCCTATTTTGAAAATTTTTTGTCTGCGGCGATTTGTTTGTATTTGTGATCTACATAACTTTATTACTACAAGGGCTATCCATACCTATGTCGTCGTTGGGCCAGACTGCTCTCAGTCCGCCTCTGGACATTTTCATGGTAACGGTTATGAGCAACCAATACAAAAATAAATCAAATATTATCGCCCATATTATAAACACGTTTGTTGTTTGTTGAGTTTGTATATTTGGCGTAGATGTCCACTGATGCTAATCCACATACGAATACAGTGTTTTTCAAATAATGTAATCAAAAGGTAGTGCACTCTTTATGTTGAGAATTCAATTCATTCCAGCAAATCATTCACAACAAACACCTTACCATTAGTTGCTGTATTCAGATAACATGGCAAAAGTACAGTGTTGTTTTCTATAGCTTTAACAGTAGTCGGGGAACTTTTAAATTCTGACACTTCACTTTTGGTAACGATTATAAAATAATTAAATACTAAAACAAATACTGAAAGCATTTTGTGATCTTATAATGTAAGTGTAAAAAGGAACTGTTCATTACAACCGTACAATATGACATTAAATGTAAGTAAGAAGTGAACAATTACCGAGGGGTCGAGTTGTTTCGAAATAGTTTAGCTTCAATTAGCCTTCTGTTCATTGGATTATCTGATTTCGACGCTCCTAACATTGAAGTGGCTTTTGTCATTCGATTATTAGGTAATTGACATAACCTTTTCACCTATAAACTGTTTTAATTATCTGAAATTGCTGCAATTCATTATCTTGGCAAACGGGAAGATTATTAGTTTATTTTATTTAAGACACTAGTTTACTTTTGATCTTTAGGACTTTGAAATATGTGGTTGGTTTGCTAAAATCTGACAGTTGATAAATATTACTTAAGAGTTTCTATAGTGTATTCATTTCGTTCTCTACCCACCAATATGGATAGGGACAGTGTTGGAGTTTTATTTTCATTGTGGGTACAAGGGATAATGTGGTTTAAATGCATCCAAGATAAGTTTGTATCGTCTTAAATTTCTTAAACTCGTGAATTTCGTTTTGAAATACTTCTCTTCTAATCGGTTCAATTAAGGTAGATAATTATTCCAAAATTTCAACAACCAATAAATGGATATTACATTTTTTGTTTTGTGTCAAATTATATATAACAAGAAAGTGGCATTCTCAAATCTAGGAATTCTTGACAAGTTGTAACGTTATACGTTAATTTGGCTAACAATTGCTGGGATAAACTTAATAACAGTTTACGCTCGGAATTTTAAATGATTATATTCGGAATGAGACTATGACTGACATCTATCTGTCAATAGATAATCGATTACTTATCCTGCGTGAAAATTTGTGTGAGGTCGCGCGACATGCGATGTGAGGGTTGACGAGAAAACAGAATTCGAAATTGGCCATCTGAGTAGTGAATGGCACGCTGGTGAGTTGTATTCAAATAGTTCTCCTTTTCTAATATTAATTGGCTTTATTCAAAGATTATCGTCGACAATGAACACGTAATTTGATGTCTAATAGTGTCCAAGCCTAGTTGTAGATGTGTATATTCTCTGATCGATGATATTTTTCAATAAAATAAGAATCGACTCATCCACGTGTTCACACCAGCTTACTTTTGCTTGCTCGAATCTGAATTAGATAATCATTCACTATATTCTTTCTTTTTTCTTTATTCAGAATCTAATTTGTCAAGTTGTAGTCAGAAATGTTTATGTCGTTCTCTAAGACTTGCTTAATCTAGCAACTATCCGCGTAGTTGAGCGGTATTCTGTATCTCCTTCCTTTGAATTTCCTCATTTAAATTTGTGAACGATATGTCTTTTTAGGCTGGTCTTGATGAGATAACGGAATAATTATTGATCTGGGTGAACTTAAATGAAGCCGAAATTCTCATTTACTGCTTTATGAGATCCCCGAGTAAATAATCTGTTATTGCTTGAACGGATTATTCATTTAGAATCTACGAGTACAATTTAGTGTACTATACTCTATAAACTATTATCTAATTGTTTTTTTTGAGCCTCTAACTTCTCAAATATTCATGGTACCTTACAAAGAAATACGCCCAGTTTGTTCTACACACAAGAAATTACAGTCATTACACCTCAGCCTTAAAGCTTCGGACTTTTTTAATTTATATTTTTTGAATTATTAATATATGAGTATAGATTGTTTGTTGTTTTAAAGGAGACGTTTTTATTCTGGTTTTCGAGCAATTGAGATATCTAATGTGTGTGCTTACCTAAATATGTTAGACATGCGAAATTAGATCTGGTTTTATTACTAATCTTCAGATAAATAATATTTATTAATTTTATTAAGTTTATCTTGAAGTATTTCTCCTCAAACTTTTTAAATCTGACTATTTTACGTAAAAATATAATAACCATTGTTTTGGTATTTATCAGCCACCCACACAGATACCACCATACATAACACTTCTTTTACCCACAATCACTCAAGTAAACAGCATAATATAAGGCTGAGATATATTGTTCAAGTATAAAAGAAAATGGTAAAATTATATGATTTACCGAGACATTAAAATAGAAAGTTAAATAAGTATATAATATATAATTAGAATAAGAGATTAAAGATTGTAATATAATTAAAACCAATTTGTAATGTAGTTCGTGAGAGTGTAAAGAAGAAATTGTGAATAGTGGAAAAACGTACAGTGCTACGAAGTGAGAAAATCATAATTCAAATGATATAAAGACTATCTGAAGATAGCAAACTATTAGAATAGATTAAGAATATGTAATAGATGTAAGCTAGTATTAAGACATTTCAGATATACAAAATTGTATAAGTTTTATTTATATTTGAAATCATGTACTAACTTAGGAAATGACAACTGTCAAAATAGATCTAATAATGAGAATTATTAGGTGAATTGGAACCTAATCATAGGTTATTATATATGAAAATGTGAGGAAAAATGTTGGTAACATGAATTCATAAATTAGAATGAACAATAACTTGAATCAATTAGAAAATCTTCAAAATATCAAATATTTCAAAATACTAAATTCCTATTGCTCAATTTACAACAATGCTAGACAAGTGTCAGTCCCAACAATCAGAATAGCTGACTAGACACTAGATGTTCAGAAATAATTACCTCATTGGTCGATAAAATGAAAACAAGCTTCCTTTTGTGGGCACTATAAAAGGCAAATGAAGGAAAGCTAGTTTTAGTTTGCCATCAACATCAGATAAGAGCATAAGACTCTCTGTGCAACTCCAATTGAACATCGGAGTTGAACCTAACCTCGACTGCAACAACATAACCAAAGGTTTATTAGTACTTCCTACGAGTCAGGTAAAGTGTTCATAAATTTTCCAGTTCAACTTCAATAAAGGTAAACATAACCAAAGTTATTTAATAAAGTAAGCATCGAAGAAGCCAAGTCCCGATTGCAGTTCCAGTTAGTAACAACCAACAAAGTTTTTATATCTTAAAAAGAATAGAAACCATTATCAACAAAAATATCAACAAGTTTCTGAATTAGAAGGAATATCAACAAGTGTTACCTGTGAATGTGTACGCACATAGTTTATAGCAGAGTAAATGTTGATAGTTGAAATGATCAATGAATTACAGAGTACATTCGATATGGAAGCGCGGAAAAGCATTTTCAGAGTTCACCATTATATTAAAAAAAATTATTTTTTGGAATGTCGTTTGCGACTAAATTGTCTTTGGAATACAGTTTATGACAGAATTGTCGCTATTCCAAGCGGCAACGTCATCGCTGGTTAGTTTGTTAAATATGGGTAAATGCTGATGCTATATAAACATTTGCAATTGATAGTGTTTCATAAAATTTTCTGGTGAATTATTTTTCTCAAATGTGCGTTTCCGCGGTCAAAAACTATTCTAACTGTGTATAGCTAATGCCCTAGTTCGCGAAAAAAAATTAAAAACGCAAATTTACACTGTCCCATATACTATAATTTTTCCAATGTGTTTAATGTGAATTCTCAAGTAACAGAAGAGGATATCAAAACCAACGAAATATTACCAACATTTATCCCAATATTTAATAGGATATAACAAGTGAGTTCATTTATAATTCATCATTGTGTAGGATCATCTGAATATTAAAAATAAGCAAGTAAATAAACACTCAGTAGTAGTACATTAGATTAAGAAAATTGTGAGGTTAAACATTGTAAACATAGAAAATTTTGAAAGCATAAAGTAAACATTATAAACATAGACAGATTTAATAATAATATATGAGGTAATATCAATAAATAGATAAACAGAGTTTTAAGATTTTAAATGAAGTTTTATTTCATTCCATATTACAATCAATCAGAGTATAATAAATAATATAAAAATTAAGAGCTAGCCGGAGGAAGAAAATCAGATAACAAATAGAATTCATTAAAAAATTAAATAAACTAAGTACGAAGTAAGAGTTTAGTTAATAATATAGATTAGTTAATATTCATTGAGTAAAAAAAGATAACATTCATTTATAATAAATACCGAAGCAATGGTAATTATATTTGTACGTGAAATGGTCAGGTTTAAGAAGTTTGAGGAGTTGTTGTTTCCTATCTCCAATATGAATTCTCTGAAATGCAATCAAATTCGTATCTCGGTGGTTTTAGGGACCGCCGAATGCGTTTCGGGAGCCAGATTCGATCTACCATAATAAGGGTTCTATTATTTAAAAGAATTTTTTTTGTAAATAATAATACAAATTTCAACTTTTGCTAAAATTTCTATTCCTTAAAGCATAATATCTGTTTAAAAACCCTCGAGATACGAATTTGGTTGCATTTCAGAGCATATTAAAAATCAATCCATGGAAATGACCTAGGTCATCGATGTATCTTGAGCACCAGGTGACTATTGAGTGTCATGGTTATGAGCCGTATGCTCAAGCGAACCCCCCTCACGGGTTCCATTCCTTTGCAGAAGGTATTTCTGCGAATTCCCTGGAGACGACGATTGTACCAGAATGTCCTAAGCCCCAGGTACGCCGTAGTCCAAATCCGGAACCGGAATCGTGATCAGCGACCTCAAAAACTCCCGAAAGACGAATTTGGCTGCATTTCAGAGCATATTAAAAATCAATCCATGGAGATGACCTGAATAATCAGGGTATCTTGAGCACCAGGTGACTATTGAAAGTCTTGGTCACAACCGGCAACCTCAAAACAACCTCCCCAATACCTTTCACTCCATTGCAAAAGAGATTTTTACAAATTCCCTGGAGACGACGATAGTACCAGGATGTCCTGAGCCCCAGGTACGTCGTAGTTCAAATCTGGCACTGGAATCGTCTTCAGCGGCACAAAAACCCCCGAATGAAGAATTTTGCATATATTTGGACATTTTTTCAACATTTTTAATATTATCTCCTGAAAGTGCATTCAAAGAGATGCATCTTCCTCTGTAGATATGCTAAAATGCACATTAGAAAAAAAAATGGCAACATTTTTTCTGAATAACTTCTTGAATCGATTAAAAAAATTTATCAAAATCGGTTCATCATGTTTTTTTTGCTAAAGTCTTTTTTGCGCTTTATTTCCTCGACTATTTGCACCAAGCACCCGAAGATGTATATGTATAACTGGTTGCCCTCTCTTGAATGACTTCAATCTTTTCCTCCTACTGAACATAGTTATTCTGAATTACCAATGCTAAATAGAAATTTCTAATGTGGCAGAATAGTTCATTGGACTTAAACCCCTCTTCTATAATATAGATACGCCGTTCTTGTTTCAAATGATAGAGAATTTTTGTTGTACACAGTCATGTAGATAACCCAAAATGGGCCAAAAGACAAATAAATCCTTCTTGCAACAAGGCCTCCAATTCCACCCAGATTCAAAAACGACAATAGTTATGTTACCACTACCGAACAACTTGCTTCCTCAGCCCGCAATCTCTGGTTACAAGAATTCACTACCTCGACCACGAGGAACACAATGTTTCCAGGTTGAAAAGGATATTACAAAATAGGAACTGATTCAAATTTCTGTTTAAACTAATTAGGATCTGAATTTAAGGTACCTTGGTTACGGAAGACTCGATAATAGTGCCCGTGAAACCCAAAACAATACAGCATGACTGTCCTGAAAGATACATGGATCAGACTGGACTCAGTTTTAGTGTACCTTCGCTTTCAATAACACTGAATACTTGAATATAAATATTTTGCATATACAAAATTTGATAGATTGACATGTATAACGTATAAATGTCTGTATTATTGTCATTTTACCGTTCAATTTGAACTCTAAAATATAATCCCGTGTCACGTGGCAGTATTTTCGAACGTTTCATATTTTTGTAATTTCAGAATGATTAAGATTGGTATAAACATCTACCCATCAATAAGCAATACTTTATAGTGAATTTCTTTCAATGTACATTTTGTTTTCGTTTTATTCATACACATGTTGTTTTTTGATCTTCAGACGTTTTCAATTAATTGCATTGCTATAAGTGAGAACAGTGTGTATCTATAAGCTAAATTAACAACATTTTCAATTTGAGGAAAGGATAACATATTCTGGATATTTTCCCCTTGATTCGATATTAAGCAAGCACTATGTACCCAATCGATACTTTAGCCCGAATCATATTGAAGGTATTGTCATGATTGACCTTTTTGGTGGCTGCAAAGCACTGCGGCGTAAAAGCCTTTTTGTGCTTGTCCCCATATGACTACTGGTTTTCGGATATCAGTTCCATATCCGTTTGACTTTAAAACATCTGAGTTTTATTGTTGTCATCTTGGTGTCAACAAAATTTTTCCTTCAGCTTGAATTCAGCGCGATGCATTGGAATAATATATGTGCTGAGAACTTATCTTTCACGTGCCACAGCTTACATAACGCGTCCTCTGGTCTTCCTATTTAATTTAGAGCTGAAAACAAATACATTTCCTTCTGCTTGGAAAGCATCTAAGGCCATTCCTATTCCTAAAAAAGGAGATGCTTCCAAGGTGACAGACTACAGACAGATAGTTATTCAAAATAACTTCTCTAAAGTTTTGGAAATCCTTCTCTCGAACGTAATATATTTCAACGTCAAATCGTTGATTTCTGAGCAGCAACATGGCTTTGTATCGGGTCGGTCCACTACCAATCTGATCTGTATTACAGACTATATTTCAAAGGCTATTGATGAGGGATTGCAGACGGATGTTCTCCAAATAAACTTTCCTAAAGCGTTCGACAGACTAGACCACGGCATTCTTGTTACTAAACTTGGCAACTTTGGTTTCTCTGCTAATCTTCTTTTCTTTTTTAAATGTTACCTGAAGTCAAGGAAACACTTTGTGTGTTATCGTGGTCGAAGATCGGCCGACATTTTGGCTACTTCGAGGGTGCCACAGGGGTCAATTCTTGGCCCTATATTTTTCATTTTGTTCATTAATGATCTCTTGGCGGTCTTGGATGTCCCCCATCTTTTATATGCCGAAGACCTCAAAATATATTTCAGGGTATCCGATCTCGGTGACTGTGTCAGACTTCAATCCAATCTATCAGCTGTGAATGCATGGCGTTTGAAGAATATTTAGCCTCCTAATGTTGGTAAGTGTGCTGCCTTGACATTCTCGCTAAAATCCAATGACATTCTATACGAATATACCCTGGATGCACGTGTCTTAATTAGACCGAAGACGTTCTGTGACCTTGGTGTTATCTTTGATAGAAGGTTATCATTCGATGATCATATCAGTTATTTGTGCGCAAACGCGTCTAAGATGTTGGGGTTTGTTCTAAGATGTTCTAGGGAGTTTTTCGAGATTCAGACATCTATTTTTCTCTTTAATATATTTGTAAGATCACGATTGGAATATGCGTCCTTGGTATGGTCTCCATTCTACCAGATTCATGTTGTGGAAAGCATTCACCTCAGATTTCTCAAATATCTTGCTTTTAAATGTGTTATTGGCTATCCGCATACCGATTTACTTTCGAGGTTTTCTTTCGACAGCTTGGCTTACCGGAGATCCAGGTCGGGTATAGTTTTCCTGTTCAAACTCTTTCATTCTTCTGTGGAATGTTCAGAAATTCTGCGTCCTCTGTGTTTTCATGTGCCCAGATTTGAGTCCAGACCTAATTTATTTTTTTACTTGCCCACACCGAGAACAAACATGAGCAAGTGCTCGCCAATCGGTGGCATGTGCAGAGCTTACAATAACATACATATGCGGGTCGATCTATTCACATATAGCTTGACTCATCTGAGGTCTGAAACGTTTCATGCAATTCTCAGTTCTCTATGGATTGCATTTTCTCTCTTCTTTGATTAATTTTTGTTCTAGTTAGATGATTATGTTCTGTTCTTAGAATGCTATGTTATCTCAGTTTAATTTCAATGCCTTTTTTATAATCTTTTCTTGAATATCTTATCCTGTGTTATTCCTCATTCTGTAATTGGGCTCTATGCCTGTTAAATGAGTGTAATGTTATGTAAATAAATAAATAAAATAAATAAATAACGTCCTTTGTTCTACACTATTCAGTGTAAGTGTTCCTCCAGTGGACAGTTCTACCGCCTACGGTTGGTGTCTTGTCAGCTCCGGTAATTCATGAGGTTTTTGTTAGCATAGTTCCTCAATTGATATTTTGGATTGTCTATGACTTTTGGTATCTGCCCAATATTATTAAAGCTCACGAGCGAAGCGAGTAAACGTTTTGGCATCCACTAAAATGAGATAATACTGCGATAAGCTTTCTAAGGTCTTTTTTAAACCGATGAACTTAAAATTTTAGCCATAATTAGAACTCGACCTAAAACAGGTCGTAATGGAGCTCGAATTTTGAAATTCAAACTGTGCCCGAGATATTAAAACAGTTTTTAAGCCATACAACGGTAAGGTGGCTATAATAGTATTTTCTAGAAGCTGCTGTTATAATTGAGCTTGGTTCTTCAATTGACAACCTGGTTGCCTTCTAAAACGCGCTCGTTTGTAACGCAACCAGGAATTCACCAACGTGAAGTCTAGAAGATGATAAAAATTTCTTATATACCATTTGCGACTTTTTAGGTATATTTTATATCTTCTCATAAAGCTATCTAATAGATTTATACTGCCCATATGTTTGTTATAGCACGCAATAATGTGAGGGCAATCAATTTCTATGGTTCTCTTTCTCCTCCGATCAAATCTTTTGAATTTGGATTCTCTCCCGCAAATGAGGATGCTATTGTCACATATTTGTTGTTTTTCCAAATGGTGAAGAAAATATCTACACCATCTATTGTTGCAACAAATTCATGACATGTACCATGAACGGCATCTTTCAAAGATGATTCACTGGGCAGTTTACAATTAGGTATCCTATTTCGTCGAATAGTATCCAAAGAATGAATTCCTTCTTTTGCCAAATGTGCAATTAGAGGCAGTGATGTATAGTAGTTATCGTGATACAATCTGTAATTTTTTTGTCGCGGAATAATTCTAGCTAAACGTAAAACCAGATTAGATGTCACTCCAAGGTCAGGTTCGTTATCAGGGACATCTATTTTTCTTGACCAGTATAAATTTCAAATTTATAGGCAAATCTTGAAATACCTGACAAAAAAATTTGAATTCCCATTTATGGGGTTCCATAGGCATGTATTGTTTCATGTAATGCCTTACTTTGGTAGAGCACATTTGTTTGTCTATACTCAGATTTGACTCCAGGGCAATTGAAGAGAATTTATCGTTCAAAAAGTCAACAACAGTTCTAATTTTGTGAAGCCTATCGTGTCCCAGCTGACCACGCGTTATAAATGTTTCGTTGCTATTGAAATGTATGAAACGCCTTATTCTTTCGAATTTGTTGACTGGCATCACATCACTTATAGGTGCAAATCTTAGTTCTTCACTCCAAAATGACCCAGTTGTTATATCTCAGATTGCTTTGAATACAGAAATTGACACGGGAGCTGGATATACCTTGATTCCTGAAGATCAATTCAAAGGCCTCGACATCAAACGACTCTTGCTACCGACAAACATAGCTTTTCGGTCATATACTTCTAACATTTTCCTTCCTATTGGGAAAATACAGGTCAATGTTCAATATAAAGACCGGAAATCAGTCGAAGAAATGTACGTAGTACCTGAAGGTCATGATCCTCTTCTTGGAAGAACATGGATTAGGCATCTAAAAATTAAATTAGATGAAATCGAACAAAACTATGAACGTCATATCAGTACGAATCAAATTCTACCAATAAGCGATATAGACGACCTTGAAAAAATGTATCCAGAAATTTTCGTTCAAAAAGTAGGGTGCGTACCAAATTTCGTCATTAAGCTTCAATTGCGTGAAGGATCCAAGCCGAGTTACACCGCAGAACGCACCGTTCCATATGCATTACGCGAAGAAGTAGAAAAAGAATTGGATACTCTTGAAGCAGAAGGGATAATTACAAAATCAACCACCAGTGATTGGGGATCGCCATTAGTCGTCATCCGAAAACCAGACGGATCGGTTAGACTTTGTGTAAGTTATAATATCGGAGTCAATGATATGTTGGTGAACGCAAATTATCCAATTAAAAAGATTGATGAAGTACTCAATAGCCTTCGAAATTCGAAATACTTCTGTCGATTAGACCTTTTTAAAGCGTATTTACATTTGAAAGTTGATGAAGAAAGTAGTATCATTCAGACAATATCAACACACCGAGGAACTTATCGAATGAATCGATTAAGTTTCGGCATCAAGATAGCACCAGCAGAATTCAACCGTATATGTGATCAAATTCTACGAGACTTGAAAAAAACTATTGCATATTTCGACGATATCATTATGCACGTAGAAACGTTGGAAGAATGCAAGAGAAATCTAGATGCTTGTCTTCAGAGATTACGTGAATATGATCTACATCTGAACAGGAAGAAATATGTCTTCTATCAAACGAAAATCGAAATCTTTGGACACACCATTCAACATAACGAAATTTCAAAATCGCAATCCAAGGTCAAAGCAATCAATGCAATGCCACGACCGAAGAATGTTACAGAATTACGTACATTTTTGGGGATGATAACCTATTATTCTCGATTCATTCCAGACGCATCTAGTATTACATATCCACTAAGGAAACTACTCAAAAACAACCAAAAATTCTTTTGGTCAGCAGAATGCGAATCGATTTTCATCAAACTGAAAAACGAAATCACCAGTGATCGAGTGGTATTACCATTTGACCCAGAAAAGCCAGTCGTATTAACGACAGACGCAAGTTCAAATGGAATAGCAGCCGTACTCTCGCACAACATTCAAGACACAGAACGACCAATAGCATTTGCTTCCCGCTCATTGTCAAGCTCGGAACTGAATTACTCTCAATTGTATAGAGAAGCTTTGGCAATCGTTTTTGGAGTCGATCATTTTTCGATTACCTATACGGAAGACGATTCACTTTAATCACCGATGATCAACCGTTAACCAGAATTTTCCATCGAAAAGTGAAATTACCAAAGATGACATCATCTCGTCTTCTACGTTATGCATCATTCTTAACAGGTTTCGACTATGATATCAAGTTCAAACCAGGAATTGAAAATCAAAATGTAGACTGTTTGTCTCGAGCACCGATAAAACAAGAATACCTCTCATCCGATATGATCATCAATGAAGAAACACACCAAGTTTGTGAGACCACCATATTTGAGATATCGACCCGTACTTTGATTTCAGAACAGATTAGGAAAGAAACTGAAAAGGATGAAGAATTGTTAAAAATCGAACAAGATCTTCAATTAGAAAACATTGAGAGCGAATACACATTGAATGAAGGAATCTTATTCAAAAATGACCGGATTGTAGTCCCAAAAAGTTTACAAATCGAAGTTTTAAACGAATTACACTCCACACACTTGGGAATAACTAAAATGAAGCAATTGGCACGACGTTACTGCACCTGGAAAAATATCGACAAGGATATCGAAAAATTGGCAAAAACTTGTGAAGATTGTGCCAAAATTAAGCATAACCCAGCGAAGGCTCCTATACACCATTGAGATCCACCAGTGAATAATTGGGACCGCATCCACGTCGATTATGGGGGACCATTCCAAGGATTTTATTACTTAATCGCCGTTGACGCAAAATCAAGATGGGCAGAGATAAAAGTACTTAGAGAACCACCGACTTCACTTAATACCATGAACATCCTCAACGAAATATTCGCAAATCACGGATATCCCGTCGTGATGGTGTTAGACAATGCTACGATTTTTACCAGCGAAAATTTTCTAAATTACTGTAAGACGAACGGCATATTTCAAAAATTCATTGCACCAGGACATCCGGCTACTAATGGTTTAGCCGAACGACACGTACAAACGGTGAAGTGTAGACTTAAGGTAATGGTCAATGAAGACTTACCGATTTATCAGAAGATCCAGAAGATACTTCTAAGATATCGAGCAACACCACTTTTAAATGGGAAAGCACCAGCAGAAATGTATCTACAGCGACAAATTCGGATCAAACTAGATGCTATGCGACCGTTAAAGGAAGAAACGCAACAACAAGCTAATAAACCTCGGACACGTTTCATTCAAGTGGGGGAGAGAGTACAAGCCAGATTCATCAGCAACAACAAGCCGATATGGACATTCGGAACAGTCAACCGGAAACTGGGAAAACTTCATTACATAATCGAACTTGATGAAGGGCGTTTTATCAACAATCATCAATCAATTAAGAAAATCCGGTGTTGAAAGGAAAACTGTTACATTTGAACCGTCCATTACCGAGACATCAACAGAAGAAACTTCAGCAACAGGAGTTGAGTTCGATCCAGTATGTTTGGAAATTGATGTACCACTTCACCATCAGTCTCGTGATACAATACCAGAGCAGCCGATTGTGGAACCACCAGATTCAGAATTTCGATTGAGAAGATCTGGGCGTAACCGAAGATCTCCAAGTTACCTCAACGATTATATCGTCTATTGAAAAATTTCAAGAAGCTATATAATAAGTGGAGGAGACTGTTATATCTCAGATTGCTTTGAATATAGAAATACAGTTGTCAATCAAAAACTAATTAATTATCAACATAAGATTGAATTGTCATGTTATCTAATTAGTTGCAATTTTATAATAAAAACCTGTTTAAGTTATGATTTACTACTATAACACCAGTGTTGGGCATATTTACCAAAGAAGTGTATAATAGGATGCCAAAATACTGTTTTATGTCATTATCAGAGAAGAAATGTGGTCTTTCAGGTTTGGTTTGCACAGCATATATATTGATTTCTTCGACAATTTTTGTTATAAACTAGCTAGAAACAAAGTAGTTAAAAAACTGTTATGGACTATCCAAAGCCAAATTTCCTTCAGTTAGTTTAACATCTCGGTGGAAACGAAGCTGGTCATCGTTCAACTCCAAAAACTACGATTTCCAGTCAATATTCTTCTTTACGGGCACTTTATTTCGTTTGATAGACAGGAAAGAAGAAAGAGGCAAATTATCTTCATCGTCATCTAACTCTTAGTGATCGACATCTTTTTAAACTTCTGATGATTCATCGGGTTCACCATGGTGGGTATTATCTACATTGTTATCGGGTAAGAATGAAGGATCTTCAATGCTATCCGTATCGCTAACATCGCATCCGTCATCGCTTTGACCGGTAAAATTTTCCCAATATTCGAGCAGATCGTTTTCTGTTATCTTATTTTTGTTCATACTAAAATAGAAAAGTATGAAAAAATGTCTGGAATGCATAGTGATGCCGATTGGTAACAAAATAAACCAACATTTTCACACAAAAAATTGAACAATAGCTCTAGTTATTTATGATAATCACATATGTTATATGAAACATAACGAAGGACCATGTATAAACCATAATTTTCTGTTTAGTCAATTTAAAAAAATACAATTAGATTGTTTTGTATTAACAACTTTTATGTACAGTAGAGCTAATTGTTACTTTTTTACTAATAATTTTGTAGTACGCGTCGAAAATATCTTACAACAGTATTGAAGGCAAAACCATGCTACTACCACAAAAAAATTCTGTATTTGTTTGTATACCTTTATTACATACCAGGCAGAGTTAAACTGTACAGCCTTTTGTCCATTTGTATTTTAACATCTCAACCAATGTTTCGTTTATAGTGTGAAATAATGTTATGTTTTGATAAGGTATTAATATTTTAGTTTGATAAGCGACTCAAATAAGCAGAGAGGTGACTGTATAGCCTTTTGTCCATTTATATATTTGTCTATGCGCGTTAACACAATTGATGTTTCGTTTTGTATTTAAAATAATTTTGTTTGATAGTGACTATCTAAGGGAAATTTACTGTATAACCTTTTTTATTCATTTATATTTATCTATGCTCGTTAATACTTCCAACTAACATTTTGTTTTGTGTGTAAAATAATTTTTTGTTTGATATTGTATATAATTTTTTATTTTTTGTAGTGTGCATACCTACTTATAATAAATATTCGTAAATATTAATTTGTTTTTTTATTTGCTGTACCCTATAAATTTATAATTAAAACACGTGAATACTACGTTTAAGCGAAGGTAAAAGCACGTGGAAACTACGGTTTTAAGTAACAAGTAATTTACGTGTTTTGTCTACGTGGATACCCTGTGAGATATTTACGAAAAATTTACGTGTTATTTACGTTGACTGGAACGTGATACAATACTACATTTCAACGTGTTATTCACGTGTAGTTGATAGCTGGGATAATACAAACCTTTTCGACTAGAAAGCACAATAAATTTTCCTAAGCCGAAACAATTTTCCGGTCGAAAATATAAATAATAAACAAAACGGCGTGCACGCGTAGATGGCAGGTGAACAAATGTATCACACACGAGACCATGAGCGATATCTACCGGCAGAAAATGGTAGCTTATTACAGAGCGGTATGTAGGCAGCTACACCATGCGTTGAGGCGATATTTCCTCTAGCAGTAGTTTAAAACAGTTGGTAGAATGTTGCCTAAAAGCAACAATATGCATTTAAGGGTTTAATTCTGGGCTATAGTGCATCACGTTGGCTTGCTTTACTTCCTCATGCGTTGGAAAGAATAATAAAATTGTGTCTAGCATAGCACTGAAATCATTTTTCGGTTCTTGGTTCTTACTCCGAACTAAATATTTTCCAAATTGAAGAAATTGAGAAGCAAAATATCAGTCTGATTGAATCTCTTACTATAGATAATAAATTAGAAAGAAATCTGAAAAATAGGAAAAAAGAATGCTTTGTTAACATAAAAATTAAGCCAATTATGGAAATTATTTATGATGATGATGTTGGAGCAGAAAGTCGATTCTAATATTCCCATGTGAAGTCATTTTATTCAAAAGCTGTAGATTATTTGAGTTCCTGGTGAAACCAGTTTTCGAATTTTACTTGATGGTAGTGGTTTAATTAAAAATATATAATTTAGAATTTCCAACATTATTAGACACCGTCTCTGATATAACAGATTCGAAAACATTGATAATGGAGGCGCACATTTCAGATCATACCACGTAAGTATTTACTACAATAGGGGGAAGGGAAACAATTAAATAGCCTCAAATATACAAGGTGTTCCATCTCAGACGAGCCACCCCGTATGTTTCTTATCCCATAGTGAGTGGAAAAATCTCCCGAAACACATCGAATAATTTTGTTTGGGGGACATCTTTTGACGTATATTTGAGGCTTGAACGAGCAACCCCCTAATAGGGGGCGCTTCAACCCCTCAAAATTGAATAGGGGAGAGGGGTTGAGTGATACGTCATTTGAAAGGTCTTGGAAGCCTCTTTACAACGGTGTATGAAAAACGTGAATTTGATAAACCGTTTTCGCCAAAAATTAATTTTGTTGCTCGAATGCGCCACCTGGAATATTTTGGTTATTTGTACAATGTACAAGCTCATTTTTATTAAGCCTTTCTTACAAACCTAAACAATCTTAAAAAAATCACATTCGTAAAAAAATTGAATTGTGTTGTCTTGCTTACAATGAAAAAAATTAAATCTGCTTGTTTAAATCAAATGTTCAAATTGTCCTCCATTGACTTCCATACAATAATACAATCTTGACTGAAAACCGTCTCTAACATGGTTCAGCATAATTGGAGTTATTTGACGACACTCCATAGGACCTCTTCTCCCAATCCAACGACCGGGGTATTGCAAATTGAGGTATTGGCGAACTGGTGCGGCGTAGTGAGGAGGAGCTCCGTCTTGTTGGAAATGCAATTGTTGTTCAAGTAGTAGAGGATCGTTTTCTAATTGTTCAGTTATTAACGGATCAATCGCATTTTCCAACATTTCAAGATAAATTTCGCCATTTAAATTACCAGGAATAAACAGAGGTCCAATTAGGTGGTCTCCCAAAATTCCTACCCAAACGTTTAGCTTTTCCAGATGTTGAGTGTGAGCTTCTCGAAATACTTGAGGATTTGTATCGCTCCAAATTCTACAGTTATGCCGGTTAACCTCTCCATTAAGTAAAAAAAAGCATTCGTCAGAAAAGCAAACGTTGTATTGTTGATACGCTCGACCATAATTTCGCAAAACTCTTGCCTTCGATCCCAATCATCATCATTTAATTCCTGAATTAATTTAATTTTGTACGGATGGAACTTGTGTTTATGTAAAATTCTGGAAACGTTAGATTGGCTAATACCGGAAGCTGCAGAAAGTTGTCGTACAGATTGCGTGTTTGGCATAAGTTGGACAAGTCCCAATACCGCCACAGCTGCTCCTTCATCATTAACAATTCCAATGGGTGCCCTTTTTTTATCCATTACTGAACCCGTCTCCACAAATTTTGAAATAAATTCCATTACGTACTTATGGCGAACGCTACGTTCAAGATGGTTTTCGTTAAATATCCTTGCAGCTGCTCGGGCATAATTTTGATTTTGGTAATAAAGGCTAACCAGCTCAAAACGTTCTTGCAATGTGTACACCATATTTTTTGAAATTTTAAACAAATCAGCAAAGTAGTAACTCAACAGATTGATTAAAATCATGAAATGATCGAAGAAACGTTGAAACCAGATAAACACCTTCTAAGAACAAAAAATGAAGGCAACGTAAGGAAATGTTTTGCTGTTTTTTATTTATTAGTTTGAGAGAATGTATTATTGTATGGAAGTCAATGGAGGACAATTTGAACATTTGATTTAAACACGCAGATTTAATTTTTTTCATTGTAAGCATGACAACACAATTAAATTTTTTTACGAATGTAAATTGTAATTGAAGATTGTTTAAGTTTGTAGAAAAAGCTTAATAAAAATGAGCTTGTACATTGTACAAATAACCAAAATATTCAATGTGGCGCATTCGAGCAACAAAATTAATTTTTGGCAAAAACGGTTCATCAAATTCACGTTTTTCATACATCGTTGTGAAGAGGCTTCCAAGACCTTTCAAATGACGTATCACTCAACCCCTCTCCCATATCCAATTTTGAGGGGTTGAAGCGCCCCCAGTAGGGGGTTGCTCATTCAAGCCTCAAATATACGTCAAAAGATGTCCCCCAAACAAAATCATCCGATGTGTTTCGGGAGATTTTTCCACTCACTATGGGATAAGAAATATACGGGGTGGCTCGTCTGAAATGGAACACCTTGTATACGTTCATTGAACTATCAGAATATTTTCAATTTTGAAAATGAACTAAGCAAAACATCATTGCAATCAGTTAGATGTGTGTTCATGGATGGAATAAAAATGAACAAATCAAATACTTTAAAAAAATCGAATATATGTGAGGATCAAGAACTAAACGAACTTCTCGATGAAATATTTATTGACTCGAAATAAATGCAGATCTTTTAGGAGCATATCAAGAATTGAAAGCAATTAAAAAGGCCAAACATAACTATTTTCACAATAAAATTATATGAAATCAGACAACAAAAACTATGGGGAACATAATAGTTAACTCCATCATAGGGAAAACTAAAGGTGAGATAGAATACCATTCATCTGGTGATTGGCTTGCACTGGCAGAACATTTCAATTCTCATTTTGTCAACATTGCCTCTGAACTATGAAAGAATTTTTCGTCAAATTCTGAGGGAATATTACAAATATCACAATTAAAAAACTCTTTCTACTCATTCGAAGTAACAGAGGAGGAGATAACTAAGACTTCTGGTCTTCTAAAAAATAAAAGTAACTCTGGCTGTGATGAAAAACCTCTATCAACTTAAAAAAAAACAATTATGAATATAGTGAATCCATTATGCTACATTTTGAACAGTTCTTTCAGATGTGGAATATTTCCTCACTTTCTGAAAACCGCGTTGACAATACCACTCTACAAAATAAAAGATCCAGAAGATCTAGAACTACTGACCAATCAGTCTGCTTTCTTCATTCTCCAAATTGAATGAGAAGCTACGATGCAATACATTGATGGATTTTTCACAAAATACAAGATTTTCAGTCAACTTGGTTTTCTTAAGGACCATAATTCGGATATAGCAGTTTTCAAATTCATTGAATCGATTATAACATCATAATAAAGATATCTCATGCGGACTATACCTTGATCTCTCTAAGGCTTTTGACACGGTTGATCATAAAATTCTTCTTCCAAAACTGAAGAAATACGGAGTCAGAGATAAATAATTAGCCTTGATGGAAAGCTATTCAGAATGTAGAAAGCAGAGGGTAGACAAAATTTCATATTTGGGTAATTGTCACTGCAAATGGGAGTTCCTCAAGGTAAAACAATTGTCCCACTTTTGTACCTAATCTATATGATCTACCTAAAGTTATTTCTGATGATATGAACTTACTTATCAGTTATGCAGATGATAGTAACATTAAAGTATCTGCTAATCACTTTTCCCTTCTAGAAACTGAAATTGCCTCTGCGCTCTCAAAGATTGAACATTGGTGCATGAATAACAAACTCACACTGAACAAAAGTAAAACAAACTGGATCATCTTTACGTCAAGCCATAGCAGATTGCAAATACCGGAAACATAAAAACTTAAATAATTATATTTAGGAAATGAGGGATTATTCGAAATGTCTTGAAATAAATATAGATAAAAATCTCAACTGGTGTAAAGAAATCTAACGATATAAAAGGCTGAGCTCTATCATTTATAGCTTACGTGTCAGGAAACCGCAATTGAGTGGTTAATTAAAAGTTTTTTATTATACCAACTTTCAATCTATGTTGAGTTTTGGGGTAACAGCTACCAGGTTGAGATGATATTCAGGCAGCCAAAAAGAGCCATATGAATAATCTTTGGATCAGGGTATACACAAAGTTGCAGAGATTTTTTCAAGAAAAACAACGTGCTAACATTTATTAATACCTTCTTTTTACTTTCAAACATAGAAGATTCTTTGCAGATTTCAAAAAATATTTCAATTACAACACACGTAACATTCCAACTAACAGAGAAAAAATGTCCCCATATGTGCATCAAATTTTTCAACAATTTGGCAAATTGATATTCAATGTATGAAGAATTTCTGTGAATTCAAAAATAAAATGTTCAATATTATTGTACAATGTGAACCCACTGTTAATGAATACTTGAATAAGTAATTTTTTGTCTTTGTATTTTATATTAAATTTCTCCTGCATTGTTTGACTTGCTTTCTTAATATCTTATTATTATTTTGCAACAATTATTATTGAGAAAATAAATTAACTTTACTTTACTTTACCTTAAATCAAATCATAATTTATCCGCAGCCAATGATTCTTCAATTTCAACTTATGGTTAATTTAAATTTCAATTTGAGAAGCCTTCACGATATCAAAAACCCAATAAAATTTTCATTTCGAATAATTCAGATTCTTGTGAATTCTGGTTCGTTAGAGTCAACAAAATTAAAAAGGAACTGCAACCACTATATGACTATATGCAGTCTTGGATGGAACTGACAATATTGTTAAACTTTCCATTAACAATTCTTCCAAATATATTTTAATAGATAGGCTCATGTTTGTTCATGTTGAACACTCTATTCTGAACAACAGCGGTAGAAGGAAATTATCTTTTGTTAATTTTGTCTCTGGAGGAGAATAATGTGGGATATCACAGCTCTATTTCTTCTTTATCTATGTTTTCATATTGATTTATCTATAGTCAAAGTATAAAGGTCTGCTGGAGCCTCTCTTCTACTCTTTTTAAAATTCGAGTGCAAGCTGATTGGTCGTTTATTTCGTTTATTTAATGTTATTGACGACAACATAATATTATGTTGTTACGCGCCGGCGCCGAGCCGATGAGAGCAACGCTGTGATTGGAGGAGCTATGTGACGTCACCTAGGGCGAGAAACGATGGTAGGGAGGCTCCAGCAGACCTTTATACTTTGACTATGGATTTATCTATGTAATATTAATTGTTTGATGAGACATATTTTGCTCCGAAACCCTACCCAGTATCAGTTGAATATCTAGAGAAAGCGCAAAAGCAAATTGACAAGATGGAGGAATGGGGAGTAATAGAAAAAGCGTCTATTCCTTATGTTAGCCTTTTGGTCAACACCGTAAAAAAGGACAGTTCAATTCGGTTATGTTTTGATACTCGTAGAATGAATAGAATATTAGAGAAAAATCACGAACTGCCTCAGCTCATTGATGAAATTCTCAAGATTATGAAAAATACAAATAACTTTTCATCTCTGGACTTAACTTACAGATATTGGCAAATTCTGTTGCGAAAATATACCGGTTTCGTATTCGAAACGCTTCGCTATCAATTCAAAGCATTACCTTTCGGTATTTTCACGGTGGTATCATTCACTAGATAGATATATAGATACTATCTTAGACAAGAACTTCTCCGATTTTGTAATAGCCTATATTGATGATACTTATTTCGTAATGTTAGCGACTTTTGAATATCATTTAACTCGTTTTGATCAAGTTTTCACTCGCTAAGAAGAAGCTGATGGTTTAACATTAAGGTTAGATGAATGCTCCTTTATAAGAAAAGAAGTGCGTTATTGGATTGGTACGTTCCCAATTCGCAGAATGCACGTCCCGATCCAGAACGAACTCTATTTTAGATTTTGCACGACCTAAAAATGTATCGCAATTGCATTCTTCCAAAACGATGTTTGTTAACAAAACAATCCAAGTAGTCCGAGTATATATGAAAGATATCTTGTGTTATAAATATGACAGTAAAATATATTTGAGCAATCGAATCGGAATGACACATAGTGTCATTGCAGTTGTGCGATTTTTAATTTGTCCTGATTCCGACTACACTGCGACATTGAACTTCAATCATGGAGACTTCGGTTTTTTCCCATGCATATAGTGTTAATCCATTCAATTCAACTGTTTTAGCTGTATCGTGTTCACAAATATCTAATAATAATGACTAATCCTCTGGGAATACCAGCCCACAACCTATAAATTCTCCTAGTTCGATATTGAGTCAATCACGAATTCATCACAGAAAGTTCAACAATGTCTTGTGGTTACAAGTCACGTATACTTTTATCGAATCCGCTCAAATAAAATGCACGTTGATCGTAAATGACGATTTATTACTCCAAGAATGGATTTACAAACTTCGTATAATATGTCATGAATAATATAATGAACATTCGTTAGATTGTGGACACGTATCACACTATTCAATCGGTCAAAATTGTGAACAGAGTAGATCCTGATGTTTTGTTTTTGGTTTTCCTACAGTGAGGGGAGATGGAATGTACTCGTTACCAACTACAGTCGCAGGGGTTATAATGTTGTATATGGAGAAATGTTGCCAATTAGTTTAATTATCATCCGGAGTCCTCCATTCTACACAAGAATCATGAAGTATTTGTGGCTATTTTAAATGATTTGAAGTTAGTAACTTGATTTTGCATGTGATGGGCGCGATCAATAGAAGCTAACTGCTTCAAATGTCATTTTTCACACAAATGAGATTGACGTTTGAAGTTATTAGGTGTGGTTAATGTAGAGCACGGTCGTACATACAGGTCTGGGAACTCTATTGTTTGACATGAGTCTCTTACATATCACCAAACTCGTAGTCCCTCGCTCAGCCACAAGCTAGCGCTTGGATCTAAGTATGGCAACAATCACATTATTAAGTAAAATAATTTTTCTCGTAACGCAATATTTACTATTCTAATTTAAGAGAGGAATAGAACTGTTACTCTTGTCAAAATGTATTACTCACCTTGAAAATAACTTCCCCTTTTTGGCACACATAAAAGACCTCGTAAAAACGATTTCTTTCCGGAATCGCAAGCATCCACTTTTTTCGCATTTCCGCATCTTTCGACACTTCAAAAACAGAAGTTTTTTGCTTTACACTTTTGAACCCCGTTTTGCATTTCGTCATAATGCACGGTTTCGTCATTTTTTTCAAAAAACGCCGGTATTCCTTGTGTTTACAAGTCAACAATGACAGTTGTCAGAGAACACGGTCGTATACGTGTCAGAGATAATTCTTCGACTACTGCGCCACCCTTTTGGTACTACGCGACAGTTGACGCTTAGCGGACTCACTTCTCACATAGGAAACGGCCTCGAGTTCCCAGACCTGTATGTACGACCGTGATGTAGAGATATAGGAAAGTAATCACGCAAGTTATATAGTACGACGAGAGGCAATCGTTGAAAATGATCAAGGTAAACATGGTGCGTATTTGTTAGCAATTGGGCAGAGAAAGTAATGTGTAAAATTTGTGTGGTCTTTATTAGGGCAGGAGCATTGTATTCCCTTCTTAGGGGACCGCTCACCCAAATGTCTCTAATTGTACACCAACCCTAGGTGTTGGACGAATAAGAGCCCAACCTGATGTCTCTCACTAATGCTAACCATACTCGGCCAAAGCTCGTTCAATATGAACTCTCTAATATTGATGTAGGCTGGGCAGATGCCGAACACGCATTATGTCGTCTCTTCCACTACTGGTCCTGTACCTGTGTTCTCTTAATCGAGTGTGTCTCGTGGTCACTCCTCTGAGTAGACACAGGTACTTCCAAGTACATGTTGCGTTCATAGCTTCCTTCGCCTGTCTACAATCTATTGTTTCATCTCAGAGCTGCTTAAGCGTTGTTTGTTAGGTAGTTGGGTATATTTGACTGAGGCAAACTGGAGCTCCGATGATTCGATTTTGTTTTTTTCACTATCAGCCTGAAAGCTGTCAAGTCATTGTGGTACAATAATGGCTGTTTAGCATTATTGTTGGTTAGTCCTAATATCATTATCGTTGAGTCTGCTAAGTTGGAGGTTGCATTGTATAAAGCTTAAGTGATACCTCAGAATGACGGTAATGCTCCTTTCGTCTCCACTTGCACCTCCTTCTGGGATGCATCTGGACCCTACCCAACTTTTAGTGGGTGGATGAGGAACTTGGGCTTCGTTAGTTCCCCAGTTTTCAAATTGAAAAAGGTTCTCCTCCTTGCTGTTGAAGAGCCATAAATTATTAACGTTGGTGGCTTGTTCTTAACCTCCGAAGTTTTGACCAGCGCTATGTTATTCGGTTTCCCTGTTATTTATAGACGGGCCCTGATTAATCTCGGAAGACCGTAGGAGGTCATTACTTCCTTCCTACAATGGTTGTGGTTTCTGAACGCTCTTTAGCCATTCCTACGAAGTCTTATGGTAACAGGTGATTTTGAGAATCTCTTCAGCGTATGATCAGTAAATGGAGATGCTTGTCCTTCCGAGGTGGATACAGCTTTGTGCAATTCTTCGGTGAGGTCCCCTCCAATCATGACAATTTGTTTTTATTGTTTGGACGTTTGAGTAATCCATCAACACATTTAAAAAGTTGATAAAATAATACGTATGGATAACGTAAGAGTTAATGTACACCCGAGAGCGTTCGCTAGATGACGTGCCCGGTTACACTACATCTCAACATTCTTTGCAAAATACCATAGAAAATACGGCCGATACAAAACTTAAGCTTAAAGACGCCGTACCATAGCTGACTGGATGTAAAGCAGCAAACATTTTTTTCAACCAATGACAAGACAAGATGTTTTTTTAAGCAAACGTCCCGGATTTGGGGGCCTCAAAATTCTGATGCGGTTCACGAAAAACAAATGCTAGGGTGAAGGGCACAGTTTGGTGTGTCTTGTGGGCTAATGGTGTCATTGGACGCTATTTTTCCGAAAATGCGAAATCTGTGGATCAGAATTATTATTATAGTGACTTTTTTCGGGCTGAATTGAATTGAATGGATGAAGATAACATGTAATTTCGAGAGGATAGTGTCACCTTCTACATTGCACTGCGTTTAATTTCATTTTATGGTGACACGGACTAGCCTCCTAGATCGTGCGGTCTTTGATTCCTGGAGTGTGATTACTGAAGTAATGGAGAAAGTAACCACCATCGAGCTTATTAAATATCTAGACACTCACAATATGGCTTTCGTCAACAGAAATCCACAGGCGAAGACCTCCGTAACACATATATGGTGCGCATCAATTGATGGAGACAGTTCGATGTAATTAATGAAGATCTGGCAAGAATTAGGAAGTGGGGATCTGATATTCTAGTAGAGTTAAATACAACTATAATTCAAGCCTGCATTTTCTCCAATAAGGCGGAACCCATAATCCCTAATATGATGATATCAGATATAACTATTTCTATGAAGTATCACCACCAACAGCACCCTCTAATGGAACTATCATGTGAGATCCTTTGTGAAACTGCTTCACACCCCAGCAGCTCCTCATAGTCTACAAAGCTCAGAATCGACCTGTCCTGGAGTATTGTTCACAAGTTTGGAGTTCAGTTCCAAAACATACGACGCAGCTCTCACATTTGTTTCAGAAGAGAGGTTTTCGTCTGCTTGGTGATGCCACACGGAATCATTGACCTCTAGATCATCGTAGAAAAGTGAGTAATTTGTCTATCAACTATTGATATTTCCATAGTCGGTGCTCTTCGGTAATCTGTGATTCGATATTTTCTCTATCATACTTGATTTTCCTATCAAACACAAAATTAAAGTTATATAACATTTTATTGACATTGGTACCAACACATCTTCGAAGTGAGTAAGTAAATTAACAATTAATTAATTTTTCAATCATTTCTTGCCGTTAGGCTGTTTATGGTAGTACATTTTTCACTTTTGGAGTTATTACAGCCTTTACACTAACATAATCGAATGAGATTTTGTTTGAAATATCTTGGTTATAAGTAATCGCAAGTATTATTATTTATTAAACATCAAATGCATCAAAAAGCGAATTATATTTGAAGTTATATGATTTAGACTTATTTCTGTTAAATTTTCAATACAATTACATCTTTTCAATTCACGAATTGTTTCATTTCGTGAAATCATAGTTTTAGTTCAGAATAGAAAAAGATCAACATTTGAAGGTAGTTGAATGCGTTTTAAAAGAAATATATTACAGGCACTCTCAAACGCATTGTCTCCTCATTGACTGCATTCCACCAGGGGCAGTCTTCTTCAAAATAAAATTCCCTCTTGCTAAATAAAATATTCTAGTTTTCCAATGAGTGGAACCATAATTTCCTTGAAACATGAATTAATGATGATTGATGATCCAATGCCTCATTTTATTATTCTCGTCAATGTATTGATTTGATTCAATTGTTATTTAATTAATAACCCATACCATAGTCTAAAAAAAATTCCATATAGTTGACATTGGTTATTTCGATTCTGTAATGAGAACATGTAGGCACACACACCAGATGTTATTATTATTTGCTATTCAAACAATAATGATTCAGATTCCATTGTGATTTGAAATTTCGTTGAACGTTTTTTCATTGGTCATTGCACGATAATTGTTTTGTTTTATTCGATTTGCTATTGTTTCTCTGATGGATTTATATCTGTTTGCATTGGCGCTATTACTTATCATGACGATAAAGGGAAATAGGTATATGTCATAAAAATCTTTCGAACCAGAAACGTTTCATTACAATTGAGATGCAAAATACCTTCTCAAAAATGACCCGTTATGAATTCGACGCCTTGAGAAGATCTTAAGAAATTCACATCTGGCAATTTGCCCAATATATCAATAGCAGATTGAATGGACACAAATATACAAAAAAATTATCCACTGCACATGAAACACATGAAATAAATACACCATTCTTTCGACTCCAACAATACACATTTTTGAATATTTCAGAGATTAATGATTACCTACCGTTGATATTACAAGTATCGAAATTAAAAAGAAGAATTGCGTTCATAATAAAATAGATTCCAATCTTCTAAACTTTTCATAAGGAATCAAACAACCAAGTTCAAATATTTTGAAGCGTCTTCGTTCAAATATATGTTATTGAAAATAAACGTTGTAATAACTTTCATCTATAGTCGGGTCAAATTAGACGAAAAAAGTATAAAAGCTGGGAAAATTTGCGGGTAACTCCGATCGACTCTGGGTTTTTTTGCAAAATTTTCCTGAACGGATTTACAACATTCCCGAAAAAAAACTAATATGTGCTTTTCCATTTTTCAATTGTTATAGAGGAATATAGAAGAAAATGGCCAATTTTCATGAAAATGGCTAGAAAACTGTACTCGGGGGTTTTCGAGGAGACTGGTAACAAATCTTTTTAGATTGTTGGAAGATTTATATTCGATGTATGGAGTAACATTCAAATTAATGTGAAAGAAAGACGCATGGTAATGGAGAAGAGTAAGGAGATATCACTTTCTATATTGGAATCATATCAAGATCATCTCGGGGAGACGCATACTTTCAAAACCGTTGATTAAGCACGTGGCTGTTAAATTTTATTGTGTTTATTGTATAATTGTGTTTATTGTGTAAACGACATTTTTTAAACTTATTAATTTTTCATCCACAAATAATTTTTTTTTCACATCCACCAATTACAAATTGTAAGTGTTTATATTCTTTTCTATTGTTCCATATCAACACAGATATTTTGAAAAAAAATTGTTTTCTTAATTTTTTTCATAGATTTCAATTTGCGTTTGGACAATATTACGAGTCGGCATTTCCAGCCATTCTTGGCATGATTTCGAAATTATAGAAACTTCCTAATTTTTTGGCCATGAAAATTGACCATTTTCCTCTATATTTCTCTATAACAATTGAAAAATGGAAAAGCACATATTAGTTTTTTTTCGAGAATGTTAAAATTTTGCAAAAAAACCCGGAGTCGATCGGAGTTGCCCGCAAATTTTCCCAGCTTTTTTGCTGATATGACTCGAATACTAACAGATCTTTTAGGTTGGCATCCCAAGTGATAAGTAATTTTGGAATAGTGTAATGGTATTTAATTCATAGAAGACATATTGAAATGTTATCAATTGCACATGTGAAAATATAATAGCATATATCTATGGTTTCGGCGTTTACGTAGTGTAAATTCATAATACTTCGGAAGTTGGAGAATAAAACTCAAATTTTACACAAAACTTTTAACATTTAATTTAAAAATGTTGACAAATTGTTTCACCACACTGGCATTTTCAAAGCAAGGAGTTATCAACTAAAGCTAAATCTAAAAGTATGTCCTTAAATATCAGGGATCAGAATGTGGTACAAATTGAGGGATGGGGGTGGATAATGGTGAGAGTGTGCTTACAAAATTGTTAACGAGTGGAGAATTATATGTATCGATTTGATCATTTAATATTACATTATTATTGTTTTTTGAGTGTTTCAATATTTCTATGGATTCTAGTAGAGGTAGTAAGTTCATGTTCTTTTTCCTGAATATGTAGAATATCGGGATTAAGGGTGAAATTGAGGTTATGTTCTAACAGGTGATTCGCGTAATTAGAGTCCTTTTTTTCGAGCCCGTAATTTCTCTTCTTCGTTGAACCTTACGCTGAAACTGCGTCCAGTTTGTCCTATGTACAAAGCACTACAGTCATCACATCTCAGTCTGTAAACTCCAGATTTCTTTAATTTATCTTTTTTAGATTTCGAGTTATTTATATACTAGCATAGGTTATTTGTTGTTTTGAAGGCGACATTTTTATTCTGTGTTTTGAAGAATTGAGATATTTTTAGTGAATATTTACCTATATGTTAGACACGTTAAATTTGATTTTGTATTATTATTAATCTGCGGATAAATAACGTTTGAGGCTTTTTTATTGAGTTTATTTTGGAGAATTTTATTAATTATCTTGACATTATAACCGTTATTTTTGGCAATACCTATGATTCTGTTTAATTCCATTTGAGAAGATTCGACAAAACTTACATTTGACCGGTAAACTTCAAAAGTGTAGCCGGGTCCTGTCATTTCCGATTGTATCTTGTATCTGGCTTACTATGTTTTAGTGCAAATTAACGTACTTTTTTCAAATATTTGAACGCTTATATTTTGAAAAAAGGTTGATGAAATATAGCTCATACATATATTTTCGAAATCAGAAAATGAGATAATTTATCCATAAAATGTGACATGTTAAAATGTGACATTTGCCGGATAATTTTGCCATTTTTCATAAAATTATTATGATTCTCATTAAAATATGGATCTTTTGTATTTACCATGTTTAAGAACTTTCCAAATAGTAGGTGAGGTGCAAAAATATACGGGCAAGCCCTGTAGATAACTAATATGGTACTATATTTTTTACATGTGGATTTGATAAAATTTCGTTAAGTTTTCTATCAATTAAATTCCTATAACACTATTCTAATATTAATTATCAATTCATTCTGAATTGATAATTAAATGATCTGTGATAACAGTTATCAGAACATTCTTTTTAAATTAAATTCATTTGAAAGCAGGCAATAGACACGAGAGATTGATGCATCAAAATATTTGATTTTGGTTGTAGGATTCTTTATAAATTACATTATTATGAAGTTTAGAGAGATTAGAATCAATTTTATCATTAACGCAATTGTTCTTTTTACCTTCGGATACTTTCTAAGATCAACCGTTCTTCATTATTCTTTTCAACATTCAAAATTTTGCTTTGTTAGAGTCGAAAGAATGATAGGTATCTTTCATGTGCTTATTAAGTGAAGTGGACACATTTCTAGTATATTTCTCTCATTCAATCTGCCATAGATATATGGGGTAGATTAGCTGATGCAAATTTCGTGGAAATCTTCATAAGGGATGGACTATTCAGAAGGGGTCATTGATCGAAAGGTATTTTGCTTCTGAATTTTTTTATAAGACCTCTTTGGTTCGAAAAACCTTTAAGGCATATACTTAGGTCATAAGGTTCCGCTGTGTTGCTTAATTTTTCCGAAAGATTATTAATAAATGATAATGATTTTCTACTGAATCTTCATTACTGGTTTATATTATTGAAAACGAATTTACAATTTCTTACACTCTTTAGTAAAGTATACTACACCAACACCATGCATGATCCAAAAACTAGTATGAAAACAAAAACAAATAACAAAAAACAAATACAGAATCTTCCACGGAACTACATAAGCTTGCAAAGCTACTAAGATTCGTCAAATATATGTTTACGCTATCGGTATAATGCAACATACAATTTGCAGTGTCCCGGATATTACACATCTGTATGATACCAGGAAAATAAATATTCAAACTCCCGTTTCAAACGATAATATGGGTAAGAATTTACAATGTGATATTTTTGCACATTAAGAAATTAACAAATAAACAAACATTTTGTTTTATGTATGTCAGCGAATTCTCTGCTCTGGCATAGGAAAACGTAGTTTTGAAAGAGGAGAAAAAATGGACAAAGTATCAAGATCTCCTGTCCGAATCCCGCATGCTATACCCAGCCACAAGGTCGTACTAGTGGTTCTGATCATCGGAGCTTTGGGCGGAATTCGGTCTTCGCTGCGTTCGAAATTGATAGACCGGATTAAGAAAGCAGTCATTCTGGGTTCAATGAGGCCACTTGGGGCACACGATTTAGAAACCTGAAACTACGGTGAACTGACTTATTTTTTCTGGCGCGATTGCTGCGATGTTGTCGGAGTGTGCAGCAGCCTCGACCAATTGTGAATGTAAATTTATGGGACAATTTCTCTCATTGGCGGCAACTATGGCATTTCTAATGGTGCTCTCTGGAACCTCCAGGTTATCAGTTGTGCTGTATTTGCCCTTAAACCCTTGATCTCGCACGGCAATGTTCTCACCTCAGCCATGCTCCTGACTAAACACGGATCTCAAACTTGGGAATAGTCACAAGGTTAATCTATCTCCCGGAGGTTCTTTCGCCCTCGTGAACGCTCTGGAGCTTTGTCACATCCCTGAAAAACAGGTGAGTTGAGCCCATGGAAGCCATGAAGAATTTTGACCTTATCACCTTCTCCGAGGATTCGTTCACCCTGAGAACGAACAGTCAACTCTTCCCTCTCAAGGACGGTCCACTTTCAGGTGACCAAGCCCAGGTGCTGCTAATCGATCAGCCAAAGGACTTTCTCAGTTTCTCTCTGCGGTGGCGATATGAGCCTCACTTGACGGCAGTGGCGGCTCGTGAACTTTTCAAGAGAGGAGGCTGGACATAAAACGTTTTTGTAAAAATAAACTCTATTCAGCCAATTAATATAACCTTTGCGCAGCGACCGTACCATCTACTTCAGTGACAAAATTAATTGTTGCCCAGCAAGAACCAACGTGGAGGTACACAGTTTCTCTTGGCAAAAAATTTTTCTTGTTCGTTTTTTGTTTTTAATTTTTGATGTTTTTTCTTTTTTTAGGATTTTTCATATTTTGTTTTTTTAAATAATTTTAATAAGTTTTTTATATATTAGCGGAATTCTACGGTCTTTAGTTTGCGAAAAATGATCAATAATATTATCATAAAATGTATCATTTTGTTTTAAGTATTTTATTAAATCTTTTTCAATAGATATTAAACTAACATTGTATAAACGATTTTGGCCCATTGTATTTCGCATCTAAGTTTTAATTCGTTTGAGAGTAGAAAATGATCTCTCCACCGATGCCGACGTGACAGGAATGGTGACTGTCAAACAAAGTACTCGTGGTTTATAAATCTGAGGTAAAACTTGTTGCAAATCATTGTCTATCATATATTCTATCATATCGGAGTGACTGTCGTACTGGCTTGAAATATCTTTATCCGAGTATACAATGCATAATTCATTGTGCAGTGTTATTTTATCAAAAAATTTATATTTTAGAACTAAGTTACCTAAAAGTGTAATGGAAAACTCTATTGAAACGATCTCTTGAATAAATTATATCAGTGAATTTATGTTGTAAAATTTGAAAAATAAGATCAATTTGTTCAAATATCAATTCAAAAGTATAAAGGAAAAACATAAATTCTTCATTTTCTAAATAAGATTTTAAACCAACAGCAGCATTTAATGAAATCTGTTGAAAAGTCATCACTGTTTAATATAAAATCGAATGTTTCAATTAATTTGTCTTTATTTTTATGGATGGTAAACACTGCACGTGATGTAAAATTCAACCGAGTTACAGGGAATTCTGTTTCCTACTATGTTATTTAAAACTTCAGTTCGTTTGGTGGATTTGCTAAAAAAATTTGAAAATGACGATAAGTTGGAAAAAAAAATTCTAACTTCCTTAATGGAACTACATGCATTCATGTTGTGAGCGTAACAATGGTTGAAAATAGTCTGAGGCGAAACTGATTTTTTTTTGTTTGAAGACCGCTTAAATGTCCCGCCATTTCAGATGGGCGTCGTAAGTCTAAGCGATTAATTTATTCGCAAAGTCAAATCGTTGAAATTTTTCCATTAAAAAATTGAATAAATTGACCGCTGTCCTGAACTAACATCGTGAAACCCTAAAAATCTTTCCACTAGTTGTCCATTTTTCACAAATCTAAAAACTATTGATAATTGTGATTTACACGTTATATCTGGGATGATAAATACAATAAGAAATCAACGATTTTTATGATTTTCTATTTCGCGTGTACGAGCAGAATCAACCACATTAACAATATTTTGTTTACTGGTTAATTTAAACTTTGAAACGGACCCGCTTGGGTCGGTTTTAATTGGCCCAGCTAGCTCAATTTAAATTAATTACTCTCAGGGCTCGTAGTGAAACGTGCCTTGTGATTCAAGACTGGTGAATTGCCCGAGCGCCAACTGCTTGAAAAAAACTATAAAACTGAATGAATTCACAGTCAAGAATACAAGCACTACGAGATGGTTAAACAGTCGATGGAAATTCAGAAAAACAATACAAGTTCAACTTAACAATTCGTATATTCCACAGAATTTGACAAAATTATAACAAAATGTAAATTACAAATTTTTAGAATTCCAATTGGAAACATAAATAGTATTGAATTCGTAGAAACAATTATTAAATTAAATCAAATCGTAACATAAATGAAATTTTGAGTAAACGATTATTAAATTAAATTGATTTGTAACATAAAGTGAATTATAATAAAACAATTAATAAATTAAATCAATTATTAAATTGAAAAGAACTAATTTTCCAATAAGAGGACTTACAGTATACCTCGAATGATTCTATACAAATTAGTGGAATACAACTTCGGATAAACAACAAAATCAGAGAATGAAATTATGGTCATTCAAACAAGAAAATGTTACCCTCCTTGGAACTCGTAGGAACTGGAAGTCGGTCCTGTCAGGAAAGTCACTATACCGCCTGGGAGTGAAGGGGTGAGGAACCTCAGACGTTCAAACCCTGTAAATTCAAAGAACGAACAGTACCTGACTTGAGATCAGAAGGACAAGCAACACCGTCGGTTGGAATAACCAAGTGATTCCACAATCGATAATGTTATCTTTCCCAAATTGCGAAAACACTAGTACAAAATGGATATCTTGACGAGATATCAATTTAGGCAAGATTTTGATTTAATCTGAAAGAAATAAACAATTACAATTGAAATTTAAAATTAGCAAAAAGTTAACATGTGACTAAAAGAATAATAATTAAATTTATATCTGAAAAAATATTATTTGAACGTTTGAAAATTTGCTAGTTAGCATAAAATTCTGGTTTGCTTGAAAAGAATTATACACGTGGATTGATACCGTAAACTGTAATCACTCCCTAACGGCGTGACAGTGTCAAAAATATATACATATACCTAATAAGCAGTAATTAGGTTATTTCACCTTTAACAACCTTTACGGCACGTGGGTCTAATAAGACCACTCTATGTATCAAGTACTAGGTTAACAAAATGGCGATCTACAGGATCGCGCAACTAACATGTGCTCAAATTACAGGTTCAAGTAAAAGGTGGAAATTAAATATTGACTGCAACAGCTGCTCACGACTCGTCAGAGTAATTCTAAACAGTGACTAAAACAATCCCGGTAATGATGGAAATGATAAACCTGGGATCATGCTAGATGCAAATTTGATTGTGTGTTTTATTAGAGCAAGTCGAGAAAATTCCTCTGAAATATAATCACACGCGGGTACTTTACATCCAGGCGTTAAATAACAAACTAAATCAAATTATCTGTAACCCGATGTGCATCATATTTCAGAAGCCAAAAATTAAGAATGTATGCAAAGAATATGAAATAACTCGACTTACCCTATTAAAGGTTAACAACACAATGAATTCTCTTCGATTTCCGCTATCCTACATTCCCACTCCGCGATATATAGTGACATCTCATATCAGGAATGGTAGTCTCAATAATCTCTGTTTTATTAAGCGGCAGATATCTTTAAATATCATATGACAAGTTTCTTCGCCGAAGAGAATTCTACTCTGTTCTTTAAAGAGTTCTATATAATAATCTCGTAACGTACCCAGTTCGTTACAACTTAATACTCGATGTAATATGTTCCTGCGATTTTTCATGTATGTCTAGACCAGGAGCTAAATCATTATAACCCAAGTGCCCCCAACATGAAGTTGTATCAGTTGTAAATAACAATCAATACCAGCAATATAATTTATTGTGTACCTCAGATCCCGTTAACCATAAATATTTTTTATAATTGTCAGTATTAAATGATCGATTTTGATACGTACCTGACATCACTAATCCGTTCAAATCCGGTAAAGGCCGTTTATTTTCAAAAAACACTTTTTTGTCAGATGTTAATCCACTAAATGGATTTTCTAAAAGGTCAGCAACTAAATCACTAGCACTCATTTTTAATTTTAATAATTTACGCAACAGACAAATTCTGATCTAACCTTACTTCGCCTGACACTTAACAATTATACCCGCTAAACATAACAAGCACCGACGCAACACGCATGTGTCGCATTTCGTACCACCGACCGTCAAAGAGTCCTTGCCAACCGTAATGAACTTAAAGGCTGACGGCAGGTTAGCCTACTGAGAGTGTTGCCATTTGAGCTATGTTCTACGGTATCTAGCAATTGAACTGGTCGGAAAAACGGCAACTGAGTTGAGCAACACGTGCTTATGGTTTGTAATATATACAGAGTCTACTCTCAGGGCACTGTTGCCAGATGTGTGTAGATGAACTACTGAGAACGGGGAATTAATTGTAAAATCAAAAAAATTATTAGTGAAACAGGAAATAAAATGAAGAATGATCAACTAGATAAATTGGTGAGGGAGCTGAGCCTCCTTAGCCTCCTTCGGAAGTCGCCACTGCTTGGCGGTCACCAGCTTGCAGACTTGTCACGTTGCTTCTCAGCTACTTGGTTGATGACTCGTCTTCAAAGGTGACCGTGATCACACCAGTCCGCACCGAAGTGATTACGTATTGTGGCGCTCTGTTTCCATCTGGAATGTCCAGGATGGCATCTTCTGAGGAGAGTTTAAAAGTGTTCAATACACCCATATCCATATCTTCAGATACCTGGAAGCAAGAGCTCTCCTGGTCCATCAGTACCGGGGTGTAATCCGTACTTGTACTCTCCTCACTTACGACAGCGATCAAAGAGCTGCATTTACCACAGCGATCATAGAGCTGCTGCAATGAGTTTTTATTTTTTCTCTTATGCTAGTTCCACGAGCAGCTAGGGAAAGAGGGTTCACCCACGCAGGGCCTCGCTTACGTGGATAAGGATAAGTTACGAAGGAAGGGCTCCAGGTATCACCAAGGTACCGTTAGCGACACATCACCGTCTATGCCATGCATCTCTCGGCACGGTCGCTAACATCTTAGATTACAGCGCAATAACTCTCACTCCGGTTTCCAGAGAGGGTGCCTACCCGGCGAGAGGTTCGCGCAACCCTGAGCTGGAGGGCTGCTTGTTTGCCACCGCGATAGACCTTGTAGTACAGTCAAATTAGGATTTGAGATCGAAAAAATTGCGGGTAAGCTGGATTTTTGATATGTTGTTACTGGTGGTCAAAAACGTAAAATGCCAAGTTGGCGTATCCCCACCTGTTTCGGAATCGCCGCCATCTTGAAAAAATTTTGGATTCCATTTATCTCGCTTCCCGTTAGTCGGAGGAAAAAAAGTATAAGGACAAAAAATGTTCATTTTCAGTTTTTCTACATTTCTTGTTCGGGTAAAACTCTCTGTAGTTACTTCCCAAAAAAATAGAGGTCGCCAAAGTCACCAAAAATCCGATTTTTCACTTTTTGACCTTCAAAAATTAATGTAATACGAAAAATTCTAAATGAAAGTTGTTTATCTTAAAAAAATGTACAAAAAATATATTCATAGTTTATAACAATTTCTCAATTGTTTCTGAGATATAGCGTCTCAAAGTCAGGTGCGCTCCCCCTACTTTACTCAACCTAGTTTCTTGCAAATGTACGAAAAATTGCAGTTCTTCTTGTGGGTGCCGAAAAGCCGGTCTTCATTGTTCCGTCATTTGCAAAAACTGTGAAGGCAAAAACTGTGACAATAAGCCAGAACTAATGATCGAGCCGGACGAAGAAGATTTATACGAGGAATCGCCGTTTTTGTTCTGAAACAACGTGTTTTGATGTAAAATAAATGTATATGTGCAATTAACATACAATCCTTCAAAAATTATTACCTTGAATTCCTCTTTTGGTATTTTTCGATTTTTTTGGAATTTTTCAAACACGCTTCTTCGTATCTTATTCACGGATGAACGAAAATGAATGCAACTGTACAACGTGGAGCAAAAAGTGAGTATAAATAACATTTTATTTCATATTCCTTCTGTTTTTTCAGATCAAAATGTTGAACATACTTAACCTTTATTCCCCAATACAATATTATCAAAAACAATTCTAAAAAATGTAAAAACCGCATTTGCTTTCAAAAATGTTGTAAATTGATTATTTAAACAATTTTTTGCGATCTTCCATTGAGCACATAATTGCTTTGACATTGTTCACTATTCACAGATTATTCGCGGAATGGATAGTGAAAACATTCAGAATTAAAAATTAATAAAGAGAATCGTACATCGATTCCGGCATGTAAAAATGCAAATAAACAAATGGAATGTAAAAAAAAATTTAATATGGTTATTAAATTTACCAGGAGTTCAAATACACATAACTTGACTATATTGTCAAAAACACAATGTATTCACTACAGACATTTAGCTAATTTTTGGCGCGCACCTGACTTTGAGACGCTATATCTCAGAAACAATTGAGAAATTGTTATAAACTATGAATATATTTTTTGTACATTTTTTTAAGATAAACAACTTTCATTTAGAATTTTTCGTATTACATTAATTTTTGAAGGTCAAAAAGTGAAAAATCGGATTTTTGGTGACTTTGGCGACCTCTATTTTTTTGGGAAGTAACTACAGAGAGTTTTACCCGAACAAGAAATGTAGAAAAACTGAAAATGAACATTTTTTGTCCTTATACTTTTTTTCCTCCGACTAACGGGAAGCGAGATAAATGGAATCCAAAATTTTTTCAAGATGGCGGCGATTCCGAAACAGGTGGGGATACGCCAACTTGGCATTTTACGTTTTTGACCACCAGTAACAACATATCAAAAATCCAGCTTACCCGCAATTTTTTCGATCTATCCCCTTTTTTTCGACTAATTTGACTGTACTATTGCTCATCACAAGTATTCGGTGTCACGAGTGGAACTTGCGACAAAAAGATGAGGGAAGAGTCAGTGGTACTGGTCACATACATACAATCCTTTTCCTCTCGCAAGCCCGTCTATAAGGATGCTTACTTTCAAACATGGGAGCACGTTTCTAGGGATCCGCCCACATACACTCCAGTACTCCTGCAGCTCACCGATGGCTGAACCCCCGCACCCGACCTAGGGTCTTCGTCAAGGTCCTGTAGCTCCCATCAGTAGGATCCCAGCTTAAGAAATTATAAAATTACTTATGACTTAGATGAGATCGTTTGACGAGTTGTTACAATTACGTTTTATTATCACAGTGATAGGTCATTAAAGGAATTTGTTTCAAGAAGGACTGGTTAACATCGCTGATCGTCTAACTTTCCGAGAAAGCGTGAATTTTATGTTTCTTTATAGCTGTTACACCTCCTAGCGGTTGAATTACGAACTTCAAAATAATTTCCAGTCATTTCTTTTGCCTACTTTATTTATAAGGATTTTTTTCCCTAACTTCCACTATTCACCATTGTCGAGATACAGCCACTTCGTACCCTTGTGTGAGATGTGGAGAAATTATGTACGCCATCTGTACGGGCAGGTAACTTAATCATCACACGATCAGAAATTTTAACCTCGATTAATAATGATTCCAATATTTCGAATTATTCATTCTTATCGAACATACGTCATTGTGAACAAGACGATCGAATATACGGAAGTGGGTTGATTGCAAAATTTTACTTGAAGATTTGCCCACAAGTTTATCATCATACACAATAGCAAATACAAATCGGCGTGACATCATGTGATTTAGTGGGGTATTGCAAGTACTCTCATTATTATTATTATCAGTGTCGGTTGGTGACTCTAAGAAGACTAAGACTAGACTTTCAACCTGTATTAATAATAGCCTAAAACCCTAGTTTTTTCATATTTTGACAGCAAAGCTTTATTTAACACTGAAAAACTAGAGTCCAATCATTTTCGAAAGAAAGATAGACCCTTCCTCTTTGCATTACTTTCCTTTTCCAATAGATATTTCCATGTTCAGTGCTCTTAGGAAATCTGTTATTTTAGGTAAGCAGACTAAAGAGATTAGGTTGATTCATTTTCTTACGGCGAAGTTGAGGAACTCATTGCCTAGATAGGTCTTTGCTGATACCAACATTTCATCGCTGAAAGAATAAAAAAAATTACCTGGATGTGAAGCGAGAAATCTGGCTTATCGTAATAGTTGAAGATATGTCTCTCCGTCTGAATCAAATTCTCAAATAAATCGCCCGCCCTATCTAACAAATACTGAGATTATTCATCAAGATTAACTCAAGTCACAAAAGAATGCGAACAGAAAGTTGACAGTGGTTTCGATCCTATTTTCCAAAGTCAAACGTATCGATATTACTTCAGGGAGTGAGTTATACTAGTCTGCATCAATCCACATATTCATATATCAGGGATATTGATTCTACATAATAACATTACGCAATTTTTTGCTTAATAACCATAGTTAAAGTTCTTTGTTTCCACATTGTAATTTTAGGCCCGTTCGAGTGAAACTATGCTTTCCATGATAACAATTTTCCGTCTTCTTGATGGTGCTGGAAATCTCTAAAACTGAATAAATAACAATAGAAATAATAATACTTTACAATTAGAAACTGCATTACAATTTCATCACAAATTAAGATTTTTGGATGTGTTAATACATAAATATGTGACAGAATCACTTGGATTTAGCTAATTTAGTCTAACGAGTTACTCTGTTTATTCCAAACCAAAGACATCCTTTGAAAGATCCATAAAACTCAATTGTAAATATTCCTCTATTATATTAGGTATCGTAATTATTTAAGTGAACCAAAATGAGCTTAATCCGTTTATAATAGATATTTTGAAATACAGCGATACTGGACTTTCCAGTCGTAAATACAAAATAAGATTTCGCAGAAAGGTTGCCTACCGATAAACGATTGAGCGGAATTTTCCAGTAAGAAATAAGAATGAACTTCTACCTCTAAATATTATACTGAATGACAAACAACCCCATGAGGAGTGTAGTAGGGATAACTGTTTAGTTTAAAATTTCTATTAGGCTGTAATTTTTAGTAAATTTCGAACTATTGAATTTGTCACTTGCTTTTAACTTTCATTACTATTACTAAATACAAGCCAATATGAACAAGTCGTGTTTTATTACAAGTGTTGGGAAGAAGATTCAACCATTTCAAGGTGCGATCAATGCTGTCGCATCTGAACATTTCACATACAATCATTTCAAGGTGCGATCAATGCTGTCGCATCTAAAAATTTTGCATCCATTCACTTTAAGGTGCGATCAACTGCTGTCGCATCTTACCATTTTGGTCCTTCGAGCCGGATGGTAAAAATTCCAGTGCCTTTTGGTTTTTTACAATTCAACAATCCATTCACTTAAACTGTCGGAAGCATCAACCTAGTTCAGTGTGAGTGCCAATGGAACAACATCACATCATTTGCCTATAATGCATATATAGGTACATCAACAATCCAAGATAAGCCGCTAGTACGAAGCCAGGGCTTAGCATCGCATACACATCATCGAAGGAAGAAATAGCGTGGGTGAGTCCTTCCTGTATAAGTATTCCTAATATTCCCATTTAGTATTGTTTCGTTTGTGTTAATAAAGTCAATATCAACATGCCTGATTCAAATGAAAATGCGAACAGATTAAAATCATTAATAAAGAAACGGAGTACTTTAAAAGCAAAATTAACTTCTTTCAGAAATTTTCTAAATAAGTTTGAACCCGATCACATGTCCGAGGAGTTACAAATACGTTACAATGATATCGAAATAATTTAGTCAATTTAATGAAATTCAAAATGATATTGAAGAATTAAACGATGACGAAGATGAGGCATTAAGTCAACGCAAAGCTTTTGAAACTCATTATTATCAGAATCTTGGTATCGGAAAGCGTTTACTTACAAGCATTCAAAGCAATATTGTTCCTGGATCTCCACCATATCAACAACGTGTGAAGTTACCTGAAATTGAAATTCCCAGTTTTGATGGACGTTTTGATGAATGGTTGAATTTTCATGATTCATTCTTTTCGTTAATACATTCAAATACTAATATTTCTAATATCGATAAATTTCAATACCTGAAAGCAGCTTTGAGTGGAGATGCTGCTCGAGTTATTCAAGCAATACCTATCTCAGATTCTAATTATTCAATTGCTTGGAATAAATTAAAAGAAAGATTTGAAGACAGGGAAAGCATTATCATAAAACATATAAAATGCCTGTTTGAATTACCACCTGTAGCCAAAGAATCATCAGCGTTGTTACGTCAACTATCGGAGGATATTTCAAATCAATTAGAGGCGATTAAAACTATAGATGACCCAAACAATTTAGCAAACAGGCTGCTCGTTCATTTGGTTGGTCAAAAGCTAGACTATAGCACAAAGCGCGAATGGGAACGCCACATCGTTGAACAAAAAGCTCCCACCATTGAATGCCTTACAATATTTTTAGCAAACAGAGCAAAACTATTAGATAAATTGTCCAATAATAAGTCTATAAATCATAACCTATCAAATACTGGTCGTGACAATAGCAAGTTGCCTGGTAATTCAAAACCCAATTTCAATTATCTCGTTGCACAACTAAGGGTTTGTTCATTCTGCAAATATGCAGAAAAGCCGCATTCCGTTTTTACATGCCAAAAATTTTTATCGTTGTCATTAGAGTCGCGGACAACACAATCAAAAATTCGTAAGTTATGTCAGAATTGTTTATACCAGGGTCATGATGTGCAAAGTTGCAAATCAAGGTATTCATGCAAGATATGTCATAAAAAACATCATACATTGTTGCACAATGAAAACTTAATCACACTAATACAAATCAATCAACCATCGACGTCACAGCAAGGTAACTCCCCTAGCGCGACCCATTGTGCACATGGAATGCAATCACAAACATTGTTATCAACCGCAATGGTTACAATTTTTGATACCATAGGCCAGAAACATCAATGTCGAGTTCTACTTGATTCAGGCTCGCAATCAAACTTTATATCTGCTGAAACATGTAGTCGCTTAAAGTTAGAGCAAAACAAAACATTTATTCCGGTGATAGGAATTAACCAATCTAAATCAAATATTACTTTTAGCACTTCTATAAACTTAAAATCAAATACAAACGATTTTCAAGGTGAATTGCAATGTTTGGTCTTGCCTAAAATTACGGCACACCTACCAAGTGAACCAATAGATATTTCACATATACATATTCCCTCAAACATACAGCTAGCACATCCGACATTTCATAAGCCCGCTAATATAGATTTATTGTTAGGCGCAAATATATTTTGGGATTTGTTATGCGTAGGTCAAATTAAGATTTCCGATTCAAATTTAATATTGCATAAAACAAAATTGGGCTGGATAGTCTCAGGTAGTCATGTTTTCCCTAGATATATTAAATGCAATTTAAGTATAAATGACAAAATTCACAATCAAATATCCAAATTTTGGGAACTTGAAAATTATCAAGAAGGCAGATCGAACTTATCACGTGAAGAGAAAATGTGCGAAAATCATTTTTTACAAACCACAAGGCGTCACAATAATGGTCAGTTTATTGTAAGCATTCCTTTCAAATCAAATGTGCAAGCCTTAGGAAACTCATATACAAATGCATTGAAACGGTTTTATGCTCTGGAACGGAAGCTCGATAAAAAGTTGGCATTAAAACAAAAATATGGTGATTTCATGTCCGAATATGAAGCATTAGGCCACATGACGAATGTCACTGATCAAGATGCTCATGATCGCGGATTTTACCTTCCTCATCATGCAGTTTATAAACAGGACAGTTCAACTACCAAGTTAAGGGTGGTTTTTGACGCTTCCGCCAAAATAACGTCCGGTCTATCATTAAACGATGTTCAAATGATAGGACCCGCGCTTCAAAATGATTTATTCAGCATTTTAGTACGCTTTAGACAGCATTCATTCGTGATTAAAGCGGACATCGCAAAAATGTATAGGCAAATATTAATTGAGCCCGATCAACGCGAGTACCAGAAAATATGTTGGCGCTCGGACGCTACTCAACCTGTGAAAGTTTACAGTCTCAACACAGTGCCATATGGCACCGGAAGTGCACCATATCTAGCTATTAAATCTTCAAAGCAGCTAGCTGCAGATAATCATCACACTAATTCAAAGATTACGAATAATATTATCACTAATGATTTTTATGTTGACGACCTTTTAACTGGGGCTGAAACAGTAGAAGAACTTATTCAAATCAAAACTAATGTGACTGATTTACTAGCAACGGCAGGATTTGACTTAAGAAAATGGGTATCAAATACAAATCACGAGCGAATCGGAGTACAACCGGTTGACATTGTCCAATCATTACTTACGGAAAACATAACAGAGTCAAAAACATTAGGCGTTCTTTGGAATAATTTGTCTGACTCACTGCAATATAAAGTACAATTGGAAAAAACAAATCGCATCACAAAACGTTCGATATTATCCGAAATTTCTCAACTCTTCGATCCCCTAGTTTTAATAGGTCCTACTACTAAACTAGCAAAGCTGATATTACAAACCCTATGGCAACTATAGATCGGATGGGACGAATCTATTCCCATAGATCTTAACACTCAATGGTGTCAATTCAAACAAACATTACCAATTCTGAACGATATTCTCATACCGCGACACATTAGTTGCAAAAAATCACATAACATAAAACTACAGGGATTTTATGATGCATCTGTGCGCGCATATGATGCGTGTTTATACTTAAAAATAACAAATCAATTCGGAAAGATATCGATTAAATTAATCACGAGTCGCTTCACTGAAAATAATTTCTTTACCATGTTTAGAATTGAGTGGAGTCCTACTGCTTGCTCAATTAGGTAATAAACATAATTTAAAACGAATAATAGGAAACGCCAATTTAACTTTTGAAAGTACAATATTAACACTAATTGAAGCAATATCAAATTCCCGACCCATTACACCCTTGTCCAATGACCCACATGACCTCCTTTATCTCACTCCTGGACATTTTTTAATTGGTAACTCGCTGCTATCTTGCCCACATCCTGACATCATCCACATACAGCAACGGAGCAAATGGAAAACACAACAGGAAAGGACAACAACACTTAGAGTGATTTCAATAAAAACCTCCAACGGCATTATCAAACGTGCAGTGTCCCGTGTGTATTTGTTACCCATCGATGATGATGTTTAAGTGAACCTGTTCGACTGCAACCGATGAACTACAATATATCTGGAACATGTATTATTGATCTGTATATACTGTATTTGTAACATATTATTTTGTGTAGATGTATATATTTGTATTATGATATAATGTCCATGTGAATGTATATCCATGCCCTATTGATCTTCGTGGAACTCCATTGCACTACCAGCTCATGGGTACACCCACAGATCTTTCAACAGGAGGAGTATGTTTTTTCCAAACCAAAGACATCCTTTGAAAGATCCATAAAACTCAATTGTAAATATTCCTGTATTATATTAGGTATCGCAATTATTTAAGTGAACCGAAATGAGCTTAATCCGTTTATAATAGGTATTTTGAAATACAGCGATACTGGACTTTCCAGTCGTAAATACAAAATAAGATTTCGCAGAAAGGTTGCCTCCGATAAACGATTGAGCGGAATTTTCCTGTAAGAAATATGAATGAACTTCTACTTCTAAATATTATACTGAATTACAAACAACCCCATGAGGAGTGTAGTAGGGATAACTGTTTAGTTTAAAATTACTATCAAGCTGTAATTTTTAGTATATTTCCAACTATTGAATTTGTCACTTGCTTTTAACTTTCACCATTACTATTACTAAATACAAGCAAATATAAACAAGTCGTGTTTTATTACGAATGTTGGGAAGAAGATTCAACCATTTCAAGGTGCGATCAATGCTGTCGCATCTAAACATTTCACATACAATCATTTGAAGGTGCGATCAATGCTGTCGCATCTAAACATTTTGCATCCATTCACTTTAAGGTGCGATCAACTGCTGTAGCATCTTACCATACTCAAATGGCTTTAGAACAAAAATAATTAATAATTTTGTTTACATCATTCAATGTGATCTGTGTTTTAATTGATGAATAATTGTGATAATTCCCAATTCATCTTCAAAGTTTGGTAATTACTTGTTGTAAAAAGTACAAGGGTCATGACATCACTTATTGTCTAATTAACGTTTCTTAGAAAGTCATTGTTTTTTACGTTGAAATTTATTTACAACTTTCCAAGACTTCATGTGAGATCACTAGCATTACTAATTATATAAACTATTTTATCATCAATCAGTAAATACCCTGTTCAAAATAAAACAATCATCCTGAGAGTGCATCACTTTAAGGTGCGATCAACTGCTGTAGCATCTTACCATACTCAAATGGCTTTAGAACAAAAATAATTAATAATTTTGTTTACATCATTCAATGTGATCTGTGTTTTAATTGATGAATAATTGTGATAATTCCCAATTCATCTTCAAAGTTTGGTAATTACTTGTTGTAAAAAGTACAAGGGTCATGACATCACTTATTGTCTAATTAACGTTTCTTAGAAAGTCATTGT